>CM062805.1:773213351-774459184 GCA_031772625.1 Pinus tabuliformis
AAATATCCCGAAGAGCCCTCAAATCATTGGAAGAATTAGAGCAATTCAAACTGTCCAAGACAGATCTGAGGAAGCAACTAGTAGGGAGAGTGTTAGGAGGTGAAAGTGGCACTAGTTCTACTTCAGCATCAATATCTATAACCAATCCTGTAGCTACCTCATCATATTTTGTTCCTAGAACCACAGCTGGTTCACAACCATCTATCTCTTCAATGCTTAAAAAAAGGAGAAAGAAAAAGTTGACAATTTGTTGGGCAAGTTTCTCCTTTGGAGTGATATTCCTTTCAGCGTTGCAAGGAATAATCCATTTTTCCAACCTGTTGTTGATATTATTGCAATTGTTGGCCTAGGGTATAAAATCTCTTCTTATGATGACTTTAGATGTTGTATTCTTCAAGATAAAAAGGTTGACTGCACCAAAAGATTGGAGGAGTTTAGGGCATCATGGGCACAAACAAGATGCACTATGATGTCAGATGGTTGAATTGACAAAAATGGGAGAAGCGTTATAAACTTCTTGGTTAATTGTCCCAAGGGGACAATGTTGATAAAATCTATTGATGCATCTTCACATATCAAAAATGCAAATTATTATGTGATTTTTTGGATGTGTTTATATTGGAGGTGAGTGCAGAACATGTTGTCCAAGCTACAACGAACAATGCTACAAATTATGTTTATGTTGGAAAGATACTTATGGAGAGGCATCTACTTTATTTTGGACACCTTGTGCTGCACATTGTATTGATTTGATGTTGGAGGACATAGGAAAAATTTCCTTTGTCAAAGATATTGTTGACTTATCAAAAAGCATTACAAAATATATGTATAATCATGTATTTGTGCTTCATTTGATGAGAAAATTCACCAACAATAAGGAGTTGGTGCGCCCTTCCATTACACGGTTTTCCACCAGTTTCATATCTCTTTAATCCCTCTTGAATTCTATACGGGATATGAAGAGAATGTTTCTTTCAGATGAGTGGTGTGCTTTGACATTTAGCCACAAACTAGAGGGAGAGGCCATATGCAGATTTGTTGTGTACTAGGAAAACTTATGGGCAGGAGTGCAGAAAGTGTGCATCATTTCTGAACCTTTGGTAGAAGTTCTTCGATTAGTTGATGGTGACAAGCCCGCAATGGGTTACTTGTATAAGGCCATGGATAGGGCCAAAGAATCAATGTTTATAAAATCTGTTGATGCATCTTCACATATCAAAAAAGGAAAATTATTATGTGATTTGCTGGATATGTTTATATTGGAGGTGAGTGCAGAACATGTTGTCTAAGCCACAACGAACAATGCTGCAAATTATGTTTATGTTGGAAAGATACTTATGGAGAGGCATCCTACTTTATTTTGGCCGCCTTGTCCTGCACATTGTATTGATTTGATGTTGGAGGACATAGGAAAAATTTCCTTTGTCAAAGATATTGTTGACTTATCAAAAAGCATTACAAAATCTATATATAATCATGCATTTGTGCTTCATTTGATGAGAAAATTCACCAACAATAAGGAGTTGGTGCGCCCTTCCGTTACACGGTTTGCCACCAGTTTCATATCTCTTTAATCCCTCTTGAATTCTATATGGGATATGAAGAGAATGTTTCTTTCAGATGAGTGGTGTGCTTTGACATTTAGCTACAAACTATAGGGAGAGGCCATATGCAGATTTTTTGTGTACCAGGAAAACTTATGGGCAGGAGTGCAGAAAGTGTGCATCATTACTGAACCTTTGGTAAAGGTTCTTCGATTAGTTGATGGTGACAAGCTCGCAATGGGTTACTTATATAAGGCCATGGATAGGGCCAAAGAATCCATTCGGGCTATTGAAAATGGCAACAATAAATGCTAAAAATAGAAGTACTAAAAATAACACTGCTATAAATATCATTTCGGGATACATTCCAATTTTAGTTAGTCCCTAAACTAAAATTCAGAATTAAAATTCGAATTTGATCTTAGCAGTTGTTTGTAAAATAATTAATTAATACATCTTGAGTTAATTAGTTGTAGAAAATCAAACATGAAGTCTATGTGAAAACATGCAACAATTTCCCCTCTGATTTAAGAAGTTATCCCTTTATTAAGGAGATCAGGATGAGTTGTACTTTGAGTTGTAATTAGTTAGCTCATTTAACTGAGTTAAGTCTAGTTAGATTAGTTCCAACAGTTTGTGGAACTGATTGTGAGTTTAGTTAATTAATGCATGCATGCATGTAACTGTTGCACTTCAGATAACTGAATATTCTCTCATAAATAACTCATGCATGTCAATTCAGTCAGAGACCCAATTGAAATCAGATGATGAGACAGTGTACTATTAGTTGCAGGAATATTCCATTAAGGATATCTCTTACATGCAGAAGGAATTTATTCCTTGGAGATTGCGTAGTTACTTCTAAGTTTGGTGAGTTGTGTGATAGGTCAATTCACACAAGTGGCAACTAGAGGACCCAGGAGAAACTGCGCAAGGAAATAGGAGGCTTGGAGGACTGAAGAAAGGCATATGTTGTGTCTATTCAGTCTATGAGTATCATTAAGGGATTGTACTGAGAGATGGATAGCTTGTGAGCTAAAGCTTTGTGTAATCCAGACATATTTCCACTTGTATGATAATACAGAGATCGAGGTTTTTAGTTGAGGCTTTCCCCAGAGTATTCTTCTATGTTCATGTGTGATTGATTTCTCATTCTCTGTTATATGTGTTCTATTTGATCTTTCTCCAAATCGATTAAGCTTCCGCAAGTTTGTTTGTAGAAGTAGATCAAATATTCTGCTTTAGTATATTGCATTATCAGGTGATCTACAATGGGAAATTATACATGGTATCGGAGAAAAAGTGATCAAAGTGAAGAACAGTATACAAAGAAGGGAGAAGTTAAAAATTTGAAGTTCCTGATTATAGAATTCAAATTCTTATCACATCTCAAATTTCACCAATGGCGTTCAACGGCTTGAGACTCGAGTATGCCCTTGATGGCAACTCGAATTATATAGCTTGGAAGGATCGCATGGAAGTAGTATTAGTAGACAATGGTTTGAAGGACTTCATTGATCAAGAAGTCCCAAGCCAGCAGCTACTAATGCCTAAGAATTAGCGAAATGGAAGAAATGTGTGGCTAGAGCGAGGATAATCCTTCTGGAGGGAGTTCGAGACCACATAGTCTCGAGTCTTCGTGGGAAGGAGACACTGTTTTCAATGTGGAAAACATTGAAGGATCTATATTAGAACAGCAGCGATCAGAGGAAGCTGGCGCTGAAAGACAAGCTTCGGAAAATCAAGTGTGAAAATTTTGACACCATCTCTATATATCTGAACAAGCTCACCACCTGCAGGGATGAGCTTGGAAGTGTAGGGATCATGACAATCGATGATGACATGGTGAGTCTTTCTCTCCTCAGTCTTCCTAAAAGCTGGCATAGCTACCAAGACTCAGTAAATGGAAGAGAGAAACTGCCATATTGGTAAAGACTTTGGTCGGAGATGATAGAGGAGGAGATAAGAAGCACCAGAGATGGGTCTTCATCAAAGCAAGATGATGAAGAAAATCTAGCCTTAGCGAGTAAGGCGAGGAAAGGGAAAGGGAAGGCATCCTATTCCAAATCCAGTTCTTCCCATGGTGGGAAGAAGATTGACAAATCGAAAGTGAGATGCTTTCATTGTCATGAGGTGGGCCATTATGCTATGAATTGTCCACAGAAGAAATCCAAGAAGGGATCCTCGAAGGGATTAGATGGTGAGGCACTGGCCTCACAGTTCGAATTGGGTTTCACCCTCATCACATGTATGGTTTCATCGATGGTGGGGTGTGTTTAGTACCTGGATAGTGGAGCTTCATTCCACATGACCAGCAATAAGAATCTTTTCAGTACCTTGGAGGGGAAGGAAATCCAAATGCGGATCGACATGGCGATGATGGAAAGTATCGTGTTTCAGGTGAAAGTACGGTTGTGTTTCAGAGGGAGCATGGAGCTCCTCTCACCCTGACTGATGTAAAGTATGTGTCGAGTCTGAAAACGAATCTTGTGTCTGTCGCTATGTTGAAAGACAAAGGCTATGATGTAGTCTTTAGCAAAGGAAGGGCATTCCTAAGGCATATCGGCACTGGACAGACCAAGAGGATTTGGATTCAAGTAAAGAATCTCTACACGCTGGAGGTAGATGACTGTGTTGCATTGAGTTCCAAAGCAGAGTTGGTGCAGAGCCAAGATGTTGGTGAGCTATGGCATAGAAGATTGGGCCACTTGCACCATGGGGCCTTGAAGATCATGCAGCATATTTCTACCAGACTTCCCAAGGGAAACCTAGAGCAAATGGATACATACAAAGGTTGTACCTTGGGTAAGTATGCGAAATCTTCCTTTCAGGATCGAAACAGTAGAGCTGGAGAAATCCTGGAGCGAGTTCATAAATATGTGTGTGGACCATTCTCTACAGCCTCCACTGCTAAACAAAGGTATTATGCTATTTTTATTGATGATTTTTCTTGTAGATGTTGGATCTAATTTATGCAGAAAAATGATCAAACATTCTCAAGGTTTTGTGAGTTCAAATCCTTGGTAGAGAAAGGATCTAGAAAGAAAATAAGGGCCTTGCGTAGTGACAATAGTGGAGAGTATGTCTCCCAACAGTTTTAGGACTTCTATGTAGCAAAAGGAATTAAACAGGATTTGACGACACCCCATAACCCACAGCAGAATGGGGTGGCCGAAAGGAAGAACAGATCGATTGTGGGAGCAGCTCAAGCGATGTTGCATGACCAAAGCCTACCACTTCATTTGTGGGCTGAGGCATGCAATACAGTAGTACACTTCCAGAACAGAAGCCTGCATCATATACTAGGAATGAAAACACCTATGGAGGCCTTTTCCGGGAAGAGACCAGATGTGAGTCACTTCAGGATCTTCGGATCATCGGTTTATTGCCATGTGACCAAAGATGCCCGGAAGAAGCTAGATCCAACAGCTGAGTTGGGGATACTTGTGGGGTACGTTGATACACCCCAAAACTATCAGGTGTTCTTGCCTACCAGTCAGAGGACAGTGGTATGCAGAGATCTGAAGTTCGACGAGTGGAAAGTCATGCGAGTATCACTTGAGAGGGAGCTCAAGTTGCATGCAGAGGAGGAGCCTCAGACTGATGTGGAGCAGCCGCATGCAGAGGATTCGGGAGTGGAGGCATCCACTCATGTAGAGTCTTCAGAGATGGGCAAAAACGCTCAAGGGAAGCTGACAGGTTGATGCTGGATGCGAGAGAGAATGTGGGACAACCATCTTCTCAACGCAGACAAAGGAGGTCACCCGAGCGGTACACTGGTTACATGGCCCTTGTTGGGGAGTGTGTAGAGACCAAACCTTCTTCTTTTGAGGAAGCAGTGCAACAAACAGTTTGGGTTGATGCAATGGTGGAGGAATATGACTCCATCGTTCAGAACTGTATTTGGAGTGTTGTCCCAAGACCGAAGGACAAGTCAGTGGTGAGTTCCCGATGGCTTTATAAGGTAAAGCAAGCATCTGATGGCAATGTTGAGAAACATAAGGAAAGGTTTGTTGCTCGTGGTTTCTCATAAGTCGAGGGGATCGACTACGATGAGACTTTTGCTCTTGTAGCAAGGTACTCATCTATCAGATCGAGGTTGGCACTATCAGCTCAGATGGGTTGGAAGATCCATCAGATAGATGTGAAGACTGTGTTCCTCAATGGGAATATTGAGGAAGAGATGTACATTGAGCAACCGGAAGGTTTTGAGACCTTTGATCATGAGTCGCATGTGTGCCGACTCAAGAGGGCTTTGTATGGGTTGAAGCAAGCACTTTGTGCTTGGTACACCAGGATCGACAACTATTTCATCGGGTTGGGCTTCACAAAGAGTGAAGCAAATGCGAACATTTACCACATCATGGTAGAAGGTAAGCCATTGATCATTTTTCTTTATGTTGATGATCTGATATTGACAGGTGATGATCATTTGATCAAGTCTGGCAAGGAGGACCTTACAAGAGAGTTCCAGATGAAAAACATGGGTCTTATGCACTACCTTCTAGGCATGGAAGTGTGGCAGAAGGATGGGGAAGTGTTTGTGTCTCAAGGCAAGTATGCCAATGGGATACTCAGGCGATTCCACATGGAGAAGTGCAAGCCCATGCAGACTCCTCTAGCTGGTAGCTAGAGGAAGGAGGATGCTACTTCAGGTGAGGTAGTAGTTGCTACTGTTTATCGGCAGCTTGTGGATTCATTCATGTATCTAGTGAACACACGACCAGATTTGTGCTTTGCAGTGAACCAACTGAGTCAAGCTATGGTTCAGCCTACTAAGATGTTTTGGAAGGCAGCGAAGCATGTGCTGAGATACCTCAGAGGCACATCTCAGTATGGATTGTGGTACAGACGGACAAAGGAAGTGTAGCTTCAGGGCTTCACAGATGCAGATTGGGCAGGGAGTCCATTGGACCGGAAGAGCACTTCAGGAGGAATCTTCAACCTTGGTTCAACTGTAGTTTCTTGGTACATCAGGAAACAGAGGTCAGTGGCACTTAGCTCAGCAGAGGCTAAATACATGGTTGCCAGTCAAGCAGCATGTGAAGCCATTTGGATGCGGAAGATTCTAGTTGGATTATTTGGTCATAGGATGGATCCAACTGTGATCTATTGCAATAATCAGAGTTGTATCAAACTCTCTGAGAATCCAGTATTTCATGACAGGTCCAAGCACATCGATATCTGGTATCATCATCTTCGAGACTGTGTGGTGAAGAGGATCATGTTGTTTTTGTATGTTTCGACTAAGGCATTATCAAAATGTAAGTTCGAGTTCCACAGATACAGGATTGAGGTGACAAATAATCCCTTTCTTGTTGAGATAGAATGTTGAAAATAGCAACAAAAAATGCTAAATATAGAAGTGCTAAAAATAGCACTGCTATAAATAGCATTTCGAGATACATTCCAATTTTAGTTAGCCCCTGAACTAAAATTGAGAATTCAAATTCAAATTTGATCTTAGCATCTGTTTGTAAAATAATTAATTAATTCATCTTGAGTTAATTAGTTGTAGAAAATCAAACATGAAGTCTATGTGAAGGCATGCAATAGTTTCCCCTTTGATTGAGGAAGTTATCCCTTAATTAAGGAGATCATGATGAGTTGTACTTTGAGTTGTAATTAGTTAGCTCAGTTAACTGAGTTAAGTCCAGTTAGATTAGTTCCAACAGTTTGTGGAACTGATTGTGAGTTGAATTAGTTAATGCATGCATGCATGTAACTGCTGCACTTCAGATAACTGAATATTCTCTCATAAATAACTCATGCATGTCAGTTCAGTCAGAGACCCAGTTGAGATCAGATGATGGGACAGTGTACTATCAATTGCAGGAATATTCCATTGAGGATATCTCTTGCATGCAGAAGGAATTCATTCATTGGAGATTGCACAATTACTTCTGAGTTTGGTGAGTTGTGTGAGAGGTCAATTCACACAGGTGGCAGCCAGAGGACCTAGGAGAAACTGCGCAAGGAAATAGGAGGCTTGGAGAGCTAGAGGAAGGCATATGTTGTGTCTATTCAGTCTATGAGTAACATTGAGGGATTGTACTAAGAGCTGGATAGCTTGTGAGCTAAAGCTTTGTGTAATCCAGACATATTTCCACTTGTATGATAATACAGAGATCGAGGTTTTTAGCTGAGACTTTCCCCAGAGTATTCTTCTATGTTCATTTTTGATTGATTTCTCATTCTCTGTTATATGTGTTCTATTTGATCTTGCTCAAAATCGGTTAAGCTTTCGCAAGTTTGTTTGTAGAAGTAGATCAAGTATTTTGCTTTAGTATATTGCATTATTAGGTGATCTACAGTGGGAAATTCTACACGGCCTACTATGATGATAAGGGAGATGAGATATTTCAAAAACAACTCCTTCTATGAGAAGTGATTGATGAACAATGGAATAACACACTCCATTGTCCCATTCATGGTGCAGGGATCTACCTGAACCCCGCATTTTCTTACCCCTATGGGTTCTTATTTGGCGCTGAGATCATGGATGAATTCTTCACCTGTGTTTAGAGGATCGTGTCATCTCTAGCATAACGTGCAAAAATCTCCAAAGAAATTGAGATATACAAGATGGAAGGTGGCACATTTAGCTTTGAGATGGCTTTGTTGATATGAAGACTAAAATGCCAGGTATTTTTTAGTTTGTTTCAAATTTCATTGTCTCTTCAAGTTCATAACTTCATACTTTGCTTCAACTTTAAAATTTCATTTTTTTCTTATGTTTATCTTATTTTTAATTTTGTTTTAGATACATGGTGGAGAAACTATGGTGCCAAAGTACCCCATTTGCAAAAGCTTGCCATTCGAATCCTCAACCAAACATGTAGCTCCTCAGGATGCGAATGCAACTAGAGTATATTTGAAAAAATACAAAACAAGAAGCGCAACAGGGTAAACTTAAAACTTAAAATATTCCAAATTTCCAATTAATTTTTTGAATTCATTAAATAATATATTTTTTTTTAATTATTATTTTATGATCTTTGTACAAGTTGGAGTCCCAACGACTTAATGACATGGTCTACGTCTACTACAATCTTCGATTATGGGTGAAGCAACTTGAGAGGATACTTGATATGGAGGCCATCTGATTGGATGGAATTGACACCATTGTTGCATGGAGGGTTGAGGCCGAGAGGCCTCTCATGGAGTCTATCGATGATTGGTTAGAGTAGGAAGTAGTGGAAGACATAGAGGGGGCGGAGGAAGAGGAGGAGCAATAGGAGGAGGAGGTGACACCGCCTACCCACGCTACCCCTGCCACTAGTAGAGGACATGGTCTACCTCATGTAGCTGCTTGTTCTTCGGCTTCTAGAGCACAACAAAGTCCACTGCCAACTCCACGGTATCTACATATAGAGGGAAAGAAAAATCTATTGCATTTTCTCGCAAGAGGGGTAGAGGAAATCAATGGTATTAATTATTTGGTTCATTTCATTGTATATGACATTATGACTCATGATATGAGATACATTATTATATTTTTTGTTGATATTTTGAGGCTGAGTTGGGACTTAGGAGTGAGGACTTACTATTCAAGGCATGATTCATTGTTATGTGTGATGTAGCACAAGAAATGATATTACACATCTTATATATTAGTTATTTTATCATATTTATGTGTCAATGTATTTATTTATGTTGTAGATGCTTTAGATATTAAAAAAAAAAAAAAAATTGTTTTTGTATTTTCCGATTTTTTTCCCGATTTTTATTGATTTTTATGGTTTTTTCCGATTTTTTCCTCTCACCGATTTAATCCTGATCACGATTTTTACAACATTGATATATACAACTTCAAGAAACTCCAGAAAATTCCCCAAACTTGATTACCTCTTCAAATCAACATCTGATCACTTTCTAAAAAATTAATTAATTTAGTTTTTTAACTGTAAAAATTGGTTAGCATTGGTCATAAAAATGATTGCAAGAACCTTACATTAAAATGCGTCATATGCGAGCCACAATGCCCATTTGAATGGGTCGGATCCCAAACAGATATAAATAGAATTCATCAGAGTTTGAAAACAACAAAAATATTTACAAACACATGAGCAATCAAGGACAAGGAACAAGGATCCACTTCATATTGATTTATAAACCAGTGCCCAATCCTTAAATTAGGCTTTTCTTTTTCTTATAATTTACTTGTTTTTTGTGTAGTGGCTTGGGCAAAATTTTAAGTTTCTCAATATTTAATAATGAGTTGGGGATAGAAGTGTTGTTTTTGTAAAACTTGCGGATTTTAATTATTTACAAAACTATTTTTGCATAAATTTATATAAATAAATATTTAATAATAAACCCATATATATATAACAAATTTTACCAATAAAAAATATATAATTATTTAATTATATAGAAAAATAAATATGTACTTGCAATTTAGCTTATATATACCTAAACAAGTGTGTGTCTATATATATAAGTCAAACCTATTAAATTACGGTTCATGGCATAATTACCCAAAAGATACAGGTGAATGTGCGTCTTTATATGTATATGTATAATCAAATAACTACTTGAATCAAAATAGACCAACACACTCATACATATATGGATGTGTAAACTAAATATTAAGGCTTGTAAATAAATATAAAGTTAAAACAATAACCCTAACTATATACCGCATGAACATATAATATATGTAAGCCTAAATAATAGTATGATAACTCCATAAAGTCAAAGCATAAAACAGGTGGTTGGACTGCCTATTGTCTAATCTCCATATATAATCAAATACCAGCAACCCACTTTGCATAAGACAACATTATTGTTATACATGATGTTACCCAAAAATTTAACTCGGTCTTCTCATGTACAAACCATATACCAATATACACAAACCAAAAAAAAAGGCCCATATTTAATATATATATATATAGATAATTCCCGGAACCGAAGAGAACTCCTCCAATTATGTAATTACTTCATCGAATTAAGACCCATACAAAGTATAGTTTTGAACAAGGGCCAATTTTAATAATATAATTGATTTCATTAACACCTCTCTAAACAAATTTTCTCTTTTAGATGTTATGTGTATCTTTACAAAAATTAAAAGACAACCTTTAGTTGTCAGGTTTTAATATCGAAAGTGTCGGGTAACGTATATCAAATTTATTTATTTTTTGCTCTTTTTAATTGAAAACATAATTTGTCCCCTTTTTACTTACATAATCTTATTATTATTGCATTTGATAGTGAGACAAGAAAGAAAAAGGGTTTCTTGGTTGTTTAAACTAACTCTCTCTCAATAAACCAGCATGTGAATTTCATTTCGAAGGTGTTTGAAATTAATGTCACGTATTGTGATTGTGATTGTGATTGTGATTGTGATTAAAAATTTGAATTCTCTATATACTAGTATAATTATGTAAAATACAAACACAACACATGTAGATATTATTACTAGCAATTGTCCCAAAAGGTACAAAGAGAGGCCGATAGGATTATTAAAAGGAAGAAACCTCTATAGATAGGCAAGCATATATAAAGCTCACTAGTGACGAAGGCAATAACCACGATGACCATCCCGTACCAGTAGATTTGATATTAAAAGAACAAAACCAAAACCAAACCATTCATATTTAAATAAAAAGTAAATTACAGCGTTTTACATGGTAATTGAGAAGCGGCGAAATTTGTGATTTGCAAATATTAAAACAAATCACTTACATTGCTGGTTGACACTACAATTAAAACATTAACTAATTGTAAGACGCTTTTCCTAAACATTATTGTTATTATTTTTAATAAAATTCATTTAATAAAAATAATTTATTTAATTATAGAAATTAATATTATTAAAATTTTGAAACTCATTTTAAATTCATATATTCTTGTATAACCAACTTGTATATAAAATAATTTTTTTAATAAGTAATTGATTTTAAAATTAATATATTTATTACTGATTTAGCCTTATATAAACCCACGATAGAAACTTCGCCTCGTCTATAGATGAACCAAAAAATAGTCTTGTGCAAATGGATATCTTTGTGTAGAAGGATGAATTTGGACCTTAGATTGTATTCTTTGAAGTTCAAACCCTTGCAAGGCTCAGAAAGGGTCCATAGAAGTCTATTAAAAGAGAGCGAAATAAGGGATTTCTACATCTGGGTGGAAACAATATCCCTCTACAATTGGTTTTTTCTACCAAGATATGGTATCTATTGAACAGTTGTATTTGTAATTTACAAGAAGTTTCATGGGGTTGTTTATGGTTATTTTAATTTTGACTTAAAAATACACGCATATATTTCCTTCCATTTTCTTATGCAAAAAGGCAAATACAACATGTTGGAAAGAAATTATGTGCTCGAAAGAAAATTGTATTCTAGGAGCTTCAATTTCATTTCTTGGAAGTTGGAAACATATTTTGAAAATTTAAATCCAGGAGCTTGAACTTCATATATTGGAATCATATTATTAGTTGAAGAGCAAATAAGATACAGAAATTTGAGAGTAGCCCACTGAAGTTGAAATGGCCCTTACAGAGTTCATGTTCGATTCCCCAAGGATAGAGTTCCGAACACATTACAAGGATCTATCAAACTGAACTTAATAAATATCATAAAGGTAACCTTAACATGACTTGATCAAGAAGGATGTCCAGAGATCACTATCATTATAATTTTATATAGAAGGAAACCATTAACAATTTAAAATCGAAAACTTCAATATTATAAATAGCGATGGATAAGAGAAATTTGCAAAGGACAAATGAATCTGGAAAATACAAATTTGCAACTCCATGGGATACCTGGTTAACTATGTGGACGAGCCGAAGACAAAAAGAACCATGTGTGTCATGATTTCATACAATATCTTTCAACTTGGATAAAAAAACCAAAATATGGCTTCTTATCAATTGTAATCTTGACATTACTGGACATGGTAAATTGATATTGGAATTGGATGTTTGTCCATATCTGCAAATTTCTAAGCAATTGAGAGTATTAGAATACAGATTAATAGCAGTGTGCAACCCATTGTGAGCGTCTGGAGCATCTTCCAAAGCTGAACATCCAAATGATATAAAACTCAAGTATGTGAATGTGACGAAAGGCTAAAATGCTGACATGTTTTTGTTGTTTAATGTAGAAGGAATCTTGCCATTTGGGCTCTAGAGCCCAACCTGCATTTAACCAACGAAAAACACAGAGCAGTGGACCATGTACTCGATTTTTTTTTGTTCATACCACAGAGAACTGTTCTATCAAGTACGCGAACCCCTGTTCTGGGGTATACTGCATTCAATGGAAAAACAACGCATCTCAACTACCTGCTTAACCATTCAGGGAACAGAAAATGCACCGTGTTGTTGATGCCTTAAATTTAGTAGACCTTGGCCATACTATGTTATGAAGTATGGCTCTGCTGGCTATCAGATTATTTTAGGATTGTGATTTTGGACACCAAGGTTTAGATTATTTCTTTATTATGGTGGTTGTAATGAATGAATTTATATTCCATTCATTCTTACTGCATTTGGATAAATGCCCTTACTATTTTTTCAATAGGTTGTTGTAAACATCGACCTATCTAAAGTGAGAAACGTTTTTCTTTATAAAAATAGTTGTTGGTTGATTCATAAAACCCAAAACAAAGAGCAGTGGACCACGTACTTGAATACTTTCTGTTCATACAACAGAGAACAGTTCTATTAAGTATGCAAACCCTTGTTCTGGGGTATACTGCAGGCAATGTAAACGCAACTCAGTTCCATACATGGGTTACAAGTTTACTCTAAGGCATGGCCATTGAGAAACCTCAATTTGTAAATTAATATAAGTCCCATCACCCTATTTATTGTCCCTAAATTTTTTAATGAAATTAGATTTGAACTGAGTACAAATCCCATCTCGTCACCTCACTTCTTCTACCTAAACTCTTTAGTGAATCTAGAGTCTATCTGCATAGCAAAACTGTGTTCTTGGCAGTAAATATTTCCCTACATTATTGGATAGAGAATATGCAGATCACCTTGACAAGAATGGAACATTCAGGATACCGAAACAAGGTGGTTGAGGAGGCCTGAAGCCTCAAGGTATCTAGCCATCCAAGTATTTTGAGATTAGAATGTTTAGGTGGTTCAATCTTCGTATGGGTTCAGCAGCAAAAGATAGACTATGTAGCACTGACCTTACAAATGCATGTTGTGTAGTTTGTTGGGAGATGCATAACGGTTAGGAATGTTACGTGGATTTGCAAACTTGCCAAAACATTTTGGGTCTGGATTGCCGCATAGTACAGTGGTGTCTTTTTCTCTCGTTCACATAGGAAAAGAATTTTTTTGGGGGATCAAATGAATGAGTTGACAAATAGTAGTGGGTGAAAGGTGATAAGATTGATTGGCAATGTGCATACTGAATATGTGCTCAGAATTATCCCACAACTAAATGTTTGTTCATCCTCAACTCTTTAGGGCCCAACATGTGCCAAAAAGAACAATCTCAAAAGATTGCATGTCAGCCAAAAATGGCTTGACTTAAAATATAACAAGAGAATAGATACAATTGACATTGAAGCATTGAATTTAAATGGATTTTTATGTAGGGAGGCTAGTGAAGATATAATAATGTTTCAAAGCCATTGATCAAATATTGTGAATGATGGATGAAGATAAGACCTCTATAAACCACATCTGTTGGGACATGAACAAGGCCAAGGATGCCATTTCAGTAACATATAGAGGAAAGGAAGAGTAATGCATGTGGGATCGTTGATTACAGGTAGCAACTTCAATTACAGAAGCCATTGCATCCAGTTTAGGCTTCGTCATTGCATGGAATTGATTCTAATTTTTTGGTTGATTTTGAACATTTTATTTATTATTTAGTTTAGAAATTTTATTGTAGTTGTTCTCAAGTTTTTGTCATGTGGCAAGCTGGCTCTTGCACTTTGGCTCTCCAAGTCGTTGCCAAATCTGAATCATGTGATGTTGTTGTGGGGTTTGAATGATCCATAGTAATCTATATCTACCATAAACAATTGCAAAAAAGCAAAATCATCCTGACATCACTTGTAATCATAGACTCTGACTGTATTAGTAACTATCACATGCCAGATCACGTAATTACAGAAAACCATCTTTAAGCATCTTCAACCCAAATGTCTATAGGTCTTGTGTGAATTTTATGATAAGTGCAACAAAATATATAAGAGTTCAGTTTTGCAACAGTTAACGGAGGATTTAATCCCATTAAAACCTCCGTTAATCCCATGCTGGGATGTGGCCGTAATGCAATAATCATTCTGGTTTCAGAAACAAAATGGCTAAAAGCATGTTGAATTCAGCAAGAAAACTGATTATTCTGTACATAATTTGCTATATGACCTACCTATTTACAATGCTACACATATCCTTTCTATTTATTTACATGGCTGGAACGTAATAGATCTCTGACATTTTCCAGATTAGGCCTGCATGCATGCACGCTGAGAACATTATTTACTGTACAAATTGTAGATACCCATCATATCACACTTTGACAGTTACAGCCAGTCAAGCAAACGATGGGGTTTTCCTGCATATATTCTCCTCTTAGTCCACATCAATAGTGCAGAGATCTGCCATAGAGAGGTCCCAGGTTCGCCTCAAGCAG
The DNA here is from genome assembly GCA_031772625.1 of Pinus tabuliformis. NCBI lineage: Eukaryota > Viridiplantae > Streptophyta > Pinopsida > Pinales > Pinaceae > Pinus > Pinus tabuliformis. Next base: position 773,228,521 of record CM062805.1, read on the forward strand.
TTTGATAGACATTACAAAGTTACAGATGCCCGAAGTATCACTCACCAAATAGTTGATGATCTCTTTAGAAATGGAATTATTTACATGCCGAACATGCAAGAGATGGTTGCAGAACTATTTCAGACCAAGTGTTTAGCCATAAAATACCAAAATGCATATATGTATACTACAAGGAAAAGGAAAACGCCCAACCTATTTACTGATTACATTCACAGTCATACAAAACTCTGTGGAGAATATAACCACTGTAAACTATAAAGAGAAATTTAAACACTGTAATTCCATGATTTGCATAAATAGATCTTAACAAAACGAGAACAAAACAACAGAGTTTGGTCCAGAGCTAAAATGCTCAACATCCATAATAATCTGAAGACCCTGAAGTCGACAGGGACAAGTCACTCTAGACATGGAGATGTGTTTGTTAAGATATAACTAAACATATATACAATGAAAGTATTTGTTGGCTTCTAAACATATGTACAATAAAAGCATTCTATTATGTAGAGATGTAATTGAGAATGAGCAGCTAATCATATATGCATGATGGGCCATGGCATCGGCAACACCAATTAGTGTTTATTGTGGTGCCATATTGTGCGAGCTGTTCCTGCAATTGATGGCGCATTTGCCTGTGTGCATCCCTTTCATGGATGTGAATTGTTATCTTAAGTATTTTCCTTATTTTCTTTAACAACTTAATGGCTGGGCGCAAACGGTAAAGTGGCATTGATTGTTGTGGCAGGATCCTTGTCTGCATATCTTGTAGTGTAAGTTCTTGTTGCTGAATTTCTTTGCAACACTCATACAACCTTCGTAGGTAGCATGTATTCATACCTGTTGCCATCCAAAAAGGAAACATTGTAAGTGACAATGAATATGTTTGACGATTTTGTTTGAATATTCAAAATAAATTAACGATCCCAAACGAGTATAAAATCATATGAAACTAAATGTAATAGCAAGCAAATCTATGTGAAACTTCGTTATGTAGTGAGTGGTGTTTACCATGTGGGTAATTCTGGAAGACAGGTTGTACGATTGGTTAAAGTGTATTATCCTGAATAGATTTTGATGCAAGGAATGATTCCTCTTGCTGTCTACGCTTAAGATATGGATTCTTGTGCATTTGTGCAATGCGGGAGAATGGGAATGCTGGATTGATGTGTATGTCTGCTAGTGACCGCACTCTTGAAATTGCAGTGAATGTTAGCCCTTGTCGTTCTCTGGTGCCGATGTCCACTGTTGCTTTGTCTAATGTCATTCCTTGTGACTTGTGTATCGTTAAAGCCCATGCCATTTGAAGTGGTATCTGACGGCGTGTACCCCTTGTGATGGGAGGAATGGGTACATATGTTGGGTGTGAAATGTCCCACGGTGTTCCTCTGTATTGTCGAAAGTCAACAACCACAAAGGATGGTAATGCTAGGAGCTTTGAGTCAATTGAAAAAAATATTGAGATGACCTTCCCAAGTGCGCCATTGACAAGGCCTGCATGTACCCATAAGTTGCTGGTGAGCATAACTTTTTGTTCACTGCATAAGAGCACCTTTGCAGGCAGGTGCTCATCTTCTGTTGTAGTAGGAGTTTTCTGCCTTTGCTATTCCGCAGAGCAAAGTTCTACTGGGATGTTCAATTTTTTGAGAATTTTCTTATTATGCAAGACAACTACATTGTTTGTTGCAAATAGGTGCATGGACTCGTTGAATGTGCATTTCTCTTCATGTGTAAGAGATGAACTTGTTCTTGACATTAGGTGTTGCCAATCTTCAAGTGTAGATATTCCATTCCTAAGATTTGCAAGTATTTGTCGAAAAGCAACCTGGGACGGGCTAGCTCCTTGTTGACGAAAACGGTTGAAAGTGTTATGAATATGTCGAAGCTGCGCTAAAGTGCAGTGCCACGCGATGTCCCAGCGTATAAAGGAATGTCTTTTACAGGTGGTGGTTGGCCTAAATCTCCGACAAGGATAATTGAACGATTACCAAATGGTGCATTCCGATGAAGAGGGAATGCCTCTCTTAGACGATCGTCAATGCAAGAAAGCATTTTTGGACCAATGAAGCTCATTTCATCAATGAGGATGTATTCTACATGACGGAGTTTCTCTTGCAGGTGTAGGAGCGGCTGGCCTTCGAGAGGATGCATTGTCTGGATAGGGATACGAAGGGCAGAGTGAATTGTGAGGGCATTTATGTTGAAAGCTGCAACGCCGGTTGGTGCAAGTAACAATAAAGGGTTTTTGTTGGCTGGCGAGTTTTCCACAAATTCTTGGTGCAGACATTTAATCAAATGGGATTTTCCTGTGCCAGTTGTTCCTTGTACGATGATTTTGCGTGGGGATTTTGGCGAAGGGGTTTTGAAGTGTGAAAAAACAGTGGTGAAAGCCATGCTTTGGGTAGGGGATAATGTATGATCATGGGGAAGGTTGGAAAATGAATGATGTTGGTTTTGAATGGTTGAGCAGTTGAATTCAATGAAACTGATGACAGTTTCTTGCAAGGGGGGAGGGACAGTATTTTGTGACCAAGTGTGGTTGACATCGAAGTCGCGGTAGCCAATCATGTCGAGGTCATCAATTGCAATATTGTAACCTGGGTGTAGTTGAGAGAGGATTTTCCATTCATTCATCTGCATGGAATCAGGGGGGTGTGTGGGGTAGGTTGATCTTCAGTAGGTGGGCTTTGTGGGTTTTCAGGTTCTCGATGGACATGCCATGGTGTATATGCACCTTTTTTTTTTCCCAGTGTGCAATAATTTCTGCATCAGTTGAACCGATATCATCAGGGAGTGTTCGAAAGGGGAAATACAAGAGTTATTCACTCCAGCAGAAGGCATAAGAAGGATTAGTAGAGGAAGGAATGACATTGTAATGGGGCAAGACATGTACAATCATTGGGGGGGATATGTGTTTCCAGTGGTTTCTTCTCCGCTGGGCAGAATATGACCCCGAGCGAGCAGCTTCAAGGAGGGGCAGTGGTTCTAGTGAGGCAGGCCTGTTCATATATGCAACGATAAAGTTTGGTGTCGAACCAGGATTTTCAGTGTCTTGCGAAACACGTTTGAAAACAGCCCTGTTGACATTCAAAGAATGAAATGTACGGCTGCAAAGAGAGAGAGGTAGCTTTTGTAACATATGGCATATTTCTTGTGCACCAATGTCTCTATCTGCAATGGTTTCTGTAAGGAGTTTTCGGATGACACCACCAGTAGGTGCTTCTGGAAGGGCACTTTGTGATAGCCGCGATAGCATTTGACGGTAGCTCTCGGATCTTGTCTCCGCTTTTGTTGCATACTTTGAAATATATTTCAATACAGCATGGCGAGAAAGGACTGGTTGGCAATCAACATTTGCTCTCCAAATAGAGAGTAGATCGGCGTTGTGAATATTCAATCTTTCATCATTGCGAGCAGGAACGTAGGTTTTATGACCCTTACCATCAATGAAAAGTGAAGAAGTGGACTTCAATTGCCATGGTACTCCATATCGGCAGCTGAGTACATTGTCTTTCTTATGAAGATAAGAAGATTCATGACACTTTGTATGACGTTGAACGCAGTTGGCGAGCTCTGTGTAGTCTTCAAACTGATTGGATGCGAATATTGCTGCTGTGTCAAGGAGACATGGGTTATGAATTGTTGACTGGTGAAGCGGAATAGTTCGGTGTTCTGCTTGACGTGGATTCCAAGAAGTTACGTAGTGGTCGAAATATTTATGTGCATTAGCAACTTCTAATGCATTGTCCTAATCAAGTGTGTCCATGGCTGGTGCATTTTGTAGCCAGAGGAAGCCATGAATGTGTGTGGATCCTCTATGTTGCCATTCGTTGAATATAACATGAAGGGTACATTTAGTTAATACATGTATATGCAATGTATAAAATTACTGTAGAGGGAAATGGATATTGAATAATACCTGCACCAGTAGTCGGTTGCATGGAGGACTTTTTGAAGGATTTCTTCAAGGAAAATTGTAAATCTACAATGCATATATTGGGCTGTTAGATGTGGGTTTTAAATTATGTTTTGGATTTTCCATTGGAAGGGGTTGACTGAATTGGAAGGAACACTGGTGGGCATGATCGTGTGCAAGTTATGCCATTTAGTATCAGCTGCACTGAGGGTGAAAAAGAATGTTGGGCTTCCTATTTGCGTGATCATGTCAGTCAGCTCAGATCGGCGTTTGTTCCAGAAAGACTGTGTTCCTCGTAGAGCTGACCCGAACCTCATTATTTGCTCTGGGAATCTTGAATCCGGAGAGCCATGAAGACACTGGCGTAGGTCTGATACTGTTGTTGGCAAGTTGTTCTCAATGTACTTCTTCACGAAAACACTAGTTGTTGCTTGGCTACGGTGGCGCATTAGAATGTTGTAAAGATAGTAGTGGAATCTTGGGTGTTGGCCAAAGCGGTTTTCATGGTAGTGCAGCAAGTGCAAAGCATATTCATGCATTTCAACTTTTGTAAGTCTTGGTTGCATGATCATTGCGATGCCTGTAGGGAAGAGTGTGGGGAATGCCATGGCAAGGAGGCCGATGGTGTTGTATTCATTTATAGCAGTTAAAGATATTGGAGGCCAATCGATAGAGCTTGTTGAACTTGAATGGGTCAAGTGCAAATAGTTACAAATGTGGTCACGCTTGGTACATGAATTTGGGAGGACTGGAACGAAAGAAGAGGGTTGGATTTCTAATGGAGGTAGCATGACATCAGGATTATAAGTGGAATCAGTAGTGGTTTGATGGGGTTCAAAAGAGGAGGTGGTTACACTATGGAGAAGAGAAGAAATGTCTGTAGGGAGATCTGGCAATGTAGAAATTGTCGATGAATTCAATTGAACATCATGGTAGTAAGGGTCATATTTTATTTTGTATTCAAGGGCTGCAAGGACACGTGATTTGCAAACATAGAATTCGTAAGCCTTTTCAGATGGATTTTGCCTTTTCACAATGAGGATGTCTAAGTCAGAGAGCATCCGGGGTAAGTATTTGGCAATAGTGGTGATGTCTTGGGGGAAGCTAATTTTATGGCCACTATATTTGTATTGACCACCACGGGAATGAGTGACTTGTAGAATGGGGTTGACACATGCGATGAGAATTTCTTCAACTTTTGTTAATTGGTGAAGGACACAAGGTTGTTCTCCAGGGTCCATGTTGTTTAGTGCAGAAAAACGATTGGTAGATTTAGATGATGCACAACGAAAACAAGAGAGTCTACCGTGGAAGAGCTTTGTTTTCATTCCTGGGTATGCTTCCTTGCATATTGTGCAAACATGCAAGGTAGAAAGTCCACCAATCCTTTCTCGAAAGCGACGGTGTTCTTCGTTAAGGGGAGGGTTATATTGGATATGATGAATGTGTGGTGGGTTGGTTTGTATAGGTGGGAGAGCATTTGAGGTGGGAAGGGATGTAGAGGAAGTAGTAGGGTTGTTGTTGTGTTCATAAAGTAGTCGACGGCGTGCATTTATTTGATCCTTTTGTTGTGCATAAAGAATACGCCGCCGCTTGTTTTTGGCCGCAATTTGATTGTTTGGTGGCATATATAAACAAGTACAAGTAATAGTTGTTAGTTTTCATAAACAAGTAGTGCATGTTTGGTATCTCATTTTTTTGGGTGCACATCCATTGTGAAATTAAAACATTATATTTTGAACATAGATTTAATTTTTTTTTATTTCAACATCGGTGAAGGTAGGTAGATTAGGTAGAAGGGAAAACATGCAATTAGGAATGCTATGAAATCATATGTTATTTCAGCATCTATCATTGAGAGGAGAGAAACAAGAGTAAAAATATTTCGTTCCCTTCTTCTTCAAGTTTTTTTTGTTTGACATGTTTGAGCGATAAAATGAATAGCTTAGCAAGCAAGGGATCAATAAATAGCATGTAGACAACGAACGAGAAACATATGTAGTGACTCTTGACAAATGTTGATATCTATATTATGTAAAATGTAAATGGCAAACATACATATGTTGGAATGACTGGAAGAGAGTATTTGCACTGAAAACTACAGGGTGCATCATAATAACATGGGTGTGTAATTTACAATAAGATGAGACAATTAGTTGTGTGGAAATGTTTGTTTATGTACAAACAGGCGTGGTAGATGAAGCCCTAAGAAAAAGGTCAAAGGCAGCGAATAATAGGTCGTTTTGAAGCGGACATTGCTTGAATGTCAGTGAGTGCTTCCTTGCATGCAGAGGCATATTGAATTTCTTTTGAATTGATCAGTATTGGTTGCAAGCGTTGAACACCGTTGAAGTAATCTGTTTTAATGGAAAGTGTTAGCTGGAAGCGGTGCCCTGAAATCCAGCCACAAATTTCCTGTAGATCAGTTGGTTCGATAGAAAGTAGGAATAGGTCTTTTGTCGTGATGCCCATGAGCTCGTTCCCTGCATCATTGGAAACTGTGGCGTTCTGTAGATTCCCGGTGTGGTCATGTAGCTCCATTTTAAGTTTGTAACGGTAGTCACATTCTGGGACGTCACCGTTACATTTTGTACAATGCCAAAGATTGTTAGAATGCTCCACAACCTTCTTCATGCATTGTTTTCCATTGAAATCTAGTGGACATGCTAGAAAGTAGAAGTCGTCCATATGAAGAGCAGTAATTGTTGCTCGAACAGAAACCCAGATTTCTTTATCAGAGGGCTGCATGCCAGCAATTTCATGAAACGTCTTTCGTGGTAGGGCACGTTTCGAAGCAACACCATAGTTTCTGCTCAAAGATGGAGAAGAAGAGCTATAGCCGGTTTCACGGAACCATGCATGTAGTTGGTGAGTTTCGTCAACTTGTGGATTTATTGTGAGAGTGCTCATTGGTATCGTCCCTATTGTGGTGCCATTAAATTCAGACACGCGACCTCCTTTGATTGCAAGAATTGGTGGGTTGTCGAAAGAGTAGAATTCAGAAAGATTATGTCCTATATAGTCACAGTGGTCTCCCCATAATGTTACATCAATGCTAAAACCCGACTTGTCCTTTAGTATGAGTGTTTTCCTTAATGTTTCACTTCCATCTTTTCGTCGAATTGTTGATGCAGGTGACGTGGAGGTAACAACACCAATGACATCCACATTTGTATTTGGAGTTGCACTTTTTACTTCAGCAATAGTCTTGAAGTGAAAGCTCTGGTAAGGAAACGTTGGATCATCTGTAGGACATGGATTGATAGTGGAAGCAGCAAACAAGTAAATCTCCCATTTGTTCTTGAGGTGGTTGTAGTTTGGATTTGCTTCTCTCACTGTGCCATTTGAGACAATGTATAGTTGCCCAACCTGAATTAGATTGTAAAGAGATTCGGCCAATTCAGCAAATGCAGAAAGGTGGATCTCTTCCTTATCACGGTTGATAAGGTCAAATCCGAAAACTTTTCCTGAGCCTCGCACATTGTTGTACGCCTTCAATGATGTCTTTGCAGATGCCCTACCTTGGATTGACCAATATTTCCGGTAAGGGTTGAGTGTCGTGAATGGAATTGTTGTAGTTGTTGTTGTAGTTGGTGGAGTAACTACAGAGGGCAAGGTATCTTCAGCTGACGAAGAGCTAAATTGGGCTGAACCCGCCTGTGCATGTTGCAGCGTCGATGTGTCCTTCATCAACGCTGCTGAGCGCTTCACAACTTCAAGCTCAACGACTCGGATGGACCTTATGTAAACAAGTAAGAAATGAATTAATGAAGATTCCATTTTCCTTCTTTTGATGCAAAAAACGTCTAGGCGGGAAAAAGTGAAAGAGGGTGATTTCAAATGGTGGGCCTTATGAGGAGTTTTGGAGCACTGTGCAAGCTACTTTTTTGAGCAGAATTATTGAGCCAATTTGGATGTCTCTAGAGACAACTTGTGGGCCATATGCGGATGGTAGCAAAGTCTTATGTTGATGTGTTCCATCAGATAGAGTAATGTGGAAGTGCGAGGATGTTGTTTTCAATGAGGTAACGGAACCGACATCGATTATCTGAAGTAGTGGTTGAATCTCGGTGCAACCATTCAGCAATAGAGGAATGGCATTCGTTGTCAAGGTTGTCTCCATAATAGAACAGGAGGTTTCTTTTTCCCGTGATAGGAGTACCTGCAATTCATCAATTTCACCACAATACAAAATTCTAGTCAAAGAAGATGTGACATGAATGCGGAATCTAATCTAACAAGGCTAATTGTTGATGGTGAAACAATAATAAGGGCACAACCTACACGGGGACGAGAATAACCTCTCATATTAGCCACCCAAGGTAGTCCATGTTAACAAAATGCTTGTTATTTGATTCAGGGACAAGCTACATAATGTTCAAATTCGGAAGCACCTCAAGCGGCTCAAAGATGCTTATAGTCTTACAGTACCGTCAAAACATCAATGAAATAGGAACATTTCCTAGCCAATCCTAATACTGATCCTACACATTAAGAGATGTGGGTCAATCGAGGCATTTGCCATGTATTTCGCTCACTTAAGTTACCCTTTGCAGACCCTTCTAAAAGGCTGACTGGACTCCTTATGGCTTTGTAATAATTTATGATATATTAACTATTCTGTGAACAAGGCACAATTTTTTTTTCTTTAATATGCTATATTCGGGTGTACTCACTGTGCTTGTGCATTTCTGCACATTTTAGGGATGTTGAATAGCAGCCATTGCATATAGCGAACACGCTATTCAAACACCATGTATAGCTATTGAATCTGAAAGTTCACACATTCCTTCAGTCCAGGCATATAGAAGAACTATCTGGGGCCAAGCTGATGTTTGTAATAAGAGCTATCTGGGTCCTCCCTCTTGTCAGAAACAGGACCCTGAAAACAGCGGCCAGACCATAACAACAATCAGATTCCATCAGTCACACAACAGTGGCCAGATTGCAGACTATCATGGGCAGTTTCTATTTATTTGCAGCCTGACCAACCCATCTAAATGCAGCAATCTGGAAAAGAGGAGTAATTCAATTCCCATTTTCTTTTTGTACAAAGTTAAAAAGAGGCAAATGGAGTATGATGTGAAAGGGGAAAGAATGTGGGCAGTTTCAATATAATTTTAGCCTTACCAACTTATGTAATTTCATGGACTGAAAGGAAGGGTTTTGAATGACCTCGCCTCCTACCTATCCTTAGGTGTGGACAATGAAAATTTGCTCTAAAAATGTGTGCTCACACCATGTTTTGTCTACTGGTATGGTTAGTATGTCAGTTTCTTATGCACCACACATGCAAAATTCAGAGTAGAATGACATATGTTGAAGAGAAATAGGGAGGAGCCTCAGCCCAATAAATAGATAGATCATGAGAACTTGCCCCTACTACGGACTGTGTTCTCCTTGGAAACCAGCAGATGTTGATGTTGGAGACATGTTCACCACAGAGGAAATTAGGGGCGAGTGCTTAACAATTGGGCTGACACAACAGGTGTTATAGTCCCTGCCTTCCAAATTTCAGATGTAAATTGTGTATGTTGACACTTTACCATATTCACTTTAGGGAGGCTGGCATCATATACCTATTTTGAACCCAATCATGAACTCCATGGGTAGCAGTCATATGCCAATGGTGTTGCACATGGCTTACCCAACATGGGATAATATTGGCATTTGCATGGGATGAGTTGACCTAGTAATAACTTTAGGTACAATTCAGTAGCAATTATGAGTTAAATGTTAGTTATGTACATGTTAGTAATGCAGTGGAGTTGATCCTAGCTAGGAAACCATCATCATTATACCTGTTCTAGCTGTGTGTGTATGTATATATAAAGATGGTTGGGTGAAGCTACATATTTATTAGAATCCATTTTGTTTCCACAAGGTTCTGCTATATACCTGCATGTTGGAAACCATGGCTGAAGTAATGTTGGGCTGCATTTTTACAAGTAATTATGCACGCACTTACCATTCTATGAACATTGCATGATGTCTGAATTGGATATTAAAAGCACATGATTCTAGGCATTAATGAAGCACGGATTGTCTTGACTCTACCAGTTGTGGAAGCCAAGGTTACAACTCATTTGGTGGTGGTTATTGCTAAGGTGACAACCCTTAACAGGGACATTGATTGTTTAAAAGAAGCCACCTGCGTGTAGATTTATAAAAAAGGGTGACTGACACACATGTTGTGACAGCTATGATGGAGAGATGGTGCAGGGTCTTATGTTGAAGGGTATGGTGATACTTAACTCCTCGCAAGTGTAATACACCCTAGAAAGGAGCGAAGCGCGTGAGGTTGGCAAAAGAAAGGACGTATTTCTTTTTTAGGCATTCCTTCCTTGAATAAGGAGAATCTGGTTTATGGTCACCAAAGGCTGGCAACGATAAAGGACCATATTTGCATTTCCTGCAACTAACAACCATCATCATTTGTTCCATGATCTAACATGCCTGAGGATTGCTAGGAAGGTGTGACTATTGGTTTATACCTGTTCTAGCTGTCTGTGTATGTATACATAAAGTTGGTTGGGTGAAGCTACATATTTATTGGAATCCAGTTTGTTTCCACAAGGTTCTGCTATATGGCTGCATGCTGGAAACCATGGCTGAAGTAATGTTGGGCTGCATTTTTACAACTAATTATGCACACACTTACCATTCTATGAACAGTGCATGATGTCTATAGCATACAGAGCGTAAGTGAATAGAAGGATGTTGCATTAGATGTCACGCTAGCAGGTGGACTGTCTTGACTCTACCAGTTGTGGAAGCCAAGGTTACAACTCATTTGGTGGTGGTTATTGACTCTGTTCCATCTTTCGAATTACCCCAAATGACAAAAGATCAAAACTTACTGTATTCCATGTTTAGCAATATGAATGTCTTTCTGTTTTGAGTAGAAGGCTAATTGAAGGAAGTTATTATTATGCAGGGTTATGGATTGACAGAGTCTAACGGGACAGTATCCTCGACTATAACCGATGAAGAAAACAGACATTATGGAACAGCGGGCTTGCTTGCAGCTCATGTGCAAGTTAAAGTGGTTGACACAACTACTGGCAAAGCTATGCCTCCCAACCACATAGGGGAGCTCTGGTTTCGGGGACCTACAATCATGAAAGGTACTCCTTAGTCGCTATGTCATTTTCCATTGGAGACTACTTTCTGCAAAAATTTAACAAATTTGCAAACCTTGCTGATTTCGAGTAGGTTTTTCGATTTTTTTAGTTTTGAGAGGGTGATTTGGATAATGCCCTGATCACCTTGAAAACCTAGATCGTATGAGAAAAATCTTAAACAGTTAAGTGAGGATGATAAAAAAACCATAAGCAGCAAGTGTTGAACTCCCCATGCACAATGAGACAATGGGTGCATAGTAAACATGCTGTACCCCAAGCTAATATTCGCCTTAAAGAATCTCTAACATTTCTATTTAAGTGCACTCAAAAAATTTGTATACCCAGAAGTGCACACCTTATGCTATTGTAAAGTTTTAAGAGCATATGTTTTGTAGCCACAACAATTATCTTTCAAACAGGAAGGGTATTCTCCAGTCAATGAATCTATGCTTCCACAAAGTGGTGCATGAAGGCACTATGATAGCTCCCAAATCACAGCTTAAATATGATGTCATAACAGTCTCTTCCGTAGATTAATTTTTCCCAAAAACAATATATGAAGGTTTCAGCTTCTCCATGCAGGATATTTTGGTAATGTTGAAGCTACTGAGTTAACTTTAGACTCGGAAGGATGTTTCAAACAGGAAGGGTATTCTCCAGTCAATGAATCTATGCTTCCACAAAGTGGTGCATGAAGGCACTATGATAGCTCCCAAATCACAGCTTAAATATGATGTCATAATAGTCTCTTCCGTAGATTAATTTTTCCCCAAAACAATATATGAAGGTTTCAGCTTCTCCATGCAGGATATTTTGGTAATGTTGAAGCTACTGAGTTAACTTTAGACTCGGAAGGATGGCTGAAAACTGGGGATCTATGTTACATCGGTGAGGAAGGCTTCCTTTTTGTTGTGGACAGAATAAAGGAGTTGATCAAGTACAAAGTATTTCAGGTACATAGCATTTCAAGGACCTTTTTTATAGTAAATGCAAACCCAAAATATTGATCTTCTCAGAGAAGACTTATATTTTGTCAGGTTGCTCCAGCGGAATTAGAGGAGTTGCTCCTCTCGAACCTAGATATTACTGATGCTGCTGTTATTCCGTGAGTGCCATTTACTACTTCTTGATCTGATATACTTCCCAAGTTCCCACTTGTTGATCTGATATGCTTTCAAATGTCTATATGCAGCTAGATTTACCACTTGTTTAGCTAGCAAATATTTTTCAAGTTTTAGTTAGAATTGAACACTTGGGCTGGTAGCCCAGACGACCTTTGAAACATTAGCTGATGTCCTTTTTCGTTTTCAAATTAAGCCAAAGATTCTTGCAGACATGCTATTTATTTAAGCATGAAATTCTCTTCCTTCTGGGGTGTGTGTGGTAGGTATCTTGATCATGAAGCAGGCCAAATACCGATGGCATTTGTTGTGAAGAAGTCAAACAACAATTTCTGCGAAGAGGATGTCATAAATTTTGTTGCAAAACATGTAAATGGAGCACTTGAGTTTCTATATGTTTCCTTACTCTATCTCAACCTAAATTTTGTTTTCTTTTGTTGAAGATGTTAATTTCCAAGAGAAAATATCTGCTATGGTTGAGTGCAGGTTTCACCATACAAGAAGATATGTCGAGTAGCATTTGTAAATTCAATTCCCAAGTCCCCACGGGCAAAATCTTAAGAAAATATTTGATTCATCAGGCTCTGTCCACCTCCAGAAGTGACTCCCACAGTCAAACCATTAATCTCATGCATAACAAGATTATAGGGAAAAAGGATGAAATAATAATTGATTAAATAGCAATACAGAGTATCTCAAACATTGCATCGGCGTTAGATGCAGAAACTTGCAGGGCACGAGACGAGGCGCCCTGTCCCTCATTTTTGGGGCAAGTTATATCAGAGTGAGTACCGGGACTCTATGGTTATCCCCGGACCTGTGTTATCCCAATACGTATCTTCTTAATTGAGATCTCTCTCTATAATCGAAAAATATAACGATTTAAAGCAACCGACCTAAAATTTCTGAGTACAATGATTGATTCCTCTGTAACATGAGCTGCTGCTTGAAATTATGAATTAAATTTTCAGCCATTGCATTCAGTTCATCCGTGGATAGGCCATCTGGGTTTGTGCCATCTCCAGTCGTAACACAGTTGGTCATATCTTCATTACGAGGAACTTCCATTAGATTTGTTCATTCCCACATGAGAAAAGCTTTGGGTTGGCTCAACCAGGGGGAAAAATCATGGGTTTTTCCTAAAAACTGAGGCAGAAATGGAGGATCAATCGGAGGAGAAAATTGATGGGTTTTTCTTAGAAACTCTGGAGGATTTGAAAACATCATGCAGTGTTCATAGAATGGTAAGTGAAAATTAAACAGGACTGAGAGAGCTTGAAAATTAAAGAGGACTGAGAGATACGATGACCTGACCTGGAAGAAATGATGTTGTGCAGATGTTTTCTAAACAACAGCTCCGGCTCGATTAACAGCTCCGTTACCCATTCGTGAGATTATCAAACCAGGCTCCTCTGTCAGTTTGAACAGTGCTATACTCTGTGAGATTGATCCAAGAAGGCTGCCAGTAGTTTGATCCAAGAAGGCTCCCAGTCATGGAAGCATGGAAACCGCAGAACAGTTGATTGTGCATCGCAGAACAGCTGTGCACCGCAAAACAGGGACCGCATAACTGGGTAGCTACCAAACCGACAGAAGGTACCATAACACAATGCGCCATTACTACTGGAGCTTAAGAATGCATAAGCTGCGGAAGAGAACTGCACGAATTTAGCCGCAGAACTGCCTTCATGAATATCCATGAATACACGACGCCGCTCCCTTGCAGAACTGTGCGGTTATGCCCGCTCTATTCCGACGCCACGTGTCAGCATGAGATTGCAGAACTCCCGGTTGTGCCACTCTATTCCGACGCCACGTGTCAGCATGAGAAACAAAGGGACGACGAAAGTCCCTTTCAAAGGAAGGCCTATCGGCCTAATAATAAAAATAATAATCATAACGCTTTATATTCTTGTACATTAAATTTACCTAGAGAAAAAATATAATCGACTTAAATTTTATGATCTTGGACCAGTTTTGAATGATGAAATAATAATATATATTTTAGTTTTATCATATCCCAAGGGATGCAACTCATGATTTTTTGCATATATCTCTCTTTATATATGATAAATAATGTTTATATGAGTAAGTGAAAAAGATATATAATAGATTCATAATGAATTTTTAAATTATAAATTTTTAAGGTTATGCAAGTAAATGATGAGTTTTTTTACGAAAGTTATTTGGTCATAGTGTTTCAAGGTTGTTGCTTCTCAAGAGGAGAAGAATGGTAAGGAAAATGTCTTAATTAAGTCAAAACAAATAGTGTCACTTTAACATTATTTATGTTTATTTTTATGTTAAAATAGCATAAATAAGTTGTTATTCTAAAGATATTTATTGTATTTATGTATCTCTATTTTCAATGATATGATGATTAATATACTTGAATGAATATATAGAGACTTAACTATGAACATTAAGAGGAGACCATTGGATAGGAAGTAACACACTAGATTGATAATATGCTAAATTGGCCAAGGCAATATGTTCAAACAAGGAGTGGAAATTCATAATTGAGCGATTGAAATTTGAGAGAAAGTGTAGCACATTTCCCTAAAAATATACATCAAATGTAGTTGAAACTAGAAGCCATATACTTTAGGATAGTATGAAAACACCCTAAAATGGAGGTAAACCTATTATTAGAATGCAGTGATGGAAAATAATTATACAACAATTATATGAAAGGAAGGAATATTTATAAATCTGATTTCTAATATTAACAATATATGTTGATAAACATACCTTATGAAGGAGAACAAAGGATGAACTTGCATATTTTGATCATAATGAATGTTTGTCCTCTTAACCATAACCAAATTGGAAGGATGCAAATGCTATTTTTCGTGACTTTCCTTATCTATTTGATTAAATTTTCTGGTGAACTAGATAGGATTGCATAACTTAGCTTAGATATATGCTTTTGTGAAATGTCTAAATCATGTATTATTGTTTAAATTTCATTGATACATCTAGATCATACACTATGATTCTAGTTATGGTTTCATTTAATTTTTTTGTCAATATAGGAATGTAAGTACAATGTTGTGATGAGCATTTTCATGATGTGATGGTATGTGGTAATTGGACATAGTTTTGGTGAGAGGATAATGATGCACATGTGGTTCTTATGATAATGATGTTGTATGTTCATGATGGATATGATATGCATAACGTGGCATATGGATTATGATGTTATGATATGAGGTTATATTGACATGTGGATCCATTTATTATGTGATGTCATGGTGTAACTAATGCATTAGATGCATGTCGAGATGTGGTGATTGACAGGAAATCCACAAAAGGGTTGAGAGGGTTGATTTATTTAATGATCTCATGGGAGCCCATACCTGAGAGGGAGAATATATAATATCATATGGGTTGGTGGCAGACTCAATCAACACAACATATGTCAGTTGTTCCTTTGTCTTGTATAGCTCTTGATGCATAACTCTTGAAAGGGCTATGGGACCATCTTGAGGAGGTTGAGTGCTTGATATTGGATTGGGATGTCGAAGTCCTGAGGGAGTGTGAAGACTTCGATTCCTAGGTTTATGCACCTTAATGAGTGTGGAGGGAATTGGGCCAGCCTTTCGAGATGCTTGGAGTACTACTGCTTTGGAGTACTAAGTCGGGTGCTTGCCTTGGGGCAGATGAGGTCTAAGCCATGCCACAAGTCTTGGGGCCAACCTTAGGATATGGTATAGACCGATGAGGCTTTATGCCTGGTTCTAAAAGTTGGGAAAATGGATTTGAGCCTCCTTGGGATTTCTCCAATGATGTGTAAATCTTCAATGCCTGATGGTATACTAATTTAGCAGAGGATGTAGGGCAAACGTGAATAATAAATAACTAAAAAAAATGAAATAAAAAGTTAAATGATTCAACTTAACTTCGGGATGAAGTTCCTTGAAGAGGGCGAGTTTGTAATGCCCCGTAATAGTAATAATAATATTAATATATAAGTAAATAAAACAATAAATAATAAATAAAATATAACAATAATAAATAAAAGATAATAATAGTAAATAAATAATGAAGAAAATATAATAATAATAAATAAATAAAATAGTAGATAATAAACTGAAGTTATAAATAAATAAATTATAAAATTAGTAAGAATAAGTAAAGTTAGTAGAAAAATAAAAATGGATAAAATAACAAAGAGTTAAATTAAGAAAAATATTGAATTAAGTAAAACTTAAAACAAAGAAATAAAAGTTGGCATGTTGATGCATAGATTGTGTGCATGCAGATCTCTTTCCAATATCTTTCCATTTTTAGAACTATTTGTTCTATTTAATGGACGAAAAGGGGGGTGAGAATCATTATGCATTCCTTTGGAAGGAATTTTCTTTTAGACAAAGGGTTCCCTGGTAGTAGTAGTTTATTGAGGGCTTGGAGGTGGCCAGTTGTAGAAAGAATATGCCTAGTTGAACCTATAGTTGGGTGCGGATTCATCCCCAAAACTTTGTTATGGTCAGCAGGATCTAACTAGCATTACAACTCTAGAATCACAACTAAGGTATATTATCACTACTGGTAGGTCTTCTCTGCTAATGGTTTCAAAAATTCTATTCTAAATAGTTGAATAGTTGTCTGTTGATTATTAATCAAATAATTTGATATAATTAGTTGTGTATCTTAATTTTGGGTTGTTACACTATCTTTCTTTTAACTCCATCAACCTCCAAGGAAAATGCTTTCGAACCCAAACTCAAGGATGAGGATGAAAGGGTGTCAATCCCAATGGTCATTGACCACCAACCCAAATAATGGAGATGAATAAGAGAAAATAATTAAAGTGGTACATATGTGATATCTTGGACATGTTACTTCAATAAAAACCTCCACAATAGTGCCCTTCCTAAAATCTTAAGGCCTCAGACGAGGTCTCACTAGACTAGATTCAAAGACTAACCTTCAAAGCGAGGTGAGGGAACAAGAATACAATCAAGATTAGTCAATCATCCAATTTTCCCCTTGATCCATATCAGTATGCCCATAACATTAAGCAAATTCACTTGATTTCAAAATGGTTAAAGTACTTGTCGATGGACAACCCACCTTCCTTCAAGAAGGGATGTCAGATAGGAGAGAGAAATCTGACCAAAGAAATAACTTGAGGATCTTGGCATCATGTTATGTTTTGATCATATAAGGTTGTTAGTTGGTTGGTTGTCCAAGGAGGATTAATTTTTTCTCCCATGGGTAACCCACTTTTTGGTAGGTAACAATACCAAGCAACAACAATTGAGGAAATACACTCTAAAGGTTTCCTTTCCTCCCTACTATCATAACATCGAGAACTTTGGTGATGCTTCTAGTGAAAGGCCTCAGTGCATAGGAAATATCAATGGAGCACACTCACCTAAAGGTTAACCCAAGAATGTATTCCCAAATTCATACAATAATAATATAATAGTTTCAATTGACCATTGTCCATTATAAATTGAAGGAATCTTTGACATGATAAATACCTCGCGATAATTCATTGATATGTAAAAAATACTACCTCTAGCCATGATTCTATAATTCCTCTAGCTGGATATCTTAATATCAATCCAAGAACAATGGGAAACATATATGTCATAGGCTTTTATACATGCAAACACATCTATGAAACACACTTTAAAGGTGTATTTCCTCCCAACCAATGTCTCACTGAGCACTCTGGTGATGTCTCCCATGCAAGGCTCTAGCTCAATGGGAAATATTAACTAGGCATGCTCACTTAAAGGTTAACCCAACCAGTAAAGTAGTTACCTATTTTCAAAATAATAAAAACACAATTTCCAACTAACCATAATTTATTAAGTGGAGAGGTCTCTAGCTCAAGAAACGCCTCCTCATAAGGCCCTGGTGTGGAAATAACTATACCCACCCTAGCCATGATATGGAAATGCCTCCAACAATGGAGTGTAGAAATTATGGTGTAGATTTGTAACTGCTCATGAAATTTTAATCAAAATCACAAGACACAAACCTAGTCTACTGCTCTACGAAATTCAATTCAAAATTTAGAACATCAATCAAAAACATGAAATGAGAAATAACACACATGAAAATAATATTTTTCCAGGGGAAAGCAATACACTAAAAACCCCTATGCATGCTTGCATTAATCTGATGAATAGAGATGTATTACAACTTATTTGCTCAACTGAGCATGCCTGCAAGTGAATAACCTATCTTTGTGCTCTAAGAAGCTTTGACCTAGACTTAGTCAATTTATGCCTTTGCTTGAGCCCCTATTTCCTTGCGCAATTCCTTGAGAAATTATGCCCCTATTATTTAGGAAAATTTCTCAAATTGATTGTGCAGTTCCCAAGGTTTATCATCTGACGGCATGCAGCACCTCTACACTCAAGACTAGTCTACAAGTGATGTTACATTGCCTTGGAATCTCCACCATAGCTGGGGAACTTAAATTCTCTGCATGCACTAGATATTTTGGGATGATTGATTAGTTAACTAGATGATCACTGAGTTAGAATGAAGTCTCACTGCACAACTGGCCTTCCACTAGTTCCTTCAACAGTTGGAGCTAGTTTAATTTAAAACAACTTGAAATAACTGACATTGATTGCTACAAATTAGCAATCACACATGCTTCACTGAACTATAACTCCTCCAACTTGAATTTACTGAGTAAACGAGGTGACACAAGACATGTCACACAATTTAACCGCATCCAAGTTGTTTGTTGATGTGGAAATTCAATTTCTCTCAATTTAATCAAGGAAAAATCAAATTGAGAATTTATTGTTGCATTTTTCAACACTCCCTCTCCGCAAGAAAGGGATTATAAACCACCCCTATCCTGCACCAGTGGAACTCAAACTTCCCTCTTTACAAGGCCTTTTGTCAAAACGTTAGCATCTTGTTCCTTTATCGAAATGTATTGTAGCAACATTATCTACTTTTACATATAGTCCTGCAAATGGTGATAGCAAATATTTATATGCTTGGATCGATCATGAAATGTGGGATTCTCATAGAGCTTGATGCAACTATAATTATCACAGCAGTTCACAGTTCGATCCATCATATGACCAAACAGCCCTACAAGTATCTTTCTCATCCAAATCTTCTCACATGTTGCTTCACTTGCAACCATGTATTTTTCTTCTGACGAGCTAAGCACCATAGATCTTTGCTTCCTGTTGTACCGGGAAACCACTATGGACCCAACACTGAAAATTCCACCTAATGTACTCTTTCATTCAGATGGAATCCCTGCCCAATCTGCATCTATGAAGCCACACAAATTCACTCCCTCTTTCCATCTGTACCATTTTCCAAACTGGGCAGTGCCTCTGAGGTACCATAAAACATGTTTAGTTGCATTCCAAAATAATTTGGTTCGCCTAATCATAGCTTGGCTCAGTTGGTTGATTGCATAGCACATATTTGGTCGTGTGTTCACAAGATATATCAGTGAACCCACTAATTTCCAATAAATAGTATCGCCTGTTTCCTCATCTGAAGTGGCATCCTCCTTCCTCTAGTTGGTTGCTAGAGGTATCTCCGTGGGTTTACAACTCTCCATGCAGAATCTTTACTGTATCTCATTTTCATACTTGCCTTGAGACACAAATAGTTCCCCATCGCCTTGACATACTTCCAACCTAAGGAAATAGTGCATGATACCCATGTCCTTCATTTCAAATTCCCTTGCAAAGTCCTCCTTCCAAGATTTGATCAGCTGCTCATCACCAATTAAAACAAAGACATCAACATATAATACAATAATACAGAATTTACCTTCTACCAAGATGTGATAGAGGTTTGCATCCACTTCAATTTTCGTGAAACCCAAACTGGTGAGTTAACTGTCGATCCTGGTGTACCAAGGACAGGGTGCTTGTTTGAGACCGTACAACACTTGTTTGAGTCTACACACATGAAACTCTTGATCAAATGTCTCAAAACCTTCTAGTTGCTCGATGTACACCTCCTCCTCAATAACCCCATTGAGAAATGTTGTTTTTACATCCATCTAGTGGATCTTCCACCCCATCTACTTTGCCAGAGCAAGAATTGCTCTAATGGATGAAGTACCTTGCTATAGGAACAAAGTTCTCCTCATAGTTAATTCCATCAACTTGAGATAATCCTTTGGCCACAAATCTGGCCTTATACTTCTCTATGTTTCCGTCTGTTGCATGCTTAAGCTTAAAGATCCATCTCGAACCCAAAATTGATTTATCTGCTGGCCTTAGGACCACTTCCCAACCACTATTCTTTATAATGGATTCTTATTACTCCACCACTATATCAACCCATACAGGTTTCTCTTTTTCTTCCTCGAAAGAGGATGGCCCAGTCTCTACAAGTTCAATCATTATAGCCATGTAGCCAGTGTACCTCTCAAGTGACCTTCTCTACATGCACAAATTTAAAGGAGCTCCCACATTATCCCTCGCATCCTACACAAGTATATCAACTTCCCTGTTTCTTTTTCTGCCTTTGTTGGATGGTTCTGCTTGAGTGGATGTCTCCACTCTTTTCTCCTCAATTTGTGCTTGCTCCACAACTTCCTAAGTTTCCTCCTTTGGAGCTAAAATCTCCTCTTTTGGTGGGATCTGAAGCTACCTCTCAAGAGAGCATTGCATCGCTTTCTCCTCATCAAACTTTACATCCCTTCACACAACTGTCATTTTGAGGGATGGAAAGTACACATGGTAGTTGTGAGGAGTTTCTGTGTAACCCACAAATACCCCCAACTTTGTTTTCATCTCAAGCTTCTTCCTTGATTCTTTGGAGACATGACAGTAAATAGAAGCTCCAAAAATCCTGAAGTGGGACACATCTCACTTCCTCCCTAAGAAATCCTCCTCTAGTGTAATCATACCAAGAATCTCATGAGGACTATGGTTCTGCAAGTAGATTGTTGTGTTGCATGCCTCAACCCAAAAATGTAGAGGTAGGCCTTGGTCATGTAACATAGTTTTTGCCACTCCCACAATGCTATGGTTCTTTCTCTCAGCTACCCCATTCTGTTGTGGGTTGTGGGGCGTTGTCAAATCTCTTCGAATGCCTTCTTTCGCACATAAATTTTTGAATTCATTCAAAACAAATCACCTCCATTATCGCTCCTGAGAGCCTTCACCTTCTTCCTGGTTTCTTTCTCAACCAGTGCCTTAAATTCTACGAACTTGGAGAATGTTTCATCTTTCTTCCACATGAAGAAGATCCAACACTTCCTTGAGAAGTCATAAAAAAAAATGACAAAATATTTGTGTCTAGAAGTGGAAGCGGTCGAGAAAGGTCCACAGATATCAGAGTGGATCCTTTCCAAGACTACATGTGCTTTGTTGTCCTGAACATGGAATGTATATTTTGTGTACTTCCCCAAATTACATGTTTTTCATACATCTTGATGCTCAAGTGATCCTTTGGGGAGGTCAGTGGTTATTTGTTGTATAATCTCCAATGTGCCATGATGCAAATGGCTGAGTATTTTGTGCCAAAGTTCACTGACACCACGGCTCTGCATATTCTTTGCCTTAGTTCTTAATGCAGCACAATCTTCCACATATAGCTTATACAGGTTCTTCACATGAACCCTGATCTGCTTCACCTGTCCCGTGGCTATGTGTCTCAAGATGCTTTCCCTTTGCTGAAAATCACATCATAACCACGGTCTTCCAAATTGCAACAGATATGTGATTCCTCTTTAGGCCTGGAACAAACATGACATCCTTGAGTCTGAGAGGGGATCTCGACTCCCTCTGAAAGGTAATTTTACCAATATCGGTCATGTTGTACCTCCCATCATCCCCCAACTCGATGTGCATATGGAGATCTTTCTCCTCCAATTCACTGAAAAAAATATCCACACCCTGTCATGTGGAATGAGGCACCAAAGTCCAAGTACCACACGCTCCCCATCATTGTGTTGGCCATGCATGTGACAAGGGTGAATTCAAGCGTGAACTATGAACCCAAAGCTTCACATGCTACTCCTTTTGAGGTCTTCTTGCTTGACATTTTATGTGGACACTTCGTGGCATCGTGCCTGAATTCATGAAAATTGAAGCATTTAATTTTGGACAAATATTTCTTCTTTCCCCTTGGATGGATTATGGTTTGATTCAAGATTTCTTCCATTTTTCCTTCTTTCCCTTTCCAACCAATCCAAAGTTTTATTCATCCTCGCCCTTGGATGAAATTCCATCTTTGGTATTCTACTTTATTTCCTCATGTACCAAATCATACCATAAGCATTCCAAATTCAGTAGTTTCTCTCTCCCATTCACCGAATATTGGTAGCTATGCCACCTCTTGGGAAGGCATAAAAGGGCTAGGCTTACCAAGTCATCATCTAAAACAATAACACCAACTCATACAAGCTCATCATGAACTTGTGTGAACTTGCTCAGATACTATTGAATAATGTCATTCTTTTGCATCTTTATATTTCAAAGTTTATCCTTGAGCGCCAGTTTCCTATGGTTGTTGCTATTCTGGAACAGATCTGTCAGTGTCTACCACATTGCATAATGAGTTTCTTTCCCATGGATATTTATGACAATGTGGTCTCGCAGTCTCTCCAATATTATTCTCCTCGCCTTGGCTACATCTTTCTTCCATTGGGCTAGGTTTTGGGCATCATATTCCATTGGTTTTGTAACATCTATCTTGATGTATTATAGCAATCCATTGTCATCCAACACTGCCTCATGCGATCCTTCCATGCAATGAAATTAGATTTGTCTTCCAAGGTGTTATCACTGAAAATTTGATTGCCAAAATAGCTCACACTAGCTTGAGGACAAAGTGTTTTGTAGCACATAAATCCTTTTGGCAGTTTCGCAGCGCAGCATGTTTTAGGTGATTTCGTAGCGCATAATTCATATTTTGCACTGGTTGCGCTACGAAATTGGGGATTTGTTCGGATCTATAGTTATTCTTTCCCAGCTGTCATGTTTATCAAAATCCATTGGGTTTGCATCAACAGTTGTCAGTTTGTAAGGTTTTTTAGTACCCCAGCAGATGGTGTTTCATTGGGTTTATCTGGAGCACTCTTTCCTTGGAAGAAGCCTTCTGTGGTAATCAGTGGATAAACAAGGGATCAGACTGTGGATATCACATCATTTATTTTGGCACTGTTGCAAGTGCAAGGGGAACAGACCATTGTTTTCACATCTTCTGTTGTTTCTACCCAGAGGTTATGTACTTTATTGAACTGTTTCGAAGGGCCGGTCTTAAGGATGATTGAGTATTCAAGCCTACAACATCAATATTCACGAAGTAAAGCGTTGGATGCATTTAGAGCAGGAGATGTTGAAGTGCTAGTTGCTTCTGATGCAATTCCGGTAGATGTAGCAAAGCTAGATCAAGACATTTGCAAAATTGTTGATAACTGCTTCACAAGAGCAAGACTTCATGTTGAAAGATTGATTTTTATAGAGTTATCATATTTGTCATTTGAACTTCTCAATCTTGAAAACGATCCAGCTTGCTTTTCTTCATGGAAGGGCCAGCCTATTGATTCCAGTCAAAGAAAATGGTTTTTGCGGGCAACACACTTGGGTTTATTTCTAGAGACGGGAAGCCTTGATGATTTAGCCCAGAGTAAAGCCCAGGCTTGTGGAATTGTGTTGAATTGCATGAACCTGGCATAGAAGGAGCAATGGTGATGGGGATGGTAATCCATTGATTACAGGACCACCTTCAGGTGGTGTGGTTCAAAATGAGAGATCTCCATACTGGTACACTGGCTACAACTGCTGTAGGTGATGTTTGTTACAGGCATACTTCTCTGTTTTAAGCAGTTAGCTTCCAGGAGGTATTTAGCGCGGCTGAAAGAATATTTTCGAAAACGGAAAGAGGTTTTTATTCCTAACATACTAAACTAGAAAAACCTCTTTCATTTTCTTTAGATTGATTATGAGCTGGGAGAATCGAGTGACTAAAGTTGCGCTACGAAACTGTTGTAGGTGCAGTTTTTTAATTTCCTGTGTTACACCTCTTTTTCAAAGACAGATTCTGGGCAGCTGGAGAAGTGTTTTAAAAAACCAAAAGAGGTTTTTGTTAAACACGGATTGGTTTACAGAAACCACCTTTAGTTTTTCCAAATACGTTTTCTGTGAGAAGATATGAGCTCTGTCCCGAGACCCATTTTTCAGGCAGAACAACAGTTTCGTAGCAGCTGGAGCTAAATAATTCAATCTCAAACTAGAATTGAAAACAAAAGATTCAGTGTTTGATGCATATTTGTGGACAGTACCAGCCCTTAAGCAAGCAAAGATCATGAGAAAGCTGAACACAAGCCTAAGAGCAGAAAACAAGGCTTTGAAGAAAGAGGTTAGCAGTTTGAAGAAGAAGCTAGGTAAACTAGCTCATTGATCCAAGGAGAAAGTTGCTTTTCAAGTTTTGGTAAATTTTGATTTCCATCATTTTGTAACCTTTTTGGATCCCTAACACCTGTACAAAGTAGCTGAAGAAATCATGAAGTTAAGTCAACAGTGCTTTAAGATTCATATGTTCTGTTTTGATTATCTACAGCAGTTTCGTAGCGCGCTACGAAACTGTTGTAGATGACTGTTTTATGAGAAAAAATGAAATTGATGCTGAGGTCAGCAAATCTTGAAAAGGATGACTCGAGGCCAGTAAGGAGACTATATAAAGCTATCCAGGTATTCAAAGGGTGACAGGTGTGAGTGTTGAAGAAAAAGGTGAAACTTTTTGTTTTTTGCTAAAAGTCTTCCTAAAGTTACTTTATGACCGAATTGTTAGGGTTCTGGTAGGGTTACCGAATTTTTGGGTGGTACACCTGTTCAGTTCACAAAGCGTCCAGATCATGAGGCATATTGGATTATGCGTGGTTATTAAAGGTATTAAATGGCTTGGAGCATAGTCTTTTAGTACATGAAGACTAATGGAAGGCAGGAACCGTGAAAACAGGGCACATATCCTCATCAACTAATGAGTCATCCACACAGCAAGTATCCGAAGCTGCTCGTTCAGTGAATGTTTCTCCAGCATGTCTTGGCCACTACAGAAATGGTACAGGTGTCAAAGTTCAAGAAAGCATCAATGCACACGAGGAGATAGAATTAGAGTTTCAATAGGAATGGGACTCTATGTATTCACAGCGCAATACCTTTGTATTTAATAAGTTTGTTTAGATATAGATAAGGCAATTAATGATAGGATTTCGAGCTCCCCTCATGCTGGAGGAGGAGTCTCAAGTAGTAGTAGTTTTGTTTTCCTATATATAGGAAAAACTCTGATGTAAAAAAGGTTGGGAGATTTATAAAAAAATAGAGTTTTCATATTGGCTTTTGTAAAAAAGGACTTTGACAGTAATACAAGCAGTACTTTTTCTTCCCAAGATTCATCATGTGTTAAAATGCTCAGAGTATATGTAGTTTGGTCTTTATTCTTCTTGTTTTACAGCTCACTAAATATGCAATCACTCTGAATTCACCTAGTGCTCAGACTTCCTGTGTATGTTTATGAGTTGAGTTCTTCTTGAGAAATGTTCTGAGGATTTAGACATAGTATGCCTTGGCTTCCATGAATGAGTAATTGATTATTTACTGCAGAAGTGTTTGACTCCATGAGCCCAATGGAAGAGGTCTTATTTTGTTGTTCCAACCAGCTTATTTTCAACATACTGTTTTAAGAGTTAGCCATCTTTTCTTGCCCTTAATTTATATCAAGAAGAAACATTTGTGAGAGAGCCCTCTCTGACTAAGGAGGCTAAGCCTTAGTCTAAAGCCTGGTTTGAAATAGTTTCATGAAATCTTGCTAGGTAGCAGCCCTTAGTACATGATTTTGTGATAACATTTTGGTGCGTCTGCCGGGAGCCTGAAGTCTATTCATTCCCGAAATCAATGGTTGAACTTCTGAAGGTAGCAGGAGCTCAGACATCTTTTTGAGGCTGCAAAACTACCTTGGCGACTCCACACATCAAATAACAAATTAGAAGGTGACTCCACTGCTAGAAGATCAGTAGCTTGATGAAGTTTCAAGATGAGTTCCACTGCAAGAATGAATGCCAGGTATGCTCCTATGAATCGGTCTCATATCCCTGGTTTTCCAAATCCTATGCCAAAGGTTGATTGGTTAGATGATCTTCCAATATTCAAAGATGAAAAGAAGGACAATGCTGCTCTTCATTTGGTTAGGTTTCATATGCATGTACGCAGTCTTAAGGTTCATTTCCCTGAGGATTGTCTCATGAGGATGTTTATGGCCACTTTAGAAGGAAAAGCATGGTCTTGGTATAAAAGTTTGGAAAATGGTTCATTATCTTCTCTTGCTGATTTTCATGATGTGTTCTGTGAAATGTATAAAGAATGTTATCCTTCTTTGTTGCTGCTCAAAGATTGCTGTAGGCATTCTTTAAATCTTATTCAGTACTTGGAGGATTGTTATGGTGATGATGAATTTATGGATGAAGAAATTTTAGAGGCTCTCCATAACAATGCATTTCAGCACCAAGGAGAAAGTATATCATCTCAGGAAACGCAGCATGAAGAGCAGCAGGAGTTTACTTGTGAAAACCATGTTTCATCCTTCGATATTGATGTAAAGATGCAGCAGATTGGTCCGGCTTCAGATCATCATGATTATGAAATCGATTGCACACAGCAAGAAGAAATATTGGAGGAAATTTTCTATGACCCACGGGCAGAGGAAAAGCTTGCTCAATTTTGTAATTCCTTGCAGCAGCTTACTTCAAATAATGATCATAGTAGTGAGGAAAATTACATTGTTTGTGAGCATCATTTAGATAGGCAGTTGGATAGCAAATCAAATAAATTTGGTGTGGCTGAAGATAAGTTGTCTAAAGATATAGAAAGTTTTGAGAATCAGCAAACTAACCATGTGTTTTTTGACCCTATAGCTGAATACATGGAAAAGATTAACTGTTCAGGCGACTTCCAGTTATATTTTCATGTTGAAGAACAGTTACACCTCATGCTGCCTCGGTTACTTCAGTATCTGATTTATTTTTGTTTCAAGCACAGCCAAAGAAATCAAATGTCAGATAAGATAAATGATTGGCTACATTGGAAATATCATGTTGCTTGAGCTACAAGTGGAGCTTGCAGCTGATAGGGTAGGTAGGTAGAGGTAAATGCAAATAAGCTCAAGGTTAACTGAGCATATTTTTTTTTCAGTAGATGTAGGTTTCTTTCTTCTACAGTTATGCTTGTCAAGCAAATTTCTGTTTGTCACAAATGGATAAGGCACTGGAGCTGCATGTTCTTAGTGTACCACAAGGGCACACTATCCCAAGTGGAGCCACTGTTATCACTGAAAATTTGATTGCCAAAATAGCTCACACTAGCTTGAGGACAAAGTGTTTTGTAGCACATAAATCCTTTTGGCAGTTTCGCAGCGCAGCATGTTTTAGGTGATTTCGTAGCACATAATTCATATTTTGCACTGGCTGCGCTACGAAATTGGGGATTTGTTCGGATCTATAGTTATTCTTTCCCAGCTGTCATGTTTATCAAAATCCATTGGGTTTGCATCAACAGTTGTCAGTTTGTAAGGTTTTTTAGTACCCCAGCAGATGGTGTTTCATTGGGTTTATCTGGAGCACTCTTTCCTTGGAAGAAGCCTTCTGTGATAATCAGTGGATAAACAAGGGATCAGACTGTGGATATCACATCATTTATTTTGGCACTGTTGCAAGTGCAAGGGGAACAGACCATTGTTTTCACATCTTCTGTTGTTTCTACCCAGAGGTTATGTACTTTATTGAACTGTTTCGAAGGGCCGGTCTTAAGGATGATTGAGTATTCAAGCCTACAACATCAATATTCACGAAGTAAAGCATTGGATGCATTTAGAGCAGGAGATGTTGAAGTGCTAGTTGCTTCTGATGCAATTCCGGTAGATGTAGCAAAGCTAAATCAAGACATTTGCAAAATTGTTGATAACTGCTTCACAAGAGCAAGACTTCATGTTGAAAGATTGATTTTTATAGAGTTATCATATTTGTCATTTGAACTTCTCAATCTTGAAAACGATCCAGCTTGCTTTTCTTCATGGAAGGGCCAGCCTATTGATTCCAGTCAAAGAAAATGGTTTTTGCGGGCAACACACTTGGGTTTATTTCTAGAGACGGGAAGCCTTGATGATTTAGCCCAGAGTAAAGCCCAGGCTTGTGGAATTGTGTTGAATTGCATGAACCTGGCATAGAAGGAGCAATGGTGATGGGGATGGTAATCCATTGATTACAGGACCACCTTCAGGTGGTGTGGTTCAAAATGAGAGATCTCCATACTGGTACACTGGCTACAACTGTTGTAGGTGATGTTTGTTACAGGCATACTTCTCTGTTTTAAGCAGTTAGCTTCCAGGAGGTATTTAGCGCGGCTGAAAGAATATTTTCGAAAACGGAAAGAGGTTTTTATTCCTAACATACTGAACTAGAAAAACCTCTTTCATTTTCTTCAGATTGATTATGAGCTGGGAGAATCGAGTGACTAAAGTTGCGCTACGAAACTGCTGTAGGTGCAGTTTTTTAATTTCCTGTGTTACACCTCTTTTTCAAAGACAGATTCTGGGCAGCTGGAGAAGTGTTTTAAAAAACCAAAAGAGGTTTTTGTTAAACACGGATTGGTTTACAGAAACCTCCTTTAGTTTTGCCAAATACGTTTTCTGTGAGAAGATATGAGCTCTGTCCCGAGACCCATTTTTCAGGCAGAACAACAGTTTCGTAGCAGCTGGAGCTAAATAATTCAATCTCAAACTAGAATTGAAAACAAAAGATTCAGTGTCTGATGCATATTTGTGGACAGTACCAGCCCTTAAGCAAGCAAAGATCATGAGAAAGTTGAACACAAGCCTAAGAGCAGAAAACAAGGCTTTGAAGAAAGAGGTTAGCAGTTTGAAGAAGAAGCTAGGTAAACTAGCTCATTGATCCAAGGAGAAAGTTGCTTTTCAAGTTTTGGTAAATTTTGATTTCCATCATTTTGTAACCTTTTTGGATCCCTAACACCTGTACAAAGTAGCTGAAGAAATCATGAAGTTAAGTCAACAGTGCTTTAAGATTCATATGTTCTGTTTTGATTATCTACAGCAGTTTCGTAGCGCGCTACGAAACTGCTGTAGATGACTGTTTTATGAGAAAAAATGAAATTGATGCTGAGGTCAGCAAATCTTGAAAAGGATGACTCGAGGCCAGTAAGGAGACTATATAAAGCTATCCAGGTATTCAAAGGGTGACAGGTGTGAGTGTTGAAGAAAAAGGTGAAACTTTTTGTTTTTTGCTAAAAGTCTTCCTAAAGTTACTTTATGACCGAATTGTTAGGGTTCTGGTAGGGTTACCGAAATTTTGGGTGGTACACCTGTTCAGTTCACAAAGCGTCCAGATCATAAGGCATATTGGATTATGCGTGGTTATTAAAGGTATTAAATGGCTTGGAGCATAGTCTTTTAGTACATGAAGACTAATGGAAGGCAGGAACCGTGAAAACAGGGCACATATCCTCATCAAGTAAAGAGTCATCCACACAGCAAGTATCCGAAGCTGCTCGTTCAGTGAATGTTTCTCCAGCATGTCTTGGCCACTACAGAAATGGTACAGGTGTCAAAGTTCAAGAAAGCATCAATGCACACGAGGAGATAGAATTAGAGTTTCAATAGGAATGGGACTCTATGTATTCACAGCGCAATACCTTTGTATTTAATAAGTTTGTTTAGATATAGATAAGGCAATTAATGATAGGATTTCGAGCTCCCCTCATGCTGGAGGAGGAGTCTCAAGTAGTAGTAGTTTTGTTTTCCTATATATAGGAAAAACTCTGATGTAAAAAAGGTTGGGAGATTTATAAAAAAACAGAGTTTTCATATTGGCTTTTGTAAAAAAGGACTTTGACAGTAATACAAGCAGTACTTTTTCTTCCCAAGATTCATCATGTGTTAAAATGCTCAGAGTATATGTAGTTTGGTCTTTATTCTTCTTGTTTTACAGCTCACTAAATATGCAATCACTCTGAATTCACCTAGTGCTCAGACTTCCTGTGTATGTTTATGAGTTGAGTTCTTCTTGAGAAATGTTATGAGGATTTAGACATAGTATGCCTTGGCTTCCATGAATGAGTAATTGATTATTTACTGCAGAAGTGTTTGACTCCATGAGCCCAATGGAAGAGGTCTTATTTTGTTGTTCCAACCAGCTTATTTTCAACATACTGTTTTAAGAGTTAGCCATCTTTTCTTGCCCTTAATTTATATCAAGAAGAAACATTTGTGAGAGAGCCCTCTCTGACTAAGGAGGCTAAGCCTTAGTCTAAAGCCTGGTTTGAAATAGTTTCATGAAATCTCGCTAGGTAGCAGCCCTTAGTACATGATTTTGTGATAACACAAGGCATACTCTAGTCTCATCTCGTTGAAGGTCATCTTCCCAACTCTGAAGAGATCCTACTACACTGAACTACAAATTCAAACCTCTTGAGAAACAACTTCGAAATTATTGTTCTAATGTGAATCCTACTCTAATACTATGTAGAAATTATGGTGTATATTTGTAACTTCTCATGAATTTTTAATCAAAATCACGAGAAACAAGCCTACTCTACTACTTTGTGCAATTCAAGTCACAATTTAGAACATCAATCACAAACATGCAATGAGAAATAACACATTTGCACATAGTATTTTTCTAGGGGAAAGAAATCTTTTGAAAACCCTTATGCCTGGTTGCATTAATCTAATGAATATAGATGTATTACAATTGATTTTCTCAGTTGAGAACAACCTACAAGTGAATAACCTATCTCTTTGCTCATTGAGAAGCTCTAACCCAAGATTAGTCAATTTATACCTCTACTCGAGCCCCTATTGCCTTGTGCAATTCCTTGAGAAATTAGGCCCTTAATATTTAGGAAATTTCTCAAATTGATTGCACAATTCCCAAGGTTGATCATTTGATTGTATGCAACACCTATACACTCAAGACCAATATACAAATGATGTTACACTGCCTTAGGATCTCCATCACAGTTGGGGAACTCAAATTATTTTCATGCACTAACTATTTTGGGTTGATTGATCAATTAACTGGATGATCACTGAGTTAGACTGAAGTATCACTACACAACTGACCTTCCACTAGTTCCTCCAACAGTTGGAATTAGTTTAACTAGAATCAACTTGAAATAACTGACCTTGATTTCTACAAATTAGCAATCGCACATGTTTAATTGAACTCTAGCTCCTTCAACTTGAATTTACTGAGTAAATTGGGTGACACAAGCCATGTCACACAAGCTAACTATATCCAAGTTGTCTGTTAATGTGGAAATTCGATTTTTCTCAATTTAATCAAGGCAAAATCAAATTGAGAATTTCTTGCTACATTTTTCAACATGGACCTTTCAAGAAAAAGATAAGAATAATGGGAAATGGGCTCAAGTACACTCAATTTTGTCTACCCACATAAGAAAAGTTATTGAATAGTCTTTATATTGTTAGGATTATTGCAAAATTGAGTGAACAAACTGCAACTTTTTCCAAGAACATACAAGCATGTTTTTACAAAAAAATAGGACTCTCTATCACAACAATTTCCTTCCTTTTCACCCTAGCATAGTAAGAACAACTATCTTTCCCCAACTAGTCACCTATCGTAATCCAACATATCCCCCACAAAATGGTAATTAAATATCATAAATAGGTTTGAAGAGAAATTAAAATTAGGGTAAATTTGCAAGTCATGTGCTACTCACTTTCTATTATAACCTTTCCCACTTTGGTATACAAACCCTTTTCACATATTAGGAGCATATTATTTCGTAGTTCACAGGGAACTAAAAACAACTATGCTAGGTCATCCAGATTAAGTTGAAGTCCTTCCCTTAGGTCTGAATGCACAATAATATCAATACTTTTGAGCTACTCCCAACACCTAACTTAAGTTAGCAAGGCTCCCTAGAATTGTACTCCTACAATCAATGTTAGAAATCAAGGTTAGGGTTAATTTTGCAAGTCATGTGATAGTCAATTATTATTATAACTTACCCATTTTGAGATACAAACCCTAATCACGTATTAGGAGCATATTATTTCCCGACTCACAAGGAACTAAAAATATCTAGGTCGGGTCATCCACATTTAGTTGAAGTCCTTCCCTTAGGTGTGAACATACAATAATATAAATAATCCTTCGAGCTACTCCCAAAACCTAACTTAAGCTAGCACAGGTCCTAGGAATTGTCACATCCACAATAAATGTTAGTATTCACATAACATAAATCCCTTATCACACTCTTTGAGATGCTTTGGGCATCTAACACTACTCAATATTGATCTCGACTTGAGGAAATAACAACTTTATATAACCTAATCATATTATTCCATCAACAAATCTAAGTAGTGCATATAATCATTGAAAAATACATATCAATCTAGTCATAAATGAGATGTCATAATATGAAAATAGGTAGTTCTTAGTAGTGGTGTTACAATTCTCATTGGTATCCCAAAGTGAGCCCAAACTATTCCAAAGAACATGATCACTACAAATTCCCCTCTAATGGTATTTTCACAAGCCTACGAATGTACATCTTGCAAAATATATGCATTACCACAAAATAGATAGTGATGTCCTCACTTGGTTTGTTAGGCCCCTATACTACTAGTGTAACCCCTTAGTGTTATTAGTACAACCCACTTATTATATTGATGTACCCATGTAGTGCCCATATTGTTACTATTGTGCCACATAGAAGCCCACTATTGTTATTATTGTGCCCTTACATTATTAGTGTTATGTCGGCTCTGATTATGTTATGACCCTTAGACTCCTATATATAGAAAGGAGGTCTTTTCATTTGTATCATCCAAGAATTGTTCATTTATGTAATGTAAAGGAGGTTGCCCCCTAGAAGAGGCTAAATTCTAAGGCATTGATCTATCTTTTCTATATTTTTGTGAGCTGGTTTCATAACATTTGGTATCAGAGCTTTGGATTCTAAGGTTTCATTGTTCCAAACAGGTCATCGTGGAATTGTCGCTATAATTTTTTTCTGTGACGTTTCAGAAGCTAAAAAAAAACCCATTTGAGAAGAAATCGTGCTGAATCTCGGGTCCAAATTTCAGAGCTTTTCTCACTAAATTTGCAGAGATATGATCTGCGGAAGTTGGTCTTTTTGCAGACTCCTGAATTACATTCCAAACAGGTGACCTGGGGAAAATCGTTATAACTTTCTCTCTGAGCATTGGATTGAAATTTTGTAAGAAGGTACAGAAAGAGGACGGACTGTAGTTTCTTGTATATATTTTTTAGTGTCATAGGTTGAAACAGTGACACGTGGCACTTCATACAAGTTCGCTCTTCTGGAAAGGTCTATAATCAAGTCATCTTGGGAGATTGTGCATAACTCTTTCTTGGAGAATCCAATTTGGATCAAACTGGTGGCATCGGAAAGAGGACACGGAGGGTTACTATAGGTCACAATTTCATAACTTAAAGATCCAAAAGTACAGAGTTACATTCGTTTCAAGATTGAGCTCCTAAAATCAAGAAAAAGCAAGATGAGGAAGTTTAATGGCAAGGACCCGGTAATTTGGATACTTCAGATGGAGCAATATTTTGATCTACATGGTGTACCACTGTTACAAAAGGTATGTATTGCATCTTCATATTTAGAACCGGATCAATTTTTATGTTATGAAGGGTTTTGTTCTCGTAATCAACTTGTTACGTGGTCAATTTCATGGAGGAAATGATAGCACATTATGAGGATACAAAGAGCAACACCTTCTTTAGAGGAACACCACAACAATTGGAAAGAGTAAAAGGGCTTCGTGACATAGTGGAAAGCAAAATTATGGAAACCAGGAAGCATACCCCTCACAACTATAAAGATGGAAGTGTTGTTTCTCCCAGCCTTCCACAACCTACAAGGGTTACACCACAACAATTGGAAGAAAAAAGAGAAAAAGGGCTTTGTTACAATTGTGATAGCAAATGCACTAAAGGTCATAAGTGTGCTGAAAAGAAATTATTTTACATAGAATATGAAGAGGAGGAAGAAAAGGATCAAGAAACATCAAAAGAAGAGGATATACGCCAGGACCCCACCCCAAAGAAAGAAGAAATGAATCCAACCATATCTTGTAATTCATTGGTCGAAATTACCATTCCTCAAACTATCAAGATAGAAAGACATATCAAGAAGAAAAATGTTCAAGAAGTGAAAGATCACATCATGCATCAAGAAATGAATCCGACCATATCTTGTAAAGGATTGGAAGAAATTACCACTCCTCAAACTCTAGAGATAGAAGGACATATCAAGAAGAAAAAGGTTCAAGCAAAGAAGGATCACATCGAGCATCAACAACAAGTTCTCCAACTTTTAAAGGATAACGCCACTTCGATGCAAAATCAAACAAAACAACAAGTAGATCAACATTGTAGTGAAAAATGTTTTGATATAGGTGATTGGGTATTTTTACTGCTACATCTCAATCAAGCTATTTATGAGAAGGAAATGTTGGCAATACTACATGCACTTAAAAAATGGCAACCTTACCGAATGGGAAGACTCTTCAAGGATGAGGATGTGGAAGCATTGTTTTGTGCTATTTCTATTATCCAACCAGATTGGATAAACGAATCAATGGATGAATGGAATAAGGATGAAGAAGTATGGCCACTTATTCAAAAGTTGCAAAAGATTCCAATTCAAACAATATTTCCAGAAATTGAAGAGGAAGGAAAAATCAT
Organism: Pinus tabuliformis; assembly: GCA_031772625.1. NCBI lineage: Eukaryota > Viridiplantae > Streptophyta > Pinopsida > Pinales > Pinaceae > Pinus > Pinus tabuliformis. The sequence continues at coordinate 773,263,399 of CM062805.1, forward strand.
GTTGGAACCTAGAGCAGTCACAGAAACAAGAACCCAACAGCTACGAAATCGATCAATTTCAGAGTATCTCATCAAGTGGAAGAACTTACCCGCTAAAGATTCCACATGGGAGGACAAGAATTTTATACAGAAGCATCAATAACTACTCAAGCGTTGAGGACAATGCTTTTTGAAGGAGAGGGGCATGTTAGGCCCCTATACTACTAGTGTAACCCCTTATTGTTATTAGTACAACCCACTTATTATATTGATGTACCCATGTAGTGCCCATATTGTTACTATTGTGCCACATAGAAGCCCACTATTGTTATTATTGTGCCCTTACATTATTATTGTTATGTCGGCTCTGATTATGTTATGACCCCTTAGACTCCTATATATAGAAAGGAGGTCTTTTCATTTGTATCACCCAAGAATTGTTCATTTATGTAATGTAAAGGAGGTTGGCCCCTCGAAGAGGCTGAATTCTAAGGCGTTGATCTACCTTTTCTATTTTTTTGTGAGCTGGTTTCATAACATGGTTCCTAATAAACCACCCATAAAATCCATATAGATGCTCTCCCAAGGCCTAGTAGGTATAGGTAATAGATGATATAAACATTGATTCCTATTACTAAGTTTGTTGGTATAACAAAGTGTGCATCCTCTAATAAACCAAGCTATATATTCTTGCACTCTAGGCCAATTCACACACCATTCTACTTTTGGCTTACTATAATCCCAACAACAAAATTCCATGCAACTTTGAAGATGTGAACTTCTATGATAAGCTGTATTTTTTCTCCTTAACTAATCACATAGAGCTTGGATTCAAGCATAACAATCCATTCCATTTATGCTAGTCAACCTTGCTATCATGTTCTTATTCATGAACTTGGCCTTCTAGTTATTATAGCACTCCTTTAACTCATCATCTTCTATGTATTCCTCTTTGTATGCATCATGGGCGAAAAGGTCCATGTGCATAAGAGTAAGCAAAGGTATGATCTTGGTGTATGTTCCCTTGAAAAGATGTATGTGACCTTTTTTGTATTTCCTTTCTTGGTATTGATGATAAGATGAAATTGTTGCAAAAATCCCATCCACTTGTAGTGTCTTGCTTTTGAAGATTATCTTAAGATTGCAATATCACAACTCTTGGTAATTGGTGTGGACAATGGTCTCCTTCCCCATTAGATAGTCCATTTCTTAATAGCTTACACTAGAGCATAGATATTTTTATTGTATGTGAGTTAGTTTAGGACTACCTCATGAAACAATTCAAAATGATAGCATATTGTCTTACCACATTGCATCGATACTTTTTCCATAACATATCTATTTTCTTGTCTCCACTTTGAAGGGCTTCTACAAATTAGGCAATGCAATAATTGGTTCTTGGCTAGTATTTGGCTCTTTGAAATCCCTCTATTAATCCTTTCCACACACAAAAAAATGCTAATTGTTAGAGGTTAGGACATAAGTGGTGCAACCACAACTAAAAATGATGTTATAAACAATTAAGGGAACTATGTTACTCCCCAAAATTTCCTAATTTTGATGACATTAGTAGGATTTTGCCAATTCTTGATAACCTCCATATTTTCATGATCAAAGTTGAGTTCCCCTTCAATAATCACATACCCAAAGTTCACCAAGAATTGTTGTGCAAATTTACAATTCTTAAAGTTTCTCAATAGTTGATGCTTTCTCAAAGTCTCTAACATCGAGATGAGATGCGAAATATTCTCTTCCTAGGTAAAGTTATACATAATTCATCAAACACATAAATAAATTGAGAAAGGGTCACAATACATTATTTGACAAACAATAAATGTAGATGGTGTGTTGCATAAACCAGAAGGAATTAACAATAATTCATATAAAGCATGCCTCCTCTTGAAGGTAACCTTCCACATGTCTTAATTTACTCATACTTAGTAGTATCCCAATTTGAATTATATGATAAGATTTTTATGAATTATTGTTAACCTCTACCATGAGATTTCCCTACAAACTATAATTGGGTAGAGAATCCACCTTTGTCTTCTCAACTTGACAACTTTATATGGATGAGTTTCATCATCTCCTTCTCTTCCTTGGGATGGAGGCTACTCAAGTTCACCTCTTTCTACATTTTAGTGCATACAATGTTGTCATCTACATCTGAGCTACTTTCTACCACAATTGCCTAAATCCATGGCTAGCATGGTCTTCTTGTTGACTTCTTGTAGTTCTTTGGATTTAGCTTCATAGTTATCTTCCATCACTTTTTTTTAATGTGACATTTGATGTTTTACAATGGCTATAGTGGTGGCATAGATCCTTGCAATGATGTGCAATTACAATTCTCTTCTTACCCTTTCCTTTCTACTTCTTCTTTCCATCCTTTCTCCTTCAGAATGCCTTGTTTGTATGTTTGCTCACAACCATTTGCTTGTCCTCTCTTATTTCCCATCTCCAAATTTTGTAAACACCATCACTTGCCTCCTTAAATCCCAGTGGAGACCACCCAAATACTTGAGGAGTACATTGAAGGTCTTGAGAAATATTCCCAATATTAATGGCTTATTTTCTAAACTCAACAATGTACTTTTTCACATTCCACCCTTGCTTTCATTAATAGTAATGGCAATAAAACTATTGGTCCACTTCATGCCTAATAGGGTGAAACTGGGATTTAATGAGGGTTTTAAATACCTCCCACTTAGTTAATGGTGACTCACCCTCCAATGTTAGTGTCTCTATATGGATTTCCCACAATGTTTGGGTGGTACCCTCTAACTTTAGTCCAACAAGTCATATTTTATGCTCTAATCATGCAATGATCATTGACATATAACATTGCATATACACCAATAATTCACAATACACTTGTAGGTTTCCTTATTGAAGCTTTTAATGATATATAAACAACTGAGTATAATCCACTAGAACAGAATGTCACAACGAGTTTGATACAATATTGAAATCTTTACTATGAAGGTTAATTTTCTTTAGATATTAGATTCTTTAATTATTGGTTTTTCGCTTTAATGTATGAAATAGCTAAAATGTGAAAAATAGAAAAGAGAAAACATTTAGACACCATCCACAAGCAAACACAAGATTTACCTTGGGAAACTCGTATGAGAGAAAACTCAATTAGAAAGTGATGTTGTTATGCTCTATTTTTCTCTAGTATGGAAATATGCAAACAGAAAGAAAAAGGTACTCTCTATAGAACTACTTGAGACCTGTGGCCTATAATGTTGCTATAGAATCTTATCCCCTTTTGTTCTTCTCTCCAACTTGCCACTCCTAGTTGCTCTACTCAACCATGGAATAAATACAATGACATATAATGGAACCCCCACTCCATATGCGACTTGGTATTTAACATGGCTTGATAGCCATATATGGGTAAGATTTTGACTTTCTCAACCCTTAAATAGAGTTCCAATTTTGGACCTTTTATAATCTTCTTGAAAATCCACATGTGTCTAGGCCCCATGTCTATGAGTAACGAGGGATGACGTGACATGCTCTTCTACCATGGTGGTCAACATGGTAGATATGGTAGATTAACTTTAGGGAGACATAACTTTCACACACAAGCTCCAATTTATGTGATTTTTATGCCACTGGAAAGGTCAATGAGTGTAGATCAACATTAATGGATCTAAGCTAAAGCAAAAAAAGTTTTGACAAAAAATATGTAGTTTGCTGCCTCAAAATGGCTCTAGAAAGTTTCAAACCCCAATTTTCCAAACTCAAATCTATCATTAAGATGACTCTAAGAGTCTTATTCCTGCATTCTTTTCCATTCTAAAATCATCAAAATAAAATACAAATAATATAATAACCCAATCCACCAACACCAATCATCTTCAACTTTAATTTCATTAAAATTAAAAGATTCAAAATGACTTCAGTTTTCCTAAAATATAAAATATCTTCTTGAGCATTCTCTACCGAACTAACAATCTACCCTTTGACAGAATTTTCACTCAAACCCATCCGAAAAAAAATTGTATTCAATAAATTTCCACTAAATCTTTAAATCATTAATTTAGGATTAAAAAACGCAATTAATGAATTCTCACTTTTCTCACAGTCACAAGGTTTTAAGTCCACTTTAAAGGTTGATAGGAATCCTTCTGAAACTCTTCAGCACCTTGCCATTGTCGGTCATTCTTATCCTCTACATCTCTTATTGGCCACTCTCCCCCTGTACATAGTTGGATACTTCACCCACTTCAATTTCCCTCTTCAACTTTGTTGTTGTTGAGCAATTCAGATCTGGCATCAATGCTCTACGGAATGGCTCTTCCATAATTAAAATCTAGAGAATAATTTGTCCCCACAAAATTGCTATAGTAATTACTTATAAAACAAATAATATTATTTATAAAGCAAATAATTCAAAGGGTCTGAAATGGAATATGTCTCCATTGACACGTGGGAAACAATATATACATATATATGGTACAGAGACAAAACCTATGGTGTAATAAACTAAATCAAGATTAAGATTAACAACTCTTTTATACAAATGAACGCAGTGATTGCCAATAGTTGCCACCAATCTTCTCTCAGTAATGTTAGTAATGGGATTAAGATACAACATTTCATGTCAATGACCCAAAATCTTTTACGGAAATAATTGAGAGGCATTGTAATTATAAATATAGTTGGGAGCCCTTTTTTTAAGAGCAAATCCCCATAATCTTCCCATGGTCCACAGAGAGAGATCTCACAAGTGTGTACCAGTAGTTGAGATGAAAATAAACACAACATATGTACAAGTAGTATGATAATCAAAACTCAGGAGCAAAACAAATAACTTATTAAGATCTCACAAGCTGTTGTATCAGCTGGATCCTGAAGTCTTTTGTGCAGTGGGAGCTAATGTAAGAAATAAAATTAGCTATATAAGTAGAAGATGATATTGTATGTACAAGAGGTGAATGAAGTAGCTCTATGGGCTTGATAAGACAGTTATTATGTTGTCAAAAGCAAGAGTTTCATAGGTTGCTCATAAATGGGGATGAATGCTGGAGAAGCAGCAATAACTGTATGCAAAGCAAAAGGACATGGGTACAGAGCATCTGATGAAGATCTGATCAGAAGATCTGATCAGGCATAAATGTTAATATGGGAGGAATAATCAAGGGTTCCAGCTCCTTCCCATCCCATCCATTCTTCCCAAGAATCATCACCCACTCCCATCAAGTCCTCCACATTATAATCAGCTGAGCAGTTTTGATGTTTTGCCTTCTCCAAACTGGACATTACAGTCTGCTCATTCATCACAAAAACAACAACAATCAGAACCATGGGCATGCATAACAGTCCCATGTTATAAACTAAAAGACACAATCATTCATAGGCAAGCAAGTTACCTCATAGGCATGATTGATCTTGTTAAATTGAACCCCACAGTTATTTCCTTTGCAAACATCTGGATGATACTGTAACCAGATGATATCAACATATGAGTTCAATATGATTTTTATCTTTAAAAAACTACTGAAAATGGATCACAAATCTTTCTTTCTGTGATCAGTGGCATGGCCAGAACATATTTTTTTGCTAAAAACTTGCTTAAACATAGAGCCTAACATTTCTATTTTTAATCTCTGAACCGTAGCAAGCTCTTTTGCTTCAGAAATGGAATACTTGTTATTAAAACTATCCAAGCTTGAAAGTAGAGGAATCTATTTCAAGTGGATACTTCCATACCTGCAACGCAAGGCGACGGTAGGATCTCTTCACATCTTGTTCAGTAGCCCCGGGGCTCAATCTCAGTGTCTCAAACTCCTCTTTCATCCCAGGGAAAGAAACAGAGGCCATCACAGTTACATTGCCCCTGCCTTCCAAATTCTTCTTCTGTCTATTCTTTCTTCTTAAGAACAAGTTATTGTCAGCACCCATAAGCCTTCCAACTTTGGCAGCCATGATCTCTTAAAAAAATAATCGCTGACCTTACAAACAGAGCTTGAAGCCCAGCTCGAAATCGGATCTGACCCTCCGGATCCCAAATGGGTGTAACGAAATCCAGTTACTTCCCTCCAAAAAAACCAAAACAAATATCAAGGATTGCTGCAGGTATAGGAATCAGAGCACAAGGGAAAAATAAGATGAGAGGCCTATGAGAGAAGAATGCAGACATTAATTGCTCTGGGGGCAAGCGCAAGTATATAAAAGAACACCACACCCACCTCGAAAAGCCACTTCAGAGGCGGGATTCCAATTAGCCTGCACCCTTTGGGAACCAAATAAAGTCAGGAAATCAACAACAGAGACGTGGGCCCAAAGCTTAAAGGATAAGTTCTGCTTTAAAAAAAACAGAATGTGTGGCCAATGGAATCCACCACCATTATTGAAAGCATCATAACATTTTAATGGAGATTAATTATCAGTTTTGGTTTTTAAATCCAAAGATGGTAAAGCCGGTAATAACTAAGTGATGAATAGGTAATGAGGATAAGCATTATTTATGTTGATACAAGTTTTTGGATATATTATATTTTATTGATGTATTTGGGAAAGAAAGATCTTGTTTTATTTGAGTGTCTGAAGATGGATGCTGAGACGACTCGAAACGATATAACATGTATTATAAACTTAATCAACATAACTAATCATTGTGAAAATATAACTCACAAAATATTACTAATTACAATTTGCCAAACAAAACTATATCACACAAAATCGCTTATAACTTTTAACCAATTAAAAATAATTTGACCTTGGATAATAGTTACAGAAAACCATTATCTATTCTTTATGAAAACAGAAATGAAACAAAAAAAAAAAATTATAACTTTATCACTCAATATACAACATACTTCCAAATAACCAGTAACCTTATCCTTAACTTATTCAAAAGACTTTATCCACCCACATGCCAAAACATTTAATAAGCCAGGTCACCCTGAAATGGGGCCTGGTAATCCTTCCTCCACTCTAATGTCGCCGACCGAATCAATAGGATTGAATAACGTGAATATGTTTTACTTGTATTTCAAGGCATTAAACGTCATTCAAATTCGTTCTTATCCGTTGCAGCGTCACGGAATCCAAGTATGTTGATATAGAGACACCAGCTCCGACCACATGGATAATCCAACCTTGGTTGCTCCTGTATCAACCTTCAGCGTATGGTATTGGAACACGTCGCTTCTCCTACAGAAGTCCGCTCAATAATGGTCGAAACTATTTATTGTCTAATGGGACACGTGGCAACGTGCTCAGTCTAAAGGATGCGCTGGCAGTTTCAAAAGTTTTGTGGGAACCAACAGGCTAATGGTTAATGAAAATACAGGTTATTAGATATTAGATAATGGTTAATGATTGATGACATATCATCGACCTAGTTTCATAACCCGAAAGTGCGTATGGAGATGTTGTAGCTTGTTTTCACGAGCCATTGAATCTGTGATTCTGGCTTCCTCCTCACTGGCCCATTGCCATCCCATCTTGGGTGGTGATGTTGATATATCTGTCCCTAAGGGGATCCTTGTGAAGCGGGGGATTACATGAATAACTCACCTCATATTGAGGTTCATATGCCAAATGATGATCCCAATTTTATTCGATTTAGATCTTTTCCCGGTGGTCTATGGCCTACCAATTCGGTCGGTAGTGATATTGAGATCTTTATGTAGAATTCGTTTATGGGTTTGCTTCATTCACAAAACGGACCTCTATCCTCTGGGCTTACCTCCATCCTCTGGGCTTATTATCAGTGACTTATTTGCTATGAATGTTACTATTAGGCATAAGAGGAAATGATGTCCCAAGGTGGTGATAGGGCAAATAGGTCATTAGCTATGGTTTTGGATTTTGTTGATCATCTGGACATACACGAGGTATCTCCGGCTCTTAGAGATCCTATGCCCATGTTTACTATTCCACCATGAATATTATTTCTCTTAACTTTAGGGGCTTAGGGAATGCCCCAAAAAAGGTATCCCTTAAACATTTGGTTAAGTCAGTTGGCCAAGTGATAATTATCCATTAAATAATGGTGGTTGGAGAGAAAGCCAGGTTATACTTTATGTCTATTTGTCTAGGTTGGAAGATCGTATCTTCTGATTCTATCGAATTATCGAGGGACATGGTAGCTATGTGGGATCCTATGTGGATTGATTTTGTGGCCTACAAATTCTTTGCAGGTATATTGCTCACTGGTTTTTTTTGTGGATCTGCAGAATGTGTTCATCTTCTTAATATATATGTGCCATACCAGGATAGAAAGGCTTTTTGGGATCGGATGGATGCATGTGGCATTATGCATATTGAATCTCTTATTATTCTCTGAGACTTGAATCTCACGATATCTAGAGAGGAGTGTTGGGGACAAAGATGCAAAATGAATTTGATGGGGGCATTTAAAAAAAAATCTATTTTAATTTAATTCCTTGGTGGACATTTGGCCAAATCCCTTACTGTTGACTTGGAGGAATGGTCAAGCTGGTCTCGAACACATTGAAAAATGTTTGGATCGATTTTTGGTAAATGCAAATTTGTTGGATAGGTTGGGAATTATGTGATCTTGCATTTCTCTAACATCACTTTCAGACCATGCCTTGATCATTCTTCAATGGAAGGGAGATCAGATGTGGAAGGGACTACCTATTAAGTTTAATAAATCCTAGTTAGGAGAGCAAGATTTTTGTAGATTAGTTCGTGACACATGGTCCCAATTCACAATTTCAAATGAATTATCATGGATGGAGATTGTATCTTTGAAGTTGCACAATCTCAAAAGGGTGGTAAAATTTTGGGAACAAGATAAATTGGCTATACATCGAAAAGAACAGAAGGAGATTGAGACAGATATGGCTCGTTTAAAAAATGCAAAATACACAGGTTTTTTTTATCACGAGAACATATTGATAAGATTCGGGAGGTGGAAGCACATAAGAGACATATTCTTCAGCTACAAGAAGAGACATGAAGGCTTAAAAGTTGTGCTTTCTAGGTAAAGGTGAGTGACAAAAATACTAGGGCTTTTTAGCAATATGCCACAATGTGTAGGGACAGGAATACAATTTGGGAGATCGCCTTTGAATTGGGTGAAAATTCACAAATTCTGGGGATATACACAAGGAGGTTATGAGATATTTTGGGGGCTTTCTTCAAGATAAAGAAAATGTTGACATAGACAATCAAATGGAATTTATTAATTCCTTTCCTTAGATTTTCTCAATAGAGGTTATGGAGCTTGACAAACCAATTATGATGGAGGAGTTGACAATTGTCCTTAAATATTTTTCCAGAGATAGATCTCTAGGGCTAGATGGGTGGATGGTTGAGATCTTCATTCACTTCTTGGATATTATGAGTGAGGATTTGCTAAATCTGGCGAAAGAATCTTGGCGCCAAAGAATGATCACATGTTATATTTCATAGCACTCATCCCTAAGTCTTCTTGATGTTGATTTTTATGTAGCTTGGGAGGTACTCCAAGCCCTAGGGTTTGGGGATTGGAGGGCAAAGCGACACAAGTAGGATTGTGGGCTTGAAACCCAAGCTTGGGGTTTTGCACCCATCGGGATTTGGGCCAAAACCATAAGCACATTTCCACATGTGATGGATGAGGTTGATATCTCTCGGCAAGACGATTCTAACACAACAAGAATCATCCAATTCCGAGTTGTGGAAATGGACATATGAATTTTTGAAGTCAATATTGGGTTTTGCACATGATGGTCTAGGTTGGCTTAGTGACATTAAGCCTTGAGACAGTTGTACAAAGCCCTAGAATGACGTTTTGGAGAAGCTCTTCCTATGTGTATAAAAGGAAGGTGATGGAGGGCACTTAAAGACATCTTTTTGAGATCAACGCATGACTTGAAGAGAGAAGAAGAGTAGGGCTTATCCATGACTGTTTTGGTGCCATGATTACCTTGCAGGAGGGCTGAAGTGAAAGGGAATATTATGGACTTGTTTGGGCTGCATTTAGGTGTCTTGGTGGATGGTTGTCATCTTGAAAGGGAGCCATAGAACTAGATTGAAGGCCACAACCCTAGATCACTGTTGTGAGGGGATGCAGATCTGTTTGGAGGGTTGGAAATAAGCCCAGAACCCAACGTACTAGTGCAAGACCCAAGAAAGGGCAGGCCACAACAAAATAAGGTATGTTTTCTGTGTTTATTGATGGGATCTCTGCTATAGGTAGGTCACAGATTGTTGTAGCTTACAATAGGTGATTGGTGGAGTGTTGAGGGTCGTGAAGCCTTGTGGAGAAGGCTCTTTGTAGGCCGCAACCTCTACAGGAACAACACAACTTGTACAGGGGTAAAGGAGGCTTCAACAAGTAGTTTCCTTGTGCTTTGAAGCAACCCTAAAATGTTGTAACAATCTGAGATCTTTGAGAGCCTTGTGGAGGTATCCAAGGTGTCTTAGAAGTCAAGGAAGGGACAACAGATTAGGTGACACATTTGAAAAGGGAAATAGTGGTTTTGGAGTTGTGGTTTAGGGTTGTTGTGTGCCCCGACTAGTCATACACTGAGATTATCTTGATTGATGATTCGTTGAATATTCGACAATCAGACGAACATGGGCACGGTCAATTATTTGACTGCGGCCGTGTCCGCTTGATTGCCGAATGTTCAACGAATCAAAAATCGAGATAAGGATGCCCCCAGTGATATACATACACATAAATCAAGGACAAGGATACAACAACAAGTTAAGGTTGCAAATGACTCCTTGGTGACAATTGGATGCTAGTTGGAGGATGTCCTAGGAGAGGACTAGATTTCGAGGACTGTAGCAACCAAGTGATTTGGGTGACATGGATTGTCAGATGCCCTAATCAGTGGGAAGATGTTGCAGCAATACGTTGGATCCTAGATTTGTGTAATAGTTATTGCATAACAAAGGGCAGATGTGGAGACGTTTGTGGGCAGTCGTGTGTAAGAGTCTCCTAGGTGTGAGGATGCCCTAACTAGGTGCATACGCAACAATGTGGAATTGATAACTCGTGGAATGTTGGAGGGCAGTGTGAGAGTGGACCAAGTGTGAAATTGGATTGGGCACTTATGGTCTGCTGGAGGACAGTGTGATAGTGTCCAAGTTGGAGCCCGATGAGCAACACCTTGATGGACAAAGGTAGTTACGAGAGAAGCAATTGTTGAGCTCAAGGGTATGATCAACCATGAGCAGTTTTTGGAGCGTGAGACTTGTATGTGGAGAAGGACTTCTACAACAGACGATGGGCAGTCCTCCTAGCCCATGTTCTTTGTGGGAGATGGACATCTTGCAGTGATAGGTGGCAACCCTCCATGCCCTATGTTGGTCTTCATTAGTGTAGCAAAGGAAGAACATAGTGCGTTGAATTCCCTGAGTAGCTAAGGAGTAGCAGTGGGAAAATGAGAGTTGCTCACAAGTGGAGCTGTGAACAACTCAACATAATTCTCGATGTGTTGTGCCCTTGACGGAATAAGGCACAACTAGAGAGCAGATTGACAGTCGAGGTTCAGTGACTAGATGGACTTGGAGCATTGATAGAGGTAGGAGTTGTAGATCGGAAGCCAAAGGATCGGGTGAGTACAGGGTACGAACGAGAGGAACCAAGAGATTCGACTACGTCAGCCAGATGGTCATAGTATCTTATTGAGGTCAGATTAGTTATCGATGGACTGACACCAAGCCCAAGTTTTATACCTTGTATCAATGAATGTATGAGGGTCATTATCCCAGGTAAGGGAGCCCTAGACTGTTGTATTATATGTTGTTTAATATAACGAAGTTGGGTTGAAAAATGTAAAAGGTGGTCTATATTCTTTGCATGTGTGATTTAATGTTGTTTATATTCCACTGTGCAAAGTAGTATCGTTGAGATTCTTGGTTTGGTAGTGTCAAAGATTTTAAGATTCTATTCTAGACCCCAAGGTCGTGGAAATTCAACACTTGACCGACGTCATTTAAGGATTACAGGCCTATATCCTTATGTAATATCACATACAAAATGATCTCAAAAATCATTGATAATCATTTGAAAGGGAAGATATAGGATTTCATATCAATGGAACAATTTAGTTTTTTAAGGAATAATTAGATTCAAGATGTCATTTCCATTGCACAAGAGTGAATTCATTCGATTAAGTCACAAAAAAAGGAGGCTATTGTTCTTAAGTTGGATTTGCACCAGGCCTATGACAATGTTGATTAGTGTTTCTTAAGGATGATCCTGCATAAAATCATCCTATCTATTGGCATTGTGGACTGGATCATGGCATGCATGACGATAATTAATTATGTTTTTTTTATTAATGGTGTACCTACTCAGTTATTCAAGGCTCACAGAGGGATGAGACAGGGTTGTGCACTTTCTCCACTTCGTTTTCTGCTTGTCATCGATGGGTTGAGTCGGAAAATTTCCACGGAAAAGATTGAAAAAAGTTTTGTTGGACTTCAAGTCACAAAGAAGGTAATTATAACTCCTCTAATGTTTGTTGATGATGTTCTTATCTTTGGACAAGTATCCAGTACGCCAGTGGAAAGATCTACTTCTCATCATCTCAAATTTTGGGGATCCTTATGGTGTTTTTATGAATATTACTAAATCATTACTCATCCATGCCTTTGAACAACAGGAGATCATCTCCGAGATTGCACACATCTATGATGTTGGGATCTCGCTTTTGGATGAAGGTTTCACCTATCTTGGCTATAGATTAAAGCCAAACTATTATTGTACTATGGATAATTAAAAAAATTAAGTGCAGGTTATCTCTTTGAACACACAAATGGCTAACGATGGGGGGTAGAATGATCCTCATTCAGTCGGTGATGTTGAACATACGGTTGTGTACTAGATGCATTTATTTATGCTACCCAATAAGGTCATTCAAAATATAAATGCCATTATTGCTAATTTTATATGGTCTGGGGTGAGGGGCAGTAAAAAATTCACTTGGTACACTTGGGTGACATTACTAAGTCAAAGGATAGTGGAGGATGGGGTTTAAAAGACACAAAAAAATTTGGTTGGGCTCTTCTGTCAAAGAGTTTTTGGAGGGTCATTTGTGGTAAAGGGATATGGAATACTATCATAAAAGGGAAAATACATGAAAAATTGGCCTTTTGTGGATTGGTATAGGTCTAGGATGGTGTCAAAAATGAATGGATCATGCATCTGGAATAGTTTCCTAAAAATAAAAAATTGGATAATGGAAAATTTGCGATGGGAGATCAGGAGAGGGACATATGTTAAGGTGGCGATTGATCCAATCCTGGAAATGCTTGGCACTCCACATCTTCCGATATCGATCCTTTTTCATCTACAAGAGTGGGGCTACATATTTATAAACCAAATAATGGACAATTATGATGCTTTACATCAATTCCCAATGTGGAAAGGAACAAGGAGCTAGGTATTGATGGCGAGGATATTGTAATATGGGAGAGGAATATTACACAATTACAATGGCTTGGTATATCAATTTGTCATGTGGAAGACAAGCTTAGATGGAAAGGTGCTCTTATATAGAGTGAGATTGATGTAGTGTAGATGCAGACGATGATTTCTCTTTCCCTACAGGGAAATGATACATTGTGTAATTTTCAGGTTGTGTGGTCCTGGAACATGCCTTTAAAAATCAAAATATTTAGTTGTTGGTATGGAGGAATAATATCCTCACTTGGGCAAATCTATGCAAAAGAGGGTTCGTTGGCCCTGACAGATGCTACCTGTGCAAAGGTGAGATAAAATAAAATTTTCACTTATTCATAAAATGTCCCTTTGTTAGCGCCACATAGAAATAGGTTTTTCATTGTCTTAACATTCATATGATGTGGTTATATTTGTCCATGGATGAGTGCATCGAGCGATGGTTGTTTCATTTTGGGGAAAATATGACTCTCCCATTTTTTATTTTGTGGGGCATATGGAAAGGAAAAAAATGAAGTGATTTTTTAGGGATGCACATATGGCATTGATAGAACTTGTCATATGATTTTTGCTTCATATAAGGATTATGGGAGGAAGTTTTGAAGTGAAAGGCCTCAGAGAAACATGTTGACCCCACATTATACTCAATATCTGGTTGGATATTTTGATGGGGCCACACAACATGGTTGTTATGGTACTTGTGGTGCTCATATTGATGTCTCGATGACAATGAGGTATACATTTTTTTGGGGTTGTGGTGAAGGAACAAATTCGAGGGTTGAGGTGGTTGTGCTCTAGGGACTGTTATTTTGTGCGATGAGGCTTGATTTAGGATCTATCATAATATGTGGTGATTCCAAGGTGGTTATTGATTGGATTAGAGGCATAGTTGCCTTTGCTTCAGTTTTTCTTGGGTGCAACTACATGCACAATGTTTTAATTTTGCACACATAACAATTTACATTTTCAGTTATGTATATTGAATAGTTGGGGGCGTGATGTAGATAGGTCTGTAATATTTCGATTTTTGATACACTGTTGAATATTGATACATCCTGTGAAAGTGTATATATGGAAATTTTTGAATATTGAACTATGTAATGGGTTTTTCATATTTAATAGACAACCTATCAATTTTTCTTTCCTGGAAAAAAAAGGGTTAATGGTTAATGAGTTATCTCATTATTATTTCAATAGGTGGGTATATTTTGGAATTGGATAGGAAGTTCTTGATTAACATAGTAATTTTTATTTTCAATTCCCATCATCTTAACATTAAATTCACATAAGCCTTAACAATGGCGGTTAAATGCTTATGAAATATAATGTTGTATAACAATAATAACATATGTCAAGACAGACCCTCTCTTCTTGTTGAGGGGGAGATGTAAGCTCTGCCAAACAATCCACCAACAAATTAGTTTACCCTACACCACATCTTAAAATCCAATACCAACCATAATTGTTACAAATTGAATTTTCTTCAAAAATCACTAAATTCTCTTATGCTACATAATAACCTCCACAACATAGTCTTGATATGCTTATAGAACATATTGGACCTATCCTTATTCATCAACCATATACATTAGTATAACATTAATACTTATTTTGAAAAATAAAAATTAACATTAATTAATAATATATTGTCATTTAAATATAGCTAAATAAAAGTTAAATTCATTTAATAATAAAAAAAAGTTAATTTTAAAATTTTAAAATTATAAAAAAATACAAACAAATATTATAATAATTTATTTTAAAAATAATGTTTTTAATTAACAATTTTATATTCCATATTAAATACATCATTTTGCAAATAATTACATAAATATGTCATGGTGCACATAATTATTGTTTTCCTTTATTAGTCCCTGCCATCTGGCATCCGGCAGGGACTATAGTAATCGCAGGGACCCCGACTTAGCATTAGTTGACCCCTTTGCTTCTCTGTTATACGGCGGTTAGAGCGCGGATATCCTAAGTTTCTAAAGCACTCACTCTTTCGCCATCCTTCGCCATCTTATTTGGCCTCTTCCCGAGGCGGAAGAGGCCCGACCATAGCCTAAATTGCTATTTAGGCCCAGTTCAATATGCCTGACCGTGAGCGGTTTGCTGTTAATGCTAACATTAATTGGTTAATTTTTAATGTTAACTCGTATTATATCCGAACAGGCATATGCTAAGGTTGGTTGCCGTTGTGCAGGTGTCCGCCATATGCTATAACGGCTGTCGTGCAGGTGTCTATGCATGGCGGGAGGTGTCCGCCTACCCGCTCAGCAGAGTCCCCAATATCAAAGCTGAGCCTAATCACTATTTTCTTGACCAGGCCGTTGCTCTCCGTTCTGTGGCAGCTGAGCCTAATCACTATTTTCTCGACCAGGCCGTTGCTCTCCGTTCTGTGGCAGCAGCAGCATCTGTTTTCAAAAATAAAGATGTGTGGAGGTGAAGCGGATTTCATTCCCCTCGCCCGATCTCGGCATCTAACTCCCAGGGATTTCCTTCACTAAAAAATCGGGCAGCTTCCATGACGAATACAAGCAAAAATTTGAGCCGAGCAAGAATATTTTCTGCTTCAACCATGAATTTTCTTCAGGTGAGCTGCGACTATTAACGAACTCTATGCTTTTAAAAAATTGCTATTGCTTCCTCATTGTGCAATTTTTGCGCCAAGTAGAATTTAATTTGACATAAATAAAATCAATTTCAAGCAGTAAGCTACAAGCATTGAATGAAAAAAAATCGAGATATTCTCTACTGATTTGTAATTACTGGTGTTGTACACAATTAATTAATTAGTGCTGAACTAACTGAAATTTTGTACTCAAAAACGTTATGCAGAAATGTTCCCATCCATTGTTTCCACAGCCACGACATTGGAGGTCTTACGCAATGGTGCGGAGGGTACGAGGAACGGCCAACTCCAATTGGTATGTTAGCGTATTGATTTGATACAAAGGGAAATGAAGTGCATGCATGCTCTAAAATATGTAATTAGATTGATATTTGAAGTCCATGCTCTAGAATATCTAATTAGATTGATACAGAGGGAAATGAAGTGCCTGCTCTAAAATATCTAACGCCCATTATCTAATTTCAGGGAATTAGAGGGAAATGAAGTGCCTGCTCTAAAATATCTAACGCCCATTATCTAATTTCAGGGAATTAGATTTGCAATATTTTAGTTTTGAATCAGAAATTCTTAAAGTAATTTTACTTTTTCTAGAGCTTACCAACTTTGGAATGTTGGTAACAGATGCATATGGAGCTCCATGTTCTATCACCGCTCGGTCCAGTTAGAGAGTTCTATTTCTTAAGGTTCTGCCAGCAGTTTCGGGCACGCGTTTGGGCCATCGTAGATGTTTCTGCGGACAGTTTAGTGGAGAACTCATTTCCGGCCGTGAATTGCCGGAGGCATCCATCGGAATTATTAATTCAAGAATCCCCTAGCAATTATTCAACTGTAATTGCTTGCAGCTCATACACTAATCCAAGAACTCCAGGCTAGTTTCTCAACTCTTCCTTGAATTTCTGTTCCCTGCTAAGGAATTCCTCTAATTCTTCAAACCTAGCGTTCTCGGCTTCTAACTCCACTTTCTTTTCTCTGATAAACCGCCCCGCTCGGCCTATTAGTCTCTTGCAGACTTCCAATTTCTGGCTCAAATTGGCAGTCTCCTTCAGCACAGCGTCGTCTGGTGTGAAATTTGGCACTTCGGCATCTGAATGCTGCTCTGATTTGGCTATTTCAGCTTATTCTTACTCTTCTTCAGTCCCCTGGTGTTGGGCCTGCTTTTTCTAGTGAGCATCTTTGTCTTGCAGTTCGCAGCCAAGGAAATTGCGCCATGTGCATATATTGTCCACCGAATCCATGGCGGCCTATTTGCCTCCTTTCTGCTCAGAAACCTGAGAGAACGATCTGCTCGGAAACAGAATGAAGGTGCCCATGAATTCGACAGAGAATATCTGCAGAATCTGACGGGCCTTCCTACAATATTGACTTACGAGACCATAGAGATAGCCACTGGCGGATTCAGTAAAGAGATTGGAAATGGAGGATTCGGCTCAGTTTATGAAAGAATCATGAAAGAGTGAACCAGTGCAGGCAGGGACTAGCAGAGTGGGTTCCTCGCTGCCACAGAGAATGAGCCCCTCACCTCCCTGTTGCCTCACAGCGTTGATCTACTGTGTCAGGTTTCGCTATGACGCCTGCGTTACCCAGCATATGTTTTACACACAAGCACATGGCTTGCATGCAATGCACGTGGTAACTGAGACATAAAGTGGTCTTCCGAGACAGATATCTGGACTGGAGTAAAGAATCAAAAAATAAAATAAATTTACGGTTATAGTTTTGGACATATGATGTATGTACTATATATATTTTTAGCATCGTTTCTTTCCTACTAATATTTTTTCCTGTTATATTTCGTCAAGTCAATTGTCGCCGAAGTAAAAGTTTTAAAACCTGGGCATATTTGGATCCAATAACCTTCAATATGGTCTCTCACACTCCAACGATTTCACCGTGCTCGTGCCGTCATTTTCGTTGCCTTTTTAATGCAGTTTCCATTTTATTAAATCAAGCGTGGCGGTGTTTACCTGTGGATGTATAATCCAGCATGCATTTTAGAAAGAATTTGCTTTTTTTAGACTTGTTCGGGGCAGATTTCTCTGCATTTTTCAATTTATTACGAAGCATAGAATCTAACTAGGGTAGCCTATTAAAGTTATTGTTATCTTCCTATAAAGAATTTTTGGCATATGCAAGGCAATTATCTTTTTATTCATAAAAGACTTGTTTGCTTTTGTGCTTGTACTAATAGATATACATTAACAAGTATTATTTAGACGTTTTTTGTTTTTTGTTACACCATTTCTATCTTTAAAGTTTAGATGGGTTAGTCTTTAGTATTTACAAGCGTCAATTTTGTTTTAGCATGTTGAATTTTGAATATGAGATTTTCCTCTGTAGTTTTGCAGAGCTTGCATTTCCTCCTTGAACCCGAGAGTGGCTGCATATTTGTAAAATGCTAATGTAATTTTTTATACAAGACTTCCTTCAGTAGTTTCGCAGAGTTTGCATTTCCTCCTTAAACCCAATAATGACTGCATAATTGTAAAATGTTAACGTTTCCAATTAATTGAAGTAGCATTTGCAAGAAAGGAAAAAAAACAAAGGCACAGGCCTTCACTAGTTGGGCATCATTTCAAAAACCAAAGGTCTGCACTAAGAATGCTCTGCGACACAGACAGGAATAAACTAAAAATCTTCAGTGCCTTGTAAATGCCATTTAAACATGATGTAAAGGACAATGAATTTTTCACCCTTGAATGAAAGGTCACATTTAAATTTCTTAATATTGGAAATGGATAACTAGTCAAGCAAGTAGCCTAAACAACTCCATATCCAATGCGCCACTCTCACCCCGGTGCTATTGTGAAGCAGAGTCAAAACCAATCTGGCTGACCCCAAACAAGGAATGGCGACCTGGGAATACAAAACTTAAAACCATATGAACATAGTACTAAAATGGTATAATTGTCTTTGATATACAATTTTTTTTTACAAGATGATTCCTATTATCAGGGTCAATGTCGAATATGACCTATCTCATTTTGGGAATATTACAATGGCTTATAGTATGTATTTGGCCAAATGCAACCGGCTTGCACTTTGCTTGGTGAGATATACAGTCCACAAAAGGGTGAAACTTGTCTATGAAGGAATTTAAACATTGGTGGATAAGAAATTCCCTTGCTGTACCAATTAACCAAGATCCGTCTATTCTTCGATATGCAGTTTCTGGTAGTTGTTAGCATGTTCCTATAAGTCGAACAAATAATGTAACTGAAACTTACTGAAATGAAAAAACAAATTGTCGTTTGTAAAATTCAAGCAGGTGTATTTTAGGCACCTGGACAGTATGAGATTGAATGCTGAGTACACGACCCGTGGCTTGAGGTAGAACAACGGACAGAAGCGGAGCCATTTGAACCTGCGACTAATGTCGCTCTTGTTCTGTTGTTCTGCTTGTTCTGTTCTGCTGAAACTTCTGCTTGTTCTGTCAACCCAGAAATGCACGATGAAACTTCTGCTTGTTCTGTCAACCCAGAAATGCATGCTGAAACCCAAAAATGGTTCTGTCAACCCAGAAATGCATGCTGAAACCCAAAAATGGAGGCTGAACCTTATGCAGGGACTTGCTGCCTCGCAGCCTCACTTGTTAATGATTGATACTCTTATAAGAAAAGCAAGTCCATTTGTATGGCCAAATTAGGTATCGTGATAGGTAGGAAGATTTTCATAAGCAAATGATGTGATGGATTGGAATGCAGAATCACGTATCCATCTTTATCTTCAACTTCGCTTTTGTTGGTTTACTCAACATTAACATGTGAACGGTTACCTACTCTAATGTGATTAACTAACGAACTTACCGTACCTCTTCTTAAATACATGTAACAAAACACACTTAAGGTTCAATTAGAAGAAAGGCACGTTAGAATGAGGGTTGTACTATCCTGGATATGGAAATTACAATGTCAAAATTATAGTGAGCTCGGGAGGCTTCTCTCCAAGCTTTTTGAGCATAGGAATAAAATCTTAAATCAAAATAAATAATTTGTTTATTTAGGTCCGATAGATCATTGTTTGGTCTCAGTGGACGTTAACCATCATCATCATCATCATCACATGTAACAATACACTCTTAAGATTCAAGGCATGATAGAATAAGTGTTGTATTAGTATGGATAAGGATCCGTGTGAGCTTTGCTTTTCATATGGGAAAGATGTAGTTTAATGAGATTTTTTTTGGCCTTGAAAGTTATGGAAATTTTGCTATATTTTGAAAAAATTAGCATGGATTTTTGTAAATCTAATTTATAGTTGTCAAATTTCAAGATTTTAGGTGTCCTAGAAGTTTTTGATGGTGCTGAATCCATTTCCACCATCAAAAACATGATTCAAACACTGTCTCACAAGATTTTTTGATTTTTTTTTCCTAGATTCCGATCAATTTTGACCGTCCGAGGAATTCCTTTGCCTCCATAGACGACTCCCATGGCAAAAGATAATATTTTTAATTGGAAGATGGACAATGCAACTTTCTTTGTATTTCATGATGTAACGAAAATTAGGAATTTAAACATGGTTTATCACTTTTGTGAAATTGTTTTTATAGGAGTGAAGTTAACTTTTCTTAATTATAAAAGTTGTGGTTTCATCAATGGAATATTATTCATTCTATATGATTTGATCAAAGGGTGTGATTAGGTGACACAACTCCTCATGTGATCTAGACTTAAACATGAACGTAACAAATTACAGAGATAACCATAAATACAGAGATGCAACATAAATAATACTTCATTTCATTAATGTAAAACACTGAAATATGCTTACAAATAGAAATGGAAATAAACTAGCTTGGGCGATGGTAGCTTATCTCTTAGAAGAGATGTGGCGGCTACATGCCTCTAAACTGCGTTACAATGAGGCTCAAGGGCCTTTTTATTATTGAAAAATAAGAGAAAACCTTAAAAAACCAAAACCCTAACTCGAGGAGATGTAACACCAAGAGTTTATGGGCCCCGTTGGGGTTAGTTGGACAACCAACTTCCCGGGGTAGCGACTTGGTCATATTATCTCCGTTTGACGCGCATGATACCTCGTTGGAAAGATCTCTCTGAGGACTATGACAAAAAAGATGATTTTAGATAGAAAATCATTGGCACAAGATGATTGCCAAAAAAATGTCGTTTAGGGCCCTCAAAACGGCTCTGGAAGTTTAGACCCGAAAAACTGCTAAAAATAGTAAAATGTGCTACAATTAAGGAAACTGAACCACTAAAAGAGACAATTGTGGGGGTCCAAGTGGGATAGCTGGGTGGCCACCAACATCCACTTGGATCGTCATGCTAAATTATGTGATTATATGGGAATATGAACAACTATAATGAATAGATCAAAATATAGGACACCAATTGAATTGGTATTTAAAGGGTCTTGGTGGGAAGTTGAATTACTATGACTAGGCTTATAAATTTCACATTAATGGAACATAAAAGGGATTGGTTTTTGGTGGTTGTGGATATTGAAAGAGTACAAAAGCACTTCTCATAAGTTCCTCAATTGAGTTTATCAAGTCACATGCAAAGATAGATTGGAGAAGTTTGGATAACTCATGTTGGCTCATAGTTTCCTAACAAGTTTTCCTACTCTAAAAACAATTAGAATGAAAGATACATTAAGGAATTTATTATTATAGGCACAATTCCATGCACACTCACTTCTTTTCAATTTTTGGGCTTCTGAATTATAAAATTCTCACTTTGAAGAATCAATAAAGCATAAATCAAAGCCATTACACTGTTTGAGTTTTCCCAAAATGGGTTTGTCAAAGATAAATGTGTATGTATTTCTTGATTGAATATGCCATTTATTTTAATTTATGTTATTCATTTTAATCAGATACTAAAAGTGAGATACCATTTATTGAAGATGCCATTTGGTACATGACATTCTTTTATTAGTTGTTGTGGATATCATTGAGGATAATTAGTTAGCTAATAAACCAACTTTGTATGTTTACACAACTCTTCTTGTCATGTAGTTGTATCCACCTTATATATTACAAGCTTGGATTATAAAGTAGATTGATTTGTCATGTAGTTTCAAGGTTGTGTTTTATTCTTAGGAGATGATAGGTAGATCTATTATTGTTGTAAGGATATATTATAGTCCAAAGTTACTGCAATAGTGTGTTGTTACAATGGATGTGCTTTAATTTAGTATGGCTTAGATTTGTCGTATTCATGTTGGCTAGAGCTCATTTTCCAAGTTAAAGAGATCCACAACATTCAATCCATAGAAAAATGGGAAGATAGAAGTAGGCAATAGGATATTGGTTGATCTTTTGAGGGGTTACAATCAAAAGCATCTAATGAAATACGATGAAAATTTTATCTATATTCAACATTCTTATAATAGAGTAGCTCATACTTTTATTGATATTGTTTCTTTTGAAGCTTTCTTTGGGTATTTTCCACCTTCACCCTTAGATATTGTTTATGGGCAACGCGGAGGAGCAAGGGAAGACATCATAAGAGAGGAAATGAAAGCAAAGAAATTCGTTGAAAGGATTAGGTAGATTTGTTTGAAGTATAAAAAACATTGAAAAAATGATAGGAATAATACAAGGCCTGACATTATTAGCATAGAAGAGAAATCATTCAATTTAGTGGGAGATAGAGTTTGGTTATAGTTGAAGAAAAAAAGACTACAAGGTCTTTTAAGAATATCAATTCTCTATGGTGTGGTCCTTTTGAAGTATAGGAGAAGGTGGGTGATAATGCCAATAGAACCAATCTACCCCCATATATGCATATTTACTTAGTAGTCAATGTGGAGAAACTAAAAATCTATGAGCCTTCCATGATGGATCAATAAACCAAGCAATAAGTTTTACCTACCATAGAGGACATAGCATAGGAAACTTAGGTAATGTTGGTAGAAGATGAAATCTTGTAGGAGAAGTAGAGAACTACCAATCATGGGCAACATGATCCTTAGCAAAATAGGTTGGAATGCCAACTTCTAGGAAAGGAAAAATTATACTCCAGGGAGAAGGCCAAGAAAAAATGTCCTCCCCTCATTAAGTAAAATATTATGGGGACCAAAATCCTCCCTAAATGGGGAAGTATGACTTAGAATGGATCATTATATAATTTCTCATCTATGTTGGTACTTTCCAGGTGGAAAAATTGGGGGAAGTGGCTTGCAGATCCCATTTTAATGGCATATCCCATTTTAATGACATACCCCATTTTGGAAATTTTGGTTTCAAAACCTTCTTGAGCTATTTTGAGGTATCAAATGACATTTTTTAGTGTAAATATCTTGAAAGCATAAATCCCTAACATTGATGTTATTCTACACAATACGACCTTCCCAATGGTGTGAAAATCATCTCAATTGAAGCTCATTTGTGGAAGTTATGCCTCGCATAAGTTTCCCTACATGTTCAATACCATCATCCAAGTGGATGCCATGTTAGCCCCCATTAGTCACATATGTGGGGTTAGTCGTACGTGTACTTTAAAGAGTATCTTAAAATGTCCAAACCTTATCACTAATTGAAGGTTAAGGTATGCAAAAACCTTAACCTTAGATGGGTATCAAGCTATGTTAAATACCAATCCACTAGAAGGATAAAGGGTTCCATTCTTTAGCATTGTATTTGTTCCATAGTTGGTAGATCATTTATGAGTAGGACTTGAGAGAAAAATAGAGAAGGAGGTAGATTATATAGTATCCATTCATGCCACAATGTCATATGCAACTCCAAATTGAGCTCCCTATTCTTTGTATTTGTATATCACAACTGAAGAAAATAGAGTAGGGTTCATGCATGAAGATGGGTTACACTTTTGGGCCAAATGTGGTGATGAAATTTCAAAATTTTACTCTTTTATTGAATTGAAGCCCTCAAAATTCATATAAGCATTGTGAATTTTGATTCGGAGTAAAAAGACAATTTGTGGAGAATTATGTTGTTGTCCTAATGATATTTTTTGCAAAAATAGTGTCATATAATATGTCAATTTTCCATTAAATGAAATGCTTGTCCTTGCAAATTTTTGCACATCTTAAGAGGTATGTGTGTGTTTGCGTAGCATAACTTAGTCTAAAATGTGAAATTTTTAATATATATATATATATATATATATATATAAGCATGATCTACAAGAAGAGAACTAAGTTTTTCATATTAAAATTTTACTTTTTTTATGCAAAATTATATTTTTTATTATTTTTCGAAGTTGGCAAAGTAATATTTCAGTTGCATTTTCCAGACACGTGTTCACATAAGGTTTTTTTCAACTATTTAAATAAATTGAAAAACCAAGATTATCCTTTTGAAGAGGACCCGTAAACAAAGATAGTGGTATTTTTTGAAAAAATTTTGTTGTGTATATTTTATGTTATTGATTTTTTATTTGTCCTCTTTAAAACTATTCGAAAAAATTTCAAGCATTATGTTTAAAAGAAATTAGATGAAAAATCATATGAATTCGACAATTTCAAACTCATATTTCATTGGAAATAGGATTCCCTCATGAATCCAACATGATCAACTCTGCCACCTAAAGACAATTTTTTCCCCAAGTCTGCTAGGGTACAAAATGGTGTTGTAGAAAAAATTGCAGAAGGGGTCCTAAAATTGTGGTTTTCAGGACCTTAGAACCTCGATTGAGTGCTTAAATTTTAAATTTAGATAGATCGATCTAGGGTTTCGTAAACCCTCGATCGAGCCATTTATGTGGTTAACTAGGGGCTCAATCGAGCCATTTACGTGGTTAACCTGGGGCTCGATCGAGCTATGGAGCTCGATCGAGCCTCTGTAATTTTTTTTTTTTAATCCTTATGTGAATCTCATAATCCAATAATTTAGATTTTAAATCAATAAATATTAAATTTAATCCATTAATAATTAAACTAAATTGATATGATATTATTTTACTAAAAATGAAAATTCAACTGGATCTAGGTTATGAACAACATTATAACTTTTTTTATGTTATTGTGTCGAGAGGCGCATTCTACGTCCGAGTATGAGGGAAATGTGTAAGTATGTATGTTCATTCTCAAAATATACCTTATAATATACCTTGAATTTGAATGAATCATAAATTTAGCTTCCACAAAAGTTTTTACCACATTAAAATTTCAAATTTTATTATAATTTTTGTTATCCTGTCATGTAAGAACCTGATTGAATCTAATACTAATATTTATATTAAACAAAAATTATTATTATTATTATTAAATATGATATTAATATTAAAAATTTAATATTAATATATTTTAATATTAAATTTATTAATTTTGAATTAATATAATATTAACTTTAATATAATATAAAATTTGTTATATTATAATATATATTAATATATTAGGATGTATATTACCTCCAAATATATATGGAAGGGAAGAAAAAATACCTAGAGTGATAGAGGTGGAGACATAGAGGGAGTGACATGAGAGAGATGGAGATAAAGTGAAGGAGGGAGAAGAGGAGAAGTGATGAAAGAGAGAAGGAGAGGAGAGAGAGCAGGACAGAAGGGTAAGAGAGAGAGGGGGGACACACATATGGAGAGAGGGAGAGGAGGATAAAGAGAGGGATGGATTTAGAGGAAAATATGGGGAGGGAAGAAGAAATACATATAGAGAGAGAAAGGTGGAGAGAGAGAGAGAGAGGGAGTGACAAGGGAGAGATGGAGAGAGAGAGTGTATGTTTGGGGGTGATATAGAAAGATAAAGAAGGTGAGATGGAGATAAGGGGAGAGAGAATGAGAGGGAGGGAGATAGTGACAAAGTTGGAGGATTAAGAGAGAGAGTGGGGGGAGACAAATGGAAGAGGGAGAGAAAGGGAGAGAGATGAAGGAAGAGAGATACAGCTTGAGAGGGAGGGAGAGAGAGAAATATGGAGTTGGTGGGGGAGAGATAGGGAGGTAAGAAGAAAGACATAGAGAGAGAAAGGTGGAGAGAGAGGGAGGTAAGAAGAAAGACATAGAGAGAGAAAGGTGGAGAGAGAGGGGGGGAGTGACAAGGGAGAGAGAGAGATAGGGAGAGAGGAGAGTAGGAGGGAAGATAGATAGAAGGGGAGATAAAGGGAGAGAATTGAGAGAGAGAGGGAGAGGGAGAGGGAGAGGGAGAGAGATATAGATGTATATGGAGAAACAATGTGTATGTTTGCGGGGCGATATGTAGAGACAAAGAAGGAGAGACAAAGGGAGATAGAGATATAAATGGAAGGGGGAGAGGGAAGAAGAGAGAGATATAGAGAGGGAGGGAGGGAGAGATATATAGATAGATATGAAGAGAGAGTGTGTGTGTGTTGGGGGGGGGGGGGGGGGGGGGGTGAGATAGAGAGACAAAGAAGGAGATATGGAGGGAGATATAGATATAGATGGAGGGGGGAGACAAAGGAAATATAATTGTTTACACTAGATGCATTGATGTAACAACCTTGGTCAAAATTCCATGTAAAAAAATATAAGACCAAGGTAATGGGACACATATTCTAAGTTGAATGGTGGGAAAAACATCCTATTGGGTGTTCATTCGGTTTATTATGGCTAAGGAAATTGGCAAAGGTAATGGAAAAGGATTTGGAAAGGAAAAAGGGCATTTTTGGCACTTTTATTTATGAAAATAATGGAAATTAGGAGAAAAGGAAGTTGAAAGGTCACAAGTTGCATGTGAGGAGGAAAATGAAGGAAAATAATGGAGATTGAACAAAATAGAGGCCGCATTGATAAAAAGGCTTCTGAAGATCAGTGGGCACGCTTGGTCAGTGTAACCTTTTGTTAGTTCAGTTTTGGAGCTCTCATTCTATTCTCTCTCTCTCATACCCTTGTACATAGAGTTTTCTTGGAGCACTCTTGGAGAGTGTGGTGTACTTGGATGCTTGGAGAAAGAAGGCAAAGTAAGAGTAGGAAAGCCTAAGAGGACATTAGGATAAACAAATACAATGGGTTTTTCTTGCAGGTATCGAGTTGCATGTATGCTTTCCTCACTAGTTTTGGCATGCATGGCATATGCATGTCGTTTCTTGGTTATGTTCTATCATTGGCATGGAGGATTTCCTAGATTGACAGTGGATTTTCTAGCCTTGCCATTTCTTGGATAGCCATGGTGTTGTGGGTTCATTTCATTTTTTTCCTGGTTGGTTCTCATGTTCCTTTAGTTGTGGGTTGAGCTACTAGTTCCTAGAGCCTTGGTTGGACAAACACTCTAGATCCTTGTAACAACTTGGTTTGAGTTACTAGTCTTGGAGCCTTGGTTGGAAAAATTCTCTTGAGCCCTTGGTGGGTTTAGTTACTAGTCCTGGATCCTTGGTTGGACAAATGCTCTGGAGCTTGGCGACAACTGTGGATTGAATTACGAGTCCTGGAATCCTTGGTTGGAACAAATTCTCTGGAGCCCTGGAAGGCTTGGGTAGAGACCAATTTGGTGATGGTTAGTGATGTCCGACCGTGAGGTAGAATCACTATTTGATGGGTTGATGTGGTTTGGCCTCTAGAAGCCCTGGTTAGGTTTTGATGGGTTCTTCCATGA
Organism: Pinus tabuliformis; assembly: GCA_031772625.1. Taxonomy (NCBI): domain Eukaryota; kingdom Viridiplantae; phylum Streptophyta; class Pinopsida; order Pinales; family Pinaceae; genus Pinus; species Pinus tabuliformis. The sequence goes on from CM062805.1 coordinate 773,290,893, forward strand.
GATCCCACATTCACGCTTGGAATATGGCACAGGGGTGACTAGATGAAGAGAGATTTGGCTCAGCCATGTCTATGTCCAGGTAGTTTGTGGAAGTACCTAATCTGAAAATGGGGCACTTAGGCTTCTTATCTAACTTACAAGAACCTCTCCCACTTCCAAAGCTTAAATATTCCCAAGTCTTTATGATTAACCAATGCGGAATTAAATATGTGCTTGAAAACAAGGTGTATGCTGGTGTTTATTTTTTGACTATTTATGTGCTTTAAAATTCTGTTGTTTATGCTAATATAACATACATATAACAGTAACAATGCAACCATAAAGTAAACACATAAGACAAAAATCTAATTAGGAGTTCACCCAAAACTCTTGGGCTACGTCTCTGTGAGCTCTAGTCAACCCGACTAGGCTCTCTGGGATTATGGTATAAGTCCTTTTACAAGCTCTTGGCTCAACTCCATTGGTTTACACAGAACACAATGGGTTTAGACACCATCTTATCCCTGTCTCTTGAAGCTCTCGGCTTTTTGGCTCTATGCTCTGGCTTTGGCTCTGGCTCTTGGCTTCGGCTCTGGCTCTTCGGCTCTGGCTCTGGCTTCTCTAAGCTCTCAGCAGTCCGCTTGACCTCCAAGCGAATATCTCAACAACTTTCTGCTCTTTGGTTTTCCACTTGACCTCCAAGTGACTCCAAGGCTCCCTCAGTTGCTCTGCGCTTTAGCTTTTGCTCCCCTATTCCCTCAATCCTGCTCTCTGGGCTCCTTTGAGGTACTTTTCTGACTTTTCGGCTACCCCAGCCGTTTCTTTGTGTATCATCATCTCTATGCGCCTCTGCGGCTTCCTTGCTCCTTGTCAGTTCGAATGGTCATCTAGCTCTGTGGCTTCAAAATGCATCATTACTTGAAAAAAATGCTCGTTTGTAGCATGGCATGAGGATCTAGAGCAGTTATAGAGGTTTCAGGGCTTTCTCTTAGGCAAAAACCTGAAAACGGAGAAAATTTCATTACACAGAGATTTATGGAAAATACACTATCGGGCGTGATTTTCGGACTTGAAATCCCATTCAATCTCCCCTAAAATCCCTATCGGGTCTGCGATTAGGTGTTATATCACATCGCATTAACGTATTGGGCGAGATCCCAAATACATGGGAAAACATTCAAAACTTGACAAAATCCTTTTTATTGGACTTCAAATTATATCGAAATCGCCCTAATATCACATCGGGTCCACCTTGGGTCACTTTGGCAAGCTCCACCGTCGATCTGGGTGATCTCCGATCCAATGGTCAACATGCAGTTTCAGGCGGCTAAAGGGTATAGAGGTTACCCACCCAAAAAGGCGGTTTCTCTACTCCTCCGCCAAGCCACGCGTTGTTCATTGTATGGGATCCGGTGGAGCCGGCCCAATACCGCTTATCGCTTGAGGCCCGCCCGAAATCCCGCTTTATTGGAACTCAAATAACATGGCACCATGTTTATAATTCCCTTTCAAGTCCGCTTTATCACTTCGGGCGTCTTTCCTTTGTATTTTAGTTTTCATGCCGAAATGTGCCAATACACAGAAAAGTCCCTTTTACCAAAACTCAAAACTTATCGAACGGTGCCTATAAAGTCCATCGGGTCCAGCGTTATCACCCATTTTACATCGTTGCGTGGTGACGTTGTGATGCGATCTATAGCAATTGCAAGTCGTGTTGGCCCGGGGGTCCATCCTTTGCCTCGTGGCATTACCGACGCTGATTTGTCGATATCGGTGATCACAATTGCATTGCCCGGGGTCTCGTCATCAAACACAGGTCTATCTCCGATCTGATATATCGGAGATCAAAGATCGGGGGTCTCTTCCCTTTTCGCTTAAGTCCACCTCTTGGACCCTCTCCGATGCGATTTCCATTTATAAGGGGTTTTTTGCCATTTTTAGGGGATTTTGCCTCTTTTTCCAAAGAACAAAGGGCATCTTCTTTCTACGATAACTTCTGCATCCTAAGTCCATTTTTCCCATTCAAGTTGCAGTAGATTCATAATGAAAAGATATCTGCCATGGGGTTATTTCCAGGAACTTCCTTGGACTTTCATTTTCCTCTGTGACGAACACTTAGACTTAGGAGTCTATTCAAAATCCATTTTGGATCATGCCTTCCCACTGAAAGAACGTTTGGTCTCCAAAAGACTGATATACTGATCTGAACAATAAATGAGAGTAACATCACCCTCTTCTTTCAGCCTCGATACACTTTCCTTTTCATAGTGCCTCTGAACCAAATTCTTTGACCACTTTCCTTCCTGGATGTGCTGGTCCTCTTGGGAAGAACTTCCTTCCTCCTTGCCTTCCTGCAGAACTCCTGTTGAAATGGTCATAGAAGGTAGTTTGAACTTCTCTGCCTTAATCATTGATCCAAGGTGGCTCAAACAAATGTGAAGTACATCTTCTCCACAAAACATTCATTTTTACTTGTTTGACAAGCTTTCAACAATGACTGTTAACAACAACATAAATACAGACAAAAACTGGATGGTATAAACTCCTGCTTCAACAAAAGAAACAACTTTCACATCTTGCGAACACCTCCATGTCTTGCATCTGCATACAAATGATGGACTAGATAACAAGCCCACAAAACATGCCTTTAAAACAAATGACCCTTCAAGTCAAGCATGTAGAAAAAGACCATTAGGACTCTTTTTAAAAAGATGAAACACTTCACCATTATCTCCATCTTGGAGACCAAGTTAGCTTCTCCCAAGTCAACATTGCATCACATGTATGTCAAAGCAATCAATCCTGCAAGTTAATTACACATGCATGTTCAAATACAAGGAAATCATCTACATACCTGTGTTCATGCACAACATTCTCCTACATGCATTTCATCCTTCAACTTTCGCTTAAGCACACTGTACTTTCGAAGCTGAATGAACTATAATGTTGCAGCAACAAAGTGAGTCTCCTACTCAACTTCTCCATTCACCTTCTTGGTAAAATCCTGCAACTTGCATTCCATTAACAAATAAATGCAAATAGATGCATCAATAGACATGCAATCTTAATCGGATAAGAACTCTAACCGTTTCTTACCAATCCCTTTCAAAGGTACTACCTTTGTATGCACATCACCATCAACATGTGAATCATCCTGAAACACATCAATCATGGAATCTTCCTTTCCATTTTTGCCATCTTCTCTTTCCACTTTCTTCAACTTTTGTGGAAGCATTACTGGATTTAGAGTCCAACACTTTTTAGCAAGATGCCCTTGCTTATGGCAGTAAGTGCACTGCATGTGGATCCTCTTGACAGCATGACTTGCCTTGTCCAATGGACCTTTGGCTTCTTGCTTCCTTTCATTCAAAAGTTTCTTGTATGTGGCCATTCTCTTCCAACATCTAGAAACATTATGGTTATCCAAACCACAAAAGGAACAAGCAATTATTTTCCCATATCTATGTGGAAATTTATCATGCTTTTCAAAATCAAAAGGAAGATGATTAGAACCAAATTTATACCTTTCTCTTTCACCTTTATCGCCTTCATGAGGAGGTGAAGCAAATGAAGAAGTGGCTCCCTTTGGGACACCATCAACCTCTTAAAAGTTGTTATAATTTCCACAACTCTCTGGTTCAAGTGCGTGCTTCTGAACGCCTGCATCCTGCAAATGATGTTTCAAGCTATTGCATTCCTCCTGAATACAATCTTCACACTCTTGAGGTAGAGGACTTGAAATGAAAGTCCTTCTTGGAACTGTTTCAATGGCCTTCATGGTAGCTTTGGAACTATCTCCATAAGCTTGTCCATAGCCAAGACCCAGATACTTAGGCCTTTCCTCAACCATTTTTGTTCAACAATACCTTGTGCATGCTTTCCCAAGCCCTTTCCTTCATAGCCCATCTTGGACATTAGCTTGGAACCTATGCCTCTAGTATGTTTTTCAAAAGAACCAATATAAGCATTCTTAGAATAATTTGAAGACAAACAAGAACTATTTACCTCTTCTTCAAGCTGATACTTGATTAAGGCTTCTTTGGCAACAAAGAGCTGTGCCTCCAACTCATGCATCCTTTCCAGGTTCATATTTGCAATATGAAGTTGCCTCTCCATTTCCTACAATTTGTCAGAAAGCAACTGCTTCTCTTCCTCCACGGAATTCAACTTCTCTCTAAGTATGCTACTCTTCCTTCCATCCTCATACATTTCTCTCACCATATCCATCAAGGTGGCCAAGTCTTCCTTCATGTCTTCATCAAAGACTCTTGTGAAGAAAGAAGAATTTGAGGACTCACTTGTAGAAGTTGCCATTACACCAATGAAAAAAAACTTCAAACAAGATTAACAAAGAGCTTATTTAGCAACCTTTTGCAACAAACCTATTGTGCTTCAAGGATTGCTTTGAGGTCCTTTGGGATATAAGAATGCCTTCAGCCCTTCTTCCTTCTTGTCCTTCTTGAACTAAGCTATCAATAGCTTTCCCTTCACCTCTGCAAACTCAAACAATAGTCAGTCTGTAAACAACCATACAATCAACCTCTTATTGTTTAAACACCTTTCAGACAATCAATCTTTGCTCTATCAATCAAGCATTCTGATATAACCTTCTTTGAAGGTGGGGTTAATCAATCTCAAGCTCTGATACCACCTGATCTGAAAATGGGGCACTTAGGTTTCTTATCTAACTTACAAGAACCTCTCCCACTTCCAAAGCTTAAATATTCCCAAGTCTTTATGATTAACCAATGTGGAATTAAATATGTGCTTGAAAATAAGGTGTATGCTAGTGTTTATTTTTTGACTGTTTATGTGCTTTAAAATTCTGTTGTTTATGTTGATATAACATACATATAACAATAAACAATGCAGCCATAAAGCAAACACATAAGACAATAATTTAATTATGAGTTCACCCAAAACTCTTGAGTTACGTCTCCATGAGCTCTAGTCAACTCGACTAGGCACTCTAGGATTATGGTATAAGTCCTTTTACAAGCTCCTGGCTCAACTCCATTGGTTTACACATAACACAATAGGTTTAGACACCATCTTATCCCTGGCTCTTGAAGCTCTCGACTTCCTGGCTTTGCGCTCTCGCTCTGGCTCTCAGCTCTAGCTCTGGCTCTGGCTCTTGGCTCTAGCTCTTCGGCTATGGCTCTGGCTTCTCTGAGTTCTCAGCAGTCCGCTTGACCTCCAAGCGACTATCTCAGCAACTTTCCGCTCTCTGGTTTTCCACTTGACCTCCAAGTGACTCCAAGGCTCCCTCAGCTACTCTACGCTTCAGCTTTTGCTCCCTTATTCCCTCAATCCTGCTCTCTAGGCTCCTTTGAGGTACTTTTCCAGCTTTTCGGCTACCCCAACCATTTCTCTGCATATCATCATCTCTCTGTGCCTCTGCGGCTTCCCTGTTCCTTGTCAGTTTGAATGGCCATCTGGTTCTGCGGCTTTGTGGCTTCAAAATTCATCATTGCTTGAAAAAACGCTCTCTTGTAGCGTGGCATGAGGATCTGGAGCGGTTACAGAGGTTTCGGGGCCTTCTCTTAGGAAAAAACCCGAAAACGGAGAAAATTTCATTACACAGAGATTTATGGAAAATACACTATCGGACGTGATTTTCGGACTTGAAATCCCATTCAATCGCCCCTAAAATCCCTATCGAGTCTACCGTTAGGCGTTATATCGCATCGCATTAAGGTATTGGGCGAGATCCCAAATAGACGGGAAAACATTCAAAAACCCGACAAAATCCTTTTTATTGGACTTCAAATTATATCGAAATTTCCCTAATATCGCATCGGGTCCGCCTTGGATCGCTTTCACAAGCTCCATCGTCAATCTGGGTGATCTCTGATCCAACGGTCAACATGCAGTTTCAGGCAGCTAAAGGGTACGGAGGTTACCCACCCCAAAAGGTGGTTTCTCTGCGCCTCCACCAAGCCACGCATCGTTCATTGTATGGGATCGGGTGGAGTTAGCCCAATACAGCTTACCGCCTGAGGCCCACCCAAAATCCCGCTTTATCGGAACTCAAATAACATGGCGTCGCATTTATAATTCCCTTTCGGGTTTGCTTTATCGCTTCGGGCGTCTTTCCTTTGTATTTTGATTTTTATGCCGAAATGCGCCAATACACAAAAAAGTCCCTTTTACTAGAACTCAAAACTTATCGAACCATGCCTATAAAGTCCATCGGGTCCGGCGTTATCACCCCTTTTACATCACTGTGAGGCGACGTTGCAATGCGATCTATCGCAATCGCAAGTCGCGTTGGCTTGGGGTTCTGTCCTTTGCCTCGTGGCATCGCCGACGCCGATCCGCCAATATCGGCAATCGCAATCGCATTGCCCGGGGTCTTGCCATCGAACACAGGCCTATATTCGATCCGATATATTGGGGATCGGATATTGGGTGTCTCTTCCCTTTCTGCTTAAGTCTGCCTCTTGGACCCTCTTTGATGCGATTTCCCTTTATAAGGGGTTTTTTGCCATTTTTAGGGGATTTTGCATCTTTTTCCAAATAACAAAGGACATCTTCTTTCTGCAATAACTTCTGCATCCTAAGTCCATTTTTGCCCATTCAAGTTGTAGTAGATTCAGAATGAAAAGATCTCTGCCATGGGGCTATTTCCAAGAACTTCCTTGGACTTTCATTTTCCTCTGTGAGGAACACTTAGACTTAGGAGTCTATCCAAATTCCATTTTGGATTAGTACAAACCTAGTTGGCCTTTGCATCATTAATATGAGGTTAATTATCTTAGTTAATTCATGATTATTATACTGGTTTATATGTGGATGATATGGATGTTGTTTATTTGGTATTTCTGTTGTTATTATGATGGTTATGAACATGTATTATGACAGTGGCTATGTATGGATCTCATCATGTTTTTACTTGTAAATGAATGAACAATGTATCCATGGCCTAATAGATAAAATTGTAGCTAATGTGTTGAGGCATCAATGGTTCTTAGCCATTCTTAGATAAGTATGAGACCCCTATGCTCAGTTCTATTGTTAAAACTTGTAGCTTTCATGTTTGCGACATGTTTAACGAAATGCCTATCATCCTTGTCGATGTTTTTGCAAATGTGTCCTTGTTCCGCTATGAAATTTCATTTTTGAAGGTGTCATTGAGTTCTAGCAAGTGACCTAGGATTTGGGCCTGAAAAAGTGGCACAAATCCTAGATTCCTAGGCACAACACTGGGGATTTTTTTTTTGCAGAAGCTCTGTTGCTGTGGGAGCATTTGGAGCCTCTTAGAAACACCCTGGTCCATATCAAGGGAATGTTGTAGGAATTTACAGGATAAGTTCCTCAGACATAACACCAAAGGACACCGCTCACAACAGATCGCAGATCAACACACCCGTATTTTTAACGTGGTTAAAACCCTCAAAAGAGGGAAACAGTCCACGGCCTGAGTCAACGTGGCCACTTCAGGCAATTTATTAAAAAAGGAATGAAAATTTACATAACCTTCTCTCATAGACGGATTACCCTACAAATGACCCTCCATGCGCTTTAAATAGAAATCATGGACCAATCGGGTGTCAAGCCACGGATCAAGTGTCGGTAATACCGAGGAGAGAATGAACCGTCAGATCACTACATATCGTGACCGTCGGATTGTAAGTTACAAAATGTACAAGGTAAAGAAACACATTTTACCTAACTCTATACCTAACTCTATACTAGACCAAGTTGTACTTAACTATTTCCTATGTGTCGGAATATCCTAACATCCCCCCTTAAGAACAACTTGGGATAGGATTGAAGGATTTACAAATATGACACAATAGGAGAAGGAAGGAGGTACTAGAGCCTATCCCCCCTTAGTGACAACTTCCTGAACTCCAACCATAAATCGAAGTTTAGTGAACTTCGCCTTTGTGAAGATGTCTGCAACTTGATCATCTGTTGAACAATATTGCACTTCAAGAACATGGTCGTGAATGAGCTTTCTGATGAAGTGCATGTGCAGTTCAATGTGTTTGCTGCGCTGATGTTGGACTGGATCTTTGCATAGTTGAATGACACTTTGATTATCACACCAAAGTGTAGTCGGATGCTGCTGCTGAAAGCCAAACTCTGACAGGATCTGACGAAGCCACAAGGCTTCCTTACTAGCTTCTATGGCACCACGATACTCTGCTTCTGCTGATGAAAGAGAAATGGCACCTTGTTTCTTGCAAGCCCATGTAATAGGTCCTGAACCAAGAGCGAACACATAACTGGCAGTAGACTTCCAATCATCAGGGTCACCAGCCCAATCAGAATCAGTGAAACCAACCAATAGAGGAGTTGCTTCGGCACTGTAATGAATCCCAAACTGAACTATACCTCGAACATAACGAAGTATTCTTTTAGCTACTTTCCAATGACTTTCACGTGGGTTTTTCATAAACCGAGAAACAAGGCCAACAACAAAGGAAAGGTCAGGACGAGTATGGGTTAGATACAAAAGTTTTCCTACAAGTTGACGGTATAAGGTAGCATCAACTTCAGGAGAAATACAAGTGACTGAAAGTTTGACTCTAGACTGAAAGGGAGAAGGGGCTGGCTTACAGTCTTCCATGTGAAAGTGGCGTAGAATATCACAGGCATACTTGGACTGAGAAAGGGAAATACCTTCCTTGGATTGCAAGACTTGAAGACCGAGAAAATAATGTAAGTGTCCTAAGTCTGTAATTTCAAACTTCCTTTTAAGGCTAGACTTCACATGGTTTATAAGGTTGGGATCACTACCGGTAAGGAGAAGATCATCAACATAAAGAACAAGAATGATAAGAGACTTGCCCACTTTCTTGGTGTAGACAGTATTGTCAGAATGACACCTAGAAAAGCCAGATTCTAAAAGAAAGCTATCCATTTTGGCATACCAAGCTCGAGGAGCTTGCTTGAGACCATAAAGGGATTTCTTAAGCCGACATACAAGGCTGGAGTCTGTTTTTATGAAGCCAATGGGTTGTTCCATGTAGATTTCTTCATGCAAGTCCCCATGCAAGAAGGCAGATTTAACATCCATCTGATGGACTTCCCATTTGAATGAGGCAGCAAGGGAAAGAACAAGGTGGATAGAGTTCATTTTGGCAACAGGGGAGAAGGTTTCAGTGTAGTCAATGCCTTCAACCTGTGAAAAACCTTTAGCAACAAGACGAGCTTTACGTTTATCAATTTTCCCATCTGGTCCATACTTGGTTCTGTAAACCCATTTGCATCTAACAAGTTTTTGTCCCTTTGGTAGAGGAACAAGATCCCATGTATCATTTTCCAATAATGAATGATATTCTTCATTCATAGCTGCTTCCCAATCTGGATGGCCTGAAGCTTCTGCAAAAGTGTCAGATCATAATTTACTGGAGCTTGAGCCAGTAAAGAAGAGGCTCTGTCAAACTGAGAACGTGTACGTCGCTGATCTGTAGGATCACCGACAAGATCACCTGCTGCATCTCGAGTAGCACGAACCCATTTTGGAAGCTGAGGAGCTGAAGGAGGATCCTGAGATGGTGGGGGAGGATTTTCATCCTCACTTTCATCATCTGAAGAAGAAATGTTTTCAAAAGTAGAAGAGATAGGGAGAGGTGGCACATCCGCCAGACTAGGCTCGCAGGCCGATATATTTTCATCAAATTTTACATCTCTTCTAATGATAACATTTTTGGACTTAAATGGAATAAGTCTATAGCCTTTGACATCTTCAGAATATCCAAAAAAAGTACATTTTTCACTCTCAGGTTCTAAAGCTTTATGCTTTTCATCTGGAATATGGGCCCACGCTTCACTTCCAAAAACACGAAAGTGACTTACATCTGGTTTGATTGAGCTCCATGCTTCTTCTGGAGTGATATTCTTTAAAGCCTTAGTAGGAGTGCGATTTATTATGTAATTTTCACAGTTAATTGCTTCTGCCCAAAAACTAAGACCAAGTCCTTTAGATTGTAGCATACAATTAGCCATTTCCTTTAAGGTGCGATTCTTCCTTTCAGCTACACCATTTTGTTGTGGAGTATATGGAACAGTATGTTGCATTTGAATTCCATTCTCAGTGCAAAAGTTGATGAATGTGTTTTTAACATATTCTCCGCCATTATCAGATCTTAGCTTAAGTATCAGATCTTAGCTTAAGAATTTGATGTCCAGATTGTTTTTCAACAAAGGCCTTGAAGGCCAAAAATGTGTTAAATACTTCACTCTTGAGTTTTAAGAAGTATACCCAAGTGCGTCTGGAGAAATCATCAATGAAAGTTAAGAAATACTTGCAGCCAGAGAATGACACAACTAGAAGTGGACCACATAAATCACTATGCACAAGCTGTAGAGGGGCTGAGGCGTGCCAAGAGGCACGTTTTTCAAAACTGTCCCGATGATGTTTTCCGAGTACACATCTGGGACAAACACCATCTCTGCAAGATACCATAGGAAGACCTGTCACCATATTTTCTTTACATAGGTACTGAAGGGAGCGATAGTTTAAGTGACCAAATCGCTCATGCCAAAGTTTGCTCACTTCATCGTTATGAGCAACAAATACTGAGGGAAGATTTGATGACCCAAAGTTGTGAAACTTATACAACCTTGTAGAATCATCAGCAATGCCAGTAGCTAAAATCTTTTTAGGATCTCTTAGGTCCTTGATTACAACATCATGAGGTGAAAATTCAACGATTTTACCTTCACCTGAATGAGTTATCTGATATACAAATAGAAGGTTGCAGCATAAGGTTGGAACACATAATACATCATTAAACTGACCATTGTCTAGATGAACAGTTCCAGTCCCTACAACACTAAGAGATCTATCATCACCAACATATATATTTTTGGTGTTACAATCATTTAAAGAAGAAAACATGGCTTTGTTTTTGGTCATGTGATAAGAAGCTCCAGAATCAATGAGCCACTCATGAGAATGAGAAGAAGAAGATACATTTAGTGCATAGCCAGACCGAGATGCTTGACAACCACATGCAGAAAGTGCCATTCCTGAAGATGAAGTTGAAGTTGAAGATTTCTCCAAATGGATGTTATGTTTCTTCATCGCTGCTTCCAAGGCTTCCATCTTCTTAAAGCATTTGGATTCTAAGTGGCCATCTCGATTACAAAAGTTGCAATGTCTATCAGTCTTCTTCCATTTGTTTTTATTTGTCTTATCATTTTGTTGAAATGATTTTTCATTTTGAGGCTGAGATTGCTTAGGACCCTTGTTTGGTTTAGGACCATTCTTTTTAGGATATGACTTCTTAGGATTCTTTGAATTTGGTTGCTGCTGGGTGGCTAATGCTTTCTTGGAAGAGTTTCCAAGATTAAGAAGACCAAGGTGTAAGAGTTTTTCTTATTCTCTTATTAAAGAATCACAAAAAGAGTCAAAGGAAGGGGACTTGTAGTCTGTTCCTTGAGAAATGAAGGCTTCTCTTGTAGAATGGAAGGTGGAAACAAACACAGAGTAAGCTGGTCCCAACTTAGTAAGAATGGAATAGATAAGGTTACTATCTTCTTTCTTAACTTTAACACCTTCCAAGAGATATCTAAGGGTCTTGAAATTGGACAAGAAATCTTCAATGTAAGAAAAATTATTAGCGTCCAATGTAAGCAACTCATTTTCAAGTTGATGGGCTCTAAGTTCATTTTTAATCCCAAAAACTTTATTGATTTGTTTCATTGCTTCATCAGGAGTATCAAGTTCTGCAATATGGAATCTAAGATCTGGAGAAATAGACATCCCTATCAATCCACGTGCTTAATCTTTCCTATTTTCCCATTTAGTAGCCTTATCTTCATTCTTCGGTTTATTTTCTTGGCTTGAGGCTATTCTGTAGAGACCTTTACTTCTAAGTAAATCCTCAATGTAGGACAACCATTGGAAGTAGTTGGTGCTGTCAAGGGTAACTTGGTATTGAATTTCCATTTCAATGGAAACTGAAGCTCAAGATGCTGAAACTAAGTGTTCCAATGGATAGATCTCGAAAAATTAGGCTGGTTTAAAAAAAACGGCTCTGAAAACGGCTTCCGGATGAAGAAGTTATGGCTTTTGGAAAAAAAGTTGTTGAAGATGCCGACGAAGTGCGGGAATGTGCGGAAATGAAAAAATCTGCCCTCACAAAAAGGAGATTTGAACCCAAGACCTCTACTCTCTTAGAATAGCTTTGAACCAATTGAGCTATACAAAAAATGAGAGAGAGAGAGAGAGCTTTGAACCAATTGAGCTATACAAAAAATGAGAGAGAGAGAGAGAGAGAGATTGATGCTTTGGGTTGCGTGCTTGCTTTGAGAAGGCTCTTTTTCCCTACAAAACAAAAAACACAAAACCCAACATGGACATACAAAAAAAAACGAACCTTGCGGCTCGAAGTTAGCTTTAGCCGAAAAACTAAATATTTTCAAAAATGAACCTTACGGCTCAAAGTTAGCTTTAGCCGGAAACTAAATATTTTCCTCAAGGTTTCTGATTTTCTGAGATCACACTAAGGCGCAGCGGAAAAGAGCATACGCATGAGAAAAATCCTTCCTTTCTGTTTCTGATTTGCCTAGATCGCACAGAGTCGCAGGGCAAAGAGCATACGCAGAAATGAAAGGTATAGATCCGGTAATAAAAAAAGGCTAAATAAACCAAAACCGAAATAAACAGAGAGAAAATAACTGTAAACTGCAAATAAACACTGTATACCTCCAGGTCTTAAAAATTACGCAGCTAGGGCTACTCGAAACCTTTTCGCGTGAAACGAAAGGGGTTCCTCACTGGAACAGATGCTCCCAACACAACAGAGCAGTCCTCTCGGCCCGAAAGCAATCAGAAACAGTAGATCTAGGAAACGACAGTCGGATGCAGTTCTACCGGCTTCAGATTTGGATCACCCACGGACGCAGCCCTCAAATAGCTCCGATACCATGTAGGAATTTACAGGGTAAGTTCCTCAGACAGAACACCAAAGGACACCGCTCACAACAGATCGCAGATCAATACACCAGTATTTTTGACGTGGTTAAAACCCTCAAAAGAGGGAAACAGTCCATGGCCTGAGCCAATGCGGCCACTTCAGGCAATTTATTAAAAAAGGAATGAAAATTTACATAACCTTCTCTCATAGACGGATTACCCTACAAATGACCCTCCATGCGCTTTAAATAGAAATCATGGACCAATCGGGTGTCAAGCCATGGATCAAGTGTTGGTAATACCGAGGAGAGAATGAACCGTCGGATCACTACATATCGTGACCGTCAGATTGTAAGTTACAAAATGTACAAGGTAAAGAAACACATTTTACCTAACTCTATACCTAACTCTATACTAGACCAAGTTGTACTTAACTATTTCCTATGTGTCGGAATATCCCAACAAATGTCAAGGTGTTTGACACAATAAAACTTCAATTGGTCTCACGGGTTGGTTACGTGAGTGGTTGGGATGGCTCCTGGGAGTTATGTTGTTGATGTGCAAGGTTTGTATGATGTGTTTCGCGGGTTCCACTTCCTTAACCAACACATAGGGAGTCAAATCATATCATAGTAACTTCTTGTCGCATATTTACCCCGATTGGCTGGTTACTTAGGTAGATGTGGGAGGAGGGTGTTACAGAGTGGTATCAAATCAGGTTCCATTCTCTTTGGGTGGTTTATGGTTTCTGTTTTCCTTGTGTGATATCTGATACCATAGAGTGGTATCAGAGCAGGTTTTGTTCTCTTTGGGTGGTGTCTGGTTCCTATTCTCTTTTGGTGATATTTGATACCATAGAGTGGTATTAGATCGTGGTTCAACACTTGGACTGGATGGGAAGAATTTGTTTGTCATGCATGCATGTATGTTGTATATGTGCTTGTTATGTATGCATGGTAGTGGTAATTGTTATAGTTGTGTTTCCATGTAGGAGTTGATGATTTTGTTGTTGGGATGTGTTTGTCATGAATTCATGTCGGTTGTATATGAATTTTTTATGCATGTCACTGTCTATAAGTTATTGTGCATGCATTGTTATGGTTATGGTTATGCATGCATAATAGATTAGATATACATTGTGAGGTCATTATAGAAATTTCAGGTCATCATGATGTTGCTGGTATGTTATGATGCTGATGTGTTGACTGAGGTGAAGCAGGAGAAGAAAATCATTAGAATGAGGTTGCAACACTAGACTTTGGGGTAAGATAAGATCATAATACATGTATTGTATGTTTGGCATGCAAGCATGTTAGTTAAAGGATTGTTATATGCATTAGGGTTATATACATGTTTGTCATTTTATTGTTGTTGTGCTTACGTGCTTGGCAGATGCTAGTGAATCAGTGTGGTCATATAGTCATGAATGATCATAACTTGTTTTTATATGCATTGTTGTTGTTGTTGTATGTTAGTTAACTTGATGATTATGTTATATGTTAACTTGTTGATTATTATATGATAGTTAACTTGATGGTTATGTTATATGTTGTTGATGAGCATGATATATGTTATATTATTGTTGTTATACGTTAGTTAATTGATGATTAGGTTTATAGCATTAATATCTTGATGTTATATGTATCATGCTAAATTGTATTGGCCTATGCAGATGGTTAGGGTTATGACATTCAGGTATGATTCGAATTATTTGTGACATTGTGTTGTACTAATCTAGACTGGTCGTACATACGTTATTGGTATGCATGAACGATAAATGTTTATAAGCTTATGATGTGAACATGTTAGTTAATGTTATGGATATCATGATCTTATTTGTGTTTGCGTTGATGTGTTGTGAAGTTATATCGTGCTAACTAGATTGATTGTGCATACAAGATAGCCTCCTCTGCGATACATTAAGATATGAGCTTGCTTATCTCATCTACTTTGTGCTTGAATGTTTGATTATGTCTTCTATTTGGTGTTTGAGTGTTGGTGTCTATTATGTCGTCTATCTATTGTTGAATGTTTGATTAATTGCATGGTATGAGTATGTGTCTATAAGAGAAATGATCTTGTTTTAAGATGGTTTTACTCACACATATGTGTTGAGATAGTTGACATGTACTTGAGTGTAATAGGTGACAGTTGTAGCATTATGTCTAATGATTATGCCATTGACTATGGATTATGACATGATTGTTAGTCTTGGTAAAAGTTGATTTCAAATTGATAGATATGATTGTTTTGATATTTGGAGCATGTGGTTAACAAGTGTGAGCAGTTGCAGGGTAACATGATTTGTATTAGTAAGAAAAGGTAAGGTAACTAGTATGTTGTTATTTTTACTTATGCACTGATAGTTATGTGTTTATGGCAGTATGATGCAGGGGATTGCATGGAAAAAGAGATTTCCATGAAATATTAAAGAAGACTTGGGTTGAGCTTTCACTAGGAAGCATTGGAAACATGTGGGGATGGAGTCATGGTGTTTGTTGCTAGCCATGTCCTTTTGGTTTTTTGTGATTTGTTGAACTTGATTTTTGATTTTGTTTATGTCTGGTGCAAGGCCTTGCCACTTTGTTTGTGGTGTCGTCTTGTTATTGATTTTCATGTTTCTCTTCTTGTTTGTTTCTTGTCTTTCCTTTTATGTTTTAAGTCATGGGAATTGGTTTGGGAAAGAGGAAAGTTAATGGAGCTCGGAAGAAGCTGAAAGAAACCATCAGGTAATATGAGACTTAGATGAAGCTCAGTGCATGAGTAAATGGAATTTGAAGGAAAGAATAATACATCCAGTTGGATTGGTTTGGTCCATTGGGATAATGGACAATGGCAAGACAGTCATGAGAAAGGTAACAATAAAGGTAACGTAAATGAGCTTAAGGTAACAAATGCCTTGGCTATCTTGGGAACTGTTGTTCTCAATATTTTGCATGAATAAATGAATTTCTCTTAAGCTTGACCTTGTGATATTTGGTAATTATGTTGTGATCATGTTTATGCTAATGTTTATTTATATGCATGTATATATGTATGTATGTCGTTGTTTGATAGGATCATGGTTGTTTTATGTTGATGTTTTTATGTATATATATATATATGTATGTATGCATACCGTTATCTGACAGGGTCATCAAGAAACGTTCTTGTTGAGGAATGATTGCTTATGCAAGTGAATGGATTGAACATATTCCTGGTTCATGAGGAATCAAGTGGGAAGAGTAGCCTAACAGATCTCTGAGGTCAGTATCATGTGGATATGAATTGATAATATGTGATTATATTATGTCTATGTTTCTCTGATGGACATGCTATGTTGGGGGATACATCAGTTAAATGAAAGCAACAAGATCTGTGGCATGATAGGATAAGCATGGATGGTGGAGAGACACTGGAAGCAAGGTTGTTTGGTAGAGGCAGTATGGTTTTGGATGTGTAGTTCTATTGTTGTGTATATGTTATGCATGTTGTATATTCAATGATTGTACCTATGGTGATGCGTAATGTTGTATATGTAATATTTTGTACATATGATGTTGTATGCCTATTGTATATATGGTGTTTTTTATATTACTTATGCAATGTTGGATATAGATGGTGCTATGTACATGTTGGAAATGCGGTGTTGTGTGCATGTTGGATATGCAGTGTTGTGTACATATGATGCTATGCACATATTGTATATGCAGTGCTATGTACATATGGTGTTGTGTGCATGACTGTACATGTGGTGTTGCGTACATGTTGTACATGTGGTTCCGTGTGTAGGTGGTGTTGTGTGCATGTCATGCATGTGGCATTATGTACATGTTGTACATGTGGTGCTGTGTATATGTGGTATTTTGTACACATTGTATAGGTGGTGCAGTGTACATATGGAATTGTGTACATGTTGTGCAGGTGGTGTCGTGTACATGTGATGTTGTGCACATATTGTGCAGGTGGTGCGGTGTACTGGTGGTACTTTGTACATGTTGTACATATGGTACTGGTGTACATGTGTTATTGTGTGCATGTCATACATGTTGTTTTGCGAGCATGCAGTACTATGTGTGTGCATTTTACAGTTGTTTTATCATGACATGTGCATTCGTGGCGTTATACTTTGTGTACGTATATGTATTGTGTTGTACATTGGGTATAGGTGTATGTATTGTGTTGTGGTGTACACCAGATGTAGGTGTATGTATTGTGTGGTGTTATACACTGGTTGTAGGTGTATGTGTTGTATGTCAGGTGTAGGTGCATGTATTGCATGGTGTTTTATGTCGTGTGTGGTTATATGTGTGTGATGCACACTATGTGTTTTATGGTCTATGATGATTACATGTGATCTATGATTCTAGTTTATGATGGTTACATGTGATTTATGATTTTGATCTATGATGGTTGTGTTGAGCTAACCTGATGTGATATCTTTATACATGATGTTTTGGTCAAAGATGATATTCTGACTTGTTCTGACAGGAAGATAACAAAATTGCAAGTATATCTTATTGAGGGCCACCAATGAGGTATGGTTTGAAGTTATTTCAATTTATTTGAATCTAATGGAAATTATGTGCTTGGTACAAGAAAGCATGAAATGCCTGATTAGGTGGTCAAAACAGGTGGAAAGCATTAACAACAACAACAAAAGGAATTAGAACATGGAACAATATGTTGGTAAAGTATTTAGGAGCAAGGCTATTGTGGGATGCTAATACCTAATAGTGTCCATTGATTTCCATGAGCATGTTATGACTGGTATGATGGTTTTGAGGCAGGGATATTCCTTGGTTTTTGGATCTTCCGATGCGAGGAAACCTTGCCGAGGGATGGACTGCCCGAGATGGGGGTGCCAACGGAACTTGGAAGGTGTGTGACTGAATGGAAGGGGGTGACCAGATTTCTTGAGGGACTATGTAGCAGAGAAAGGAAGGTCGAGGATATATTTGTTTTGGTCATTAGCATTGCTAGATGGAATCAAATCTACATTGGGAGTGTAACCTGGAACAATGAGCTGATAACTGTTCACTAAGAGGACAAGTGGAAAAGGATTATAGCGCTAGACATTGGATGCAAATTTGACCTTGCAGTGGATTTTGAACTTCCTGGGAAGGAGGTGAATCCCGTTATTACTTTGAGGGTGGAGGTGTGAGCCTCTGGATTCCCTGTCGTGGATGCAGGCATCGTATCCTTTTATTTGCTGGTTGAGAAAATATGCTTATGTGTATATGTGTATATCATTGTAAATACTGCATTGAGCTGGACTTATAAAGCTCCATAGACAATATGGTTTTTTTTTGGTTGAAGAAAATGTGTATAAGTATATGTGGTTGTTATTATAAATATCATAATGAGTTGTGTTATAAAGCTCCAGTAAACGATATGATTTTCATATCTTCAATAGTGATCATTGTAAATACTGCAATGATCTGTGTTATAAAGCTCCATAGGCAATATGTTTTGTTTTCAGTGGTTTGCTGGTTTATAGGTGTCATTGAACACCGAGTACGGTGTTCCCCCAAGGGGGAGGGTTCTATAACAACCCTAGTCAAAATTCCATGTAAAAAAACATAAGACCAAGGTCATGGGACACATATTCCAAGATGAATGGTGGAAAAAACATCCTAGTGGGTGTTCATTCGATTTATTATGGCTAAGTAAATTGGCAAAGGCAATGGAAAGGAAAAATGGATTTTTGTCACTTGTATTTATGAAAATAATGGAAATTAGGAGAAAAGAAAGGTGAAAGGTCACAAGTTTCATGTGAGGAGGAAAATGAAGGAAAATAATGGGAATTGAAGAAAATAGAGGCCTCATTGATAAAAAGGCTTTTGAGGACCAGTGGACAAGATTGGCCAGTGTAGCCTTTTGTCAGTTCAATTTTGGAGCTCTCATTCTATTATCTCTCTCTCATAATCTTGGACACTCAGAGTTTTCTTGGACAAATCTTGGAGAGTGTGGCATACTTGAATGCTTGGAGAAAGAAGGCAAAGGAAGAGCAGGACATCACAAGAGAACATCAGGATCAACAACTACAATGGGTTTTTCTTGCAGGTATCGAGTTGCATGTATGTTTTCCTCACTAGTTTTTGCATGCATGGAATATGCATGTAGTTGATTGGTTATGATCTGTCATTGGCATGGAGGATTTCCTAGCCTTTCCATTTCCTAGATAGCCATGGTGTTGTGGGTTCATTTCGTTTTGTTTTCTGGTTAGTTCTCATGTTCCTTTAGATGTGGGTTGAGTTACTAGTTCCTGGAGCCTTGGTTGGACAAATACTTTGGATCCCTGTAACAACTTGGTTTGACTTACTAGTCCTGGAGCCTTGGTTGGAAAAATGCTCTTGAGCCCTTGGTGGGTTGAGATACTAGTTTTGGATCCTTGGTTGGACAAATGCTCTGGAGCTTGGTGAAAACTATGGATTGAATTAATAGTCCTAGAATCCTTGGTTGGAACAAATGATCTAGAGCCCTCAAAGGCTTTGGTAGAGACCAATTTGGTGATGGTTTGTGATGTCCGACCGTGAGGTGGAATCACTGTTTGATGGGTTTAGGTGGTTTGGCCTGTGGAAGCCCTGGTTAGGTTTCGATGGATTCTTCCATGAGATCCCACATTCACGCTTAGAATATGGCACGTGTGTGACTAGATGAAGAGAGATTTGGCTCAACCATGTCTATGTTCGAGTGGTTTGTGGAAGTCCCAAACCTGGTTGGCCTTTGTATCATTAATATGAGGTTAATTATCTTTTTTAATTCATTATTATTATACTGGTTTATATGTGGATGATATGGATGTCGTTTATTTGGTATTTATGTTGTTATTATGATAGTTATGAACATGTATTATGACAGTGGCTATGTATAGATCTCATCATGTTTTTACTGGTAAATGAATGAACAATGTATCTATGGCCTAATAAATGAAATTGTAGCTAATGTGTTGAGGCATCAATGCTTCTTAGTGATTCTCAAATAAGTATGATACCCCTATGCTCAGTTCTGTTGTTAAAACTTGTAGCTTTCATGTTTTCGACATGTTTAATGAAATTCCTGTCATGGCTAGTAGGGGTCCAGTCTAGTCCTTGTTGATGTTTTTGCAAATGTATCATTGTTTCGTTGTGAAATTTCATTTCTCAAGGTGTCATTGAGTTATGGCAAGTGACCTGGGCTTTAGGCCTGAAATGTGGCACAAATCCCAGAGTCACTGGCAAAAAAATGGGAAAAACATCATTGGAAGCTCCCTTCCCCTTGTTGTGGGAGCATATGGAGCCTCCTAGATGCACCTTGGTCCATATCAAGGGAGTGTCCAGGGGTTTGATGCATAATATTTCATTTTGTCTCAGGGGCTGGTTACTTGAGTGGTAGGGATGGCTCCTGGAAGTTCTCTTGCTGACGTGGAAGGTCTGTGTGATATGTTATGCCAGTTCCACTACCTTAACTGACACATTCGGAATCAATTCATATCATAGTAACTTCTCATCACATGTTTACCCTGGTTGATTGGTTATTTGCGTAGATGTGGGAGGAGGGTGTTACAATTGATTTCAATGTAGATGTTAATTTCTAATCCTATTTGATTTCTTGCACTAGATGCATTGATTTATGAGTAGATGTTGATTTCTAATTCTATTTGATTGCTTGCATTTGTTAGGATATTCCAACACATAGGAAATAATTAAGTACAACTTGGTCTAGTGTATAGTTAGGTAAAGTGTGTTTCTTTAGTATGTACTTTTTGTAACTTACAATCCGACGGTCACGATATGTTCTAGACATGAAGTGATCCAATGGTTCATTCTCTCCTTAGTATTACCAACACTTGATCCGTGGATTAACATTTGATTGGTCCATGATATCTATTTAAAGAGCATGGAGGGTCATTTGTTAGGTGATCGTTCATGAAAGAAGCTTATGTAAATTTTCTTTCTTTTACATTAATAAATTTCCTGAAGTGGCCGCGTTGGCTCAGGCCGTGGATTATTTCCCTCTTTGAGGGTTTTAACCATGTCAAGAATACTGGTGTACTGATCTGTGATCTGTTTGTGAGTGGTGTCCTTTGGTGTTCTATCTAAGGAACTTACCCTATAAATTCCTACATGGTATCAGAGTTATTCGAGGGCCGCATCCGTTGGTGATCCAAATCCGAATTCGATACAACTACATCTGAATTTCATTTCCTAGATCTATTATTTTTGACCGCTTTCGGGCCGAGAGAAATTCTCTATTGTGTTAGAAGCATATGTTCCAGTGAGTAACCCCTTTCGTTTCACATGAATAGGTTTCTGATATCCCTAGCTACATCATTTTTAAGATCTGGACGTATATAGTCTTTATTTGCAATTTTAGTTATTTATTTCGGTTTATTTATCTCTCTGTTTTTTATTACCGTATCTATACCTTTCATTTTTGGGTATGCTCTTTGCCCTGAGACTCTATGCGATCTTGGAAAACTAGAAACACAAAGAAAGGATTTTTCTCATGCGTATGCTCTTTTCTGCCATGCATTGAGGAAAATATATAGTTTTCGGCCAAATATTACTTTAAGTCGTAACGCTTGGATTACTTTTGCGTGTTCATTTGGTTTGTGTGGTTTTTATTGTTTTTGTAGGAAAAAAGGGGTTTTCCAAGTAAGCACACACTCCAAAGCTTCAATGAAGAAAAAAAAAAAACCCTTCCTCTTTCCAAAAATTACT
This sequence comes from Pinus tabuliformis, assembly GCA_031772625.1. Lineage (NCBI taxonomy): Eukaryota > Viridiplantae > Streptophyta > Pinopsida > Pinales > Pinaceae > Pinus > Pinus tabuliformis. The sequence continues at coordinate 773,312,433 of CM062805.1, forward strand.
AACCTTTTAAACTAGTTCACTTGGTCCAAAGTTACTTTATGAGAATAGAGGTCTTTAGTTCAAGTCTTTAACATGTTCTTGGCCTTGAAGGCCTTTGTTGAGAAACAATCTGGATATCAAATTCTTAAGCTAAGATCTGATAATGGAAGAGAATATGTTAACAACAAATTTGTCAACTTTTTCATTGAGCATGGAATTCAATTGCAACATACTGGTCCATATAATCCACAACAAAATGGTGTTGCTGAAAGGAAGAATCACACCTTAAAGTAAATGGCTAATTTTATGATTCAATCTAAATGACTTAGTCATAATTTTTTGGGCAGAAGCAATTAACTGTGAAAATTACATAGTAAATCACACTCCTACTAAGGTTTTAAAGAATGTCACTCCAGAAGAAGCATGGAGCTCAATTAAAATAGATGTAAGTCACTTTCATGTTTCTGGAAGTGAAGCATGGGCCCATATTCCAGATGAGAAACATAAATACTTAGAACCTAAGAGTGAAAAATGTATTTTTGTTGGATATTCTGAAGATGTCAAAGGATATAGACTTCTTCAACCTAAATCCAAAAATGTTATCATTAAAAGAGATGTAAAGTTTGCTGAAAATATATCGGCCTACGAGCCTAGTTCAGTGGATGTGCCACCTCTCTCTATCCATTCTACTTCTGAAAATATTCCTTCTTTAGATGATGACAACAAGGATGACAATCCTCCCCCACCTTCTTGGGATCCTCCTTCAACTCCTCAACTTCCAAAATGGGTTCATGCTACTTAGGATGGAGTAGGTGCTCTTGTAGGTGATCCTATAGATCAACATCATACACATTCTTAGTTTGATAGAGCCTCTTCTTTACTAGCTCAAGCTTTAGAAAATTATGATTCTGACACCTTTGCAGAAGCTTTAGGCCATCCAAATTGCGACGCAACTATGAATGAAGAATATCGTTCACTATTGGCAAATGATACATGGGACCTTGTTCCTCTTCCGAAGGGATGAAAATTTGTTAGATGCAAATGGGTTTATAGAACCAAGTTTGGACCAGATGGAAATATGATAAACATAAAGCTCATCTTGTTGCTAAGGCTTTTTCACAAGTTGAAGGCATTGAATATATTGAAATCTTCTCCCTTGTTGCTAAAATGAACTCTATCTGCCTTGTTCTTTCCCTTGCTGTCTCTTTCAAATGGGAAGTCCATCAGGCAGATGTTAAGTCCGCCTTCTTAGATGCAGACTTGCCTGAAGAAATCTATATGCAACAACCTCCTGGATTTATACAAACAAACTCCATCCTTGTATGTCAGCTTAAGAAATCCCTTTATGGTCTCAAGCAAGCCCCTTGGGCTTGGTATGCCAAAATGGATAACTTTCTTTTAGATATTGGCTATTTTAGGTGTCATTCTGACAATACTGTCTACACCAAGAAAGTGGGTAAGTCTCTTATCATTCTTGTTCTTTATGTTGATGATCTTATCCTTACTGGTAGTAATCCTAACCTTAAAAAGCAGTTTGAAATGACATACTTAGGAAACTTGCATTATTTTCTTGGTCTTCAAGTTTTGCAATCCAAAGAAGGTATTTCTCCTTCCTTCTCCTATTTGTCATCTTTGTACATCCTTCAACTCTATACCAAGTTGTTCTTAAGGGGGGATGTTAGGATATTCCGACACAGGAAAAAATTAAGTACAACTTGGTCTAGTGTATAGTTAGGTAAAGTGTGTTTCTTTAGTATGTACTTTTTGTAACTTACAAACCGATGGTCATGATATGTTTTAGACATGAAGTGATTCAACGGTTCATTCTCTCCTCAGTATTACCGACACTTGATCCATGGCTTAACACTTGACTGGTCCATGATCTCTATTTAAAGAGCATGGAGGGTCATTTTTTAGGTGACCATTCATGAGAGAAGCTTATGGAAATTTTATTTCTTTTACATTAATAAATTGCCTGAAGTGGCCACATTGGCTCAGGCCATGGACTGTTTCCCTCTTTGAGTGTTTTAACCACATCAAGAATACTGGTGTACTGATCTATGATCTGTTTGTGAGTGGTCTCCTTTGGTGTTCTATCTAAGGAACTCACCTTGTAAATTCTTACAACATTAGATGCATTAATTTCACTAAATATGTTAATTTCTAATCCTGTTTGATTGCTTGCATTAGATGCATTGATTTACGTGTACATATTAATTCCTAATCCTATTTGATTTCCAGAACTAGATGCATTGTGTTGTACCTCTGAATATAATTCTAGGTTAGGAATTAAGTCATAGCATCTAAAATATTTTGTTGGATTTTAAAATGTTTGGATGACCAATGTTTTAAACTAATTCAAACAGGTGTTGAATCTTAATTAATCATGATATAATTAAAGGGATGGTTCTCCACCTCTCAATAGAAATTTGGTTTTAAACAAGATGTGTAAGGAAGAAATCAAAGAGACTATATCCTATAAAATATCACACAGATGATTTAATTGACCATATGGAAAAGATGCATGTAACCAATGTTTACAGCCCAATAAAAATATATTTAAATTGATGAATAAGTGATAATTTAAAGATGTAGAGGAGTTATTTTAGACAACTAATCCAATAAACTAATCTCTGTAATATATTATAACTTCATAGGGGATTTTATACTGGTTGATACTCAACCTTATCTTACCCAAATTTCTTCATTCAAAATTAAATACATATACAAATTTACAGTATGAAGTGAAAAACAACGAATAACTCACAAGAACACAATTTCTTTGAGGCAAATTCATATTCCTTTCATTAAAATCAGAGAAATTCATATGAATACAATTATGCTTGATAGCTTATCCCAAGGGTTCAACCATTTGTACTTCGATATATGAAGTATTTATACAATTTCCCCAAAATATCTTGATAAAAGATCAAGAATTTCTACAAAATATCCTAAAAATTGTTTACAAAAATAGTACAAGAATATAGGAATATTAAGTTATTGAAGCTTTCTGGCATTGATTTCGAGGAGTTTGGTGATGACTTGGACTAAAAGGCTGTTGCTTTGCTGTTGAATATGAATACTTGTTTTACTCAAGAAGTTGGCATATTTTATCCCATATTTCTTCATTTGGGAAGGAAAATTTGATTGACTTTCTATAAGCTTCTTCCACTTTGGTATATTTCTGGAAATTGGGCTTGACTAAAAACAATTTTTTTATTTCATGCTTGATAAATAAGTCGAACTTCAAGCCTTCCATGAAATCTTTCCTTGTAATAGTTCCCTTTATGGTAGAAAATTTGGATTTATCTCTTGCTATGGAATATAATTTATGTTGATAATCTTCCAGCGGAACTAATTTGTCTTCCATTCCCTTTAAACCTGGAAGTCCTTTTTGATGCAGTATATTAATCATTTTGTGGAATTTTGAATGTTGGCCTCCAGATTCTGACATTTATTAACTAACTGTAGCATTAAATTTATTTTAGTAAGAAATATTCTTCAAGAATGGTTTTAGTTCTATCTTCAATTTCATATTCTGCCAGTTCTTCTTTTGTCTTTGAATTTAAAACTTTAATCAAATCTGTAGCTTCTCCTGGTTTATAACCTAATTCTTCCTTTACTTCTATGGCTTCCCTTGATTTCTGCACTAAATCTTCTTTCTCAAAAATAATTTCAATTGAAGGCCAAATTTCTTTCATGGCTTCATTAATATCTACCCATATATTCTCCTTTGCTTGTGAAGCCTGGAGTCTGGATGCCACCATCGCTGAATTTGTCAGAGTAGAATATAGTATTTCACCTGTCTGTTTAAGCAAGTCCATTTGATCGATAGGATGAATTTGATCAATGTTAAAAGAGAAAATGTACTTTTTGTAGTCATCTACAGTCTTAGGAAAAGGAACTTTGGCTTCAAGGAAAGGTATTTTAATTTTTCCTTTCTTAGTATCAAAAGCAGAGAGAAGTATGTGCTGTGATGATGTTGATTGTTTCCAGAATTAAGAATTGGTTGTAGCTTTCATAATTTCATTCTTTTTGTTTTTTTATTTCCAATATATATCTTGTAAATATACTTGGTTTTGGCTAATCACAAGCTAATTCTCTTGATTGAGATGTTTCCAATGGCTCTTGAGAAGCTTAAGATGGTGGTGAACCTATAAACATTTCTTCATTTCGAGGGAAAGTAGAAGCATAGGGACCCGCTAAAAAACTATTGTATATTGTATATTCTCTTCTTGCAAAGACTCTTTTGCTGGATTGGTTTTTTGCCTCTTTTTGTATATTTGGAATTCTTTCACTTGCATTTCTGAGACTGAAGGGGAAACACTTTCCCTTGGTCTCTTATCCTGATTTTCCTGTGGCACTGGAGTCTGTGATGTTGTGGAAGAAAGTACATGTTCCTTTGCCTCCTGCAATGTGTTTTCTTTCCATTCATCTTGATTCATATATTGCTCAATTTCAGGTCTAGGAGTGTGAGTATAGGGAGTAGTTTTTTTCTCTACTCTCAACTTTGAGATAATTCCTAAAGGATCATATGACCAAGTGAAACTAAGTTTACATTTCATTTGTTTAAGGAGAAGATATGCTATTTCACTGCTATCTTGACATTACAAATGAAAGGCCCCACCTGCATTTTGATTTTAAACTGAGATTTATTTTTGGCTGACACAAAGTGCAAATCATCCATATTTATCATTTTCCTAATATACTCTAGTGCAAAAATTCTTATGGGAACAAATTTAGGAAATTTATATGAAGGAAATTCACATCCATACACTCCAATCTTAGTGTAATTCTGATATAGGTACCAGTCACCTATCTTTTTCTGTTCACTGAGATGTAGAATTCTCTTAATCTCATGTCCAATTCTAGGTTCAACATAACTATTAAGTAGGCAAGAAACTCTGTACAAAACCTGGTCTACATAATCACTAAATGTGAATTCATTGGTATTGTTCCTTACTAAGGAAGTCCAATGAATTACAGACTGTGCATTTCCTTGTTCATCCAATTTATGTAGTGGAAATTTAAATCTATCTTCTTGATGAAATAAAAACAAGTAAACCAAGACTGAAGCATGCTAAAAGACTCCTTCTGTAGAAAATTTGAGAAATCGTTCATGGATTAATTCTGCTAAGAATTCAATGTAATGAAAAATAATTGATCCAAAATGGATTTTGGATAGACTCCTAAGTCTAATTGTTCCTCACTGAGGAAAATGAAAGTCCGAGGAAGTTCCTAGAAATAGCCCCATTGTAGAGATCTTTTCATTCTGGGTCTACTGCAACTTGAATGGGCAAAAATGGACTTGGGATGCAGAAGTTATCATGAAAAGAAGATGCCCTTTGTTCTTTAGAAAAAGAGGCAAAATCCACTAAAATGGGCAAAAACCCCTTATAAAGGGAAATTGCATCGGAAAAAGGCAAAGGGAAGGACTTAAGCAGAGGTGGAAGAAACCCCGATCCGCCGATCCGATCAATCGGGTTGGAGACATGCCCGTATGTGATATCGAGACCCTAGACTTGGCGATTGCGATCATGTGATTCGCCGATTGTTGATCATGCAATCGCCGATCGTCGATGATCAGATCGGCGAATTGGCATCAGCGATGCACAAAACCCCGAGCCAAGCGACATTGCGATCACTAATATCGGCGATCAGTGATCGAAAACCCCCGATGCTGATAAAAAGGCTGGACCCGCTAAGTTTTCAAAGCCCGATTGTATAAAATTTCAAGTCCGAGAATTTGGATTTTCATGTATTTCCTGTGTATTTGGGATTCTACCCAAAACACATATGCGATGCGATAAGCGATGAATTTGGACCCAAAATGGTTTATAAATGCAAATTTATATTGTTTGAAGTCCGCCATGAATCCATTTGACGATTTCAGTGTTTTAATGTATTATTACAAATATAAAGGAAAACACCCGAAAGCAATAAAACCGGACCCAAAAGGGGAATTTAGGCGCGATCTATATAGTTCGAGTTATGTAAAGATGGATTTCAGGCAGGCCTCAAGTGGTAAATTGTTTTGGGCTGGCTCCGCCTGATCCCATAGACTGGTCGACATGTGGCTAGCAGAGGAGAGAGGAAAACTGCCTTTTCAGGCGGGTAACCTCCATACTCCTAAGCCGCCCGAAATTGCATGATAACCATTGGATCGGAGAACACCCAGATCGACGATGGAGATTACAACAACAACCAAGGGTGGGCTTGATACAATTATAGGGTGGATGCGATAAGTTTTCAAGTCCGATAAAAGGGATTTTTGTCAGGATTTTCTTTGTATTTGGGATTTTTAACAATAAACCCAAATACAAAGGAACTCATGCCTATGCGGCTTACGATAACGATTTAAAGGCAGACCTGAGGGAATATAGGGTAGATTAATAATATTTGAAATCTGATAAACAGTGATTTGGTGGATTTTTCCTGTGTTTTAGTGTATTTCTCTTTGTAAACAGAGAACACTATTCTTGTGGATTTCAAAGGCCCGATGGTCCCTTCCGTTACAGAATAGGTGGCCACCATCCCTGAAGGAATTTAGCAATGATTTCTAATGCTCAGAGGGGGATTTGAGTGGACAAAGATAGGGAGCCAGAGAACTCAGAAGAGGAAATGAATGAACATCGCTGGTTGGCTTAAAAGCCACAGAAAGACATAGGTAGAGGGGTAGCTGGAGGGCAGTGCTGAGACAAGAAGCAAAAAGTGAAGTCAAAAGGCAAAGCAAAAGGAAAAAGTGGAGAGAGCCAAAAAGCTACTGCATAGAGTAGCTGAGGGAGCCTTTGGGGTCACTTGGAGTTCAAGTGAAAAGCAAGAGATTCGAAGGTTGCAGAAAGCCACTGAAGAGAGGCAAAGAAGCCAAAGCCGAAGAGCCAGAGCGAGAGCTAGAGCCAGAAATCCGAGACCTTTAGAGCTAGGGAGAAGATGGTGTTATGAGCCCCTTGTTCTTGTGTAACATAGTGGATTTGAGCCAAGAACTCAGACCATAATCCCAGAGACCCTAGTCGAGTTGGCTAGAGCTTAAGGAGATGTAGCCCAAGAGTTTTGGGTGAACTCCATATTAAATTGTTGTTATGTGTGTTTTGTTTTATTGCTGCATTAGTTATTATTGTATGTATTTACATATCAACATAAACAACATATTTTAAAGCACATAAACAATAAAAAATAGACATAAGCATACACCTTAATGTCAAGCACTTATTAATTCCACATTGGTTAATCATTAGACTTGGGAATATTTAAGCTTTGGAAGTGGGAGAGGTTCTTGTAAGTTAGACAAGAAGCCTAAGTGCCCCATTTTCAGATCAATAATTGAAGGGTTTTCTCCTGCTGGAAATGCTGATAGAAAACCTATAATTGCTTCATCAACCTATTGATCGGTTTGATAGCCCAATATACAAGAAACGATAGAAATGATTTGTTTTTTCATTTATGGAAACATTGAGGACAGATAAAGAGGGTTTGTTTTGGGCAGTTGGACATTTTCAGGCAAAAATGTCTCAAATTCTTTGGCTCTGTAGGAAAATTAAGGTTTTATAGAGTTCCATGAGGGAATCTATAGAGAAGGGGTGCAAGGAAGATGAATTTTGGATCAGGAACATTTGACATATGGAGTCGGGGGTAATTGTGAACAATATATTGTTATTGTGGGAAACAATAGCTCTTTGACTAGGTATGTACCTGAAATGGCACTATGAGATGAACTTTGGGATATGGTGGGTTTGTGTAAAAACGAATTGAGGTAGGAATGAGTCCCACAAACTCAATTCATCACTGAGGTCAACAAATTTTTTCTTTAATCAATTGTGGAATTTGTAGAGATCAAACTCACAATTGGTTTCAAAGATTTTATAAATCTACTAATGGCTGATGGTCCATGTCAATTACACGAGAAATCATAGGGTTTTCCATTGTGGCTTTTGATTTACCCTTTGAAGACATTTTGAAAAGAAATGAAGCAGAGGACTGTAATTACCTAGGAGTTGGTTGGTTGGAAGTTATTTTGGCTCAATTCTTGGTTGTAGTAGTAGGTTTAGGCGTTCAGTGTCGTGTAACAATAGAGAAAAGGACAACTGAATGGGTTTTATTTTATTTTATAAGCGAGATCATTTACCGTTGAAATTGTTTGTTTAATGGAGCAAAGTCATTAATTTGGAAATGATTATATATTAGAACGGATACTTAATAGTAAAATGTTAGGTACAAGGGATGTGACACTTGGCAGGAGCGGATTGGAGTGGACAAGCAGGGTTGATAGTTGTTATTGTGAGGGAAGGAGGAAGGCGCATTTTGGGTGGAGGGGAGGGTGAGTTGTAAGCGGTTTAGGGAGAGGGCGGTCCGAAATCGATGAGGGAGTGACATGTTGATAAAGCAGGATTGATCAAATCCACTTTTTGGACCCCCCCTGCTTTGATTAACTATCGGAGGGGCAAAGAGGGTCTGAGGTCATCAGGAGTCGTTGATATAGGCGGGATAGGTCGCGGAACTTGATTATAGTGCGATCTTTTATTACATACGACAAAAAATAGTCATGTCAAAAATAACTTTATTAACAACTTAAACTAATCGTGATTAAACTTCACGATTTAACTAATTAAAACCAATTTATTTAATATCTAATGCGGCATTTGAGCTATCTCGCATATTTAATTTTTCTAATGGTTTTTCATCACTTTTTTTTTTTGAATATCTCTCTCTTTTTTTTTTTTTAAATACCCTTTTCACTTTTTTTCTTTATTTATATATTTTTTATTTATTTTTTTTTCTTTTTTTTTTTCATTTTTTTAATAAAAGTAAAATGCAGAATAATGTTACAACATCGGCTCCATTTGGGGATTACGTTTCCCTGTGAGATGCAGAGAACATGCAGATCCATGTGCCTTCTCCTCGGGCTATGGAGTCTTTGTTGTGAAAATCACACTTGCCATGAAAAATAGATAAAACCAGGAATGTACAATGATTTATGGTTGTAACATATTTTAGTATTGAATATAGTGTTGAGATACTATCCATTGACAGGCAATGTAGAGTACCTCCTTTCCAGGTTCTGTAAAATGAAAGTATTGTTTCCTTTTGACTCTACAATGTTGAATGGCCCCAGCCAAATATTATCAAACTTTTCATGTTCCCCTTTTGTTCTCTTGAGGAATCCCATTTCAAAACCAGATCTCCTTCCCTAAAATCTCTTTCTCTAGCTTTCCTATCAAACAAAGTTTTCATTTTTTTTTTATTTTTTTTTGACGAAGTCTGAATTGAACTTCATCTCTATTTTCATTCAATTCTATAATCTGATTAATTCTCCTAGAAGAATCATAAGGCTCTTCATTTGATTCTTGTAAAAAAATTATGACAGGAAAAGCTAGCTATATAGGAAGAATGGCTTCAGTGCCATAGACAAGTTGAAAAGGGGATTGACCTGTTGACCTTTTGGGTGAAGCTCTGTTGGCCCAAAATGCATGCTTAACATGGTTGTCCCAATTTCTCTTATGGTCTACAAAACCCTTTTAGATCACCTTGGCCAAAATTTTAATAGATGACTCTGCCAGTCCATTTCCTTGAGGGTAGTATGGAGTAGAATGATGCAATATAATATGATATTTTTGGAAAAAATCTATCAGTTTAACACTACTAAATTCATGTGCATTATCTATAACTAATTGTTGAGTATAACCAAATCTAGATAATATATTTTCCTCAATAAATTTAATGACAACAATATCTATAACATTCTTGACCGAGATGGATTCTACCCATTTTGTAAAGTAATATGTGGCAATTAAGATCCATCTGTGTTGATCTCTGGATGCTGGATGTATCTCTCCAATGAAATCAAGTCCCCACTGTAAAAAAGGTGCCTGAATGAAAACGAGAACAAGAGGGAGTGCTAGCAATCTTTGTTTACCAACAAAAATTTGACATGGAATGAAGCTTTTGACTTTTTCTCCAACGTGTGAAATTAACTTTGGCCAATAGAAACCTGCTCTTAAAATCTTATGTGTTGTTCTTCTCAAAGCATAATGATCTTGATGCAGGAGCATTCAGCTCAACATTGTCATTGTATTATAGTAGACACAGGGGGTGTTGTGTTTCAAGGAAGTTGGTTTCCTAAGTATTGAATTTATGTAATTATTTAATGTTTTGAGTGATTTTAATGATAATATGAATTAATTGAATATTGTGAGGCATAATTGTAAATGTTCTCGAATGTAGGAGAACATGAGAGATTTAGGATAGTTGAGTGATGAGAGGATTTAGAATTGATTGTAAAATCCAGACTAGGAATTAGTTCATGATTTTGCGGATTTGAGAGAATCCTTAGGGATGAGAAAGAGATTTTAGGATTCCGTTGAGAAGCTTATGGATCTAAACCAGGAATTGGTTTTAGAATCCCTGTTGTATAAATGTAAGCCTAAAAGGCATGATCAGATGTTAGAAAAGTGAGAGGCTAGATAGATAGGTGAGATAGGTTTGATTGTAAGCCTACGGGCAGAGATTGTACCCAGAGGCCATTGTAATCAGAAGATCAGGCCAGAGAGACAGAGTCTCGATATGTAATCATTGTTATATGTTTGTATATATATACAGGGGGTGATTCGAACCTGTATAAATGTGTGATTGAATATCGAATGATAGATTACAATGAATCAGAGATTTGCATAATCTATATATGCAGGCAGAGTTCAACAAATGCACAGAGAGGAAGAGAGACGAGACAGAGGCTCGTAACAGGCTGTTGATCCATTCGAAGGATCAAATTAATGCTCTAGAATGGCAGTGTTTTAAGAGCTCATAGAGGTTAATCTCAAGAGAGAGTGCGCAGCAAACAACGAAAGGACAAACCTTTGAAAAACCTGAAACCACATAAACCATCGATTTCAGATTTAAGGCTGAGATCGAAGTCAACTGTGGGGTTTTAAGGGAAGTTAAAATGTGTGTATGCTGAATACCTGCAGATCACAGGATCGAGAGATCTCATCATCCAACAGATATCGGGTGCTAAAGTAATCGGAATTTAATAAAGAAATCAGACCCGAACTTTAATAGGTTGGGAGTTTATAATTCCCATCGGGTCCGTAAAGCTGGTTAAGTGTCGAGCAAGTTATTCACCCAAAATCATTGTGGATTGTCAGATCCATTGAGTACAGATCAACGATGGGGGACTATCGTGCAAGTTTGATTGAGCGGGAAAGGACATCGACCACCAGATTGGAAGGAGGATCAACAGTGGAGATTATTAGTAAATATCGCATCGCAACATTTAAATGTGGAGGAATTGACCTTGGCCATAAAGAATTGCAACAAGCGATCTCCGATGCGATCAACAAAGTGATCGCATCGCAAGCGTTCAGGGGTGTTGTATCGGCCTAAAACAAATGCAACAATTGATATGGTGGACCCGATAAGGTTATTGAGCATGACTTATATAAATTAAAGTCCGTTATGTTAATTGCATATCGGAGGAGATGGAGTCGTGTGTTAATTTGACCGTGGAGATGGAGTCGTGTGTTAATGTGAACGTGGAGATGGAAAATTGTGATAGAAATAAAGGTAATCCTCATTAAATATGTAACGACTGTATTTTACGTGGAAAGGGTATGTTTGCAATGGAATTCTATTATAAAGAGTTTATAATAGAATAAAGCATCTATATGAGGTTTCTATGTAAATCCAAGATTACCAAAGGTTAAGTGTGGGGTTTGATTTATATATGCGGGCTTTAAGGACTTAATAAAAGATTAACGAAGGTTTATAAGGGTTGATTAAGTCTGATAGAAAGATGGTTTAATAAAGACTGGGCTATTGAAATGAATGATTCCATAGAGTTCAATAAAGGGGGCCTAAACCATTAATAGTTGAATATTTTGACTTGATAGTGAGTTAAAATTCTTGGGGCAAATTAGTTTATGCATGTTTGACATGCATACTGTGGGTAAGCAGGGGTAACTCTGTGTCATTTGGTATCAGAGCTAAACAAATAAATCAGGTGCGAAAGTTTCTTTGGAAGAATTTAGAACAGAGATATGTGGAAAGATGTGTATGCAGGCAAGGGAGATCAGATTCTAATCTGATAGCAAAGCAACCAGAGTAAAGCTGAGAGATTGGTAAGAGGAATACTAATCTTGTAATTTCTGCATTTTGATAAAATGTTCAGATTTTGAGAAAAGTAAAGTAAGTGATTTATAGCCAATGAATCTGTATAGTTGGAATGGTGAAATGTTTGAAGTTGGAATAGGAGAAGAACAGTTAAGTTCTTAGAGGCAGGTGAGTAATAATTAAGAAGAGATTGCAGAAACATAAAGAATCCACAGTGATTTTTTGGAGAATGGAGATTCATTCGAATTTGAATAGTTGATGGAGACTGCTTGTGAAATCATGCAGGTAATGTTTTATTTAACTCTGATTTGAGTCTTGCTGGATAAAGAAATAGAAGGAAGATTGATAGTTGCAGCTAATGAAGTATCTCAGTAAAAGAAGATCAAGCCTTAAGAAGCAGTAATGAAGGAATCTGTTAAGGATTTCTGAGTAGAAAATAATCTCAACAAAGGAGAAATTGTTGCGATAGTTAAGCTTTGCCAAGATAAAGACAAAAGGTTGGAAGAAAAAATTAGACTCTAAATCTGACTGACAGTGGCTGAATATTGAGAATTTGTGCATTGGAAGCATGAAGATATGTTGAAATAGATTTACGGAAATGGTGAGATCCTGCAGGTAGGTGAAGGTATGCAAATTTGTCTAATGATTAGCAGATATTGAATGAATGATATTTAGAGTAGGATTATAGTAGTTAAACTGCAAGAGGGATGTTTGTAAGTTTTTGAAGTAGTAGAGTTTGAAGATATAGCTGAAAGCTAGTGAGTCCATTCAAAGTGCAGGTGAATGTGGGGGCAAGATCAGACAGAGATCTTGAAGGTAAGATGATATGGTCTATTTTAATTTGATTTGAAGATTGGAAAGTTGCAGCTTTTGTATTGATGCAAAAGTATTATTGCAACTCCCAAAGGCAATTCCACAAAGAATGTGGTAGAATTGCTAAGAGATAAAATAAGTTGGTAAGAGTTTCTAAGTGAAAGTAGAATGTGGCATAACCTTGAGGAATTCCAACAGAGATTGGATAAAGAGGATAGTTTTATTCTTGGAACGTACAGATGAGTTGAAGCCTAGAAGGAGCAAAGAGAATTGTTCAAAGGAGGTTCCAGAGATAGAGAACCAATTGCTTTCCAAAAGACCAAGTACAGAGGAGAGCTTGGTGAGACAAGTGGCAGCAGGGCAGACTTGCTGTTGTAGAGGCTTTAGTGCAACTCATAGTGAGTGAGAAAAAGGAGCTCATAGATGGAGAGGATGATGAACAGTGACAATCATAACAGAGGTTTTGAAAGAGATCACAACAGAGAACAAAAGAAGAAGGATGCCAAGACAAATGGCATGAGAATGAGTGATGAAGAATATGATAGAGAAATGGCTGAGATATCAGTTCAGCTTGAAGTGTTAATGGAGATGTTGCAGGGAAATGAGATGGACCAGAAATATGGTTATGTCATGAGAAAGAAAGTGAAGTGGCAGAGGCTACAAGAGAAGAGGAATCAACAGGTGAATATGCAGTTAATAAAGGAGCTGAGGGAACTTATAGATATCAAATTGGAGACATGTAAACTCGAAAGAGTTGAACTACAACAAAAGGAAGATGCTAAAGAAGATGTTGAAGTTTCGATATGTGAACCAGAACGTGGACCATTACTTTTTGAAAGTGATGAAGAGACAGAGGAGTTGAATCATATGAATGATTCAGAGCAGCCAAAAGACTTGATGACTGAAGCATCAAATGAGGCCGAAAGGTCTTGTATTTTTAAAATTAATGATTTGTGTATGATTGCAGGTTTGGAAGAAGATAGGTAGTATTTTAAAGCTATCAAAAATGTGGAAGAAAACCTTCCAAAAGATGAAAGTTTTGAAGCAGAATATGACAAGGAGACTGGAAAAGAATCAGTTCACTACAGTGGACAAGTGCTGAAAGACATCATTGAAACAAATGATGAGAAGGAGAGACTAGCTGACAGTCTCAAGAGCTATTTGAGTTTGAATCAGCATACTGATATGCTAAGAGAAGAAGAGAGATCCGAGCAGCATACTAAAGCGTTGCCAAAGAAAGAAGAGGTACAGAGGCCTTATATTTTTGATTTTGATGATTATCTTATGAGTGTAGATTTTGTTGCAGAAACTGGAACATATTTGGCACAGAAGGACAACCAAATGAAAGAAGAAGAGGAAGAACATCTACTGAAGGATGTTAATAAAGATTTAGTAGAGGAAGAAGGACCGTATGATTATATATCAATAGCAAATGAAGAAATGGGAGATTGTGTAAAATTTCCAAAGTTTACTCCAAGTAAAATCGTTGAGTTATATAGAGAATTAGACTTTCAAAGGAGGAAGTTAGAAGAACAAAGGATAAATGTTTAGGATAAATTGCTGAAGAAAGATGACAAAGAAGTTGTCATAAATAATAATCAAGAAGAAGTTGATAGGTATGGGAAATAGAAGCAGGAAATTGTTCTAAAAGACAATATAGTAGTGGCAGAAAAGGTGCAAAATAACAGTAAAGAATAAGGTAAGGATGAAAAGGAGGCGATCAGAATAAGTGAAGAACAAGCAAGAATGAGAGTTCAATAATGAAGAGTTGGAGACAATCAATAGAAAGAGGATATACTGGACAGGGAAATTGAGTTTATAAGAAGGTTAATGATGAAAGTGTCTCAGAAGAAGACAACAACAAGAAAGGAGAGGAGTGACAACAAGAGGAAGACAATAGAAGACTATGAAAGTAGGGCAAGTGGAACATTGCAGCATAAGGTATGGAGACCTGGAGAACAACAACAGACAATAGCAACAATAGAACAATGGACAAGCAAAGACAGGTTACAAAATAAAGTCTAGGATCTAGGAGGAATCAATTATCTAGACTTATGACCAGGAGGTCATAAATTTTCTGACTTGGGGAGACCGATGTAGGAGCATTCAGCTCAACATTATCTTGTATTCTAGTAGACATAGGGGGTCTTGTGTTTCAAGTAAGTTGGTTTCCTAAATATTGAATTTGTGTAATTATTTAATGTTTTGAATGATTTTAATGAGAATATGAATTAATTGAATATTGTGAGGCATAATTGTAAATGTTCTCGAATGTAGGAGAACATGAGAGATTTAGGATAATTGAGTGATGAGAGGATTGAGAATTGATTGTAAAATCCAGATTAGGAATTAGTTCATGATTTTGTGGATTTGAGAGAATCCTTAGGGATGAGAAAGAGATTTTAGGATTCCATTGAGAAGCTTATGGATCTAAACCAGGAATTGGTTTTAGAATCCCTGTTGTATAAATGTAAGCCTAAAAGGCATGATCAGAGGTTAGAAAAGTGAGAGGCTAGATAGATAGGTGAGATAGGTTTGATTGTAAGCCTGCGGGTAGAGATTGTACCCATAGGCCATTGTAATCAGAAGATCAGGCCAGAGAGACAGAGTCTCTATATGTAATCATTGTTATATGTTTGTATATATATACAGGGAGTGATTCGAACCTATATAAATGTGTGATTGAATATCGAATGATAAAATAAAATGAATCAGAGATTTGCATAATCTATATATGTAGGTGGAGTTCAACAAATGCATAGAGAGGAAGAGAGACGAGACAAAGGCTCGTAACGGGTTGTTGATCCATTCGAAGGATCAAATTAATGCTCTAGAATGACAATGATTTAAGAGCTCACAGAGGTTAAGCTTAGGAGAGAGTGCGCAACAAACAATGAAAGGACAAAACCTTTGAAAAACACGAAACCACATAAACCATCGATCTCAGATTTAACGTTGAGATCAAAGCCAACTGTGGAGTTTGAAGGGAAGTTAAAATGTGTGTATGTTGAATACTCACAGACTGCAGGATCGAGAGATATCATCATCCAACAGATATCGGGTGCTAAAGTAATCATAATTTAATTAAGAAATCGGACTTGAACTTTAATAGGTTGGGAGTTTATAATTCCCATCGGGTCCATAAAGCTGGTTAAGTGTCGGGTAAGTTATTCACCTGAAATCGCTGTGGATCGTCGGATCCATTGAGTATAGATCAACGACGGTGGACTATCGTGCAAGTTTGATTGAGCAGGAAAGGACATCGGCTGTCGGATCAGAAGGAGGATCAACGGTGGAGATTATTAGTAAATATCGCATCACAACATTTAAATGTGGAGGAATTAACCTTGGCCATAAAGAATTGCAACAAGTGATCTCCGATGCAATCAACGAAGTGATCACATTGCAAGCATTTAGGGGTGTTGTATCGCCCGAAAACAAATGCAACAAGTGATATGGCAGACCCAATAAGGTTATTGAGCACGACTTATATAAATGGAAGTTTGTTATGTTAATCGCACATTGGAGGAGATGGAGTCGTGTGTTAGTGTGACTGTGGAGATGGAAAATTACAATAGCGATAAAGGTAATCCTCATTAAATGTGTAACGACCGTATTTTAGGCGGAAAAGTTATGTTTGCAATGGAATTCTATTATAAAGAGTTTATAATGGAATAAATAATCTATATGAGGTTTCTATGTAAGTCCAAGATTACCAAAGGTTAAGTGTGGGGTTTGATTTATATATGCGGGCTTTAAGGACTTAATAAAAGATTAACGAAGGTTTATAAGGGGTGATTAAGTCCGATAGAAAGGTGGTTTAATAAAGACTGGGCTATTGAAATGAATGATTCTGTAGAGTTCAATAAAAGGGGCCTAAACCATTGATAGTTGAAGATTTTGACTCGATAGTGAGTTAAAATTGCTGGGGAAAATTAGTTTATGCATGTTTGACATGCATACTGTGGGTAAGCAGGGGTAACCCTGCGTCATACCTTCACATATTCCTTCATGAAACTGATCAATAACACCTTTTGTTTCACTCTCAATCAAACATAGAAGTAAGATATTTAATGGATCTTTCCAGTAAAGGTTGGCATTAATAATACAATACTTCATAGCCTTCAATTTAAGAGTTCTACATTGATTTTTGGTGAAATCAGGAGGGTATTCGAAATCACAAAGGAAGTGTACAATATCATCATACCATTCAGATAACAAGATCTTTTCCTGATGTGGAAGAGGAGTCGAGTCTGTAGAAGAGGAAGGTTCCTGTGGATTCTTCTCTGGTAAACTAGAGGAAGGTTCTTGTGGATTATTCTCTCCTGATATCTACATAATAGTGTTTATTCCCAGAACTTTGCAGTTAGATTCAACTATGAGGCTAAACCCTGTCCTTTTACTAGCTTAGTAGATTTGATGTCTAGATCAAATTCAAGAATTTTAGCTATCCATCTCCCTCTTCTACCATCTGTATTAGGTTGAGTCAAAATGGTTTTGACAATATTATCATTAGGGTATTTTTGAGGTCTAAAATGGGAGTCCTAAAGAAATTATAAAATATTAGTGAAAATAATAAAATAAGATTAGATTACATCATCAAATTTTAGAGGGAAAAAAGAGAAAATTATTTTTTCAACTCGTATTTTCAGCTTATCTCCCTTTGGATTTACTCAATTTTTGAGCAGAACAAGCGTTGGATGAAAAATTTGATTCCTCATCCAAGGAGTACCCTTGTTGCATACTTTCGATGGACCTTGCTACACGAAAAATGAGAAATACATGAAAAATGTGATTGCAATCACGTTTTTCGTGTATTTTTCATTTTTTGTGTAGTAGGGTCCATCTAAAGTATGCAACATGGGTACTCCTTGGATGAGGAAATAATTTTTTCATCAAACGAGTACTCCCTCTCTAAATTTGAGTAAAACCTTAGGGAGATAAGTTAAAAATACGAGTTGAAAAAGTATTTTTTATTATTTTATTATTATTTAATCTTTTTACTTTTTTACTTCAAAAATGGTGAATCATCCCCCATGGTTGAAATCATGATATTAAATCCTATTGGTTCTTATAAAGTTTATTTTGGTTGTACATTTTTCTTAGGAGGCCCATTTTAGACCTTAAAATTCTCCTAATGTTGGGACATAGGTAGTAATAGGGGAATGACAGACATATGTTCTGAAAGCTTCTAAGGCTTGTACAAGGGCATAAGCTTGTTTTTCAATCATGTCATATTTAAGCTTTGCATCCCTCATAACTTTACTAAAGAAGGCAATTGGATATTAATCTTGGTTATCATTCTTTTGCAGTAAAACAATAGCTAAAGTGGTGTGAGAGGCAAAAGAGAAAATGCTGAAAGGTTTTGAGTAATCAAGGATGGCTAGTACTAGGGCTTCAGAAATAGCTTTTTGATTTGTGTAAATGCATATCTAGCCTGCAATGTCCATTCAAACTTATGATATTTCTTCAACATGTCTGTAATATCTTTAACAATTTCAACATAGTTTGGTATAAATCTCCTTAGAAAAATATTTTTTCCTAAAAAAGGTTGAATTGCCTTTTTATTTGTAGGGAGACTAAATACCTCAATAGATGAAACTTGTTTTGGATCAATTACCACTCCTTCTTTTGAGATGATGTGGCCAAGTAATTTTCCTTCTTTTATTGCAAACAAATATTTCTTTGGGTTGAGGGAAATTCTAAATTTTCTTCACTTGTCAAAAAACTTTCTCAAATTCTTTAAGTGTTTTTCATCAGAATTTGAAAACACAGTTAGATCATCCAAATACATAACAGTGAGATTATTAGTTTTTCCAACAAAATCTAAATCCATAGCTCTTTGAAATGTTTCCCTTGCATTGGTTAAATCGAATGACATTCTGACATACATAAAGGTACCCCATGGAGCTGTAAATGAGTTTTTCTCTCTATCTTCTATAGCTACCAAAATTTGGTTATATCTAGAGAAACCATCTAGCATGGAAACTCTATTAGAACCTGAAACTCTTTGTAATATTTGATCCATTTTAGGTAATGGATAATTATCTTTTAAGGATGATTTGTTTAGATTCCTAAAATCCACACACAATCTACTTTCACCATTCTTTTTTCTTACAAGAACTAAATTTGCAATCCATTCAGAAAATATAAGAGGAACAATAATTTTGGCATCCAAAATTTTCTTTAATTCCTTCTCTATGGTTGGAAGCAAAATTGGATTAATTATTCTTAATTTCTTTTGAAATGGTTTGGCTTCTGTTTTTAGAGGGATCTTATGCTCAATGAGATTTGTATCATAAGTTTTGAGCTCATCATAAGACCAGGAAAATACATCTTTATAATGTTTTAAGAGATTGATATACTTGTCTTTTACATCGTTGGGTAAGGATGCTGAAATTTTCACATTCCTAATGTCTTGATCAGTTCCAATGTTACAGTCTTCTACATCCTCTTGTGGTGTGTTTAATAATGAGGTTTTCAAAACATCATTATGATCAAAAAGCCTTTCAAGTGGGATTAGACCCTTGGGAATGAAATTACTTGGCAATTGAAGGATATTATGATAAACTATCTTGTTATCTAATTGTGAGGATTGATCTTCGTGAGTTGATTTATGATCAAGAACTTGTTCATCATCAATTTGCAAGGCTAAGAAATCATCAATTTCTTGGAGAAAACTCTTCAATTGTTCATCATCTTCAAAAACCTGCCAGTGTTTAAGATTATTAGGGATTGAAGGCCTATACTTTACTTGAATTTGATATTGGAGTTGCATTGGATCAGGAATTTTAAAGGAGCTTGCAAAAACTGCTAAAGAATCTACATACATGTTTTCATCTCTTGGGATTGTTGTGATGTTAAAATCTTGGAAATAATTTTCTATGGAATCCCATACCTCATTTCGGTAAGATCTGAGCCTAGGATGTTTTTCTTGGCACAAATTTCTTACTTGATTGACAATTAATTCCGAGTCACTGAAAACACTTAAGTTTTGAACTTTCAGACTTTTAGCAAACTCAAGGCCTAAAAGTAGGGCTTCATATTCTGCTACATTATTAGTAACATCGAATTCTAACTTAAAGGATTGGGTTATGTTTTCTCTATCTGGAGAAATTAATACAATTCCTGCTCCAACTCCATCTTTAGAACAAACCCCATCAAAGTATAACTTCCACACATCAGTTTTTATACATTTAGGTTTGTTCACAATTTGTTCAATGCTAAGTTGAGAATTTTGGAGATCATTTGATGATAGTGTGAAGCATCCAAAATCCTAATCAACAACATAAATCGGGTGATTAATTGCTTGATCAGCCCTACAAACAGTGTTAATGAATCTTACCTCTCTGTATAACCTAAGGTGTTCACCTCCATATACAGGAATAGTAGCATAGGACATGTCCATTTGCAGATTTCCCCCTAATTTGGCACATCATGATCTTGATAACATCATTCCAAATTTGGGAGGGATATATGTGACTACAATGTCTAGTACTACACTTTTTATAGGGATTTGTGCTAAAGTTACAACTAAGTCTTTTATGAGTCCAAGACAAGGAACTTTCTTGGAGTCAAAGGTGTACAAATCATGGTAAGGTTTAGTAATTGATCCATGATTACTTTGGGCATCAAGTTGTGAGAGGCTCTAGAGTCTAACATGCAGTTATATAGAAGAAAATCATGAACTTTGAGAGTAAGATAGAAGGGAGGAACGTTCTCATCAATCATGTCAGAACTAGGACCAAAAACCACTGAAGGTTTTTCATCTTGTAAACTGATCACATCCCCCTCAACATCTATACTTGAATATTGGATCCACTTTGATACTTGGTTTTTATATCTTGGGTTTTTAGAGAGTTCAGATAGTGGAATAGGGATTTTGACTCTCTCTAATTCTTTTTCTACATTGAAAACTGTTGGAACAATTTTTTCAAAAGTATTACTTTCATTGGGTTGAGCTAATGGTTGAATTACAGTTGTTTGAGTTTGAGCAGATTTTACTGGAGGCTCATTGATTGTAACATTCTTGGCTGGCCTACCAGTCATATCTTTTATTTAATTCAGCCATTATAAATTATGAGAAGGCTTTATATTTAAAAAACCTGTGAAGTTTCTTGATTTTTGAATTAAAGCTTGATCATTGGAAATTGGAATAATAACATTCTACTATGATTGATCATCGAAACAATTTATGTTATTAGAAACTAATGGTCAAACTTCTTCAAGTTCTTGATCATCAATCATCAATGGTGGTTGAATTTTTTGACTAGGGTTGGGTCTTTTTAAAATTTGGGGTTGGAAAGGTCTTTTGAACTGGGCTTGAGGTCTATTTGATGCTTGTTGTATAGTTCTAGGTTGAGTTTCAATCTTTGAAATCCTGTTTGAAATATTTCTAAGTAAGGAAGTGATTTCATCGATTTTGTAATCCTCAGTTTTGCTTTTAGAAGAAGAACCTCCTTCTTCCCTAGCTTTCATTTTTCTTTCAGCTTTTTCAGCCTTTGCTTTGAGTTTGGCTGAGGCTGATCTATTTGCCTCAACCTCAATAGCATTAGTTTACATGTCTGCTAGGGTTACAAAAGTTCTTTCCCTAAGCATAACTACAAATTCATCATCAAATCCTTTAGAGAACTTGACTTTGGCAGCAGCTACTGGTGGCTTACAATCTGGTGGCATTTTATTGTAAATTTTATTAAATCTTTTTATAAAGTCAGCCACAGGTTCACTAGGGTTTCTTTTAAGGTCATCAAATTCAGTCAAATAGTATACTGGATCTTTTTTAACTCCCCATTGGTTTTTAAAAATAGTAACTAATTCATTCCAAGAAGGGATTGAATTAGCTCTTAATTGTCTAAACCAAATCCTAACATTGCCTTCAAGAGATTGAACAAACAATCTCATGTAGACATCTTCATGCTCTATATTCATGTTATCAGCAAAGTCTAAGAAATTTGTTAGACAATCTTCAACAGATAAACCAGTTTCACCATTTAATCTAGGTAAGTGCTTGAGATATCCATATGGAAAATTATTTAGAAAATTTGGGAGAACTAAGGCTACATAACGAGCCTGAATGATGGGTCAAATACCAACCATTAGATTTGATGAAGATGAGGAAGATGAAGATGAATATGGAGGGGATGAGGATGAGCTTCTAGGATTTGTAGGGTGTGAAGATGAATTCGAAGGTTTTCTAGACATTTTTATTTTTCTAGGTGTTTGTATTATTAAATTTTGTTCTTCAGGACCAAAATTTCCTTGATCATCAAACAAAGGATTTGTATAAAATGAAAATTTGTCCTCAAAGCTGACAGAAGTAGATGGATAAGTGTGAACTACTAAAGAAATAAAATCACTAGGCTTTAATTCTGGTAAATCTAGACCTAGTTCTGTTTCTGATTTAGGAGATTCAGAAAGGGTTTCAGGAATCTAATAAGATTCTAAGTGATAGACAAGGAGAGCCGATTGAAAATAAAATCCTTTAGATAGAAGTTAGAACACTTTTGGTGGTAGATATGATAGTTCAAGAGGAATTGGAACAGGTCTAAAAGGACCAGTTTCAGAAACAAATTCAGATGGATGAATTACAAAAGCAGAAGTAGAGGCTTCTAGTCTTTGTCTTGCAGAGGAAATTCTTACTAGTCTCTCGGGATCTGATAGTGGAGAATAAAGTTGTGGATCTGAGAGATACCTAGTGTGTCTACGTGAAGTCAATGTATTTCTGTGGAATATCTAGGTGAATGATTTTAACCTACTAACATTTTATTCACCATTAAAAGGTAAGATTTTAATCATTGTCCCAAGGAAAATAATTCAAGAATTTCGTTCCTCAACAATGGCACTAGTCTAATGTTGTACCTCTGAATATAATTCTAGTTTAGGAATTAAGTCAGAGCATCTAAAATATTTTGTTGGTTTTTAAAATGTTTGGATGACTAATGTTTTAAATTAATTAAAACATGTGCTGAATCTTAATTAATCATGATATAATTATAAAGGGTTGGTTCTCCATCTCTCAACAAAAATTTGGTGTCAAGAAAGATGTGTAAGGCAGAAATAAAAGATACTATGGTCTATAAAATATTAGAGAGATTATTTAATTAACCATATGGAAAAGATGCATGTAACCAATGTTTACAACCCAACAAAAATATATTTAAATTGATGAAGAAGTGACAATTTAAAGATGTAGAGGAGTTATTTCAGACAAATAGTCCAATAAACTAATCTTTGTAATATATTATAACTTCATAGGGGATTTCAGACTGGTTGATACTCAACCTTATCTTACCCAAATTTCTTCATTCAAAATTAAATACATGCAAAAATTTACAATATGAAATGAAAAACAATGAATAACTCACAAGAACACAACTACTTTGAGGCAAATTCATAATCCTTTCATTAAAATCAAAGAACTTCATATGAATATAATTATTCTTGATAGCTTATCCCAAGGGTTCAACCCTTTGTACTTCGATATATGAAGTATTTATACAGATTTACCCAAAATATCTTGATAAAATATCAAGAATTTCTACAAAATATCCTAAAACCTGTTTACAAAAATAGTACAAGAATGTAGGAAAATTAAGTTACTGAAGCTTCCTGGCACTAATTTTGAGGATTCTAGTGATGACTTGGATTGAAAAGGCTGCTTCTTTTCTGTTGAATATGAATACATGTTTTACTCAAGAAGTTAGCATATTTTATCCCATATTTCTTCATTTTCTATGGAAAATTTGATTAACTTTCTATAAGTTTCATCCACTTCGGTATATTCTATGAAGTGGGGTTAACTAAAAAAAAGTGTTTTATTTCATGCTTGATAAATAAGTCGAAATTCAAGCCTTCCATGAATGCTTTCCCTATAATAGTTCCCTTTATGATAGAAAATTTGGATCTATCTTTTCTATGGAATATAATTTTTGTTGATAATCTTCCAGCTGAACTAATTTGTCTTCCATTCCCTTTAAACCTGGAAGTCTTTTTTGATGCAGTATATTAAACTTTATGTGTATTTTTTGAATGCTGGCCTCGAGATTCTGGAATTTATTAACTAACTGTAGCATTAAATTTATTTTAGTAAGAACTCTTCTTACTTCAAGAATGGTGTCAGTTCTATCTTCAATTTCATATTCTGCTAGTTCTTCTTTTGTCTTTGAATTTAAACTTTAATCAAATCTGTAGCTTCTGCTGATTTTTGTCCCAATTCTTCCTTTACTTCTTCTATGGCTTCCCTTAATTTCTGTAATAACTCTTCTTGCTCGAAAATAATTTCAATTGAAGGCCAAATTTCTATCATGGCTTCATTAATCTCTACCCAGATATTCTCCTTTTCTTGTGCAATTGTCTGTGCCATGGAAAATTCATTTTCTAGAAATTCAATTCTTTGAGTTAATCTGTAAGTTTTCTGAAGCTATGAAAAATATACATTATCAATTTTTAACTTTTGTTCTTGGAGATTATTAAGTTGAGATTTGATTTTTTTAATCTCTTGCCCTCTTGTTATAACAACTACAACCACCCTCCAAAATTTTGGCTCGCATGCAAATTTTGGAGCCTTTCTTGGATCCTGTGATCAATCACCCATGGTCACTTGTTGGTAAGATGATTATTTCAAGCTCCCCTCCTTGATCTTAAGAGTTGTATACGTTCTCATGTTTATGAAGCATGTGTCATCTTTGGGCATAAGGGTTGTTATTTGTCATGCAAAGGGAATGTTATCTTGCTTCAAGGGAATTGTGTGCGTATGAGTGGTTGTCATCACATAGACATGTTTCACACTCACCTAACACACTCTTGTTAAGAAGGTTGTTGCATCAAGAAAAGTATGTATTTTTCATTTTGGATGGTCTACACTGTATCACTAAGTGTCTGTGTGCAATCACAATAAATTCCTATCAATGTTTACATATGTTTGACTAATCTCACACTTAGCCATTTTTCCAAGCAACCTAGCCTCATCCAGCTTCCTAGAACTGTGTTCTTTGCTTCTGCAATCATCAAGCTTCCTCCATTGCCTATTGAAACCCTAGAGTGCGCAGAGACACCAACCTCCCTTGCCTGCTGAAACCCCACGGCCCGTAGAGACCCCAGGCAACACTGCTGTCCAGAAATGCATAGAGCAGTCTAGCTGAACTGCACTCAAAAATTACGTAGAGGTGTCCTCCAAGGACCCCTATCCTATAGCAGTGCCCTAAGCCTCAAAACTATGCAATTTTTTCCAAGTTATCTTGTCTTTCTTGCATGAAGAAACTACGCAGATGGGCCTCCCAGGGCCTCATTCTAGCAACAATCATTGTCTGCTGAAATTGTGCAGATATACCTCTTAGTGACTACATGAAAGGGTGACATGTTGAAATCACTTGCAAAGATTTGAGGATAGGGGCGAAGGAACCGAGTAATGGAAACGATAAGGACCACATGCAAACTCTGTTGGATGCATGATCATCTTGAGGTTAATTATGGTAAGTAAAGAAAAGATTTTGAAGTACACATCTTAGTTGAGTTTAGAGGACTGCTTGGCATTGTCATATCATCCTGTCCTCAATAACATGCATGTGTGCAAACGCTAAAAGTCATCTTATGTGTTTCTTCTACATGTCTTGCTTCCTTTTCACTTGTTCGACCAACTATTGTCTTCAACATGTTGATTGCTATGCCATTCTTACGACCTTGTTATGGTGATGTTGAAGGTTGTATTTGAGTTATGTCTGCCATGTACGCATATATCGCACTCACACACGATGTTGTATGCATTGTTGCACAAGCATCGTTGCGGTCGTTCAATGATCTATCATAAGCATCACGCTTGTCGCTCGCATCGTTGGTTAGTCACACTAAGTATATGTTGTCTTGATGGTTTGAGGTGTCCTATCGTTGAGTCATGTTGAGTGTGTGTTCACAAGGTCATTTATCCACAAGTTCACTCACTCACACACTTAGTCATTTTACTGAATTTCTGACAACCGTATCACCCTCCAAAAGCTGGACCTTTGCTGAGATGCATTGCGTAGTTTCAACCCTCAGTGATCATGTACTATTGCCCAAAATTGAACAAAGATTGAGGCTTTCTCACAGAAATACTACACTAAACAATCTTAAAATCAATCAGACTGACTGTCACCCAGAATAACACAAAAGTTTCCCAGAAAGCCATTTCAATCTGCGATGCTCGCAAGCACATCAACCAAGCCTCCAGCTGGTCAACCAGAGAGTTTGACCGAGTCGTCACCCCGAGACTCACTCCCCCAAAATATTTTGCAAAAACTGCGAAGCTTGCCCACTCTGCTAACTAAAGAAACTGAGCAGACATGCTGGATAGACACCCTGTGTCTGTCACTGTCTCCCTCAAAAAATTGCATAGTTTTTCCATCCAGTTAGCCAATCAGCTGACCTGCTGCTCACCTGGAAAACTGTGTAGTTTTCATGAGCAATCACCGAGTTGCCCAATATCCCGCTCAGCTTAGAAACTGCCAGAGGATGTTCAGCATGAAAACGTTCCAATAATTGTACAGTTTTTCCAGGAGACTCCATTAGCCTGTTGCCATCTCCCTAGAAAAATTGTGCAATTTCCAAGCAAGCCTCCTGTAGCCTGCTACCAACTCCCGAAGAAATTGTGTAGTTTTTGCTGTGAACCCCTCTACTTCCAGCACTGCTTCCCTAAAAAAATTGAGTATATTTTCCCTCAAGCCGAGCCAGATCACGCAGACAGTCATTGCTGATCCAGATTCCCATCTCAATCTTCGAGTGACCTCTGCAAATTTTTCATCAGAAGTTCCCAAACCTTATCACGGATTGAAATCTGCCTTGCGCAGTTTCAAGAACCTTGTCCTCTCTCCCAGTCACCGACATCTGAAAGCGAAGGATAATGCATCATGGTAGACTAGGAGATTTCTGGATTTGATGTCGTCTCATCATGAGTGATTGCAAATATAGGTACATGTATGAGACATGACATGATGACGAATGAGATGAACAGGAGAGCACATGCAAGGAGATTTATTCGCGAATGAACGAACATGGAATGCATGTGAGGAGATTTGTTCACAAACGAACAAATGAGGAATGCATGCAAGGAGATTTGCTTGCGAATGGACGAACATATGAAACATGTCAAAGTACAAGTGAAAGAGGAACATGCACGTGCAAAAATCAAGAGAAGACCAAGACCATTGAAGACTCTGCACACCTTGTCATGCAGAGGTGAAGCTATGATACACCAAGAGCACATCCATCACTCATAAGCATCGTAGCTCGACATGGACACCACCAACAGTATGAATATACCAGCATTTTCATGTCAAGTCGTGTCATGAGTCATCTCGGCCACATCACTACCGTGGGCCATATTGTTGTAAATCAATGTAATGTAATGTGGAAGTCCAAGAGACCCACATGTAAATCTGAAGAGTCATGTAAAGTTGAAGAGTCTTGTAAGTCAAACAGTAATGAGGGAAGTCAAATAGTCACAAGGGCAAATTTTACCCTTGGCTATAAATAACCCTCATTTGTACATGCAAAAGACTTTTCACCTTGGCTCCTCCCACATAGCCTTGAGAGTTTGTAGTCTTTTCTTTGAGGAGTGAGTAGTGGCTCCAACGCCCTGCTATCGGAGTTAGTGATGTATGGTGTACCGATGTGTCTTGGAACTTTCACTTAATTTAGAAGCCTGATAAAAGGCCAACATTTTTTCACACATGTATTTTACATATTTGTAAGACTATTCTTTGGACACTTGTAATGCATGTTGCTTTAACGTGTGTTAAAACAATTGAAATATTTTGGTTGTTCTAATACATATGCTTACGCCAATGTGTTTTATAATTTGTTAATGTTTTCTGGCCCATGTGGGCTATCCCACTGGACACTTGACAAAAAATTTCCCAAAAACTTGTTATAACGACCGTCACACTCATGTGGACTACTCCGCTGGGTGTTGTACGTGCTATCCATTCACTGTGTGTTAGTGACTGCTGCATCCATGTGGACTACTCCACTGGAAGCTGCACATGTCCTGTTGTGTTGTGTGTCTCTAACAGAGTTAGGACTATTTTGTTTCGACTTGAGACCCACTTCCACCCTCTCCCTCTGAAGTGAAAGAACATTGAAACAAGTAACACTAAGTACTCACCAGATACACAAACCTCACTATTTAAAGACAAAAAAGACCACTCTCATGTGATGACAAGAAAGAGCTAAGGAAAACCTTTAAGATAATGGAAATTGGGCCATCATACCAGATGGGTCTCCTACACCAAATAGTGTGAGGTCTAGTTGGGACTTCATATCGGGGAGATCCCCTGAATGTTGGCGGGTCCAACACTGTCAACATTTTTGGTGCTAGAAGGAGGGCTAGATGACAAGCTGAGTCCTCACAATCTATTTTGAATCTCTGCATACTTATCTTGACTAAACACATAATTTATCTTTTGGAATGAATGCCTTATGGAAATGACTTTGAAATCTCAGAAGAGCTCTGGAATAACTTGTTGCATAAAACATACAATGGTGGAGGTCGAGTATCCTTGGTTAGACATGTGGTGGGTGTTGTAGGTTCCTGTGAAAGGCATAAAATATTTGAATATGACATGACTTTCATGTTTTTCTCACACACGCTTCGAGGAAACCCACTGCATTGGTGTGCCACGCTACCTGAAAAGTCTATTCACTCTCTCCCTCATCTGGTCGTAGAGACAAATTGTGCTTTCAATAATTTTGACCATAAAGCACTCAATAAATAAATTCTAAAATTACAGAAAGCACCTGATGAATCCATTGAACAGTTTCACACACGCTTTTGTAATCTCGCATACCATTTTCTTGAAGATTAAATTTTTTGGTGAGTTTCTCGATGGAAGATTTAAGTATCTTCTTTACATATTCGAAAATCCACAATTCTTAGAATCATTCAAACCCCTCTCAACATAATTCGCTAATGGAGTTGCACAATATCAAGCTGAGAGAGTGGCTGTCACAAGTGAATGTCCACCTTCCCCTCATCAAACAGCTCTCCCACTGGAGAGTGATGTGGGATAACATGCACACACATTTGTTGAACTGTCACATCCCCCTACCCCACCTACTCTCAATGTCTGTGCAAATTTGGCTTGCAAGCCTAATAGTTGTCATGTGAACTTGTTACCTAAACCTCCATCCCTGCATTCTACTGATCCTCTAGATTATATTGTCTTGTGTTCTTCCGTTCTGGATTCCACATGTGTTGTGAACAAGGATCAAGTTGTCGACGAAGTTGGTGTTGTGCAAGAAAGCTATGCTATCATGCATGATGAGTGTGTGCAACAATATAAAGAAGAACCCATGGTGAAGGATGAATCCCTTCCATCCGTACCTCATATGCTCTATCCTGACATCCCTTGTGATTTTTCCAATTTTGATTCTCCATGTGAAAACTCATTTCCGGACGTTCCTATTTCCGATCATTCACAAGACACACCGGATGTTAGTATGTCATTACATTACAGAGAGGACACATATTCCTTTGAAAATCCATCCCATCTGTCATATATCATTTCTGAAAGCACAGAGGGTGAACATACTTGTGTCTCATCTACCCCTCTGAACAATTCATTAAATCATGAGGATTCCGATGAACATCCCAAATTTTTTGGCCATGGTTGTCGTGATCTTTGTACTTATTCATTTGATCATGATGTTGATTCACTCGTTGTTAATTTGTCTGAGTCACTGGTCTTTGACGATCTACATATTTATGGAGTGGAAACCCCATAGGATGTCGAGGAACTTTAGCATGGGCTAATGGTTATGTTAGGCCCTCGTTGTCCTGAGGTTGGTTCCACTTCCGATCAGAAAATTTTCGAAACATCCAAGGCTCCTCATCACTCTTTGCTTCACATTGAATGTCATCCAACACACAAATTTTCCTACCTCCACCCGAATCACATGATCCTATCACTCAAGATTTGGAGGAATCTTACACAACGAGCACACTTACAAAGCATGAGCTGCCAGTATTTCTCATGTCCGCTCGTATGTCACAGTACAAAGAGTGTGCATGTTTATCATCTGCACGCAGTGTGTCACAACACCATGTTAAGTCTGTAGAATGTATGTCTTGTGCATTCACTCTTTTCTTTTCTGTGGATGTTTTAGAACTTAGAGTGTGTTGGTCTTCATTGTTATATATTTTATGTTTGCTGGTTCGCTTGACTGTACTTCTCGCGAACCATGCCTTCACCAACATGGGCCAACCCATGCGCTGGTGGATGCATTGGAAATATCACTTCACGTGAGTAGGCCCGTGCACAGTTTAGCGTAGAAGTAGGAGTATTATTTTCTTCTTGCTTTGCTTTGTTTTCTGTTTTGCATGTTTGCTTGCTTGCATGATTGATTTGGTTTTCTTTCTTTCTTTCTTTGCTTACTTGTTTTTCTATCGGTTTACTTCTGCTTTTTGCTTTTTTATTTCTTTTCTTGCTTGTACCCATAGGTTAGCCTCTTGTGAAATCATGTTTGGATCTTGAGACAAGTCGACTGAATATAAGAGGACTTGTACAACTATCAATATCTGGTTATCTGTTGTCCTTTTTCTTCATGAAGAACTTGTTGTCTTCAGTCGATGATGCCTTGATGGAAAATATGTTCTGTTCAGAGTGAGTCTTGGTGAAAACAAAACGTTTACATTGTTAACTAGTATCGCCTACTCTAATCGGTTCTTTTGGGTTAACCCTTGTCTACTCAGTCAAGTAGAGTAAGGTGAGGGGGAAAGCCTTAATAGGTATGTCAGATGTATGTATAAAGCACTTCTCTAAAGGAACAACCTCTCTTGCTCTCAATAAGTTGGGATCCCTCTTTCGCCTCTGAAATAAATAAGTGCTTATGCACAGTTATTAAAAGATAAATAAATAAATAAAAAATTGAAAAATGAATAAGGCGAAAGAAGAGACAGGTTTCTTGCACAAAGAGGTGATGCAAGTAACTCCACTGGAGTACTGACCAGGCTCGCTGGAAGCGGAGCGATGCTTTTATTCTTGCGTGACGTCGGGGTACTGTCTAGGCCTGTTGGCAGCAGAGAAACACCAGAGATGAAACTTAAACTCTGACAATTATATTAATTGTCCACCAATATACCCCTCATCCCCAATCAAAACAACTGAGTTGACTTGGCTTGGAATGTGTGCTGATCGATCAAGAGCATGGTAGGTGCTACATCTTTCAATCAAACTAGTGTGGAAACCACAATGATCAAAGAATAGAACAATACTTCTGGAAGGGTTAGACTTGATTTTCATGAAACAAGGTCCATTCATAGAGCTAGAGATCTACTAGTGTGTCGCCAAGTGTTGTAGCGGCTACAACCACCCTCCAAAATTTTGGCTTGCATGCAAATTTTAGAGCCTATGTTGGATCTTGTGATCGATCACCCATGGTCACTTGTTGGTAAGATGATGATTTCAAGCTCTGCTCTTTGATATTAAGAGTTGTCCGCGTTCTCATGTTTATGCAACATGTGTCATGTTTGAGCATAGGGGTTGTTGTTTGTCATGCAAAGGGAATGTTTTCTTGCTTCAAGGGAATTGTGTGTGTATGAGTGGTTGTCATCACATAGACATGTTTCACACTCACCTCACGCACTCTTGTCACGAAGGTTTTTGCATCAAGAAAAGTATGTCTTATGCATTTTGGATGGTCTACATTGTGTCACTAAGTGTCTGTGTGCGATCACAATCAAGTCCTATCAATGTTTACATATGTTTCACTGATCTCACACTTAGCCATTTTTACAAGCAAACTAGCCTCATCCAGCTTCCCGAAAATGTGTGCTTTGCTTATGCAACCATCAAGATTCCTCCCTTGCCTTCTGAAACCCCGCAGTGAGTAGAGACACCAACCTCCCATGCTTGCTAAAACCCTGCAACCCACAAAGACCCCAACCAACATTGCTCTCCAAAAATGCGCATAGGAGTCAACCAACTAGCACTTGTCTCCAGAAATGTGAATAGCAGTCCAACTGCATTGCACTCAGAAATTGCACAGAGGTGTTTTCCTAGGACCCTTGTCTCGCAGTAGTGCTCTGAGCCTCAAAACTGTGTAGTGTTTTCCAGGTTGTCTTGTCTGTCTTGCATGTATAAACTACACAGATGGGCCTCCCAGGGCCTCATTTCAGCAGTAGTCATTTTCCGTTGAAATTGTGCAGATCTATGTCTCAGTGACTATAGAAAACGGTGACATGCTGAAATCACTTCCAAGGATTTGAGGATAGGGACCAAGGAATTGAGTAATGGAAAAGATCAGGACCGCATGCAAACTTCGTCAGATGCATGATCATCTTGAGGGTAAGTATGATAATTAAAGAACATATTTCGAAGTACACCTCTTAGTTGAGTTTGCATGAATGATTGTCATTGTCATATCATCTTGTCCTCAGTAACATGCATGTGAGCAAACATGAAAAGTTATCTTATGTGTTTCTTCTACATATCTTGCTTCCTTTTCACTTGCTCGACCAACTGTCATCTTCAACATGTTGATTTCTATGCCATTATTGCGACCTAGTTCTAGTGATGTTGAAGGTTGTGTTTGAGTTATGTCTTCCATGCACACATCTATCACACTCACACACGATGTTGTATGCAATGTTGTGCAAGTGTCGTCACAGTCATTCAATGGTCTATCGCAAGCGTTACGCTTGTCGCTCGCATTGTCGGTCAGTCACACTAAGTATATGTTGTCTTGATGGTTGGAGATGTCCTGTCATTGAGTCATGTTGAGTGTGTGTTCGCAAGGTCATGTATGCACAAGTTCACTCACTCACACACTTAGTCATTTTGCTGAAACTATGACGACCGGATCACCCTCCAATAGTTGGACCTTCGTTGAGCTATATTCCACAGTTTCAGCCCTCAGTGATCATGTACTTTTGCCCATAATTGCGTATATCTTGAGGCTGTCTCCTAGGCATCCTGCACTGTGCAATCCTGGAATAAACCTGACTAATTGTCACCTAGAACAATGCAGAATTTTCCCAACAAGCCATTTCAATATGTGTTTCCTGCAGACACATCAACCAAGCCTCTAGCTGGTCAATCAGAGAGTTTAACTGGGGAGTGACCCCAGGACTCACACCCCCAAAAAATTACGCAAAAGCTACAAAGCTTGCCCACTTTTCTGACTGAAGAAACTACATAGACATGTTAGACAGACACCCTGTGTTTTTCAATGTCTCCCTCAAAAAATTGTGCATTTTTTCCAGTTAGTCACCCAATTAGCGGCCTACTTCTCACCCAGAAAACTGCGCAGCTTTCATGAGAACTCATCGAGCTGCCCAGCATCACGCTCAGCTCAGAAAATGCATAAAGATGTTTAGTAGACTAGCCTCCCAGCAATTGCACATTTTTTTCCAGCAGAATCTTGCAGCCCATTGCCAGCTCCCTAGAAAAATTGTGCAATTTTTCCAAGCAAGCCTCCTGCAACCCATTGCCACCTCCCTAGAGAAAGTGTACAATTTTTGTTGCCAACCCCTCTACTACCTAGAATACTTCCTTCGAAAACTTGCATAGATATTCCCTCTAGTTGAGCCAGATCATGCGGAAAGTCAATGCTGCTTCGGATTTCCCATCTCTGTCTCCTAGTGAACTCTGCGCAATTTTCACTAGCAGTGCCCAGAACCTGCATCACGGTTTGAAATATGCCTTGCACAGTTTCAAGATCCTTTTCCTATTTCCCAGTCACCTGCATATGAAAGCGAAGGATAATGCATCATGGTAGACTAGGAGATTTCTAGATTTGACGTTGTCTCATCATGAGAAATTGAAAATACAAGTACATGGATGAAACATGACATGACGATGAATGGGATGAACAAGGAGAGCACATGCAAGGATATTTGTTCGTAAATGGACGAACAAGGAATGCATGTGAGGAGATTTGTTCGCGAAAAAATGAATAAGGAATGAATGCAAGGAGATTTGTTCATGAACGGACGAACACATGAAGCATGTCAAAGTACAAGTGAAGGAGGAACATGCATGTGCAAACATCATGACCATCGAAGACTCCTCACACGTTGTCATGCGAGGTGAAGGTATGATACAGCAATAGTACATCCATCACTCAATAGCACTACATCTTGACATGGAAACCAACAGCGGCATGAACATACCCGCACTGTCGTGTCAAGTCGTGTCATGAGTCATCTCGGCCACATCACTACTGTGGGCCATACTGTTGTAAATCAATGTAATGTAACGTGGAAGTCCAAGAGACCCACATGTAAATTTGAAGAGTCATGTAAGCCAAAGATTCATGAGGGAAGTCGAACAGTCACAAGGGTCAGTTTTACCCTTGGATATAAATACCCCTCATTTGTACATGCAAAAGACTTTTCACCTTGGCTCCTCCCACATAGCCTTGAGAGTTTGTAGTATTTTCTTTGAGGAGCGAGAAGTGGCTCCAACGCCCCACTATTGGGGTTAGTGATGTGTGGTGTACCAATGTGTCTTGGAAATTTCTCTTAATTCAAAAGCCTGATAACAAGCCAACACGTTTTCACACATGTATTATACTTGTTTGTAAGACTATTCTTTGGACACTTCTAATGCTTGTTGCTTTAACCTGTGTTAAAACAATTGAACTATTTCGGTTGTTATAATACATATTATTACGCAAATGTGTTGTATAAGTGGTTAATGTTGTCTCGCCCATGTGGGCTATCTTTCCAGACACTCGACAAAACCTTTCCCAGAAACTTGTTATAACAACTGTCACACTCACGTGGACTACTCCGCTGGGTATTGTATGTGTTATCTATTCATTGTGTGTTTGTGACTGCCACATCTGTGTGGACTACTCCACCGAAAGTTGTGCATGTCCTTTTGTGTTGTGTGTCTCTAACAGAGTTGTGGCTAGTCCATTTTGACTTGAGACTCACTTCCACCCTCTCCCTCTGCGGTGAAAGAACCTTGACACCAGTAACACTAAGAACTCACCAGACACATGAGCCTCATTGTTCGAAGACAAAGTATACCACTCTCATGTGCTAAGAAGCAAGAACTAAGGCAAACATTTAAGATAACAGAAACTGGGTCATCATACTAGATGGGACTCCTACACCAAACGGTGTGAGGTCAAGTTCGGACTTCATACTGGGGACATCCCTTGAATGTTGGTGGGTCCAACACCATCAATGTCTTTGATAGATAAATCTTCCATAGCTTTTATTAACTCAATTGATGTATCTGTAGACTATGTATCCACTATTGTAGTAACTGCTGAAGTAGAAGCCCCTCTTGTTGATGTACCTGTGATTGGAACTGTTGTTAGGGGAATGACTACTAATTGAGTTGATTGTCTTCTTTTTCCTTTAGGAGTTTTTCTATTTCAGTCTTCATTTCTTTAGTTTGTCCATTATGTTCATTGATGATTTTGAACATATCTTCTTTCTCCTTTTCTAGTTGACCAACTTCCTTTGTTTGTGGATCTTCAGTAGATGGAAGTTTGAGCTGCTTCTTTAAGGTTGCAATGTCAACATTTTTTCTCTTAATGATCTCCTCAACAACTTTTACATTACTGGGATCATATCCCAGTTTAATCACCAAATATTCTAAAGACTTTATCTTGGTGTATTTATATAAAGAAGATATTTTTTCTAATTTTAATTGAGACTGAATATTGTTAACTGAAGCCTGAAGTTTGGATGTTTCCATTGCTGAATTTGTCAGAGTAGAATATAGCATTTCACCTGTCTGTTTATGCAAGTCCATTCAATCAATAGGATGAATTTGATCAATGTTAAAAGAGAAAATGGAATTTTTGTGGTCATCCACGGTCTTAGGAAAAGGAATTTTGGCTTCAAGGAAAGTTATTTGCATTTTTCCTTTCCTAGTATCAAAAGAAGAGAGAAGTCTATGTTGTGATGATGTTGTTTGTCTCTAGAACTAAGAATAGGTTGTAGCTTTCAGAATTTAATTCTTCTTTTTTATTTCCCTATATCTTGTAAATATACTTGGTTCTACCTGATCACAAGCTAATTCTCTTGATTGAGATGTTTCCAGTGGATCTTGTGAAGCTGAAGATGATGGTGAACCTATAAGAAATTCTTCATTTTGAGGGAAAGTAGAAGCATAGGGACCTGTTAAAACTTTTGTAGACTATGTATTCTTTTCCAACAAAGACTCTTCTGTTGGATTGGTTTTCTGCCTCTTTTTGTATATTTGGAATTATTTCCCTTGAGTTTATGAGACTGAAGGGGAAACACTTTCCCTTGGTATTTTATCCTTCTTTTCCTATGGCACTAGAGTCCGTGATGTTGTGGAAGAAAGTACATATTCCTCTGCCTCTTGCAATGTGTTTCTTGCAATTCATCTTGATTCATATATTTCTCAATTTCAGGTCTAGAAGTGTGAGTATAAGGAGTAGTTTTTTGCTCTACTCTCAAATTTGAGATAATTCCTAAAGGATCATATGACCAAGTGAAACCGAGTTAAAATTTCATTTGTTTAAGGATAAGATCTGCTTCTTTCGTTGTTGTCCTAGCATTACAAATGAAAGGCCCATTTTTTTTTTTAATTTAAAATTGAGATTTCTGTTTGACTAACACAAAGTGTGACTCATCCATATTTATCATTTGCCTAATATACTCTAATGCAAAAATTCTTATGGGAACAAATTTAGGCAATTTATATGGAGGCAATTCACATCCATACACTCTAATCTCAGTGTAATTCTGATATAGGTACCAATCACCTGCCTTTGTCTGTTCACTAAGATGTAGAATTCTCTTAATCTCAATTCCAATTCTAGGTTCAACATCACTGTTAAGTAGGCAAGAAAATCTATACAAAAATTGGTCTACATAATCACTGAATGTGAATTCATTGGTATTCTTCCTTACTAAGGAAGTCCAATGAATTACATACTGTACATTTCCCTATTCATCCAATTTTTCTAGTGCAAATTGAAATCTATCTGCTTGAGGAAATAAAAACAAATAAACAAAGACTAAAGCATGCTCGAAAACTCCTTCTGTAGAAAATTTCGCTGTAATGAAAAATAATTGAAGGCTTTTCTCCTGCTGAGAATATTGATAGAAAACCTATAATT
Source organism: Pinus tabuliformis (assembly GCA_031772625.1). NCBI lineage: Eukaryota > Viridiplantae > Streptophyta > Pinopsida > Pinales > Pinaceae > Pinus > Pinus tabuliformis. Next base: position 773,349,408 of record CM062805.1, read on the forward strand.
GCTTCATCAACCCATTGATCGGTTTGATAGCTCAATAAATAAGAAACTATAGAAATGATTTTTTTGTCATTTTCAGAAACATTCAAGACAGATAAGGAGGGTTTGTTTTGGGAAACTAGACATTTTCAGACAAAAATGTCTCAAAATTTTTGGCTTTGTGGGGAAAAGTCAGGTTTTTATAGAGTTCTATGAGGGAATCTACAGAGAAGGGGTGCAAGGAAGTTGAATTCTGGATCAAGAGCATTTGATATATGGAATCAGGGGTAATTGTGAACAAGATATCATTATTTTGGGCAACAATAGCCCTTTGACTGGGTATGTACCTGAAATGGCACCATGAAACGAACTCTGGGAAATGGTGGGTTTGTGGAAAAACAAATTGAGGTAAGAAGGAGCCCTATTATCACTCTGTAGTTTTCTCTAGGCTGAAAGGAGAAACTCAGAGGTAACCACAGGCGTCTTTTGGTTGATAGACTGGTGTTCTTCAATCGGAGGGGGGCTCCCTCACTCAAACAATATGAAGACTTTAAAGCACGAATTTCAGCAAAGACCAGATCTGAAAGGGAATTTGAAAATTTTTGGTTGAAGTATGGATGGTCGGCTAGGTAATAACACATGATCAATTTGTCCTTTAATTCATTCACTTATGTAAGTAAACCGACATATATTACAAGGGATTTTGAGCATGACTTGGGATACAATGACAGGTTGTAGTATAGAAGGGATAAACTAAAACAAAACAAGTTCTTCCTCTATAATAAAACAATGTTGTTTATATAGGAGAAAGAAAGGCTAGATAGAAAAGATAACATGCATGAGTATATAACATTTCATTTGCAACTGAAATGCGAAATATATATAAATCAACAACCTATTTTGTCTCCATTAATCAAAATATATAGTTCATACATAGGAGATCATTATGTCTAAATTCAATGCATATTTGATCCAACATGGGATCGATCTCAAAACTGAAAAGAGGAACCTGCTATTTTCAAAATAATTTTCCTCAAATGCATACAACATAAGTGTTTTTGTCTCCTAAAAAAAACTTTTTCTAAATAATAAACCAATATATATTCAAATAAGATCATCATGAAGTGAAATAGGAAAAAACACAAAGTTGTTTTCTAAGTGTGCAAAAGGCTGCATAGCATCCAAAAATTTGAGGTTTTGAAAATGGAATGTGGAAAGATGTTGAGGAGGTGAGATGGTTGCCACGTATATTCCATGTCAGCCTCTTGAAAACCTGACAGGTGTCTTTGTTCCAACATGTGTGTGATGGTGTAGGCATGGCCTACACAACTGATTTTCTACGGGCCATATCTCCCAAACAGAAATACATGTGTAAACACTTAAAGAGGTTATTGTATACTACAATTTTTAAAAGATAAACCTCTCTCAGTTTCGATGAATTCTTCCCCGATTTCCCAGAAAACGCTCTGCAAAACCATGACTAAGGAAGAGTATTTGTGCAGTCCAAAAAATAGGCTTTGAAGATGCAATAAAATTTCCTGATCCATGACACCTATGAAAACTCTGGATGAGGTTATTTTTCTTTCCCTTGTCCTTGAGAAACACTTTCAGTTTCCAAAAAATCTCCTTCATGTGGTCGGAAACCGTTCTGAAAAATGGTGGCTAAAATAGAGTGTTTTCGTGCAGTCTGAAAAATAGGCTTTGAATATGCAATCAAATATCTAGATCCGTGACACTTGTGCAAAATTTGGAAGAGGTTATTGTCATGGAAAATTTTTGGGGCTAATATTGCGGGTGGGCTAATTTTCCATGGTTATTCCAAAAAAAGATTCACCAATTTCCATTTTTTATAAAAATGTGCCCAAATTTTACAATATAAAATTATTTTACCTTAAAAATTTCCAACATTTTATAGAGAGAATATATAAATTTTAATAATTTTGCAATTACATCAACAAACATTTTATAGTGTGAATATTAGTGACTAGTGAGATTCACCAATGTTTTTAAACTTCAAGATAATTTTCTATCCTTAAAATTTTCCCTAGTTATTGTTATTTGATCTGTTCTTGAGAAAAACCTCTTTTCGTTCGTCTAAATTCTGCCCCATTTGGTCATAAAACATTCTGCAAAAATAGTACAAAAACAGTCAATTTTAAGAGGAAATTACATTGAACAAAACTGAGAAGATGGATGTGCTTGATATAATGGTGTATAACCCTTTCCCTATTTGCAATCATGCAAGGCTTGCACATAAACCGAGAACAATGGACAACAAAAATCCATCAAGCTATATGCCTTCTCACTACATTTGACAAAACAGTTTTAGTGCCTCCTCACCCTACTGATTTTGTGCATAATCTCCAGAAAACAAGATTAAATGGTGTCCATGCTATGATTTGATATGATGACCATTAGGGAATAGAGGGGATGGAGACTTAGGGTAAAATGTGATGTCTAAATATGTAACAAATTGGAACTTCAATGAATATACTACTTTGAAAACACTCCATTAACTGTAGACACCATGATCAAGTAGACATTCTATCAACACTCAATATCCTGATGTTGGGTTGTGTTATATTCTTTCCACGACTAGCCCACATAGTTAATCGGGGGGTTAGAAAGGGGGCGGAGCCCCCCCTTCGTTGCGCCGATTGCGTAGCGGGGGCAGGGGGGGTCACATGGGTTTTCAGGGGTACAGGTAACCCCACTCTATGGGGTCCAGGGCAGCGCCCCAGAAAATTTTGTTTTTTGACCCTATATTAGGTTGGGTGGAGCTACCCATGGTTTTGCGCATGATTTTTCGCACATGGTTTTGGACGCGATGGTTTTTCAGTCCATGGTATTGGATGCTTCGGCATGTATAAATATGTATTGTAACATTGAAAGGAATATAATGAAAAATCAAGCTGGTAGTCCTGGTTTTGGATCCAGGGGAAAATATCTGCGTATATGTGTTTTATGTGTTATGATCTCGCATTGTTTATTTTCTGTGTTTTAGAATTCGTATGCAGGTAATTTTTGTACAAGGTTAAAACCTACATTTGGTATCAGAGCTATTTCCGCTTCAAGGGGACGCCTTTGTTGCTAAGGGGTTTCGCTCGGGCCTATGGTAGACCCCGTTTAGTGGGAGATCTGTAGGATCAATTTTGGTGGTGAAAGAGGATGGCGATTAATGGCAAGGTAGAGATCGAGAAATTAATGGTCAGAGTTTTGAGTTATGGAAACTCAAGATGGAGGACCTGTTGGTGGATAAAGATCAGTGGGTCGCGGTAGATCCAGGTACTAAACCAACAGGAGTGCTCGATGAAGAATGGAAGAAGTTGGACCGAAAGGCAAAGAGCACAATATGATTGTGTGTCTCAGATTCAGTATTGTTGAATGTATCAGGGGAAGCTACGATGAAGGATTTGTGGGACAATTTAGGGAATTTGTACCAATCTAAGTCTCTGATGAATAAAATGTTCCTTCGGGAAAAGTTGTATAACCTGAGGGTGAAAGATGGAGACTCGGTGACAAAGCATCTGAACACATTTAATATTGTGGTAAGTCAATTATTATCTGTTGATATTAAAATTTCAGATGAAGATAAGTGCATCAGTTTGTTGTGTTCTCTACCCGATTCGTGGGATAGTCTGATTATTGCAATAGGTAGCAATACAACTGCCTTGCAGTTTGATGAAATAGTCTCATCCTTGCTGACAGAGGAGATGAGACAGAAAAATATGGAGAGCCAAAATGGTGATGCCTTGTTTGTACGAGGATGGTCCCAGAACAGAAAAAAAAATAAGTCATCAAGTGGGAGATCTAAATCTAGAGGGAGATCTAAATCTCCAGGAAAACCTATAAAGGTGGTGTGCTGGAAATGTGGAAAGGAAGGGCACTACAAAAGGGACTGTAAATCTAAAGCTCTTGATAAAGGAAAGGGATCTGATGATGCTCCTTCTGCAGAGGTGAAAACCACCTCAGATGAAGGTGGGGATTTGTACTTGGCTTCTTCAAGTACATATGTAGATCATGAGGCATGGTTGATTGACTCAGGTGCATCCTTTCACTTCACTCCCCATAGAGAGTGGTTCTGTGAGTATGAGAAATACAATGGTGGTGATGTCTTCTTAGGGGATGATAGGAAGGCTAGAATCGTTGGTCACAAAAAAGTGAAGTTGAGGTTGCAAGGTGGAAGGGTTAGAACACTTCCGGGTGTTCTGCATATTCCTGCATTGGCCAGAAATCTGATTTCTGTAAGCAAGCTGGATGATGCAGGTGTAAAAACAGTGTTCGAGAAGGATACCTGCAAGATGGTTTGGGAAGCTGCACTGGTATTGATGCAGGGAGTTCGGATTGGAACTCTGTACAAGATGGAAGGTAGCACTGTTGTTGATGGGTGCAACAACTTTGTGGTTCCTGAAAGTGGAGCAGAAAATCTAGTGGTCTCTGGAGAGAAGACCATGCTGTGGCATCAAAGCCTTGGACATCTTAGAGAGAAGGGCCTTCGAATACTTCATGGTAAAGGTATGCGTAATAGCTCTCTGGATTTTGATTTCTATGAAAATTGTGTATATGGGAAGCAGAATCGGGTGAGTTTCCCCTCTGGTGGTAAGAGGGCGAAACACATATTAGAACTTGTGCACAGTGATGTGTTTGGACTTGTGAAGGTTCCATCATTGGGTAAGTCTGTGTACTATGTATCATTTATAGATGACTTCTCAAGGAATACATGGATATATTTCCTTAAGAAGAAATATGAAGTCTTTGACAGGTTTAAAGAATTTAAGGCTCTGGTGGAAAACCAGAAAGAGAAGAAGATAAAGGTGTTGAGGACAGATAACGGTGGAGAGTTTTGCAGTAAGGAATTTGAAGAATTCTGTAAGAAGTGTGGTATAGCACGGTAGAAGACTAGTCCATACACACCTGAGCAAAATGGAGTTGCAGAAATAATGAACAAGACAGTGATGGAAAGGGCAAGAAGCATGCTTAGTGGTGTCGGGTTAGGACAAGAATTCTTAGAAGAGGCGGTGGAGACAACAAGTTACCTAGTCAACAGATCACCTTCATCAACATTAGAGGATAAGACTCTACAAGAGGTATGAACTGGTAAGAAACCCTCTCTTTCACATCTGAGGGTATTTGGATGTGATGCATATGTACATGTTCCAAAGGAGAAACGAACCAAGTTGGATAGTAAATCTGAAAAGTGCATCTTTATTGGGTATAAGGATGGTTTAAAGGGTTTTAAGCTTTGGAACCCAGTAACAAAGAAGGTTGTGTACAACCGAGATGTGTTGTTCAGAGAGTGAAAGATGTTATTAAACATGAAGTCCAACCAAAGGAACCTGAGAAGATAGAGTTTGAGCTTAAGGAGGAAGCATCAGACTCTACAATAGAGGAGGAATCAAAAGATGAAGAGCCACAAACTCCAAGTGTGAGAAGATCAGTTTGAGAAAGAAGGCAGCCATAAAGGTATAGTCCATCTGCTTTCTGTTCAAATTTTGCTTTATCTATTACTGATGATGATCCCAGAACTGTGAAGGAAGCAGTAGATTCAGAGGATGGAAAACTCTGGAAAGAGGCCATGGTTGATGAAATGGAATCTTTGTACAAAAATGAGGCTTGGGATCTGGTGGAGCTTCCGACTGGAAGGAAACCCATTAGTAACAAATGGGTGTTCAATAAGAAGACAAATGTAGAAGGAAAGGTGGAGAAATACAAAGCTTGATTGGTGGAAAAAGGTTATTCCCAGGTGTCGGGAATTGATTTTGGTGATATTTTTTCTCCTGTTGCCAAGGTAACTTTTATTAGATTACTTTTATCTGTTGGTGCTGCTTTTGATTTTGAGGTAGAACAAATGGATGTGAAGACAACATTTCTTCACGAGGATATGGAAGAGGAGATCTACATGAAGCAACCTGAAGGTTTTGCAGTGAAGGGTAAGAAAGAACTGGTATGCAAGTTAAAGAAGTCTTTGTATGGGTTAAAACAATCACCAAGGATGTGGTATCAGAAATTTGATACATTTATACGGGGACTTGGCTTCACCAGAAGCAAAGCAAATCACTGTGTGTATTTTAAATTAATTGGTGACCGTGTTATTTATCTAATCTTGTATGTGGATGATATGCTGTTAGTTGGAAATGACAAACAAATTATCTAGGATTTGAAGACCCATTTGTCCTACAAATTCGACATGAAATATCTTGGTGCTGCAAACTATATTTTGGGCATGGAAATTAAAAGAGATCGGACAAAGAGGAAGCTCTGGTTAAACCAGAGGAAGTATGTCGAGACAATATTGCAGAAGTTTAATAAGCAGGATAGTAAACCAGTGAAGGTTCCTATTCCTGTAGGTGTAAAGTTATTTGCTGAACAGTGTCCCAAGACACAAGAAGAGGAAGAGGACATGTCCCATGTTCCATATGCAAGTGCAGTCGGTAGCCTAATGTATGCGATGGTCTGTACTAGACCAAACATTGCACATGCAGTGGGAGTATTGAGCAAGTTTATGTCAAAACAAGGGAAGGAGCACTAAATAGCAGTGAAGCGGGTTTTCAGGGATTTGCGTGGCACTAGTGATTATGGTTTGTGCTACCAAGGAAGACCAGGATTGGACAGAGTGTTGGATATTCATGGCTTTGTTGATGCAGACTGGGCTGGAGATCTGGATAGAGAAGATCTACAAGTGGGTATGTGTTTAACCTATTTGGAGGTGCGGTTAGTTGGATGAGTAAGAAACAATATGTAGTGGCACTATCTACTACAGAGGCAGAATACATGGCAGCCACTCATGCAAGCAAGGAAGTAGTTTGGTTGCAGAGATTGTGTTCAAGTATGGGGTTAGTACAGGGAGCTATAAGGATAGACTGTGACAGCTAAAGTGAAATTTTCTTGGCAAAGAACCCTGCATATCATTCAAAGACAAAGCATATTGATGTTCAGTATCACTTTTTGAGGGATATGATAGAAGACAAAAAGGTGGTTCTAGTAAAGTTGGACACTTTGAAGAATACTGCAAATGCATTGACAAAATATGTGATCTCTGAGAAGTTCTCTTGGTGTAGAAAAACAATGGACGTTGTAGGGTTGGACAAATGACTAAGCTCTCTTGTGGCCCGTTGTGGGAAGAAAACAACAAGTGAGAGAAAGTTGGGTTGCATTATATTCTTTCCATGACTAGCCGACATAGTTAACAGGGGGGTTAGAAGGGGGCAGAGCCACCCCTTCGTTGTGTCGATTGCGTAGCAGGGGGGTGGTCACAGGGGGTTGACGAGTGCAGGTAAGCCCACTCTATGGGGTCCGAGGCAGCACCCCAGAAAATTTTGTTTTTGGACCCTATATTAGGTTGGGCAAACCTACCTATGGTTTTGTGCATGATTTTTCGCACCTGGTTTTGGACACGATGGTTTTTGGTCCATGGTTTTGGATGCGATGGTTTTTGGTCCATGGTATTGGATGCTTCAGCATGTATAAATATGTATTGTAACATTGAAAGGAATATAATGAAAAATCAAGTTGGTAGTCCTAGTTTTTGGATCCAAGGGAAAATCTCTGTGTATATGTGTTATGAACTCGCATTGTTTATTTTCTGTGTTTTAGAATTTGTATGTAGGTAATTTCTATATAGGGTTAAAACCTACCCCTGACTCAACAACTTGTTATAACAAATTTCAATGCTCATGCACCCCTTCCCATGGCTGACTTTAATGATCAAGGTGATGAAAAAACTCATAATGACTCTCCAGATAGGACAAGGTCAAACTTATAATAGTGGTAATGTTTATGAATTTGACCCCCTACAAGACAAAAAAATAATAGTTCAAATACCTTCAACTAATAAATTAACCAACTCTAACATTGGATCTCTTGGGGATGGCAGAATCCCTATGAGGTGCCAAGAACGACACCGCAGACCAAAATCCTATCCATTGGGAAATGGAAACAATGTGTAAAATTGATATACAAACTACCAAACTAGAAAAATTTACTAACTGGACTGACTGAGAATAATTGTTGACTAACAGACTCTTACTGGACAAACTGACTTATTTATGACAACAACAAGTCAAGATCTTATGGCCTTCACCTTGGGCTTTAAATCTCAACTCTGACTTCCCACACTTGAAATTTTGAACAATGATACCAAACTGCCAAAAGAAAATGCTGGAACATGGCACACTGCTGATAAAGATGCTCAAACCATTGAACTTCTTTATGTACATACTAATCTACCCTAGTAGCTAAGAACCAAATGCTTAATTCAAGAAATGTAAAACCTCCAATATAACCAATCAAAGAGTTGATATGATACCCATGCTCCTTGACTGTGCTTAAGTGGACCATATATTGGTAACTCAGAATAAAATTGAATCCATGCTTCATAGAAAACACAAATACTGCAACAGACTTACCATTGAATCTTGAAAATCATGAAAAATTACCTCCTTTGATGAATGCATCAAAACAAAAAAAGGATCATGGAGATCATGAAGTCCTTCATTTGGTTGATCCTTCTCGAATTTGAATGTAACAATTTTTTCTTTCTTCTCAACGAGATCAGAGACAAGGCTTGTATGTTCTTTCAAATCTTCAGATGGGACAACTGCATCAACAATAATGCCCACATGCACGGTGTCTTCAATAACCTTATTTTCATGATTTTCTTCATTGGCTATAAGCTGAGACAAGGAATGACATGAAGAATAAATGTCTTCCTTCACTTGAACATTATAAACAATATCCTATACCATTTCCTCCTGCTGTTCAAAATGATTCCCATACTCTTGATCATGAGAAGACGGACAAGATTGTTGTAAATTATCATCAAACTCAGAGGATGGAACATGACTGTCATAATTAAAATCTTGATGGGTTTCATTTTCATCCAAGAGAGAGGCTACCATTTCTTCTTGGTGATGAAAGGGATTTTCATGAAGGGCCTCTAAAATTTCCTCATCCATGAACTCATCATCTTCATAATAACTTTCTGAATATTCAATGAAACTCACAAAATGTTCACAACAGTTTTGAATCAACAATAAAGATGGATAAGATTCTTTAAAATTTTCAAAGAATACTAAATGAAAATCATTTAAATAGTAGAAAGTAGCAGCTGGCAATTTTTCATACCATAACCTTACTTTTCCTTCCAGAGTTGCCATGAAGATCTTCATGAGACAATCTTCAGGAAATTGAACCCTCAGCTTCTGTATATGCATGTGAAATTTAATAATATGTAGAGCAACATCCTCTCCATACTCATCTTTGAATATTGGGAGATAACTTGAAAAATCAACATGAGGCATCTGATTTGGAAAGCCAAGAATATGAGATCTATCGATAGGAGTATACCTGACATTCTTGCAATTGAACCCATCTTGATTCTTAGATCTTGTTGCCAGTGGAGTCACTATGAAATTTCAATCTGCTGGATCCTTTGAACTCGGAGTCTCCAAGTGAATGATTCAGCCTATCTGCATCTGTTTTTTGTTCATCGTCAACAACCAAATCTCGAACTTTGACAATATTTCTCGAAGAATATGAAATTGTTCGCTCCCCAACAATGATGCCAATATGTTGTCACTCTATAGTTTTCTCCAAGCTGAAAAGAGAAACGCAGAGGTAACCACAAACCTCTTTTGGTTGATATACTAGTCTTCTTCAACCAGAGGGGGTTCCCTCACTCAAAAAATATAAAGACTTTAAAGCAGAAATTTCAGTAGAGGCTAGATCTGAAAGGGATTTTGAAAATTTTTGGTAGAAGTATGAATGGTCGGCTGGGTAATAACATGTGATCAATTTTTCCTTTAATTCATTCACTTATGCAAGTAAACCAACATCTATTACAAGGGATTTTAAGCATGACTTGGGATACAATGACAAGTTGTAGTATAGAAGGGATAAACTAAAACAAAACAAGTTCTTCCTCTGCAATAAAATAATGTTGCTTATATAGGAGAAAGAAAGGCTAGACAAAAAATATGACATGCATGAGTATATAGCATTTCATTTGCAACTGAAATGTGAAAACAGTTGAAAGAGAGCAACTTAACTGAATTCTAAATCAACTGAGATCAAATACTCATAAAACACAAAGAGACAATAGAATAACTGAGAAATAAACAAAGATAATCCCAGATATCATACCATAAGAATCCTCGTACAGTGTAATCAATAACCCTCAACACGTAAGCATTACACCATGAATTGATCAAAATAACATAAATTTTGGAAAATTGAAACCAACACAACATTGAACCTGTTAGTGTCGGTCTTGAGCCCTCCATCAGTGATCAATAACTCTTTGCATATGCATTTATAGGTGTCTCATCAGTGTCAGTTTTGCATCCCGCTAGGCATGCCATAACACTGAATGGAGGAGCTGGTCTTTGTCTTCTTGGCTTTGCTGGATCAGGTCATACAACAATATAATTGAGTCAGGCTTGTTCTTGTTTTTGTCTTAAAGTCCCATGGTCTTAGGTTTAGGGTTTTGAGTCAAAATCATTTTAAGGTCATGAGTCATGGTCAGTAAGTGCCCAGCAAGCCGGAAGGAGTTTTGTACATATGTTTCATTGTCATCTTCTTCAGCTACAGCTCATTTTATGCCTTGGATTTAAAAACACTGTTTTTAATTACAAGGTCATGTGGATTTTGGAAAAACAAAGAAATTTTCAAAAATTTGTAAAAGTGCCGGCAACAACCCTGGTTCCTTCGCTACAGTCCATCAGGCGGTCAACCTGCAAGAAGAACGGAGTTAAACGCATCAAAAAGCTCATTCCAGGACAAAAAGACTCTAAAATAGTGTTAAAGAGAATACAAAGGTTTAAACATTATAAAGTGGGTTTTTAAAGTCAATTTTTTTTAAATATGAGCCTATAAAAGCAAATTCCCTCTTGAAAGGTCTTCATTGTGCATTTGGAGCAAGAAATTACAAGCAAAAGGCGATTACAGAGCGGAATTGGGCAAATTGTAGAAGTTTCAGTCTTTTGGAGGCTGCGCGACCAAACGGAGGGGCGCGACCAAAAAAAGGCCAACGCGCTGTGTTAAATTACACAGGCGCGACCAAACGGAGGGGTGAGACCAAACTGGCAGCTTGCGCGACCAAAAAGTCTGCCCGCCCTAAAAACTCTCCCAAACGCTCAAATTCACTCAAATTCACTCCAATTTTTAAAGGTATGCCTCCTCCACGTTTTGTGTAATGGTGTTGGGGTTGCAAAAGAAGATTATGGTCATGATTTTATGCAAGGAAATCCATAGAAAATAGGTTAAAATGACTTGATGTTTTTGCATGCTAATGTTAGGTAGTATGTTTGTTTTTCAAGGCAATTTTTTCCTTAGTCCCTCCATTCATTTTCCCAATATAAAATCACAGGTGTTAGGATGTCATTTTTATTAATCTCATTTGCAAAGAAAATACTCAAAACCTACCCCAAATTCCATGAAACCCTAACCCCTCCTGAACCCTATTCCAAACCCTGTTTCTACCATGTATCATGCTCTAACCCTAAGCACTACTACACACAGCAATTCATGTATAAAAACACAGCAAAATGAAAAAGAAACATTATAAAAAAAAAACAAATAAAAAGTGATGACAAGGCATGCACATAAGAAATTGTAAAAACAGTGAAAATGTCATTTGCATAGCCTTATAAAAAATAAAGAAAAGTGTCATTTTGCTGTGTATATGTCAAAGATTCAAAGCTGTGTTAAAGTCATCACAAAATTCATCAAAAATACAGCTGCATAGTTATCAAAAGAAGCAGTCTTGCTGTGTTAGGGTTTTGTATTAGCATGGTTTTCATCCCCTTTCTCAAAACTCTGTTTTTCCCTACCTATTTCCCTATGTAAACCCCAATTCAATTGTTTGTCCCTTCAGTTAAACTCCCTAGGCAATTGAATGTCCCTCCCTATGATCAAAGCACACAGTCAAACCCTAATTCCCCATGGTAAAAGCATGATGAAGCTACCACTGTCCTAAATGAATTGCTGTTACAAAAATTAGTTGGCAGTGATTATTAAAAGGGTTTCACTGTCCCCCCAAACCTAATTCCTAATATCCTCTCTTTTCCCTAATTCCCAAGTTATCAATTCCCTCTCCCTTCCATTGTAACATGATCACAGCAATCCCCTTCCCTTCTTCTTACAATCTAATACCCAAAATCCCTGTTTCATATTAGCATCAAATGGTCATTTCAAAATGTGGAAAAAACAGAGTATGCTCATGAAAGATATTTGAAGACAAAATATAAAAGCAGCAGCCTGTTAAATGTTTATGATTGATGCTACTCTATTCCCTTATACTTTCATTCCCTCCATGATGAAAATCTATATTGTCCTTTCCCTTGGTGATCATAAAACATATTTCCCTAATACAGTATTCATTTGCAAATGATGAAAGATGGAATGACATGTTTAGCATTATGTGATGTTTTCCTTCAGAATTCCCTGCTTATATATATATTTTTTCCCTTTCCTATATGTAAATTCCCTCCCCTAACATATCCCTCATGATGTTTCCCCTTGAAAACAGCATACTTCACAGCATTTTGCAGGCAGGGCAGCGGTCATTTTGACTTATTTATTCCACCTTGCTCAATAACACCATGTCAACCACTGAGACTAATGAGCAAGGTGATGACCGATCATCATCTACTGAGATTGAGATACAGCAGAGGCCTCGTAGGGGAGGCAAGGGTGGTCATCACAGGAGGGAAGAGCCCACATCATTGACAGAGTTGCAGGCTTGCCCATTGGCAGTGTCTTGTTTTCAGCATATGGCTTGTTTTCAGTTTTGTGAGAGGCTGTCACACATCCAGCATCACAGAGACTTGGCCCGGTTGTTTGTCCTCCATCTCCATGACAGGCAGGTCACCCTTGCAGGGGTGAATTTTGTGTTTTCTCCAGAGGCTATCACAGATGCTACCGGGATACCCAATGTGGGTGAGGTGTGGCCGAAGCGCAAGTGGGTGGACCTGGTATACTATGAGCCATATGTTAGGCCTGCCCATGTGCATCACTTGACAAGGAACTTTCCTATCAAGTTCCTCCGAGCAGAGTATATAGACACCATGAGACTCATTATGCACTACTTCACATGCGAGGGGAGATTCTCACGAGTATTTTCTTGTCATATCCGCATGATGATGCACTTCACCAGAGTGAGGATGATGAACATTTCGGCATTCTTATTTCATGACATTCAGAGGATAGCCACTACCTTTCGGAGACAGACTCCAGTACAGCAGCTCCGGAGCCTATGCCATCATGGTCTTATTCAGCTAGTAGTTTCCCATCAGCTGAGCCAGCAGGGCATCCCTTGGGCGGATTTCATCTCCCGAGATGTTTTCACACAGCCACATTCAGGGCCTGAGGCAGTTCATGAGGAGGGAGGGCCATCACATCAGCCCGAGACTAGCATCCCGAGACACATGGCTTCTTCTCCTCGGGTCACATATCAGAGAGGTCACAGGACCTTATTTGCAGCAGCCCGACGAGTACTTTCTCTACAGCCAGTGGAAGGGGTCTCGTCTTCATCATCAGAGCAGCGAGTGTTATCTCCACATCAGGTGGAAGGGGCCTCGCTTTCTTCATCGGCACAGGCAGTACGAGAGGGCAAGCAGCCCATGGTTGAGGATGAGGCAGTTGGCGAGGCACATGATGATTTCACTGGTCGTGATGCTCATTCTCCTCCTTCTTCAGATTTCTATGAGCTCAAGGAAGAGAACCTTGTGTTGCAGCGGAAGCTTGAGATGGCTCAGTGGACTATCACTTATTTAGAGCAGCGGACCAAACAGCTGGAGACCGAGAAGGAGTTGGATGAGTTATGGAGGATGCGATTTGACCGAGTCATCAATCGCAGGAGGCCTGGGGACCCACTGCCCATGGATAGAGAGTTATTGCTCATCCGAGCAAATTGGCGCTTGGAGGGACTGTTAGACAAGGCAAACCGTGACAACAAGCTGCTCCGGAACATGAAGACACACTACTGGGCAAGATTACATGTTTGCAAGGCGAGAATAAAAATTCTCCAAAGAGAGCTGTCAGAGGCCCGGAAGAAGAAGAAAAGGACAAATCCACTCCGCATCTTGGCTGAGGCATCCCTCACTCATCATGGTACTGATCAGCCTTGATCTAGCATCAAAATCTGAAAATTTTGAGAATTTTGGAGCATTTTGCAAATTTTTGGTAAAATTACAGGTTTTGCCCACGGTTTGGTCTCACCCCGGGTGAGACCATTTTGAAGGGCTGCTCGGAATTTTGCAAACTTGGCATTTTTGGAAAGGGCATGCAAAAAGAAAAATTACCAGTACTTGGGGGCAGCCTAATTTTGAGTTTTGAGCCTCCAAAAGCTCAAAATACACCTTAAAAATGACTTTCTGCCCACTTTTTGAGTTGCAGAAAGTGACCTTGGGAGAAATGGTTTTTGAGGGGTCAAATCAACACCAAATCTAGAAATTCCACTTGGGATGGAAAGTAGACAGGCTAAGCTTTCCAATGAGCCATCTTGCACCTGATTTGGATCAGTGGAACCCACTCAAAAGTAGCTGCAAAGGGGCGCGACCAGAACTTCCAGGGGCGCGACCAAAACCTCCAGATTTGCCAATTTTTGACTAGTTCGGCCAGAAAAGCACTATTTTCACTTTGGTTGACTATTTGGGCATGTAAATGATGGATTATTGTGTAAATTTCATGGCATTAGATACTTTTACTCTTCTTTACCACTTCTAGAAGCTTCTTTAATGTAAATAGTGAATATTTAATGCATAGATAAGCTTCCTAAGTTTTAGAGGTAAGTTGTTGAGCTGGCCTATTATCTAGTGACTGATTTAGAATTAGTTGCAACAGCTCCTAGGAAGCTGAGCTCGACCCCTAGAGGTGGGGAAAGAGGTTTGACCTTCTATATTATGCCTTCTCTTTCTCATTTTGATGGTTGGACTCTAGAGGGAGAAGTGCTATTGTATTTTTGACTTGTATTTTCTGCAATTTGAGGAAAAGGAAGGCCAGGGTTTTGCAGACTTCATTGTGGATTCTTGTGGATTATTATGTTGATGTTGTGTCTCCTACTGTTATTGTAAGTGTGTTTATGTGTTCCATTTCTTGATCTCTTGCTGCTATTTAAACAAAAGAAGTGATAAAGTTTGAATTCATGCATGCCATGCTCAGCTTTCAATTTTGTTTAAAATTTATGTTTTCCACTGTCTAGAGAGGATTCGAATTCATTGTTTGCCCTCTTTAGCCTCTTTTCTTTCTTCCCTGATCATCTCTTTCAGTTAAAGGCATCAGCATAGACTCCTACCTTGCCCCAAAGACCCACCTGCAAAAACTGAGCTCAATCCCCGCACCCTAAATTGCACTCCCTCCAATTGCCACCAAAAACCCAAAAAATCTTTAAATCAACCCCCCTTATCAATTTACTAGCCTAATATCTTTGATCCTAATTGGTCAGCTTATTATATTATAAGATCTATCAAATCTGACCCGAGAGAGCCTTCTCATACCTCGTAGGGCTAGCTACGAGGTGAAATGGTTTGATGTAGCCTTGAGAGTTTGTCTATCTCAGCCTAGGTGAATTCCAAGCGCTAACATATTGGCGACTCCACTGGGGAAGAACATCTAAATCTTTGCTCATTGAGTGTGTTGTTTCATAAGTCTTAGACGGAGCCTGAAGTTACGCCAGAAGCCTTTGAAAACGCTCTTGTTTTACATCAGCGTTAGTAGATAAACGCTGCTTCAGTCTATCTCCGTGGGATTTGTGAACATAGCGCTTCAGTGACATCTTTATTCCAGTATCATTATGGACTCTAAGCTTCAGATGATAAGCTAAGAGTTTCTATTTGGCTGAGTGGTTTTTCCTTTCCTCGTTTATTTGTATTTACAAGCTGGCTTCTGATCCAAAATTGATTGTTAGATCTAATTCATCGCCTGCTGTAATTAAATATTTTGAAGATCTTGATTTCGACGAGGATTTTGAATTGTCATTGTTTAAATCTAAATCTGAAAGTGCACTCGATACTTTGGTTCTTGATCCTGACTTTGCAGCTGTGATTGACCTCGAAAGGCATAACAAAGTGGTTGAATCTTATATTTTGCGGCATCTTCAAAGTAGTATACATGCTTCAACTCTTGTTGATTTTATTGAAAACATATCTGATCATATTGGGTCTACTATTGATCAAGCTGAAAATCTTCAAACTTCCCTCACGGCTCATCGAGCTTCTTTCCCTCCTTTCATCTCTATTTCACCTGTTTCGCCTATAGTTACACTTCCCGATACCCCTGTTGGTTCACCTCCATCTACACCTCAAACTCCATCATCACCTTTATCTCCGCCAACATCCCTTCCCCTTATCACAACCCCTGTTATTATACTTCCACCTCCTCCTCATCATACTCCTTCTACTCCTCCACCTCCCCCGCCTAGAGCTATGGCTGCCCGATTTGCTCCCCTCGTTCTCCCTGCAAACCTTCATGACATGCCAGCTGACTACCAGAGCAAGATACCAATGTTTGATGGCACTCCACAGAGTGTCTCAGCTCAGCAGCATGTTGACCGGATGACTACCTTTTTTGATCTGTATGAATTGGATGAGGAAGATGTTACCATGAGGTTGTTCGTTCAGACTTTTGGAGGAGAGGTCCGGAAATGGTTCAGAGGGTTGAGAGCAAATAGTATTGTTTCTTTGGAAGCACTTCAAACACAATTCTTGGACAGATGGGAAATCAGAAAGGATCCGCTGCAAATCAATGCCGAATATAACAACCTTAAGAGAAATCCGGGTGAGTCCGTTCAAGACTACATCATAAGATTTAATGCAGTGTATAATGCTATACCAGATGATCTTAAGCCTTCTCGAAAATCTGCCTTGCTCAAGTTCCCGGATGGTTTCGATCCGGAGATGGCCTACTCACTGCGGGACCGAGATCCTCCTACTTTGGAGGAAATGCAGAAAATTGCAGTCAGTGTGGAGGCTAATTTGAATGACAAAAGGGCAAGAATGAAGGCGGAAAAGAAGGTCACAATCAAAGAGGAGGTAGCATCCACTTCTCAAGTTATTCGGAAAATGGAAGAGATGTCAAAGGCACTCCAAAATCT
Source organism: Pinus tabuliformis (assembly GCA_031772625.1). Taxonomy (NCBI): domain Eukaryota; kingdom Viridiplantae; phylum Streptophyta; class Pinopsida; order Pinales; family Pinaceae; genus Pinus; species Pinus tabuliformis. The sequence goes on from CM062805.1 coordinate 773,366,473, forward strand.
CAGTCTTGGCAAACCGGAACCACAAGTTCGAAATCCGAACTTTAGAGGCCAACAACAGCAGCCCCAATATAGGATAAAACAGCGGGAGCCACGAGGACAAGAGGCAGCAGTACAGCAACCGATCCAACCCCCATTTCAGCAAAACTATGTCACTCAAGAATCTGAAGATGAGGGTGAAGGTCCCGGTGAAGAAAATCATTTTTTCACTCCCGATGACATGCCCACTTACATCACAGAAGAAGACGAGCTGGTAAGTAATGCTTATGCACCTCAAGATGAGCATTACATTCTATCTAATGATGTGGCACTTCAAGATGAGTCTGAGGAATATCAAAGAGGTTATCTAAATGCCTTATCAGCTCAACAAGGCAAAGAGAGACAGCTGAGAAACCGAACAGTACCTATACATCCACTTCAAAAGAAGGTAGAAAATGCGGCAAAGAATGATGCTTCTGTTCCGCAAAGAAAAGGTAAAGAAATCATGGATTCTTCATCAGCCCCAACAGCTCCAGCAAACAAGATGGATCAGCCATCAAATGTACCTAAAGATAGAGCAGAAAAAAGAGATAATCCGGCCAAAGAAAGTGAAAGAAGTCAAGCGTTCAGCATTGAGAATGAAGTCTCAAAATTGAAATTGTCCATTCCACTTACTGAAGTCATGAAGAACACTACTTACAGAGCACAAATTTCTAAGATGTTCAATACTGATCCAATGTTAGATGCGGTTAATGTGGAGGATGATCAGCCGGAATTGATCTTTGGGCCAGCTCTCAATGGTGAGTCACCGGAAAGCGATGTCCCGCCATTCTATATCAGCTTGAGAATTCATGATTATGTTCTTCATAATGCTATGTTCGATTCGGGAGCATCACACAATTTAATGCCCAAGGCAATAATGGAGAAGTTGGGACTTGATATAACTCGTAACTACCATGATCTATACTCATTTGATTCCAGCCGAGTTAGATGCATCGGTCTGATTAAAGATTTAGTTGTTAGCTTGGATCAAATTCCCGCAAAGAATCTCTTGATGGATGTGGTAGTAGCGGACATTCCGCCAAGGTTTGGCATGCTTCTTTCAAGGTCATGGGGATCAAAACTCAAAGGCACTTTACAGCTGGACTTTTCATATGCCACTATTCCGGTGTTTGGACAAATGAGGAAAGTCTATCGAGAGCAAAAGATGAAGTATATGATTACAAGCAAGGAAAAAACGGTAAATCATCCTGTAAACTATGTACAGACAGATCTAGAGTCCTATGTTTTATTTGCTGATAGTTTTAATGAAGTAAATAGTCAATTAGTTCAGATAGAAGATATCCCAGGCATTGCCGAAGATGTTAGAGAAGTATTGAGAACGGAAAGCAAAGAAAAGGCTGCTGTCATAAAGTCAATTGCTGAGATAAATGGACAGCAAGTCATGACTGAAACAACATCACAAGTACAGCCCTTGGATGATGATGAAGATGGTCTTTGGACCATGGATTTCGACGGGGCAGTGGGCAGCGATGGAGCAGGCATTGGCGTATGGATCCGCAGCCCATTTTCAGTCTCTAAACAAGTTCCAATTAAGGTACAAGTTTGCTCTTATAAATTGGCTTTTGATTGTTCAAATAATGAAGCTGAATATGAGGCCCTTATAGCTGGTTTGAAAATCCTCCGGAAATTAAAAGCAAAGAAGATAGCAATTTATGGCGACTCCGAGTTAGTGATCAAACAAGTAAAGGGGGAATTTCAAGCTAAACATCCTCGTATGCGGGCTTATCGCAATGCTGTTCTAGATATTTTGAAGCGGTTTTCAGAGCATACTTTAACATGCATACCCCGGATACAAAATGGAGTTGCCGATGCTTTGGCTAAGGCAGCAAGCAATTTAAAGATACCAATGAATTCGAGTAACAAGTTTGAAATCTATGTAAAACACCGCCCCACAATCCCGGACAACCAAAGGAATTGGCAAGTCTTTCAGGATGATGAGGAAATCAAAGACTTCTTGCATGGAGAAGGAAAGTTTGAAGAAATCTCAATTGACATGGAGCCTGAAGGAATAAATCAAATGGATGTTTTGCAGCTGAAAGACAATCATATTCCAAAGGGACTGATTCCTTTAGAAGAGCTTTTTGATCAAGACGATGTGGCTCGCAAGCCAACTTTGATGCCAACCGAAGAAGGTGTGGAAGATGTCAACCTTGGGACAGTGGAACATCCAAAGATGGTGAAATTATCGAAGGCCCTGCCACCCAAGGTAAGGAATCAATACATTAGATTGTTGTCATCATTTACTAATGTATTCGCTTGGGATTATTCAGATCTAAAGACTTATGATACAAGCATAATTCAACACACTATTCCAATCAAACAAAATCAGAAACCTTTTCGGCAGAAGTTGCGGAGGATCAATCCCAAGTTGTTGCCCTTGATTGAAAAAGAGGTAAATAGACTTTATCAATCCGGAATTATAGTTCCCGTTCACTTTTCAGATTGGATTTCTAATCTAGTGCCAGTGAGGAAGAAAACCGGTGAGATTCGGTTATGCATAGATTTTAGAAATTTGAACAAGGTATCTCTCAAAGATAACTATCCGCTGCCAAAGATGGATCACATATTGCAGCGAGTAGTAGGTGCCTCCAAGATGTCATTGTTGGATGGATACTCCGGCTACAATCAGATCTTGGTCCATGAGGATGACCGTGATAAGACAGCCTTCACTACACCTTGGGGAACATTTCATTATGCTAAAATGCCTTTTGGTTTAAAGAATGCAGGTGCAACATTTCAGCGAGCTATGGACATGGCTTTTGCCAATGAAAAGGACATATTTTTAGTTGTTTATCTTGATGACTTAACGGTGTTTTCTAAATCCGATGAGGAGCATCTTTTTCATTTGACGAAAGTTTTTCAAAAATGCAGAAAATATGGCATCTCTTTAAATCCAAAAAAGAGTCTCTTCGCCATGAGTGAAGGTAAATTGTTGGGACATATCATTTCCAAAGATGGTATACGTATTGATCCCGCAAGAGTGGAGGCAATTCAGCAGCTAGAACAGCCCCGAAACAAGAAGGAGATACAATCTTTTAATGGTAAATTGAATTTTCTGCGTCGCTTCATTCCTAATCTTGCAGAGCACTTAAGAGAAATGACTAACATGCTTCGGAAGGACAGCGAGATCAAATGGACTGAGGAGGCAGTCAAATCCTTCAACTTAATCAAGGTAATCTTGTCTTCAGCCCCGACCTTAATCAGCCCTGATTATACTCAGGATTTCATATTGTTTTCTTTCGCTTCCGAGCATACACTAGCAGCAGTTTTGATGCAAAAAAGAGAGGGTGTTGAAAGGCCAATTTCATTTTTCAGCCGGATCATTAGAGATGGGGCATTAAACTATAACATCATTGAGAAACAAGCGCTGGCCCTGATTAAAGCATTGAAAGATTTCCGGGTTTATATTCTTCATTCTCATGTCTTAGCTTATGTTCCTAGTGCAGCGGTAAAGGATGTCTTGGTACAAACAGAGCCGGAAGGTAGGAGAGGCAAGTGGATTGCTGCTCTCTTGGAGTATGATGTTGAAATCAAGCCAACCAAGCTGGTTAAAGGACAAGGACTTGCTAAACTAATGGCTGAAACAAACCTACATGCGCTTGACATCAACTTGATTGCAGCCTTGTCCGATGGTGAAGGAGAAAATTCAGCGGTTCAGGTATCAGACATTTTCATTAATTCTCCTTGGTATACTGATATAGTATATGTACTTCAGAATGTGTCCGCGCCTCCTGGAATGTCAAAGAACAAAGCAAGGACTTTGAAATTGAAGGCCGCTAAATTTTGCATCATGAAATCAGCATTGTATTGGAAAGATCCCGGAGGCATCCTACTGAATTGTTTGGTTGAAGAAGAAGCGAAAACAACGGTAGAAGACTTCCATAAAGGTGATTGTGGAGGTCATTTATTTTGGAAAACTACAGCCAACAAGATTTTGAGAGCTGGTTTCTATTGGCCATCCCTTTTTTCTGATGTATACAAAGCGGTGAAGAGCTGCCATGAGTGCCAAATATTTCAAGGGAAACAAAGATTGCAGCCATTGCCACTCAAGCCGGTGGAAATTAGTGCGCCTTTTCAGCAGTGGGGCCTTGATTTCATTGGTGAAATACACCCAGCTTCATCCGGGCAGCATAGATGGATTTTGACTGCTACCGACTACTTCACCAAGTGGATAGAAGCAGTTCCTACTCGACAGGCCACAGACTCGGTAATTATCTCCTTTCTTGAAACTAATATCTTGTCCCGTTTTGGCTGTCCATTCAAATTGATCACGGATAATGCAGCTGCTTTCAAGTCAAATAAGATGGTGGATTTTTGTTATAAGTACAATATCAGTTTGGGTCACTCCACCGCTTATCATCCGCAAGGTAATGGGCTGGCCGAATCATCAAATAAATCACTAGTAAACATTATCAAAAAGATGCTGGAGATCAACAAGAAAAGTTGGCACAAGAAGTTGGTCAATGCACTGTGGGCTGATCGGGTGAGCCAAAAGAGATCAATAGGAATGTCGCCATTTGAGATTGTTTACGGGGTTGATGCAGTTTTTCCTACATCACTTAGTGTACCAGTCGCAAAGTTAATCCAAGAAACGGGAGAAGACATGGATCCAATGCAACGGAGAATCAGTCAAATGGTCCACCTACAGCAGACAAGGGAAGAAGTCCTCCAAAACTCTTTGAAGCTGCAAGAACGTATCAAGAAGATTTATGATAAGAAGGCAAAATCAGAAAATTTTCAACTAGAAGATGTTGTTTTGAGATGGGATGCTCGAAACGAGGACAAAGGTAAACACGGTAAGTTTGATAATCTGTGGAAAGGTCCTTTTAAGATTGCTGCATATCGTGGTCCTAATGCTTTCCTTCTTAAGGAGTTGAATGGCGATGAATGTCCCGGTGGGTCGGTGAATGGCCGGCTTCTCAAGAGATATCATGTTTGAACAATGCTGCTCTAAATCATCTTCATTGTACATATCATTTTACCTTACTACAGCAAGCGTGAACTGATCTTTCATTCTTGGTTTGGGGCCCGAAGTGAAGGCTATAATTCCAAGCATGAAGATTGGTTGGTGTGGGATTTCAGTTTGTTTATTTTCTGCAAAAAGTCAGTTTGTTTGAGTCATAGTCCTTTCAAAGTTTTCAGTTTATAGTCAAGTCAAATAAAGTCTTTTTGAGTTGGTTATTTTTTCTATTAGTTGACTCCATTGCCCAATGAATAAACCACTGGTCTGCTCTCCCAAGAGGTCTGAGGTTCTTGGCACCTCCAAGGAGCTACCATCCCCATTGGAGCCAATGTTAGTGTCGGTCTTGAGCCCTCCATCAGTGATCAATAACTCTTTGCATATGCATTTATAGGTGTCTCATCAGTGTCAGTTTTGCATCCCGCTAGGCATGCCATAACACTGAATGGAGGAGCTGGTCTTTGTCTTCTTGGCTTTGCTGGATCAGGTCATACAACAATATAATTGAGTCAGGCTTGTTCTTGTTTTTGTCTTAAAGTCCCATGGTCTTAGGTTTAGGGTTTTGAGTCAAAATCATTTTAAGGTCATGAGTCATGGTCAGTAAGTGCCCAGCAAGCCGGAAGGAGTTTTGTACATATGTTTCATTGTCATCTTCTTCAGCTACAGCTCATTTTATGCCTTGGATTTAAAAACACTGTTTTTAATTACAAGGTCATGTGGATTTTGGAAAAACAAAGAAATTTTCAAAAATTTGTAAAAGTGCCGGCAACAACCCTGGTTCCTTCGCTACAGTCCATCAGGCGGTCAACCTGCAAGAAGAACGGAGTTAAACGCATCAAAAAGCTCATTCCAGGACAAAAAGACTCTAAAATAGTGTTAAAGAGAATACAAAGGTTTAAACATTATAAAGTGGGTTTTTAAAGTCAATTTTTTTTAAATATGAGCCTATAAAAGCAAATTCCCTCTTGAAAGGTCTTCATTGTGCATTTGGAGCAAGAAATTACAAGCAAAAGGCGATTAGAGAGCGAAATTGGGCAAATTGCAGAAGTTTCAGTCTTTTGGAGGCTGCGCGACCAAACGGAGGGGCGCGACCAAAAAAAGGCCAACGCGCTGTGTTAAATTACACAGGCGCGACCAAACGGAGGGGTGACCAAACGGAGGGGTGAGACCAAACTGGCAGCTTGCGCGACCAAAAAGTCTGCCTGCCCTAAAAACTCTCCCAAACGCTCAAATTCACTCAAATTCACTCCAATTTTTAAAGGTATGCCTCCTCCACGTTTTGTGTAATGGTGTTGGGGTTGCAAAAGAAGATTATGGTCATGATTTTATGCAAGGAAATCCATAGAAAATAGGTTAAAATGACTTGATGTTTTTGCATGCTAATGTTAGGTAGTATGTTTGTTTTTCAAGGCAATTTTTTCCTTAGTCCCTCCATTCATTTTCCCAATATAAAATCACAGGTGTTAGGATGTCATTTTTATTAATCTCATTTGCAAAGAAAATACTCAAAACCTACCCCAAATTCCATGAAACCCTAACCCCTCCTGAACCCTATTCCAAACCCTGTTTCTACCATGTATCATGCTCTAACCCTAAGCACTACTACACACAGCAATTCATGTATAAAAACACAGCAAAATGAAAAAGAAACATTATAAAAAAAAAACAAATAAAAAGTGATGACAAGGCATGCACATAAGAAATTGTAAAAACAGTGAAAATGTCATTTGCATAGCCTTATAAAAAATAAAGAAAAGTGTCATTTTGCTGTGTATATGTCAAAGATTCAAAGCTGTGTTAAAGTCATCACAAAATTCATCAAAAATACAGCTGCATAGTTATCAAAAGAAGCAGTCTTGCTGTGTTAGGGTTTTGTATTAGCATGGTTTTCATCCCCTTTCTCAAAACTCTGTTTTTCCCTACCTATTTCCCTATGTAAACCCCAATTCAATTGCTTGTCCCTTCAGTTAAACTCCCTAGGCAATTGAATGTCCCTCCCTATGATCAAAGCACACAGTCAAACCCTAATTCCCCATGGTAAAAGCATGATGAAGCTACCACTGTCCTAAATGAATTGCTGTTACAAAAATTAGTTGGCAGTGATTATTAAAAGGGTTTCACTGTCCCCCCAAACCTAATTCCTAATATCCTCTCTTTTCCCTAATTCCCAAGTTATCAATTCCCTCTCCCTTCCATTGTAACATGATCACAGCAATCCCCTTCCCTTCTTCTTACAATCTAATACCCAAAATCCCTGTTTCATATTAGCATCAAATGGTCATTTCAAAATGTGGAAAAAACAGAGTATGCTCATGAAAGATATTTGAAGACAAAATATAAAAGCAGCAGCCTGTTAAATGTTTATGATTGATGCTACTCTATTCCCTTATACTTTCATTCCCTCCATGATGAAAATCTATATTGTCCTTTCCCTTGGTGATCATAAAACATATTTCCCTAATACAGTATTCATTTGCAAATGATGAAAGATGGAATGACATGTTTAGCATTATGTGATGTTTTCCTTCAGAATTCCCTGCTTATATATATATTTTTTCCCTTTCCTATATGTAAATTCCCTCCCCTAACATATCCCTCATGATGTTTCCCCTTGAAAACAGCATACTTCACAACATTTTGCAGGCAGGGCAGCGGTCATTTTGACTTATTTATTCCACCTTGCTCAATAACACCATGTCAACCACTGAGACTAATGAGCAAGGTGATGACCGATCATCATCTACTGAGATTGAGATACAGCAGAGGCCTCGTAGGGGAGGCAAGGGTGGTCATCACAGGAGGGAAGAGCCCACATCATTGACAGAGTTGCAGGCTTGCCCATTGGCAGTGTCTTGTTTTCAGCATATGGCTTGTTTTCAGTTTTGTGAGAGGCTGTCACACATCCAGCATCACAGAGACTTGGCCCGGTTGTTTGTCCTCCATCTCCATGACAGGCAGGTCACCCTTGCAGGGGTGAATTTTGTGTTTTCTCCAGAGGCTATCACAGATGCTACCGGGATACCCAATGTGGGTGAGGTGTGGCCGAAGCGCAAGTGGGTGGACCTGGTATACTATGAGCCATATGTTAGGCCTGCCCATGTGCATCACTTGACAAGGAACTTTCCTATCAAGTTCCTCCGAGCAGAGTATATAGACACCATGAGACTCATTATGCACTACTTCACATGCGAGGGGAGATTCTCACGAGTATTTTCTTGTCATATCCGCATGATGATGCACTTCACCAGAGTGAGGATGATGAACATTTCGGCATTCTTATTTCATGACATTCAGAGGATAGCCACTACCTTTCGGAGACAGACTCCAGTACAGCAGCTCCGGAGCCTATGCCATCATGGTCTTATTCAGCTAGTAGTTTCCCATCAGCTGAGCCAGCAGGGCATCCCTTGGGCGGATTTCATCTCCCGAGATGTTTTCACACAGCCACATTCAGGGCCTGAGGCAGTTCATGAGGAGGGAGGGCCATCACATCAGCCCGAGACCAGCATCCCGAGACACATGGCTTCTTCTCCTCGGGTCACATATCAGAGAGGTCACAGGACCTTATTTGCAGCAGCCCGACGAGTACTTTCTCTACAGCCAGTGGAAGGGGTCTCGTCTTCATCATCAGAGCAGCGAGTGTTATCTCCACATCAGGTGGAAGGGGCCTCGCTTTCTTCATCGGCACAGGCAGTACGAGAGGGCAAGCAGCCCATGGTTGAGGATGAGGCAGTTGGCGAGGCACATGATGATTTCACTGGTCGTGATGCTCATTCTCCTCCTTCTTCAGATTTCTATGAGCTCAAGGAAGAGAACCTTGTGTTGCAGCGGAAGCTTGAGATGGCTCAGTGGACTATCACTTATTTAGAGCAGCGGACCAAACAGCTGGAGACCGAGAAGGAGTTGGATGAGTTATGGAGGATGCGATTTGACCGAGTCATCAATCGCAGGAGGCCTGGGGACCCACTGCCCATGGATAGAGAGTTATTGCTCATCCGAGCAAATTGGCGCTTGGAGGGACTGTTAGACAAGGCAAACCGTGACAACAAGCTGCTCCGGAACATGAAGACACACTACTGGGCAAGATTACATGTTTGCAAGGCGAGAATAAAAATTCTCCAAAGAGAGCTGTCAGAGGCCCGGAAGAAGAAGAAAAGGACAAATCCACTCCGCATCTTGGCTGAGGCATCCCTCACTCATCATGGTACTGATCAGCCTTGATCTAGCATCAAAATCTGAAAATTTTGAGAATTTTGGAGCATTTTGCAAATTTTTGGTAAAATTACAGGTTTTGCCCACGGTTTGGTCTCACCCCGGGTGAGACCATTTTGAAGGGCTGCTCGGAATTTTGCAAACTTGGCATTTTTGGAAAGGGCATGCAAAAAGAAAAATTACCAGTACTTGGGGGCAGCCTAATTTTGAGTTTTGAGCCTCCAAAAGCTCAAAATACACCTTAAAAATGACTTTCTGCCCACTTTTTGAGTTGCAGAAAGTGACCTTGGGAGAAATGGTTTTTGAGGGGTCAAATCAACACCAAATCTAGAAATTCCACTTGGGATGGAAAGTAGACAGGCTAAGCTTTCCAATGAGCCATCTTGCACCTGATTTGGATCAGTGGAACCCACTCAAAAGTAGCTGCAAAGGGGCGCGACCAGAACTTCCAGGGGCGCGACCAAAACCTCCAGATTTGCCAATTTTTGACTAGTTCGGCCAGAAAAGCACTATTTTCACTTTGGTTGACTATTTGGGCATGTAAATGATGGATTATTGTGTAAATTTCATGGCATTAGATACTTTTACTCTTCTTTACCACTTCTAGAAGCTTCTTTAATGTAAATAGTGAATATTTAATGCATAGATAAGCTTCCTAAGTTTTAGAGGTAAGTTGTTGAGCTGGCCTATTATCTAGTGACTGATTTAGAATTAGTTGCAACAGCTCCTAGGAAGCTGAGCTCGACCCCTAGAGGTGGGGAAAGAGGTTTGACCTTCTATATTATGCCTTCTCTTTCTCATTTTGATGGTTGGACTCTAGAGGGAGAAGTGCTATTGTATTTTTGACTTGTATTTTCTGCAATTTGAGGAAAAGGAAGGCCAGGGTTTTGCAGACTTCATTGTGGATTCTTGTGGATTATTATGTTGATGGTGTGTCTCCTACTGTTATTGTAAGTGTGTTTATGTGTTCCATTTCTTGATCTCTTGCTGCTATTTAAACAAAAGAAGTGATAAAGTTTGAATTCATGCATGCCATGCTCAGCTTTCAATTTTGTTTAAAATTTATGTTTTCCACTGTCTAGAGAGGATTCGAATTCATTGTTTGCCCTCTTTAGCCTCTTTTCTTTCTTCCCTGATCATCTCTTTCAGTTAAAGGCATCAGCATAGACTCCTACCTTGCCCCAAAGACCCACCTGCAAAAACTGAGCTCAATCCCCGCACCCTAAATTGCACTCCCTCCAATTGCCACCAAAAACCCAAAAAATCTTTAAATCAACCCCCCTTATCAATTTACTAGCCTAATATCTTTGATCCTAATTGGTCAGCTTATTATATTATAAGATCTATCAAATCTGACCCGAGAGAGCCTTCTCATACCTCGTAGGGCTAGCTACGAGGTGAAATGGTTTGATGTAGCCTTGAGAGTTTGTCTATCTCAGCCTAGGTGAATTCCAAGTGCTAACAGAACCATCAACAACCTGTTCTATCTTCATTAACCAAAATATATAGTTCATACATAGGAGATCATTGTGTCTAAATTCAATGCATATTAGATCCAACAGGGTATCAATCTCAAAACTGAAAAGAGGAAACTGTTGTTTTCAAAATGCTTTTCCTCAAAAGCATAAAACACAAAAATGTTTTTGTCTCCTAAAAAAAAAAACTTTTTCTAAATAATAAACCAAGATATGTCCGAACAATCAGCATGAAGTGAAATAGGAAAAAGCACAAAGCTGCTTTCTGAGTGTGCAAAAAGCTGCATAGCATCCAAAAATTTGAGCTTTTGGAAATGGCATTTGGCAAGTTGTTGAGGAGGTGAGATGGCTACCACATATACTTCATGTTAGCCTCTTGAAAAATTGACAGGTGTCTTTGTTCCAACATGTGTGTGATGGTGTGGGCATGGACTGCACAATGCCTATGCAACGTATTTTCTACAATCCACATCTCCCAAACAACAATATCTATGTAAAAAATGAAGGTGTTTATTGCATTTTATAGTTTTTTTAAGATAAACCTCTCTCTGTTTCTTTGAATTCTTCCCCAACTTCCCGTAAAACTCTCTGCAAAGCCATGACTAAAGCAAAGTGTTTTTATGTAGTCCAAAAAATAGGCTTTGAAGATGCAATCAAAAATATTGATCTGTGACACTTGTAAAAAATATGGAAGAGGTTATTGTTCTTTGGTCTATTCTTGAGAAATACCTCTTTCTGTTTGTATAAATTCGTATCCATTTGGTCATAAATGGTTCTGCAAAAATAGTGACAAAAACAGTCAATTTAAGAGGAAATTGCATTGAACAAAACTGAGAAGATGGGTGTGCTTCATATAATGGTGTATAATCATTTCCTTGTTTGCAAAGATGCAAGGCTTGCACATACACTAAGAACAATGGACAACAACAATCCATCAGGTTGTATGCCTTCCCACTGCATTTGACAAAACAGTTTTAGTGCCTCCTCACCCTATTGATTTTGTGCATAACCTCTAGAAAACAATATTAAACTGTGTCCATGCTACAATTTGATATGATGAACATTAGGGAATAGAGAGGATGGAGACTTGGGGAAAAATGTGATGTTTAAAGAGGGAACAAATTGGAACTTTAATGGCTATACTGCGTTGACATCACTCCTTTAACTGTAGACACCATGATCATGTAGACATTCTATCAACACTCAATATCCTGACTCAACAACTTGTTATAACAACTTTCAATGCTTAGACACCCCTTCCCATGGCTGACTTTAATGATCAAGGTGATGATCAAATTCATAATGACTCTCTAGACAGGAAAAGGTCAAACTTATAACAATGATAATGTTTATGAATTTGACCCCCTACAAGACAATAAAATAATAGTTCGAAGACCTTTGAATAATAAATTAACCTACTATAACAAGTCCCACACACTCAATTTGTCATCGAGGTCAACAAAATTTTTCTTTAACTAATTTTGGAGTTTGTAGAGATCAAACTCACAATTGGTTTAAGGGATTTGATAATGTTTATCTACTAAAGGTTGACGGTCTAGGTCAATTACAGGGAAAGCATAGGGTTTTCCACTGTGGCTTTTGATTTAACATTTGAAGACATTTTGAAAAGAAATGAAGCAGAGGATTGTAATTACCTAAGATTTGGTTGGTTGAAAGTTGTTTTGGCTTGATTCTTGAATGTAGTAGCAGGTTTAGGAGTTCAGTGTCATGTAACAGTAGAGAAAAGGATAGTTGAATGAGTGTTCTTTTATTTTATAGGTGAGATCATTTACCATTGAAATTGTCAGTTTAATGAAGCAGAGTCATTAATTTTACAATGATTGTATCTTGGAACAGATACTTAATGGTAAAATGATAGGTACAAGGGATATGAAACTTGGCGGAAGCAGATTGGAGTGGAGGAAGCAGGGTTGATAGTTGTTATTAGGCAGGAAGGAGGAAGGCGAATTTCAGAAGGGGGGTGAGTTGTAAGTGGTTCAAGCAAAGTGGGGTTTGAAATCGATGAGAGAGTGACACGCTGATAAAGAGGGATTGATAGAATCCGCTTTTTGGACCCCCACCCCCCTTTGATTAACTGTCACAGGGGTGAGGGGGGTCTGAAGTCATCGGGAGTAGTCAATCTGGGTGCAATAGATCACCACGCTTGATTATAGTATGATCGTTTATTACATACGACAAAAAAAAGTCGTGTCAAAAATAACTTTATTAACAACTTAAACTAATCACAATTAAAATTCGCGATTTAACTAATTAAAACCAATTTATTTAATATCTAATGCGAAATTTGAGCTAGCTTGCATATTTAATTTTTTCTAAGGGTTTTTCATCACTTTTTTTTTAATATGTATATCTAATTATTTTTTTAAATACCCTTTTCACTTTTTTTTTTCTTTATTTATATATTTTTTATTTTTCTTTCTTTCCTTTTCTTTTCTTTTTCATTCCTTTAGACAATAAAAGTAAAATGCAGAATAATGTTACAACACATTGATTTTAGTATAGATATTGATTCCTAATCCTATTTGATTGCTTGCATTAGATGTGTTGATTTCAGTGTAGATGCTGATTTCTAATCCTATTTGATTGTTTGCATTAGATGCATTGATTTCAATGAAGATGTTGAGTTCTAATTTTATGTAACTAGATGTATAGTGTACATTAATTTCAAGATAATTAGATTGACATTGTTCATTAATTTCAGTGTAAGCACAAAAAAAGTATTAACGACGTGCATTGATTTTTATGTTACAGTAATTCAACCATAAATAAAATACTTGAATTTTCATCTCAAATAATTTTTTCACTTAATTGAAATTTTTGTTTCTTAAAACTGTAAAATATTTTTAATTAACCACATTCTTATTATACTCATTTTCCATGCTTCATATTTGATTGTAAAAAGTGCAACACACACACAACACACATATCATGTTATGACTAAGATCATGTATATAACCTCAAATGAAATAAAATCGAGTAAAACTTATTTCAATCATATTTGAGTTTTTTAAAATTGAATATAACTTATTTCAATCATAAGGAATTGATTGAAATACGTGGATAACTAACTAAATTTAGGAAAGTTGATAACATTATATAAAATTATAAAAAATGTTATCATATATTGTTTTTTGACCTATATTAAATTCCAATACAATTGACTTATATCATGTTATGATTAAGCTCTTGTAGATAATCTCAAAAGAAATAATATTGAATAAAAACTTATTTGTTGTTTACATGACATCTTTTATAATTGAATAAAACTTATTTCAATCATATTTGTGTTTTCTAATTGAACCTTGAGATAAGAAATTGATTGAAATACTTAAAAAAGTTGACCATGCAATGGTATACGGGTGGGTCACAACCATTTTCATATATATATATATATATATATATATAGATATGGATGACTTAGAATTTAAATAATTTAGTTTTAAAATTGAATTGTAATAACATACATGTTGATTGCACTAAAAGACACTTTCAACAAGCCAATATGAAGCATGATTGTAATTCTTTCCATGCTCAATATTAAATTGATACATGATATATTTTAGTTCATTTTAAGTATCAAATTGACTTACATCATAGCAATATTGTACTTATATCATATATGACTAAGCTCTTGTAGATGACCTCAAAAGAAATAAAATTGACTAAAACTTAATTTCAATTATGTTTTTTAATTGAACCTTGAGATAGCCAAGCTAATTTAGGAAAGTTTATATTTAATTATATATAAAATTATAGAAACATATATCATTAACTGTTTTTTGGTATATTATATTCAAATACATATGACTTAAATATCATGTTATGAATAAGCTCTTGTAGATGACCTCAAAATAAATAAAATTGAATAAAACCTATTTGTTGTTTATGAGACATCTTTTAAAATTGAATTTAAAACTTATTTCAATCCTATTTGTGTTTTTTAATTCTATTATCATCTATTTTAGTTCATTTAAAGTATCAAAGTGACTTGCATCATAACTTAAGATTGTACTAATTTTCTTATTATATGAAACAAGAAATCAAAATTGTTATATTTTTTAATAAAAGTTATAATATATAGATTTTTTTTAAACTAGCAAAATAATTTTAATAGATCCATAAACTTAAAAAATTAACTAACGTTCCATAAACTTAAAAATCAATGAATTTCCATACACAAGATTAATACAAATCCATAAACTGAAATAATGAATGTATCAATAAACTATCTATATGAAAATATATACAAATTACAATTATCACATGAACATCCATAAAATGAAATAAGAAGCATCCACAAATTGAAATAATGTTTATATGTACATCCATAAAGTGTCCATGTATGGAAATATACAAATTATGTATCAAATGTGAATGTTTCCTATGAAATGCGCTTGAAAATATACAAACTATCCACTCTAAGTACCACCAGAACTCCTATGTGAGTTTCGTTGCATAAAGTAAGTGTCCATAATCTAGTATTGCAATATAAGACATTCAAATTCAAACTAATAAAGATCATTATTTGTACAAAATAAACAATTATATGGAAACAAATGCTTTTGAACCACATGTTTAGTTACATATATGAATATACTAACCACACTCGATTCCAAATGCAAGCCAGATAGGATGGGGGTCTAATGAATCTGGGTTTGGTGCTCCCCTGTCTGTGGCTCAAAGATTGGGGCCTACATCGATGGACCCGCATAGTCAATGCCTCTATACCTGACATCCCACTCATACACCCACATAATTGCAACAATGACAAAACTCTACATATAGGCCTGTGTACACGATGGCAAATACAAAGTATAATTAGTCTATGAATTAATTAGCATGCATGTAACTTAAAAATATAAAATGTTGAAATCTTAGGAATACAAATGTTTACCTCAACTGTCGATCCATGTGGTTGTACATAGTGACTCTCCTCCACATGAGTGTTATGAGGTGGAGGTGGAGGATAATTCATGGAAACATGCATTGGTGGAGGATGGCCTAGCTAATCAAATACCCCCTTGGATGACCTCATAAGCTCATCCTTGTAGCTGGGCTATGTCTACATGTTATATCATGAACTTATTAATATAAATGCAATCTAATATGAACTAAATTAATATAAATAACTATGCATAATTTGATGATAAGAGTCAAAAGTTTTGTATATGTATGTACCTAGTCTGTGTCATGCGAGTCACACACCCTCTAAGTGTCACGGATGGCATTATGACACATACATGTATATGAAAAAAGCTGGTCAACAGGTAACTCGTGATAAATGAATCATCATATAAAGAAATTTGTGGGTCAATGGTGTCAATATCCTAATATCTCCACGCAATGTGACACGTGCACTAATTGATTTCTTCTGCATGCTATCTACAGTGGTATCCCTGGTCTCAACACTGAGCTGTGACAACTCCTCTAGCTTTGTTGGTAATACCATGCTCTGAGATAGTAGTGGAAACAATCTTGGAGGTCGCGGTACATTCCCAAGGTCCCTATGAGCCCTATCACGATCATAGGTACGTCCCAAGCTGAGCTTGTAATAATGAGTTCTGGTATTAGTGTAATCCAAACTCATATGTAGCATGAATTCTACATATATATGCTTGGAAAAATAAAGGGGTACCTATTCATGGTGGGTGAACTAGCCCCAAGCTCCAATGAATTAACTATACACAAAAGGGGCCACATCAACATTCTCAAAATATCTTAGTAGAATTATACCTTTATGTTGACCAGGGAGATCGAAAGGGATGTCGAACAACTCCACACAAACATCACTATTCTTGTTGGCCTCCTTCACCACCTCCCAAGTATGTGGTCCTCCAACTTCATGCCTTCTAATCCATTGTATGGAATGTAGAAAACGACTCTATGGGCCTAGCCTCTGGTATGTCTCGATTAACCTATTGATGTTATCCAACATCAAATAAAAATTATGCATACTAGGTGAACTAGTAGTGATTTTACGCAGATCTCATGCCATCCACATATGTTGGGCTGTAACATTATCCAATGCGATATTAGTTGTTGCATCATCCCACAGAGGGATGAACATTGCACTGTGATCCTCAGCTTCACCCTAATGAGGGTCTACAAATCATAAACATAATTAGCATATATATTTAGCAAACTAAATGCATAAAAACATATACATTAAATTCAAACACATCAGTGGAAGACGCTTTAAAAAATAACGACAATTTCAATACATAAAGACATAAGGTTTAAAGAGGATTTAAAAATGCAGGAGGTGTACCTAAAACAAGTGAAGAAGGTCCACTATCAGTAGCATGATCATCAACAGAGACAGAAACACTACCTCTGACACTCCGACTGGTGTCAGAGGTAGGATATATGAGTGGAACATGCACTCTGGGTGGGTTATGTGATCTAACACGAGCTCGACCATGTATTGCAGATCCCCCCACACTTCAACGACCTGTAGCTGGGGGATGTATAGGAGACACCTATGCATATTACATATAATACATAAAAACTAGTCCAATTTTTTTTTGACTAAACTATTACATATAATACATATAAACTAATCCAAGAAAAAAAATGTTGACTTAGAATTTTGACAGGACAACCATTTCTAAACTCAAGTAGAATAATCTAGCTTGAATTCCTAAACTTTAGAGTTTATTTTTTGATAATTTATCAACCAATGTATTGAGTTCCATGTAAACATAATCGAAAGAAGTGATCATTTCTACCTTCATATTTTTTCCCATTTCTAAATAATGCATTTTATTCATAAGGCATAAATATGTAAAAATTTGAATTAAACCTATTTTCAAAACTAATAAAATTTCATGCCAACCAAATACTCAAATAGAATTTAAGTTCTTATAGTGTTTGACTTTGACACATGACATGTACTAGGTGTAAGCACATGAAGACAATGTTTCTTGTACAACATACTACATAATGAAACAATATGGTGCAAATTAGAAAAGAGTCAAAATGATTTTATTCACTTTAAATTCACTTTTAATGATGGATGTAATGTATCTATAAATGATGCATTGTTGAAAATTGAACTTTTTTGTAAATAATATTGAGTTTATATTAGAACTGAAAAACCAAAAAATCATACATCTATGTTTTTCTATGTTTGGCCTGACTAGAAATGAGACGATCTGCAATAGTTTTCATCCTTTGAAACTCTATATTGTCTGAGACTCACTACTCTACCAGAATAAAAATTAAAATTAGATACAAACTTAGGGGAAAAACACTCCTTAGAGGAGCTACCTAAGGAGAAACTATGAAATTGTCAATCTTGTTAGGAAGTAGCCAGACCCTGATCAAACTCTTTATACATTCATGCCAGCACCCTCTAGGTATAGATTATGAAAATGAGATAAATTTCCAGAGCATGAGACTTAACTGAGTTGGGCTAGTCTTCACCAACAATGATGGGTTTAGCTGGCGACCCGCTTTCTTGAATGCCATCTTGCTTCACTTTGTCAGGGTTGGGGAGAGAACAAACACCCCCTTCATGTTTCTTGTCTGTGATTCACTTGAGCCAATCATAAAGTGGTGAATCATTGGTGATGAGTTTATTATGATGCATCGATTCCACAAAGATGGTGAACTTCACATTTAACAAGTCTAACTTCTCCTCCAGAGCTTTTCTAGCCTAAATATTTTCCTACATTGCTAAACTCAAGAGATTTTTCATGGTCCAATGAGTTTGATAGTGCATCTATAAATATTTTCACAAGCCCATATTAATCCCGGGTCTAGAATCCATTTGAATTGCTCATCCACATCTTTAGTGTTGATGTTCCTCCTTATTTTAACCGCTTGCTCCTAAATTTGTTTAATGTTTTCTTTTACCTAAGGTAGGATGGTGTTATGAACATTGAGGGATTCTTGATGGGCTGTAGTCTCAACGCTAGCTCTAGGTCACATATTAGCCTGCCACCAAGGATCCAAGCTATTACCACTTGGTCTGTGGCTTGAGGAGGCAGCTCGGGAAGAATGGGGTGTTCTAGCCATTTTGGGTTTGTCAAGGGAATGAGAGTAGAGGTGGATGGAGCGTGTGGGGAAGGGCAAAGGGAAATTAGCAGCAAACTAGGCAGGAGTGAATAAAAATGGAAAGTAAAGTGGGCTCAAGTGGGGGAAAAAGCCGAGCTTCATGGTATTTAAAAGTATGAGGATAATAATGGAAACTTCAATGTGGTAATTCATTTAGTGTGCAACAATATCTATTGTGTAATTTAGATGACTCATGTAGAATTTCCCACTGTAGATCAACAGATTATGCAATATACTAAAGCAAAATACAAGATCTACTTCTACAACAAACTTTGCGGAAGCTTAATCGAATATGAGCAAGATCAATGAGAACACATATAACTGAGAATGAGAAATCAATCACACATAACAAAGAAGAAATAACCCGGGGAAAGCCTCAGCCAAAAACCCCAATCTCTGTATTATCATACAAGTGGAAATATGTTCAAGTTACAAAAAGAATCAGCTCTCAAGCTATCCTTCTCTCTCTGCAATCAAACAATACTACTCATAAACAGTCCAAGGCTCTCACAACCTTTTGCTATACCCTCCAAGCCTCCTGTTTCCTTGCGTAGTTTTTCTTGGGGTCCAGTGCTTCCACTTGTGTGAATTCCCACCTCACACTGCTCACTTGGCTCAGAAATAACTGCACAAACTTGAAGGAGATAATTCCTTCTGCATGGATGAGTTTCCTATATAGGAAAATTCCTCCAACTGATAGTATAATGTCCCTTCCTTTAATCTCAATTGGGTCTTTCTCTGAACTGACATGCATGAGTTATTTATGCGAGAATATTCAGTTATCTAGAGAGCAGCAGTTACATGCATGAAAGCATTAACTAACTAAACTCACAATTAGTTCAATAAACTATTTGGACTTGACTCAGTTAACTGAGCCAACTAATTACAACTCATACTTATCTCTTTAACTGATGGATAAATTCCTCAATCAATGGGATAACTGTTGCATGTCCCCACATAAACTTCATGTTTGATTTTCTACAACTAATTAACTCAAGATGAATTGATTACTTATTTTACAAACAGTTGCTAAGATCAAATTCGAATTTTACTTCTCAATTTTAGTTCAGGGACTAATAAAATTGGAATTTATCCCGGAATACTATTTATAGCAATGCTATTTTTAGCACTTCCATTTTTTATTCCTTGTTGCTATGCCCAACATTGGTACCTGAACTGCTATTTATAGCAGTGCTATTTTTAGCACTTCTATTATTATCATTTCTTATTGCTATTTTCAACAACTCAATCTGCTAATGGGTCGACGAGGTGGGAAAAAAATCCAATTATTCATAATATTAGGGTTCGAGGGCTCATTAAGAGCATCAAGCTGAGAGGTGCGTGTGAAGGATTTCATAGATCTACCTCCAAAATTCGAGCATGATTCCATCATGAAGTGGGTTTTTGGCTGGAAGGATCGTCTGGAGGCTCATAAAGATCATAACTAGTCTTGTCCTTTCGATGGAGATCTTCATAATCTTGACACAAATTTCCATTAGGTAATTTTTTCCATGCATGGGATATTAATGTGGTATTTCCATCTATTCCCTCACTCACAAGAAGGTCAGCCAAGGCGTTTTCCTTACACTTGATATATTGGAAGTGGACCCCACCAAGTTTGGTGGTGTGGTTATGAATGCACTGAAGAGTCTTTGAGAGCCACCAGTTGGTGGTCACTTTAATGACTGGGGTGCCATTTGTAATTTTTGGTTAGGAAGAGTGGCCAACATTGAATCCAGTTTGACAATTAACAAAACGAAATGGTTAGACTTGGAAAGTTAAAGTCCATGATCCAGATCCTGCAACTCGATCACATTGTTCATATTGATCCCTAATTTTCCATAGTAAATGGAGACAATGTCGCCATTATGGTTCCAAAATACTCCTCTGAAGCCTACCAATCCAGGGTTACCTTTGGAAGCCCCATCATAGTTTAGCTTGAAAATGTTTAAGCTTAGGGGAGACCATATGTCGAGGGTTTCTGGGTTGGCAGTGGGGTTTTTTATGACAATCGATGGATTGTTCTCTAGAACGAGTAGTTGAAGGGTATGAATGTCCAAAGATAAAGTGGGGGTTTGCAAAGGGGGGAGACAAGAGAGAGAGATTGAGTCCTGAATTACCTTCTTCACTCTGGTAAGTAGAACCTCCCATGTTACCTACAAGTTTCTAAAGATCCTTGAATTTCTTTCTTTCCATATTACCTAGCAGAAATCTCTCAAAAACAAATTCCAAGCTCTGTTGATGATGGGGTGAGTGTTGATTTGAGCTCTCCAAGTGTCAAGGGTTCTCTTGATTGATGCCTTGTTCCTATATGAGGTTCTAAAAACCTTCGCCCCTCAATCCCATAAAGTGGATGTAGTTCCACAAGAGTTCAAAAGGTCATTTATAGTTTCCTTCTAGTTCTCACATAAGCAACAATAAGAAGGGCCTGAGAAGCCGCACTTTATGAGGTTATCATAGGTGAGGATTTTTCCATGAAGGATTAGCCAGAGGAATAGAGAGATTTTTGGCCATTGTTATTTTATCCATAAAGAAATCCACTGAAGATGTTTTTCTAATTGATTGTGATTGGCCAAATATCCATAAGCCTCCTTGAGGATAGAAACACCTCTTGATTTCCTGCCCCATCTTAGTTTATCATCTTCTTGTTCCATAAGAATTTGGTGATCCTGGAGGTGCTTTTCAGAAGTTTCCAAATCAAAGTTTTTTGAGATGGGTTTTCATTCCCACTTGTCGAATCAAGATCACCATCTACTCCCTAGAGGGGTATATTTTCAGTAATTGGCTTCTAAAGTTTTACCCTTACCCTACTTTGGAACCTACAATGGATCATAGTCTTCTTAATTCAATTTTGAGAGTTATTTCTATGCATACTCCCATAAGAGGGAACTCTATCCATTGCAAACCTCCCAGAAACTATGTTGTTGTATGATCGATCTATTTTTCCAAGCATGATTCCAAATGGCATATGAATGAGATCCTTTTGTTGCTGGTAGGGGGAATATTTAGCTTTCCAAAGATAAGACCATGGGGTCGTAGGGGAATCTAGCCATTTCCACCATGTCTTATCCCCTAAGGCATTACCCATGACTTCTCAGTCCCTTAGGCCCAGACCTACAACATACTTAGGTCTGCTGAGTTTGTTCCATTTGACCAGAGCCCATTTTATTTTTTTCTCGGAGCCTCTCTAGAGGAAATTTGTTTGAATGTTGGAAATAATGTTTAGGACTAATTTTGGAGCTGCCAAGGCTAAGAACAATTATAGAGGCATAGCTTTCAAGACAGATTTGATATGGACTAACCTTTTGAATAGATTAAGGGACCTGAAGCTCCAATTACTTAGCTTAGTTTAGAGTCTAGAGAGGAGGTCATCCTAGGTGGATTTACTCAGGTCTTTTTCTGTGAGAGGAACACCCAAGTACTTAGAAGGGAGGGGGAAATTTTGGAACCCAATGATTCTAGAAATGTTTCTTTGAATAGGGGGAAGAGTATTGAAGAAGAAGATTTTAGATTTCTATAGATTAACTGAGGTTCCTGAAGCTTGTGGTGCAGGTAAATTCTCAGTGCGGACACAAACAATTCCTCTATCCTGAGAGAGCGGGTCTAGCCACAAACAAACAATCTATGGAAAATCTCCTTAAGCTAGAATCAATTAAGAGGGACTACCTCTTATAGCTCTATTCCGCTTGGTGATGATCATGCTTCCTCACTCCATCTATCTTCTGTTTCCTTCCTTCGAATACTTGAAACAAACAAAACAAAACAAAAAATGTGATAGCATACAATATTTTATTCAACCTACTTAATAGGTCAAGGAACATTAAGCCATAAAAATGTAAAGTGACACTTCATGTAGGAAATCAATAAATAGTTGCATTTATATAAATCAGAAAGAGGTTACAATCGGTGCCTTGACGTTGTTGGTCTCCTCCAATGTATCTAAGTTCCCACACTTCTTTTAGCACTTCATGGATAGCCCCAAAAATGGAAGTTTTAAGGCCTCTTTTCTTCTAGTCTCAAACTAAACCAAAAACACACTATTCCCCCTCAAACATACACTAGAAAGTTATAAGTTATAGATGACTTATTGATCATTCAAACTCACTCCAAAACTAAAAACTCCAACTAGCTTTTGCTTGGGAAAAAGAGAGGTTTATATAGCTTGGATGGATGGGAGATGGTTCCTCTCATCATGGGAGAAGGTCTTATCTCTTGAGTTTTCTCCATCCTAATAGGGAAAGGAGCCCAAACTGACTTCCTCGACTCCATCTTACCCAAGCATCTACCATAATTCCATTACGAAGCTTCTAGACATGGAAGCTTCAACTCCATATTTAAAAAACCTTCCAAAAGAGGATCGGTGTGACTAGAAAAGGGCTCAGTCGCTCCATACGGCGTGAGGGATAGTTTTAATCTCTGCAAATTAGTTCGAGGGGATACTGGTTAGTAGCGCCGGTCTTGTAAACTGGGATAAAAGGAAGATTCTTCTGAAATGATGCGAAGGGGAATTATTCTGCTCATGAAGAGGGACATACTAGGAGTTTCTTCATGATGGGAAAGCATGTCGAGTTCACTGTAGAGGTCCTCCAGGGGAGTATAGGGACAATGGAAAAATGTTGTGTAACAGATGCCCCCTAAAGCGTGAAGGCCGAACTAGAGTGAGGGGTGAAATGTTTTACAAGTGGAAGTGGGGAACCAGAGTCCATCATTGGGAAACTTGCAAGCAAGCATAGATACATATACATCACTGAAAACTCTAATAAATGATACATGAATCTTGGTATGCATGCAGCCATCCAGAGACAGATCATGTAAATGGATCCAAGGCATCGACCCAACCATCTAGTAGAAAGGATCATAATGAAACCAAGGTATGGTCGCAACCATCCAATAATGAGAAGGATCACATACAACAAATCATGGTATGGTCGCAACCATCCATCTAAAAGAGACATGTATATCAGCATGATCATGTCACATCTCCTCACAACATAGACTTGTGTAATCTTAGCCTAGGGTCTCGCGCCCAAAACTACCTGATCAAAGTACAAATCCTAGCATGTGAATGAATGTGTTGAAGTAGAACATGCTAGAAAATCACTTGATTATCGGTTCATTGAGGGGCCAAAAATGTACCGCCAATGACTATGGGGTCTCCCCGGTGTGAAGTCCCAATTAGACCTCACACCATTTGTGATAGGAGCCCCATACGGTATGTGGGCCCAACTGCCACCATGAATGTTTTCTGCTCTTGGTTATCAAATGAGAAGGTGCCAAAGTGGGGTGGGAATGAAGAGCTCGGGCAACAAAACAAAATCAAACCAAGATTGACAAATTGCAGAAAGAGGTTTAAACAAGTCACAAAAACGATAAGAAGAGATGAATAATGAGGATGATTAGTTAGCTAAAACCCCATCGGACATAATAAACAAGAACATGCCAGAGGTCAATTGTGAAGTAGTTCACAATAGGTCACTAACATGGCAAGGAACAAGTAAACACAGATTCTAAAGTGAAACATACATGCAACCACTATGTATCAGTACATAACATCTCGCGTATATGAAAGCACTCATACAGATATGGTGAGGTACTAGACAGCTAATACAACCACCATGAGTCAGCATGGGAATTAGTGCAAAGGGAAAAAGAAAACATCTTATTAATATTGTTGCAACTTCAAATACATATCATGAAACTGGTCAATACCCAGTAGTGGAACATGGACTGTTCATACCATCACCTGGTGTCAAAACCCTAGCCCTACTGCAAACCCACTCTCCTAGCTACCAAGAGATGAGTGGCCTTAGCTCTCAAACATCAATCAACTATCTCTATTGCCCTCAACTCAAGTGCTAAAGTCCTTTTGTATGAGGAATGAGAATACATTTATAGAGGTTAGGTGATTGTCACCTACCGTGACTCTTGATGTTCCCCATGCCCTTTCAGCTACCTTCCTGACTCTTGAGCTTCCCTACTTCTTTCTCAAGCTAGAAGTGCTTGTTACATGCTCACATCAGTCCCAACATAATGGTTGATATAACAGTGGGTGAAATTTACATTTTAATTAAAGAGAGAGAGGGAGGGACGTAGAGGGTTATTGGAAACCCTATAATGCTTGTTGCCCATATCTCAGAATGATGCAAATGCTTGGTCCTAAAACCAACTTGTTTTCCTACCACTGTGCCTCACTCATATTCATTAATCCTTTGGTGACGCACCTTCGAGTTTACTAAAAGGTTCTTGGAACTTGGAAGGGCCCATCTGGTTTGCAGAAGGAAACCCTAGTTATGTGAGCTCCACGAGAAACCCTAATCCCTTTGTGTAGACCAACATTTGTTGTGTTTCTTATACCTACAAGCAAATAACATTAATCAGGCATAATTTCAAACAAAGCATGATAATGGAATTATAATCAACTAATTTGAAAGAATGATATTAATAAACGATTAATATGGACCCCTGTTTTTTCAATTGTTGTGCCCCTGCATTGTCAATGCATGTGGCCTTGGGGGGGTCCTCTTGGAATTCCTTAGATGTATTCCCATTTACTCTCATTATCATTTTACTACACATACTATCCTGGTGTTACTGTTTAATCAAGGTCACTAGTGTACACCAAGGTTAGACACTGTCACGTTGGTCAATTGTGCAAATTCTCATTTGAAAAGCAAACTTTGTCCAAGCCCTTAATTCCCAATGTTATTCCTTTTGAATAGGTATTGGTTTTCTGCCTAGTATATCTCAGTTCTTGGATTCCATAGGCCTAGTGCTGTCGAAAACTCTTCAATTGAAATAGAGATGGGCCATCCTTTGAATCTGTTCCTCCAATACTGCATCAATCTCAACACCACAATATGCAACCAGTGAGTTTCTTTAGTTACTAATGATTAAGCATCAAGATCCGCTTAGAGAGCACAACACTGCCTTTTTTCAACATTCCTTCACATTGTCAACCTGCAAATTATGTCATGGTTGAGTCTAAGGAAGTTCTAAGAGTCTGCTACTGACAATAGGCCACTATCTGCTCGAAACATCATTCTCCATTACAGGACAATCCTTCTTGACTAATTCTCTAGATTCTAATGCACAAGTATTTGTTGTTGTAGGTGAGGGATCTTAGTTAGGTTCTGCACCTGATCAATGCTCTCATATCCCGACCCTTTTAATTCTGAAACAGAACTCTAATGCATCAAGCCTTGCTTCTACTACTTCACAACTTAATTTAACATTGCCTTAAGGGAGGCATAATAGCTTTCAGAACAGGCTCTTCTTGACACCAGATTGGTTTTGTGTCGTCACATCACGAAGAAGATACCTTCGATGAGTGAGGAGCTAAATAAATGCTATCCTTAGGTCGCAATTCTGGTTGAGAAGTCGCATAGTCGCCTTTTACTGGAAGTCGTGATTCCGATGACCTATCATGCCTGCGATTCTGTGACTTCTTGTAGGGAAATTTAAAGATCGATCACATAGTCGTAGTTTAAGAGGAGTCACATCAACCTTTATTTGCTTTAGGAGCGATTTTGCGACCTAGTGAATGGGAAAGGTCTCAAAGTCGCTTTTGAAAGAAGTCACATTTTCTAGCAGTTTTCATTGAGGCTCAAAGCGCGACCTTGCGACCTGTGCAAGAGTGTGACTTATTGGAGTTCACGTAGTCAAATGGCAAGGTTGGCAGCATTCTCTGTAATCCAGCCATTTTGTAGCAAAATAGTGGTCTTTGCCTCTCATAGTTTAAGTCAACAAAGAAATATAGCTGTCGCAGGTATTGACTACACGACCCTTCAGCTTATGCTTAAGGCGATGCTCCTGCATGGGCATCTACATACCTAGATTGGGATCGAAATGTTCTCCTCGAAATTTGCCTCTGATGGCACCTTAAACACCCTACACTCATCATCCCCTTAGTCATCTATGACCCTAGCTGAATTTCTATTCCGATTTATTTGCTAATAAAACAATGGTCATAATTTCCAGATAATAGGTTGCACCATGAGAGGCAATGGGAGGAGATGAATTTGACGTATCATGGTGACCAAATGTTCAAAAGGTTCCTTTGTTTGTAATGAAGGAGGGATTAGAACAATATTGACGCATTCAATATAACATATCCTATCGGAACAAGACAATTATGAAATACCGAAAAAATTAGATTGCATAATAGCTTTTTCCAGATTCAGTGGAATCAAATAATCTTGTACAATTATGAAATATCAAAAAATCGGATTACATAATAGCTTTTACTGTCTTTATGTGGCATCCACTCTTGCTTTCCTCACGTTTTAATTAGCTAATACATTTGAGTCCCGGAAACAATTGTATGACGCGCTTTCATCCAGGTCTAATTAAGTTCATTAATCATTCCTGTTATTTATTTTACACAGAGCCCCCAGCATTTACTTAACTCTCAATGGTTTGTATGGTTGTCAAGGGGCTATATTGATTGTAGGAATCCTCTTGATCATTGGAACATCTTGTATTTGAAGAAACCCACCAAACCTTAATCTCATGATCCATGCTCCCGTTGTACATGTGGAACCCACTCACAACATCTACAGACACAACAATGGATTTAACGGGCCTGCTGTGACCTTCTAACACTACCAAACACTGATGTGCATTTTCCTCTCCTGTTTTCCACACTCTGATTATATTATCAACGGATCCACTGAATAAAAATTTTGCAACACTCACCAAGCATAAAATTGCGCACTTGTGACCTCTTAAGGTGTCAGACACGTTCATATGTTGCTCACTACCTTCTCTTTTCCATGCAATGATGAAATGATCACAAGCTCAACAATAGAGAATGGAGTCGTTGGGGTTGAGATCCAATGCATTGATGGCAGATTTGTACCTCTCAAGCGTAGCAACCAGAGAATGTTTTCTCTCGCTCGAGGCCTTTGCCCAGATTTTGATTCTGGAATCCGCAGATCCTGTGTAAACAAAACCATCTCGCGAAACCACAAGCGCATTGATGGCATCGTCATGTGCTTTGAAAGATTCAATGCATCTGTACTTTCCAGATACACCAAAAAAAAATACAAGCATAAGGTTATGGCACTTTAATGGCGTATAAATAGAAAATTACTGCATCCAATTATGAGGCCACTCAATATGGCATTATGAGTAGAAATGTTTGATTATAAATGAGATGAAAAGGTATTTCTTAAAATAACATTTGAAATGTGCTTAGTATCCTCTCTAGAAAATACTTTGGCAAAGAGCACCTAGGAAGCACATTTGCTGGACTAGCATCATTAGGATCTGGTATTGATAAGAACCAGCTCCCTTCTTTTAGGCGGGGATGTTCAGCAAATAATTGATCTGAGCTTACCAAATTGCGTTGGAAGCTCTTGAAAATCATGGAAAGTAAGATTGGATGGTTGAGAGCAAAAGTTGCATATGAGAAAAAACAAAGAAGGAACAATTTCCCCTTAATCATATCCATTCGAAACTGTGGTAGATTTTCCATGATCTACACTGTCAACCCACACATCAGAAAGAATGAAAAACATGTCATTCAATGCCTTCTGTTCCAGATTAGTGAATCTGATAGTTTCCTCTGGTGACATATTCCTACTCCCAAAGAAATCAAGACTTGCTATTATTGAAAGAGATACCTCTTGATTCTCTAATGGCGGAAAACCACATGTATGAACCTATGATGACCGTGTAATACCCCTTATGCTTCATGTCTTGTCTCTTGCATGTGTTGGTCCTCAAGGTAGCTAACCACATGGTTATACAGAAAAACAAGGCTACCGCTATATAAGAAATCAAGGCCTTAAAGGTCTGAAGTCCTTCCATGCTGCGTTATAGTTTAACCATGATCGCCGAATCTGAACTTCGACTACATAATGCCCACTATTGATCTCCCTTTGCAGCTTGATATTCTTTTGAAGAGTCGAATTTGGTGTTCGAATAAAACTTCTTCAATGCGATGCCTAAACCTTTTCCTTTTAAAGGTATGGTTTCAAATCACCCATGACTAGCGTTGTCCTAACTCCTTGTAATAACATTCAGGTTGAGGGAAATGGTGGTGGCAGAGTTGTTTCGACATATATCTATACAAAAACCACCATTATGCCTGATATATGTATGTATATTAACCAAAACAGTCTTCCCTGCTTATGTTCCCTCATTGTCAAAACCCTTCAAGCCTGCATTTGATATTAGTTTTGTGGAAAACAATTGCCTTGTTTGGAAATGTGCTTGAGCCACCTCCCCTTGATCCTTACTGAGGTGAAGGGTCTACCAAGGGCATGAGGAAACTGCGCTGCTATGAATCACATGATGATGCCATGTGATGCTGATGGGAGCATATCCCTAGAGGAAAGCAGATATGGTGACAACAGGGAGGGGGTCACTCTTCTAACAATCTAGGGTTTCTCCCAAACCTTAATATTGTCATTCTTACGGTAATCCACCTTGAATGCGTCCTTGTTCAAAAATAGGACATTCACTGATTACAATGCGTATCATCTAAAGATGAGTTTTAAAATCACGAGAGACTCTTAACGCATCAATGAAGCCATTGACCTTCAAAACCCTAGTGCGATTCTGAGGTCTGTATCTGAGATAAAACATGATGCGTGAATGCGATGCATGAAACGTGAGTGGGCGCAACAAAGGGGTTGGATAGGCAAGGTCACTGGGAGAGCAACCGATTAGGGCCCTATCAAAACCATAGAAGCTTAGGATGAGTAGTGGGGTACCCAAAATTTTGAATATGCCCAAAAATTTGGGTGGTGTTGTAGTGACTACAACAATTGGCGAACCGCTGGTAGAATCCAGTATCTCTATCAACACCCCTGTAGTAGTCCAAGTGCGAATGAGGCAAGGGAATATTGAACAGAAGTTGTGGGCACCTCGTGCATTGCCACAACCTTTGCAGATATGCCTTCCCTCATGCCTCAGCTAGGTCTTTCTAGTCAGTAAACACCCCATTTACAATTCACACATGCCGGTAGTTGATCATGATGCAAAGAACAGGGTAGAGGGCTTATTGTATTCAGAATTTTAAAAGTAAGTTTTTGGTGTTGCTCCACTACCAGTGGACCTAGACAGTACCCTGGTGCAGTCACTTCAATAAATCACAAACGTTGCTCCACTGCCAACGAGCCTAGTGAGTACCTCGGCGGATTCGTTGCATTACCTCTCTGAGTAGGAAGCCTTTCTTGATCCTTTACCCTTTATGTGGTTTCATTTTCATTTACGTGTGCATTTGCACTTATTTCAGGGCGTTCATTGTGCCAGGGTGAATGAGGGATCCCGACTTATTTGACAAGCAAGAGAGGTTGTTTCTTGTTTGAAAGAAACTAAGAGATAGCCTAATTCAGGTTTGCCCTCATGCCAAGCTTCCACATCTCATTTCCAGTCAGCAGGTGAAAAATAATACAAGTCATTGAAACAATCAAGACCACGTTGGGCGCTAGGGTCAGGTTATGGGTATAGGTCATTCAAACAGATAGGGTTCCCAATGAGCAATTTGTTCTTATTTTCCCTATTAATAAATTAGACTAGTAGGAGAGGTATTGATGATGAAAATTTGATGACTGGCTCTAAGAGAGGCTAACCATTGGCGTAACCATCACAACTTCTCACAATCCCAAGGCTATGGTTTTAGTTCTAGGGCTAGGTGATCAGGAAAATCTCCTAGGGTTTGCAAATTGGTGTGAAGAGGTTGAAGCAATGCACTTGGAGTAAGAGCAAAAGGTGTGAGAAAGCTCTTCACGGAACCAAAGTTTTGAAATCTTCTTGTTTCATGAAGGCTCATGCAGCGACATGCAACATAAGTGAAAATTCCAGGCTAGGTCAAAGGTGAGTGTGTGCCAAGCGAGAAGGCAAGTGTATGGTGCAATGCAACAGACACAGTTAATGACACAATGTAATGCTATGTGTAGAAGAGATCAGCTAATTTCCATTAAAGGACCAATGTAGTGTGTTAGACTCAGTCTTGTCAGTCTTCTGTCAGAGTCGAATTCACCAAGGTTCATTTCTCGTCATTTGCAGTCATCAAATACCAGTTTGGTCAAAAAGGGTCATTTTGATCCTTGAGTCCAGGGTTTTGTCTCCAGAAGTGTTCACTAATGCCTGTAGGCCAAAGAGAGCTTCAATAAGGTTTCACTTCAAGATCCACATTATTAATAACGCTGAAGGACAGTTCTTCTTCAAAAATCTGTTTTAAAGAAGAAATTATTAAGTTCGTTCAATACATGGTTGATAAGGTTTTACGGCTCTTCAGGCAGCCCTACCCATCTTGCTAGGTTCAGCAGCCCCTATCCCTGCAAAAGCACAAACAGACAGAACATCATCAAAACAAAGAGACAAAGCAAGATCTACAGGAGTTGGAGCAGGATTTTTAAAAGCTAATCTAGTTATATCTCATATCAACAAGTGTATGACTGAAAGCCCCTAGACAACATTAAGTACGAGAAAATTCATTTACTCAATACAGTACTAGTTTTCCTTTATTGGAGATGGACCTGCAGACAAAGCAAATGAAATACTATTGGAAATGAAGGGAACTTTTGGACCACATGATAGGAGGTTGCCAATGTCTACTTCCATATCTCTAGTGAGGAACCAAACTTACGTGCAGGTATATTGCTGGAGCAGGCAACTTGTTGTTATCTGCGCGCAAATCCATGCATGCTCAGGAAATTTGGATTCCATCTTGTCCTTGCGGGAAATCGCTACACTATATGTGAACAGCGGAAACATGCCATTAGAGCATATATGTGTGTTCTTCCTGTATTTGAAGGCGATGGATGGAATTATATCAGAGACCATGTCCACTTTAATCTTAGAAGATGGTATGCTGTTATCGGGAAGTTAGAACTGGCCATTCAACATTTAATGAGATTACTTGCATGTAGTCATCAATCAGCTGCAACTCAGGAAATGTTTCTGGGAGATTTCCTGCGTGTTTTTGAGAGTGTTGGTAAAAAAAAGATGAAATGTTCAAACTGAAGTTGCCTGCCATTAATATGACATCACTGAGAATTCATTTTGAGGATCACCGCACATATGCCTCTGCTGGAGCTATTCTTTTACCAGAAAAGACATGGCAATATTTGGTGGAAGGATTAGTTCCATCGACATCCCCGACATCAAGTAACTGGTTAGTTTTTGCAGCAAGGTCTTCTTCCAAATCTTTGAAAGGAAAAGATAGCAATATTTGTATTGCTGGAGAGGCTATAAATGTGGAGCTTGAGTTTAAGAATCCTCTTCATATCCCTATTGATATGTCTGCAGTTTCCCTCATATGTGATTTCATTCCTGAAATGATGTCGGAGAACGTTGGTGTTGGTCATCATGGAGAAAAATAAATTGGATATGAAATTGCACTATCTAATCATAGCATCGATGAAGAGGGGAACATATATGATCGTGGTGCTTCTTCATCAGTTTTATCTGAGGAGGCTTTTAGTCTGAAAGGAGGTCAAAGTATGATGGTACATTTGAAAGTGACTCCTAAAATGGATGGTTTCCAGCATACGTTCACAGTTGATTTGTATACTCTGAGTTCTGTTCAATACAAATTCAGTCAGGGAAAGGTACGGTGCCCAAAATTTGTTGCAATTTAAAGCTTTTCATTCCTGGAATACCGAGCTATTTGTGCATATTAAGGTTGATATTCTTCAAAATCCACAGTTGGAGATTGTTAGTGTTCCAGATCAAACTTTCGCTGATGGAGCAATCTGTCATGCTTACGATGAGAGCACAACAATCCAATCACAAATAAGTAATCAAACTATGGTGAATGAAGTTAGATTGTACATTGAGACTTTTATGAGTGAGATGAAGAAATGGGAGAATGATTTGAAGCAACTTGGGACCAAAGTTAAAAAGCGTGAGGATGAATTGAGGAAATTAGAAACCAATTTAAGTAAAGTGAATAATTGCCTGAGTGACTTGGAGGCAGCGCGGCGCATATAACAGGTGGCACGACGCATATAGGGCGCGTGACGCACTAGGAGTTTTCACCCAGTTTAAATTATAACGGGCACGACACACAACTAGGGCGCGGCGCAGTGGGTTTGCCGCGTGGTGCACAAGCCCGAAACTCATCAACGTTCGCCAGAAATAATGAATAGTCCCAATGGAAAGTCAACAATCCCTGGAAGGTCATCTATACAAATTTGGGAGAATTCAAATGGGGTTATAACACTTGATGGTTCAACAGAGATTGATGTTAGCACTCAGAAAGAAATGGCTGCATGTCTAGCACAGGGGTCATCATCTCGAGAAACTGAAGCACAAACATGAATTTGCACTCCATGTCATTCACATGCCATCTTACAATCACCATCGAGCAGATGCGGAAATAAAATGTGGTTCTAACAGGAGAAACAAGCTCTGTAGATGATGGAGGGGAAGAGTTTTTATGTGCAAAGCTTCACTTGGTAAATCTTGCTGGGTCAGAGCCTGCAAAGAGGACTGGTGCTGATGGTCTTCGTTTAAAAGAAGGTATTCACATTAACAAGGGGCCACTGGCACTTGGGAATGTCATCAGTGCAATGGGATATGAAAAGAAACAAAAAGAACGAGTTCATGTTCCATATTGAGACAACAAATTAACTCGCCTTTTGCAGGATTCTTTGGGAGGGAAACATCAGAACTGTGATGATAGCTTGTGTCAGCCCCGCAGATATAAATGCAGAGGAAACTCTCAATACTCTTAAATATGCTAATTGAGCTCGTAATATTCAGAATAAGCCAATTGTCAATTGTGATCCAATGTCCACTAAAATGCAAAGAATGCGGCAGCAACTTGAATATTTGCAATCTGAACTACTATGTGCTCGTGCTAGTGGAGGTGTTCCATCTAATGAATTGCAGGAACTAAAGCAAAAGATTTCATGGTTGGAAGCAAGCAATGCAGAACTTTGCCGTGAGATTCAGGAGTATCGTAATAAGTGCCTAATCATAGCCCAATGTGCAATGGAAGCAGATGTATGGAGTATTGGTGTGATAACGTACATCTTACTATGTGGTAGTCAACCTTTCTAGGCACACTCTGAATCAAGAATTTTTCGTGAAGTTTTGAGCACTGAACCTAATTTTGATGATGCACCATGGCCTTCTATCTCTCCTGAGGCTAAGGATTTTGTGAAAAGGCTTCTTAACAAAGAGATACACAAAAGAATGAGTGCAGCTCAGGCCCTTTCTCATCCATGGCTTTGTGGGAAACATGTAATTCCATTAGATATTTCGGTGTACAAACATGTTAAAACTTATCTCCGCTGCTTACCGTTCAAACGTGCAGCTCTTAAGAATAGGGAGTTGATGTGACCAAATCGTTACAGGCACTGGTGAAATCATTAAGTGAGGATGAATTGGTGTACCTCAGAGCTCAGTTTAAGATCCTGCAACCTCATAACAATGCAAGGATTTCTCTAGAAAATTTTAAATCATCTCTAATGAGAAATTCGACAGAGGCCATGAAAGAATCCAAGGTTCAAGATATACTAAATTTGATGGATCTTTCACTAATTACAAAAATGGGTTTCAAACGGCAAAAGAGAAGGTGGAAGGAGGGAAGGGGTTGAATCCTGTTGAAAAAACAAAAATACCGGCATACACAATAGCTACTCTGATCCCTTGCTCGATGCTTTATAATTTCTTGGGGAATGAGATTACCAGAGCCTCAGAATCTAATTTTGATCACCCACACAAGGAGTGGATTGAAACGGATCTTTCTTCAAGATCAGGGACCATCATTAACAGCTGAAAGGGTGCTGGACAAACTGGCTAAGCCGTTAACTAGAGAAGAGAATGAAGTCCAGGAGAGGTTATATTCTCACGCCTTCAAACAAGAGATAAAGTTCTTTTACGCTATGCCTTTGGAGCAGAGAACTTCGGTTCCCTTATTGAAGCAAGGTCATTCTGCCAAACACCGATATACCATTGTCTCAGACTTCGATTGATCTTGCACCATCTTGGATTCTTCAGCTGTATTAGTAGAAATTGCAATATTAACGGCTCTTAAAGCTAAGAAAAATGATGGAAACATATTCTACCTGACTATGAGAAGATTAGCGAACTTGAAAAAAGAAGAAGATTGTGAGGCGAGATGCACTCATTAACTCAACCACCAGCCCGTATAAAACCATTGAAGACTTATGGGATGGATAAATCTAATTGACTCTTGAATGTGCATATCTCTACTTTTTAACTGGGGAGCCTAATGCAGTTGATAGTTTCTCAATAATATTGATACATCACTTGCTTCCTTCCCTTAACCAATAGCATGAAGTGGAAAATCAAAGACCGACAGCCAAATCAAAGCGAAATATCTACCACAGCAGAAAGAATGTAAATAATATAGAGCATATAGCGGCTATGAAATGCTTTCAAGACACGTTGGGAGATATGCTGGTAAAACTAGACATCTGGATGCTGATAATAATAAAAAATTGGTTTTAATTCAAATGGGGAAGGTGATGAGTCAAAGCCTGAAATGCCACAAAGACATCTACCGTGGCAAAGAAATAGGGACCGACGGTCTATTTTTGGACTCCAGTTATGATTCAAAGTATCTACGCTACAGGTGCTGCCTCTTCGTGGACTATTAAACAATTTTCAAGTGTAACGCTCTTTTTCTTCAGAACAGATGGTTGGCTTTTAATTTCTGTTAGCAATGATTAAATAACCCCCCACTTTAGGTCGATCCATTTTCCCACAGTAAATTCTATTTATTATATGAAAATTTATGTGTAAAGGGTTCTGAGTTCTAGCAAACAGTGGGAGAGCTGTGAAGGAAAACTTCACTGTACATTTTTTTGACTGGGATTTAATGAAAAGATACAGCTCTGACTCCTGAGATTCTTGTGGTGTGAATTCAGCATTTGTTTTTTCCTTTGTTTCATACGTAGCTTGTTATGTTTCCATTTCATTTCATAATCATTTCTAAATGAATACTTTTAAGTGAGAAAGGCAGAATCCAGTTTGCTGCTCTGCCTTGGGAAGGTATTCATGTTCTGTGTTTTCTCCTGTTTGATAAGGATTCATCTATTTCCCTTGTCAACCTCTCAGCGTTCTTTTCATTCCATATAATGTCAAAATTGAATGCTAAATTTATTACCTGTCTTGCCTCTTGAGATAATCTGTAGCTCAGATTTAATTTCCTTGCTCATGCTACTCTCGATCCCACGCTGCCCAGAAAACCCAATCATTTATCAAATTACCCCTTTCCTATCCATTTACTAGCCAAAAATCAGTTCCCATTTTTATTCATCTCGCACCCGATTGCTCATTTTATCGAGATTGACTGGAGAGATCCCTCTCCTGTCCTCGTAGGGCTAGCTACGAGGCTGAGCTTGGTTTGACGTTGCCTCGAGTTTTTCCTTCTTTAGCCTGAGGCAGATTCGAGCGCTAACATAGTGGTGACTCCACTGGGGACGAAATGGTTTACTTGTAGATTGTTTTGCCTCAGACATAAGAAGACGACTGAAATCATTCACCTAGTGACTCCATTCACTGAAGAATCCATGCAATCAATCCTTCATGGTGACTCCACTGCAGAGGGATCAGTAGCTTTGAGATTTATTAAGATGGATCAGATTGCAAGAAGATACGCTCCCATGAGCTGAGATCACATCCCGGGTTTTCCAAATAAAATGCCCAAGGTAGATTGGTCAAAGAATTTGCCCGTGTTCAGAAATGTGGAAGGTAATGACGCTGCTCTTCATCTGGTGAAATTTCACATTCACGTGCATAAATTAAAGACCGATTTTCCTGAAGACTGTTTGATGAAAATGTTTATGGCTACTCTGGAAGACGAAGCCCGATCTTGGTATGAAAGTTTGCCACCTGCTTCCATTTATTATCTAAAGGATTTTCATTCAATATTATTTGAGAAGTATAAAGAATCTTATCCATCATTAAATCTAGTTCATGACTGTTGCAAACATGCTTCTACTTTTATTGAAAGCCTTGAAAAATATTATGAAGATGATAATTTCATGGATGATGAGATCATGGAAGCATTGTATGAAAATCCGTTTTAGCAGTCTACAGAACTCTTAGAGGAAACTTTGCAGCAGGATCAAAATCAGCAGGTTGAAGAGTTCTATATGGCTGAAGGTGATGAAAGAAAAAGTGTCGATTCAGATCTGTCAATAGAAGAAGACGGCATGCAAGTAAGTTCAGTCCTAATTTCAGAACGTGATAATGTCAGGACAACTATTTCAGTTCCAGATTCAGATTGTGATGACCAAGAATGCCTAGTACAGAATCCTATGAAAGAGAATTTTGCTGTTGAAACCATCTGGGATGCAGAAGACACAGTTATGGATCCAAATGTTCTCAGTTCATTAGAATACAACCTTCATGAGGAGGTAATCCAGTAAGTGTATGAAAAACAAAATCGGACCTTCATTCAATACATTCACACCACAGAAGATCAAAACATTCAGGATTTCCATTCAGATTCCTCTTCATATGTTTCATGTGCTGAAATGTTTTTCCAAGAAGAGATCTGCTCATCTATTTGTTCAAAAATTTTTGGGGACCAGGAGCAGATTTTTACTGAAGTACATTTTGAAGAGAGATCAGAAGCAGGTGAAAAGGACACCTTGTTCTTTCAGCAGGAGGTGGCAATGGCAAATCTTCATGTTTTTCAAGATCCTCTGGCAAGTTTGTTGCAGCCAGCAGTGACAGTGATTATTGGAGTGTTCAGTGATGAAGGAGATCATGGTAAATTAGCTTTTTGGAGACCCAGTTACAAGCATCTACCGTTGACCAGAAGATCTGATAAGAAGAATCAGTCAAGAAGCCATCTTCTTGATTGGTTGCATTGGCATTTTGATATAGTTTGAGGATATATTGTCTTGTAAGAAACACAGGTGGCGATGTATTGCCACCCAGCTTTAAGTTTTAATTCCAAGTCTTTGCCATTTTGACTTAGTTTGTCAGAGTCAAGTTTTTTAGTCATTTCAGTTTGCATTGAGTCAGTTTGATTTAAGTTTCAGTCAATAAAGTGAGTCGTGTTGGTTTGTTGGAATAATGGACTCCATAGCCCAATGGACGAAGGCACTATCTAGCTCTCCCAAAGGTCTGATGTTCTTGGCACCTCCACGGAGCGGCTGCAGCCATCCCAATTGGAGCCAATGTTAGACTCAGTCTTGTCAGTCTTCTGTCAGAGTCGAATTCACCAAGGTTCATTTCTCGTCATTTGTGGTCATCAAATACCAGTTTTGTCAAAAAGGGTCATTTTGATCCTTGAGTCCAGGGTTTTGTCTCCAGAAGTGTTCACTAACGCCTGTAGGCCCAAGAGAGCTTCAATAAGGTTTCACTTCAAGATCCACATTATTAATAGTGCTGAAGGACAGTTCTTCTTCAAAACTCTGTTTTAAAGAAGAAATTATTAAATTCGTTCAATACATGGTTGATAAGGTTTTACAGCTCTTCAGGCAGCCCTGCCCATCTTGCTAGGTTCAGCAGCCCCTATCCCTGCAAAAGCACAAACAGACAGAACATCATCAACACAAAGAGACAAAGCAATATCTACAGGGGTTGGAGTGGGATTTTTCAAAGCTAATCTAGTTATATCTCATATCAACAAGTGTATGACTGAAAGCCCCTAGACAACATTAAGTACGAGAAAATTCATTTACTCAATACAGTACCAGTTTTCCTTTATTGAAGATGGACCTGCAGACAAAGAAAATGAAATACTATTGGAAATGAATGGAACTTTTGGACCACATGATAGGAGGCTGCCAATGTCTACTTCCGTATCTCTAGTGAGTAACCAAGCTTACGTGCAGGTATATTTCTGGAGCAGGTAGCCTGTTGTTATCTGCGTGCAAATCCACGCATGCTCAGGAAATTTGGATTCCATCTTGTCCTTGCGGGAAATCGCTACACTATATGTGGACAGCGGAAACATGCCATTAGAGCATATATGTGTGTTCTTCCTGTATTTGAAGGCGATGGATGGAATTATATCAGAGACCATGTCCACTTTAATCTTAGAATATGGTATGCTATTATCGGGAATTCAGAACTGGCCATTCAACATTTAATGAGATTACTTGCATGTAGTCATCAATCAGCTGCAACTCAGGAAATGTTTATGGGAGATTTCCTACATGTTTTTGAGAGTGTTGGTAAAAAAAAAAAGATGAAATGTTCAAACTGAAGTTGCCTGCCATTAATATGACATCGCTGAGAATTCATTTTGAGGATCATCGCACATATGCCTCTGCTGGAGCTATTCTTTTACCAGAAAAGACATGGCAATATTTGGAGGAAGGATTAGTTCCATCGACATCCCCGACATCAAGTAACTGGTTAGATTCTGCAGCAAGGTCTTCTTCCAAATATTTGAAAGGAAAAGATAGCAATATTTGTATTGCTGAAGAGGCTATAAATGTGGAGCTTGAGTTTAAGAATCCTCTTCATATCCCTATTGATATATCTGCAGTTTCCCTCATATGTGATTTCATTCCTGAAATGATGTCGGAGAACGTTGGTGTTGGTCATCATGGAGAAAAAGAAATTGGATCTGAAATTGCACTATCTAATCATAGCATCGATGAAGAGGGGAACATATATGATCATGGTGCTTCTTCATTGGTTTTATCTGAGGAGGCTTTTAGTCTGAAAGGAGGTCAAAGTATGATGGTACATTTGAAAGTGACTCCTAAAATGGATGGTTTCCAGCATACGTTGACAGTTGATTTGTATACTCTGAGTTCTGTTCAATACAAATTCATTCAGGGAAAGGTACGGTGCCTAAAATTATGCTTCCAGAAGACATTAGACTGTTGCAATTTAAAGCTTTCCATTCCTGGCATACCGAGATCTTTGTGCATATTAAGGTTGATATTCTTCAAAATCCACAACTAGAGATTGTTAGTGTTCCGGATCAAACTTTCGATGATGGAGCAATTTTTCATGCTTACGATGAGAGCACAGCAAGTCAATCACAAATAAGTAATCAAACTATGGTGAATGAAGTTAGATTGTACATTGATAATTTTATGAGTGAGATGAAGAAATGGGAGAATGATTTGAAGCAACTTGGGACCAAAGTTAAAAAGCGTGAGGATGAATTAAGGAAATTAGAAACCAATTTAAGTAAAGTGAATAATTCTCTGAGTGACTTGGAGGCAGCGTGGAGCACATAACAGGTGGTGCGACGCATATAGGGCGTGCGGCGCACTGGGAGTTTTCACCCAGTGTAAATTATAACGGGTTCTTATAGACATTTTTGTGCCTTGCAGCTCCAAGCATGAAATGTCCATAAACCAAGGGCTCCTAAGTCCCTAAAAGTGTTGTTCTAACCCCTAAAAGAACAAGGTCAACCAATTACAGCTTCTCCCAGAAGTTCTCCACCAGAAACTTCTCAGAATAAGTCAAAACAAGATCATTTCAGCTACTCCACTGGCTAGCTGCGTTGCATAGCACCTAAACACACTAGCTAGGTGCGTTGCAACGCACCTAAATGCACTATGAGGGTGCGTTGAGCGGGAAATGACAAATGGCAGTGCCATTCCGCGAGGTGGAAAGACAATGGAAGCTTCCAGAATCTTCTCCTATGACACTTGCCTCACTGAATTCGACCAAGGATGAGTAAGAGGCCTTCAGTCTCCAAGTGGAAGCAAGAACTGACAGAGAGAAGCCACTAATCAAATCACAAGCTGACTCATCCTCCTTTCATACATCTATATATGGATCCCTCATCCCAGAGATCCGGAGGCTGGAATTTATCACATTGTAAGGAATTGCTGTTGGTTTTGAGATAGAGATCAGAGTATTTGGTGATTTATGCTTTGTTGGAGGTGAAGAGGGGCTTCTTTGTTGGGAGGTTGATGCTGGGTCAGGAACCATCGATTGTAACTCCTCCTGGATCTTCTTGTTATATCAATAAAACTATTTGAGTTTTTCCTCCATTCTTGTGTATTATTGATGCTTGTTACATTTGTATGGTTAGCTTAAATCTGATCCTAAGCTGTTTATGAATATAGATCCATGTATTTGTATAGTTTTCTTCTTCTATGATCTTATAGGTACTTGGTGAAGCTGGGCAAGTAAGGGAGCAAGTAGCTGGAAGCTGTCAAAGAAGAGAGGGATTGGATCAAAGGATTAGCGCAAGACACAGGTCGGTTCTTTCTATCCCCCTCTATATTTAATTCATAAAGGAAATACAAAAGTAGTTTTCTCTATTTGTTTCTAAGGCAGATGTCACACCTTAGTGGGATAGAGCAGTTCTAAATAGACACTTTTCCCGGTAAAAAAATGGCGACTCCGCTGGGGACAATTGTCTAATTAGTTTGTTTGTGTATCTTTTGTTGTTTGTTTCATAAACTTATAAGTAGCATTCGAACTGCATTTGCCATAACAAATGCAAAGTAGACATCTGCTACTTCAATCCATTCACTGGATCTGTTTATGATTTGAACAGCTGATTCACAAATGATCTGATTGCCCTTTGTGATAGCTCTTATACCCTCCTTAGATCTACTCCCTGATTGTGCATTACTGATTGCTTTTACTCGGCCAAAAACCAAAGACTAAACTGCAAACTGTGGCCCAGAACCCGGATAGAATTCTCGTTTCTGCCCCAGCGCAGGTACTGTGAAGAGATCCTGCATTTCAGCGCACTTCCCGAAAGGGCAACCTGCGCTGCAATCCAGTTTCTCTGTGTTACAGGTGCGCTGATCAGACTAGCCCTGTGCAGCTGAGGTTCTTGTGCTTCATTCTTTCCAGTTTTGTCTCTGATTTTTGCAGCCTGTGATCAGTATATATGCTTGTTTAAAAACCCCTTTTCCTTGCTGTTATTCCGCCTCCTTTGTACAAAATAACTGTAGATGTTTTTGTGTGTTTGTTGAGTCGTTTACAGTTTTCCATTGCAAAAGTAGAATAGTCGTACTGTCGTCCTTTGATTTAGATCTGTCGCAAGTGTCGATTTCGATCATAGGAGAAAGTTTGATTGCTGTTGATGGTTGATTATACTTGTACTTTTGCCTTTGGTCTGAATTTGTGAATTTCTAGTGTCAAAAACGAGTATTTATTTCAAAATCGTAAAGCGTCGTAATCGTCTTTATCTTTTGATTTCGAAAAGAAGCTTGTTTGTGTTTGTCGCTTGAAAGCAAATTCGTATTTGTACATCAACTTTCTTTTTAGCATCAATACTAAGAAAGTCGAAAACAAATACATGCACATGTGCATTTGCATATTGACAGTTTGTTTGGCTTGATTTAGGAAAGTGCATTTACAGTGTGCTCTTTTCTCTTTGTGAAAAGATTGTGTCTTTCTTTTCCCCTAGTAGCTAGGATTTTCATTGCTGAAAAGAGATAAAAGTTTGTTTATCATCTTTAGATTGCATTTTAGGAATTACATCTACATCTCGTGGTGAACCCAAAAGGCAAACTTCATAAGAAAGATCAACTTAAAATAAATTCAATGAATCTAACAACGCTTTGAAACTTAACGCACAACATTTAGAGGTCTAGGCTAGAGACGTATTCCGGCGTTGTAAAGCCTGGTAACTGTTGTCCTCACTGATGGTTGGGTGATTCCTCCACTTTGAGACGATAAGTGCCAGTACGGACTTGTGCTCCCACGTACCGTCGAGTATATTTTGGGAGACCCCTATAGGCTTAAATCCTTTATCCATAAGAAGCCGTGTCTGCCGCCCTATCGATCGCAATGCACTGAACACAACATTCGGGAAGATTGACTGCCGTACCGTAAAAAGTATTTTGCAGTTTTGCGATTGGTTTGGTACTCCCTCTACCTAGATCTCCAGAGCAGTCCCTTTCATTCCTTTTCAGACTCCTTAATGGAAAAGGTCCATCTGAGCACTTGTCACTTCAGGCTCATTAAAAATCGAAGGAGACTAGAGTCATCTTTTCATTTTTCTCGACTCTTAAAAACTGAAAAAACAAGTTGTGTCAAAAGCGTCTAAAATTCATTTAATTCGGAAACATACTTCCCCTTTTTATTTTAGTTGATCAAGTAATCCGCAATCGTGGAAGAAAGTCAATTGAAACCCTGTCGTTCGCGGAGGCTTACGAGTCAACCGTCTTTGTCTCCGGAATCGAAACCAGTACGGACAAAGCGAACTCGTTTAACCGGTTCCAAATCTTCTATTAAAGTTAGAACAAGTGTTCCAACGACATCAGAGACTCCGGTTACTCCAAACATTTCTGGAATCCCTGCCTCTACAGAAGAAGTTCAACAGCCACAGAGGGACAGTGATACTGATCCTAGTCTGAAAGTAAACACTTGTGTTATCGAACCAGTTTCATTTACAACCGGTTCGGAGAGTCTTGCTCTTCAAACATCTGTCGCTGCCGATTTCACACCTTCTTCAGCACCAAAAATATTTTACGGACCTGACGGTCTTCCCCTTCCACCTGGTCTGATTGCTATTGAAGAAATTGTAGAAGATCCTCAAACAAGTACTCCAACGCACTTTGGAGTCGGGATCACTCTATATCCCTCTTCATCAGAAGTTAGTCTACCACCAGCGGAAGCTCCTGTAGAATCGCTAGGTAATCTTTTGGATAGACTACAAATGTCTGAGCAACCGTCAACATCTAGGACTGTGTCATCTGACACAGCGACAACAGAACTTCCTGCTATCACTCCGACAATGTTCGCTGGCATACCAGCTGTCCTGACTAGCTCTCAACCGCTAGAAGGAGCCCACTCAGGGGCTATTACGACAGTATGGTCCGTTCCTGTTTGTTCATCCGGAATAATATCCGGAAACTCTTATGTTGAGTCTCAACAAATTGATCCATTTGGAGGTCAATTTGGGCAGTCCGGTCCCCAAGGGCAAACAATCCCTTGAGTTCCGGATTACCACCGTATGGGGGGCAGTATGCCCTTTCATTACCCCCTCCGGGAGGATATCCATACGTGAGTTCACAACAAAATTCAGGTTACACTGGAATTACCTCAAGTGGTTGGGTACCTATACTACCTCAACAACCAAGAGTTGTGTATTCGATGCAACAATGCATACCTATGTCGAATATCCCGACTACGCCGGCTATTGTGACGGTGTCGCAAGTTCAAACGCTGTCTGTTATATGCCAACCTCAAGTTTCTCAGGTTGTAATGCAACAGCCCCTTGACCCTGCGACTCAACCACAATCGGCGACTAGTGGGGCGACACAAGTCCAGACGGGTACAATTACCCCTCACCTTGGTCCAACGGTTAGTATCGCGCAACAACACATGGCTTCACAACCATGGCTGGTGCAATACCAACAACCGCAATTCCAACAAGTATACCAAGGTTCTGAGCAGCAAATCTTTGCGAATAGTGGAAAGCCGTACATTCAAAACGGTCAAAATCAACCATTTTACAATGGTCATGTCCACCAACCTTACCAAACATACCAGCATCAAATGCATTATGCTGGTATGCAAAGACCAACTGCTCAGACAATCCCATCTTATCCTGGGTATGCTTCACCTAACCTGAATTAGCAGTTACCCTTTGTGGCAACCTTAGAGTTACTTGATTTAAATCGGTTAACAAACGATCCAATTGCTTATGCCCCTTGGTGGCCAGCGATTCCGCATAAACTTCCATCAGATATTCCTAAATTTAATGGAAATCTGGGTGAAGATCCATCGAATCACGTGATGACATTTCATCTATGGTGTTCATCAAACACCCTAAATGATGATTCGATAAGACTTCGCCTCTTCCAGAGGATGTTAACAGGTCCAGCGGCAAAATGGTATATTGAATTGCCTAGAGCTTCGTTCGACAACTTCAGTACCTTAGCCACAACCTTTTTAACCCATTTTCAGTTACCAATAAGGTACGAAACGGGAACAGAACTTCTTACCAACTTCAAACAGACAACGGCCACTCACATATCTGATCATATACATGAGTGGCAACGTCGTCGTAGGATGGTAAAAACATACGTCCCCGATCAGCTCTTAGCTGAATGGTTTATCAATTCATTACTACCTTCCATCACGGAAGATGTGGCAAAGGGGGGAGTCGT
Organism: Pinus tabuliformis; assembly: GCA_031772625.1. Taxonomy (NCBI): domain Eukaryota; kingdom Viridiplantae; phylum Streptophyta; class Pinopsida; order Pinales; family Pinaceae; genus Pinus; species Pinus tabuliformis. The sequence continues at coordinate 773,411,232 of CM062805.1, forward strand.
AATAGAAGAGCAAGTTATCACTCGTGCACAATATCTGGACTTGATCTACACTCAGTCCGGCACGCTCTACGACAAAATACCTGATGCCCCTAGACCGGAATTCTCAATTCCTCCTCCTCCTAATTCAAACAATGACTCTCATGCCGGCGATGGCATGATTGGCACGACAGACACGAAATCGACAAAGGCTACATCCAAAAAGGCCCGTAAGATTTCAGGTCAAAATGCAAAAGACGAACTTCTTACTTCGGAAGTAAATGCTGTATCCACAGATAAAGGCAAAGAAACCAAACAACCAGGAAGCAAGAAGAAAGGCAAAGGGAAGAAGAAGAAACAGGAGGAATCATCACCTGAAAAATCTTCTTCGAACCATAGGAAACCAAAAAATCCATGCTTTATATGCGATGAGGATCATTGGACCGCGCATTGTCCACATAGAGCTGAGCTTAAGAAATTCTTTAAGAATTCGAAAACCTCAGTAGTGCTAACTGATCCGTTTCCAAATCCAGGAACAAATCTGGTTGAAAGTGGAAATGCTTCCCCATCTCAAGTGCTAATGTTGTCGGTTTCAAAACAGCAAAATGATGCTTTGATATCGACAAGGAACAAAGATTATGGGAATCCACAGCTGTCGAACAACAAGGATAAAGATCAACCAAGTAGTTCGACAACAACTTCGACAGAAGTTGTGCCACCCACCATTCCTGAATTAATGATAAAACCGCCAATGGGAGTAGTACACAAGTCGACATTTAATCCCCGTGCTAGAGCGGCACAACATTATAACATAGTGGAATATTTGGCCCAATCGCCGTCCGCTATGTCGACTCTTGAAGTACTACAAAATTGCCCATCCCAAAGGCAGGCTTTATTATCAGCCATTGGTGGGATTGACCCAAAGGATTCCAATCTTGTATCCTTCGATCATAAAGGATACGATCCTCAGTTACCGGCTCAACTAGCTTTCCTTATTCAAGTGAAAGCCCTCAACAAAACTGTTCATCGAACAATTATTGATGAGGGGGCATCTACATGCATTATGTCGATGAGTTTCTGGAAAACTTTAGGATCTCCAACATTGTCGCGATCTTCGACGACATTAAAAGCATTCGACGGAAGGACATATACCCCATATGGTATCCTAAATAACTTGAAAGTTGAACTAGGAGGGAAAACGGTAGAAATAGATGTTGAAGTCATCGATGGGAATCTTGATTACAACATCCTACTAGGAAGACCATGGATATATGCAATGGCAGCTGTTGTGTCGACCTATTTTAGAAAGATTGCATTTCCCTTTCAAGGAGGGATTACAATCGTCGATCAACAAAACTTCCTCCCCAATGGTTCTCAAGTTACTGGAAGCATTCCCATGATCCATGGAAGCCCCCATTCGCTTCAGAATATCAGAGTAGGCCTACTAAAAGATCCTATACTAATGGGAACTTTCGCTCTTCCACCTCCAATCAATCTGGCGGAAGTAGCATCGATAGGAACCTGCAACATGATATCTTCTACAAAGATCTCAGAAAACGATATCGACATGGATCATGCAGCGGTTTTGCCCCCAAGCCCAACGGAAATATTGTAGCAATCAATGTTCCTAGCATGGGAGGCAAACCCAAATCAACGCTCATCAAGCGTTTGGATAGATAGGTCTAGAGAATATGGTACTCCTTTAGATCCTTGGTCGCGAGTGCATGTCACCGACGAAGGAATTGTCCAATCAATGGTAATTGAAGGAGCACCATGGAATGATTCCCACCATCGTTCTCTTCTTCCGGATTGTGGAGAAGATACTCAAAGTGACCTTTATCATCCTTCAGTCTTTGATTTTCTGTCAAATACTGTAAATACGATGGATTCTGAGCGAAACTTATCCAACATTGAAGAGACTATAGCCATAAATATCTCGACCAAAACAGATGTTGTAGAGAATATTTATGTTGGCAAATGTTGTTCTCCTTCAGAACTGGAAATATATAACGCTCTTTTTCGCGAATTCAGAGATGTCTTTGCTTGGTCATATAGTGAAATGCCAGGCATTGACTCAAGTATCGTTGAACACGAAATTAAGATGTATCCAGATGTCAAACCAGTACGACAACGGCTAAGGCAGGTGCACCCCAAGAAAGCCGCTGCCATTAAGGCAGAAGTTGAAAAACTTCTACATGCTGGTTTCATCTACCCGATTCCTCTAACCGATTGGGTATCGAATATTGTCCCTGTTATGAAAAAAAAAGGGACAATTAGAGTGTGCGTCGATTATAGGGATGTAAATCAAGCTTGTCCAAAAGACAACTACCCTACACCCTTCATCGACCAGATAATTGATGAATGCGCCGGATGCGAAATATTTTCATTCATGGATGGATTCTCCGAGTATAATCAAATAAATATCGCCCACAGGACCAGTCAAAGACTGCATTTATTTGTCCGTGGGGCACATTCGCATACCAAAAATTACCCTTTGGTTTAAAGAACGCAGGGGCGACGTTTCAAAGGGCAATGAAGTATGCCTTCCATGACATCAAAAACATCGTTCAACCATACCTCGACGACCTTCCGGCTCATTCGCGAAAGCGGACTGATCATCCGCAACATCAAAGAGCGATATTTCTACGTTGCCGACACTACAAGGTACGACACAATCCGCACAAATGTGTGTTTTGCGTTAGTTCTGGTCGTTTACTTGGCTTTGTAGTCTCTAAGGATGGGATTCGTCTCGACCCCTGTAAGGTCCAGGCAATCATAAATTTGCCTCCACCTTCGAATTTGCTTCAGATTCAGAAACTCCAAGGGAAAGCAAACTTTCTGAGGAGGTTCATTCCAAATTACGCAGAACTTGCTAAGGGTTATACACGTCTTTTGAAAAAGGAGGTACCCTTTGTCTAGGATCAGGTTGCGCAAGCTTCCTTTGATGCTTTGAAAGATTCCCTGATGAAAGCATCATTAATGTACACCCCTGGTTATCAAAGAGACTTTAACCTGTATCTGGCTGCAGCAGATACGACCATCGCAATGGTTTTAGTTCAAGAAGTCGATGGAATTGAGCATCCTATATATTATTTAAGTAAAAACTTAAATGATACAGAAAGCAAATATTCTTACGTTGAAAAGCTAGCGCTTGCAGCTGTTCAAGCGATACAAAGATTTCGACACTATGTCCTCTTTCGGAAAACTACCATTCTGTCAGATTGCAACCCCATGACTTATATATTGTCGCGACAGTTACTGGGGGGCAAATACTCAAAATGGATAGCAATCCTACAAGAGTTTGACCTGGAATTTGTAAAATCCAAGTCAAAGAAAGCTCTAGTTTTCGCAGAATTATTGTGCGATCTCCCATCGTCGTCCAACGATGAAACATCCGAAGAATCAATCGTGGATGAGAGTTTGTTTATGATATCTACAAGCAATGAGTGGTATGGAGATATAATCATTTATCTCCAAACCCAAAAATTTAGGCCAAACACATCCCACTCTGAACAAAAACGTATTCGATACCAAGCAAAAGACTACATGATCGCCGGTGATACACTTTACCGTCGTGGTATCGATACAGTTCTGAGAAGGTGCCTCACCCAAGAGGAGGCCAAAAAAGTCCTGAATGAGTGCCATTCAGGCGCGTGTGGGGGGCATCAATCTGGATATGCTACAACACAAATTTTTTTACGAGCAGGATGCTTTTGGCCAACAATGTTCAAAGATTGCATAACCGCAGTCAGAAGTTGCCATGCTTGTCAAATTTTTGATAGCAAAACCGGAAGACCACCCACACCTCTACAGCCAATAGTTGCTGTTGGGCCATTCGCCAAATGGGGCATCGATTTCATGACATGTAACCCCACCTCGACCGGGGGGCATGGGTATATCATAGTCGCAGTTGACTATTTTACCAAATGGGCCGAGCGATGCCTACATTAGATAATACTGGTGAAACAGCTGCCCTCTTCTTTTTCAATCATGTAGTCACCAGATTCGGTGTACCGCAGGCTATAGTCACAGATCATGGATCACATTTTCGCAATCACATGATGGTCGAATTAGCTGCCAAACTAGGGTTGTCTCACGACAGCTCTACTCCGTATTATCCGCAAGCCAACGGACAAGTTGAAGCGACCAACAAGGTCCTGAAACGCATGCTGCAAAGGATAATCGGAGTTCACAAAAGAAGGTGGCACCTAATCCTGTACTCAGCCTTGTGGGCTTACTGAACATCGGTAAGGAATGCAACTGGGTTCACACCTTTCCAACTGGTATATGGCCTGGAAGCAGTCTTACCAATCCAGTGTGAAATCTCGTCTCTCAAACTCGCAATTGATCTCCTCCCCGGAACTTCAGAAGAAGAGGCTCGTTTCTTGGAATTAATCCAATTGGATGAAACCCGTCATGACGCCGCTTTGGCTAACGAAGCCCATAAGAAACGAGTCAAGGCGCAGTTCGACAAAAATGTCAAACCCCGTGTCTTCTCAGAAGGTGACTTGGTCTTGCTTTACGATCAAGAATCCGATAAATTGGGAGCAGGTAAATTTAAGTCTTTATGGATGGGCCCCTATATTGTTAAACGAGTGTTAGCAAAAGGAGCCTACGAGTTAATGGATTATGACGGAATTCCACTGGCACAACCCCATAATGGGTTGTACCTCAAGCGTTACTATGCGTAATGGTAACCAGCATGCTTTTGTTATGTTTTTGTTTTCGCTAAAGTATTTGTTTTGGTCAAGTAATCCACTTTTTACATTTATTGCAGATGTCAAACCTATTGGAGCCATGTGTTGGATATGCCGACGGAGCGAGTCGTAGTTCGCGGAACCTGTCCTCCGCAGCCTGGGCCATTTTTGATCCAAGCGGCGAGTTAGTAAGTTTCAGAGGTGTATGTATTGGTCGATCAACGAATAACATCGCTGAGTATAGCGCGTTGATAGAGCTTCTCTCTGATGCCATCACTCATGGTATACGCTGACTAATTGTCAGGCTAGACTCACAACTCGTAATACTACAACTCAATGGTATATATTCCGTCCAAAACCCAGCTATTTATCGCATGTTCCTAAGGGTTAAGATTTTGGAAAGACAATTTGATCTTATTCAATATCAACATATTTCCAGAAACTTAAACACATTAACTGACTCATTAGAAAAATATGTGTTAGATAGACATTTGCAACATTTATAAAAAGAAACATATCATCAATGTTTTGCATGTGGATCATGTAACTCAACCAAAATAAAACTCCGAAAATCAAAAATATATATAACTGTTTATGGTTTACACATAATGTTCTGTAACCAAGACAAAATCGGTCAAATGACCCAAAAACTCAAAATGCTAGGGGGCACCCTAGTCTAATGATGATCGTGGTAGCAAGTCACAGCCTGTGCGATCATGCGTAAGAGACGAGTCCATCGTCTGGGCACACCAGTAGTATGCCGCTGTAACCGCAAAGGTAGCTTGTCGGTCCTCACATCTGGGATACCGAGAGTAAGGCCCTCAACCTGCTCCTGCAAAGCTGTGAGAGTCTCGGCCACATCGAGGTCACGAAGAACAGCTCTTCCGACGGCCTCTCCTGCTGGGGCAGCAGCTGGTACTCTCAGGCGAACTACTAGACGAACGGGACCAACATCTGCATGTACACATGAGTTTGATTAAAGTCTTGATAGAATAAAGCACAAGGACATTATAAACAAAAACGATAAACAACAATATGGTCAAAGATTTTACCAATAGCGCCCCACTGCTCGCCATCCAGCAGTACTAAATTTGGATCACCCCGGAAGTCCATGCCAACATATGGATACTCAAAATAAACCATCTCCTGACGATCAAACCACCTGAAGAAGGTATCAGAAAATGAAATCTGAGACTGGCCAACATGCCTAGACATATGGTCAACCCATCTCTGCATACGTGGTTCAGTAGGAGAAGGTAAATCGAGTGCAATGTACTGCGGCTGCATCGGTGGTATCTTCTCCAAGGCAAAGGCGGTCAAAATAGAACCATACCCAAAGTTCTTCAACCTCCCGTTCTTTATCTTAGTCAACTGTTCTTTCATCACAAGAAGTACTGCGTCGCACCAGTTGAACACCTTCGGTCGGAGGCATTCCAAGGCATGCTGCATATAGGATCGATTGGCTACATGAAGAGACGCACTACCGGCCATCCTACCAAAAGTAAACAGAATAGTCCTAAGGGACCTGTCAGTGACATCACGGATAATGATCTTGCCGTCTTTACTCGGCTGAGATCCTTCTCTACAGTACCGGCGGACATAATCTCTCACAGAATCGCCTCCTCGAGCCGAACCTGACAAAGAGATGGGGTCACCCTGCCTCGACAAGCCGGTCAAGAAATAGATGTCTACTGCAGTCAAGGGGATAGATTTGCCCCTAATCTGGAAAACCTGATTGGTAGGATCCCAAGCATCGAGAAAATACTGCAGTAAGTTGATCTGCTGTCTCATGCTAGAAATGCAGAAGAACTTCAGCAAGCCACAATTCCGTAGCGCGTTCATTGTAACTGGATCATGTAGGGCAAGCAGGTCCTCTTCTTCATGCTCACGTTCTCGCCATGTAATGGTCATCTTACTCCAAAGACCTCTGAAAAACAAACAAGAGAGGAGTTAGGTCCTGATTTTGGTGAGAAACAGGCAAAAGTTCCATCAAAAATTGTGCATCAAATTCCCTTTTTGCGCCCAACGCACCTGCAGCAGTGTTCTAGGTGCATTGAGTGTCAGATAGCCTTTAGACAGGCCAACATTCAGCGCAGGTTTCGATACACTGAGGGTGCGTTGATGGCAGAACGAGTTCCTCAAACCCTAGGGGCTAAAAAAGCTAGGAATCAAGCTCAAAATGCAAAATGGAAACCATGAAATGAAAGAGCTCAGGTTTAGCTCCTACCTGGTCTAGACGGCGCCGAGAATCGTCCACAGAATCTCCCGAAATCAACTGATGAAAATCGAGGGGGAAAAGCACCTCCAAAGCTCCAACAAACCAAGTTCAAATGAAATGGTAAAATGAGAGGTAAAAGACACTTTTTAATTACTTTTACGTAGTTCAAAGTAAAATATTAGCGTTTTAACTTGTTTTCAAGCAAATATTGTTCATTTCTGACTAGTTTGATGAAGCAGTTGAAAATACAGTACGATCTTTGAAAGAACAAAGCTATTTATGGTAAAATCAAAACAAGACCATCCAATCGAGCAGTGTTACCGCGAGGTTCAAGCTCATTAAAAAACAAACCCGGACTGAGCAAACGTTTCCACCCGCGTTTAAGCTCGTTAAAAAATGAACTATTCCCCGGTAAATAACCACCATGAATGTAGTACTTCAGCCATTAAAGCCTTGGTCGTGTTTGCACCGTCACCTCCACTTTTACATTGGCCGATCATTCACCTCCATTTGATTGTTTACCCATTTTGAGGAACAGCTGCGAAGAGTGATTTCACTAGCCATCCTTGTGACACTGCCATGATTGGAAAATTCCAAACCTTACCTGGAATCAACTGCTACCCATTTTATCACTCGTTCCTCAAAAGACGAGTCTTCTTTAAGCTCTTTTCAACTGACTCGTAAAATATGAAAAGATTGTTGAGTCCTTGGCCTTCCAGCTTGTTAAAGGGACAGGAAGTGCTATCCCTCCTCTAGATTTTAATCGTTTTAGACCTGAGGGATTATTGCACAAAAAGATCGAGCGCTTGTTTTGTTCGGCTTGTTAAAGCTATCGAAAATTCATCCCTTCTGTATTGTTTTATACTTTTTCGGACTTAAGGGATTAGATGACGAAAAAGGAATTTTGGAGTTACCTTTACGTACCTTTTCAGACTCTCTAAAAATGAAAAGGACCAAGTTATCTTTGTCGTTAAACTCGTTAAAAAGATTAATAGCGACAAACTTGTCTTTAGACGAGAACGAGTTTCACTATCGCTAGGCTCGTTAAAATATAGCGATGGGTTTTCCCGAAGGGCAAATTATAGAACAAGCATATGTTATCCTCCTCAAGCTTGACAAAAATAAAGAGGTACTGGTCAGCAATGACTGGGGAAAAATTGGGAAGAAAACTCAAAGAATCTTTATTGGTAGCAAGTCGCTCTTGAACATGACACTTCCACTCCATGTCCGAGTCGGGTTGGGTTGTTTCATTCACCGGTCACATCACCATGGTCACGCCATACCATCCACATTTGGAGTTAATGCTACCAATCCATCACATAAGTGTCACCGACATGTTCAAGAGAAGTCATCCAGAGAAGTCACCTGTGTCCCACCTGCTACCATACATTATACTCCATACTTTCATGACCGCCACCCTGAACCGTATATCATCAGATCGTTTTCACCTCCATCAAAATCATTTGCTCTGTTCCGTGTCATTGATGTGGGATTCATTAAGGCCCTCCTTTGACGGATCACTTCTTGTCGACATCAGCTCATTATCCAAGAAGATGGTCTAGGAACACCCCATTCAGTACTTTGAAGCTTGCATGCCTTAATGGCAAGTTTCTCACTTCCGGCGACAGGTTTACATAAATGGCCTTTGACCGAAAGATTTTGCGTGGTGTTCGACGCCAAGTCCTTTATTCACACCACGTGAATTGTACTGTAGTACCTTGAGGGTCATTATCATTATCGGTGATTCCTCTCGCGCTTGTTAACAGTTTACATCATTGACTGGTAATCAAGCGATGTCTTTCCATGTTCGACTTCAAAACATTTCTCACATGGATCGACTTGTACTTCGAGTGAAGATCGGACGAGATTGAAGACCCCAGATCTAGTTTCATCCATCCGGGCTGCGATATATATTCAGGGAAATAAAGACATTGAAATGTACAACATTGCAACACAGATAATCATCCTACCAAAAGGATGATGGCTCTATCAGAATCATCAGTCTACCCTCAGACGATTGTCTGTCCTATGTACATGAAAATGAATTTATAAAGCTGAGCATGGGAATGCCCGCCTCAGCTAGATCATGAAAAATAGTATGAAGATAATGTATTGTATTGTATCTTATTACAGGTCTCCTCCCAGCATTGAAAGAACTTCGGATCCTCATAATAAAGCATTTCGCCGATTAACGACCTCATACTTTAGGGGGCAACTGTTATAGACATTTTTGTGCCTTGTAGCTCCAAGCATGAAATGTCCATAAACCAAGGGCTCCTAAGTCCTTAAAAGTGTTGTTCTAACCCCTAAAAGAACAAGGTCAACCAATTACAGCTTCTCCCAGAAGTTCTCCACCAGAAACTGCTCAGAATAAGTCAAAACAGGATCATTTCAGCTGCTCCACTGGCTAGCTGCGTTGCATAGCACCTAAACACACTAACTAGGTGCGTTGCAACGCACCTAAATGCACTATGAGGGTGCGTTGAGCGGGAAATGACAAATGGCAGTGCCATTCCACGAGGTGGAAAGACAATGGAAGCTTCCAGAATATTCTCCTATGAAACTTGCCTCACTGAATTCGACCAAGGATGAGTAAGAGGCCTTCAGTTTCCAAGTGGAAGCAAGAACTGACAGAGAGAAGCCACTAATCAAATCACAAGCTGACTCATCCTCCTTGCATACATCTATATATGGATCCCTCATCCCAGAGATCTGGAGGCTGGAATTTTGCACATTGTAAGGAATTGCTGTTGGTTTTGAGATAGAGATCAGAGTATTGGGTGATTTATGCTTTGTTGGAGGTGAAGAGGGGCTTCTTTGCTGGGAGGTTGATGCTGGGTCAGGAACCATCGGTTGTAATTCCTCCTGATCTTCTTGTTATATCAATAAAACTATTTGAGTTTTTCCTCCATTCTTGTGTATCATTGATGCTTGTTACATTTGTATGGTTAGCTTAAATCTGATCCTAAGCTATTTATGAATATAGATCCATGTCTTTGTATAGTTTTCTTCTTCTGTGATCTTACAGGTACTTGGTGAAGCTGGGCAAGTAAGGGAGCAAGTAGCTGGAAGCTGTCAAAGAAGAGAGGGATTGGATCAAAGGATTAGCGCAAGACATAGGTCGGTTCTTTCTATCCCCCTCTATCTTTAATTCATAAAGGAAATACAAAAGTAGTTTTCTCTGTTTGTTTCTAAGGCAACTGTCACACCTTAGTGGGATAGAGCAGTTCTAAATAGACACTTTTCCTGGTAACACGGGCGTGGCGCACACCCAGGACGCGGCGCACTGGGTTTGCCGCGCGGTGCACAAGCCCGAAACTCATCAACGTTCGCCAGAAGTAATGAATAGTCCCAATGGAAAGTCAACAGTCCCTAGAAGGTCATCTATACAAATTCGGGAGAATTCAAATGGGGTTATAACACTTGATGGTTCAACAGAGATTGATGTTAGCACTCAGAAAGAAATGGTTGCATGTCTAGCACAGGGGTCATCATCTCGAGCAACTGAAGCACAAACATGAATTTGCACTCCATGTCGTTCACATGCCATCTTTACAATCACCATCGAGAAAATACGGAAATACAATGTGGTTCTAATAGGAGAAATAGGCTCTGTAGATGATGGAGGGGAAGAGTTTTTATGTGCAAAGCTTCACTTGGTAAATCTTGTTGGGTCAAATCCTACAAAGAGGACTGGTGCTTGTTACACTAAAATTTGTCACCATGACTATTTGCAGTTAGTATGGCTCCATCAACTGTCATACTATCCTCCTTGGCAAGTCTTATACCTCTGCTCTTCATGTCAAACTCCAAGAAAGAGAGAAAGTCTTTAAAAATCTATATAACTCTGGGTACACAGTTTCTCTTAGCCTTACTTGTGTGTACGCACCTCAAGTTCACATTCCCTGCGTACTTGTATGCTCTGTCTGTAAAGGGGTGGGTGCGTACCCCTGTAAAGGTCAAAAGGCGCGAGTTTTACTTCAAAAAAGTTACTTGTGGTCGATTCTAGAGCATTCTAGAAGTTTGTTTGACGTGTATTGAGCGCCTCCAGATGGTTCATGTATCCCTATGAAAGAGGAACTTATCCCATCAAGAGGGGAGCTATCCCACTCAAAGAGGGGCTTATCCCATTGATGGTGGACCTGATTAACTTCCTCCAAAGCACTATAAATACAGGCATTGGGCCAGAGGGAGGGGAGGTTGAAAGCTGAACATTCCTAAGGGTAGATGCTGCTGGAATTAGGACTCCCTTATAGAGCTTGAGAGGAGAGATTCCCATCCTTTCTTAGCTTCATTTGGAAGTGGGTGAGCTGATCAAAGTAAAGGAGAACTCTTGTTGGACCCTGGGAGGGACCTGCACAACACCAAGGCAATGGTTGTAATGGTTTCTTTTGTTTCCACTTAATACAATTAAGCTCATTTTTCTCAACAAGTTGTTATACATAATTTGTTTCATATAATCCTTGGTCTTTATGATGAATATGTTTTATTTTATGAGTTATTCAGGTGCTATGTAATCGTTTGCTTGTTAGTGAATGCAGGTTTCGAAGAGAAGGAGGAGCTCATCTAGATCGGCGAGGCTGGATTGCTACAAAGCGTTAGACTAAAGGTATGTTATAAACACCTGATTGCTTGTATTCTAAATGCATATTTAGGGAAAGATAGTGTTTAATTGTCTTGTTTGTCACTAGAAAGCCTTAGCTTCTAGGGAGGTCGGTTTTGTTCGCAAAATTGACTCTTTCCGCATGACAAAATGGCGACTCCGCTGGGGAATCCATGGATTTGATTGATTTCTCTTTTGATTGATACTTTGACTTGAGAAAAGTCGTTTTCTTTCTGGTTTTTGGCTGATTGACTGTGAATTTGGGTGGAATAGCTTAGGGTTAAGTTAGATTTTACTTTTCTTGGTTTTGCTAGAAGTACGCAGCCTCTGCGTTAAGCACAGTGCGTACCTGTATGCACTGCAGCTTTGTACACAGAGCGTACACGCACCTGTGCAAACAGGCTGCCTGCGTACCCTTTCAAAAGTTGAGAAAATTTCAATTTTTCCTTTTTTGCTTCTTAGATTTTGTTTATAATTTGTTTTTGCTGCCCATATCCACTGGTTACCTGTCAGAAGTCTTCATCTAAGCTTGTTTCATTAGTATCAAGGGTTTTAGTGAAATTCATAGAAGTTCTAGCCCTAGGGTTTGATTTTTGCATTGGTCCTGTAGTGACTTTGGCTTTAGAAGTTGTAAAACCTTGGATCTCCTTGGTCTTCTCAGTCTTCTTAGGAGTCGGACCTTTCATAAAATCCACCTGTGTGAGAAGCCTATCTTTGTGTTGTCTCTTTGCGGAATTTCGACAAAGCTTGTTTGTTAAAGCTATGAATTTCATTCTTAAGAAAAAGAACAAAAGATTTTGATTTTTGTTTTTGACTGGTTTATGATTCTGCATGAACGAGTCCTTGGTTGAATTGTAACTGAGTAAAACATCCTGGAATTATACTTGGTAGGCTTTTGCCTCATTAGATTTTCTTTTAGGTGAATTTCTCTTAGATTTGCTTTTAGGTAAAATTGATTTGATTGGCATAGATTTTTTAAATTTGATTTTTGTTAAAGTAGTTTTACATGCTTTGTTAATATAGGAAAAATACAAAAATCTCTTTTGAAGGAAAGTTTTTTTTAGTAGCATTTGAAGTCTTTGAAAAGAGAAAGGAATTTTCGTGAAATAATTAGTGGTCATGTGTTGTATGCTTTAGAAAAGATAAAGAGATTGTTTCTTTGATTTTCGTTGCCAAGAAAGTTGTCTTTATATCAATTTTGCATTCTCCAACTCTCTTAGATAGGGAATTCATCGAAAAAGAAAAAATAGTATAAATCATCCTAGGTGCATCTTTTTAGTGGATTTGAGTCGAGTCCACACACCATCAGTTTCATCTCCACTACCTTTTGTCCTAAAGAAAAGCCATAAAAATTAACGCTCAAAGTAAAATTTACTTAGTAACTTTTTATTTACTAGGGCTCTGAAACACCAATATAGATCAGGCTAGTGTCTTGGAGTAGGAGAGTAATTAACTCTCCAAGACAGAAAAACCAAACAAGTAGCTCATCTTGTGGTAGAATAAATCCAACTGTTTCATTTATGCTCTGGGAAAGCTCCTCTTAAAGGAGAAGCACGAGATCGTGTCCGAACCAGTGAGGGGATCAATCCTCCTTCATTGGGAACGAATCTAGATACGCACGTACTACAAATGGTAAACCTCGGATTATTGTCGAGGAGCTTGGGGTCACTTGTCGGTAAACCTTGGATTATTGTCAAGGAGCCGGCAAGGGGATTGAGCTTGATACTCTACCCTTGCGTGCTATCGGATCGTAGACTGTTCCCCCAGGTGTATTTGTTGTTGTTGGTGACCTTAGTGACCATTATCTTTAGGGTTCTACCCAAGGTGACAGTGGAGGGAAGATCCAACTGTACATCTCAAGCTGGACAACCCTTAGTTTCTGGTTCACCCCAGCAACCAGTCTAGTCTAATGTTCAAACTTCTGTACCTTCGGTAGTTTCTCAGTCTGGGCCTATCACCCTTAGTACTCCTTCTCAAACGACTGCTGCAACTACCGCAACATCTGTTCAATCTACCACACTTACTTCTGGAGTATCGACAACTCCGGTTTCTACTGTCTCTGCAACTACTCCTCAGACATCTTTACCATTGTCTGGATCCACGATTCAAACTACGGTTCAAATGCCTGTAGGACAAACTGGTTTAAGTACAGTTGTCACTAGTCAACCACAATTCACTTATCAACCGTACCAGGGGCAGCACCAATACGGGCCTGCTGTCCAGCAGCCAGTTTACCAGTATCAACCGTATCCTGGGTACACTTATCAACAACCTCAACAACCCCAGTACGGTCCAGTTAATCCTGGTTTTCCGGGAGGATACAATATCCCGAATGCGATTCCTATTCCAAGTTATCCCGGATATCCTCCTCCTAGGACTGGTCTTGTGACCCAGAGTTTTAGGGATCCTAATCGGCAATTACCGTTTATCGCAACTTTCGATTTACTAGACTTGTCGCGCCTAACAAACGATCCAATAAATTATCTTCCGTTTTTGCCGCCAATGCCAAATAAGTTGCCCAGTGACATACCCAAGTTCGAAGGTAAGTCTGGAGAGGACCTGTCGAATCATGTGATGACTTACCACCTCTGGTGTGCCTCTAATTCCATCTCGGATGATTCGATCCACTTACGTCTTTTCCAGCGTACTCTCATTGGTCTCGCGGCCAAGTGGTACATTGAGTTACCACGGGCCTCTTTTTATAATTTTAGCCAGTTAGCTACCTTGTTCTTAACTCATTTTCAGTTTCCGGTCAGATATGATAATGGCATGGAGTTACTAACTTCATTAAAACAATCGACGTCCACTTATATTTCCGATCATATTCATGAATGGAGACGTCGAAGGCGATTAGTGAAAGTTTTTATCCCGGACCAAATCTTAGCTGAATGGTTTGTTAAATCATTATTACCGAAGATTACTGAAGACGTAGCTAAGGCCGGAGTAGTTACTGAGGAGCAAGTGATTGCTCAAGCGCAGTACCTTGACTTAGTTTATACTCAGTTAGGTACGTTACACGAAAAGATCCTAGATCTTCCTAAGTCAAATCAGATCACTGCTGCTCCTTCGGGGTCTCGTGCCACTGATGGCATGATTGGTACGGTGAATACTAAAAGCAAGAAGAAATCCTCAAAGAATTCTTCTCCTATTATAACCTTGCCAGACTCCCCGACAGGAGAATCTTCTGCTGAAGTTTCCGCTGATATTCACGCTGTAGAGTCATCTACGGCTAAATCAAAATCCAGTGGGAAGAAGAAAGGTAAGAAGAAGAATAAAGCAGACAAAACTCCAAAGGAGAAAATAGAAAAGTCGGAAACCAATGACGAAAAGCGCAAACCTCTATATCCTTGTCTTATTTGTGAAGAGGATCATTTTACAAGAGATTGCCCTCATCGGGCCGAGGTTGTGAAAATCGTCAAGGGTTCCCCAAATCCTACTGTTTTGAAAGATCCATTTCCAAAGCAGGAGAGTAAGATGATAGGTTCTTCCTCGAGTGCCAGTGAAGAACCCATATTAATGATGTCTCATGTAAGGATTGCGACTCGATCGCAAGATTATGGTAGTAAAAGTCCTGTTGATGGCAAAGAAGCAGAATCTTCTCATTCTAATCCATCAACCTCAGCTCCCGGTTCCGATCCACTACAGATCGAGAAGCCTAACCCGGACTTAGTAATCAAACCGCCCGCCAAGGGTGTACTTCGAAGGTCTGCTTTCAATCCACATGCGAGAGCGGCCCAGAATTACAACATTGTTGAGGATTTAGCTGTTTCACCCTCAGAAATGTCGGCTTTGGAAGTGCTGCAATCATGCCCAGCACAACGTAAATTACTTTTGTCGGCTATAGGAGCTGTTGATGTTCAGGACCCAAACCTAATAATCTTTGATCTAGAAAATAGTACACCGCGTTTACCTCATCAAATGGCTTTCCAGATCCCAGTGATAGTAAAAAACAGGCCTATTCATCGGACTGTAATTGATGAGGGAGCTTCCACGTGCATTATGTCGATACAGTGCTGGAGATCACTTGGTTATCCTTCACTAAATAAATCCCCGACCATTCTTAAGGCCTTTGATGGCCGTGGGTTCCATCCGTTTGGCATTCTACAGGATTTGCCTATAGGGGTTGAAGGAAAAACCGTTAGTCTGGATGTGGAGGTGGTTGATGCCCCTCTAGAGTACAACCTTCTCTTGATTCGAAGTTGGTCTTACGCTATGACAGCGGTCGTTTCATCGGTCTTCAGAGTAATAAAGTTTCCACATAATGGCAAGATCGTAACCATAGACCAGCTGGCTTACTTTTCATCCGACCCAGCCTCTTCAGAGAGTATCCAGCATGTCGGTAAAACGACTATCCCTTATAAGGATGTTGGAGTAGGATTAGTTAAAGATGCCGGTTTACTGGGAACTTTTCCTTTTCCTCCAATCAACGCCTTGTCTTCATTTGCATCTATTCATATGATTACTTCAAACACCATTGTTTATGACGATCCTTGGATCGTTCCTTCTGAATCTGAGATAGACTCATTTGGTGATGCAATGCCTTTGAGTCCATATGAAATTGCCTATGAAGCCGTGCAGTCTTTTACTGACCCGAGTTCAACCAAAATCGACCAAATGAATGTGGTCTATGAGGAATCACTTTTCACGTCAACCTCGGAGTTAATAGCGTTTCCCAAACTTGTGTCATCTGACGAACAACTTTGTGAAGTCTTGTGTGTAGACGATTTACCATGGGAAGATCTCCATCATAGATCTTCGTTTTTACCTGAGGATGATTGTTTTGAAAATGATTTCTCATCAATCTTTACAGCTGAATATGTCAAAGAAGCTCAGAGTCCAATGAAACATCCTGATTCAGAGCTGAATTTGGGAAACATTTCTCGCACTATTCCCATTGACATTTCAGTCAAGCCCGGAATTGTTGAGCACATTCATATAGGTGCCTCGTGATCAGATGACGAAATTCAGACATACAAGGCCCTATTTCAAGAATTCCGCGACGTGTTTGCCTGGTCCTATGAGGAAATGCCAGGAATTGATCCCGCGATTGTTGTCCATGAGATCAAGACTTACCCGGACGCTAAACCCGTCCGGAAACGTTTGCATCAGATTCACCCACGAAAAGCGGCTGCAATTAAAGCAGAAGTTGAGAAGCTGTTGAAAGCAGGTTTCATTTATCCGATCCCGTTAACGGATTGGGTATCGAATATTGTTCCGGTTAACAAAAAGCAGGGAACAATAAGAATATGTATCGACTATAGGGATATCAATCGAGCTTGTCCCAAGGACAACTACCCAACACCCTATATCGATCAAATAATTGACGATTGTGCCGGTAGTGAAATATTTTCCTTTATGGACGGTTTTTCCGGTTACAATCAAATCAATATTCTACCTGCCGACCAACCAAAAACGGCTTTCATTTGTCCATGGGGGACATTTGCTTATTTCAAATTACCTTTTGGACCTAAGAATGCCGGAGCCACTTTTCAAAGGGCGATGTCTTATGCGTTTCATGACATCAAACACATTGTGCAACCGTATCTCGATGATTTGCCCGCTCATTCATTACGTCGAGCTGATCACCTTGTCCACTTATGAGCAATCTTCATGAGGTGTAGGCATTATCGTATACGGTTGAACCCACACAAATGTGTCTTCTGTATAGAAGTGGGACGATTGCTGGGATTTGTCGTTTCAAAAGCCGGCATCCGCGTCGATCCCTCAAAGGTAGAAGCTATCATCAAATTGCCTCCTCCTTCGAGTCTTCGCCAACTCCAAAGTTTGCAGGGGAAAGAAAACTTTTTACGCCGATTCATTCCTAACTATGCCGAGATTACAAAGGGTTTTACCCAGTTGTTGAAACAAAACGCTCAATTCTCTTGGGATGAGATAGCTCAGAAATCTTTTGTTGCCCTCAAGCATGTGTTAACCCATGCACCGTTGCTGCATCCTCCCAACTACAACCAGGATTACTTTTTGTACCTCGTCGCCGCTCATTCCACGATTGGAATGGTCTTAGTACAGGAAGACGAATTCGGAACGGAACATGTGATATATTACCTTAGTCGGACCTTAAATCCAACTGAGCTCAAATATTCACATGTGGAGAAATTGGCATTGGCAGCCGTCCAAGCTGTCCAACGTTTTCGTCACTACATTTTACTCCGTAAAACTACAGTTATTTCGGATTGCAAACCTATGATCTACATTTTGACTAAACAATTGCTAGGGGGCAAGTACTCTAAATGGATCGTTATCCTGCAAGAGTTCGACTTGGAGTTTGAGAAATCTAAGTCTAAGAAATCCTTAGTTTTTGCAGAGTTAATGTGTGACTTCCCGCGTGCTGACACAGAAACTGTGGCAGAGGAACCCATTGCGGACGAATCTTTGTTTCTCATCAGCACTTTAGATCCGTGGTATGGGGATTTAATCATCTATCTCCAGACCCAATCCTTTCGGCTCGAAGTTTCAAAGTCGGAACGTCGGAAAATTCGATTCCAGTCCCAACAGTACAAAATTATTGGAGATACTCTTTATCGCCGTGGGGCAGACTTGGTTTTTCGCCGTTGGTTAACTCACGAAGAAGCTGAAAGGGTTCTGAATGACTGTCACTCTGGAGTGTGTGGCGGTCATATGTCTGGGTATGCCACAGCCCAAAAGATATTGCGCACTGGCTACTTCTGGCCGTCCTTGTTTAAATACTGTATTATTTCGGTCTGGAAATGCCACAAATGTCAAGTGTTTGATCGCAAGATGCGCGCTCCACCTGCTCCTCTCCACCCTATAATTGCCGTTGGTCCTTTTGCCAAATGGGGTATCGATTTTATTACATGTAACCCTCACTCAGCCAAGGGGCATGCGTATATCATCCTTGCGGTTGATTATTTTACTAAGTGGGCCGAGGCGATGCCTACATTCGAGGCAGACGGCAAGACAGCTGCAATTTTCGTATTCAATCACATTATTGCTAGGTTTGGTATCCCACAAGCGATAATCACTGACCATGGGCGCCATTTTCAAAACGTTATGATGACAGAACTTACAGGCCAGCTTGGTTTGCGTCATGATAGCTCAACTCCTTATTATCCACAAGCGAACGGTCTGGTTGAGTCCATCAACAAAGTTTTAGTTATCATGATCCGACGAATCATTGGTATTCATCGGTCGAATTGGCACAACATGTTATTTTCCGCGCTTTGGGCCGTACCGAACCTCAGTGAAAACATCAACAGGGTTCACTCCTTTCCAACTAGTTTATGGTTTGGAAGCTGTGCTGCCCATTGAATGCGAAATCCCGTCACTTCAAATGGCTGTTGAATTACTTCCAGCTACTTCCGAAGAGGAGAAGTGTTTATTATACTTAGCTCAATTAGATGAGACTCGACGTGATGCTGCATTAGCGATCGAGACTCATGCAAAACGTATGAAAGCTCAGTATGATCGAAATGTGACCCCTCGAAATTTTTCGGAAGGAGACCTAGTGCTATTATATGATCATGCAAACAATAAATTAGGTGCTGGAAAATTCGTTCCTATGTGGCATGGGCCCTACATTGTCAAGCGAAAGCTAGCAAAAGGGGCCTATGAGCTGGTAGATTTTGACGGGGACTCTTTGGGTAAACCCAGAAATGGACTTTACCTAAAGAGGCATTATGCTTAAATGTTGGGTATGGAGATTTTAGTTAGGTTAGGTTTTTCTTTCTAGCTGGTGCGTTTGTTAGTTTAGACAGTGTGCTTAGCTTAGAAAGTGTGTTTTTCGTCGTTATTCTACTTATCTTGGTTTTACGCTTGATGTTTGCAGATGTCGATGCCTCTCCAAACATACATTGGATTTGCTGATGGTGCTTGTTGTAGTACACGGAATATCTCTTCCGCAGCTTGGGTTATTTATTCGCCCTCTGACGAGTTAGTTTCTATGCATGGGGTGAGCCTCGGTCAAACAACAAACATCATTGCAGAATACAGTGCAGTGATTGAATTATTGTCTAAATCTATTTCATTTGGGATTCAGAGTTTTATAGTGAGGTTAGATTCTGAACTCGTTGTATTACAGCTTAATAGAGTGTATGCCATTAGAAATCTAGTGTTATTAAGGTTATTTTTGAGAGTGCGTCTCTTGGAACGTGAATTTGATTACATTGAATATCAGCATATTCCAAGGTCTTTAAATACATTAGCAGATGCAATTGCTTCTCGAATGTTAGATAGACATTTGCGATAATCATACATGTAAATTTAAAAACATTTAATCACACATGTTTAACAAGATAAGCCGGTAATAATGATATATATATATAGGAGTGTGTCAAAAAATACATCGTCTTCGATCATAGATTGAAAAACACCTTATGATCGGCAAAAATGATAAGTACAAAAAACTAAAATGTCACATGTGTCTACAAAAACGACCATCCAATCACTGGTGATGCTCTCTATACGACACCACTGCACGCGCCACCCTACACAAGAACCTCCTAAAAGGTCCTGGGACTGCGACTACATAGCGCTGAAGTCTGATAGGAATATCGTCTATAGTAGTCTCTAGTATATCTGCCGTAAGACGCTCTAGGTCTTGTTCCAACTCAGCTAGGGTCTCTGTGGCCTCGTCCTGTGGGGCCAGTGCCGCTGCAACTGGTTGTCTCCTCTCGAAAGGCCGGAGATTGGCTGGACGACGTGGGCCTACATCTGCATTTTGAAAATTATTACTGTCAGTTTTGAGACGATATAAAAAACAAAAAAAGTAGATAATTTAAAAACTTGTGAAAAATGAAGTACCTGTGTCATCCCATTGTTCTCCCGGTGGAAGAACCATGTCCGGATCTCCACGAAAATCAACTCCGGCATAAGGAAAATCCTGTATTGAAAAGATCTGGTCCTCCAACCAGTGAAAATACTCCGGTCTAAATCAGACAACCTTCGTGCCCTCGTCAGGATGACGGGCCATAACCGCAACCCATTGTGTCAATTTGGGCTCTTGGGGAAGCCCAACCTCAACAGTGAGATGCTGTGGGATCAGCATCGGAACCCTCTCTAAAGAAAAACTCACAACTAAAACCCCATAACCAAAGGTCTTCAGCTGTCCGTTTTTGGTTTTAGTCAGTTGGCTTTTTACGTTAGCCAACACAGCATCACACAAGTTGAAAATGGTGCCTCGATAGCAATCAATCGCCATCCGCATCTGGGATCCAGTGGCAATGTGCAAAGCGGCAGCCCCGCAATGTCTGGTAACCGTAAAAGCAATGACCATAAGTTCAGGGTGGGATATAGTTTTGATCCCTATCCCCTTCTCCTGGTTCTGCGTGTTGCACCACTCTAGTCGGAGACTAGCAATGGACTGGCCACCTGGCCTAGTCCCGGACAGAGTCAAGTGTTCTCCCCTCTTGGGCAAACCAGTGAGAAAGTAAATATCTGAGGGCTCTATCTCGAGCTGGTGCCCTCCAATGTAAAAGCACTGGTCCTGGATGTTCCATCTCTCTACCAGCCACTCTAGAAAGCGCACCTGGGCCCTCATGCCAGGTATGGCCCAGTATTTGTAGAGGCCGCATACCTTTAAAGCATCAATGGACGGTTGATGATTAATGGCGGCCAAATCAACATCTTCGTGCTCTCTCTAGCGCCAATCAAGCATGGTGGGCAATCTACACACCAAAAAACATCTGTTAGAGTCAATGAAATCAAAAAAATTTGGTCCATTTTGAAGAAATTGGGGTTTAAAAATTCGTTTTGCGGGGTACGCACCCCGCCTTTAGGAACAGGGCGTGCGTACGTAGGTTCCCTTAAGGCAAGGTGTGTACGCCCAGCATTTTCCCAACTGAGAAAATGTCGGGGTACGCGGGTCACCAGTGGAGCACCTGCGTACCCCGAAAAGCGGACCTTGAAACCCCAAAACCTCCAAAAAATGAAACTAGGGCCTAAAAACAAATTCTAAATGGATGGAAATGAAGAGGAGGATGTTGTAGAATACCTGATGAGACGATGTTCGATTTAGACGGTCGGATTCTCCGCAATGTCCACGGGAAGTTTCTTGCCAAAAGCCCTTTTTCTCTCCTCAACAGTAAAATGGTAAAAATGAAATGGTAAAAGCCCTTTTTATAGGTTTTTTGGGTAAATAAATGCTAAATCTGTTTATTTTTCACCATGAAAAGGTATTTTTCAAAGAATTTTTATCTATCTTTAAACGGGTATGAGTAATGTGTTGGTTTTTGTGCAGGATAAAAGGATTTTTGGGGAAAATTGTCATTTTTCACAAACAAAAACATCAAAGTCATCTTTTAAGCCCTTTTCTGACTCCTAAAACATGAAAAGATTGCCGAGCGTTTCTTTTACACTCGTTAAAATGGAATTAAAAGACGGTCCCCTTATAGCCCTTTTCTGACCGTAAAAACAGGAAAAGATTGCCGGATTTTTGTCGTTTCAAATTCGATACTGGAAATAAAATGACGTGTCCTTGATCACTTTTTACTTTTCAGGTCAAAGACACTAACTATGAAAGTACTCCTTGGTCGTAAAAGATCAAGCGGTTCTCTCAAGTATTATTTTATACTTTTTCGGGCTTGGGAAACACAAATTTACGAAAAAGTTCAACCCTGGAGTCTTCTTAAGTTTTTCAGACTCTCTAAAATTGAAAAACGCCGAGTTTCTCCTATACTGGACTCGTTAAAATTTCACAGTAAAGTACCTGTTCGATTACAAACAGGAACGGACCACTCCTTCTTAGGGTTCGAATCTAAACTAAGTTGGACTCATCCGAAGGATGAGCTTATAATCAAGCATATGTTATCCTCCTCAAGCTTGTAAAAAAATAAAGAGGTACTTGCCAGAAATGGTGGGGGAAAAGAGAGAAAAATGAGCCTATTTGTTATCCTTTGTCTCAGAAGAAACCTTATCACCACTCTTGAACACGACACTTTTCATTCACCTGGGTTGGGAAATCCTTTGCCTAACAGTTGATCAAACCACATTGAAAATTTTCAGCCGGTTCCGGGTATTAACTATTGGGTCAATTGTCACCAAGCCATCTGTCGTGTCATTATGTGTTCAAGAGGTCACTGCAAATAAACCATTCATCTGCAAAATACCTGTCATCCATCTCGACCATCCCTGAGTCAGTCCTTACAGCTACATTTCTTCAACTTGATTTATGATTTCGTGTTGTGGGCTTGCCTGCAACGGGTCGCTTTCTATCGACATCAGCACATTATCTAGAAAGATGACCTAGAAATCGTCAGTACCTTGAAATTTGCATGCATCAATGGCAGATTTCTCGCCTTTGACGACGGTTTACATCATTGAATTTCGATTGAAAGATTCCGTGAAATGTTCGACATCAACTCATTCATTCACATCTCATGGATTGTACTGGGTACTTTGAGAACCATTGACATCACTGGTGGTCTCTCTCACACTTGTTAACAGTTTACATCATCGACTGGTAATCAAGTGGTTTCTACCATGTTCGACATCAACTCATTTATTCGCATGGATAGAATCGTACCTTTTCGGGAAGTAGAAATGAAGACCCTGGATCTAGTTTCCACCATCCAGGCTGCGAGGAGTTTTGTATTCATTGTATAGTAGACTAATCATAAATAGATGGCTGCATCCATACTGTGTCTACAAGAGTCTATGATTATGATGTACTGCGAAATCATTCCTATATCAGAGCAGTAGTTAGTTTGTTAGTTAAAGTTTTCAATCTGAGTATGGGAATGCCTACCTCAGTGATGATATGATCTTACATATGTATTTTGTGTTGAATATTTGCAGGTTCCGACCAGGCTCTCCACAAGATAATCCTTGAAATGATAAAGTACTTCACCCTTCCTAGATGATATGAAACCCTAATCTACTACAGGCTTCGCACTTTAGGGGGCAATCTGTTACACTAAAATTTGTCACCATGACTATTTGCAGTTAGTATGGCTCCATCAACTGTCATACTATCCTCCTTGGCAAGTCTTATACCTCTGCTCTTCATGTCAAACTCCAAGAAAGAGAGAAAGTCTTTAAAAATCTATATAACTCTGGGTACGCAGTTTCTCTTAGCCTTACCTGCATGTATGCACATCAAGTTCACATTCCCTGCGTACTTGTACGCTCTGTCTGTAAAGGGGTGGGTGCGTACCCCTGTAAAGGTCAAAAGGCGCGAGTTTTACTTCAAAAAAGTTACTTGTGGTCAATTCTAGAGCATTCTAGAAGTTTGTTGACGTGTATTGAGCGCCTCCAGATGGTTCATGTATCCCTATGAAAGAGGAACTTATCCCATCAAGAGGGGAGCTATCCCACTCAAAGAGGGGCTTGTCCCATTGATGTGGACCTGATTAACTTCCTCCAAAGAACTATAAATACAGGCATTGGGCTAGAGGGAGGGGAGGTTGAAAGCTGAACATTCCTAAGGGTAGATGCTGCTGGAATTAGGACTCCCTTATAGAGCTTGAGAGGAGAGATTCCCATCCTTTCTTAGCTTCATTTGGAAGTGGGTGAGCTGATCAAAGTAAAGGAGAACTCTTGCTGGACCCTGGGAGGGACCTGCACAACACCAAGGCAATGGTTGTAATGGTTTCTTTTGTTTCCACTTAATACAATTAAGCTCATTTTTCTCAACAAGTTGTTATACATAATTTGTTTCATATACTCCTTGGTCTTTATGATGAATATGTTTTATTTTATGAGTTATTTAGGTGCTATGTAATCGTTTGCTTGTTAGTGAATGCAGGTTTCGAAGAGAAGGAGGAGCTCATCTGGATCGGCAAGGCTGGA
Source organism: Pinus tabuliformis (assembly GCA_031772625.1). NCBI lineage: Eukaryota > Viridiplantae > Streptophyta > Pinopsida > Pinales > Pinaceae > Pinus > Pinus tabuliformis. Next base: position 773,435,488 of record CM062805.1, read on the forward strand.
CTGCTACAAAGCGTTGGACTAAAGGTATGTTATAAACACCTGATTGCTTGTATTCTAAATGCATATTTAGGGAAAGATAGCATTTAATTGTCTTGTTTGTCACTAGAAAGCCTTAGCTTCTAGGGAGGTCGGTTTTGTCCGCAAAATTGACTCTTTCTGCATGACAGTGCTGATGGTCTTCGTTTAAAAGAAGGTATTCACATTAACAAGGGGTTGCTGGCACTTGGGAATGTCATCAGTGCATTGGGATATGAAAAGAAACGAAAAGAAGGAGTTCATGTTCCATATTGAGACAGCAAATTGACTCGCCTTTTGCAAGATTCTTTGGGAGGGAAACATCAGAATTGTGATGATAGCTTGTGTCAGCCCTGTAGATATAAATGCAAAGGAAACTCTCAATACTCTTCAATATGCTAATCGAGCTCGTAATATTCAAAATAAGCCAATTGTCAATTGTGATCCAATGTCCACTGAAATGCAAAGAATGAGGCAGCAACTTGAATATTTGCAATCTGAACTACTTTGTGCTCGTGCTGGTGGAGGTGTTCCATCTAATGGATTGCAGGAACTAAAGCAAAAGATTTTATGGTTGGAAGCAAGCAATGCAGAACTTTGCCGCGAGATTCAGAAGTGTCGTAATAAGTGCCTAATCATAGCCCAACGTGCAACGGAAGCAGATGTATGGAGTATTGGTGTGATAACGTACATCTTACTATGTGGTAGTCGACCTTTCTAGGCACACTCTGAATCAGGAATTTTTCATGAAGTTTTGAGCGCTGAACCTAATTTTGATGATGCACCATGGCCTTCTATCTCTCCTGAGGCTAAGGATTTTGTGAAAAGGCTTCTTAACAAAGATATACGCAAAAGAATGAGTGCCGCTCAGGCCCTTTCTCATCCATGGCTTTGTGGGAAACATGTAATTCCATTAGATATTTTGGTGTACAAACATGTTAAAGCTTATCTCTGTTGCTTACCATTCAAATGTGCAGCTCTCAAGAATAAGGAGTTGATGTGACCAAATGGTTCCAGGCACTGGTGAAATCATTAAGTGAGGACGAATTGGTGTACCTCAGAGCTCAGTTTAAGCTCCTACAACCTGATAACGATGCCAGGATTTCTCTAGAAAATTTTAAATCAGCTCTAATGAGAAATTCGACAGAGGCCGTGAAAGAATCTAAGGTTCCAGATATACTAAATTTGATGGATCTGTCGCTAATTACAAAAATGGGTTTCAAACGGCAAAAGAGAAGGTGGAAGGAGGGAAGGGGTTAAATCCTGTTGAAAAAACAAAAATACCGGCATACACAATAGCTACTCTGACCCCTTGCTCGATGCTTTATAATTTCTTGGGGCATGAAATTACCAGAGCCTCAGAATCTAATTTTGATCACCCATGCAAGGAGTGGATTGAAACAGATCTTTCTTCAAGATCAGGGACCATCATTAACAGCTGAAAGGGTGCTGGACAAACTGGCTAAGCCGTTAACTAGAGAAGAGAATGAATTCCAGGAGAGGTTATATTCTCACACCTTCAAACAAGAGATAAAGTTCTTTTATGCTATGCCTTTGGAGCAGAGAACTTCGGTTCCCTTATTGAAGCAAGGTCATTCTGCCAAACACCGATATACCATTGTCTTAGACTTCGATTGATCTTGCACCATCTTGGATTCTTCAGTCGTATTAGCAGAAATTGCAATATTAATGGCTCTTAAAGCTAAGCAAAATGATGGAAACATATTCTACTTGACTATGAGAAGATTAGCGAACTTGAAAAAAAGGAAGATTTTGAGGAGAGACGCACTCATTAACTCAACCACCAGCCCGTATAAAACCATTGAACACTTATGGGATGGAGAAATCTAATTAACTCTTGAATGTGCATATCCCTACTTTTTAACTGGGGAGCCTAATGCAGTTGACAGTTTCTCAGTAATATTGATACATCACTTGCTTCCTTCCCTTAACCAATAGCACGAAGTGGAAAATCAAAGACCGACAGCCAAATCAAAGTGAAATATCTACCACAGCAGAAAGAATGTAAATAATATAGAGCATATAGCGGCTATGAAATGCTTTCAGGACACGTTGGGAGATATGCTAGTAAAACTAGACATCTGGATGCTGATAATAAAAAAAAAAATGGTTTTAATTCAAACGGGGAAGGTGATGAGTCAAAGCCCGAAACGCCACAAAGACATCTACCGTGGCAAAGAAACAGGGACCGACGGTCTATTTTTGGACTCCAGTTATGATTCAAAGTATCTACGCTACAGGTGCTGCCTCTTCATGGACTATCAAACAGTTTTCAAGTGTAATGCTTTTTTTCTTCAGAACAGATGGTTGGCTTTTAATTTCTGTTAGCAATGATTAAATAACCCCCCACTTTAGGTCGATCCATTTTCCCACAGTCAAGTCTATTTATTATATGAAAATTTATGTGTAAAGGGTTCTGAGTTCTGGCAAACAGTGAGAGCTGTGAAGGAAAACTTCACTGTACAGTTTTTTGACAGGGATTTAATGAAAAGATACAGCTCTGACTCCTGAGATTCTTGTGGTGTGAATTCATCATTTGTTTTTTCCTTTGTGTCATACGTAGCTTGTTATGTTTCCATTTCATTTCATAATCATTTCTAAATGAATACTTTTAAGTGAGAAAGGCAGAATCCAGTTTGCTGCTCTGCCTTGGGAAGGTATCCATGTTTTGTGTTTTCTCCTGTTTGATAAGGATTCATCTATTGCCCTTGTCAACCTCTCAGCGTTCTTTTTATTCCATATAATGTCGGAATTGAATCTGAATTTATTGCCTGTCTTGCCTCCTGAGATAATCTGTGTCTCGGATTTAATTTCCCTGCTCATGCTATTCTCGATCCCACGCTACCCAGAAAACCCAGTCATTTATCAAATTACCCCTTTCCTATCCATTTACTAGCCTAAAATCAGTTCCCATTTTTAGTCATCTCGCACCCGATTGCTCATTTTATCGAGATTGACTGGAGAGAGCCCTCTCTTGTCCTCGTAGGGCTAGCTACGAGGCTGAGCTTGGTTTGATGTTGCCTCGAGTTTTTCCTTCTTCAGCCTGAGGCAGATTCGAGCACTAACACAATGCATAGTCATAAATTTCATGAATCCCATTCAACAACAAACAAATTCAAGGACATGAGCGCAAAAGAAATAAACAGGGAACTAACCACTTGCAGTAAAGAACATGAAGCATGAAAAATTTAAATCATAAAGCAAATTATAATCATCCAAATAATAAGTAAAACTAAAACCTAACTAGTCTAAACCCTAAATCCTAATTTAACCAAAGCATAGGTTTGGTTATGTGAAATCAAACTTCCAATGCAGCTACCGCAGCAGCTCCGAACTTGTAAAAACAAGGACGACGACAATTAGAATTTGTTGGAAGAGTTGGGAAAAAACTAACATGCTTACTTGTAAAGCATGCACAACAAAAATAATATATCGTCCACCTACAAGGAAACATGTCATAGAAGACCTTTCAAGGAAAAATGCAACCCAATCCTAGTAAATCGATCCACAAACATGAACTTTATAGTCATCCAGCCATAACATACATCCGTTTATGCTTAACCCTAAATCCAATGCAAGTAAGGAAAAATATTGTTGGCTAGTAAAAGAATCTGCTAGATTCATCCGGTCAATGACCCTATCATGATGTAGAGGATGATCAACTTGATAACCTTGAAAAGAGGGGCCCCTGTCGGGTGTAATTAAGATTATTGAGGATTCAAACACAGAAACCCTAATTTCAAAAACCCTAGTTTGAAATTGTTCATGGAATTTATCAAGGACGTGAGGACATAACATAATCATCAGTGGAAGCTGAAGTGCCCCATCATCCTGGCCAACCTCTAAACCTTCAAATGGCATGCCATCCAATATTGGTAGCTTCAAAATATTTATATGTGAGTGCATATGGTTATAGTTGGTTGTGACCGAACAACTATTAGTGAAAATATTTTGGATTGGATCCGTTGACTGAATATTGATAGAATGGTAGCTCATCAAATGAGATTCTTTAGATTCCAAAGAATGAACTGAATCAACCGAAAGAGTGTCAGACAAATGGGAGATTAGGATATTGGCACCCTCCCATCTAGGAGATTGTAAGGTATCATTTGATTGTGTATGTTGACAGTCTGTATTGGCTAGGAGACAATAAAAAAAGATTCGAGACAATGGCCAGAGCACTCCCTTTAGAAAAAATATTAGGATATAGAGGTTGATGTGCATCAGTTGAAAGGTGATGGAAATATTTGCTCAGAGAGACATTGCTCAAACCAGAGGGCTTCCAAGATGAGCTTGCATTCGACAAGAAACTGTTGTGAGGAGCGTGATGTGCAGAAACCCTAATTTGACTTGGTTCAAGGGTCTCATCAGGAACGTGAGAACTTGACATAACCATCAGTGGAAGTTGAAGTGCCTCAACTTCTTAATGAGTCCCTAAATGTTCGAAAGGTGGGTTATCAAATTCTAGGGGCTCCGTAGGTTCAACAGCAGGAAAATCACCAGAGCTGTGAGTAAATATATTTCCATAAAAATGAGGAATATTTGAAAAATGGATCAATGAGAGACCCATCTTGAGCTGGGCGAGATGCATGGCCCTCTTCTTCACCTGTTAAAAACTACGAGTGACAAATATCATGCATAAGGGGTTCAACATTTGCATCCCTTGACTATAAAACATGACCCCATGTACATGATTGCAATACACATGAGCAAGATAAAGGTGTCAATAATCTGAAGGGACCGCCAGTGCAGTAGACCCATGGAATAAATTAGGGTAGAATGGATGCACAGGGTCAGATGAAGGAGCACCAATCAGACCCTGACTCAAATCTTTCCCATTTAGGTTCACCAAAGAGAAAGACGGATTTGCAGGCCTGATATGTTCTGTGGATTTGATAAGACAATCAACGTTACTTGAGACAAGACTAAAGCCATCATGCATAGGTGAATGAGATTCTGAGATATAGTGTGACATATGTTTAATGGACTTGATCGGAAGAGATGCTATGTGATTTTCAGATTCAATACCAAAAGAATGTATGAGGAATTTAGAGGAGAGACCATCAGATTTGTTTCCCAAAAAGAATTGTTCATCATTTGAACCATTTACGGTCACAATATTATTATGTAACAAGTCCAGAGGAGGATGAGAAATCACACAAACAGTAATCTCTTCCTTGGGGGTTTGAGGTTGTTCCAGATTCAAAGAGATAGGCACAACAAAATCACGGGTAGAATTTGGACACTTTGTAATCTGCAAATTATGATGATACTCATGTGAAACAGGACTTGTTTCTAATTGAAAATGTTGCGAAGAAACGAGAACCAATCGTTGAAAATTTATATTCAAATACACCCAGTCGACATCACTTTCAGGAAATTCAAAGCAAACATGTTAGGAAATTTAATGCATAACATAAATAATTATTGAGAGGAACAAATATAAAAATAACCAGCAACAACCATAAACACATAAACACAAATGTTTATCCGAGAAAACCCCAAATCTGGGGAAAAACCCAACCTAATAAGATCTCATTAGCATTGGCCAAAACCCTGGCCAATCTGACCAAGTGAGCCTTCACCGCTCACCTCCAGGTCTTGCATTACAATGAAGTCCTTCCAGCCTTTTATAGGCTCCATTACATATAATACCACGGGTAGAATACTATGGGTGCACAATACCATGTGCCCCAAAACCATCATTGTTTAACCTAGTCAACTTTGACTCTACCCCGAGTCAAGTTTACCTAACAATTCCCCCCTTATACTTGACTTGGGGTTCCTTGACTAACTCCAACCAAACTTGCTAAGTGAGACAATCCCACTCGCTCTATCTCTTACACCCCTCAGAGTTTTTACTCGGGATATTGTTAACCTGACATCCCCCTTATCACCTAGGTCTAACCCGGACTTTACCGGTGATCACCGAGGGGTACACATGCCTTACCAGGTCTTATAGTAGTATGCCCATTTACATGCAATAATTTTGACTTCATTAATTTTATTTTATTTTTTTGCTGCTGCGATTCTGATCCATCCTCTCTCAATTTGATTTTCTCAAGAACTTCTATTAAACTACTCCAATTGCGAGCTCGCGAACCTCGTAGATTCCAGCACCGGTGGCCTCACGTAGCAGAAAACGAACAATTTTGGAAGCCACATGAACAATTTTCTTCTGCTAACCTACATGTAGCCCACACCTACTCCATCTTTCAACACGACACAGAACACACAGGAAATATCCCTTATCGATTCCCTACGAAAAAAGCTCTGAAATCAGCCTTGAATTTTTAATATTACCAAAGGTATCTCTCAACCTTCTTTAAATAGCCGCATGAATCCTGAACAATTCGTCAACATGTTCCAAATCAGTAAATATCGCAAATTCTCCTCGAGGTTCTTCTGCATATGATTGTTCCACCATTATTTTCAGACCCAGATCTATAAAAAGGCTGCATTGATCTCATCAGGCACTATAAAACCCTGGCATCAAAGAATCCCTTTGAAGACAATATCTGGCTCTGATACCAGATGTTAAGAAATTTACTGCATAACATAAATAATTACTGAGAGGAATAAATATAAAAATAACTAGCAACAACCATAAACACATAAACACAAATGTTTATCTGGGAAAACCCCAAATCCGGGGAAAAACCCAACCTAATAAGATCTCATTAGCATTGGCCAAAACCCTGGCCAATCCGACCAAGTGAGCCTTCACCACTCACCTCCAGGTCTTGCATTACAATGAAGTCCTTCCAGCCTTTTATAGGCTCCATTACATATAATACCACGGGCAAAATACTATGGGTGCACAATACCATGTGCCCCAAAACCATCATTGTTTAACCTGGTCAACTTTGACTCTATCCCAAGTCAAGTTTACCTAACAAAATATGCACATATCTGAAAGAAAAATCCTCTAAAGATTCATCAGGTTTCATCCTAAGCTCATTTATCCTCTTTAACAAATGTTGAAAATCGTACTTGTCAAATGCTTGTTGGAGCTTACCGACGAGTTGCTTGAACGAATGAATGGACACCGCTGGCAACATGTGGCACCATTGCTTGGTGAGATCTTCAAGGGTGAGGGAGAAAAGCACACAAGAAAACTCTTCATCGTCGATCTCAAAAAATTCACAAAACTTGAGGAAATTATAAATGTGCTCGATTAAAGGTGTTCCATCTTCACCATCAAACTTTAACTGAGACATGTGATGGAGTTGCTCCTAGGGGATGGAAAATTGAAAAATAGACAAACGAGATAAACACCCCGAGAGCAAGATTCTAGTCGAAGCCATTAACAGATATGAGACTAAACTGCAGGTTCCAAGGGCTCAACTTGTCATCTATCCCTCCTTCTAGCACCAATTTGTTGACAGGCCAAAAATGTACCGCCAACGACTAAGGGGTCTCCCCGGTGTGAAGTCCCAATTAGACCTCACACCACTTGGGATAGGAGTCCCGTCCGGTATGTGGGTCCAGCTACTACCATGAATGTTTTCTACTTTTGGTTATCAAATGAGAAGGTGCCAAAGTGGGGTTAGAATGAAGTGCTCGAGCAGCGAAACAAAATCAGACCAAGATTGACAAATTTGGATCTCTCAACCTCTCTGTCAACTTTTGTCTTTTATTTAACCTCAAATAAAATGAAGTTTTCCTAGGGATCATTCCTTCCTTTTGGAGATTCATATTTCTCTTCATCCTCTAACACTTGATTCTCCATAACTATTTGGATAATAGGGGAATCTTCTAAATCAAGTATTCCTTTGGTGCTTGTTGTTCCTTCTTCCTCCTAATAATTATTTTCTTTATCCTTTCCTTTTTGCTACTATGATTCACATTCTTCCCCTTCATTCACAAGAATCACAAAGGGATTTTGGGAGCACTGAACTTGTTCTCTATCTCCTTCCATATGTGTCATATCAACAACCTTGTTACTGGGAAGGAAGGGGAGGGTTGCAAGTCACGTCTCCTTTTCCTCATTATGCAACTTGTGAGGTTGGACCTATTCTCTTCCTCCGAGTCTGTAGTTTCCCTTCATCTTCTTAGATGATGGTCATTCCTTCTTTATTTGGATAGTTCTTTGCAAAAAGCTAAATTTCATGGCAAAATATACATTTAAATGGGATATGTTCATAATCTATTAGTTGGATAAATGGCCAATTGTCTAGAGAGAGTTGAATTGCTTATATAAGACCATTTCTAATTCCACTTCAACACATATTCTTACATAGACATACATTTAGTCTTTTATCTATGTCCGATCTATATATCGGTCAAGGGCATTACAAATGTTTCTAAAAGTTTCTTCATCCCAACAATGGAGAGGGAGGTGGAACAACTTGACCCAGATAGGGATAACTGAAGGGACATCATTTTTAGGATTGAAATCTAGGGTCCACTTATTCAAGTAAATACCCTGAGCTCCCATAAAGTAAGGGCCAATATTCTTGAAAGTTAGATCTCGATCTTCCTTTATCTTAAAGAAGAAAGTGTAAAATCCTTTTCCACAAAAAACACATTCAATCTACCCTTTGAGAAGGGGTTTCTAGTTCCTTTCTACCCATTGATGGAGGCTTTTTAGGGAAGGTCACATTCCCATTATTTTTCCAACTACGCCTCTTTTATCAAGATTGATTGCAATAGCTCTTGATTTTGAAGGATTGACTTGCACATTTGGAATGTTCTCCAATTTCTTCATAATTTTTCTTGCTTGTATCTCATTCCCTTCAATTTTCATATAACTAAATATTTGAATGTTGATGCACCCAGAGAAGGAGAATGAGGCGAAGGGGAGGAGGGTAGGAGGCCATAGCCTCCCACAACGCCTACGACCATGGAGAGAAACCCTAGCGGTGACTAGGGATGGAACACGAATTACAAAGCGAGTGACTGTATAAAGTTTGAAAATTTTTATTGATATATAATTTAAAATAAAGAAAATAATATGTTATAAAGTTGATTTTTTTTATTAATCATATTTAATTTAAATGGTTGAGAGAACCAACGCTTTTTTTTTGTTTCTTTGTTAGGTGATGTGAATCTTGAGATGAATGACATGCCTAACTTGTGGTTTGAGTAGCCGCGACCAAGGTGTTGAAGTCCTGAATCGTCTTCTTTTTTATAACACCTTTATTGTCCTTTCCATCCTTCTCATAAGAGGTTTGCTACATTTTCAAGTCAAAATATCACCTCATATATGCTCAAACATCATAAAACGTATCATTCATTGATGTTTATAATCTATTGTTTCTTTGTGAAATTTAATCAAAACATTCCTATAACTACTGAAGTGCGCTCATTCTACGACTACATCCATGGTTAGACAAGTTCCAGCGCACTTGAGGAGGAATAAAGGATATAAGCAGATGGAAAATGTTTGACATATGTACATCCACCTATCACATTGATTTGGCATCTCACTCAATTCGAGAGATCTAAAGGTCAAACCAAGAGTCAACTTTGGTTATAATACTCCAACTGTGCACAGAATTTGAAGTAGGATCATGGCATCATCAAGTGAGCATATAATTGGATGAGAATAATTTGGAATAAAATAATACGATATGTTCAAAATCTTCTCATGATTTGCTCTTCCAGTAGCAAATCATGAGAATAATGGTTCTAATTGGAATTTAATGTCTTAGTTGTCAAGTAAAAAGTTGCTTCTCGACTTATAACTCTTAAGACAGTTATTTAACAAAGGATTATAAAAAGCCTTGGAGTGAAGTAATAAACATCTTTTACTCTCTTTAAGTTTGTAATTAATTGTTATTGAAGACTTCAACATTTAATATAAGTTACTATGTTGCTTTGTTGATCAATGTGTGGGTGAATAGTTTGATAATTGATCTCATGCTTACACTCAATAGGAGGCCCCCTTGAAGAGTTGTAAGTTAGTTTAGTATTTGGTTATGTTAGTTGTCAACTTATTTCATGAATAATATCTTTCTCATTGCAATTAGTTAATGTTCTCGATTGGTATTTTGTTAATTGATCTCTGGTTTAACATTCAGTAGTTTGAACAGGTCGAGCGCTCATAAAAGACAAAAATATTTCCCTTTTATAGTTTGATTCATTCAATTGTTTTTGTTTTGGTTTCATGAGTAATGGATAGATCGATCATAATCACAACTGCACACATCAGTAATCCTACAGAGTTATATTTTGGATTGTTGTTCTTATGAAGTAATTAGATTAAGATTTTATCTTATGTTTTTTGTGTAAGCTTGATAGGACTACATCTTCATCATGTCCAACTTCTCAACCCGATCGGGGGAATAACACAAAATTTTAACCAAAGACTTCCAGTTTGGTGAGACTTCATTTCCACGAACATTGCCAATTGAGTTATCCCAAGCTGACAAGATTTTATCTTATGTTGAATAGAATACAAATTTTGATTTCTAAGAGCATCTAGAATAACGTTTCAATTTTCTGCAAGTATAATTAAATTTCAAATTTTCTCATTAGAATAGATTTTTCAATTCAATTCAAATAGAGTAATTTTTAAATCTTATCGCAGTTGGTTAAGTTTCAATTCAGTTCGATAGTTAGAATTTTCAATTGATTTCACCTTGAAGTTTAGTTTGCTTTCGAAAGAGTAATTTTGATGGAAAGAACATGTGCGTAAGAATGTTATAAATTAATCTAGTTACATTTACATTTCATCTCTTAAAATAAAAAATAGAACTCCTAACTTATATTGTGCACATGCACTTCACAAATACACGAACCTTGGTTGACAATTAATGAAGTAATTTAACCATTAATTAAATTACCCAACACATGGATATCTAAGCTGTCAAATCACTCAGGGATCACACCTAGCCTAGGTCACACTAGCCATTAGCATGGCTAGATTTTTGCCTACAAAATTTCGAATTGGTAATCTTTTCACCATGAAATGCCTTAACATAACACATTGTTACCATCTATTCTACATCCATAGATATTGAGAAAAAATGTGCTATTTTCTCCATTCAAATGTTATTTTGATAAATGATATACTAAATTATATAATATTAAAATGACTTTGAATAATGTTATTAACTAAATCTTATAATTTAGAAAATGTAAAATTTACTTTGGCTATGATCGTGAATATATGTCTATTTTGAAATTGCTAATCCAAAATAAATGATATATTGAATTATACAATATGAGAATGACTTTGAATTATATAATATGAGAATGACTTTGAATCATGTTATTAACTAAATTTTATAATTTAGAAAATAAAATTTACTTTGGCTATGATAGTGAATATACGTCTTTTTTGAAATTGCTAATCCCTATTAATAATAAAGAAATCCAAAAAAACACACTTTATATTAAATATAAAAATTGAAAAAATCGTGAACATATGTTTTTTTTGAAGTTGCTAATCCCTATCTAGATAAATAAAGAAATCACCCTTTATATTAAATATAAAATTTGAAAAAATAAATGACAAATAAAAAATACAATAAAAAATAATTTATCCTTGTGGAAAAACATTAAAGTAATGAATAATAAAACTCTTTGCAACTTCTTTTCAAGGAATTGTTTTATTTTTATTTTTTATTTTTTCAAGGAGGGACAAAAATTTCTAAAGAATCGGTAACTTTTAAATAATGGTTGTTATTATTACATTAAATATAATTATTTCATAAATGTTATAAATGGCTAATTATAACATGTTTTTAGATAATTAATCTATTATATCGTTACAGAAATAAATTGTTCACCAAACCACTCAAGTTAAGATTTTTTCACAACTAACTTTGCACATTTTAAAAGAAATTATTTAAACAATGCTTAAAATATTTACTTATTTATTTTCTTAATACAATTTTTTTTAACATGATAAAAATAATTTATTTTATTATTTTTAAAATAAAATTTAATAATTAAGTCAACTTTTAAATATGCTATGCATTGGCATATTTGATTAAAATGTGTTTGGATTCTTAAATGTTTTTGTTATTGCATCAAAGGAAACTCTACAATTAGTACAGAGAAGTTGTTGTCCCATAACATTAAATTTTAAAATAATTAAATAATACTTATGTTAAAAAATTATATAATATAAATAACATAAAAATATTTATCAATTATAAAAAGTAATTAAAAAAACAATGTCGCCATAAATAAAATATTTCAATGTCCACTTAAATTTTACACCAGCCTAGATGCATCTTAATTCTGGATCTATCAAGAGCTAATAGGGATCAAAATTTCAAAATTTTCAAGGTGCAAACATTTCCTCAAGTTTTGCATTAAAAAAAAGAGGTTTGCACATCGAGAGATTTGATCCCTCTTGACGCTTGATAGATCTAGAGTTAAGATGGCTCTAGGTTGGTTTCAGTCGTGTATGAAAAAGGAAAATCTATCGAAGATATGATTAATTTTATTAATAATATGTAAATACATCTAATATTAATATAATTATTTTAAATATGCTAAATATTTCTGAGATTAATCTGGTCATTTTAATTTTAAATTTGCTTAGTTACCTCATTTTGTTGGGATGATAAATACTATTAATAACTTTAATGATGAAACAAAAATTTTGAATGCAAAGTAACAATGTAATAGTGTTTAATGATAGAAAATGTGAATAATAAGATTTTAGTCAATTATAAATAGTCTTCATTGTGATCAATCTCAAACTATTTTCTTCTACTATTCTTATTGTCAACCTTGTTAGTTTTCTCATATTTTTCATATCGATTATATGAAAAGGACAGTTGACATCATAAACCATAAAAATCTTTAGCTTGAGTTGTTGTAGTAAACATCATACATTGTCTCTCTTGCTCTCCAATATTAATAAGTTGAATTACTATAACAAAAAAATCAAAGTACATTACCAATATTTTTTTGTGCTTACACTGAAATCAATGCAGATTGTTAATCCAATCACTTTAAAATTAATGTACCATCATACATCTAATTACATCAAATCAGAAATCAACATCTACATTGAAATCAATGCATCTAATGCAAGCAATCAAATAAGATTAGAAAACAACTTCTACACTGAAATCAATGCATCTAATGCAAGCAATCAAATATGAATAGAAATCAACATCTACATTCAAATCAATGCATCTAGTGCATGTATGCAAATAAGATTAGAAACCAACATCCACACTGAAATCAATACATTTAGTGCAAGCAATCAACTAGGACTAGAAATCACCATCTACACTCAAATCGACACATCTACTACAAGAAAGAAAATAGGATTAGAAACCAACATCTACACTGAAATCAATGCATTTAGTGCAAACAATCAAATAGGACTAGAAATCACCATCTATAATGAAATCAATGCATTTAGTGCAAGTAATCAAATAGGATTAGAAATAATTTACATTGAAATCAATGCATCTAATGCAAGAAATCAAATAGGATTAGAAATTGCCATCTACACTTAAATAAATGCATCTAGTGCAAGCAATCAAATAGAATTAGAAATCACCATCTACACTGAAATTTATGCATTTAGAGAAAACAATCAAATAGGATTAGAAATCATCTACATTGAAATCAATGCATCTAGAGCAAGCAATCAAATATGATTAGAAATCGCCATCTACATTGAAATCAATGCATATAATGCAAGAAATATTCTTCCCTCTCTCCCCCCTCCATCTATATCTATATCTCCCTCTGTCTCTCCATCTTTGTCTCTCTATCTCACCCCCCCAAACACACACACTTTCTCAATCCATATTTATCAATCTCTCTGTCCCTCTCTCCATCTCTCTCTTCTTTTCTCTCTTCACCTTCCATCAATATCTCTATCTCCCTTTGTCTCTCTATATCATCCCCAAAACATACACTCTCTTTCTTTAATCTATCTATCAATCCCTTTCTCCTCCTCTCCCTCTCTCTCTCTTCCCCTTCGCTCCATCTCCCCTGCTTCTCTCTCTTTCCTCCTATTGTCCTATTTCCCTCTCTCTCCATCTTCCTTATCACTCCCTCTCTCTCTCTCCATATTTCTCTCTATGTATTTCTTATTACCTCCCTCTCTCTCCCCCTCCAACTTCATCTCTTTTTCCCTCCCTCTCCACTCTCTCACATCCTCTCTCTTCCTTCCTCTCCCACCTCTCTCTCTCTCTCTCTCTCTCTCTCTCTTCACCCTCCAACTTTGTTATTATATCCCTCCCTCTCTCCTTCTCTCTCTTTATCTTACACACTCTCTCTCCACCTCTCCCTTGTCACTCCCTCTCTCTCTCCACTTCTCACTCTCTATGTATTTATTCTTGCCTCCCTCTCCCCTCCTCTCTGTCAAGTCCTCTCTCTCATCCTTCTTCTCTCTCCATTTCTCTCATACATCCCTCTCTCTTACCCCATCACTCTCCTCCTCCTCTCTCATTTCCTCTCTCCCCCTTTCTCTCCTACCTCCCTCTCTATTCCCTCATCACTCTCTCTCTCTCTCGGCCCTCCAATCCTCTCTCTTCCCCCATCACTCTCTATCACTCTCTCTCTCTCTCCAACTATGTTACTATATCCCTCCCTATCTCTCTCTCCAACTGTGTTACTATATCCCTCCCTCTCTCTCTCCAACTATGTTACTATATCCCTATCTCTCTCCTTTTCTCTCATTCTCTCCCCCATTCTCTCCATATCTCCTTCTTTGTCTCTTTATCTCGCCCTTAAACATTCACACTCTCTCTGCATATCTCCCTTGTTACTCCCTCTCTCTCTCCACTTCCTACTCTCTATGTCTTTCTTCTTCCCTCCCTCTCTCCCCCTCCAATTCCATCTCTCTTTTCCTCCCCCCTCCCTCTATCCACCCTCCAATCCTCTGAATATCTCCCTCCCTCTCTCCTTCTCTCTCCCCCCCCTCCATCTTTGTGTCTCCATCTCCCTCTCTTACCCTTCTCTACCTCTCTCACTCATCTCCCTCTCTCTTTCTTCATTCCTCCTCTCCCCTCTCCTTTAGTTTATCTCTATCTCTCCCTTGCCACTCCCCGTATCTCTCCACCTCTATCATTCTATGTCTTTGTTCTTCCGTCCCATATATATATCTAGAGTTAATATATATCATGATAAATTAATATATATTATAATATAACAAATTTAATATTGTATTAATCCAAAGTTATTAAATTTAATATTTTAATATATTAATATGAATATTAGATTTAATAATAATAATAATGATATTTTAATATTAATATTAAGGTTATTAATGTTTTTTGCATGGTATTAATAATTTGGCCCATGGTATTCTACCCATAGGTTTGATATATAATTAGATGTTGATTTACAATCCTATTTGATATATTTTTATTTATTTACCATACCTCTTTATACCTCTTTTATAAATATGGTATTCGGCCCATGGTATTAAAATGGTATTTAGCCTATAGGCTTCACTTAAATAAAACCTCTTTTTTGAGTTTTCATAAATATAAAGAGGTTTATGGAGCAAATATAAAAAGATGGTTTATTTATTTACAATACCTCTATTTTATCTATATTTTTATTTAGTATAAAAAGGGGTTTTATTTATTTACCATACCTCCAAACTATTTAGATTTTTATTTATTTACCATACCTCTTTTATGTCTCTCTCCAACTATGTTACTATATCCCTCCCTCTCTCCTTTTCTCTCCTTCTCTTTGGAATCCTTCCTTAGAAATATTATTTTGGAATCCTTCCTTAGAAATATTATTTCACACTTTGCAGAAATGCTTCCTCACAAATATAATTTCAAAATTTGTTTTTGGTGTTAAATTTTATATTTCCTCACAAATATAATTTCAAAATTTGTTTTTGGTGTTAAATTTATATAGATAGAGAGAGACGTGATTTTTCATTAGGGCTGACATTAGTTTAGATTAGATTAAATTTTTAGTAAATGTTAAATATGTTAAATTTTACATTTACATTTACGTTTTTACGATCTACCCTTATGCATGTTTATGTTTATGTTTATGTTTACATTTTTACATGAGATCTATACATGTCTATGTTTACATTTACATTTACATTTTTATGAGAGATTTACCCCCATACTAGGCACATGAGATCTACTGCATACATGTTTAGGTTTACATCTATGTTTACATTTTTATGAGAGATCTACCCCCATACAAGGCTCCAGAGTGCCTCTGGGTGCAATCATCTTTATATAAAGAGTGAAAAAAACTCTAATTTTATTTTTAATTGCTTTCTACTTTTTAGTATGAGGGAAATGTGTAATTCCTTGACTGAAAAGGTACATCGAAGGAATATAATATTTGGGAAGACCTTCTCGCCATAAACAGAGCCAACTAACTGTTAAATGCATGCACATAAAATTTTCCAAAAGCCAACTAACTGTTAAATGCATGCACATAAAATTTTCCAAACTCTCTACTGCAACCGCTACGAGGCAGGCCCATTGCTCACAACATAGGCATGAGCACAAAATGTTGACAAACCTTGCCCCAAGTGTGTTCCATTGTCAATAAGAAGCCAACTATTGTTATTCCAATTTCCTTTTGATGTGAAGTTACGAGCAAAGAATAATGCAATCCATGTAAAACATAAGAAGACTCCCAATTTTATAGTTTTTATTGTTATTATGACTCGACATATACTCTCTCAATTTTATATTCTTTATTAAAGACTTTTTTTCCAAACACAATAGCAGAATTCAACTAAAGAAGGACTTTCTGTACAAAACTTTGATGAGGAATATGATTAGGCCAATTTTTGCAAGACTTCCATACTGAGGTGTTATACAGAATTTATGACTGTGGACATAAGTATCTTCCCTAGACCTAGTGGACTGGTCTATAACAACAAAATTCAAAGAATATAAAGTTCCCCTTAGAGAAATTGGACAATGGAAAGAGGCTTCCTTGGGATCATTCACAAGCTCTTCTCTCCTCTTAGCTTGTAATCTCCAATAGTAGCTTTGATTGCTATAATTAGAACCTGCACATACAATCGACATAAGCCAAATATCTATGATATATATGTAGTGTTATCCAATTGATTTATTCAACGGATCAACAAAGCATTGAAATATATGAATGTAAATGTAACATAACACATCTAGGAAAATAATAAATTCTTTGCATTAATATGAATAGGAGAGACATTACAACCAAGAATAGTAGTTGGTCTTGTAGAGGTCTCCCCAAGTTTACTTCTCCTTCCTTGTCACAAAGCACACCTCAATGTCACCCTAATGCATTAAGATGACGACTCTCTTGGATTCCAGGCAACAACATGAGGGTATGATTAGTCTCCAAAAGCCAACCTGATGTTGTAGATGGCTGTAAATTTATAGGATAGTGTGATATTTTAGGAATTCTTATCCATTTACCAATCTAGGCTTGAGATCCACTCTTGATGGGATGATGAGCTTAAGGGATAAGAGGTAAAATATCCAAGGTGGGATCAAATAGGATTCGAAGTTCTTATCTAAGGTAAATGGTTGAAACAACTCCTGGAATCTTATGGAAGAGGAAGCTTCAAGATTCTTTTTATTTTTCCCATTTGTCTAGAATCGACGCACCCTCAACAAGGGACAACCTACTCCTAATCAACGCTGGTGCAAAATAGAGAAACTTGTTGTTGAACGCAAGTCTCTAAAGGACCAGGGTGCACTAGGCCTTAAAAGCACTGATTTGAGGCATTGAGATCCAAAAACTCAGGGATTTGGAAGAGTCATGTTTAAGGTTTTGTGTAGGGATTATGACAAGGTGTTCACATATTTTAATTGATCCAGTTTGCAAACCTATTGACCAGATGCGACAAAATGGCCTATAACAGCTTTCCCCCTAAAGTGCAAAGTTAGAAACAGTGCCTGATGAATGAAGTGCTTTACCTTGTGACAAGTTTGGATCAAGAACAACTGGACGATACCATCATCTATTACAATACATTTTATCATGACATCTTTGTTGAGGGAGGCATACCCATGCTCAACGCTTAAGTTAACATTACATATTAAATGATCAAGAAGTTGTGTCCATTGATGAGAAAGTGTGGATTCATGATCAAATGACTGTTTGTATGATCATAGTCCCCATGCTTGCTTTAATCTTGAAAGTGCAGCCCAGATGGATGGAACTAGATTTTGGGTCTTCTATCTCGTTCACTAAATTTTCCAATGTATGAGTCTAACCATGCAAATAAAGGAGCTGGAGTTAAACATGGCAGACACCATTTGATTATCGGCCAATGATGTAAGTCATTAACAAACTTAAAAGAAATGATCGATGTTGTTAATGGCTCTCAATATACAACAATACAATCCATATGGTGTGAGTGAATGAGTTGAAGTCAAACACCACAAAAAACTTGTTGGTCGAATGCCAATGGTGTAAACTTATCACAAGAGCGAGGAAACTTGCCATTAATGTATGCAAGCCCCAAGGTAATGAATAAAAAGTTTCAAATCAACTTCCTGGATAATGATTTAATGTTGACAGGAAGCGACTCGATGTAGGAGGGCCTTGATGTATCCCCCATCGATGACAAAAATGGGTACCATGATTTGACAAAATGATGCTAATGTGGAACTGGTTCAGGAATGGTAGACATGGAATGAAGGCTTAAGAGTATTGTAGCATATATCAACTGAATGACTTCTCTTGAACACACCGACAACACTAAATGGAGTTGAAAACATTGACCCAAAACCAAAAGTGGAGGCTTTGATATGGTATGATGAACCAAAAGGAAAGAAAATTTCCCAACTAAACAACCATGAAGATGAAGTGGAAGAGTGTCATTTTCAAGAGCGAATCACTGCTAGTAATAGGTAGAGTACCATGTTTTCCCAATTTCCCCAACCATTTCTGGTTAGTACCTCTTTATTTTTTAACAAGCTTGAGGAGGATAACATATGCTTGATTTGTAAATTCATCCTTCAGATGAATCCCTCTAAGTATATTTAATGAACCCTGAGAAGGAGTGGTTCGGTCTTGTCATGTTTGACTAGTCCATCATTTCTTGATGCTTTTACGAGTCTAATGAAGGTATAACTCCACTCCTTTTCCATGTTTAGAGAGTTTGAAAAAGAGGCGAAATATAAAACTCCAAAGGCTCCTTTTCGTAAATAGTCTCTTGAGTCCAAAAAGGCGAAAAATAATACTGACGAGAACCTCTTAGCCACATTCGACTAAGGTATTCCTTTTTTGTAGATAGCCTAGCTTAACGAGGAAAAGGGTTAAACTTATACTGAGTAGATGTCCTTTCATTTATTTTAGCGAGTTCGAAAAGATAGGTACTCGACAATATTTTCATATTTTGGGAGTCTGAAAATAGCTAAAAGAGGACTCTAAGGGTTTCATTTTTTGTAGGTTTATAGAGCCCAAAAAAGTGATAAAAGTATGTTCTGCAGTCAAAATGATCTGTTTAAATTCAGACATCATCAAATCCGTTAAACAACTGTCAACCCGCTCAAAACACCACCAAAATATTAAAAATACATGTTTCATGATAAAATTGAATCACATTTAGGTCAAAATATTAAAATATTAATGATGAAAATGACCACAAAATAGGTAAAAGGCAATTCATTTTTACCATTTCACATTTTACCTCTTGGAGAGTGAGTTATGAGTGTTTTTGCCCCCAATTATTTTGCAACTAATTGCGACCAATCGAGTGGATCATTTGGAGCACCGTCACTTCCAAGTAAGAGCTATAACCTTACTCTTTCTTTTGATGCTTCCATTTTTTGATTTCATGCAAGTTTTTTCGATTTTTGAGGGTCCTATGGCTCTAATTTCTCGCCCTAGGTCCAACGCATCCCCAACAAGTTGAAAGGAGCACTGAACATGAAGAAAATACATTGAGGGGGGCACTGCAACACACTGTCTTCCTTTAGAGGGGTGCGTTGAGTGCAATTCCCAAACTTGTTTTGCCTGTTTGCCTAAAAAAATCTCTAGTTTTTTGCATGAAACTTGTCTTAATGATCCTTCTTGTGATGTTTTAGGTGTCCATTGGAACAAAATGGATTTAATATGGAGGGAAGGAGAACGGTAGGAACAATATTTAACTACAGATAATGATCCTGCGACTATCCAGGCTTTAAGAGATTGTAGGCTCTTGAAATTCTTCTAACTTCCTGGTATGAGGCAATAAAGGATGCATAAAGGATAATATGCCAGTCTGATTTGTGGACCCTTATCATGTGTTGAGGCATTGTTTTGTGGACCCCTATCATGCATTAAAGTGTCGACGAGCATTTTGAATGACTTGTCCAGAATTAAGTTCAATGGCGAGGGTGGAATAACCTTGCTCAGACACGCAATTTCTTTTCTTGGTTTATGTGACATACATGACATATAGCCTTAGGATGTTTCCTATGGGTTGTTTGCTCTCACGTTTGAACGACGTGCAAAGAAATGGTGTCACACATTGCCCACAACCTCTATACACTCTTTTAAGCTATTTTTTGGTGAATGATGTCATGCTTTCGTTCTTTATGACCATAAATCCCTTAACAACAAAATTTTAAGATTGCGAAAATCACATGAAAAATCTCTTCAAGATTTTCATGATCATTTTGTTCATTACTATTTTGAATTTCTTGAAAATGAAGTTGACTGGGAATTATTGGATGAAAGATTTCAATATCTTGTTCACGTTTTTGAAAATCCACATGTGTTAGAACATTTTGAACCTCTCGCAACATACTTCAGTGTTAGAGCTCCTAAATCTGAGATGAACAAGGTTGTTGTACTAAGAGACCCTTCGTCCCCTTCTCATCAAACATCTCTAGCTCCGTAGGTCGAGGTGGGAGAAGTTGGGAATCTACTTGTTGATTTGTCACTATCTCCTCCTACCCCACTTACTTAGAATTTCCACGCAGATTTGGAATATAACCTTGATGATTGTTGTTATGTGCTATCTCCTCATCCTCTGTTCTTCGTCCTTCTAATCCTTCGGATTTTGGTGTGTTGTGTTCATTTGTTTCAAATATCTCTTGTGATGTTCACAAGGATTAAGTTATGGATGGATTTGGTGTTAAACAACCAACCTGAGATATTATTTTTGATGAGTATGTGTGAGAGTCTGAAGAAGAACTTGCGGTGAAGGATAACATCCTTTCATCCGCACCTCGTCTGCTTTATCTTGACATCTTCCACGGTTCTATCAATTATGTTCCATCTTGCCAAAATTCATTTTCGGATGTTTCTGCTTTCGATCATTCACAAAATACGTGAAATGTCATTTTTTTTTTTAATGCGGAGAGGACAAATTTGTCTTCTTGGATCCTCCCAATCTCGCATCTTACCTTTCCGGAAATGTAGAGGGTGAAATTTCTTGTTTTCCATCATCCCCTTTTTACAATTCGTCAGATCATGAGCATCCCTCTATTCATCATCTTGAACTTTTTGATCATAGCTGTCGCGATCTTTTCATTCATTCATCTGATCACGATTCCAATTCTTCCACTATCGATCTTTCTAAGCCACTAGTCTTTGATGATCCATCTTTTGATGAATTGGAACCTCCCCAAGTTGTTGATGCACTTAAGCCCGCGTTGATGGTTATGTTAGGTTTTCGTAGCCTTGAGGTCAGTTCCACTTCGAATCATAATTATGTTGAATCTTTCCAAGCTCCTCATCACTCTGTTGCTCACATTGAAAATTAATTTATCTTACAATTTTCGCATCCTCCATTTGTATCATTCCTATCGCTCAATCATTGGAGGAGTCATACATAGCAAGCACTGTTGCAAAATGAAATTTTCTTCTTTCTTCATGTTTGCTCATTTTTCAAGTTTGAAAGTGTGTACATGCTTGTCTTCCACTCGTAATGTGTTAGGACACCATGGTACATACACAAAGTTCCTTTCATGTTCCTTTCATTGTTACTTTTCTGTAGGTGCTTTCAAACTTCGAATGTTCTGGTTTGCATTGTTTTATCTTTATTATTTGTTGGTTTGCTCGTATATCTTTCTTGACATTCATGCTCTCACCTACATGGGCCAACCAATGCACCGATGGCTGCATTGGAAGTATCACTTCACGTGAGTTGGCCTGTGTTCTGCTTAGGTTAGGAGTAAGAGTAGTAGTTTTTCTTTTCTTGTTTGCTTCTTGATTTGATTTGCTTTGTTTTTCTTATCTTGTTTCTTTCGTCTCTTTGTTTTCTTTTGCACCTGTAGGTTAGTTTTTGCATGAAGCCCAGTCTCACTTCTTAGACAAGCAGGGTGAAGTCCACGAGGAACTTGTACTATTATCAACACTTGGTTATCTGTTTATTCCCTCTCTTTATGTGAATCTTGCATATCTTATAGTCGATGATACCTTGATGGATAATACGTTCCTCTAACAACCTTGGTGAAAATTTCATGTAGTAAAAGTTAAAAACAATAATCATAGATGAATGGGACACTTATTCCAAGTTGAATGTTAGGCAAGACATCCTAGGGGGTGTTCATTTGGTTGTTTATGGCTAAGGAAATTGGAAAATTCAATGGCTAAGGCTTTGGAAAGGCAAAATGGAATTTTGGCACAATTATTGATTAAAATAATGGAAATTA
Organism: Pinus tabuliformis; assembly: GCA_031772625.1. Taxonomy (NCBI): domain Eukaryota; kingdom Viridiplantae; phylum Streptophyta; class Pinopsida; order Pinales; family Pinaceae; genus Pinus; species Pinus tabuliformis. The sequence goes on from CM062805.1 coordinate 773,458,029, forward strand.
GGAGAAAAAGGAGGTGAAAGGTCACAAGGTGCATGAGAGGAGGAAACTGAAGGATAATAATTGAAAATGAAGAAAATAGAGGGCTCATTCATAAAAAGGCTTATGAGGATTAGTTGGTAACCTTTTTGTCACTTCAGTTTTGGAGCACTTTCATTATTCTCTCTTTGTCTCATACTCTTGGACACTTAGAGTTTTCTTGGAGCACTTTGGCATTGGAGCAAGAAAGGCAAAGACGGCAAGAGGAAGCAAATATCAAGCAAGGAAAGGCTGGATCAAGTAGCTACAACATGCTTCATTGCAGGGATTTAATTGCATGTGTATTTTCCTTTCTAGATTTGGCATGCATGGGATTGCATGTGTTTCTTTTCTACCATGGCATGGGTTTTGCTAGGTGTGACAGTATTTTTAGCCTAGCCTTTGCCATTTCTTGATAGCTTTGATGAGATGGGTTCTCTCATTAGGTTTATGTGGGATGATCGATTTGGATTCGAAGCGAAGTGGGGTGGATCTCCAAATTGACAAACACATGATGGTAGTGGTCCCTGAACCAGACTGAGGATGCATGAAGCCACTGGCCTAGTAGCCCCTAAACCAGACTATGGGTTGCGGTAAAGCTAGATTGTGTGCCTCGGTGGGCCTAGGAATCCTTGTCGGTGAATGGCAGGATATACGGTAAAGAAAAGAGGTATACTTTCTCTCCATTGGGCCTAGTGATTCCGGGATGGAATGCATGGTAAAGCCTAGAGAGTATGTCTCGGTGTAGGGCATAGTGATCCCTGGATCAAACTACGGATGCACGGTAAAACCTAAGAGACTAGGAGGCACTCAAATTTCTCACGGTGCAGGCAAAGAACTCTGGTGGCATCCAAATTTATTGGTGTTTTTGATGTGTTCTATGAGTCCCACATTCATGCTTGCAATATGGCACGGGGGTGATTGGCTGAAGAGAGACTTGGCTCATCCAATCTATGGTCGGGTGGAACGTGGTAGTCCCATCTTAGATTGGTTCATTGCATTGATTAATGAGAAATTCATTCCATTGATTTTCATGTGTAAATGTACTGATGTATAAATAGATTTTGATGGCTGATATGTGTATTGTATTTCTATTCCTATTATGCTGGCTATATGTATATTTTATGGCAGAAACTATGTTTGGCTCTCAGCATGTTTTTACTTGTATTTGAATGGATATTGTATCTACGACCTAATAAGTGATAAGGCAACAAAAGACACGAGGAAACAATGTTTCATGGTGATTCTCAGATAAGTATGAGATCCCTACAATTAATTATGTTGTTTACACCTGTAGGTTACATGTTGAAAAATGTTTGATGAAATGCTTGTCATGGCTAGTAGGGGTGTAGTTAAGGTCTTAATCAACTATTTACTTTTGCAACATTATTTCCCTGTACTTTACTTGATTCTGAGCTTTCATTCCATTCTGGGTAGTGGCTTGGGCTTTGGGCCTGAAAAAGTGGCTTAATTCTTAGGGTCGCTGGCACAGAACTGGAAAGTTTGGTCCACAGTCACTAGCAAGAAGGCCTATGAGAGCGAATTTAGGTCTTTGGTTGCCCGTTTTCCCATAGCATGAGAGTGACTATGGCCTCAGATGTCTAAAACAATAACGGAACCCAGGGACAGGCTATCTTAGTGGCTGAAATGTGTCTTGAGGGTTATTCCACTTCCTTAAGGTCACCTAGGAGGTTGAATCTGATCATAATAGCCTTTGATCTCATGTTTACCCTGGTTGGAATGGTTACTTGGGTAGATGTGGGAGGAGGGTGTTACAGTTCCTTTCAGAGGGAGTCATGGTGAAATCACGATGCTTTCACTCTTAACAAGTACCACCTACTCTAATCAATTTTCTATTTTTGGTTAACCATTGTCGACTAATTCTAGTAGAGTAAGGAGAGGGGTAAAACCTTAACAAGTATGTTAGAGGTATATATAAATATCCTTCTCTGAAGGGACAACCTCTTCTACTCTCAATAATTCGGGATCCCTTTTCCACCCCATGAAATAAATAAGCATCAAGGCATAATTTTGTGAACAATTGAAAAGAATGAAAAATGAAAAAAAGGGCGAAAGAAGAGAAAGGCTTCCTGCGTAGAGAGATGAAGCAAGTAACTCCGCCGGGGTACTTTCTAGGCTTGCTAACAGCAGAGCAATGCTTGTGTTCCTGAAGTGACTCTGCTGGGGTATTGTGTAGGCCTACTAATAGGGAAGCAACACCAGAGATGACACTAAAAATCTGATAGTCTATTTTACTTGTGCATATATATTCCCATCATTCCCAATTGAAACAAATCAGTTTGACTTGGCTTGGTATGTGTGCCGTTGATAAAGAGAATGGTAGGGACTACATCTTTAACTCAAGCTAAGTGGAGAAGCTATGATAATCAAAGAACTGAAAAATACTTCCCGAAGAGTTAGACTTGATTTACACGAGACAAGGTCCATACAGAGAGCTAGAGTTCTACCCGTGTGTCGCCAATGTTGTAGCGATGACAATACCCCTAAAAATTTTTGCCTATGCTTCAATTTTGGAGCCTTCCTTTTTAACCATAGTAGCTCATCCCTCAATATCCCAGTTATTCATGCTTTGAATGAGAATTATACTTTCAATTTGGCTTGTGTTTGCTTACTTAGTTGATTTTCTAACTCACAAGTTGATCTCCTGAATTGGTCCCACAATAGTTATGGGCTTGCCCCTAGAAACTGCACAATTCTTGAGGGAAACTAGGCTTGCTTTAGGGAATTGTGTAGTCCTAAATGATAGTGAGACTTGAGCTCAGAAAATGTGCAGTCATGAGGGGGTAGCCCAACACTGAGCCCATAAATTTCACAACCCTCATTGAGCTTAGAAACTACGCAATGCACTGAGTTGAAAAGTTGCCCAGTTCCCAAACTGCGTTGTCTTTCCTGGCAGTGTGCATGGTAAGTTTCCCCGGAAAAGAAAAAAAAAGAAGAGAAAAGCATACCTAAAAAATAGGGATCTATTTTTAGCATCTTGAAGGAGGCACTTACGATGTTTTTAGAAACTTCTGACAAGTGTTGCTTTTTCCTTGATTTTAGGCATGCACATCATAAACCCTAATTTTCCCAAATTTATGTAATCAACGTTGCTAGAGCTCATTTGCACACTCGATATTGGAGCTCTAGAATTCTCGAGGAGATAAAGGAACCTTCGGTGTGATCGTCATTGTTTTTTTGGGTGAGTTTTTCTTTTGTCATCTTTTGCTACTTTTTCTATCACTTTTTATTATTTTGCTTGTGTGAGTGTTGTTTCACTTGTTTCTCTGCATGGTTTCCTATGTTTTAACTTGTAGAAGTGTTGTTTCAAGTTATAAATTGGCTTTTCTAAGAGTCGCATGAGTTTTCCTGTTTTTGCACCAACGGTCACCGTTGCGGCGACTCTCCTCACATGCTTCATTTTCCTTCCGTTTAATCAATTGTTGCACTTGATTCATATGCATGCATCAATACATAGTCATATCTACACTCAAATTCACACTATCTCTCAGATCTGCTTTTTTTTCAGACTTCCTTAGGAAGATTTGGGTTTCTCTTGCCTGGATCTCACTTTGCACAACTTGCACTGTGTAATTTGGAGGCTCAAGCTCCTAGCTTGGCCTCTAGAATTGCCCAGAGCATAGCTTGAGTTGGCTCCAACTGTGCACTATGTAGTTTCAGGAGCCAGTATCCCAGCTTGGCTACTAATATTGCGTAATGCGTAGTATCTCCCAGGCTTCAGCCCAGGTTGAACTGTGCATTGCTTAGTTCTAGTCATCAGGCTTCCACCTTGGCTACTGGGACAACATAGTGCACAGATCACACAGTCAGTCAGCCACCCATGTCAAGAAAAACTGCATAATCCTTCTCATCAAGTGCCCAACTTGCTGCTTGAACTTGCCTTGAAGTTGTTTTGCTTTTAAAATGACATTTGCTTGACATGAGTTTCCTCTTTGTTCCACAGGTACAACAGTTGTTGAGCATCTCTCTAGCAATCACAATTAACATGGAATATAAGAGAGATGCATCAAAGGAAATCATCAAGAGCAGTATTGGGGAAGAATTTGAGCAGATATCAGTTGATTTACCAGTATATGTAGATACTCAGTTGTTTATTAAGAAGGGAACAACATTGACATTGAAATAGATAAAAGACACTTTTGCAAAAGAATTTGAGGTAGATTTGGAGGACCGACAGGTCTATCTTAGTATCCAATAGTCAGGGTTATAAAAGGTTGCATGCAGGTACCCCACCTTCTCGTGTGCGGACATCATCAACTGGATTGTCTCACATACAAATGAACAAACAATGACATTGAGTAGTGCCAGTGGGAAGAAGCTTGCCACCTTCAGGGTAGAATAATTTCATCATATGTATCTCTTGCCCAAGTCGGTGAAGCACATGGACTCTGTCTTTTATGTCACCCATAAATATGTGAACACAAGAGACACTGTCAAGCGCTGGGTGAAAGATCCATTGAAGTTTAGACAAAAACCCACCCATGTTTACAAGACAAAGTCCCCGAGGAAGGCTTACCAGTTATTGATCATCTTTTCCTGCAAAATATATGGTCAAGAGAGCACAAAACTTTACCTGAAGGGTGGGCAGTCTTACTGGAATAGTTGGTAAGTTATGGGAGGCCATTCAACTGGACAGATCTATTGGATCAACAGTTGAAGTCCAATGTATCTAAGGATAAGAATATGCCCAAGAATGAGAAAGCACAATTTTATATGTCTGCATACTTATCAGATGCAATATGTTCATAAGAGCAGTTCCCTGGCATGAACTAGACATAGACACCATAAGAGATTGTCGTTAACATCTATTGCAAGTTGCTTTCTGACTGCAGCTATTGAGGATTTATGGAAAGGCTAATTTAATACTTTATCATCCTGTTATACAAGCTTAGATTCGAGAAAGATCCACCTTGCATATCATTAGAAGCCATGGTGGAGGCAATAGTATACATTGTAGATTGGTATGCCTCGCCAGGTGGCGCCTTCATCAGAGTGTTTGGTGGAGAGAAGCCTTCGCATGTGTTACCAAGGTATTCCACTGACAAACTGATCATGCAAGAAGTATCATACCACCTTGTTAGAGGGTTGTTAGCAGGACTGCATAGGAAGAAGAAAGTGTCATTGCTTTCTCTTCCTTTGTGGATCAGATGATACAAGATTAAGATCTTGAAAGATGTAGATGCTGAGGCTAAGGACATAGTGAAATTTGAGTTTGGCACTAGGGACTTTAATCCGTATGATCTCCACAGTATTTGCAAGGACCACTGTATGAGAGTTTACTTTCTGTGGATCAATGAGACATTTCATTGGCCAGAGGAGGACCCTTGGAGGTACTGCTACAATGCCTCCAAACTCAATGATCCAGTCAGTATAGCAATAAATTGGAATGTTACTCTACAGACAACAACAACTTTGGAGGCAACAACATCAGTAGCAGAAGGCAAAAATCTAGTGTAGGACAAGGGAAAGATGTAAGAGCCCTATCCCAAGGGCTGGTAATGGATCTAATTTTTCTGAATTAAATACGACAAGAGGTGATAACTTACTTACTTACAGGGCTTTTAAACAAATAAAATTTTGTCATTTACATTATAATCAACAAAAATTATGGTGTGCATTCCATTGATATCAACTTAACAAGAGTAGTCCATGGAAAAATACCTGTTCCGGCGGTTGATGACGATACCTTTGTCTGATAGCTCCAGCTGAACGCTCCTTCTGGCTGACCCAACCGGATTTACCTCCCAGCCAACTAGGAAATAAATTCCTAGCCCAGGAAACCTCCACAGGTTCCCTAGCCCTTCGTGCCCAAGTCCAACCAGATATAGTGTGTCCTCAAGAAGAATGTGCAAAACTAGATAATGATACTTTCCTCCTCTCAAACCCAAGAAACCTCCACAGGTTTCCAAGGTCTCCCAAAAATCATAACAAGGCCAAACAATCACAACCAACCCCCACAATCCTAAGCAAAACTCCAACTCCTCATCTTCTTCCTTCCCCCTTCCCTTTTATACCCTCTTTCCTCAACCACCTCTCATTAATGTCATTAACTCTCACCCATCCTTGGTTGACTTCTCTTCCAAGCTAGAGTACATTTGGAATTGTGATATGAATTTAAAATTGAGAATTTAATGGGGAAGTACATTTGGGAATGTGAAGTGTAATTACATGGGGAGGACCATGTCTCCTCCTTAGTAAATGTGAGGGTACATTGGGGAATGTGAAATGAATAAATATATATTGATGATAAGATGGAGAGGACTTTGTCTTCTCCTTATTAAATGTGAGGGTACATTGGGGAATGTGAAATGAATAAATATATATATTGATGATAAGATGGAGAGGACTTTGTCTTCTCCTTATTAAATGTGAGGGTACATTTGGGTGTGTGAATGAATAAATATATTTTGAATTAATGGAAGGAGACCATATCCTACACAATATTCAAATTGAGAAGGTAAGTGGGGAATTTCAATAATGGAAATCATAAATTCATTTTAGACCAATATTTCTCAATATTTTCAGATAATGTAAATATTAACACAATTTGTAGGATAAGATTTAAGTGGGGCATTACATACACCCCTCCTTCAGAAAACTTCGTCCCGAAGTTAGAATGAAAAGATACAAGGAGTTTGAAAGCATAGCAAACCAGAGAGAGTTATAGCATTAAAATTTGATAAGTCAGACAATGACATTACTTCCCATCAAGAGTCTCCAACTGATTTATTTCCTCCTATCCATCTTGACCTACTTCCGTTCCCACCCTATCCATCCTCTGTTGCTCTATCAGTGGCAACGGCCATACTAACCACTGATAAAACCGACATGGTGGAAGCGTCGAATACCTTGACCGAACTTTCCCCAGCAGGCATCTGGCAATCGTCATCACACGTCTAGGGGGAGCGTTCAGCTGTCCTCCCCACAATTCCAGGTTTCGGAGGATACACGGTGGGAAACACCTCCACCCCTCCTTCAGAGCACGGAGCACACTACAGAGCTGGTTGGACTTGTCATCGAATAATCCAGTCAGGTCATCTTGCCACCTGTCATTTGCATTTTACTCATGTCATAAGAGTGCACATCAAGTGGATACTAAATGTAATAGAACAATGTACATCGTACCTTTCCTCATTGGTCGTCTCGACCTTCCTCAATGGAATAGTAGATCTTGGTTATCATATGGTTCTTTCCAACCTGTAGTTTAGTTCTCATCCATGCATATATATACAACACAAAATGGATATAGATACATGATCTTAAACATCATGTTTATTAAGCCCAGTGTCCACGTGTCAATTTTTGTTGTTCATACTGGACATAAATCTTACATCAGATAGATCATAATTTCACTAAGTCATTGATTAGATAAATCATATCTATATAAGCCTATACAATGCAACAATAACTCTGACAAGTCATGCATTAGATAAATTGTAACCAAGTAAGTCACACATCTAGTCATACATCCAACATTTCCATCATCAATACCAAATCCATCAATTGATTTTCACGTGTCCAACCAAATGTGTATAATGTTCATAAACAACAACATGGAACTGCAAAATAGAATCTTAACATAGGTGGCTATCTACGTTAAAAGGGGCATCATAAATGCTCATGTGACATCCTTGTGGAACCCTTCAATAACAATTAGAGTTGAAATAGATTCAACTATCTATCATGGAAAATAGCATTTGAACCCAGATATCCTATAAGGTTGTACCAAACCAAAATAATGGCAAGCAACAGATTAGTGAACTATCAATTTCACTAGAAGGTGTTAGTATAAGTTTTATGCATATAATTTCTTTAAAACCTTAGTGAGTATAAAAGTCCCACTCTTCCAATTTGATGGTTTTTCATCTTCCAAACCCATTTAATTAATCTTGGAAATAAACGACTCAAAACTTCAGAAACTATTTCCAACATGATTTTCATACTTTATTTTTTTTTTGTAAATTGAGAGAAATGTCCTCTAAATGCCAAAAGGTTCAAATTTACTATATATTTAATCATTGTTTACTAGTACTAATACAATTTCATGATATATAATGCAGCTCACAATATGACCAGACAATGAGAAATAATTAAATGAATGGAATAATTGCCTTCGCCCTGCTGCTATTAGTACTTCCCTTCCAAATGGCACTGTATCTCTAAAGGTGCCTACTCCTTTCACAAGTGGCCAGTGACCACAAAAGTTGTGAAGAAAGTTGAGGGTCCTTTTATCCAAAACTAGAGACACATTATTTTTCACGGCTTCTTATTTATTTATTTATTTATTTAGGGTAAGAGTGTGTTCTAATATTTTCACTGGTCCTTTATTGACTAAATAAGCTTCCATTTTAAAATCCCATATCTTTAGACGGTTCCTCAAATCAGCCTTTGTTTCCAACTATCATAAAACTGTGATTTCCCAACAATATGGCACAATTGGATGGGTCTTTGAAAGAGTTTTAATCATTTGCAAGCTGAGGAAAGCTTTCTTTATCTTGCTTCCAGTGTTACCTAGGAGTTGCTTTTGCACTCCCACATTTTATTCACAGGGCATGTATCATTTTGTGGACATTAATTTACTTATCTTATCTTATCTGCAATCTGGCCAAATATAATACAAAGACAAAATCCTGACAAACTAGAAGAGTTTTACAATCATACCTTAGGGCACTTTCATTGCTGCTGTATATGTGTGTTGCAGACAGCAAGGAAAACAGATAAGTCTTGGCCCATGAAAGCTCTTATATTAAATATATGAAACATATCTGTGTTGAACAACCACTGAGATAATCATACAAATTCTAACCTTTAGTATAATGCATATGTGCCATAATATGCAATTAAACTATGGAAACAGAGTGTTTGCGTCTCAACCACAAAGAATGTCAAACAAGTGGCTATCATCAGTCATTGGTTGTGGTAGCAGTGAAAAACGATTAGTGCTGTAAATTGATTGTGCATGCACTGATTGCTTCACAGTTGGACAGTTGCCGTAAACACGGAAACAACTTGCTAATTCAGGGTAATTAAGGGTTAGACCCACTCCACATGCAACCCCCTTGAGAAAATGAATATTCAATATACGTTCACACTCTCCTGGAATTTCATACTTGCAAGTATACCTTTCTTCATGTCAGGACTCATCACGAACCACCATTACTTTATACTATGTATCCATAAAATTCTGCCATTTTATTATTGCTTTTAGTGGCAACTAAAGACATAGCTAATATAGCGAAACCAGCATAAATATTAAAAATGCAAATATCAATTAACTACATAATTAATTTCATCAGAAACACTCAATTAGTGAAGCATAATAATGGAACAACGTATCTAATGTCATAGCAAGAATTGCATGTATATAGTAGGGAAGGAGGAGCTTTCCAAAATTTTCAATCTGGCACTAAAATTCTTGGGTCTGTCAACAATAACTTATGTTCTTGCTCATCTTCCATAAGTTATGACGATTTGGATGCCATGAAGTGAACATATCATGCCAATGTCGATTAATTTTATAGTCTCAGGGAAGTTGTTTGACATTGAGCCAATAACATGTTCAGATCAAGACATAATGGGTGGTCAGGCCAATTAGTGGTCCATGGAGTCATGGCTCTGCTCATTTAATCAATGTACATCGTTCCTTCCATCGCTGATTACACTAAGAGCTATTAAAGTGTTACCTGGCAAATGGTTTGGAAGTTTGAAATAATATCTCTTCTAGTCCAGCTAGAAACCCAAATTTACCTGCAGCTCAGGTCATCAATATGGAAAAAGTATCCTGTTTTTTTTTTTTGTGAAGTGTCACCATCCTCCTTGACTATAAGTGAAAGACTATGTCTAATTCCATTCTATGAGGAAATTAAGCAGAGTCGAATTGATTCTAAATATGATTCGATCCTAAGTCAAACTCATCAATTTGAGTTGCAATGAGGACTCAAACTCCCAAGTCAAACATGAGTTAGGTTGACTTGACAATTCTAATTCAAATCGACTTATTATGTCCAAAATCCATATTGTTCTGTAGTATGTACCATCATATGTACTTTGAAATGCATTAGAATTGAAAACTTGCATTATATGTTAAATGGGAACCTCAACAGCTAAGGATGCACAAGTTCTCGTTGCATCCCTTCGATCTGCATACTCTGCAACTCCTACCAAGTTGAAGATCATCGATCTGTATGTGGTCTATGCAGTTCTCACGGCAGTTGTGCAGGTTGTCTACATGGCAATAGTTGGATCATTTCCTTTCAATGCTTTTCTTTCAGGAGTTCTATCCTGCACGGGGTCAGCTGTGCTTGTAGTTTGTTTGCAGATGCAAGTCAACGAAGAAAACAAGGGATTCAAGGATCTTCCTCCAGAAAGAGCATTTGCAGATTTTGTTTTGTGCAATTTTTCACTTCACTTGGTGATAATGAACTTCCTAGATTAGTGGATAAGGACATGCAGAATTGGAATGAGAGGGTACCCATCACAAAGCAACAACCTTATAGGGGCCTGATTCCTATTTTTCTGTTATTATAGCTACTGTTCTATATTGTTTTATGAAGTTTCTTTGTCAATATGATCTAATAATTATGCATATGTGAAAATTATTTATGTAGGGTCTGCGTGTCACTCATTTTATTTTCCCAATTTTCTCAAGCTGCAACATGATACACTGGCGTTTATGCAGGTTGATAACCTAGCTGTAATCCTACCTCGATACAGTGATATTATAAGATTTATAACCTAGATCAATTTAGTGTGGAATTGTCATTTTGTTCTTGATACATGTTTACATGTCTGTTGTTAAATTTTTTTTTTCTAACAGTTTCCGTTTTACTGCTTCTTTGTAACTGCAGGTTCTTTCCACGCCTCTGATCAAGTGGTTTAGTGTTTCTGTGCATGCAGAGGTATCAAGTGACATGAGCCACCAAATGCTGATGCTAGAAAAGATTTGGCACCCAATCCTGACTCTCTACAGAATTTCTACCCACTGATATCATTTGATTCAAGTCTTGTAAACCAACAATCACCTTTGTTAGTTTCAGCTAATGTGAATGGGTGCCCAATATTTCTGCTTGCAGAAATTGGGGCTTATGTGATAACCAAAAGAAATATGGATACTGTTAATTTATGTGGTTCCTCTGACCTTAGTGAGGCTCCACGATTTCCTCTTGTAGCGATACAAATTAACATGATGACATCAAGACAGTTATATCAATGCAATAATTTAGATTTTCCCAATGTCAAATTTAGCTCTTCAAGCAACCGAAATCAAAATTCTGTAGCAATTTCAAGCATTTCATACATGGATAGTGAATATTCAACTTCAACTCAGTGAAAATGGATGAAAGATGAGAAGAACAAAATATTTGTCCCCTATTTATGTTAATAAGAATGCTTATGTTCTAAAAGTTTGGTGGTTATTCACATATTCTGAATCATATGACATCAAGTGTGCCATTTGCTATAATATACGCATTTTAGGAAACATTTTTTTTTTTACATATGAGCAAATGACATAAAGGCCTCTTATGTAAATGTCATGTTGTGCTTTCTTATAGAAATGACATCTTACTTTGAGGGGTGACTCACTGAAAACTAAGGATTTCTAGTCATTAAAAAAAATATAAAATCAAGGATGGCAGGTCAGGGAGGGATCCTCTATGATCCCGGAGGAAAAAGAGTAGCCACCTTAGATTTTAGGGTCTTGGCCAAGTCTCAAACAATCAGGCTCATGCATATGCACTATTGCATGACATTCTTCTAGCCAAGGAAGCAAAATGTTAAGTCATTGGAATTTGGAAATCATTGAGAATTCCATGATGATAAATCTTATGCTAGGTAAAATCACTCCATCTAACAATAAAATTCCAGTCACCATTGGTTGAACAAATAAGAGTTAAGCTGTCTCAACAAAGCTGTATCTCCCCATGTGAAATGTGGTCTAAATTCTGAAGTTGATCACTGTGCTAACAAGGCCGCAGAACTTAGTAAAGGGGTGTACATAAAAAAAAATGGGGGTCATTATAATTATCTAATCCCATAAGGAATTCATATGGAAGGGCACATAAAACATTTAGCATTCAACTCTCACAAGCATCACAAATCAGTGCATTATTTCTCTTGTATCAATATGGGAGCTCCAAGGATGCCCCTAAGTACCAACAGAACACGCAGTAACAGCTCGGCTTCAGAAGATGAAGGGCTCAGTATGAAATCTCATAGGTCCTATGGGGCAACAGAGAATCAAACCTTCGGAATTGAATGTTTAGGCAATTTGGGCATGATGGTGGTAGCTCCTCTATTAAATACCATCCCTGTACTTGGAATGTTTGATGGTTTTGGCAGCATTTTTCCAAATTTTCATTGGAATGTGGCATCAGTGGAAGGTCTGGAATATTGAGGTGGTGGAACTGGTTACTATTCTGGGAACCTTTCTCTGATTCTTAAGCCTATCCTCCTCATTCAACTGGTTCTCTTTCAGTATCCATCTATTTCTTGGTTCATCCCCTCTAGGAGTTATGGTAAAGATTGCTAGGGATTTGGTCTGTCTTTGGCTCTCTGTTATTTCTGGTTGCATATATGGGAACATTGTTTGTAGGTATGAATTCTGGTAAATTTGTTCCATATATTTCAACTGTGAATAAATTGAACTTCCTTATTTTTGGTACAACTATATATCTGTCTATTCTTCTATTTATATCTCTGATCTCAAGATATATTATTTCCTACAATAAAACCATCTTCACGTAAGGTGATGCTTGAGAAGTTACTCACTGACATTTCCCACAGCATTACATCTCCTAATTTAAAGTGAAAACAAAGTGGCTGTTTGATAATTAATTCTGCACAGAGAGTGAAAAATCATCGAATCATTGCCACTGGAATATTTTTTTTTTACTTTAGTCATGGACTTACAAAGTCGTATTATTGGATGAAGAAAGAAATTAAGATGTGTTCTTGAATGGTCCATCAGAGGATTTTGGAAAAAAATAAATAAAAACAAATTGAAAACTCTTGGTGTCAACTGAGGTCTTAGATGCCCATATTGAAACTTATATTGAGGACCTCAACTAAAATTTCCTAACATGTCAAAGCTGCAAATGAAATCCTAATTCATGAAAAATCTTACAGAGGTCACCTAAATCTATATTGCCACTTGTAAGGCATATCTAAGCAAGCTGACCATGAGATATTAAAGAGCCATCAATGGTGATGAGCTGAAAATGGGATCTATCTTTTAGTGATGAAAGCTTTAAAGTGGGTTTATGTTCAACTATAAGGAGAGATGAAAAGTTATTTTTCCCATCTTATTTACATTGGGCTGGAAGGTTCAATTTTGTAAGTATAGATATTCAGTTTTAGCAAGAGACCCACAACATGGCTCAGATGCATCCTATAGCAAAGAATTTGAAAATTTGAAAAATGAAAATTCATCATTCCAATTTACACGATCTTGTGACACTATTTGTGGGAAGTGCTAGGGCCTTTTATTATTCACATTTATCTTGAGACTCATTTTTAAATCTGAGAATAAATTTTACTAGTGCCGAGTAAAAGAAACAATGTTGAGATAAACCTTTCAATTCTTCTTTTAAATTAATCACAAACCATTGCACAAACGTTACAGAAGCTCTCCTTCCCAGACATACTTGTCCTTTTGAATGGTTTCAAAATTTGTCAACAAAATTTGTACATCGCCATCCTCTAGAAATACGCAAACTGGTCACAGAAATGAAACATTTGGAAAGAGAATAGAGGAATTCTTTTACAAAATCTAAGAACAAAAATTCAATTACTTTGCTTCTATGGATCCTTGACATACTCGTGGATGAATACTCAGTCCCCTGTTATAACGGTGGGTGATTTGTGATTCGCTGACTTTCAAAAAGCTAGATTTAATTCCCAATTCTCATGGATCAAAAAAACCAAATCTTTGATTTCTCAGATTCAAAAATTAATCTATGGTAATAACAACAATATTGATGTGTGTGGTTCTGTTCTAATTACTATTGATGAGCTGATCATTCAAGTGGGATGTACGATAATGAAATTGACACCCAGAAATTGAATCTTTGATTTCTTGGATTAAAAAAATTATTCAATAGGTAACAACAGCAATATTGATGTGAATATTTTAAAGCAGGTTTTGTTCTGACTACTGTTCATGGTAATAGCATCAATATTGATGTGGGTAGTTCAAAGCATGTTCTGTTCTGACTGTTGTTAATGAGCTGAGCTTTCAAGTGGGAAATTCAACATGCACACCCTAAACCCTAAACCCTAAAACATTGGTAGTTTGAAATTCAACAGAAACTAGAGAGACTGAAGGAAGATTCTGAAAATGAGTTGACAACAAAGAAGTTGGAAATTTTATATATCGCAGATAAAGTGGAAGAAAATGAAATTTATAATGGATTGCAAACTTCTGTTATTGTTGGTATACTAGAAACATTTATTCAGGAGTTTGAGTATCAAATGTCATAGTTTAGGCAGGACTTGGATTTTAAGAATGGACATATAGATTCATTGGCTACTAAGCTTGATTGCCTGGGGTTAGAGTGTGAGAGATTGCAGGCCAAAATATCTAGCAATCATGTAATTGAGGCAGAGATAGAAAACAATCTTAGTACCCTGAAGGCAACAATGGAAATTCAATGCTCTAAAATGAAGGAGGAATTAAAGGAAGAAAGAGCTACAATAACAGATAATATGCCAAGGATAACAAAGCTTCAAACAACCAATGATAGTCTGGCTGAAACGTTGAGAGAATATAAACTAAACTTAGAACGGTTGGAGGAAAAGTTGTTGGAACAGCAATGGCAACAAGAAACCGAATACCAGTTGGTTAACCAAGTCTATGAAAACAAACTGATTGAAGACCTGCAACTTATTTCAGACTTACGGTCAAAATTAGGAAAGAAGGATATGGATTAGCTGTTTATTTCAAAACTGCTCTTGCATTAGGGACAGCCCAAAATGCCGAGAGGCCAGAAGTGTTGAGATTACAAGAAAGGCCGGAAGGCTTTGAATCTCAGATTGGCTGCCTTCACAGGGTAGATTCTACGTTTGACTATATTAACTCCTTCATGGCTTGGACTGCTTCAGAATTCCCTTACGATTATTGTGTTGTACGCTTAGTGTTTTAAGGTTTAGTTTTTTTTTTTTTTTAAAGGATTAAGATCTGCAAATGAAGCCTTCAGATATTGCAGATTGCAGATGATTGGGTGGACTCTTCTACTTATGTTTCGCTCTTGCAGGGTTGCATTCGCAAGAAATTGTTACCCTATGGCAAATTGGTCCGTGCCCACTTCAATCAGGCTGGATTTACAGCTGGTATACTCTTGGAAAACACGCTTATCATCATGTATTTCAGTGCGGGAGTTTGGTGGATGCTCGAAGAGTTTTCGACCAAATGGTTGAATGGAAAATGTGTTCTCATGGACTGTGCTGATTGCAGCTTATGCCAAGCATGGGTTTGGGAGGGATTCATTGGCTTTGTTTCGGGAAATGAAAGAAGGAACAACACGCATCCAAGCCAGTCGCTTCACCTTTGCTAGCGTTCTGTCGGCATGTGCCAATCTCGGAGATTTGCAAGAGGGTATGTGGACTCATAATGAAATTATCAAGTGTGGAATCGAGTTTGATATATTTGTGGCGAATGCTCTTATAGACATGTATGTGAAATGCGGAAGCATAGAGAATGGGCGCGATGCATTTGATAAAATGCCTCAACGAGATGTGGTCTCATGGACATCAATTGGGTATGCACGTAATGGGGATTATGTTGAAGCACTGAAGCTTTTTCGGCAAATTCTAGTAGGTGTGGTGCCGGATGCAAAAACCTTTTCCACTGTTCTCCTTGCGATTGCCGACATGGCAGCACTGGAACAGGGTATGTGGATTCATCGAGAAGTAATAAAGCGAGGATTTTAAGCTGATGTGTTTGTGCAGAGTGCCCTTGTGGGCATGTATGCGAAGTGCAGGAATATGGAAAATGCTCACAATTTGTTTGTGAATATGTCTCAACGCAATGTTGTCACATGGAATTCTATGATTTTAGGATATGCACAGCACGGGAATCTTAACAAATCTGTGAAGCTATTTCAGCAAATGCCTGAATCGAGACTCGGTGTCATGGTTATCAATGGTTGCAGGATATGCACAAAATGGATCGGGTGAGGATGATTTGAAGCTCTTCTGGCAGATGTATTTGGCTGGTGTGATGCGAGACTCAACGAAGAGGCTGCTAAACCCTCCCTTAAATCTCAACTCGATTCCTTTCGCGGGGACAGAACCATGAGCGACGGACCGAACGAGCGATCAGTCAAGCACAGCGTCACATGATCACTTCTCTGAAAGGTTTGCTACAAATTTCTGAGATTTTTTTTTTTTTACCAAACATAGCAGGAGAAAAACACGAGAGAAAAGCTATATATGGCACGAATTAGATCTATATACCCTGTAAAAATTTATCAGAATACCCTAACGAGAGTCATTTCCTCGCATTTTTCGGCACTTCCATACCCTATTTCGATGAGCCAACAAGTAATTTTCCTTCAGAGAATTCGAGGGGATCAAAACACAAAGACCAACATGCGAAAAGATCGCAGAAGGACGTCATTAATGCGCTTTTGAATGAGACCAGGGTTACTGAAGCCAAGCGAATGTATGACAAAATGGTACGTAGTAATTTCATCCCAGATACTTCTAACCACAACACAGTGATTAATGGGTTTGCAAAGGTTGGAAGGTCAAGCCCTCCTTCTAACGGTATTTTGGGTTTAGTGGGCTTTGGGTCCAGATTTTGAACTAAAGCTCTGATACCATGTGTAAGAGCCCTATCCCAAGGGCTGGTAATGGATCTAATTTTTCTGAATTAAATACGACAAGAGGTGATAACTTACTTACTTACAGGGCTTTTAAACAAATAAAATTTTGTCATTTACATTATAATCAACAAAAATTATGGTGTGCATTCCATTGATATCAACTTAACAAGAGTAGTCCAAGGAAAAATACCTGTTCCGGCGGTTGATGACGATACCTTTGTCTGATAGCTCCAGCTGAACGCTCCTTCTGGCTGACCCAACCGGATTTACCTCACAGCCAACTAGGAAATAAATTCCTAGCCCAGGAAACCTCCACAGGTTCCCTAGCCCTCCGTGCCCAAGTCCAACCAGATATAGTGTGTCCTCAAGAAGAATGTGCAAAACTAGATAATGATACTTTCCTCCTCTCAAACCCAAGAAACCTCCACAGGTTTCCAAGGTCTCCCAAAAATCATAACAAGGCCAAACAATCACAACCAACCCCCACAATCTTAAGCAAAACTCCAACTCCTCCTCTTCTTCCTTCCCCCTTCCCTTTTATACCCTCTTTCCTCAACCACCTCTCATTAATGTCATTAACTCTCACCCATCCTTGGTTGACTTCTCTTCCAAGCTAGAGTACATTTGGAATTGTGATATGAATTTAAAATTGAGAATTTAATGGGGAAGTACATTTGGGAATGTGAAGTGTAATTACATGGGGAGGACCATGTCTCCTCCTTAGTAAATGTGAGGGTACATTGGGGAATGTGAAATGAATAAATATATATTGATGATAAGATGGAGAGGACTTTGTCTTCTCCTTATTAAATGTGAGGGTACATTGGGGAATGTGAAATGAATAAATATATATATTGATGATAAGATGGAGAGGACTTTGTCTTCTCCTTATTAAATGTGAGGGTACATTTGGGTGTGTGAATGAATAAATATATTTTGAATTAATGGAAGGAGACCATAACCTACACAATATTCAAATTGAGAAGGTAAGTGGGGAATTTGAATAATGGAAATCATAAATTCATTTTAGACCAATATTTCTCAATATTTTCAGATAATGTAAATATTAACACAATTTGTAGGATAAGATTTAAGTGGGGCATTACAAAAGAGGAAGATTGTTGACAATCAAAAGGGAGAGTAAGGCTGCAAAATGAAGGCAGATCCTATCCTTGAGAAGGAAACTTTGGTAGCGGAAGAAAAGAGGGAGAAACATATAAAGGGAGAAGAACAAAGGAAGAGAGAAAATCAGAGGTTGCAGGAAGCAAAATTGAACTTGCAGGAGATGAAGAAGAAGCTAAAGGAAGAACACAAGTTGAGGAGGAGAGAATGAGAAGAGAAGTGGAAGAAGGAATAAGAACAAAGGCAAGGTGCGATGACGGAGGAAATAACCATACAGGTTGAAGAGTTGGAACAACCAGTAGTAAAGGAGGAAGGTGAGCAGATGCAGGATCGGGAGCTTGCTAAGTAGATTGAGTAATTGATTGAAGTGACATACATGTATTTGGAACAAGAGCCAAAAATGAAGTTGTTGACTTGATTATGAGAGCACCAAAGGTCATCCCCGAGTCTCCACCACCTCAAGTAGCAGACCCAGTCCCGAGCAAGCAAGGAGATGATGTTCTCCTTGATGATGATTCGTTCATGGATGTGTACAATCTATCATTCGATGAGTTCCACAAGAGCATTGTACAAGCATGAATGAAGCACTTTCTATATGATCACGCATCACCTGCATTCATCAAGGAAACGGCGATAGTGTTGGACACCATGAAGCATCCAACTGCCATTGATGAAGCCATCTTGGCCTATGCAGGAGCAACAAACTCAAATGTTAAGTATCTAATGACTGAGAATGAACAACTAGTAAAGAACTTGCAGGCTGCTAGGCAAGAGGTAGAACAACTCCAGGTAACAACACAGAATGCAGTTTCCACATTGAGGGAGATGAGGACAACGATACTTGCTAAAGTATCATCACATGGAGAAACCATATAGAATCTCTATGATGGATTTGTCGTCGTGCATAAGGAAGTTGTCTGTTTGCATGGCCTACAACATCAGAGCGAAGATTTTTTTAAAACCCTCAAATACATACATGTTGTCATCGCCCATGTACAAGAGTGGACAATGCGGTACAAAGGGGACCTGCTTGACTTGGTGAAGAAGATGAAGCCATGGGTAGAGCTGGAGAAAATGAAGGTATGAATGTTGATTCAAAACAACGAGCAACTCACCTCATTCATCGGTAACGCATAAGCCTAATATGTGTGATTGTACAGTAGTTTTGATGCCTTGGTGAGAAATCACTAGATCCTATAAATTGGTTCCTCACCATTGCTAAACCCAAGAACCAGGTTCGGCTATAGATCGATGAGTACTTGGAACAACTAAGACGAGAAGCCACCAAGGAAGACTTGGAGATGAACACACACAACATGTAGAAGTTAATCGGTGGCCCTTTCAAGGTCAAGACGGTGTTGTTCATGCTTCAGAATGAGTGGATACAGGTTCCAAGACAATGTACCTAGATGCCATGGAGGCTAGAGTCCGCTTCCAGAAAGGCACCGTCAAGCAGTTTGGGGACACCATCAGATAGTACCAAGCTTGGCACCAATATGTGACCAAGAAACAAGTGGAGTTTGTCGAGTTGGACTTTCCCTAAACTTTAAAATCATAGTGTTATGTCTTATTAGGCTATCTATACCCTCTATTTTCTTATATGGGTACATGTGGAAAATGTAATATTATTTTTAATTATGTTGTAAGTGAAATTCCAAGTGTCAATATTGGAATATGAAAAGTCACCATGTAATGTAATGTGTCATTTAGTGAAGAAGTTGAAGATTCATGAGGGTAGTCCAAAGGTCACAAAGGGGAGTTGAAGAGTCACACCCTCTTGTTATAAATAGAACTTCATAACTCATGTAACAGGATTTTGGGAGCCAAGCCTTTGGCCAGGCTTAGGCTTAGGAAAGGCTTGGAAGTATTGTGAAGAGCCTTGGCTTATCCATAGTGTAGAGAGAGTATACTTCTTTGGAGGAGCAAGTGTTCTTGACTATAATGTTCCACTATTGCCGCTATTGGTCGTCAATGGTGTATGTGTGGATGGAACTTTCAATTATAATAATAAAATAAGAGCCGACATGCTTTCATGCATATGCTATTAATATAGTAGGACTATTCTTGTTGTATTGGAAATGTATGTTATTTAACTTACGCATATGCTTATGAACTAATTTGTATGCATTTGTATGAATCTTTTTGAATGCGTGTTGTTGGATTAACTCATCACTTTAATTTTTGGACTATTTTGCATCTTAGCTTGTGATGCCATTTTACTTGTGTGTTCCTTTCAAGTTCCGTACTATTACAGGTTTTCAAGGGCGCACTTCCTTTTCCCTTCGTCTGTTAGAACCACCATGCATCACACTTGACTCTCCGCAATGTCACACACTTTCTCTCACCCACAGTTATCATACTTATCTCTGCCTACCACGGTTAAGGCATAACATTACCACCCATTGCTGGGACTCCTACTCCAAATAGTGTGAGGTCTAGTTGGGACTTCATATCAGGGATATCCCGTGAATGTTGGCGGGTCCAACACCCTCAACACAAGTTTGATTGCCAATTGCACAATCATAAACATGAACATCTTGTATTTTCTTAAAATACTGTTGCTCAGCTAATGTCTCCATTGTGTAATCGAATATCTGTGATGATACTTTTTGTTCATTAGCAAATACACTATCTTGTATTGACTTTCGCCATTTTGATCCTCTAGAAATCCATCTTGTTTCAATGACATTTTTGTTTGTCATGTATTTTTTGAGTTCACACAACGAAGAATATGGTCTTTTGTTTTAATTGACAGACTTTGTATTAAGTTTCATAATAATTTCATCAATATTCATGTTCATAGTGCTAGAATCTAATGGTTTGCATAGTTTCCTAAGAACATCTGTTTCAAAAACGTCCTTGTTTGTTATATATTTTTTGATTCTATGTATTGATATTCACGATTTCTTGTTTGCATTGACAGTTTTTGTATCAGTTTCTATGTGATTTTCATCACGCTGATGTTTCCGAAGTAAGACATATTATTGCTAATATGTTTTGTATTGGATTTTTCTACCAATTTCCTTTTGTTAATTGTTTCAATAGTAAATGGAATGTTGTTTTGTTGCAATATTTATTTGAGAGGTTCATAATGCAAATGACCTACAACTGTACCAAATTGTATAATATGGAATATTGGTCCGTCTTACTAGAATGCACGAAATTTAGACACAATAGCCAGACTATTAGCAGACCATGTGCATATAGTTATGTTGAAAATATATCACATCGAGTCATAAACAAAAATACCACCGTTTATCTTTCCTTTTTCATATGGCATTGTTATTTGTATAATGCATCCTTGTCAGTTTGTTATTCCAGGAAATCACTTAATTTCATTTTCGTTCATGTATTTTTCTATACAGTTTAATGAAAATGAATCATTATGCATTATTTTATTGCAAAAATTATATGCAATTATGCCTCGTAACAAATAAACATCATACTCATTCTCCATCATTTGACATATTGTTTTAAAACAACATTCACTAAAATACTCCCGACTTCAGAAAATCTCTTTACCATATAACTGCCCATGCTTTTATCTATCTGCATCCATCCATGTTCTATTTCTTTATATGTTATATGTATTATAGGTTCATGATCAAGTACTATCGAATGTTTTTTCTTGTAGACGACTGGTCCAAAATGTCCAACAATTGAATTCTCGTCATGGAACAATATGTCATAAATTTCTTCAGACAAATTTGAATTAAAATGCAAGTAGTTTTTTATCAATGTCTTTGACCAAAGTCCTATGGGGATTTTCAGTCAATTCGATAACCAATGTTTACAAAATATGTCTCCCAAAAGCCACCTTTCCTCCACACCGATAGTATGTGAAGCCAATTTTATCATCCTTTCCAAGTAAACATCCGGGATATCTACACCATGCATATATATTAATGCATTTATATTCAATTCACGTTTGCAAGATAGTATGGCTTCGGTCTTTCCTTCATGTAAACAATTCCTAAAATGTTCTATTGTTCCTTCATGCAATTCTGTTGACGTGTATCTAAAATGCAACATAGTTCACATACTATCGAATAGGCAATCTCCCACCTCATATGCAAAATTGTTCAAATGAAATAGATTATGATGCCTTAGTATTGCATATGGACCATTGCTTTCTATAGCAAACAAATGCTTCTCCATCAATGCTTTAACAATCACACTTCAAACATGCTTGTTCATCATTTCTTTAGCAATTACATTTAAAAAAAAAAGAAAGAGTATTTTAATTTCACTATGAAGTATTGCTCAATGACAAGCACAACATAAATAATGTACATGAAAACAAATAAATGATATATCTATATATATATATATATATATATATATATAACCGATTCTCCTAAAACTCTTGTATATGAACGAGGCACAAAGTCACAAAACAAATGAGCCATAATGTACCTGATACATATATCGTAAAATATATATCTATTTTCGGAAACATATATTGTGTGAAATTTTTACACTAGCAAGCAAAACACACAATTCTCAAAACAAGAGTATCGATTCCAATAACAAGAAAAAAATCATTCGTAATAACGAGAATGTATCCCCAAAAAATAATACATGATCAACATCTGACCATTGCAAATACCGACACGTTATGTGTTAAAAATTACGTCACAACAACTTTATAAAACTTATAACATTTGATTTAGGATTCATAGGCTAAACAACAAGTTATTCCTTGTTGTTATTACTATTATTATTATTATTATTAAAAATATATCACAAAATCCTCATAAAACTTAGACCCTTTGATTTATGTTCTACGCCAAACAATAACTATAAGAAATAATAACAAATACAATTTATGTGAAAAAATTCCATACTTCCACATTCACTTCTCATCCCGCATAGTTCTCTCGCACACAAACATATATTGGAGATGCTATTAAGGCTCAATTGAAAATCGAAAATGTATTTTGCAATATATCATAAATCTGGAAAACAACCAATGTTTCCCCCTTCTCAGATTAAGCCACAAGTTAATGAAGCTCACATCACTTTTGATATTGAGGATATGTAGAAATTTACATAGCTCTTAGTTTTCTTTCACTTTCTCCCTAGGTGAGTTAATAAAGCAAATAAGTTTAGAATAGTTTCATGTCAATCCTTCTTCGAGTTTCTGTACACTAGAACAAGGAATTGTATTGCTATAAATCAACACACATATACCATCAACTTCGTATAATGAATTGTCCCACACATACCCTATTTAGAGCAATAACACAGTCATAGCACTCACAAAACCCCTTGTTCTACCGCACATAACTCGTTTTCCAGTTTTTGTTTTTTTTTGTTTTTTGTTTTTGTTTTTTTGTTTTTTTTTTCCAATATAAAACACATATGCTTACAATATAACACAAAGGCATATGTATCGCATTTCACAACAAATCCATTCTGCACAATTATTTATTTATTATTTTTATTGATTTATTATTATTTTATTTATTTTTTTATTACAATATAAAGCACATATGCTTACAATATTAAAAAAAAATCATATGTACTGCATTTCACAACAAATCCATTCTGCACAAAAATATCACATATTAACATTAATAGTTTAACAATAATTTCCATATGCACCATCGCACACAATGAAAATGAACAAATTTAACCATTATTTTCTTTGGCAAATACCTCGACCTTTACAAATATTTATTGTTCTAAAATCAAAGCTCTTTGCAGTTGCTCCCCCACCCACACTTCATACTCCGCATAGTTAAATATTCGCCCAATGAAACATAATAATAATAACATATTAACATATTAACATTAATAGTTTAATATTTATTTCTACATGCACTCTCCCCCGTTCTCCCAAAAATACGCCATCGTAATAAAATCTCTGCACAATGAAATCTATTGCACAAGCCACATCGTAAACAAAGATTCAATTCTAACAGCAATGCTCAGAGCAATAACACAATGTTAGAGTGTTCTCCTGAAAATACCTTGTCTTAATAAAAGCTCCACATAAATTCCGTTGTGCATAAAGATTCAATTTTAACATCAACACCCAGAGCAAAACACACCATTAGAGCACTCGTGAAACCCCCCCTCACACACATACCTTGTTTTCCATATTTTTTTATTTTTTATTTTTTTATCGTTAATAGAAAACACATATAAAATCTCACATATTAACACCAATAGTTTAACCATGCCCTCTTCACCACCTCACAAAATACAACTTAATAATATTAATCATCCTGTAAACATTCATAGCTATAAAATCTAAAGTTCTACGCAACTGCTCTCCCACACATACCTCGTACCGTGCACAGTAAAAGATTCAAACAACAATATACCCAATCCTTCGTAAACATTCATACGATATACAATGACCTAAAATTAAATTAAATAGAAATTAACAACGAAATGTCTCGCACATACCCTATTTAGGGCAATAACACAATCAAAGCACTCACGAAAACATATAACTCATTTTCCATTTTTTTTATTGCCAATAGAAAACACCTATGCTTCTAATATAATACAAATACCTCATCCTATGCAATTTCTTACCCGCACTTACTTCATACTCCACACAATAAAATCTCTGCACAAAGAAACATAATAATATCACCGACTCTCTTGCACATACTTCGTCCTCTATAAACATACAACCATGAAATGTGTAAAAGTATTAGATTCATTCGGGAAATCGACAAACATACCCCATCTTCCGTATAGTCAAAGCTCCACGCAATGCAACATAATAATAATAACACATTGACATTAATAATTTAACATTAATTTCCACATGCACCTAATTGCGCGCAAAGATTCAATCCTAACATCAATGCTCATTGCAATAACACACTGTCCCTACAAAGCAAAAACAATAATGCTAACAATACAGTACACAACCATAATAATGTTAATTCTCTTGTGCAAATATCTTTCTCATTTCACACAACCACATTAGTATATTCTGCACTATATATAAAATAATAAATAATGGTGTGCCATAAAAACTTTAGTATATTATAGCAACTATTTATTGATAATGTAATTAATTAATCTTGTTTCAGGTTGTACGAATGTCAAACTTTGTGTGATGGTTTCTTTGTTTCCGAGGTTGGTAATTTCATTTATTCTCTTGTGCGGAACTTTCAACATAGTGAAAGCTTCGCACAAGCAAAGCTATGCACAGGTTATCAATGTCAGTTGTTTTTGTTTTATTGGGTATAGGGATTTTATTGTGCGGATGTGCGAACAAAACACTTTCTCCGCACAAATTCTCCATGGTGGGCGTTCATATTATTATTTTCATTATTATTAAGGTCACTTTTATTACTGCTTCTTCGAAGGAAAACAAAGACAAAGAAACAACATCCCCCACTCTCCCGCACATACCATGTTTTCTAGATTTTTTACCATTAATAGAAAACACATATGCCTCCAATATTACCCGATTATCCACTCAACACAAAAATCCCATCGATTAACACCAATAATTTAACAATGCCTTATGCACTACCCCACACATTGGAAATCAACAATGTTAATAATTCCACAAAGACTCATAGATATCAAATCAAAAGCTCTACACAACTTCTCTACTGCACATATATACGATTTGCAAATTTCTAAAAGCATCTCCACTCAACGTAACATCAATAGTTAAACAATGCCCTAGGCACATTCGGACTCCGCACAATAAAAGCTCTGAACAAAGAACCATAATAATAATACCCATTTCCAAGCACATACCCTGTCCATCATAAACATCTATACGATATACAATATGAAATTTTGTAGAAGTATCTTTGCACAACAACTTCTGTAGTGTCACCCACACACCCCTCCCCGCACCCCCCCCCCCCCCCCCCGCCCTCGCCCACGCAAAGGACCTGCAACCGTGTCCATTTTGTCATCATGGGAAGAGATGTACCATAATAGTGTTAATGTCAGAACACTAACGCCACAACATTCATTGACAAAATGGTCACTCAGGAAATTAGTTTTGTTTTTAATTTTTAAATCAATTGTCAGGCACTTACAAATATAAAAATAAAACACTCTCCACCAAGGGAATTATGTCCCATCGAGCTTGTTAGGCCAATTAGAAATTAGAAATAAGATTTCCAGAAAATTAGAAATAAGATTTTTAAATTCTTACAAAAATAGAATAACTCAACATTTTATCGAAACTTTGGTTAAAATTGCAAAAGAACAACAAAATAATACATAATCAATGCAATTTGACAGCGAGACGAATGCTATAGTCCCTGATGAGGCAGGGACTATTAAAATTCGCCAGGCACTAATAAAATTGAAAGAGTTTCCTATGCTTCCGAGTAGAAAATTTCAATGTTCAATTGTGTAAATAATCATAAGATATTATATTCTTGATTTTTTAAATTTCAATATGCCAAATTTTGCAGTTACAATAGTTAAATTTTATCAATGTTACGACAACAATCTACAAAATAGTTGGCTAAATCAAAATATAACATGCAAGTCCACCTTAATTATTTTCGTTAGTAACAAAAAAAACCTTATTAAAATATTTTACAATATTTTTTTAACTATAACTTATAAGTTAACCTTAAATATTTTCCTTAATAGCCAAAAATCTTATTAAAAAATTTAACAATATTTTTCCCTTAAGTTTTAAAAAATCTCATTCATAAAATTCTTGATATAGCTATTTTGATTTAATTGATAAGACATCTTATTGAACCATAAAAACCAAGTAACTTACTAAGAAAGTAAATTAATAACTTCTTCTAAAGCTTCGAAAACTTAACTTCAAAACTATAAAATACTAAAAATTTATAAAATATTTAAAAATAATAATAAATTACAAAATTCTTAATCTTCTAAGGTTTCTTTAAATTATAAATTAGAGTGAGAAATAAAACTGGACTTCAAAACTATAAAGTCCTAAAAATTTAAAAAATATTAAAAAAAAAAAAATTACAAAATTTATATGTCAAAATTTACATTTAAATATTATTTTTAATATCTAATAATTTCTAACTTAATGCAGATGAACAATTATAATAAACACTATCTTTTTAATTAATAATTTCTAACTCAATGCAGATGAACAATTATAATAAACACTATCTTTTTAAAACTAGTTAAAGTGACTTAACATTATAACTTATTAACTAAAAATAACCCTTTTTTATTTTAAATTATATATATTTAATTATAATAATAAAGTGGTTTCAACCTTTCTTAATTTATTATATATGACACATTAATTTCACAATAGTTGTCTCTTAGAAATGGTGATGGTTTGAGAGAATGAGGAACTTAAAAACATACTAATTGTTTATAATGCGATTTTTTGGAAGTTTTTTCGGTGGGTTTTTTCGGTCAAAATCCAGTAGCAATTTATTGGAATCGCAAGTTTGATAGCTAGTTTCTTCACAATCAAAGCGTCCCAAGGGTCTTTCAGGGCTGAATCCAAATATATAGTTAAAAAACCATTTTAAATAATACAAATCAAAATTTAACCTCAATTTTTTTCACCAGATTCTATCATAAAATCTCCAAAAAAATACATCATAAACAACTCCAAAAACATATGGCACACTTCAGCTAATTTATACAATCCTTTCTTAAAACCTAAAAACAAAAAACTTTTGAACAATGAAAGTTAAACTTTGAAATTTTATCAACCAAAGTTTTCCGCCAAAAAAATCCTGCGACTATTTTGATTTATTGCTCTGTTCAAGTGCATGGGTTTTCTATCACCACCGCTAAAGAATGAAGAGAAAAAGTTCAAGCCTGTTGAATAATTAGAAGAAAAAGAAAAAGTTAGTGATCTTTCTATGTTTACTCTAATCCTTTCTCCCTGTGTGGGTGTTAGTTTATCCAATATATTCTTTTGGATAAAATTTAGGTGGGTCGCTCTATAATTTTAGGTGAACTGATTAACTTTGATTTTTTATTACAACTTTTGAGCTGGCAAATGGCAAATAATATTATAGAGTAAGGACCATCCTGACAGTCTTTGGAAATGAGTTTTAAACGCTTCACATTACATTTATAGCATTTTTCCATTTTCATTATGAACTATAATTAGAAAATTAAGTTTTAAATGCTTCAGA
This sequence comes from Pinus tabuliformis, assembly GCA_031772625.1. Taxonomy (NCBI): domain Eukaryota; kingdom Viridiplantae; phylum Streptophyta; class Pinopsida; order Pinales; family Pinaceae; genus Pinus; species Pinus tabuliformis. The sequence goes on from CM062805.1 coordinate 773,486,104, forward strand.
TTACATTTATAGCATTTTTCCATTTTCATTATGAACTATAATTACAAAATTTAACCATTTTAAGATACTTTATTGTTATTATACAAAATCTATAATTACAAAATTTAACCATTTTAAGATACTTGATTGTTATTATATAAAATTATATGTTAGTATCAAACTTTATTCTTAATTTACAAAAGGATTTATTTATTTATTTAAAAGTGGGGTGATATTATATTGGTTTATTTTTAGAATAGAGCCTAGTCATAAAAGAAGTCAAGGCCAGAGATTTTTTAGAGATTTTTTTTTCTTTATTAAATTATGAAAAATAAAATATTTGAATCTTTATCCTGAGAATGAACCATATTAGTTGGTTCGTAAATAAACACCATATTTATCTAAAAGCTGTTATATAATTCCCGCGAAAGAGAGATAAAAATAATCCATGTAAGTCCCAACCTCTAGAGAGTTAGGGGTAATTCATAGCTTTCAGGATTTCTTGGTTATGAACGTACCACCATTTCAACACCAACAAATAGTTTTAATGAGCTTCTCTGATCCATGTAAGCCCCAACCTCTAGAGAGTTAGGGGTAATTCATAGCTTTCATGATTTATTGGTTCTGAAAGTACCACCATTTCAGCACCAACAAACAGTTTTAATTGGAGCAGAAGGGGGTACCAAACTGAACTCACTACAAAATGCCTACATGGAAAGACACTCACAATTACTGGTTGTTGCAATCTTTTATTATTTCAACCCGTCAAACAAATATGAAAAAATTACATTCGTTGGTGATTATTTTTTCAATTTGAGTTCATATTTTATTTTCCAACCAATGCCCTTTCAATTCATTTAAATAAATTTGAATCCCCGTGAACTTGCAGGTCAAAGTATGCAAAATAAATAGGAGTTGTCTTTAGTGCAATTTTTTTGAGTTTCCAGTGCTGGAATCCGACAGAAAAATTTGTGGTGAAATCTTGATTTGTGTTATTTAAATTAGTTTTTTTGACTATACATATAGATTCAACACCTTGCAAAATCCCCTAGGGTACTTATATTGTGCATGTTTACCCATCAAACTTGTGATTTCAATGAATTCTTGTTGGATTTTAGAGAAATTAAACCAGAAAAATCCACCGGAAAAGCTTTCAAAAAATCGCACTAAAGACAACTTAAGTGGTCGATACTAACTCAGACAATAGAATAAGAGAACATGAATGAAAATCAAAACCTAGGCACAACCATATCTGTGGATATGAAATTGAAATCGAACCCGGGGTAGATATGAAACTAAATAGAAACAAGGTAAGCTGATGTGTGAACTTTAGACACTATTTGCCTGAACTGTTGAGTCCCACGGAGGAAAATGATTTAGAATTAGCGGAGCAAAGGTTGTTCTCTAATAATTAATAATTTTTTACTTATTTTTTAAATAAATATAACTATTTAAATTAAATAATTGATAAATGTTGATAGACATTAATATATAGTAGGTATCAAGATATTTATCTTATGATATAATTCACATTGTCAAGATTAAAATAATCATAAAATTTAATTTAATTATAATTTTACTTTAAATTATTATTATCATTGTTTTTCCAAATGAAAAAATTGTAATTTTATTGCAATTTTAAAAAGGAATAAAATTACATTTTGCATATGCTTTGGAGCATTCTGAGAATCAAGAACAGAGCTTTGAGAGCAAAACATTTCCAACCATTCGGTGCAGGAAAAAGCGACGATCAAGATTTACAATAATAATTTTTTATTTTTTATTTTTTATTTATTTATTTATTTTATTTAATTTTTTTTTCACTTCTTTTTTTGAAGAAGTTAGGACTCTAAAAAGCGATGTTCAAAATTTATAATAATAATTTATTTTTTCTTTCTTTCACTTCTTTTTTTGGAGCAATAAGAACAATTGCCAATTATGTCCGAGTCACCATAGGGGGTTTTTCTTTTTCATCTTTTTCAAATTCAAAACTTCTCGGTTCATGTACTCTTTTTGTGCCTCCTACCCCAATTCGTGCGTTCATCTCATTAGCTTGTCCATTATGTACCAATTGAGATGTGCTATTAGTGTTTTGAGTATTCCTATTGTCTTTAGTAGGTGTGGCCTCCTCTTCTTCATCCTCTGAACATGTGGGATCAAAGTGCTGCCACCTTTTGTGTTACGGGCTTGCCCCTTTTTCTGTTTTTTTGGCCTTTGGACAAGAATCATGCAAGTGACCTGTTTGAAAGCATGCACGACATCTAAAAGTTGTGTTTTCGTAGTCTAGACTTTGGATCTATTGAAATGTTCCATTTTTCAACATTATGCGATTAGGACAATCCTTGCTTAGGTCTATTTCAACACAAATTTGAGCAAAAGTAAATAGTCCTTGCTAAATTTTCTCATTATCTATTTTTTTGAAAATGCCAAAAGTATTCCCAATGACTTCTAGAACATTGTGATGCCAGAAAGGAAGATGTAAATTTGGAAGCCACACCCATACTGACATCTTTCTAATGACCATTGTTGTGGGGTTAAATTTCGGAAATCATGGAGTTACGAAAATACTTTCTCTTTCACAGAACTAGGGTCCTTCATTCAAAAATTTATCAATATCATCCTGGGTATCAAACTGAACAATAAAAAGGCCTTTGGGGCAGAGATAGGTGTCACAATTTTTTGTCTACATTGTGAAAATCCATTGATGCAAGACATATGTTTTTGGCCAAAACCCATTGAATCTACATATGATAGCCCTTGAATGAATGAAAGAAAAAAGATGGTTTACGTGTTGGTTTTTATGTCCAAGGATGACATATCATCCATCTTCTTCATAATTTATGACATGGGATAGAGGATGGTTGTTTTATTTGAACTGAACCCTTACCACACACTGCATCCTTAGATGATGATGAAGTGTTTGAGGTTCTGGAGCCTACGACTCCCCCATGCAGTCTCAATATTGGAAACAATGTAGTCTCGGGATATGCCATAAAACTTTAGTTGTAGATGCCATAATTGTTTTCCTTCGTATATGAGGCATTGTAGAGTTGCTGAGAGCTCCAAACGCTATTCAAGGATCTGCTTTATGAGCCCCACATTTTGTTCCTCTTACACCCAGATTTGGACGGAATGTCCCATGAGAATTTTGACTGAGATTTGAATCCCTTCACTCCAAGTTGAATGCCTTCATCACCCTTTTTCTCACCATCTAAAAACTAGTTTGAAACGAGGGTTTTGTAGGGAGTAGACGAGGAGATCTCCCCAAAATCTAGGTAGCCAAAGAAACATGAGACCCTCGTACTCCCAGTTTCAAAGAAGAGCTCTCCTTGATGCGAAATGCAATCACGACAGAGCTGGATGGACGATTTGTAGGGAAAAATACTTTGCTCTACATTAGCGGTGGCGACCATGGTGGTAGACTAGGATTCGTCAAACCAATTCTTCCAATTATTATCATTGTTAATCATATAAAGAATTAAGATATGACTTGAAAATTTATATTCAAGAAACATATAATAAGAAAAATACAGCAAAACAACAATAAGAAATAAGAGTTCAATGACATTTTTTTAATTAAATTGAAAAGCACAAATGCAATAACTACCTTTGAGATAAATCTCAACCCTGTATCCTTGACTACTATTAAAAATATTTCGTGGATACTCAACAAAGGTTAAATCCCTACCATCCACCTAATAATAATTGATAATTAAATTAAAATGTTAGAAGCTCTATTTTAGAGTAGACATATCTATTAATGTAACAAGTAGAAAATATGCTATGTGACAATTTTTTTTTGGTAAGCTTGGTCAGACTACATCTTCGTCATGTCCAACTTCTCACCTCGATAGGGGGGGATAACACAAGATTTGAACCCAAGACTTCAGGTTTGGTGACACTTCATTTCGACGACCATTGCCAATTGAGCTATCCCAAGCGTACTATGCTATGTGACAATTAAAAGATGAATGTACTATGATTTTATGAGTAGGATATCTTTTTATTGATAGGCTAACTTATGCAAATGTATACAAATACTTAATTTATGTCATGAAATCAGAAGAGTTTAAACTTCCATCAAGAATAAGTTTTTCCACATGAATTGGTTGAAGGAGAAACAATATGAAAAATAAGTTTTTCCACCTCAATTGGTGGAAAGAATAACTAAAAATGATGGTACTTTCAACAAAAGTGAATAAATTAACATATGACTATATTTAAGAATTCAACCATTATACTATTCAACACCCAACAATGGATGAAGAAAGAATGTTAATAACCAACTTCATAGATGGATTTATCGCCAAATTCAAAAGGACCTCAAGATTTTGACATTTTACTCCACATCACCTTTGCTGTAAAGAAAAAGTAATCTAGGCTAAAAACAAATTAGAGGAATCCAAACAACATTCTCAAAACAAATTCCTCTCATGAAAAAACGCTATTACTAAGGATGGTGTGTAAAAGAAGCCATTCAGTGGGAACACTAACACCAATATTTTGAAAGAATAACAAAGTTAATGAAGAAAATTCATGTTTGCAATTATTATACTCATCATGTAGGACATTCACATTCCAATGAAGACTAATATAGGTTTCATCCAGAGAAGAATTATAAGTCTACACAGATAAAGTAGATACAAAACTATCAACACATAAGTCTACTACTAAATGTATTTATCTAGTGTCATTTTTCCAACATATTCCTAAAAGATGCAACAAAGATATTCTCCATCAAAACCGACACATAACCCAAATTAAAGAAGAGCTATTCACATTTGTATTCAATTTTCACAACTAATTATAATGAAACTTTTAAAGGTAGTAGTAAAAAATGACAACTTGACCATAATCACACATCAAGAAACCCATTCCATAGTTCGCTCAAGAAAACTAAGGAATTATTTTCCCACTATATTGTATTGGCAAAGTAGAGTTTGATGTAGTATTTCTAAATTTGTGTGGTATACTCTACAACAATTAATAATTGTTTGCACATGATATAATTGACTAATAAAGTAAAACTGGTCATTATTTAACAAACCAAACATATTATATAGCTAGCCATCATAAGCTAAAACACAGTATACTCTAAACATGGAAAATATATATCTTAAATCTAAATATCACACTGAAATGGTAAATATCATATTTCAATTCTTTACTTATAAATTTGATGAGTGTTGTTAGGAAAAATACTAAGAGGGAGGGAGAGGGGTGAATCAATGTTTTAATTCACTTCAAACTTTCAATTTCTTATTCAAAATTCTGTATGCTATTTTTCTTCATGCAACCAACGTATGTACACGACTTCAGTGAATATAAACATCATATATCCAATTTACTTAATTTTTCATAACATTCATCAGTAAGTTAAATTAACCATTGCATTATTAATTCATTAACCATCCAATATCCAATAAAGAACAAAGAAGTCACAACACATGAGCAACCCACATAGAACACCATGATTTTAGGTTTAAACCCAATGTGGGGAAAACCACTGCTATCGTTGTCTTTGACTTCTTTCTTATTATAAAATATTCATTACATTTATTATTGGTGTAGACTCTTACCAGTACACAGACACTCACCTATAGGAGGCTACAACCTCCACTTATTCTCCAACACCCACTGGAACGGAGCTACAACCCCCTAAAAGCATTTACCAGCTCCTATTAGAAGGGAGCTCCTACCCCCCCACTTTGAAGGCTGCAACCCTCAACACCTTGTGGAACAATTTTCATATGTTTCAGACTGGATCCACCTATCAAACAATCATCAAACAACCTGTAGGCCTCTTTTCATCAAATTTTCATACTAGACCCACATAAACAATTAATCCTAAACCAATATCCAAACTGAAATACTGAACTTCAATTTTGAATCTTTAAATCATTGTAAATCAACTAAATCTTCGCAACATCCAACTACTGAATACATATCTCAACCAGAACATATAAACTTCAGAATTTGCACGTGATTGTTCTTAATAGAATCTGCGTACATACATGCTTCCACTACATAAAACCTGCGTATAGATCTCAGATTACTCAAAAATCATTTAGCTAATTGAATCATTGTAACACTAAATCAATCACTGAACCATTCAAATATCATTGAATCACACCTAGTCATACTTACGTACCATTAAAACTGATCAATATTTCAATTCACAACCAAATCTACCCAATCCACATTATCAAACAAAAATCATCATTATAGAGACATCATTAACAAACAACGACAAACATAATAGAAATGATCAAGCATCATTGAAAACCCTAGTACATATACACATCTTATACAAGACAGATTAACGTATGTACACATTTACCATGCACAACACCTGTGTACATATCTCACTATACTGAGTAAAATACCGTAGAATTTATAAGCAATATTAATGAACCAAATATGTGTATGTATGTAGCAAACCATAAACAAACCTCTGTACATATCTTAGATAATTCACTGCAAGCATAACTTCACACTCCACAACCTTTACTGCTAAAACTACAAACTTCTGAATAATTCATTTAGACAACAACATCACTATAATCACAAATTCATCATTGTTAGCTACTTAAACATATTAAATAAGTAAATCAATCAAGAATACATGTCAATATATCTTCAGATCTGAGTCTTCTCCTTGCTCCCTGGTGCAAACTTGTTCCAGATAAAATCATTCATCAATAATTAATTACTTGCACACTTAACACCTTGATCTACATCTCCTTATATAGCTTTTGCCGTAGCCAATACCATAGGTAAATCCCTTGGTAATGTCATTAGTATTCTTTGACGGGATCAAATAAGCGTTGTTGCATTCATTACTATGGGCCAATACCATGATAATGACCCATGGTATCCAGATTACCATGGTTCAAATTCTGTACGTGAGTTTTACTTACAAGATCTGTGTATGTACACAACCATTCTTCATAGGATCCATGTATACTTTCTCAAACTTCACTTTTATCATCCATCTATCACTGAATTGTCATTTCTTTTCCATAGCATCTATAACATCTTCATTAGTTCCATAGTCATCAATGTTGACATCAAGTACATATTTATTAAGCAGGTTTCCATCAAGGACAACACATTAGCCACAATTCCAACAATCACACCCTTTGGACTTGATAGCAACCACTTTGGTGTTTGGACACCACCTACAAACATCTGTAAATACACTTGCAAATACCAAGTCTTCTTTCCAAACACTCTCTCCAAACACCAAGCTTCTCTCCCCCTTTGACATCAAGGGAAAAGGGTTGAACCAAGATGAATGAAGTATTTCCCTTGTCGTGCTGATTTGTTGAATATGAATAATGAAATACGCATACTGACCGTGCTCCCCCTTAGCATATGCAGGACTTGCTAAAGTTTGCAATAAGTACAAGTATTTAAGACTCAAACAAATATGACCTTTCCTATCACCAATGACTCTATTCTCCCATGATTACATCAATCACCCAACATATTGGGTTTACATCAATGTCCCAAAATGGGATTACATACATTACATGACTTGATTCCAATAGCCCATATATGACTGAATTTTACAATGATTTACAACATGGGTCTTTTCATGACCTTTACATCAAGAGACATATAAGACACTTATATCCAAAACAAGAACCTCAAGTAAGACCATGATAGTCATCAACAACCACCATGTACCATATATGAATTTGCAACATAAACATATGATAGCAACAACAGAGAAGCATGAACATCCTCATCATCAAAAAGTCATCATAAACCCATCATGCAACAAGGAGTGCTCAAGAAATCATAATGTCAACAATATCTATCATGGACCAGAGAAGCATAGTTGATGCTCCCCCTGAACCTGTTCCAAATTCTTGCCATAAACCCTGATCAGATCCATCTCATCAACCAATAAATACATCAAGAACCATCTTAGCAATAACAATATAAGATGAATCAATCATTATTTTTAAACATGATAAGGGCATCACCAACATACTACAACAAACCAATTTCAGAACCATAATACCAATAATGAAATGATGGAAGCATATGGGAAGCCCCCCTCAATCTGTGCCACTCCATCTTCATAATTGAGAGGCAAACACGACTGTCTAGCTCAAATTCCAAGTATATACGCGAATGTATTTCATACAATCCATGTACATAAAGTAATCTGCTGGTGTTTACAGCCTCAACTCCCCTTGAACATGACATGCACATTAGAACAATTAGTAGAGTGAAGATGAAAAAATCATTCCTAGTTTCTGTCTTAGATATTTAAAGGAATCACATGGAAGAGGCTTGGTAAATAAATGTGCAACTTGTTCCTTTGACGAACATACTCCAATTTGACCTTTTGTTCAAGCACTTTCTCTCTAAGAAAATGGTATTTGAGTGGAATGTGCTTCATTTTTTAGTGCATGACATAGTTTTTAGAGATGCTTATAACACTAGTATTGTCACAGAGAATAGGTACAGGTTGAGGATAAGTGACTTGAATGTCCTGCAATGTTTGAATCATCCATAGAAGTTGAGTACAACAAGAGGAAACAACAACATATTCTGCTTCAACAATCAATAAGACAATAAAACTTTGTTTCTTACTGAACCAATAAACTAAGCGAAGTCCCAAATAGAATTCTCCTCCACCATTACTTTTGCAGTCATCAACATTACCTGCCCAATCTGCATCTGTGTAAGCATGAAGTGTAAAATATGTGTTTTTGGGATACCATAGACCAAAATCTTGAGTGCCTTGAGATACTTGAATATTCTCTTGACTGCTTTGAGATGGGTTTCCTTGGGATTTTCTTGGAATCGTCCAACTATCCCAACAACATGCATAATGTCTAGTCTTGTATTGGTAAGATAAAGCAAGTTGCTGATCATAAATCTGTATTCGGGTTGATTAACTGAAGGAGAATCATCATTTTGACTGAGATTTCATCCTGTTGCCATTGGTGTGAATACAGGTTTACAGTCTTCCATTCCATACTTCTTCATAATCTGCTTGAGATACTTGGTTTGAGAAAGAAAGATACCATCTTTAGTTTGATGAACTTGAAGACCAAGAAAATATGTGAGCTCACCAAGTAATGACATTTCAAATTCCTGCTGCATAGTTGAAGCAAATCCTTGACTCATAGATTCAATATTACTTCCAAATATGATGTCATCAACATAAACCACTACCACCAAAAGTTTTTCATTGTCATATTTGATATATAAATTGTTGTCTACAGATCCTTTCTTGAACCCTTGTTGCTGAAGATACCTGTCAAGATGATAATACCATGCACGAGGAGCCTATTTTAACCCATATAATTCCTTCTTAAGTTTGAAAACAAGATTTTTATCATTCCCAAGTATGAATCCTTTAGGTTGTTCAATTTATAATTCTTCTTCTAGGTCCCTGTTTAAAAATGTAGATTTAACATCCATTTGATATACTTTACAATTACAAAAGCTAGAAAATGCAAGAAACATTCTTATGGATTCAAGTCTAGCTATAGGTACAAATGTCTCTTCAAAGTCTATCCCTTCATGTTGAGCATAGCCTTTGCATACAAGTCTTGCTATGTTTCGAATTACTTCTCCATTTTCATTTAGTCTATTCTTAAACACCCATTTTGTCTCAGTTTACATTTTTATTATGAGGCCTTGGTACTAGTTTCCATGTATAGTTCTTTTGTATTTAATCAAGTTATTCATGCATTGCCTTAACCCAAAATTCATCTTTTCTTTCTTGATTCACATTTTGAGGTTCAATTGTGGATAATAAGGCTAAGTGAATAGATGATCCAACAAAATTTCTTCTAGTTTGTATTCCTACTTCCTTTTCACCTAAAATTTGAGATTCAGGATGATTTTTTTGAACATACCTTGATGGGGTCTTTTCTGCCATACTTGTATTTTCATTTCCTTCTTCTGATGCTTCTCTTTCTTCTTCTCCTACAACTTCTTGGATTTTAGTAGGGAGAGGTTCGTCATCTGCTTGTGCTTCCTTTTCGGTACCCATGGATGCTTAATCAATCACAACATCTATACTTTCAACAATATTTTGAATCCTTTTATTATAGCATTTATATCCTTTTCTTCTAGAAGAGTATCCAAGAATGATTCCTTCATCAGCTCTGGATTCAAATTTTCCAATCTTATCATCATTTTTCTTTATGAAACATTTGCTTCCAAAGATTCTAAAGTGTTTGACAATTGCAAGCTTACCATACCAGAGTTCATATGGAGTTTTATCACTATTTACTCAAACATGACCTTGTTAAGTATATGCATGGCTATATGTACTAATTCTCCCCAGAAGGTGTGAGGTGTTCCTGATTCATCAAGCATGGCACGTGCCATTTGTTGAACTGTTCTATTCATTCTTTCTACCACTCCATTTTGTTGAGGATTTTTAGCTATGGAAAATTTCCTTTTGATGTCATGCTATTCACAAAAAATGAAAAATTCATTTGATATAAATGCTCCTCCTCTATCAGATCTAAGAAATTTTATTTTTAGATCTAATTCATTTTCTACCAAAGCCTTGAATATTTTAAACTTTTCAAATGCCTCATCTTTATACTTTAGTAAACCAACCCAACACATTCTTGTAAAGTCATCAATCAATAACATGAAGTATTGTTCACCATGAGGAGACTTCTTTCTCATAGGTCCACATAAATCAGTGTGAACAAGTTCAAGGGGTTTACTTGAAGTACCTTCTTTAGCTTTAAACTGAACTCTGGATTGCTTACTAAATTGACATGATTTGCAAATCATTAGAGAAATTTTGAGGTCTAAAATAGGCCTCCTAAGAAAAATTTACAAAAAAAATAAACTTTATAAGAACCAGTAGGATTCAAGATGATAATGTCAACAATGGGGGATGATTCACCATTTTGGGGTAAAAAAATAAAAAGATTAAAAAATAATAAAATAATAAAACTACTTTTTCAACTTATCTCCCTAAGGTTTTACTCTAATTTTGAGTGGCAGTACTCGTTGGATGCAAAATATAATTCCTCATCCAAGGAGTACCCATGTTGCATACTTTTGATTGACCCTACTACACAAAAAATGAGAAATACATGAAAAAGCGTGATTACAATCACGTTTTTCACATATTTCTCATTTTTCGTGTAGCAGGATCCATCAAAAGTATGCAACATGGGTACTCCTTGGATAAGGAATCAAATTCTGCATTCAACAAGTGTCCTTGCTTGAAATTTGAGTAAACCCATAGGGAGATAAGTTGAAAATACGAGTTGAAAAAGTAGTTTTTTCTTTTTTCCCTAAAAAATTTGATGATGTAATCTCATCTTATTTGATTCTTTCCACTATTATTTTATAATTTCCTCAGGAGGCCCATTTTAGACCTCAAAATTCCCCTAATGGTTGTTTTTAGGTGGCGAAATGTTGAGAAAGTCATGAACTTCTCCCATCTTGCTTGATTTGTATAGTTGAGAAATATGAGTTGTCCCAATATCTTGTGCCAAAACCAAATTTCTTTAGATTTTCTCAAAAAGCAGTGCTCTTTGCCACCTTCCAGAATATTTCCTGGAGTTCTGGTTCCTTTGACTATGATCTAACTTGTGTCCAAATTTCTTACCACAAAATTCTTTGATCTGGAAATAACTTCATGCCCCTGATTGCACATTTGAATAACACTTAACAAGTTATGTCTTAACCCATAAATAAATAATACATTCTCAGCCTTGACCTTTTCTTTTAAAAATACATGTCCTTTTCCTTTAATGGTAGCACGTGAGTTATTACTAAACATCATATTTTTTCCTTTCTTAATTTCATTAAATGAAACAAACTTATCTCTATCACTTATCATATGCTTCAAACAACCATCGTCAATGTACCATAGATTCTCTTAATCTCCTGCATACAATGCTAGACCATAGTTTCAAGAAGCATTAATTCTTTTTTTCCCATACCTTGGGAGGTATTGTCTTCTGTTCATGCTGATAAGATGACTTAAGCCTTCTTTTGCATTTAGTTTCTTCATGATCAAAGTTATTGCAAATATAACATTCAATTTCATTATGAAGAGCTGGGAAAGAATTATAATAATATTTCTTTGTCCAGATTGCATTTTTTTTTTCTTGCTTCTCTAGTCATAATCATTTTATAGGCAACACATTGAACTGCTTTGTGACCAAAATTGTGACAAGTGAAGAATTGACCATTGAAGTAAGAACACTTGAGAGTATGATACCTTCTTGAGTATCTTACTCGTTGTTCATAGAATTATTGTCTTTCTTGAGAATAGTTTGATCCTTCATTCTTTTACTGAGTCTAGTGATTGCTTCTTTTTACTGCATTGACATAGCTTTGTGTACTTGTTTTAGAAGATTTCATTAATTTTTACGTTTCACCATTTTGATTTGGATTGTATCCAAGACCTGTCTTAATTAGTGGAGAACGTTGCACCTTAATGATCTCTTCTAAAATTTCAAATCCTTTAGCAAATCTAAGATTTAAAGATTTTTTTTTCTCAAGTTCCTTTCTTGGAACCACAATTTCAAGCCTTCAGTTTTCACAACGCTTCTCTCTTTCTTGGACTTGTTTCTTCAAAGTTTCTTCTATTAATTTAACCTCTTCTAGACAAATATTTAACTTGGTCATTTCTTCAACAAGGGTGTTTTCTTTATATCTACTGACTTCTAGAGCATCCATAAATTCATCATCATAAGACTTATCTACACATTGTTCTTCGAAATCCATAAGTAATTGACAATCTTGATCTCATTCATCATCCTCATTATTGGAAGAATATTCACTATCTTCATGAGTATAAAAACTTTTCTTGCTAGTAAAACCTCTTTTAACATTCTTCTTTGAAATATTTTTTTCATGATTTTCTTTATAAGGACACTTAGTGACATAGTGACCTACTCTTCCACAAGTAAAACATTTAAAAGGAAGCTTACATTTGAACCTGCTAGATCCTACTTGGAGCTTCTTCACAAAATTCACTTCTTCTTCATCTGAAATGTAACCTGTTTCCTTAGGCTCTTCCTTTTCTTTCCCTTTGTTTGTGGCTTTGAATGTTTCTTCTCTAATACCTAATGTACCCCCTTTTCTCATCTCAAAAGCTATCAAGATCCCATGGAGTTGTTCAATAGTGAGATTCTTCAAATCCTGCATTTCTTCAATGGCGAAGACTTTGAAATTGAACTTTGGGGTTAGTGATCTCAAAATATTTTCAACAACAATAGTATCCTTTATTTCATCACCAAGATTTTTCATTGAGTTAACAATCTCATCTACTCTAAGAAAAAATATTGTAATGCTTTCATCATCATGCATTCTAAGAGTCTCATACTGAATTCTATATGTTTGAAGTTTAGCACTTTTTAACTTAGTGTCACCTTCATATCTTTGGACAAGCTTGTCCCATATTTACTTTGCGGTGTTCAGCTGCATGGCTTTCACAAACTCATATTTTTCCAAACTTACCAAGATAACATTTAAAACCTTTGCATTGATCTCATACCGTTTCTTCCCTGCATCATCTGTGGGAATGGAGGTTGGGTATTGATATCCACTTTCAACAATTGCTCATATGTTAGCTCCTAGTGCCTGCAAATATGCTCTCATTCTGATTTTCCAAAATATAAAGTTAGTTCCATTAAACAAATGTGGATTGATAGAAGATACTCCCTTTTGACTGTTCATATCGATAGATCCCCCTTTAAGCAATCAAGCTTCTTCTGAGAGACCTGCTTTGAAACCAATTGTTAGGAAAAATACTTAGGGTGTTGGGTTGTGTTATATTCCTTCCATGACTAGGCCACGCGTGAAGGGGGTTACAAGGGGGGCGGCGGCCCCCCTTGTACGTTGCATTGGGCGCTAAGTAGGATGGGGAGGTAGCCCCACTACACAAGGTCCGAGGCAATGCCCCAAGAATTTTTTTTTGGACCCTATATTAGGTGGGCAAAACTACTTATGGTTTTGTGCATGGATTTCACACATGGCTTTGGGCGCGATGGTTTTTGGTCCATGGTATTTTGTAGATTCAGTAAAGCGAACCACGATTATGTTCTAATCTAGGGTTAATGGATTGAGGTTTATGGATGCGTCGACATGTATATATATGTATTGTAACATTGAAAGGAACACAATGAAAAAACAATCTGGTAGTCCCAATTTTGGGATCTAGGGGAAAATATCTGTGTCTATTTGTTTTATGTGTTATGCTCTTGCCATTGTTTATTTTCTGTTTTTAGAATTTGTATGTAGGTAATTTATGTATGAGGTTAAAACCTACATTTGGTATCAGAGTTGTTTTGGCTTTAAGGGGACGCCTTTTCTGCTGAGGGGTTTCGCTCAGGTCTGTGGTAGACCCTGTTTAGTGGGAGATGTACGGGATCGATTCTTGTGGTGAAAGAATATGGTGAGCAGTGGAAAGATAGAGATTGAGAAATTTAATGGCCAGAGTTTTGAGTTGTGGAAACTCAAAATGGAGGATCTACTGGTGGATAAAGATCAGTGGATCACGGTAGATCCAGGTACTAAACCAATGATAGTGTCCAATGAATAATGGAAGAAGTTGGATCGAAATACAAAAAACACAATACGATTGTGTGTCTCAAATTCATTATTGTTGAATGTATCAGGGGAAGCTACGACGAAGGCTTTTTGGGACAAGTTAGGGACGTTGTACCAATCTAAGTCTCTGGTGAATAAACTATTCCTACGGAAAAAGCTGTATAACCTGAGGATGAAAGCTGGAGACTTGGTGACAAAGCATCTGAATGCATTTAATACTGTTGTAAGCCAATTATTATCTATTGATATTAAAATTTGAGATGAATATAAGTGCATCAATTTGTTGTGTTCTCTACTAGATTCATGGGATAGCCTCATTGTTGCAATAGGTAGCAATGCAATTTCCTTCCAGTTTGATGAAATAGTCTCATCCTTGCTGACAGAGGAGACGAGATAGAAAAATATGGAGAGCTAGAATGGTGATCCCTTGTATGTACAAGGACGGTCCCAGAACAGAAACAAAAATAAGTCCTCGAGTGGGAGATCTAAACCTCCAGGAAAACCTGTAAATGTGTGCTGGAAATGCAAAAAGGAAGGGCACTACAAAAGGGACTGTAAATCTAAAGCTCTTGAGAAAGGAAGGAGATTTGATGATGCTCTTTCTGCAAAGGAGAAAACCACCTCAGATGAAGGTGGGGATGTGTACTTGGCTTCTTCTTCAAGTACACGTGTAGATCATGAGGTATGGTTGATTGACTTAGGTGCATATTTTCACTTCACTCCCCATAGAGAGTGGTTATGCGAGTATGAAAAATATGATGGTGGTGATGTCTTCTTAGGGGATGAAAGGAAGACTAGAATTGTTGGTCTTGGAAAAGTCAAGTTGAAGTTGCAAGGTGGAAGGATTAGAACACTTCTGGTGTTCTGCATATTCCTGCATTAGCCAGAAATTTGATTTCTATAAGCAAGTTGGATGATGCAGGTGTAAAAATAGTGTTCGATAAAGATACCTGCAACATGGTTCCGGAAGCATTGGTATTGATGCGGGGAGTTCGGATTGGAACTTTGTACAAGTTGCAAGGTAGCATTGTTATTGATGGGTGCAACAATTTTGTGGTTCTTGAAAGTGGAGCAAAAAATCTAGTGGTCTCTGTAAAAAAGACCATGCTATGGCATCAATGACTTGGACATATTGGAAATAAGGGCCTTAAAATACTTCATGGTAAAGGTATGGTAGAAAGTATATCTAATAGCTTGTTGGATTTTTATTTCTGTGAAAATTGTGTATATGGGAAGTAGAATTGGGTGAGTTTCCCCTTTAGTGGTAAGAGGGCGAAACATATATTAGAGCTTAATGTGAATAGTGATGTGTTTGGACCTGTGTCGATTCCATCATTGGGTAAGTCTGTGTATTATGTATCATTTATAGATGAAGTCTAAAGGAATACATGGATATATTTCCTCAAGAAGAAATATGAAGTCTTTGACAGGTTTAAAGAATTTAAGACTCTAGTGGAAAACCAGACAGAGAAGAAGATAAAGGTGCCGAGGATAGATAACATTGGAGAGTTTTGCAAGAAGGAATTTGAAGATTTATGTAAGGTGTGGTATAGCATGGCAAAAGACTACTCCATACACACCTGAGAAAAATGGAGTTGCAGAAAGAATGAACAAGAAATTTATGGAAAGGGCAAGAAGCATGCCCAGTGGTGCCGGGTTAGGATAGGAATTCTGGGCAGAGGTGGTGGAGACTGCATGTTACCTGGTTAACAGATCACCTTCATCGGCGTTGGAGGATAAGACTCCAAAAGAGGTATGGACTGGTAAGAAACCTTCTCTTTCACATCTGAGGGTCTTTGTATGTGATGCATATGTACATGTTCCAAAGGAGAAAAGAACAAAGTTGGATAGTAAATATGAAAAGTGGATCTTTAATGGGCATAAGGATGGTTTAAAAGGTTATAAGCTTTGGAACCCAATAACAAGGAAGGTTGTGTACGATCGAGATGTGGTGTTTAGAGAGGTGAAAGATGTTATTAAACATGAAGTACTAACAAAGGAGCCTGAGAAGATAGAGTTTGAGCTAAAGGAGGAAGAATCGGACTCTACAATAGAAGAGGAATCAGAAGATGAAGAGCCACAAACTCCAATTGTGACAAGATCAATTCGAGAAAGAAGGCAGCCAGAAAGTTATAGTCCATCTAATTTCTGTTCAAAATTTGCTTTATATATTACTGATGATGATCCCAGAACTGTGAAGGAAGTAGTAGATTCAGAGGATGGAAAACTCTGGAAAGAGGCCATGGTTGGTGAAATGGCATCTTTGCACAAAAATGAGGCTTGGGATCTATGGAGTTGTTGGCTAGAAGGAAACCCATTGGTAGAAATTGGGTGTTCAAGAAGAGGATGAATGCAGAAGGAAAGGTGGAGAAATAAAAAGCTCAGTTGGTAGGAAAAGGTTATTCCCAGGTGTTGGGAATTCATTTTGGTGATATTTTTTCTCCTGTTATCAAGGTAGCTTCTATTATATTACTTTTATCTATTGTTGCTGCTTTTGATTTTGAGGTAAAATAGATGGATGTGAAGACAACATTTCTTCACAGGGATCTAGAAGAAGAGATCTACATGAAGCAACCTAAAGGCTTTGCGGTTAAGGGTATGAAATAACTGGTATGCAAGTTAAAAAAGTCTCTTTATGGGTTAAAAAAGTCACCAAGGATGTGGTATCAGAAATTTGATACATTTATACCGGGACTTGGATTCACCGGAAACAAAGCAGATCACTGTGTGTATTTTAAATTAATTGGTGACCATGTTATTTATATGGTCTTGTATGTGAATGATATGTTGCTGGTTGGAAAGGACAAAGAAGTTATCCAGGATTTGATGACCAAATTTTCCTCCAAATTCGACATGAAAGATCTTGGTGCTGCAAACTATATTTTGGGCATGGAAATTAAATGAGATCGAGCAAAGAGGAAGCTCTAGTTAAACTAGAGGAAGTATGTTGAGACAATACTGCAGAGGCTTAATATGTAGGATAGTAAACTGGTGAAGGTTCCTATTCCTGTAGGTGTAAAATTATCTGCTGAACAATGTCCCAAGACACAAGAAGAGGAAGAGGACATGTCCTGTGTTCCATATGCAAGTGTAGTCAGTAGCCTAATGTATGTGATGGTCTGTACTAGACCAAACATTACACATGCAGTGGGAGTATTGAGCATGTTTATGTCAAAGCCAGGGAAGGAGCATTGGACAACAGTGAAGCGGGTTTTCAGTTTTTTGTGTGGCACTAGTGATTATGGTTTGTGCTACCAAGGAAGACCAGGATTGGACAGAGTTTTGGACATCCATGGATTTTTTGATGCAGAATGGGCTAGAGATCTGGATCAGAGAAGATGTACAAGTGGATATGTGTTTAACCTATTTGGAGGTGCAGTCAGTTGGATGAGTAAGACACAATATGTAGTGGCACTTTCAACTACAGAGGTAGAATACATGGCAGCCACTCATGCAAGCAAGGAAGCAGTTTGGTTGCTGAGATTGTGTTCAAGTATGGGGTTAATACAACGAGCTATAAGGATAGAATATGACAACCAAAGTACAATTTTCTTGGCAAAGAACCCTGCTTATCGTTCAAAGACAAAGCACATTGATGTTTAGTATCACTTTGTGAGGGATATGGTAGAAGACAAAAAGGTGTTGTTGGTAAAGGTGGACACTTTGAAGAATACTACACATGCATTGACAAATTTTGTGAGCACTGATAAGTTCTCTTGGTGTAGAGAAACAATGGGCATTGCAGGGTTGGATCAATAACTAAGGTCTCCTGTGGAAAGAAAACAACAAGTGAGAGAATGTTGGGTTGTGTTATATTCTTTCCACAGCTAGCCCACGTGCAGGGGGGTGGAAACCCCCCTGGTATGTTGCACTGGGGGGGTGGTAGCCCCCCTGCACAGGGTCCGGGGCAGCGCCCTAGGAAATTTCTTTTGGACCCTATATTAGGTGGGTGGAACTACCTATGGTTTTGTGCATGGATTTCGCACATGGTTTTGGGTGCGATGGTTTTCGGTCCATGGTATTTTGTAGATTCGGTCAAAGGAATTACGATTATGTTCTAATACAGGGTTAATGGATTGGGGTTTATGGATGCTTCGACATGTATATATATGTATTGTAACATTGAAAAGAACATAATGAAAAATCAATCTCGTAGTCCAGGTTTTTGGATCCAGGGGAAAATATTTGTGTATATTTGTTTTATGTGTTATGCTCTTGCCATTGTTTACTTTCTGTTTTTAGAATTTGTATGCAGGTAATTTTTGTACGGGGTTAAAAACTACAATGGAAAAATACTGAGGGGGTAGGGAGGTTAATCAGTATTTTAATTCACTTCGAACTTTCAATTTCTTATTCAAAATTTTGTGCACTAATGTTCTTCATGAAACCAATGTATGTACGTGAATTCGGTGAATGTAAACAACGTATATCCAATTTACTTAATTTGTCATAAAATTCATCAATAAGTTAACTTAACCATTGCATTCTGAATTTGTTAACCATCCAATATGCAGTAAATAATAAATAAGTCACTGCACATGAGCAACACACATAAAACACCGAGATTTTAGTTGGAAACCCATTGTGGGAGAAAACCACTGTTTCTGCTGTCTCTGTCTTCTTTCTTATTATAAAATACTCATTACATTTAGTACTAGTGCATACTCTTACCACTACGGAGGCACCCACCTGTAAGAGGCTACAACCTCCACTCATTCTCCAACACCCATTGGAAGGGAGCTACAACCCCTTGAACTCATTTACCATATCCTACCAGAAGGGATCTCCTACCGCCGACTTTGAAGGATGTAACCCTCAACACCTTGTGGACCACTTTTCAAAATGTTTCAAACTAGATCCACTTGTAAAAAAATCATCAAACAACTTGTAGGCCTCTTTTCATCAATTTTTCATACTGGACCCACACGAACAATTAAGCCTAAACCAATATCCAAAATGAAATACTGAACTTCAATTCCGAATCACTGAATCTTTGTAAATCAACTGAATCTTTGAAACATCCAATTAACAAATATAGATCCAAACTAGAATAACTAAACTTCAGAATATGTACGCAACAATTCTTAATAGAATCTGCACATATATGTGATTCCTCTACCTAAAACCTGAGTACAGATCTCTGATTACTGAACACTGAATCATTTAGCTAATTGAATCACTGTAATGCTAAATCAATCACTAAACCATTCACAGATTATTGAATCACACCCATTCATACTTCTGTAGCATTAAAACTAATCAATATTTCAATTCATAACCAAATTTATCCAATTCACATTGTCAGACACCGATCATCATGATAGATACATCATTAACAGACAACAACAAACAAAACAAAACTAATCAAATGACGTGATTAAGCAACATTGCAAACCCTAAAACATAAAATCTTATACAAAAGACAAATCAACATATCTACGTGTCATGCACAACACATGCATACGGATCTCAATATACTAAGTAAATTGTTGCACAATTTATACGCAATATTATTAAACCATATGCACGTATGTATGCAACAAACTAGAAGAGAACTTATGTATAGATATTAGATCTTTCATTGTAATAATAACTCACTCGAAAACCTTTACTGTCAAAACTACAGACTTTTGAATAATTCATTTAGATCACAACATCACTATAATCACATATTCATCATTGCTAGTTACTTAGATGTTTGCAATAAGTAAATAAATCAAGCATACATGTCAACATATCTCCATATCTTTCAGATCTAAGTCTTCTTCTTGCTCCATGGTGCACACATGTTCTAGATAAAATCATTCATTGATAATTCATTACTTGCACACTTAACACCTTGATCTCTATCTCCTTATATAACTTTTTCCTTAGCCAATACCTTAGGTAAATCCCTTGGTAATGTTGTTATTATTCTTTGACGGTATCAAACAAATGTTGCCGGAAACATTACTATGGGCTAATACCATGGTAATGACCCCTGGTATCCAGATTACCATGGTTCAGATTATGTACGCAACTTTTACTTACAAGACCTGCGTATGTACATGATCCTTCTTCATAGGATCCACATATAGTTTCTCAAGCTTTCACTTTTATTGTCCATCCGTCACTGAACTATCATTTCTTTATCCATAACATCTGTAGCATCTGCATTAGTTCCACAATCATCAATGTTGACATCAAGTACATGTTTATTAAGTAGGTTTCTCTCAAGGACAACACATTAGCCATAATGCCAACAAGTGTGGCTATATACAATGATGTTATATATATATAAAATAAGGAAACATTTAAAAGTTTTTTAAATTTTGTTAATTAATTTTTAATCTTTTTATAAGTTGAATGTGTTTATATATATTTATCTATATATATATATATATATATATATATATATATATATATTAAAGAAAAAATAAGGTATGTGGCTTGATTGTGTTCTTATCAACTAATGAAGGAGGCTTTAGGGTTTTCAAACTGAGTGCTACAGACAGGGATGGAACAACAAGTTGGCGATTTTTTCGGTCATAGGGAGGTTGTTTATAGTAGAAAACTTTCAACGACAGTAAGAATCCCTGCTATTTCATTTCCGCAAAAAAGAATTGTTTTCCTCCTACAGCTAGAAGGCGTACAGGCCAAGTTAGGATTAAGTCAGATGGAACTTTGGATGACTTGTCAACCACCAGTCAAAGGTTTCTCATGGAGGATGAAGAGTTGGTTGATTATGAACCAAAAGAAAGCAGTCCTAAATAGATTTGGGCATACACTTCGGAAATATTCCATAAGCATGAATGTGACAACGACACAATTTGGATAGCTATGGAGCCCCATCTTGAAGCTATGGAAAAGGTTGGGATATCATCTAGAGGTTCAGAAGAAGTCATGTAGTTTTGTTCTCGCAGGTTGTGGGAACACAGTGGATGTTGAGTCTAGGCACAGAGGGCTGGATCTAAGGTTTATTCTCCTCCCTGCTTGAAATACTTTATGTTTTTTCCATCCATTTTCATTTTATTTTTACTTGTACTATTTTTATCCCTTTTTTTATTCTTTTTTAATTTTCTTTTCAGATGAACATGATCACAATGATACTCAAATAGGTAGTTGAATTCTATTTTTTGCTTGTGTAGTTTGTTGGTTTTACTGTTGTTCTTGGTTTCATTCTTGCTCTTCTATGGTTAATTATATTTGGCTTGGCCTTGTACGTACTTTATCGTTGCAGACAAAGGATCAAAGGGGAGCAACAAGGGTGGCTGTTTTCTTATTGGGTTTCACTTCTCTTGCTAACTGTCTTCACATGTGCAACAATGTATATTTCTATGCTCTATTCCTTTGTTAGTTTCTTCATTACTTGTAATACTTAAATTTGCAGGTCTTTGATATGGTCCTAAATTATACATTAGTTTAAATGGGTGCTAGATCTTAAGATTTATACTTGATGAAATATCATAAAAAATTATAATTTAGAGCTATTTGGTATAATGCAAAATTGGATGCATGTATCAGAGTCTGCAACACATTATTTAGTGCTTTAATGATATCTAATTTGTTTTGTAAATTTTAACATGTCAACTTGCTAGATCTTTGAGTTGATACAAATTGTCTAGTTTTCTTTAAAGTTTGTGTCACTTATTTTTCCAAAGATGCCATTGTTTCTTCCTTATCAACATTTTTTTTGTATATTTTTCCTTTTGATGCTAGTTTGAAGTATGCTTTGACTTATTCCTCATTTAGATTTGATTCTATCAATGCAGAGTAGGATTCTCATTGCTTTCCTTGGGACAAGATAAATTTCATTGAGAGATATCTTATACTTTGGTTTTTGTGATCAAACAATCATATGCCATAGTTGAGAACCTTAGGAACATTACATAGTACCTAGATGATGCAAAAAATATAAGTGTAGCTCAAATTGTCATCCTAGAAGATGAGCAACACCAGATAGAAAAGTTGAATGAAAACTTGATAATGGCAGTAGATGAGCTTGAGGGAATAACATCAGACAGTGGAGACAAAATACACAAAGCCCTTGATATTGTGTATGTTTATCTGTAACTTTGCTAACCTAAGTAAAAATTATTTATTGGGATCTTTTCCATTAATGCAAGCTTTCTTCCAACTAAGGTATGTGGGACTTGTGATACCAGGAAAGATGCCTTAATTGTGGTTGTGGGTGTGATGATTCTCCTAGCAGTTCTTGGACTATGTATGTTCCTTCATCTCTCTCTCATAGCACATGTGCACACCCACCCACTCATTTGAAGTTTAATTTTCAATTACTAAATCATTTGGTATGGAGAATAATTTTGCAATTGTCATTCAATTACTTATTATAATAAAATGTTATCAAATTTTTATTTGATGCTCCAACTCTTACCCATTTCAAATGGAAAGTGCATCAAGTCTTTATAATAAAGTATTCCAAATTATGTACAATACTCCTGGAATATTTCTTTTGAAATCTTTCTTGTACATACTGAAAATATCTTACCCGTTATATTACCAATACCAATGACTCCGGTTTCATTGTTTATTACTTCTAGGTTCCGTGTTGGTGTTGGAAAACTTTAATAATTTGACTGATGTTTATGATGATGGTTTGTAGTACTAGTGCTTCTTGGTTTTTGACATATTATTTACATGTAAGTTCCTTTCATTAACAATTGTTTTTCTTGATTCTTTGACAAATTCAGTATGCCTAGCCTCAACTATTGTGAAAAATTAGATAGTTTTCTTCATTTTCATAACTCCATGATCTGTTTCTAGCAAATTGGTTGTGATTGGATGGTTTCTTGTGGTGGGTACATTCATTCTTTGTGGTGTCTTACCGTTCTCAACAAGTAGGTGGAAATTTTCTCAAAATTAGGCTTATCTGAGAATTTAAATTATTATTATTTTTTAATAAGTTTCCATCAAAACATTATAGATGTTCTTGTTTTTCATAGATTTTTGTTTTCTTTACTTCATGCATAATTGATTTCACCATTATTTTGAAATTTGCCTTTGATATTTAGTGGTGTGCTTCCCTGGCCTTGATCATGCAGTGCCACTAAATTTTTAGAAGAAAAAAGGGTTGAAAAAATTAATGGCCACCACCATAAGTTCCTAATGAGGCATAAGAAACTATCCTCAAGATGATCAATATTATAAAAGACTAAATGGGGAATTACATTAACAAAAAATTTAAATTGATCTAGCAAAACCTATCAAATCATTGACAACTAACCAAGTGTTGGATAATGAGAAATACCATGAGTGTTTTCCTTGAGGGTTCATTGTCATAAAACATGCTTATAAGTCAAAGACACATGACTATTGCAACTAGATCTAGGTCATAATCATGGGCATGGGCCAAAAAATTATGTAAGGTGGCTCATAGACAAATAATGATTCCCATCCATCACCTTGATTTTTCTCCTTTGCCAACTTGGCCACCTAGAACATGGCCACTAGGTTGCAAGATACCTTGTCTTTTGAAGGAAACAAGGGAGCTTCATTGTGTCAACCATGGGATTAGTGCTACTTTTCATGCCTTTATTCATGTGATTACTTGCATGCATGATTATGGTGCACGTAATGGATAGATCCCATACAAGGCATCTAAGATGGCATTGCAAAGAACTATATAGATTTCTTCTACAATACCCGAGTGATTATATAGGGGTTTCCATATTCATACTCTAGAAGTTGTTGTAGATGCTTAAAATCTAGAAAGTGTTTCTTCACCCGTGCTTGAATATACAAGAACAATTTGGCTATAAATTCACCTTATGCAAGTAGGTAAAGGAAATGTCTTGTACTTAAATAAGGTTATATTGAGTCTTCTAAAGATTGAATAAAACTTCCACCTTGAAAACATGCCACACTACTGCAAAATATACAATCCATACTTGTTTGGTACCAAGCAGTGTTGCCTTCCAAGTAGTGGTGAATGGGCATATCACCTAGGTAAGGTTTCTACCCATTTCTAGGAAGCATTGACCTTTTTAGTAGTAAAAATATATTCTTAAGTATCTCATTATGGACACATGGAAAGCATGTATAATCTTGGCCATGCTCAAATGACAAAGACATAAACAATGAATAAACATCCAAGCATTGATGAACAAGTGAAAATAGACTTTGTAGGCTCCAAAGGTGATTGTTGAGTCCCAAACCTGCACTTCCCTATATACCCTTGCAGCCTTCTTTTTCCATTTACTTCATCCACCAAGCTGTCAAATCGTTGCATATTAGTCTAAAAAGAGCTTATGAAATGGTTTCCTAACTATGTTTATGACTGTTGTTTGATTTAGATTTTTGTTCAAGCAGCTGCGGAAACTTGTCACTTTCCGCAGCCAGCCCAAGTTTCCGCAGCCATTTTGTTAAAGGCTATGCTACAGGTGTCCAATGGAGAAACCGGCCACATGGGTAAGCTGCAAGTGACGTGTACATGGAGTGTGTCCCCTCAGATCAGCCAAATCACTCATAAACGGTCGTGGTCAACGATGGTCAAAGGAAGGGCCAAATGAGGAGTTTTGCGGTGGCACGGCTCTGTTTTGCCCACGTGAAGGTTTGCGTGGCACGATCCTTAGTTTCCGGAGGTACTGGCACACCTGGAGAGCAGCCCATGAACTGAATCGAGCAGCCACCACTCCATGGATTCAACTGTCATGATGATCATCACGCTAGATCTCGGGTCAAGGAGATTTACGTGTCTCTTGGCAGCATAAAATCTAGGAATTAGTTGCAGCACCTTTACTTATAAATAACGCGTTGATATACATTGAATAGTTAGTTTTTAAAATGTAATTTTGATTGTTGTCATCAGCCCACTGTACTGTGTTTCACTATGTTTTATTACTACACTTTAAATACATGAGAAGACAACTTTCCTGAATCTGATTTGTGACTAAGTGATTGACTGGCCGAGGTTGTAGAGGGCCCCTATACACCAAAGCTTTGTATAGTTTCTTAATTGCTTTCATTTACTGTTTTTAAATCATTTTTTGTATATATATTGTGTTGTTCTGATGTTCATTTTTGTCCATATTTCCTTTATGTTTTCTTTTATAATTGTTAGCTGATCAGTGCTTCTTTTACAGGTTTTGTTGTAGGTAGCCCGGGCAGATTTACATATTTTTTTGATAACTACTGACATGAGATCATCTTGTCCTTTCTGTTGATTTTCATTTCCTAAGTTTAATTCCAGCACTTTTCAAATTGCATTTTGCTTATTTACTTTTCTGCTACTTAGACATCATATTACTCATCTGTTTATGATTTCCTTTCTATAGTCAAGTGACTCTATTAGTAAGGAATCATAATATTACTTATTGTATTATGATTTAGTTTGCTTTCCTACAAGTTAGAGATTGAATTACTTATGTCATTCTCAAGAGTTGAAATATGAATGAGTAGTTAAATTTTAGTTTCCTTTTATGCAATTTAATTTCCTGCAATTTAGATATCATATTACTCAGCTTGTTTATGATTACTTCCTATAGACAGATTGAGTTGAAAGGTGAAGGGTCAGAACGGGGGTTGAAGTAGTGTGATTTAGTTGCTTTGCTTTCAATTTTTTAGTTGCTTTAAGTTTACTTTTTACTTTCTTTTTCATACAACAGTAAGGATACTGGGCCATTGTCACTAGTTCATTATTTTGGTACATCTACTTCCTTTTGAGAATTGATTTCATTACAGTCAGTTTGGAGCTTTCTTTTTGAAACTTTTAAGTTTGGAAAATCACTGTAGAAATCACCATTACCATCCGTACTTAACTTTCAATCTCGCCATCACACACTAGGGAATCCATAGAAGATAAACCCAAAAACAAACTAAAAAAACTCAAAAACGACAAAAGACTAAGAAAATGGTTATCTTGTACATATAGTACACCTCACTTCATCAGTTTACAAATCCCGGATTGACATTTTAATTAGCAATTTAGAACACACTAAATTGACCAAACATTTTGGCGCCGTTGCCTGGGAAGTGAAACTAGGTAGCCAATTTCTTAAAAGAAATATATAATAAAAAAAATTTCAAGAAAGGAAAATTGATAATCCCTCAAAGTATGCTCTCCTCTTGCACTTAGCGTGACCTGGAGGATCAGAAAAGAGAAATTTATTGGTTTAATAGTTTCTTGAGTATGCTCTCTTCTTGCACCTAGAGTGACCTGGAAGATCAGAAAGAGAATTACTAGCCTGACTTGAAGAAAAATAAAAATGACATGCATAGAGCAAGAGATTATAGGGGAAGGGTTTTAGTTAGAGCCAAGAGTTCGATTTTCACAACTCCATCTACTTCAAGGAATAGACAAGGGACACCTCCATCATCTCCAACCCACACTCCTAGCCCTAGGATTCCTGGAATTCAAGAGGCAGTAGTTGAGTTAGGAGACTCTTCCAAACCATCCATCGAATCTGAATTAGGAAAAGATCCTTTCTTTCCTTCTACAGGGAGACACATTGTAATTGAAGAAGTAGAATCACCTGACGAAGAAGAGGGAGAAATTCCTCCTTGTTCGCCATTAGTAGAGGAACCAGAGGACTCTGAAATCTCCGAGGAAGCTATCATGACAGAGGAGGTAGTTAACGGATTTGGTAGAGGTAGAGGTAGAGGAGGGGGAGGAGGAAATAATGGAGGAGGTAGAGGTAAAAATGGGGGAAATAGGGATGGAGATAACTCATTCGGATTTCCTATAGTCGATGAGGATTCTCGAGCAACAATGAAAAATATTTCACCATCTGTCCTCCCAAAATTTCATGGGTTAAGAAATGAGGATCCTGAAACATTTCTATTTGAGTTTGAGGTCGTGTGTCGAACTTATGATTATTTGGAAGACTCTCAAAAACTCAAACTGTTTCCTTCAACATTGAAAGGAGCTGCTTTGAAATGGTTCATGGGATTACTCACTCAATCCATTAGGACTTGGAATGATATGAAACAAACATTTTTGGATAGATACCTGGACTATTGTATGCCCACCAATCACAAGGATGAAGTGTTCAAAATGGTACAAAGAGAAGATGAAAACTTGGAGGATTTACTTGAAAGATTCCAATAAAACCTGAAAAGAGCAAAAATGAGTAACCTAGATGAGGAAAACCTTAAAGCCCTTCTATTAAAAGCCATTAGAGATGAATGGATAGATATTTTGAACATGATGGGAAAAGGAGACATATCTCAACTTCCACTTCATGATATAGCAGAGCTGTGTGTCCATCTATCAAGAGGAAAATCTAAAACTGGAAAAGGGCCTAGAGATCCTTCTCTCATCAGAGCAAACAAATCTGCAACTGGATCAGTAAGTAGGGATGAGATTGGCAATATGCTTGATGAATTCAAAAATTATATCTTAGGGAGTCTTAGTGAACAACTAGACACTCTTAAGATCCACAATAAGCAGAAAGCAGAAGCTGAAGCTTTGGCCATCTTTTTGCCCAAAATGTAGAAAGAAACATGCTTTCAGGGAATGTTCCTTGGATGCAAAATTTGTAGAAACATGTATGATTTGTTCAGAGAATCATGAGACCAAGGATTGTCCTTCAGTTCCTGGGCTCAAAGCTGTCTTCCAAGAAGATCCAAATACAATTGAGTCTCTCTGTTTTGTTGCAAGGAGACCTTGGCAGGGGCAACAAAACCAAGGGTTTAACAACTCTATGAACTTTCAAACCCCACCAAATTGGAATCCTTGGAAACAACTTTGGTCCCAACCTCAAAATCCTTTTCAATCATGGGTACAAGGCATGCAAAATCCTTATGGGAGATTTGCTCAATTTTATCAATATCCTTCATCTTTTCAAAACCAACAAGCTCCAAAACTTCCAAATCAAAATGCACAACTATCATTGCCATTTCAACAACAATAACAACAACCTTCTCAACAGAACCCAAATTCTCAACTCTTGCTTCCATTCCAACAGAAGTCAAATCAACTTCCTTCCTAGCCATTGCCAAACCCCAATAATAAAAACCCTCAAAATGATTACATGGTAGAAGGTCAACAATTTCCTACCTATATGATTGTTTCTCTCAATGATGTACAACTCAGATCTGGTAGAGTTTTAGATAAACCTTCTATAGATGCCCAAAAGCAAAGAATTTCTGAGGAAGATTCTCTTGAAGACAATAAAGGTTCTGAAGCATCTCTTCAAAACCCAAGCACTCAGAAAGAAAAAGAAAAAGAGCTAACCCCCACAACTCCTATAGTTGAGCAACCTGCATCTTTGTCCACACCTCCTTTTCCTGAAAGATTACAAATTGAAAAAGGGGTGGAAAAACAAATCTTGTTGCCCGACTATGATTTTCTAGATGAATTGAAGAATGTCTGTATCAAGATTCCCTTGTTACAAGCCATTAGAGAGATTCCTATTCTAGCAAAAACAATAAAGGAGTTGAGTCTTAAAAGACTAGGAAGGAAACCTAGAGATACAAGAAAAATCCACCTGGTAGGAAAAATTGCAGATATCATGATGGGAAAAATTACTATGCAGAAGTATGTAGATCCCGGTAGTCCAATTGTCAAAACACATATCAATGGGGTAGAAATTCCAAATACTTTGATTGATTTAGGGGCTGCTATCAACATTATGAGTAGACAGACTATGGAACAGCTGAAACTTCCTAATCTTCATTTTACACCTACTTTACCGCAACTTGCAGATCGATCAATTATCAAACCAGATGGTGTATTAAAAGACATTTCGGTGTCCTTAGACTCTTGGGAATATCCAGTAGATTTCATGATTTTAACTCCCAAGAGTAATTTAGGAGGACACCCTCTCATCTTAGGAATACCTTGGCTAGCCACAACAGATGCTTTCATCAGTTGTAGGTTTGGGTATATGTATATTTCCGATGGTAATTCGACAAAGAAATTCAATCTGTATCCTTCAGCAAAAGAAATTACAGAAATAGGAGATAATGAGTGGGTTGATGATGAGGATATTATACAACATGTCTTTACCATTTCTGAAGTTAGTGAAGATAGTCAAATTCTGAACACACTAGAAAACTTTGAAACATCTTCAGAATATGACCACACACAATTTCAGTTAGATTCTGACATTGAGTATCTATCATCTAGACAAATGTCTCTTTTCTCTATGGAAGAGTTTGGTAGTTCTGCCATTGAGATCTTTCCAGGTAAAACATTGAATATCAACAAAAATTTGGAAAGATCACAACAGGAAGAACTAACCAAAATCTTGCAAAAACATTCTACTGCATTTGCATGGGAATATACTGATATGAAAGGTATTGACCCTAAGACTTGTATTCATCACATCTACATTGAGGAAAACAGTAGACCAATCAGACAACCTCAGAGAAGGATGAATCCAAACCTTAGGGAGATAGTGAAAGAAGAGATCCAAAAACTACTTAATGTAAACTTCATTTATCCAATTTCAGATAGCCGATGGGTTTCTCCTTTGGTTATAGTACCTAAAAAGAATGGTAAATGGAGGGTATTCATTGATTACAGGGAATTGAACAAAGCAACTTTGAAGGATCATTTTCCTTTACCCTTTATCGATCAGGTATTAGATACTTTAGCAGGCAAAAAGTATTTTTCATTTTTGGATGGTTTTAATGGCTATAATTAGATTCAAGTAGCACCTGAAGATCAGGACAAGACCACATTTACCTGTCCATGGGGAACTTTTTCTTACCGAGTACTTCCTTTTGGATTATGTAATGCACCCACAACATTTCAAAGGGCAGTACTAGGAATCTTTTCTGATCTAATCCATGATTGTGTAGAGGTTTATATGGATGATTTTACAGTTTATGGTAATTCGTTTGAAGAGGCATTAGAGAATTTGGAAAAAGTCCTTATAAGATGTAAAGAAACAAACCTATCATTGAGTCATGAAAAATTCTTTATGATGTTTACTGAAGGGATTGTTTTAGGACATCATATTTCAGGGAATGGAATTAAAGTTGATAGATCAAAAGTTGAAGTCATCTCCAAGTTGCCTATTCCAAATTGTCAAAAAGATGTTAGAAGTTTTCTTGGATTTACTGGATACTATAGAAGATTTATTGAAAACTTCACCAAAATAGCATCTCCACTCTTCAAATTACTTACAAAAGACTGTGAATTCAAATGGGATCTTGATTGTCAATATGCATTTGAAACTTTGAAAACAAGAATATCTGAAGCACCCATTTTGAGAGGGCCAAATTGTAAACTTCCTTTCCATATTTCCACAGATGCTTCCGATACAGCTCTAGGAGCTGTGTTGGGACAAAAGGATTTAGTTCCTTATGCCATTTACTACACCAGTAAAAATTTGACTCCCACCGAGTTAAACTATACTGTGACTGAAAAAGAGTTCTTAGCTGTTGTTCATGCAATCAATAAGTTTAGACACTATATAACAGGCTATGAAACTTTTGTCCATACTGATCATTCTGCAATTAGATATCTCATGAATAAACCTGTTACTAATGGTAGAGTTACAAGATGGCTCTTACTTTTACAAGAATTCAATATTACTGTGTTGGATAGACCAGGGAAACAAAATACAGTAGCTGATTTCTTGTCTAGAATCCAAAATACTAATGAAGATTCTCCTGTAGAGGATAAGTTTCCAGATGAGTATTTATTTGCAATAACTACTAAGACTCCTTGGTATGCAGATATTGCTAACTATTTGGTTACAGGAAAGCTACCTCCACATTTATTTCCTGGTGAAAAAAGAAGAATTATTCAGGAGAGTTCAAGTTATTCATGGAATTCTAATGAATTGTTTAAAACAGGGCTAGATTGTGTGATCAGAAGATGTGTTCGGGAAGATGAAATGCCTAACATCCTCAAGGCATGTCATGATGAACCATGCGGTGGACACTTTGCTGACAAAAGGACGGCCTATAAAATCCTTTCTTTAGGATATTATTGGCCTTCCCTTTTCAAAGATGCAAAACAATATGTCAGAAGGTGTGACAGCTGCCAAAGAGTTGGGAGACCGACTCTTTCAAATGAAATGCCATTACAACCACAGGTACTCATCGAACCCTTTGAAAAATGGGCTTTAGATTTCATTGGACCTATTAATCCACCATCTAAACAGAAAAAGTATATATTGGTATGCACTGATTATGTCACTAAATGGGTATAAGCCAAAGCATTGCCTTCTGCCACTGAAAATTCAGTTGTTCAATTTCTTTTTGAGGATATTTTTACTCACTTTGGTGTCACAAGAGAAATTGTGACAGATCAGGGAAGTCAATTTACATATAACTTGATGGAGAAGCTGATGGAAGAATACAAAATCAAGCATAGAAAATCTACTCCTTACCATCCGAAAGCAAATGGCCAAGTGGAGTCTACAAACAAAGTTCTTGAGAGCATCATCACCAAAATTGTTGATCTACACAGAAAAGATTGGGCAGAAAGGCTTCCTGAAGCTTTATGGGCCTACAGAACTACATGGAGGAATACAACATGACATTCTCCCTATGAACTTGTTTATGGGAAAGAAGTCCTGCTCCCCATTGAGTTTCAAGTCAAGACTTTCAAGATGGAAGTCCAGTTGGGGATGAATCTATCAGAAGCCCAAAAGCACAGAATGGAGCAGTTGAACGAGCTAGATGAGATTAGACAAGAAGCAATTTTAAAGACTGATCTAATTCAACATCAAAGAGCTAAGTGGCATGACAGATACATCAAAGAGAGAAAGTTTCAAGAGGGAGATTGGGCATTACTGTTTGATTCCAAGTTCAAAGACTTTAAAGGTAAATTTCAGACCCATTGGCTTGGGCCATATGAAATTGACAAAGTCTTTAACAATGGAGCGGTAAGAATCAAGACCATTGATGAATTTCAGATTTCTCTTATTGTGAATGGCCATCGATTGAAAATTTATCATAAGCCACTCTCAAAAGAAGAATTTGTCAAGATGTTCCAAGAGAATTCTGCAATAAGGCTGGTGGAGAAGAATCCTTCTTCCCCACCAGCCTAGCCTTTGATTCTTTCAGTTAAAAAAAGAAAAAATAAAAAAATTGTATAAGCCTAAAAACCAATCATAGATTGGCAGTCTTATACAGAAAATATAGAGTGAAAATCAAGGACACTTGACACTCTATATTTTCCAAAAAAAAATCTCCTCTCCTTCTCTTTCCATCTTCACTCCACCTCATTTTCCATTCCACTCCATCTCCATCTCATTCACATTTTCTCTTCACTTCACTCCGCTTCATTTTCATTCCATTCCACTCATTTCATTTTCATTTCATCAATAAAAGTTCCTTTCAGGACTATTTTCACTCAGTTAGTTCTTTTCTAACCATATTTGTTCAGCTAAGTGGGTGTTGTCCTAGTTTCCGCAGCTGGAAGCAGTTTCCGCAGCCAGAAACAGTTTCCGTAGCCAGAAACGATTTCCGCAGCTACCACCACTCTGTTTTTCAAATTCACAGTCAAAATGTTAGTACAAAAATCATGAAAATGCAGGTGTAAGTGAGCAAATGCCATGAAGACATGGAGCATCTCCAAGACATCAAGAAAGAACAGTTGGTTAAAAGCTATGGGCAAGAAATGACAAATTTTCCAAAGGTATGAGCAATTTTTTTTATCAAATAACAATTAAAGTCATGATTATGCATAGTTATCAAACCATGAAAAGTTCTACTATGTGCAATGATTCGATATGATATCTCCATTACCCACTCCTATCCCACGATATTACTCCATACACCATGCATTCATTTCTTAATGGTCTCATGATGGGTTTTCGAGTCTAAACTCAAGTTGGCTGCACTTTCATTTGCCACCTGCGCTCATAAGATGTGACTAATCCCTTTACGGATCTTCTCCACCGTATTTTTCGCAGCCATCTATCAAAATGTGTGATCTCCCGTACGCAGCCGTTAATTCAAAAAAAAAAAAGATCTCACCTCCACTACCGTTCACTTACCATTTCATTTAAGACCTTCCTTTTCATACACACGCATTTTAATTTGGGAACTCATTCACTACTACTTGTCCTCTGTTCCACCTATATTCTGAAGCATTCCCGTTACCTGCTATCGATTGCAGCCATTGCCTTTTACCATAAACCCTGCAACCAAGCTACTTCCCTCTGCTAAAATCCTCATACACAATTGCATCCTCAGTTGAAATTTAAAACAGAGAAAGGAATGGGAAAACTACTAAGGGCAGAGCTACAAGGACCGAAATATCTAGAAGGTTACCCTCAAGCCAAGGATTTACTAAAGAAAGCAAAATGGTTACAGTTCATTCAAAGGTTTAAAGGCTATAACAAAGAAGTAACCAAGGCTTTTGCACGGTCATTCGATGGTCAAAAAGTGGAGATTGGAGATTTGAAGCTCACAGTGACCGAAACAACAGTAGCAGCTGCCACAGGCTTACCTCAGGAAGGTGAGAGATGGTTCAAAAATAAAAGCGTGGATGAACAGGCATGGAGAATTATGCTAAGAAACCCAGGTATGGACACCACTGTGTTTACTAAAGGAATTCTTGTTCATGCATTGAAGGAAGAATGGGCTAGTCTGTTGTTAGTTATCCAAAAATTTGTCACTTGTGAAGGACACTTTGGTTTGATGTACATGTACCATGTTAGACTCTTGATCAATTTCTTAGAGAATTAGACTCTTAATTTGCCTTATTTCTTACTCTTGAGTTTGAAGAAGATGAGCATTACAGTCCAAAAACACATAGGCAATATAGACCCTCATCTATACCATCATGGACTTATAAAAATTCTTATTGAAGACCAACTAAAGAAAAACAAAGATACATGGGAACAATTCTTGATAAGAAACTACTTCCAAGAGCCATCCGAGGCCTCTGAAAGTAGCACACCAAGGACACCAAGAAAAAGTAGGAGAAGAGAAAAGAGCACCACAGTCCAAGACACCCCTACTATAGAAACTCAACAAATTGGTCAAAAAGAAGAAGAAGACAGAACTAAAGACAAGAAACAGAAGAAAGAAAAAGGCAAAAGGACCATCCAAGAAGTCTACCAATCACCTGAGCAATCCATAGAGGAGGATTATCAACCACTGTCAGAAAGATTAGTACATCTTCAGGCTGCTGCTATAGCAAAGAAAAAGGCAAAAGGAAAACAGAGTATACAAGAAAAGAGTACTAGTCCACAATACTTAAGGAGAAGCACAAGGTTAAGAGGAAAAGGGAGTAAAAAACAAATAAAATGGCCCCACTTCATTGACTTGGGTGGAGAGACACCTGAGAAAACTCCAGTTAGCCGTAGTCCACCTCGTCCTCAGCCAAGCATTGAAACTAGTCCTCCACATGATGAAAGCCCTTCTCGGCCAGAGCTAGAGAGCAGTCCTCCTCCTCCACCAGATTTTGAACTCAGTCCAAGAAAGACACCTGAAGTAGATCCCAATCAACAAGAAGTTTATGACTACTTGGAATCAATAGAAAAATCAGCTGCAGGTCCAAGTACCACTCTGCCACTAGATGCACAAGTTCAGTCCTTAAAACAGGAGGTATTTGAATTAGAGGTCCTAAAAAGGAATATCAAGCAGAAAAATGAAGCACTCAAAGAGCAGAGCAAAGTAGATAAAATTATTCATGATAACATTATGCTCCATTTAGGACGATGGCAAAAGAAAAACAAGAAACTGAAGAAAAAGTGCAAAAAGTTGAGCAGAGCATTGATCAATCTCAAGTTCAGATGTCTAATAAGGAAACCAAGAATCGTGGTAGCACCAAAGAAGAAGAAAAGAGGGCTAGATGTCCTAGCAGAAGCATCAGAACATATGGATTGGAGAGGAGTGACTAAATTTTGGTTGCATGAGGACATGCAACACCTTCACAGTGGGGGTATGTTGAGTCCCAAACCTGCACTTCCCTATGTACCCTTTCAACCTTCTTTTTCCATTTACTTCATCCACCAAGTTGTCAAATCGTTGCATATTAGTCTAAAAAGAGCTTATGAAATGGTTTCCTAACTATGTTTATGACTGTTGTTTGATTTAGATTTTTGTTCAAGCAGCTGCGGAAACTTGTCACTTTCCGCAGCCAGCCCAAGTTTCCGCAGCCATTTTGTTAAAGGCTATGCTACAGGTGTCCAATGGAGAAACCGGCCACATGGGTAAGCTGCAAGTGACGTGTACATGGAGTGTGTCCCCTCAGATCAGCCAAATCACTCATAAACGGTCGTGGTCAACGATGGTCAAAGGAAGGGCCAAATGAGGAGTTTTGCAGTGGCACGGCTCTGTTTTGCCCACATGAAGGTTTGCATGGCACGATCCTTAGTTTCCGGAGGTACTGGCACACCTGGAGAGCAGCCCGTGAACTGAATCGAGCAGCCACCACTCCATGGATTCAACTGTCATGATGACCATCACGCTAGATCTCGGGTCAAGGAGATTTACGTGTCTCTTGGCAGCATAAAATCTAGGAATTAGTTGTAGCACCTTTACTTATAAATAACGCGTTGATATACACTAAATAGTTAGTTTTTAAAATGTAATTTTGACTGTTGTCATCAACCCATTGTACTGTGTTTCACTTTGTTTTATTACTACACTTTAAATACATGAGAAGACAACTTTCCTGAATCTGATTTTTGACTAAGTGATTGACTGGCCGAGGTTGCAGAGGGCCCCTGTACAGCAAAGCTTTGTATAGTTTCTTACTTGCTTTCATTTACTATTTTTAAATCATTGTTTGTATATATATTGTGTTGTTCTGATGTTCATTGTTGTCCATATTTCCTTTATGTTTTCTTTTATAACTGTTAGCTGATCAGTGCTTCTTTTACAGGTTTTGTTGTAGGTAGCCCGGGCAGATTTACATATTTTTTTGATAACTACTGACATGAGATCATCTTGTTCTTTCTGCTGATTTTCATTTCCTGAGTTTAATTTCAGCACTGTCATTTTTCAAATTGTGTTTTGCTTATTTACTTTTCTGCTACTTAGACATCATATTACTCATCTGTTTATGATTTCCTTTCTATAGTCAAGTGACTCTATTAGTAAGGAATCATAATATTACTTATTGTAGTATGATTTAGTTTACTTTCCTGCAAGTGAGAGATTGAATTACTTATGTCATTTTCAAGAGTTGAAAT
This sequence comes from Pinus tabuliformis, assembly GCA_031772625.1. Classification (NCBI taxonomy): domain Eukaryota; kingdom Viridiplantae; phylum Streptophyta; class Pinopsida; order Pinales; family Pinaceae; genus Pinus; species Pinus tabuliformis. Next base: position 773,522,700 of record CM062805.1, read on the forward strand.
ATGAATGAGTAGTTAAATTTTAGTTTCCTTTTATGCAATTTAATTTCCTGCAATTTAGATATCATATTACTCAGCTTGTTTATGATTTTTAGTAGAGGAGGAATGACCTGTTATAGAGTTTTGAGAACCTAACATTTCGGACTACTTAAGTGAGTCCATCATCAGGGGATGCGTCAATAGATATTTTCAGATCTTAATGATGTATCCAAGAGCTAGAATTTAGGTTATATATATAGGATGTTAAAGAAAATATGTAAGAAAATAAGTCGGCTATTATTTTACAGGTTTCTACTTTATTTATTTATTTAATTAATTTAATTATTATTATCATTATTAATTAATTATTATTATTATTATTTAAAGGATAAATTAATTGATTACTAGGTTAAAGGGATAACTTAATTAATTTTATTATTTATATAATTCCTAATTATATTTATTAATTTGCTTTAATATTTTAATTAATTTTTTATTTTTATTTTTATTTTTTTATATTTTTTTAATTGATTTATTACTTATTATAAATTAATTAGTTTAATTAATTAATTAAAAGAATATTGATAAATTAATTAATTTTACTAATTATTCTTTATTGATATGTTTATTAATTTATTTTAATAATTTGTTTACTTGATCAATTATTTGATTTTATTGGTAATTTAATTTTTTTTTTTAAATTGTATATATATATATATATATAGATATTAATAATGTGAAATTAGTTATAGTTACTTTTATTAATATTTTTAACTAATTACCTAATTTGTTTGATTAAATTAAGTTTATTAATTTATTATTTATTATTTGTTAATATGTCTATAATTAATTTTTAATTTTCTTTTTGTTTTTATTTTATGTTTAATTATTTATTAATTTTAATTAATTGATTAATTTATTCAATTTTTAATTAATTAATAAATCCTTATAGGTTTGTTATAATGTTATCTATCAATCCTAGAAATAATTTAATTTGTTTAATGTTATCAACTGATTGTGTGAAGTAAACACTTACTAATTTATGATTATGATGTTGAATGTTTAAGGAGGATGTTATATGAATGATGTTATTGTTAATTATTATAATGATGCTTTTAAGAGAGAAGGGAATAGGTTAATTTAAGGGACAAGGGCTAATTATTGATTTTTAAGAGTTTCAAGTAAAGGTTTCCATGTGTTGCTTAGTTTTAATCCATCATCCCGGTTCAAATTGTTCTTCCTTTTTTCTATTTCTATGGCTTCTTTAATTTTCCTTTTGAGACAGTGGTCTTCTTTTCTAATCAGTTTGACATCTTCCATGCAGATGTAATGAGAGGAAGAGTGAACATGTTCTGCTAAGGCCGATTTAGAGGTCCTATCTCTTCTTAAGTCAGCAGTGTGTTCTTTAATTCTAGTGTTAAGAGACCTACCCGTTTCACCTATATATTCCTTACCGCATGAGCAAGGAATCACATAAACACCTTTTTGAAGTTTAGGGTTTATGGGATCTTTGACTGAGTTGAATAATTGTCTGATGGTGTTAGGAGGGGTGAATGCTACATTGATGTTATGTTTATTTAGAATTTTAGTAATTTTATCAGTGGTGCCTTTTATGTATGGAAGGGAGACCTTAGGGGTTGATAAATTTTGATTTTTCATGTCCTTCTTATTCTTGTTTAGAGATTGGTGCATGACTTTCTTAATGGTATTTCTATTGTAGCCATTTAGTTCAAAAACTTTGTGTAGATGTTTGAGTTCATCATTTAAATGGTCATGATCACATATTCTGGTCGCCCTGGTAGTTAGGGTTCTAATGATGCCAATATTCTGTTTATGATTACTTCCTATAGACAGATTGAGTTGAAAGGTGAAGGGTCAGAACGGGGGTTGACGTAGTGTGATTTAGTTGCTTTGCTTTTAGTTTTTGAGTTGCTTTAAGTTCAGTTTTTACTTTCTTTTTCATACAACAATAAGGATACTGGGCCATTGTCACTAGTTCACTATTTTGGTACATTTACTTCCTTTTGAGAATTGATTTCATTACAGTCAATTTGGAGCTTTCTTTTTGAAACTTTTAAGTTTGGAAAATCACTGTAGAAATCACCATTACCATCCATACTTAACTTTCAATCTCGCCATCACACACTAGGGAATCCATAGAAGATAAACCCAAAAACAAACTAAAAAAACTCAAAAACGACAAAAGACTAAGAAAATGGTTATCTTGTACATATAGTACACCTCACTTCATCAGTTTACGAATCCCAGATTGACATTTTAATTAGCAATTTAGAACACACTAAATTGACCAAACAGTGATTTCCATATCCATTGAAGGTGATGAAGCCATGTATTTAGCTTTTGTTGAAGCTATTTCATCATATTTATATGGATATAAATATTTATACAAATGCCCTATCCTTAAAATTAAAAAACATAGTTTTTCCATGACTTGAAACAATGGTTGGCAAGGAAATGAATTTGGGTTGAAATGTTATTAGTGTAGGTAGGCTATTTTGTTCAAATATCAATACTCAATCATGTACCTTATAACACATGTATTCCTATGAGTGACCATATCCATGAGGTTGAATTTAAGGTCAGGTCCCTCTGCAACATTAAAAAGGACTATAGCCACTATAAGTCGTCCATTCAGTAATTACAGAGCAGCCTAATAGAGCAGGTTCCTTCTCTGTGTCCTCAGTAGAAAATATTATGCATACATTGGGGTTTTGAACACCCATAGTGCCAGGTAAGTAGAAGGAACCCAATCTCTCTCCTGCAATTTCTTTTACTCTTATAGTCATGTGTTCAATTGGTCTGTCTAGGAAACTAAGGTTGGTGTACTGTGATGAGAAGGGAAGTTTTAGGATGGACCTGAGGCCTAGATTCTCTTTAGCTATTCAAAGGGCCTATCGACATCATTTTCATCTATAGCTGGGCGAGTCAAGGGAAGAGCTTCATTTTAAATTATATTCGTGGAGAAAATATTTTAGGGAAAATATTTGTTTTCTGTTGGGCAAGACATAGTAATATTTTTTATTAAATTTGAATAACAATACTATTTACTCTGTATAAAATGTATCTCATACTTTGTATCTTCTATAATTCATACAAAATGTGGGGTAATAGTGGGCATGCAACATCAAGCTCCACTTATTTTAATCCAAAGTTTTGCATGCAAACCTTTGTGTCACTTGCATCGCAAAGCCTTTGTTGTAGAGTGTGTAGTTAGCTCCTACCTCTGCATGACAAAAGCTACACATGCCTTTTGACTTAGTTTTTTCACCTTTTGTCCATTCCTTTTGTGGAGTCTGGAATAACAAGGCTTCAATACCTGTTTCCAGCAAATGTTAATGACCCCAAGGACAAAGGTTTAGTCTTAACACCCACTACTCCCCCAGTCCATTGGAAAAACCTATGATACTACGACAAGAATAGATCAGAAACCCTTCATATTATAGTCTATAAAATTGACCTGCTCCTCTTCCACTTTACAAATCAAGCTTACAAAAGTTATACATTCTCTCCAATTGACTCCCAAATACATGAAGAGATAAACTCATCAAACAAACGATAAATCCAGATGTTGATGTGGGTTTTCCAAGAGAACTCTTGAGATTTGCATGTGGGTACAATTATATTTTTAGGATGCAATCAATAAATAAATGACCAATATGATTGATACAAAATAAGATCAAACCACCTCATATATAGGTATTGAGGTGTGGTCCATAACCTAAGTTAATATGATCCAATGTGTTAAGAAACCTAGGGCTATCAGGTTAGAGTTTATTTAAATTTGATTTCTCTATTTCAATAACACATTCTTGTGATTGTATTATTGCATCATCATTATTGCAGTGTTCAATTCATCATCAAGAAAAGTGCCAATAGTAAAATCGAAATTCAGACAAGAAGACATCAGAAATATGCTCCAAGCCAAGGAAAAACCCCTCAGTAGGGGAAAACCCAAAAAATTCTATTCTTATATAATTTCAAGGAAGACTTCCAAGACCAAGACACAAACCAAACTCACCAAGATAAAGCCAACCACTAAGAATACATGCCACTGATGTTGTAACATCTCCAACCTGTGGAACCCTAGATCAAACCATCCACATAAACATTTCGCTTCTCTAGAGCAGAAACAAACTCGAATAGCTCAAAAAAAATTCCTTCCAACTTCGTTGGACTTATCCTTTTCATCTAACACCCTCACACTTCCCTTCTAACCACATAACAAAACTATGGATAATGTATCTCAAGTTCACTTTGAGAGGTGGCTCACATGAGCTAGAAGGGCTCATGTGAATCCTCTTTATTTATAACCTTAACATGAGCTAGAAGGGCCTATCTAAGCTGAGCTGAAGGAGGGTGGCTGACTTGATCTTGGGGTATTTCTAGACCTTTCTATACAACAAAAATATCTTTTTCTTAATACGAATGCCCAAGGGGTCTTTTACATCATAATGTTGACTTTGACTCAAGACTAAACCGTTAGAGCACACAAAAGGTGTTGGACCTAGGACCAATGAGCATGGGAAAGAAACCCATTCTCAAAATAAATAATTTTCTTTTTATTTGTTTTGACAAGTACAATAATAATTACATCAATTCATGGTCGAAATATAATCATGAATACCAAAACTAGTTACAACTTTCAACATAAATATTTATTTTCTATATTTTTTGAAAGCCAAGATCTTGATATGATTGGGAAATGATAAGTTAAAAAAATATAGGCAATGAAAATTCAAAGTTAAGAATAAAAGACATTTAGGAATCACAACATTAGAAATATAAGTTATAACCAGAAAAAAGAAATATGTATATTACTATTACCTATCCATGGACAATAATTAATGATCTAATTGCCATCCTTGATAATTTATAAATCTAAAATCACGATGCCTTAGACAAAAATGAGTGTCTCATCAACTAAGTAATGGGAGATTTCTAAACAGGGACTGTGTCCCATTTCCTATGTGTCAGACATGGATATTTAAGGGGACATATTTGGCATGTGCCTTCACCGTATCCCTCATAAAAGAGGAGCCCATGGCCCATAAAATATGTTTTCCCTTTCATTTGAGCTCATTTTACTCAACAAGTTGGAGGTGTGAGATGTTCTGGAGTGCAACTGAGGGTTACTGTGCAATGTTAGAAGGGATTCCAAGTGTTGGGAAAGTGGATTTTAGTTTCTAAATTCTAAAAAAAATTGAATCTTCGTCTATATTTGAATTTTGTATGTGTAATTCACTAATTTGTTATATTTTTAACACACACACACAATGTGTTCTCCCTGTCCTGTTTTTGGCATTGTGTATTGTGAAAAACACTTGTGTTTCTGTATCCTCTGTGTTTCATGTCATCGTGTCATATGAGTTAGTTCATCAATGATCACTCTACTAACATGATAATGCAAAGTAGGTCTAACTACATATCTTGAAATGGGTCCACATCCTTCTCATTTGCATAGTATAGCTCTACATCATGAATATATGTCAGGGGGCCATGGATGTTGGAAGCTTTAGTGGGAGGTTGGATTGGTGATGTAACATCCTCAAGTAGGTTGAGGTGAGTCATGTTATCTAGTGACATGTTTAGGTCAGAGATGAACATTTGGATTTTCTTCACTTCTACTTATATTTGGCTAATCAAGTCAATCTTGTCAGTCTCAATAGGGGTAACATCGAGTGAATTTATCGCTACTGAATTCTAAAATATGTGATCATATTGACCCTCCCCAATGAAGCATGCAACAATACAAACCTATGTGTTTCCCATGATGACTTGGATAATGTTTTGTGGCTCCACATTTCTATTCCATCAATAAGAATTATGAAGAATCAAGATGAATGTTGCATCTTTCTCCACTCCACTGTAGTAAAAAACCTTTAAAAACATTGCTTCTTGGGGTCATATTGCAATGAGATTGATTAAAGGGAGGTTTCTTTGGTCTTTTCATCCATCAGAAATGATGGACTACACTGCTTTTTCCCAAGTATTCTGGTTTGTAACTATTTTTCTAGAGATTGTCTTTTTGATGTTGATAATGTGGTGTGGATTTTTTTCTTAACCAGGGCTTCTGTAGCCTTTTGTCACTTTATTGACCACATTAGTCTTTTTCCACTATTAAGGGGAACACACCAAATTAAATGGTAGTCCATTTTCATAGATGCAATGGACTACAAACTCGTCAATACTTTTTCTACCTTGGACATTAAATTCTACTTCAAGAGGTACCAGAATAGGGTTTTTACTAATCATAATAGATGGTATAGATGAAAATAGAGGCTTTAGATGCAAATCCTTCCACTAGGAGATTTCCTTACTGTATCTTCTAGAATTATCAATTTGCATAATTGCATAGAATTGAAGTTTTATAGGACCTGGCCCAGGGTTTCCATTTATGTCAGATGGACATAGAGATCCTCTCATTGTTGTATTATTCTATTTAGTGAGTTGGCCTTTACCCTAGTGTATGAGTCATTTAGGACTTTATTCTATTCATTGCACTTCATTTTTGTGAACCACCCACAAGGTTTTTTTTCTAAGGATTTCCATATGCTGTAATAATGGAAATCTATGTTCTTTCTTGGGGCCACATTCCTATGGTTTGCTCACTATTCCATTTTGTTGTGATGGTTCCATGTCTATATGGAATTTAAACCACTCTAATTAAAAAATTTGAAAAACAACCTATAGTCCAGCTCAACATAATGAGTATAGGTATGTTCAAAATTTCAAGAGTCTGGCTCAGCATAGTTCAACATAATGAAACATGGATGTGCAAAACGTTTTAGAAATAAGGATGGTTTTGTAAATCCGCATTTTTAAAATCTTTAGAAACAGGGAAATGATGTGTGTCCTGCATTTACATATATATAACATATACAAGAGATATTCATATGAAAAATTTACAAACCAGACACTTGAACACAAATATATCATTCATAAACATTAAACCAAAAAGCATGTTTCAAACTTGTCATGTGACCACCTTCAACCTATATAAATGGAAGTGGATATAATGTGCTCAAGATCCTGATTTTTTGAATTGAAGGCCAAGAAAAATGCCCTATTACATAATTGTGCCCAAGCATGCCATGTTAATATCTAAAAGTTACTTTTATCTTGTTTGGCATTGGGTTTCAAATCCATGATCTAATAGAGACAACCTATAGGTAAAGGTCCATGACTCATCAAATACAGATGAATAGCCTTACTGCTGAAGCACTGTAGGCACTCAAATATGGACATTAGAAACCTATAAACAACTTAAGGTTCAATAAATGAGAAATGAGTATTGATGGAAAATTTAACATTGACCTTGAGGTTTGGGTGAGAAAACCACTTTAATTTAATATATATTGTTAATTCCTTCATTGAAAATTTATCAAACTCACAAAAAATTTCAAGGCATAATTCTCACAAGGCTATTTCATATGTTTGAAATGTAATTACAGTTGTAACTCTTCCATGACCTTTTTAAAGGGATATGGGCTACAAATATGGCTTCATAAATATTCTCTCTGACTACAAATATTCCTCTATTGCATTGTTATATATACTAGTGGTTAAAATATTGTTTCTCTGGAGCATGGCTTAACTATAGCTCTTACAAATAAAAATTCAAAATATGATGCTTGAAGTTTGAATTGATTGCTCCAGTTTGATTCTCAGCTGAGCTCCAAGCTTCAATCTTGACCCAACTTCCAACTTAAGTCTTCCAAGAACTTGTGTGCAGTCTGTAGAATGATGATTCCAGTCTGCAATTGTATCTTTTCTATTTCCCAATGGAGGAATTGGTCTTCTTAGAGAATAGGAATGGGGTGTAGGGTTTTATCCTTTAGATATTTGATACTATGGGGAATTTTTACTTTAAAAAGTCTCTTTGACTGGGAATACATGTGTCAAGGCTAAAAACAATGTTGAATGTTTTTGGATTTGTTTCATAACTATGGGATCCATTCCATGAGTTCTGTACCTATTTCCTTCTCTGAAAAATATGATTCCATGATGGAGTGGACCATGGAGTAATCCATAGAATGTTAGGTCCATGGTCAGATCCTGTGACTGCCCCAGTCGGAGGAGGAAATCCACTATTGGGAGCATCTATGTTGTACTTCGCTTATGCAGAAAAATAGATCTAGGATGGGGTTGAGAGTCAAAATCCCTAAGAGCACACCCCTGTAACTAAATGCTTGAAAGGATGTATGTTATTTTCCATCAAGAAAATCAAATGGACAATTGTGTAGACTTTTTTCATATCAAGATGCTTATTTTGAAGGCGTGATGACATATCTAGGAAAAGGGCCCATAACAAAAGGAAAAGGATAAACTTACCAAGGAGTGTACTTGTGTTTCATTCATGGAATTGTGTGGAATTTTTTTGGGAATATGAAATTAAGAAATTTCACCTCTTAACTAGAAGTTTTTTTGATCTTAACCTTATGAATTTAGTCTTTGGGTTGTTATGAAATATAAAACAAAACAACAACAGAAGTGGACAATATTTCGATCCTTAACAACCCAAAATTCTAGGTAATCCAAGGAGAAAAGCTAAAAAGCATTTCAAGAAGTGTCAGCCTTTTAAGACAATATTATCAGACATAAACCATATCTGAAAATTCTTATGTCCAACAACAAAGTGATGCTTGTATTTTTCAATTATAATGTTAAATCATTTAACATATTGCTCTTCACTTATGTCGAATCAACAAGACATGTATAGCTGTAAATTACAAATTTCACTTCACACTTGTTGATTTTTGGTTAATTAATTAAATATTTTGAAAGTATCTTGAGTGAGGCACATGTCTACTGTGAAATGTGTTGTGAAATAAACTTGTGCATTGTGTTTTGTATGTAAGATATTGACTTTAGGTGTTGGTATATATGAATGCTAATTTTCTCATTTTTCATTTGCCTTGTAGAATGGTACTTTGGAGTAGGTTAAAAAACTTGTTAGTACTCTCAATGAAGCAAAAGTGTCATTTGAAGATGTCGCAGGTAAGTATGCTGTAGATAAGGATCCTTGCAATATGGACTGTAAACACATGCTTAGAATTAGGTTGAAAAAAACAAGTCGGTACTTCCATTTGAATTTTTTTTTGTCAAATAACATGAGCCATAACTAGATAATGCTATGATTTGTGTGTATGTGACAATGATGAACCTATGCCAAGGCAAAATATTTTGCCTATCCATAGAATCATGCAAAATTTTTGTAAGAATATGCTTTTTACTTGAAGATGCATTTTTTGTTATTTCTGGAGCAATTTTGAAATGTAACTTATGAATGTGTAGTTAGAGATAGTACAGAAAATAAATTTCTTATGGGAATTTTGAAAAAAAGTGTATGCTTACACAGGGGAAGATGGTGTTGAATAGTCATTTTAACTGCAATTTTGGATAATTTATTTTGTTGAATAATAAGTGTTCTCTATTAGGGGAGAAAACTATGGAAACATTAAAAATTCTTTGATATTGCTACATTTTCAGAATAGAGAAATTTCTTCATTTCTTAAATTAGTAGTAGGCATCAACTTCTCCTGGTTCTTTTGGGTCCTATTGTAAACTCAAGTACACAGGTTGCCATTGTCCTTTAGTGAAAAACTGTAAATTTTGTAGTTATTTTTAACATAATACCTTTGTCTGCAACTGCCTTGTTGCTGATGATATTCAAGGTGAATGTATGTAATACATTGCTACTACAAAATGTTTAGACTAACCATAGTATGAGTTATATTAGTGGAAAAAAAATTGAACAACATGATATACTTCATGCTTGTATATCATCTGATGTTTTGAGTAATTGTGGCCCTTTTCATTGATATCTTACATATGTCTGAATATCTTTGCTTTCCATTATTTCAAGTCTTTTCACGTGGCATTTCTCACCATATCTATAGTAGAAACCAACCAAATGCAGTTCACTATGACTTCACTACATACTGCTAACAATTAAAATGTATGATGCATTTGTGTACATGCTTACAAGATAGAGGTAAAGACCAATCATCCTGTTAATGTGGATATTCATTATCATGATTGCACAGTATTCCATGTTGAGACAGGTCCTGCATGTTTTGGTGTCTGTTATGGTTGGAATATTGAAAGTTATTGCTAAATCTATTTTTTAAAGAAGAAAATGAAATAAAGGTACAAAATGGTTTGTGCAAAGGAGGATATCAACCCTGCTTAGATGTTTTGAGGAAATATATTGTGCAAAAATTTGGTCACATTCATGGAGCGGTTTGAAGCATGCCATTGGAAAAAATGCATGATAGTCCCTATCTTGCAGACATTGGGCAGTTATTGTCAGAGGTATCCATTTCATATATTATTTAGTTGAGGGAAAGTTCCCATTAGATGTCAGGCCAAGCCAAGAAAGCCTCTTTTGAAGTAGGAGAGGGGCATCTTAGTTTTTGGTGCAATGTTGACTTTTTGGTCTCCAACACCCATGGAAAATAGTTTTACAATTTTGGAAGTATCTAGATATATATATATATATATATATATATGAAAAGCATTAGTAATGGTGATGTATTTATGGATTTAAGCATAAGCTACCACACAATAAGTAACAACTCATTTGTACACTATCTTCTAGTTTTTTTTTTGTAGATCCCCTCTATCTTTCTCGGTTGCTAATGGGGATGAAAAACAATACAATCTGTGAAGAGATTTCTAGTATCATGGAGGAACAAACTTTGGTCTTACAACAGGTGGCCCTTTTATTGCTACTAGCTATGACTATGATGCTCCCATTGATGAATATGGTAAATCACTTTTCCTTCACCTAAGTTATTCAAGCCCTACAAAAAGAGAATTATTTTTCCTCTAAGATGCATTTGATTTGATTGACTAAATATGTGCACATATCAATTATGGTTCTGATGTTCACGATCCCAATTGGTGTCTACAAGGATTATAGTGAACATCAAATAATACCATATGAATAAAATCGAATAGGAATATAATTTAGAAATGTGATTCTTGTGATTAGAAACTCTTTTGCAAAGGGAAGCCAACATGACAACCTTAAATTTATATATGTGAGGGCGGTTTTCCAGAGTCTTCATAGCTCAATTATGTAATATGGATGATATCCAAATTACATGTACATTATATTATATGTATTGGTTTAGAGTTTACATTCTCATTGAACACAAAGATAGAGATGGGATTCTGTGCATGTTGTTGTTACAACCCAGGTTTAGTATATATTTTGTTATTATTTGAGCTAAGATAGTTTGGTTGCTTCCATATGATTATTTATGTGGCTTCTATCTGAATCTGAACAAGAAAACATGGTTTTAGCCAGAATGAGAAATCATGACACCATCTACAACTTTGTAGTCCTCCAGGAATGAATTTATTGTTGTTTCCCAGTAAATTGCATCACCTCCAGTGGATTGAATGTGAGTAAGATGAGAATCCTCCATGTAAATCAAAAGCCCACTTCTTTGGCTGAAGTAACCAAAAAGAACATGCCTAATAATGTCTGCAGGACCATAACTCCTAGATGCCAACATTGACGGTTTTGCTGAAACCTTGAGAATGAAGAAATCTTCTCCATTGATTTTCTTCTCACCAATGCATTTTGCATTGGCAAACATGGTTGCAGTTGATCTTGGATCCAAACCATGCACAAAAGACAAGCTAATGACAAAATTAACTGAGCATTAGCCAAATTTGAAAAACAAATGCCCTGAACTGGTATGATTTTTGTTTTGGCTATTTCTGGTGCTTTGAATGACTATTCTATGAATTTTGTTGAGGTTGTACTATTTGTGTTCTCAACATTTCCACCAAGGATTATGAATTAGAGTGAAATTGACTTGGACCACCTAAGACATAGTGAGACCATATGTAGCTAAGAAACATGGAGTTACATTTCTTATTTTTTGTTTGCAAACTCCTTACAACACCTATAGCTTTATGTTAGGATAAATTTTATAGAAAAAACCATAGATTAATGTTAAACCTGTCTATATAATATTCAAGGGATATCTAAAACCATTGTTGGTATAGATTAACTTCTTGGGATTAAATTTAGTGGGACAGGTTGGAAATTGACAGCAGAAAAGCATTAGAGCAGAAGCCACTCATTAGAGGGAGCTATAAACTATTTCCTGGGATTGATTGTTGGACCTGTGTTGTGATGTGTTCGCTTGGGGTATTTCAACTTCCTATAAGAACTATAAAAGGGTTTTGAACTTGTAGTTACAAATGTTACCATGCTATCATAAATATTTAATTGACTATTTAATCAGTTTCTTCATTTATCATGCCCCTCTCAATCCCATGCCAATAGGATGGGGTGCCTCATATGATGTATCAAGCCTTTAAAATGTGACAAAATAATAAATCTTTTGAGGAAGCTTCTCAAATGTTGATTTCATCAATACACCTCTCCTTCCATTGACAAAAAAAGACATTATTGTTTATTTAACGCCACCATGAGTGCCCTTTTTACCCTTTGGTCTAGCCTCCTCACCCATGTCTTGAACGAAGTATCAACCTGAACACTTTAGTAGTGTTTCAAGGCATCTTGCTCTCTAGTACCAATTCTATAGTGACTCAGATTACTCATTCTATCAACAATAATAATAGTTCTACCACGTCAAGTATAAATAATAACATTTCAAATACTTAGGATGTTAATAGGTTCATTTGTTTCAACTCTGATATTCTTAACCTATTTTTATAGTATTTTAGTTTTTGTGTTTTTTCCTAATACGATGGTTTGTCTCCAATTGGTTAACCCAATATCTAGAAAAAAGGTCCCATTCCCATCCATATATTTGCTACTGTGCAATTAGGGATCATAGTTGAAAATCCCTGATATGTTAGAATCAATGTCATACAAATCATCTCCCTTGGTAACAAGGAGATAAGTATGGAAATTGAAATTAGGTTGTTGAAATATCGACCAGTTTCTATAGTTATCAAAGATGTCACAGATCTTGTATCTCATAGGATTTGCTGGGAACAAACTACTCATTTGGGAAGGTTTAGTTTAAAATATCTTCTTAACACATGCCTATGCTGCAGTTTTTTTGCTTTCCATGATTTGATTTCAATATTACCTAGGAGTTGATTTTTATTTTCACTCTAATATGTGATGGGAAGGAAGAAATATGTGCCTTTCTCCTGAAATTTTCTCCACCCCAATAACTCCTTTTTAGAGTTTCAATTCCATGACAAGTTGAAGCAAATATCTCCATAAGTGATTTCTATTTTTTTTTTTTTTAAATACTGGCTTCTATTAAGCCACTGAAACACAATTAAGGGTGGCATACCAATGACAAATATTGTGTAGTTGTGTCAGTTTTTATTGGATTCAATGAAAATTTTCTCAACTGTTACACAGACTGGTGGAGCATATTAAATTATTTTTGGACGGAATCTCATTTTTGAGAACCACTTTTAAATATTTTTTTTGGGTGTAGAAGTTGAGGTTGCCTAAAACATTGTTACAATATGATTGACAATGTTGTTTCGACTATCAACATTTTTTTGCGATTGATGTAAAGTTGATGTTTTAGAGAAATATAACAAATTTTTCAACTTAACCTTTTGCGGGAATTGCTAGTCCTAATCTCTTTGTATCTTTTTTTTATTCCCCTATATATATTCTATAAAGGTAGGGGGTGAAATGTACTTTTGTATTGTGTAGTTCTTTTTGCTTCGAGGTTCTTGTCTTCACACCCCTTTTCTAGTTGAAGTACTTGTGGGAGAACATAGTTATCATTCAGAAGTAGAGTTTTTTCCTTGTATCCATGCAATTGCATCTTTGGATACTCATGCTTGGTGTGGATTTTGAAGTGTTTGAATTCCCCTTGAATATTTTGTTGGTGTAATAGATATTATCCGAACTTTATGCTTACAATTTTAATATCTGTTTAGTGGTTACATTTCAGGATCATCGTTATTGATCATTTTATATTGACATCTTGAATCAATTAATATCAAGAAGCACTCCAATTAGTTTTTTAGACCCCATAGCCAATAGGATTCAAGCATGTAGCTCATTATTCATAATTGCATCATACATACTCACTGTTTTTTGCTTTTTGACATGCAAATTAGTCTTTTAGAGGCATATTTTTATGTTGTCAGAACATATTTACATGATTCACAAGGTGAGAAATTAATCTTTGGTGTAATTATAGATTTTAGGTTTGAAATTATAGGTCATTTATAGGCTATAATTGTCTTTAAAGTTTCACTTCTAATTGAGTATTCAGCTGAACATATTGATTATCCTATATATAACTATTTTTCCCTCCACCCACTTTTCATAACTTCCATTACCATTAGGTAGGGACCTACAACTTCAATGCTATTTTTTCTTGTTTATTAGTAAAATATTTACCAAGAATTTACAAAGTTTTATAATTTATTTATTTATTTTTAACACAGTCGGATACTTTTGTATATTGCAAAAAAGGGGGAAAGGAAGCTAGTTCCTTGTACAATCCTAGGAGGGCTGGATCAAAGTAGTGCACAAAAGGGAGCGCAATCCCCATATCTACCTTGACAACCTTGTTTCTTAAAAACTTCAAAAAATACAAAAACCCGCACTTAACGTTGAAACAACAGACTTAACCAAAGAACCCGCACTTAACTTTGGAAAAGGCAAGAAATAAAACAAACACACGGGACTATAATTCTGCTTTTCCACTAACTTGGCACAAATATCAAAACTGGCCTTTAAAAGACTCAATCTCCACTGTAGGTTTCCTCTGTCAAATCTGACTGACACCACCTAATGCAGATCAATTCAAACTGCACGTCTCTCCACAGCCATCGATCCTCACGCAGTAGATCCAACGACAGGCATTGATATCGGGTGGGCAAACCGTGCGGAGAATACTCGCCTGATAAAGCGGTCTTCTCACCCCACCTTCTTCCTACGTGTCCAACGATGAGTGGAATCAGGGGGATCCCTCCAGAAACCACTTACTGCTTAAGCTCCTCCCTATAAACTGCTCTTGCGAATTCCCGCATTTTTTCTTTGACTAAGTCTCGCGCTGTTAACGTCCGATGACCCTTGATCTGCCTCCATCGAGTTCCTCTCCCGATACCTCTGCTGGCACTCCTTATCCATTGATCTCCGGATCCAATAGTCCCTATGCGGGGAATCTTCATCTATCTCCTCACGCTTGCTTTGCGGCAAATCTTCAAATTTCTATGGTTTCTTGTCCTAATGTATTATCGGATGAGGGGAGACTTGCTACTGTTGAATGCCTTGCTATCTCAGGTCGCTTGGGAGCTTGCATAGGTGACCATGGATATCTAGCTGCTGCTTGCAATACCGATATTGTCCAAGTGTTCGTGGGTGACACGACTAAAGCCGACCTTGCCCAGGAGAGGAGGACAATTGGAATATTGTTTCATCATATAGTATAGCAAGTTGGGATTTTGAGAGTCGAGTGCTCTATGCAATGCTGATTACAGTTGAGAACCTTTGCTGAATTATATTCTCTGATTTCTTCATGTAATCTTGAACTTGAGTTGGTATTTTGATTCTTCTTTTATATTTTTTCCCCCTGTAAAATTTCTTGTGAGGTTTTTCGGATCTATATCTACTTTCTCGGTCCTCATTCTAGTTGTGGGATCATGGTGTACTTTCTTCATAAACTTCATTATTCTCTTTAACAATCCCAATTGGTCTGTCAATTTCTTTGTTGGCATGACTATTAGCTTCCTTATTTTGATTTCTTAGGACATGCTTTATGGTTATTTTTCCCAGGGTTTCAAATCTTTTTCTGATCCTTTGATATATTTTGTTGATGGCTATGCTTTTGAAGTCCCTTTTGGCATCCAAAGCTACTATTATGATAGCCGAGTCCCCTATTATTATAGGGTCCTTGATAGCATTTTTGTTTAAAAGCCTTGTGCCCAGGAGAAGGCTGTATGCTTCAACGTTGTTGTTTGTCATTTCTCCAAGGCTCCATTCATAGGTTATTATTTTTTTCCCATTTGGATCTAGAATGAATCCTCTTGCCCCTACTTTACCTATGTTATTTTTTGCAGCTCCATCAAAAAGAGAATGTGTCTCTTGTGTTCTTTTATCCATTCTGCAAATTCTTTATCATCTAGTCTTAATTTCCAATTCTTGTTTGTGTGAAATTCTTTATTTTTTGCTGTAACTGCTACTTTTGCTTTGTTTTCTAGCATTGCTTTGCTGTACCAGTCTTTCTCTTCTTGTTGTAAGTCATTCTGGTTCATTTTTTAGATTCCATTTGTACTTATTATCTCTGCAACTTGGCTCCAAGTTTTTGCTAGGATCTTGCCTAGATTTGGTTTTTGATCTTTGAAAACGTATTTGTTTCAGGCTAACCAAATTTGCCAAGATAGGATTGAAGGGAGGAATTTCCATAGCTTTTTTATTGTTGCCTTTTTTTTCTTTGTATATGGGTAGCTTTTATCCCAATTTTTATGAAGAATTGTCAACTGAGTTGTTGGATTTAAGTTTATTTCCAAAGGACTTATTTCCTGTTTCCAGCACTCTCTCGCCACCATACAGTTAATGAAGAGGCGTTGGATTGATTCTTCCTCCTTTTGACACATGACACATTTTGATGGCCCTTGTATTCATTTTTTTCTTTTTTAATTTTTAGAGGTAAGAATTTTACATTTGAAAAGTGTCCATGTGAAGACTTTAATTTTGGGCAAACTCTCTGAATTCCAAGCTGCCTTCCAAAGGCTCTAGTCATCATGATTGTGGAGTTTTTGGAGGAGGTTGTACCCTGATTTCACTGTGTATTCCATCCATTTGGATCCCAAACGAAGTCATCCTGCTCTTCTATGTTGATGGGGGTGATCCCTGCCAGATGGGCTTTTAAAATTTCCCACTTACTTTTTAGTCTTGGTGGTGTTTCCAGCTTTTTCCATCTTACCCAGTTATTCTAATCCCAATCCGAGATAGAATAAAGAGTGTTAAAACTTTGCTCTTCCATCCATCTCTGAAGTCCCCTTAAGTTTTGTTGTTGATTTAAGGGATTTTTCCCCATTATTCTATCCTCCCAGATAGAAATTGTTTTGCCATTCCCTGGATTTTTGGATATTTGATCTCTAATGAGAGGGATTATCCTTTTTACCAATTTCCAGATTTGGGTGCATGGCCTGTCTGGAATAGTTTCAGTGAGCAGCTTTGTTCTATGACAGTTTAAGTATTTCATTGTTAGTACTTTTGACCACCAGTGGCCATTCTCATTTATCATTCTCCAGATAATTTTTGTCCCTAAAGCTATGTTCATTAGCCCTGGCAAACGAATTGCTATACCTCCTTTTTCATAGGGAAGAGTGACTTCCTCCCATTTAACAAGGTTGTATTTTTTATTATCTTATTTTCCTCCTTGCCAGAGAAAGCTTCTAATTCTCAGTTCCATTTGCTTGTGGGTGCTTACCGGAGCCATAATGATTGCATGCTGATACATAGGCAAGGCCGAGAGAAGTGCTTTAATCAATGTCACTCTTCTTGCAAGGTTGAGCCACATCACTCCCCAATTCTGAAATTTTCCCTTCATTTTCTCTACTTGCTTGTTCTAGACTTCTGATTTTACCACGTCCTTTGCTAAGGACAGACAAAATAAGCGAAATGGCTCCAATTTATTTGTGAAGGTATTTCCAAGATTTGAGAGATACACTGCATTGTTTTTTGTGGGGTGTTCCAGCAGTATATTCTGCATTTGGAGCTGTTTAAGATTCCTCCCGAAGCTAGAAGAAATTCATCCATGACTTTTTTGAATCGTTTTTCTATAATGTAGGATGCCCCGCCTATGAGAAGGGTATCATCTGCAAAGAGAGAATGGTTTATATCTTTGAATCCTCTCGATATTTGGATCCCTGTTATTTTTTTTTTCTCTTTTCTCTGGTTTTCCAGCATAGCACTCAACGATTCAACCATGATGATGTACAAGAATGGAGAAAGTGGACAACCTTGCCTTAGCCCTCGAGTGCTTTGGAAAAATTTACTAGGCCTACCATTGATTAAAGGGGTTATCCAATGATTTGAAATACATGCCTGGATAATCTCTATGAAATTTGTTGAGAAGCCAAACCTTTTGAGGGTTGCTGCAAGAAAGTTATGATTAACTCTATCAAAAGCGTTAGCCATATCTAACTTAACAATCATTCCTCTCTCTTTTCTTTGGATACTACTGTGGATAGCCTCCTGAATAATTATCACATTATCTGTGATTTGCCTCTTGGGGACAAATCCTCCTTGGTTATCTGAGATTATTTCCGGAAGTGATTTCTTCATTCTGTTTGCTAGAATTTTGGTAAGAATCTTATAAGACGAGTTGCATAGGGAGATTGGCCTATATATGTTAAAAGTTGTAGGATTGGGTTCTTTGGGAATGAGGGCTAGGAAGGAGGATTTTGTATTTCCTCCAATATTGTTTTTTGGAAAGCATTTTTGAGCATTCTCATTAGGTCATTTTTGATAATTTCCCAGTGTTGTCTGTAAAAGGCTATTGTAAGCCCATATGGACTTGGTGCCTTATCAGGATGGAGATTCCACATAGCTTCTCTAACTTCTTCCTCAATAATTTCTTTATCTAAATCCCTATTTTGTTGGTTGCTTATTTTTTTTTTATATGTTGCAAAATTTATTCTTTAGCTGCCTGCTGGTCACTCGTTGAGAGGAGTTCTTTGAAGTGTTTATGTGCTGCGTTTTTTACTGCTTCTACTCCTTTTATTTCTTGACCATTTACTTGAATTTGTTCTATTCTATTTTTTGACCTCCTTATTTTCAAATTGTGGAAGAAGGTTGTATTTTTTTCTCCAGATTTTAGCCAGAGACATCTTGATTTTTGTCTTCTTTCCTCTTCTTGTTGCGTATTTTGCTTATATATTTCCATATATATTTCCTTTTCTTGTATTTGGTCTTGCTTACTTTCTTCCTTGTTCTCTTTTTCCTTGCAAAGGTTATCCATATTTTTTTGCAGTTCGACCTTCCTAGCTTTGTCTCAAAGATCATTTCTCTTGCATAGTTTTTTAAGTGCATCCTTAGGTTCTTTAGCTTAGTTTCCCAAACATACTGGGGAGATCTTGTGACACTTTTTTTCTAGCTGTCCTTTATTTTTTTGCCAAAATCTTCCTTGCTGTCCCAAATTGGATTATATCTGAAGGGAAAGGGTCCTTGATTTTCCAGCTTTCCCATGGTTAGCACCACTAGTTTGTGATCTGAAGTTAAGTTGTGAACAATTTTACTTTTCACAAGAGCGTAAGCAGCTGCTATGCTTTCATGAATAAGAATTCTGCCCAAACTTTATTTTATGTTGTTTTTTCCAATTCTTTTGTTGTTCCAAGTGTATTTGCCATTGCTTGGCGGAATGTCTATTAATTTGTAATATTCTATTATTTCTTCAAGAGCTTCTCCTGATAGATCATTGTGGAAGGTTTTGCCAAATTTTTATTTTGTGTTCCTTATCAGATTTAAATCCCCTCCTAGGATTAGGTGCCCACTTTGTCTCTCTACTATTTCTTCTTTAACTGATTTCCAACATTGTTCTTTATCTCTATAGTGATTTGGAGAATACACATTTATAATGCTATACTGTTCTTTTGTATTGAGGTTCCTTAACTCTGTTCGAATCCAGTGTCTACTGATCTTGTGGTTCATTAATTCCCATTTTCTTTTGTCCTAGATGGTGCTGATTCCTCCTGATGCTTCTGTGGCTTCTAACGCTACTTCTTCATAATTTTTTAGTTTTGAATCATTTTTTGACTTTCTTGCTTGTTTATTTTGGTCTCTTGGATCATATATATATATATATATATATATATATATATATATATATATATATATATATATATATATATATATATATATATATATATATATATATCTGGTTGTTCCTTGGCTAAAATGTCTCTAGCTGTATTGACTTTAAAGGAGGTGCCAAGGCCACGACAAATTCAAGGGACCACTATCATTATTTATTGTTGCGTTGGTGCGGTCCTCCCTTTCCTCTTTGCTAAGTTTTTTCATGACTTCCTGTTTGTTTCCCAAGGAATGAATCCATTGGCTATTGTGTTCCTAGGGCCATTTCTTTAGCTGCTACCTCATCTCTGATTTCTTTATTAGATTTCCTTCCCACTTTTTTTTGCTGATCCCGAGCTTGGGGGATTTCTTTGGCTTTGTTTCTAGTTAGAATGCGGTCCACTAAGGGAGGAGGAGGGGAGGATATTGGGTTGGGGATGTATATGATAGGGTTTGAGGGTGGGGATCTAGGAGAGGGTGGATCAAAGGAGTCTTCTAATGGCTCAAAAGGATTCAGAGTTGTGTGATCAGGAGGAGTAACCTTCGCTGGATGCTGGGAGGTTGTTTCATTTGCTTCATGGGACTGATAAATATTTGGTGCAGTCTGCTTATTGGTAGGTTTTTTCCTTTTCACTTGTTCCCATGTAGGTTCTTGCTCTTCTACATTTTCATTCTCTGTTTTTCTAGGACACCTATTTGAAAAATGACCATACTCGTGACATACCTTGCATTTAAATGGTATTTGCTCGTAGTCCAGCTATTGATTGTGTGTCCAATGGTCGACCTTGATCTTTATTGCTTTTGTGAGGCCTTTTCCGAGATCTACTTCCATACATATTCTTGCACACGCGTGCATATTGTCTTTTGGCTCACATCTGTCAATATATTTTCCCATTGTGTTTCCTATAGCCTTTACAGATTCGTCTCCCCAGTAATGAAGGGGAAGATGCCAGACCCTGACCCACATAGGCATTGTGCTTGGGACATCCATCTCCGGATAAAAATCTGGCATCCACTTGTTCAGGTATAAACCTCTGGAGTCCATGAAGTAAGGTCCGTTTCTAAATATCAGATCTCTTTCCTTCTTTGTTTCAAAGAGAAAGGTGTAGTAACCCCTTTTGCTATCTTCCCCTGTGTGGTTTCTTTCCAGTTTCTTTCCACCAATTTTTTCACTGATTTGGGTGAGGGCCATAGCCTGGTGAACTGCCCAACATGTCCGCGTTCTTCCAAATAGATGGTTGCTCTTCTTGGAAGTGCTGGAGGGAGGGAAATCTCTGGGATGCTTTCAAGTTTCTTGACAAACTTATTGACTGATGGCCTGTTCCTTGGAGCTCCATTCACTGCGATTAAAGATGCGAAAGCTCCTGCATTTTCTTCATTCCCTGTCTGCGCGGAAGAGTGAGGATCTCACTTCTCAGAGGGCTGCATGGTCTGGTTGGCCTTAGCAGCAGGAGGCTGCCGAGAGATGGATCTGCAAGGGCAGCAACAGTTAGGTCAGCGCAGGCTTGGGCTGGGTTGTTTCACTCGCACAAAAAAAAAGGCTAGGAAAGCTCCAGACAATATTAATTGAAGACTAATTTAGTTTTATAATTTGTTGAAAGTTTTAGAACTTAGAATTTATAAAGTTTCAAAGTCTAAAATTTTAAAGTCTAATTCTTTAAAGGGTGCTAGATCAATGGAAGAGCACTTGCTTTACAAGTAGGAGGTTGGCCATTCGATTCCATCGTGCCCTGATATTCATGTGGAATGATGATGATCAATGTTTGGTGACAGAGGCTCTTTTGACCATCACCAATGAGCTTATGGTGACATTTTTTACCTTCGCTAAAATATGAAATGGTGATGGTCAACAAATTCTGCCATATATATGCATCAACAATGATGACCATGAAAAGTCCATCACCATAAATTGTTGTTGTTCATATGAAATGGTGACAGTCATTTTCTATCATTATAATCATTATTCATGACATACCTTGAATGCCACTGTTAGCCTTGTGGGTAAATGGCCCAAAAATGGATCCAAATATGCTCTTGAAGGTCTCCATAAACTGGAAAAATCATGCCAATGGATCCAAATTTGCTCTTAAAGTCTTCAAAATATTCACTAAGATCATCCAAAGAGTGAAACCATCACATGCAGAGAGCCCTTGGAAGGGCAGAAAAACACTATCGGGAGGCTAAAACACTCCAAAACAGTGAAAAAACAAAGTATTGCAAGCATAAACATGGCAACACACAACTGCCGTTAGATCTGGCCGATCAACGGCCCAGATCTAAGCGGCTAATCGCACCGGTGATGGTCATCGGAGGTAGTCAGAGTAGAGTTGTGATGAGATCAGGCCGAGCGATCTGCCGATCACCGATATCAGTGATATTGCTATCGGCGGGGAGCATATGCCATGTTATATGAAGGACCTGGGGAGTGAGCGACGCGCAATTGCGGTTTATCACATTGGCAATATACCATGGCGCGGGGCCTATGCATAGACATATGGGCGAACCGATAGCTAGAACCGACGATCTTATATATGATATTTCATAAATTTTGAAGTCCGCGGGAAGGCTTGCTTTAAACGCATTTTAATGTATTTCATTATATAACGAAATACAAATGGGAACAGGGCAGCACCGATAGCGATGAAGCCCAGACCAAAAGGGTCCAGGAAGTGAAATATATATTTTGAAGTCTACAAAAGCCATTTTCAATGAATTTCATGTATTTTTGTGTTTAACGAAATATAAAGGGAACGGGCCAAATGCGACTTGCGATGGCGACAAAGGTGGACCCAAGAGATGATTAGCATACTTGAGGACTTTTGAAGTCTGAAAGAAGCAGAATGGGTGGGATTTCTTAGTATTATAGCGTTTTCTGTATACAACAGAAAAGAATCATTATTAAGCATTTTCAAGAGATCACAGAGGCCTGAATAGCCTTTCCATCACCTAAAAGAGGTTGAGAGATAGAGACAGAAGGCTAGAAGTGGAAAAGTAACAGCACAACACGATGCAGCTCACAACAGAAGTGATCAAGGAGCATAGAAATCGCAACACAACCAAATCAACCAGAAACGATCATGGAACCACAACACAACATAGACATAACAAACAAAATGATTGTGGGGCATCTCTGGCACGGGAGAGCTCCCAGACAATGCAACAAACAATCCAAAATATCTGAATGCGGTTATTCTTCTGTCAGAAGAAGAAACCTCTCAACCATGCTTTCCTATTGAGGGAATCGATCAGTTAACAAGACAGATCAGACATATTAAGACTCCGAGCCTCTTAGAGCTTAGGAGTATTGTAAAAGGCCTATAAAAGGCTGAAAACTAGATGTAACAAGGGTTCAACTTTTGGAGATTGTTCCTCCATTGTTCCTTCAAGCTTCTCATCTTCATTTCTAGCAATATAATCTTCTTTTGCTATTATATGTTCAATGTCCATTTTCTTTGTTGTTCTATGCTTGCACTTGAATAGGTTATTCAGGTTTTCTGCTTGTCTAATGCCAGATAACTGTCATCTTATCTCTACATTGATAAATTAGATTTGCAAGTCTCATTTAGTTCCTGTAGCTGGCCATCATATGTGTTTATGTATGCAATCTACTGGTACAGTTAGTATTCTCCATCTATCCATTGAATCTATAAATTATTGAACATTAGTGGTCTAAAGCCTTGTATTAGTGAGAGTGTTCATGCATGTATTGAGTGAGAATAGAGTTGAAATGGTTATCTGACTTGATCCAAACCATCATCCATTCCAATAGTTCTGAGAGAAATATTGAAGATTATATGTCACTAAGCATCTATGAGTTGCAACTTAGGAGAGTTTCCTGGAGTGATAACATAATTGGCATTGTTTCCGGGGAGAGGAAACTGAAGCTCAGCTTCCCTGGGAAACGACATAGATCCAACTTTGATGATAGACAAAGTCTGGGCACTTTTTTGGTTGTAATAATCTATTTGGAAACTCTACTGGAGGTTGAACCTCTTGGCGACTCCACATCATAGTTCTGGCTCAGTTTGTGAGGTATACTCAGAGAAATCCTCAAAAGCTACAAGTTGACCCAGTACCTGACCCTGAAAAAACCATCAAATAGAGAAAGGTATTGCAGAAAGGAGCATCAGGTTTAGGTAAACCTAAACAATCTTCTATATCTCTTCAAGAAAGGCTTGTAATAGAACAAATACATGTTGAGAGTATAGCATCTAATACTAGCAGTGAAGAAAAATTCGCAGAGATTCATAAAGCTCCTTATTCTTTAGGTTCTCCTTTTGTTGTAAGCCCAAAGGAAACCTAACCTCCTATCCATCATACTCCTTTAGTCTTATCAATCACTCCTCAGCCCTCTATCATTCAGACTTCCAGTACTCTTTTATCCACCACAGCTATGGCAGGTCCACAAGCACCTATCAAAATGGAAAGAATCATAGCTGCTAGGTATGGACCTCTAATACTGCCCACTCCTTTGAAATCCATGTCTACTGGAGAATATCAGAAATATAGGCCTAAGTTCACTGGCACTGAAGGTGTTACTGCTAAAGAACATCTTGAGTCATTCTATAGCTATGATAATAATCTGGACATTAGCGAAGATGATGTGTGGATGAGAATCTTTGTCCAAAGCCTAGATGGAGAGGCTAGAAAGTGGTTCAGAGAACTAACCCCAAGATCTATCGCAGATATTGAAGCTTTAGATGATGCATTCCTAAAGCATTGGGGGGATAAGAAGGATCTCCTCTACTACCACACTGAGTTTGGGAACTTAAGGAGGGAAAATAGTGAGTTGTTGTCTGATTTTAATAAGAGGTTTAATTGTATGTACAACAAGATACCAGCTGAAGTAAAACCCACTACTACCTCTGCTAAACTCACTTATGCCAGTGCTTTTGATTCTGACTTCTTCCTACTATTTAGGGAGATGCGATGTGCTACTTTGGCTGACATGCAGGATGCAGCCTTGGAAGTGGAATCAAACATCATGGCTGCAGAGAAGCTCAAGGGAAATGTTGATATAAGAAGACATAGGGGCGAGTCTTCATCATCCTCTGATCCTAATATAGATAAAATGACCAAAATGATAGAGTCATTAGCCTCTAAAATCTCCAAATTAAAGGTTGAGCAGCACCCTGGGAAAGGAAGAGTTCCTAATACCTTTTCTCATAGAAATCCAAATCCAAATCCATATAAAAGAACTAATGAGCAGTTGTGGATTTTGCAAAGAAGCAAAGTTGCCAATGAAGACCAAAGGGTGAAGGCTCATTTTCAAAATGCAGTCATGGAAGAAGAGCAGTTTGAAGAAGATGATGAGATCCATTGTCTGGAAGACAAAGGCAATGCTTCCTTTTTGACCTCAACCGTCTATGAAAAGTCATTATTCAATGAACAGATCAGCCAAGAATGGGATGGTGAAGCTATTCTACTAACTAAAGATCAACAAAGATATAATCTGAGGTCAAAGATGAATAATGCCAAGGAAGCTCCTATTCAAAGAGCTACTT
This sequence comes from Pinus tabuliformis, assembly GCA_031772625.1. Taxonomy (NCBI): domain Eukaryota; kingdom Viridiplantae; phylum Streptophyta; class Pinopsida; order Pinales; family Pinaceae; genus Pinus; species Pinus tabuliformis. The sequence goes on from CM062805.1 coordinate 773,547,975, forward strand.
TCCCTGCAGTACAACAAGCTAATAAGCAAAAGCAACTGGAAGTTAATCCCATCATCCTAAAAGCTCCAGCTCATGAGGTAAGAAGCCTTGACAAGTCTCCTTCCCCTTTCAGTTTTCAATGAGAAATTCAATTGCTAAGAATACCTATGCCTCTGATTGAACTAGTGAAGAATGAGTCCTTCAAAAGATCCATCCTCGAGGCCCTTGAGCCTAAAGCCATCCAAGCCTCCACTAACTATGTATATCTGCAAGATGACAAGCCAACTGTTATTCTTAGCCCAATGATTGAAAATTGTGAAGAAAGCTCCCCATCATTCTATGTCTCTCTGACTATTCATGAAAAAATCCTTCACAACTGCATTTTGGACACTGGAGCCAGCCATAATCTAATCCCCAAGGCTGTCATGGATGAGTTGGGTCTTGACATCACCAAGCCTTATCATGACATGTTCTCTTTTGACTCTAGAAAAGTGAAATGTCTAGGATTAATCAAGGACCTAGCCATCACTTTGTCTCAACTGCCTATGAAAAGCATGATGATGGATGTTGTGGTGGCAAATGTACCCCCCAAGTTTGGCATGTTACTTTCCAGAGATTGGATCAAGAGATTAGGTGGATCATTACAAAATGATTTTTCCTATGCTACTATCCTAGTTTTTGGAGGTGAGAGCAAGAGATTATACAGAGAAGCTCAGCTAGCTTATATAATCAGCGATGAAAATAATCCCACCAATCATCCCATATATGCTATCGACATTGATTTTGGAGCTTGTATTCTTCATATTGAAGAATCCCAATTGACCTCCACGCAACTCAAGAAACCAGTTTGCTGGATCGCAGAGGAAGAAAACCCATAGATTTGGGACATGTTCTTTGATGGGGCTTGCTCTAAAGAAGCTGCAGGGGTAGGCGTGGTCCTTGTGTCCCCAACACAGGAATGCATTCATTTATCTTTCAAATTAACCTTTCAGGTCACAAACAACATAGAAGAGTACGAAGCTTTGATTCTGGGCTTAAGCGCTGCTAAAGAAATGGGTATCAAAGGCCTGAAAGTGTTTGGAGATGCAGACCTCATCATTCAGCAGGTCAATAAAGTGTTCCAAACAAAGCATCCAAGGCTGAAAGCATACAAATATGAGGTATGGAGGCTCAAGGATTCTTTTAATGATTTCAACATTTCTTATATTTCGAGAATGAAGAACCATCTTGCCGACTCCATTGCTGTGTCTGCTAGCACGTTTATTCCTCCTTTGCCTCCTAAATTGACATATGAAGTTTAGGTAAAATATAGACCGTCTCTGCCTGACAATGGCAAATATTGGAGAGTTTTTGAAGACAATGAGGAAATTAACAGGTTTTTACAAGTTGTTGAGGAATTTGCAGAAATGCACATCGACCAAGAAAATGAAACCATGGAAGAATGCGGCTAGTCCAAGCTAGAAAATGAGGTCGACCGAGGAAGCATCATCCAGCTGCCTAATAATCATATACCAAAAGGATTGGTGCCTCTAGAGAAGTTGTTCGATCATAACGATGTGCCTTATAAGCCTGCCAAAACAGAAAATGAGTCTGCTATTTGTAAACATAATATAGGGAACCTAGCCCATCCGAAATACATCAATCTGTCCACTCATTTGTCCTTTGCCTAGAATTTCGAGTATTGCACCCTCATGAAGCAATTCACTGATATTTTTGCCTAGGAATATAGTAATCTTAAAACCTATGATACAAACATCATTCAGCACAAGATTCCACTGGAAAAGAACACTACCCCTTTTAAGCAGAAATTAAGACCTATCAACCCTCTCTTATTGCCTTTGATTGAGAAAGAGATCAAGAAGCTGTTGGATGCCAATATCATAATTCCCCTAAGGTATTCAAAATGGATAGCTAACCTTGTGGTAGTGAGAAAGAAAAATGGAGAAATCAGGCTTTGTGTTGAGTTCAAAAATATGTACAAGTGCTCTAAAAAGGATAACTACCCCCTGCCTAAGATGAAACACTTGTTGCAAAGAGTTTCAGGGGCCAGAGTCATGTCTTTCTTAGATGGATTTTCAGGTTACAATCAGGTTGTTGTACATCCAGAAGATCAAGAAAAGACCGCCTTCACTACCCCTTGGGCACTTTCATGTACTCCAAGATGCCTTTCAGACTGATGAATGCTGGGGATACTTTTTAGAGGGCCATGGACATAGATTTTGTGGGAGATAAGGACAAGTTTGTCCTTATTTATTTTGATGACATAACAGTCTTCTCCAGCAGCCACAAAGACCATTTACAATATTTGAAGAAGGTCTTCCTAAAGTGCAGACAATTTGAATTTCAGTGAACCCAAAGAAGTCACAGTTTGCTGTAGAAGAAGGAAAAATTTTGGGGCATATTGTTTCTGCTGAAGGTGTGAAGATTGATCCAGCAAGGGTTTAAGCCATTCAGACATTGTCCATCCCAAGGTAAAAAAGAGACATTCAATCCTTCCTGGGTAAGATTAACTTTGTAAGGAGGTTCATTCCAAACTTTGTAGAGCTAGCAAAGCACATCACTTCCATGCTGAAGAAATGATCAGAAATAAAATGGACAGATGCTTCAAGAAGCTCTTTTGAAGCCATCAAACAAGCTATCATGGAAGCTCCCACTCTAATCAGCCCATATTACACTAAGGAGTTTTATATCTTCTCTTTGCCTCTTATGATACACTTGCAACAATTCTGTTGCAGAGAAATGATGAAGGCATAGAGCACCCCATGGCCTTTTTCAGCAAAACTCTAAGGGATGCTGAACTAAGGTATGACCTTATTGAAAAACAAGCTTATGCTCTCATAAAATCTTTAAAGGCATTCAGAATTTACATTCTGCATTCCAAAGTAGTTGCATATGTACCTTCAGCCTCAATAAAGGATGTCTTAACTCAGCCAAACATTGATGGAAAGAGAGCTAAATGGATTGCAAAATTCATAGAGTTTAACATAAACTTGTCAAAGGCCAGGGCTTGGCTAAACTTATGGCTGAAGAAAATTGCAGCTTGTTGGACATAAATTCCATGGGTCTAAATTTAGGTGATGAGCAGTAAAAGAGCAAAAGCAGAATCAGTCTTTGGCTGAAATCTAGCCACATGTGAATGGTATTCTAGCATAGTTCATTTTTCTCAGAAGCTAAAAGTTCCTCTAGGGCCTAGCTCAAGTCAAGCCCGGGCCATTAAACTCAGATTAGCCAAATTCTCCATTAATGAAAATCTGCTTTATTGGAAAGACCCATCAGGGATCCTCTTGAGATGTCTAGATAAAGAACAAGCTGTGGAAGTCATACACCAGTTCCATTCTAGCATCTGTAGAGGGCATCATTATTGGAAAACCATAGCCCACAAAATCTTGAGGGCTGGATATTATTAGCCTACTCTGTTCTCTGATGTGTTTTATTTTATGAAAGCTTGTGACAAGTGTCAGAGGTCTGTAGGAAGACAGCAGCTAAAATCTTTGCCCTTGAAACCAGTACATGTCAATGGTCCCTTCCAACAGTGGGGCTTGGACTTTATAGGTAAGATTAACCCACATTCCAGTGGCCAACACAAATGGATATTAGTAGCCACTGATTATTTCACTGTGGATTGAGGCTATACCCACTAAGAATGCCAATCATCAAGTTGTCATAAAGTTCTTGAATGAAAATATTTTCACTAGATTTGGTTGCCCAACCAAACTAGTCACTGATAATGCAACAACTTTCAAGGCAAAAGAATTGATGGACATGACTGAATCCATGGGCATTCAAGTGGTGCATTCTACCTCATATTATCCTCAAGGCAATGGCCTAGTAGAATCATCTAGTAAGAGTCTGGTAAGGGTAATAAAAAAACTGTTAGAGGACAACAAAAAGAGTTGGGATTCCAAGTTCAAGTTTGCACTATGGGCTGACAAAGTTACCATCAAAAAATCCATAGGGAATTCTCCATTTAAACTGGTTTATGGTGCTAATGTTGTTTTCCCTATCCAGCTATTCTCCCTGTGGCTAAATTATTACAAGAAGAACAAGATGAAGAGAATGACATGGTAAGAAGAATGAACAACCTGATCGAACTACAACAGATCAGAGAGTAGCTGGTTGAGAAGTCAAAGGCTCATCAGAAGAAAATCAAAGAAACCTTTGATAGGAAGGAAAAAGTGGACAATTTCCAAGTTGGTGACTGGGTGCTTAAATGGGATGTATTTAAGGAAAATAAAGGTAATCATGGCTAGTTTGACTCCTTATGGATAGGTCCATTTGTCACCGCTCAAATTCAGCAGAACAATACATTCATTCTGCACGGTATGGAAGCAGGAGATGCTTTTGGTAGCCCAGTAAATGGGCGGTTCTTGAAACTTTATTTCATTTAAGGCTTTAAAGCCTTGTCATTGTAAATATGTTTTTCTAGTTTTTATTTCATTGCAAAATAGACTCCATGCCCAATGGAACACTAGAAGGAAGATTTGATTTTTGTTTTATAGGAAAGGCATTAATCTGTGATCCTTGAAACCTCTCAGAGAGGATTTCATCCCCAGGAGGAGTCAGTGTTAGCATTCTGGGCAAATGGCCCAAAAATGGATCCAAATATGCTCTTGAAGGTATCCATAACCAGCAAAATCATGCCAATGGATCCAAATTTTCTCTTAAAGTCTTCAAAATCTTCACTAAGATCATCAAAAGAGCGAAACCATCACATGCTGAGAGCCCTTGGAAGGGCGGAAAAACACTATCGGGAAGCTAAAACACTCCAAAACAGTGAAAAAAAATTATTGCAAGCATAAACATGGCAACGCACAACTGCCATTACATTTGGCCGATCAACGGCCCAGATCTAAGCGACTAATCGCATCAGTGGTGGCCATCGGAGGCAGTCGGAGTAGAGTCGCGATGAGATTGGGCTGAGTGATCTGCCGATCACCGATATCAGCAATATCACTATTGGTGGGGAGCATATGCCATGTTATATGAAGGACCTAGGGAGTGAGCGACGCGCGAACATGATTTATTGCATCGGCACTATACCATGGGGCGGGGCCTATGCATAGACATATGGGCGACCCAATAGCCAGACCCGACGATCTTATATACGAGATTTCATAGTTTTTGAAGTCTGCAGGAAGGCCTATTTTAAATGCATTTTAATGTATTTCGTTATATAACAAAATACAAAGGGAACACGGCAGCGCCGATATTTTGAAGTCCATAAAAGCCATTTTTCAATGAATTTTGTGTATTTTCATGTTTAACGAAATACAAAGGGAACAGGCCAAATGCGACTTGTGATGGCGACAAGGGCGAACCCGAGAGATGATTAAACCATACTTGAGGACTTTTGAAGTCCGAAAGAAGAAAAATGGGCGGGATTTCTCAGTATTACAGTGTTTTCTGTATACAAAAGAAAACAATCATTATTAAGCATTTTCAAGAGATCACAGAGGCCCGAATAGCCATTCCATCACCTAAAAGAGGCCGAGAGACAGACACAGAAGGATGGAAGTGGAAAAGCGACAACACAACACGATTCATCTTGCAACAGAAGTGATCAAGGAGCATAGATAACGCAACACAACCAAATCAACCAGAAACGATCATGGAACCACAACGCAACACAACCAGAACAAACAGAATGATTATGGGGCATCTCTGGCATGGGAGAGCTCCTAGATAGCGCAACAAACTATCTAAAATATCTGAATGTGGTTATTCTTTTGTCATAAGAAGAAACCTCTGAGCCATGCTTGCAATAAGAGAGATCAGAGAGATTAAGACTACGAGCCTCTTAGAGCTCAGGAGCATTGTAAAAGGCCTATAAAAGGTTGAAAACTAGATGTAACAAGGGTTAAACTTTTGGAGATTGTTCCTTCACTGTTCCTTCAAGCTTCTCATCTTCATTTCTAGCAATATAAGATTCTTTTGCTATTATATGTTCAATGTCCATTTTCTTTGTTGTTCTATGCTTGCACTTGAATAGGTTATTCAGGTTTTCTGCTGTGTCTAATGCCAGATAACTATCATCTTATCTCTGCATTGATAAATTAGATTTTCAAGTCTCATTTACTTCCTGTAGCTGGCCATTCATATGTGTTTATGTCTGCAATTTGCTGGTACAATCAGTATTCTCCATCTATCCATTGAATCTATAAATTATTGAACATTAGTGGTCTAAAGCCTTGTATTGGTGAGAGTGTTCATGCATGTCTTGAGTGAGGATAGAGCTGAAATGGTCATCTGACTTGATCCAAACCATCATCCATTCCAATAGTTCTGAGAGCAATATTGAAGATTATATGTTACCAGGCATCTCCGAGCTGCAACCTAGGAGAGTTTCCTGGAGTGATAACAGCCACCACAAAACCTATACTTTTGGTAATGTGGCATTTGGTGATGTTCAATTTTTGGTGGTTGGGGCTTTTTTGACCATCACTAATGAGCTTATGGTGACATTTTTCGATTCTCACCAAAATTTGAAATGGTGATAGTCAACGAATGTCTCCATATATATGCATCAATAAAACAACCATGGAAGGTTTGTCACAACAAATCATTGTTGTTCATATGAAATGGTGACAATCTTTATTTGTTATTATAATCATTATTCATGACAGACCTTGAATCTCACCACAACACCTATACTTTTGGTGATGCCACCTTTGGTGAAATTCAATTTTTTGGTGCTAGAGGCTAAAGTCTATTACCATTTCTCATATGAAATTGTGACGATCACTATCCGTCATCATAAATCATTATTTGTTACGAGTCTTGAACATTCACAACCCATTAGAATGCCATTTTCAATGATATTTTACTTCTACTAGAACAATATTCACAAGTTATGCCAACCATTCTCACTCACTAACAAATATCAATCCTATATTTACATGTTAATCATTTATTTAATGTGATAGAAGAAGAATAAAATTTAATTTACTAAAAAAAGTGAGTGGGTTTAATGGATAGATATTGGTTTCAAGTTGAATAAATAACAATCATAAAATCTGTAGAATTTTCAATTGCATGGAATAATGAAACTTAAGTTTACTAAAGAAAGTGAGTGAGCCTAATGGATAGGTATTGGTTTCAAGATAAATATATAGCAGTAGTAAAACAACCGTCGCCTTCAATTGTGTAATAATGGTTTTTGTTTTTTATTAGAAGTTTAATTGTATGAGTTCATAAGGAGCAACAACATCATTGCCCCCTTTGACATTTTTATTGTTGGGGGCATGGGATTTACAAATTTTAAAAGTAACATTAGGAGTTTAATTTCCACCATTTTGTAGAAGAAATCATGTAGCAAGGATTTTAAGATTTCTTTTAGGAATTTTCAAATCTCAAGGGAGAGGTTGAGGATGGGAGCCAATTGTGGAGGGAATAAATTATGCCATGAGCCATAAAAAAATTGATCGGCTCTTGCACATTCCTGGAAGTAGCATTCCTCTTTTGAGAAGATCATCCTTCTATTCAACATTGAAGTTTTCCTTGGCTTAGGTTCAACATAGCTTGGGGAAAAAAGTCTAAAATTTCAATGTATATAAATCTTGTATTATACCTACTCATAAATATAAATTAAATCTATTTCAATACCTTTTTTTCTTTAATTTTAAATACAACTCAATTTATTTCATTATGATTATATTAATATTATATATTATTATATATAATATTATGAAAAATAATCTAAATTATATAGAATATTATATTCCTTTTTACATTATATATGATTTCTTCTTATGTTATAAATCAAATCAATTCAATATGTAATATAAATTAATACATAAAATAATATATTATATTTATTATATTATATGATTTGATTTTTATGTGTTATCTTAATTACATGTTATTATATAATTTAATTGTAAAATTTTAATTTTAATTAATAATATATCATACAATTAAGAATTTAAGAATTTATATTTATAATTTATTTTAAGATATTTAGGTATAAAGGACAAAGGCATTATTTGTTCAATGTTAATGATTTTTTCTTGAAATGCTCATTGTTATTTATAGTCACATCAATAATTTTTTTATTAATTTTATTTTGGTATAACTTTTCAATTAAATTTAACTATGGTTACATGGATTGTGGCGCAAAAAGTGAATTGTAAATTCATAAATATTATTTTATTGGTTTAGCTATTATTTTATTATGTATTTGGGAGACCCATTTTAGACTTCAAAATTCCCCTAATGGGGGTTGGCACAAAGGTTTACATCCCTCTTTAATGTAGATGTGATGTGTACAAACTGAGGGATACACCCCTGTCATCTCTTTATAGTCCCAAGCAAAAGCATCAAGATGTTTCCTTAGCACAATGAGTAGTTGTGCTTTTTTCTCTGCTAAGAGGGAATGATTGATTTTCAGGATTTTAGATAGATTGGTTTCCACAATCTTAGCATGATATTTAAGAACCAACAATGAATAGTTCAGCCGATGGGTTGTTCTCTAGTTTCCATAAGGATTCTTCTAATGTTTCATCAATTGGCATGGAAGCAGGGGGTTGGTTTTGCAGAAGGTTATCAATAAGGTCATCTTCATCTAGCTACCTGCTTCCTACAGTGGTGTCTAATGTAAATATTGGGTAGGAGGATGAATGATATAAATATTCCTCTTCTTCTTACTCTACCCACATAGGTAAGTCATGCTCAATAAGGGGTTGAGCAGGGGGTATAATACAAGCTGCTTTGTGAGCTGCCCATTTTTAATTGTCATGTTTCTAGCCCTGCAACTAATGTAAGCATCAACAGTGGCTAACCAAGGTCTCACCAAAATGAGAGGATACCCATTAAACTTGGTTTTGGTTTGTAGTACAAAGAAATATATGGGGTACTCCTAGGAATCAATGGAGACCATCACATCATAAATAACACCCTTAGGGGCTACTGTGGATCTGTCTGCAAGTTGTAACATTGTGGTGGTCGGAGGTTGATATTTAACATAGTTTCCATTGTCATGACATTGATTGCAGCCCCAAGGTTAATCAATGTGTTAGGGACTACAATACTGTTAATTTGTACATCCACAATTGGGCTACTGGGATCCAAATACTTTGGGGAGATGACCTTCCCGAGCATCCGATCAACAAGTTGCCCAACAACATTGATAGTGGAGGAATATTTTTTTCTTCTTCCATGCCTCTTGAAACACTCTTCCCTTATAAGTTGGTTGTAGATGGGAACATCTTTGATGGCTTGGAGAAGGGGTATTTTAACATATAGGTTCTTCAACTCAACTACAAAAGAGTTATCTTTATGCTTGATCCAAAATCCCTGAAGTTTGTACTTCTCCCGGGGATTAGAGAGGGTTTAATTGAGAACCTTAATATGTTTTCTAGCGGATATATTTACCAGTTGAATTATGAGGACATCAAGATAGTATTTAAGAGTCATTCTAGGGATACAAGGAAGAGAGGTAGGTCTAGTCAAAGCTTGGTCATCCTTTTTCCCTCTATCTCAACTATCAAACATGAAATAGGGAGTATTCTAGAAGACTTCAAGAGTGAGATGTTGCATACGTTTGCCTTACAAATGGATATCATGCAGATTAAGAAGAAGAAAGAGGAGGAAAAGAGGGCACTAGCTATATTTTTCCCTAGATGCACCAAGAGGCACCCCAAAAATGAGTGCCCATTGAATTTCATACAAGTATACTCTGTTTGTGAGTATATCAAGGGGCAGAGGTCGACTTGGAGCAACTTTGTTTCATCAACCAAAGGATGCCACAAGGCCCTCGACCATATCAACAAGGCAAGTGCACACTATCCTTATTTCAATCCAAACCATAGTGCATCCTTTCAACCTTGGTATCCCCCAATCCAATATCCTTGGTAATATCCTCCTTAACCTGTCATTCCACCTTTCCAACCATATCAATCTCAACCTACTCAATGGGGAAACCCTTCACAAGGATGGAGACCCCATGCAGCCCAAACACCTACCTTTATGCCTCCTTCTTCGCCTCAACCAAAACTACCCAACAATAATCCACCTAAGCAACCTTAGATGCCTACCCAACCTAATATGAACTTGAACAATAAGTAGGTCCAATAGGCCTATAGTGGGGAACAACCTATATTGCTTATGTTGTGTGTAGAAATTAATGTGTAGATTCAATATTGCTCATGAAATTTACTAAATCACAAGACTTGAAGCTACTCTACTCATCTACAGAATTTAATTCACCATCTAAAATAATAATCATAGACATTCAAAAGGAAACATCACACATGCAAAAATATTTATCTAGGGGAAAACAACTGCTCAAAACCCCTTACTATATGTATTTCATTAATCAAAGAATATAGAAGAAATATAATGCTTGCTCAAGCTTAAGCACACCCTGCAACTGTATAGTCTATCCCTCTACCTGAATCACTGAACCCGACCCAACAATTAGCCACTTTCAAGCCTTCCCAAGCTCCTTGCAGTGTTCCCTTGGGAATTTGCCCTTATTTTTTAGGAATTTCACACCAAGGAATTGTGCAATAGCCTTAGGTCAATCTTTGACGGAATGCACCACATGTACACCTAGGAATATCCTACAACTAATAGTACATTGCCTTAGAATCTCCATCTCAACTGGGTAACTTGAATTCTCTGCATGAAACAATTAATTTGGGTTGATTGATCACTTAACTGGTTGATCACTGAGTGTGGTTGAAGTTACACATCCACAACTTGACCTCCACTAGTTATTTTGACAATTATAACTAGTTAAACTGATAATAACTCAAATTAATTGAAATATATTGCTACAAATTAGCAATCAATCATGTAGAATTGAAATTAAGTGTCTCCAACTAGAATTTACTGAGTTAATTGTGTGACAAAAGCCATGTTACTTCAATTAACTACCTCCAAGTATTTTTCTAAAATGGAAATTTGAATTTTAATCTAGTTTGACCAAGGCAAAGTCAAAACTACATTTTCTTGCTGCATTTTCAACACTACCTCTTGGTAGGAAAGGGATTATCAGATACCCCAATCTTGCTTCTATGGAACTCAAATTTTCCTCCTGACCAAGCCTTTGTCAAAATATCTACATCTTGCTCCTCTATCGGAATGTGCTGCAACAACATAATCCACCTCTGCACACAATCTCGTAGATGGTGATACCGAATGTCGATATGCTTGGATCGATCATGAAATATTGGATTCTCAGGGAGTTTGATACAACTATTATTTTCACAGAAAGTCACAGTAGTATCCATCTTTTGACCAAATAACCCAATAACAATATTTCTCATCTAGATAGCCTCACATGCTGCTTGACTTGCAGTCGTGTACTTTGCTTGTGCTGAGCTGAGTGCCACAGATATCTGCTTCCTGGTATACCAAGAAACCGTTGCTGACCCAACATTGGAAATTCCTCCTAAGGTGCTCTTCTTGTCTTATGGACTCCCCACCCAATTTGTATTTGTGAATCCTTACAGCTTCACTCCCTCTATCTGTCTATACCAAAGAGTAAACTGAGTAGTGCCTTTGAGGTATCTCAACACATGCTTTGCTGCCTTCCAATACAATTTAGTTGGCTTAACCATTTCTTGACTAAGTTGGTTAACTACATAACACATGTCTAGCCGTTTGTTCACCAAATACATAAGTGAACCCACAAGCTGCTTGTAAATGGTAGCCTCCACTAATTCACCTGAGTAGCAGCATCTTTCCTCCAGTTTCCTGCTAGAGGAGTCTCCATGGGTTTGCACCTGTCCATGTGAAACCACTAAAATATCTCGTTGGCATACTTTCATTGAGAGACAAATAGTTCCCCATCTCCTTTCCATACTTCCAAACCAAGGAAGTAGTGCATGAGATCCATGTTATTCATCTCGAACTCTCTTGCAAGGTCCTCCTTGCAAGATATGATCAACTTTTCATCACCAGTAAGGATCAAGTCATCAAAATATAACGAAATAATTAATAATTTACCTTCTACCACAATGTGATAAAGGTTTGCATCTCCTTCAATTTTGGTGAACCCCAAACCAGTGAGATAGCTATCAATCCTGGTGTACCAAGCATAGGGTGCTTGCTTGAGTCCATACAATGCTCGCTTGAGTCTGCACACATGCGACTCTTTGTCAAATGTCTCAAACCCCTCTGGATGCTCAATATACACTTCCTCCTCAATAAAATCCATTGAGGAATGATGTCTTCACATCCATATGGTGGATCTTCCACCCCATTTGCGTTGATAGTGCTAGAATTGACCTGATGGATTTGTACCTTGCTACTGGAGAAAAGGTCTCCTCATAGTCAATTCCCTCAATCTGAGAGAACCCCTTAGCCACAAATCTAGCCTTGTGTTTCTCTCTGCTTCCATATTCTGCATGCTTTACCTTGTAAAGCCATCTCGAACCAACCACTGATTTTTCTTCTGGTCTTGGGACCACTTACCTAACACTATTTCTGACAATGGAATCGTATTCATTTACCATTACAAGAAAAAGGTCATTGGTGAGGGTCATGCTTGTGACAGACCTTTAAGGTCTATCACCAATGTCGCATATGGCGACGGTTTTTAAAAAAACGTTGTTGTAAGTGTATATAGTGATGATCCTTTAAGGTTTGTCACCAAAGCCATTTTCAATGACACTTTTAGTGAGGTTCATTAAAGGCCCATTACTAATTCTCTCTTTGGTGACACTTTTGGTGAGGGTCATTAAAGGCCCATTACTAATTCACTCTTTGGTGACACTTCTAGTGACGATCTTTTATTGACCCTCACCAATGCTCTTTTTGGTTACTTTGGTGATGATCAAAGAATGTTCATCATCATTGATAATTCCAATGAGTTTTTGATAATGCTTCATGCCTGTGATGCACCTATAAGGTTTGTCACTTATGTCGCATATGGTGACGGTCTTTTAAAAAACGTTGTTGTAAGTGTATATAGTGATGGTCCTTTAAGGTTTGTCACCAAAGCCATTTTCAATGACACTTTTGGTGAGTGTCGTTAAAGGCCCGTCACTAATTCTATCTTTGGTGACACTTTTGGTGAGGGTCGTTAAAGGACCATCACTAATTCTCTCTTTGGTGACACTTCTAGTGGCGATATTTTATTGACCCTCACCAATGCTCTTTTTGGTTACTTTTGGTGACGGTCAAAAAATTTTCGTCATCATTGATCATTCCAATGAGTTTTTGATGATGCTATGTACCTGTTACTATATTTTTTGTCAAAAGACAATGATTTAAGACCATTTTTGTGGAGTATTTTTCATTATGTGTCCAAGGTCATAGTGGTTATAGTTAGTCAATTTGTTAAGAAGTAATTAGTGTGTATCATTTACCTCAAGTCATAAGAATATATTTTTCCTATGAATCAACACATGAACTAGGAAAAATAGTGCTATGCAAAGCGGACAATAAAAATAACACCATAAAATTAAATCAAAACATCAGACCACAAAATTGTCTAGCATGTGTTAGCACACCTTTTCATTCCTTAGCACGCCATGACACTCCTTAGCTATCATTCCCTCACAACTACCCTTACATTTTTTGCAACACGGGAACCTAACAAAATCCTGCCTCAGCTATAACAACAACTCGACCAAGTTACAATTACTACAACTAGACTATGCCTTGTTCACCTAAGAACTTCCTATAATTCATCTTAGGCTACTCATGTATAATTTCAACTTATCCAACTTAAAAAGTTACGAAGACAAGGCTCACATCCAACTGTGGTCGTAAAATTAAACAACTAAGCAACAAATTTTACATCTTGACATGCCATAACATCTGGCATGCCTAATAATCCCTTGGCACTATGTAGCACGTGTTAGCATCCCCTGCATTTCTTAACATGCTTTGGCACTCCCTGGCACTCCCTGACACTTAGCACACCTCATAATCGCTAGCTAACACTCTCTGTCACACTCTTATTCATTCATTTCCATGCATTTGAAACTACTACTCCCTTGTGTTTCCCTGGAACTTGGCCCTAACACTCCCTAGCATGTGTTGGTGCCACACCCTGACGACTGGAATGTCTTGGCATGACTTAGCACTTGGCATGTCTTGGCATGCCTAAAATGACTTGGAACTATCTAGCATGTGTTAGTACTTCCGGGCATTCCCTGGAACACCTTGGTACTCCCTAGCTGTCATGCCCTCATAGATAGCCTTACTTTTTTTGCGACTTGGGAACCCAACCAAGTCATTGACAAAACAATGTTGTGCCCAACCCAAATTATCCCTTTATCTGAAACTACTTTGTACACACATTATCACAACCATAGGCTTACCTCCTTCAAGTAATATTCTGAACTTATCCTAACACACTTCGTCCTTGGGAGACCTGGAATTTGCTGACACTCCTTGGCACATTGCACTCTTATTTGTTGATTTCCAAGCATTTTGACCTCGTTCTCCCTCGTGATGCCTTGGCACTGGATAGTATACCTTTTCACTCCCCCCTTAGCACACTTGAAACTTGCTGACAATTGATTTCCATGCATTTGAAATGAGTGCTCCCTTGTGTTTCCCTGGAACTTGGCCCTCACACTCCCTAGCATGCGTGGATAAAATATTTGCAAATTTTTTCCATATCCTTATATCAAGGGTTTGGTTTTTGACTAAATAAAAATGTGATAACTGAAGATCTAATCATGGGATATTATATAAAAATATTCAAACTTCATTAGCCAAATAGATTTGAGGTCAACCATGCCAAGTTGGAGGTCCACCAAGTCGAATTTCAAAAAGTTATAGAACCCTGTCAGCAATTCTGGCCTAGAGAAATTGGGAAAAATGGGTCTCAAAGTGCCACCTGTAACTCTAAGACAATAACTGCTGTGTAAATAATAAGAGAGGTTTTTCTCTTGGGTATGTTATGAACAAAAACCTCCTCCCATTTTCAAAAATACTTTCCCATTTGTTCAGAATCCAAGCTTGAAGTTGGTCACACTGAAACACAACAAATCTTGGTAGAAGCGCATCAAATAGTTAAATTGAAATTTTGATGACTTGAATGAGGTTTTGAGTGTTGTTTAAGACCTGTGAAGAAACTTGAGATGTGAACTACACCCTGGAGCCTTTAAACCACGCAAAAACGTCATTTTAGCCTCTTCAAACGTGATTTCAAAACTGACTCTCCAGAAGTGCAATGAAAAGAGCAACAAGGAAGACAAACTCATATCTCTTTAACCATAACACTTGTGAAAAAATTGAATGACATTATTGTGCTTGGTTCCATTCTTAAATAAAAACTCCTTTTTTTTCCAAAATTCATCTCCATTTGGTCATAAATATCTTTTGAAAATGATGATAAAAATAGAGTCAAAAGTGCAACAACTCTCCTATAGCAATTGTATTTTGGGAATATCTCCCAAACGGTAAATCAAAATGGTCTGAAATTTTTATAGAAAGTTAATATCATCATAATGAACCTCCAAAAAACATTTCAGCCCAATTAGAGTCACAAATATCTAGAAAATCACAAAATTGTTGTAGATGACGATGGCTCATTTCTCAAAAATTGTGCATCATTTTGAGCTAAAATTGAGTGGGTGTTTTCAGTGCATCCACGCTAATCTCCTGTAACAATTTCATGGAAAATGGGCATTATTTTTAATAGATATGACAAGAACATCGTGACTAGGTAAAAGCGCAGCGTAAAAGAGAAACAACTTAGAGGAAGGGAATGAGAGGGAAGGGAGGTAGGAAAAATTATGGGAAAAATATGGGGGATAGGTATGGGTGTTAGGAAAATACTAGAAGTGGAATTTCTCAAAAATAGTGAGAAAAATGGGGGAAAAAGGTCAAAACACAGACCTAGGGTAAAAGCGCAACAAATTTCTAGGGTTTTTGGTAAAATAAGGAAATGAAAAGATTTTGATGAGGGGAATGATGGAGAATGGTAAGTGAAGGATGATGAAGGAGGTATAATCTTAAAACGAAGGCCTTTGACTCCTAAATGAAGCTATGAACCATGGAAAAGGGAAAGTGCGACAAAAACCATAGTAGAAAAATTTTGGCTCAATCTCTGAGGAAAGAAGGTGCAAATATGACTGATAGGGTTTGACTGACCATGATTAATCAAAAGACTCATGAAATATGGAGATGACCTACCATGATGAAATGATCTTCATTTTTGGAGTGCGAGTAGCAATGACACCTATACAGTGACTCATACTCTTTGCTTTATAACTTGGCAAATTTTGCCAGTATAGACCAAAATTTGACTTTTGACCTTGATTGACTTGAAATATTAGCAAATCCTAATTACTATGGAACATAGGACCCTAATAGAGACCATATTGTATGTTTATCAATATCACCAGGTTTTATGCACAACTGTCATGCTTCTATACATCAAGTCCCATATGGAAGAGTCCTTATTTCATCTAGTATTTAACCAAGACATACCATGCACATGATTCCAAATATATTTCTGCATCTAACTCTTCCTACCATATCTCTGAATACATGAATTGTACTTTCTAAAGAAGATCTCTTATCTAAAGATGCACATACCTCTTTCCTTCATTTTTTCATCTAGTCAACTGCTTTCATGAACTGCCTCTTTCTTTGAAGAAAATCTCTATGATGAGGCTCTTTTCTCAAGATGATAAAATACTTCAATTATGACTTCATGCTGCAACTAAACTAGTAAACTTCTTTGATGCTTGCTTCCATAATATGCCAGACTGCATCCACAAAATTCTAGTGGAATATACTCTTTCCAAGATTCTTCCATATATTGAAGAACCTTCTCATCAAGGATCCTTGTGATCCTTTCCTTCTAGAAGACTATTTCTATAACATGCCATGCCTGCAAGAGGACATCTTTGAGGTAAAAATATTTGTCAATGTATCATTAGTGAGAACTTCGGCTTTTTGCAACCAAGGAAACATGCTTGTCACTGCTACAGTGATATGAAACATAAATAAGGATCCTTTAAAAGGGAAAAATGGTGGTTGTTACCATCTCCCATGGATATGCATGAATTTGCCTGTCAAGGAACTTGGATCATTGCTTTATAACTTGGCATCAATGGGACTATTTAATCCTAGCTCCTTAAGCTTCAAAAAAAATAAGCATGCCCTGTCAGGACTTAGGAGTAAGGAAATCAGAATATTGACCATTCATCTCATGTTTTGGGCATTAAGCACACTCATTCCTGCAAGCAAATAAATTCTATGCATATTCTGTCTCAAAGCCCTCTACCATATAAGGACCTTACACTCTCGAAGAACAAGAGAACCAATATCCTTGTGACATCAATAATTCTAGAAATCTGTCCCAAAACTTGATTTGAACGCAGTCAATGTGTACATCAAATAAGCCACAATCTTCAGATTCTCTGCACCAACATATATGGAGACTGAATCCTTAGATCGAATCATAATCACTAAACTAGCTTACTCATACCCACTTAGTTATACGCTCAGGTCAACCAAACTTGTGTTATAGGTCTCTATATAAGGGATCCGACCTGTTGTATTAATTCAGGAATACACCACAGATTTGTACACAATACATAGACTGGACCGAACTATTTCTTTCATTTGATGCCACAAAGCTAAGCTTGTGTCTAGATCCTCAAGGTCTATTTTCAACATAACACTTTTCAACACTTTGTCAAGTATGCGAATTCCAAAAAAATTCCTCAGATAGTGCTGGCCTAAAAAATTTATATCAAAAGTTAAGCATCAAAACACTTGAGCGAAACATTGTCATGACAGAGGACTTCACAAGAATGGAACTAGTGTGCCCAAGATTGTTTAGAAGTATATGAGTTCTGGAACAGAGATTGAATACGAATGTTAGCAATCAGGTCTGCAAATTCGTGTGTATGCCAAACAATTGTTAGAGTTAGCAGTATTAGCATAAAAGTATGTAAACTAGTGCTACATTATATAAAGGCCAACTTCCAGAAATTAAGTTATCTTTTCACAATAGACTTCCCTGGATAAGGGGTCAAGCCATATCATAGAGAACATACAAGTGTGTTTCCAGAAGTCTAAAATAGCCCATCGAGTAAACCAAATTGAACCAAAGAAAAAAAATAAACCCAAAAAAATTGTTAACACTTCAGCCTATCCACTTCAAAATTGCATTGAAATTTCAGAACAAGTGAATATCTATGTCAACAAGGCCATAGATATTGAACACTTGATAGAGCTGCTTCGCGTGTAGTACAGTCTTTTAGGGGACCCAACAACTCTATCTCCAGTATGATTACTTGGCCACAGAGAATTGTCATAATTACGTTCACTGCTGCTTGGCCTTGTCCTCAACTTGGCTATGATACCATGTTAAATTTAGGATCACATGTTCTTTGTTGAAGACAAAAGCTTCAATATCTCATTAGCCAAATTATTAACTCATTAGCTGAGAGATCCCTGTAACTTCTTTATAGAAGATAACCTTTGAAAGGATGACAATTAAGCTTTCTAGAGTTCATATCTCTCTGTTCACAACTTCGATTGTGAACAAGACTATAACACTGTCAGCAATTTATAGGTATTGTAACATATCACCATTGCTACTAAGCAATACCGATGTCATACTTAATGCTGGACCCTAAATAGTGGTGAGATTGAGGTGATATACATAGAACAGTACCACATACATATAACTGTGAGGGAACCAAGAAAGATCACTGCTCAGGATTCTATTTTTTTACTTTTATGATAGCTTCAGGTCTTGCAAACTTACAAGAGGACTACTTCTTCTTGAGAGATGACTTCAATATAATTCTTATTTTTCTACTTGATGTTGGGTATAGAAGATTTCAGGGAGACTAAATTATCCTCAAACTAAGAAAGGATTGTCTTTGCAAAAATCAAATTCTTCCACTACTTGTGACCAAACATTTATTGAGGTCTATTTCTGGGATCTCAATGAACCTACTGTAAATCAAAATCTCCATAGGTTGACTCACTTGATATAAGCAGTTTGAATTGTGAATATATATGTGTGTTGATCAAGTCACTGTAGGAAGTGCAAGATTCATACTATCAACACATATTCTTATCACTGCATTAGTATCCATATATGTTACTATCCTCATCTCGAAAAGTCACTGACATTAGAATTTATGAGGTTAAAATAGATTATTGTCCAGAATTTAAGTCACT
This sequence comes from Pinus tabuliformis, assembly GCA_031772625.1. Taxonomy (NCBI): domain Eukaryota; kingdom Viridiplantae; phylum Streptophyta; class Pinopsida; order Pinales; family Pinaceae; genus Pinus; species Pinus tabuliformis. The sequence goes on from CM062805.1 coordinate 773,567,067, forward strand.
GTTATGAGTTTTGTTGAGTGTTACTGTCCATATGAAATATACATCGCTAATACCTTATTCACCGTGTCATGGCTAATATAGGATGTCTGATAATTGCCATTAACAGAGTCTAGAGTGCAGGTCTAGAGGATAGATACAAGACTTAGATAATCCATACCTTAGAAAAATATGAGCCTTAAAGAATCACATCTGGGTTTGAAGAGACTTCTTGAGAAGGTGCATATAGAGGCGATATGTAGTCATAGTGAGTTACTGCCACACCATTATAGATCTATTTTGATGAGCCATAGACCATAGAAGAATGAATATGTTGAAGATATTGTGGACAGAGGTATAACGAGGCATTTCTAATACAGTGATGTCAAATATAGTGATGCACGTAGCTTGATTTTGAGGAAATAAAATACTGCCTGAAGTGAACCCATAATTTCCAAGGTTAAGTGTGAATGTCAATTCCTCTCTCAGGACCATTACCACAATTCAACAATGCCATTTTAATGTTCACCTTCAATCAACTTATTACATACTTTTCTCTCAAGACCACACATTTGGGGAGCTATCGATTCACTTTTATAGGCAAATCTGTGTAAAATCAGTTTCAGTAGAGAGTCTTGACAAGTTGGAAAATAATATTGTGGAGACATTGTGCTTTCTTGAAAAGTAATTTACTCCTTCATTCTTCGATATAATGTTGCATTTGAATGTACATTTGGTACATGAGCTTCGATATTGTGGCCTAGTTACATATAGATGGATGTACCCCTTTGAGAGGTATGTGAAACTTTACTTTTTATCAAGCACAACAACAAGATGAATTTTTTTGAAAGCTTTTGACATTACTTAATTCTCTTTTGTTCATTTTGTAGGAACATAAAAGTATATAAGATTTATGTTAAGAACAAAAATGGGCTTGAAGGATGCATTGTTGAAAGCTATACTCTAGAGGAATCAATAACGTTTTGTGGAGGATACTTGAAAGGTATGGAAGCTATTGGATCCAGACATGGTCGAAATGAAGTGTGGGATGAGGAAGTTGAAGAAGTTATCCTTGATGGAAAGCCATTATCTGCTCCAATTCCTTTAGAACTGGATGACATTAGTTAGGAATAAGCCCATAGGTGGGTTCTATTTCACACAAACAAAGTTGATCCATGGATAGAGTAAGTAACATATTTGGCATGTAATTTTTTTGTTTGTTTGTTTATGGTTTAACAAAACATAGATCCATGGATATATTAACATATTTTACCTTTAAAAATATTTTATTCATATTTTATCAAAACACATTAACCACCATATCTATTGTCCATAATTGTTGAATTGGGATGCACAGAATGGACATTGCCAACTCAATTACCCAAACGAAAAAAGATGAAGCTCTATTACAGAAACTTCACACCCATAATTTTACTAGTTGGTTAAAACAACAGGTAACGATATTATTTATATTATAAGTGTACTTAAAAATCAAAATATGGGAATATTGTTGTGTAGGAAATTAAATATTTTTCAGAGGTTGAATGTATGAATTCTAACTACATTTAAAAATCTAAAACTGTACAGGTGGAAGGAGATGGAAAGGTGTTTGATACAATTAAATGGCTAGCGTGTGGCCCCAAGAAATTCGTGAATAAGTCCAAGGGATTCCTAATCAATGGTTATCGATTCCATAAAAAAAACATAGAGAACGAGAGAACCACCCAAAATAGTGGCGTGTGTATCGAAGCTCAAACAATGATGAGGTCAAGTTCCAAAGATGCAAACCCTGTACTTCAAAACACAACATTTTATGGAGTGGAGAGCTAAGTATCATTTTCCAACTGAGATACATGCATCTATATGTAACTCATGGATGTATCATTTGTTTGATGACACCTTTCCTTGGCCATCTAGGACCCTAGGTGTAGGAAGAGGTTGCTTTAGCTACCACATTTAGCTTGATATATATGATTCGTGTGTATATGGCATCTTCAATGTGTATTATTTTTATTGGATCACTTAAGCACTCTATTCTAACTCTTGAAGCTTTGGTTATCCGTTCTAAGCTATATTGTTCCATGTTTCATAATTTTACTGAAATAAGTGTGTCATCTTGATGGTTTGGGAATATACTTGGTGAATTGAGTAAGTGCTAGACATCAATCTTATTGTACCCCTAATTTCCTTTAGTCAAATTTTATCCCATGTCATTCCAAAGGATGTTCATTCATTTTTGTCAGATGACAACTTTACGATTAAGCATTCATAGATTTTTGACAAATTATTTCCCTTTCTATCATTTGTGATGAAAGAAAAGAAAAAATCAAAATCCAAAATCATTAAAGATACACTAGAATGATGTATCTAAGTCTAAACCCTAAGGATGAAGTGAAAATTCATGTAAATGTTATATATATGAGTTGTTCCAGACTAATAAAAACCTCATTCACTAAGTCCTAGATATAAGAAAAGGAGGAAGGGAAATAAGGCTGAGTGAATGGTAACCCACGATAATGAAACCCAAGATCTCAAAATGACAACTGAAAATATTGCTAATTGTTTCCTTTGAACACTAAATGAGTGGCACGATGAACGAAGTATCTCAAGTAGAAATAAATTAGCCTCAAATGAATTCCAAATTCTTGAAATATAATAACAAGAAAGGGTGGCTGATGGGTAATATCTTGGTTGATAATTCACATTCTCTAGTTCAACAAAACATCCTTGAATCCCATTTATTTCTATTGCCACCAACATCAATCTAATAGAACAAGGGTCAAAACATAGTGTTGATGATATACAATAAGTCTGGGTTGGAGAGCCATGTTGAATGGATGGAGGCTTGAAATGCCAAATGGAATAGAAGTGGGAAGATGTTGCATTTATCTTCAATGTTTATGTAATAAAATTTTGTTGCGAGGGATATAACACAAAGTAAAGGTGAGAGGACTGGAGTGGGGTTGAACAACATATGAAGCACATAGACATTGCGAAGAATACATTGGAGTGAGGAGCTTCCCCTTTGTTGATAATGATTATGTTTACAAAGTTCACCAAATGCATGGATGAGGGTTGCAAGCTAAGTGTTGCGGAGGAGGGAAAGTAATTAGCACCCTTGGGTGGCTCTAATGCAAAGGGTTAGACATAATCCACATTAGATGTGAGTGTGGATCCAACACAATATCACTAATTTACGATTCCATTGATTATTCTCCAAAGATGGGCTAGGTGTCTAATAGTCTTGAGGGTTAGTTTAAGTAGCCATGAGTAAGGTGTGAGATCTCTCTCCCCATTTTGGTGAGGTCACAAGTTCAATTCTCTTGGTCCTTTAAGTGCAAGATGCTTGGAACTTGGGCATTGATGGTCTACCTAAGTTACCATCCATCAAAGGTGGTGAAATCTATGGAAGTTTCCCATGCATATATGTATGTAAAAGAAGGCCACACATAAGGTGGGTGCTCTCCTTGTGCTTTGACCCCATTGACACAAGAATTTATGTCACACAAGGCCTACCCTGCTTTGTTGGAAGACTATTGTTGAAGGAGAAACATAGAAACTTGGTGGAGAAGAAGCAAAGCTCCTTGTCATTGGAGGGTCGTATTTTGATCACATGAAGGACAATCAATGCTTGTGGGAGTAATTGGCATTAGGATGCAATGTTAGAGGTATCATTTGTATTAGAGTTTGATGGCTTTTTGTTGAGAGAAGGGATTTATGCAATAGTGTAGGCATGACATAAACACAACCAAATCACTTAATTGTGAAAACTCTAAGATGTTATGTAATACAGACCATTTTTAAACAAAAAAAAAATAATAATTATTATCCTCAACATAGACATATTATTATTCTAGTTAAATGTTAATTAAATCCTTAAATTTATCCACACATATTACTAATTACACCAAACACATATTTTTTTGTAGCTAGGTGGAGCCTATGTCAAGGCCAACATGCTTATTGGTTGGAAGAAGACCGATCTACCCACAATGGGATGCATATCACCAAGACTATGCGAGACTTTGGTCGAGCTTGGATGCCCCTTAGGAAGTTTAATTCCCCCAAAGTGATTTCCACTCACCCCCTCCCCATGAGGTTTGACCCTGTGACAGGGATTAAACCCCATATAAAAAAGATTATGTGAGGCTTTGGTCAAGGTTGGATGCCCCTTGGGAAGTTTAATTCCCCCAAAGTGATTTATACTCTTGAGCCCCTCCCCATGAGGTTTGACCCTGTGATGGGGATTAAACTCCACATAAACTAATTTGTCTATGCCTTATGGATACACAACACATTTTAAAATAAAATAAATTATCATATATGACTAAGCACATAGAAGAAATTATTCCTCCATATATATATATATATATATATATATATATATATATATATATATATATATATATATCTATAAATTATTTACTGCTTAACACAGAATTAGAAAGAATCTAGTTAGACTCCTCCCCTATTTACAACATTTCACAACCATTACCTAACCATGTGTTACCTCCACGCACAATGTCTAATGGTGGGAAACAAAACATTTGAAAACCACTACCTAACCACCCATTACCTCTGTGCACAATAGTCTAAGGGCGGGAAACAAAGTGGTTTCATGTTTAAAACCTAACTTTTCTATCAGACCATTGATTTAGAGTCCATGAAGAAAAAAATACACAGGTTGCAGTCTACTCATTGAGTGTTGTGTAAGATGGCTTCTTACTCATTCCCTATCCTCATTGTAAAAAAAAAAATTAGTAGTCTAACAGAGTTTTGGGTTCGGCCCGTTACCCACAACTAGTGTATGAAATCAAACCCAGATACCATCTCCCATATCTACCATTTCTTCACTCAATACATGACCCAAGCATAAGAACGTTTTTAGTAGTCTAACAAAGTTTTAGGTTTGGCCTATTACCCACAACTAGCTTCTGAAATCAAACCCTGATACCATATCCCATATCTATCGTTGCTTCACTCAATACATGACCCAAGCATAGGGCTTCTATGTATGTCTGTATCTACCTATTTGGACTTGTATTCACGAGAATGAGAGCGTGCTTTAGGATTTAGGGTTTAATTTTTCTTATCTACATGCAAGAACAAGACAAAATTACCGATCTTCTGTGATCTGGAAGTGTTAGAAAATGAGGAGTCACATAGAGAATCTGTGGGAAATGTTAATTCTATTTCAAAAATTCAGAAGATAATTCCAAATTTTCAGGATTCTGAGATCCCCCTCCCTCTTTCAGTGGAATACCATGGGTGTCTGAAGAATCGAACCTTGGACCTTCCCGTTTCTGCGCTGGCTCGGAGCCACCAAATCTTCTTATTTTGAGATTTTAACGGAAAATTATTGCATATGTTTTTCTTTCTGGCATGCGGCAAATCCCTGCACTACTTCCAAGGATCCAAGCCCCTATTTGAAGAGGGGAAGGAAGGGTTCTAGAATTTTTCAATAAAAGAATGAATTCAGGGTCCAAACACTAGTTTGAAGAGGGGAAGGAAATGTTCTGACACTTGTAAATTAGAATACATGTGGGGAGAACCGGGTTCTTTTCCCTCGAAAATGTTGATGATGTAAAATGAAATAATACCGCTGGCTTGTGTTTATTCCTGGAAAATGAGAATACATGTAGGGGAGAACGGGGCTTTTGGCACTAAAAAATGGTGATGGCGGAAATGAAATAAAATAACCAGCATGTGCTTACTCCTGGAAGTTGTAAGGGTCGTATCCCCAGATAAGTTTTATTAATAAAGCTTGAAGTTTTGTTACTCGACTTACGGATTTCGTTTTTGAATGTGACAGAGGTTGTTTAGTTGTTTTGATTCCATGAGGGCCGTGCACTTTGATTTGTGGAATATAGGTCACAATGCCATGTCAAAGGATCTTTTTACTATGAATCAAATTAAAAAAATACTGACCCATTTTGTTCACAAAAATCGTTACCAGTGGTGGTTCCATTATCGACAAAATTTTAATATAATTCCATTCTCATTAAGCCCCTATTTTCATTGGAGTTTTAAATATTTTCCCCCACTGACGATGAAGTTTTTTTGTGTGTTTATTCCATTGGTATAAGATGACCTACAGGCCATTTAAGTTGCATCTAGGATCCATTTCAATGGATTTAACCAACCATCTTAGATAACATTCATAGCCTCAGATGAACCCATTTTTCTTTGGCTGACTTTCACTTCAAAATCTAGGATGCCTGTTACTAATGAAAATCTAAGTGTATTGGAAACATACAAAACCTCTGCGGGTTTTCTACCAAAAGAGGCTCCTCACCAACAATCGCCATTGCTGGTCTCGTTTTGATAAGAATGGAGAGATTCTATAGTACAGTTGGTGAACAAGATTGCTTTATAAGTATACGGGTTTATGCAACCCGTTAAAAAGTAGGTCAATCTGATCCCAATATAAGTTGCAGCTCTCCAAAGCTTCAGCAAGCACGTCCAAGCACAAAGAAACTGATCTTGTCAGTTCCACGATTTCTCTTCGAAGGATATTTTCAGGCCCAATCACCAGCGTACCATCAAGTTCTTCAACGTTCTCATCAATTTCTGCCACTACAGGTGAGATGGACATTGTATGTTGCGAGATCCTTGTGCTATCTTTTATATTGGCTTTAATGCGTTTTGACATTTTTTCTTCGTACTCAGGGAAAAAATTAGCTAAGTTGGAACGAGAATTAGCTGAGATTTAGGCAGAGAGACAATCAAAGCAGCCTCTAACTTAGGCATTAGAGCCTGAAATGAAGTAGTTGTAGCAAAACATTTTGGTCCTGAATAAACAACAATCCGATTTGCAGGCTGAAGTGCGGAATCTCTAAGAGAAGATTAGTGAGTATAATAATAAGGTATGATCTTGGAATTTATGGGCTCTTTTCTTTTTGGAATATTACTTGTGTAGAACTTGGCAAATCTAATTTGGATTTAATGCTAGGCTCATTTTATTTTTGAAATATTTAAATCTATCATCATTTGGTTAAATGTTGTCAACCAATAATTATCAGGTTTTCAGGTTTTAGATCATTCCCTTGACTGTTTTGTATCATTTTTACTGCTAGTTTTTCCATTGTTTGAAATACCTCTCACTTATACTGGGAACCAATTAAGTAGATATTGCTTATTGCCTTATAGTGCTTGGTGTTTGAAAAACAAGATATTTTCTCACAAGTTGAATACCTTAAGGCAAATGTATCACTATCTATCTAGAAATTTCTCGCAATTTTTCTTCAAAATATTATATTTTCTTTAAGCAAGCATTGGAAGACCTTCATTGGTATACCTACACACAGTTACCACTACAATGACCCTAAAAAAGAGTCAACGAAACATTTTTAAAGTAACTGCTAATCTTAATGATTGTCCTTGGTTTTTTCTAACATCCCATCTTCATTCTTCTCAATTAAAACACTATGGACATCACATTTTATCAAACTTTAAGAGGTTTGGGCTTTGGATATATATATGAAATGATTGTCAATGCCACAAGTTTAATTACCTAACTTTTAAGATACAGATTTGCGTTCCTTATTACTCGTGGATTTTGTTAAAAAATCACCTTGCACCCAAAAATACATCGTTGAAGAGAGAAACTACCTAGATTGAGAGTAAAGGGGATCAACATCCATATTTGGAGTGCAACCATTTCTATGAATTCCCTCATTTCCAACTAGCTTACTATCATTTGTTCTAGTTCAATGAGTTTATTAAGGAAATCTAGTTCAGTGAGTTTATTAATGCAAGAAGTCTATTTTATTTGCAACCACGATTCACAGTTTTGTACCTTGAACATACAACCTAGCATAAATTAGATTACATGCAAGTTTTTGCAAGTTTACATGTTGAATATCTACTTAAGATTCATAAGAGTGAATCTTATGAAATATTGCTCAATATAATCTGCATTACCAACATGAATGGAGCACATCAAATATATTGTCAAAACAACTTGGTGAAGATGATTCAAGGACTTTGGACTTGGAAAACTGGATCAAGAACTTTGAGTTTTGTGATGCATTGACTGTTGAAAGGTCATTAATCCTACACTTTCCTCTCAAAAGAGGTCCCAAAAACATTACATACATATTAGATTTAGAAACAATTCACTAAACTAAGTCCATAGCTTAAAGACTAAAGTAAAAAGTTGGCTTTCGTAGAAACGCGAGACAAGGTTCAAGTAATGTAACTACTTATGAATTGTTTAGTCCCCAACAATTGCTAAACAAAATCCTGAGAAAAATAATTAAGCGTGGGTTGGTTCTCATTAGCTTAGAGGGCATAAATCTCTAAGAAATATCTAGGATTCATTACAGATATTTTACAAGGGTAAAATCTCATCAAGAATGACACACAAGTTCATTAAAAGAGGCACATTATCTTGGATGTATTGAGTGTTGTTACTAAGAATAGATTGTGGGTCGAGTTGACCCTCTAAGAAAGGTGTATTAGTCAAGTTTTAGAGGGTTAATCTCTGTGTTGTTTATTGAGTGCTAACAGGGTGTATACCTCCTATATGGGTCGAGTTGCTATGGCAGAAGGGCACTCTTACAGGTTGTAGTTGTCCCTAATTAATAATAGCTAGTTAGAGGGCCTTCATTAGCATAAAAAGGGGATCACTTTGAAGAAAATAGATGGTTGCACCAACTGGTATCATTAATATTTCATGAGATAAGGGTGAAAGCAAAATTTTTAGGGTCATCGAAGTCTGAAATATAGTGGAAATCAGCCCATACTTCTCATTATTTGCAAATAGAACTAAGGTACCTATTATGGGAGGTACATACTTGTGTTTTAGAGCTGGAAAGTGGCAGAGAATAGAGGAACACAAATTTAGTTTAAGTTTGGGTGTGATTTGGACCAATAACAGTCATCTAAAATAACCATATTTCCAGATCCATACAAAAAAAAAGAGGACAACTTGTAATGCATTGGTTTATAACAAAGACTTGGCCATTATCTCTGCGCAAATTGTTGTTGTGTTGGTGTATTATTATTAGATTTTATTTATCTTGTATTTTCAATGCCATACCAAAATATAAGTTGAAACCCACAATAAAAAAAGAGAGAAAATAGTCAAATTGTTTGATGAAATGCGAAAACCAACAATTTTGCGAAAATAGTGAGAACTTTCCAAACCTTGGAGGGATAAGGGGTTGGTGCACTACAACAATCTAAGTTCCTCAGGTATTTTAGAGTGCTGAATCCATTTATGCATTGAAAAATGCATTTCAAACAATGAAAAATCACAATCTTGATCAAAATTCTATAGTCGAATTCCAACGAAAAAGTCAAAATGTAGAACAATTAGACTTCACCATTATTAAGCCATCCACCAGTGTCCATACATCTGGTCTAGGCCACCAGAATGGCATGTCAAAAAGGGATGGGTGAAGTGAAAGCATTGGGTGACATTCACAAAGTACTTACATCTCAAACTTGGCATATAAACTGCAGGAACTCTATTATGTGGTGCAGATTGCCACCAAATAAGTGTGTTTCTCAAAATAATTTATAAAATGGAAACATTGAGTTCTAGAAATTGTCGACACTTATGTATCATAAGAGATAGCACTTTGTTACAAATTCTGTGAAAGTCTTAATACCAAGGGAGAGAAAATATTTCAAAGTGATAGGTTCAAATTGAGGGATGATATGGAAGGTCAGTTGCTGGTTGTCAAGGTCACATGTTTATTGCAAGTGACAAAGTAAAGGGATTGATTGCTATGTTTGTCTAGTGGATGCATTAGATCTTGGTGCTAGTTGAATGGTTGGTTTCCCCTTGCTTTGGCCTTTGTGAAGCCAACTCTATTGTTTCAGGTTCTTAAGATAGTTGAATTTCCCAACCATTTTTCTTATGTTCCCTAATGAATCTATATTAACGATGTGGTCTATGAATTTGAATGTTCTCTGCTGGCCCTCTTAATCTAGATATCGAGAGGGGTGTGTCATACAGTAAGTGTAGGGCCTTTTTACAGATATTTCGTCATTCTTTTTTAGTGTAAGCCTCAATGGTTGTTCTACTGAATTGACTGACAGATTTGGCATTTGACTATTAGGGTGGAGATCTTGGACCAATATTTGATATGATGGCCACAACATTGGAGAAGGTTTTAGTTGTGCCAGTTTCAGCAAGGGCTATAATTGGAGTAATGTTGATTCTTTCTCAGATAATATCTTTTGTATCAGATCCGTCGTATGTACAGTGGGTAGGATAGTTTGCTAATGGTTTGGGTCTTGTGTTGATTAATAATACTTTATGGAATAGTGTCTCTTATGCATTCTCTGTCCATTGTGAATATCTTAGTCTACTTTATTGATCCTATTAAGCTTGGAGTTGACTTTCTCCCGTGCTTGGTTTTCCTTTGTTTTAGATATTGTCTCTGTTGAGCTTATTACTATCCATTTTTAAACTACAAAATCTGTATGTGATTGTGAAATGCACAAGCACCAATTACTTTGAAAATCTACTTGGTTCTGCTGCAAAACAAGTATAGTCTGATCCTTTGGGACAAACTCGGTTAAATGTGGTTAAAATTTCAAAGGTTTGGTTACTTTGACCTAATTACTGGTCCACTTTGACCGACTTTGACTATGTTTGATCATTATGATAGATTTTGTTAGACATTTATATAATGAAAAGAAAATTTGAGTTTGTTATTTGCATATTTTTATGCTGAGTTTTTGAAGCTTGTACCTAGTTTGAGTTATACTCTAGTTGTGCACTTTTGGCAATTTTTATGTGATTCTCGGTCATGTTCTTAATCTTTGGCTTTGTTGAGTTGTTCCAGAGTCTAAGTTACGACTTTGTTTTCAGTTTACATGAGTGCAGACTGGCCACCATAAATTGTAGACATGGGCTTACCTGTATTATGGGCTTGGATCTATCACCATTATGATTCCTTTTCAATACCTTCCTACTATTGTCAGCTCTTGATTAAGCCATTTTATATTGTTTTAATGCAGTTAAACAATGTTGGGAATGTTGTTTTTCTGAGATTTATTCAGTTTCAACATCTTATAGTATCAATTCATCTGTTACTAGATGATTACTCTCTAAAAAAAAATTTGGTGTTCGTCCAGTTGTGGTTGACCTAATTTGTAGGTATAGACCAAACTTGTGTAGTTTGTTTGCCAGGAATCAAGATGATCTACTATAATATTATCTTCTATGATGTATCAAATTAAAGGTGCATGTTAAACCCATTGCCTAGTGAGGATGGATTTAGATGGCTAGCTTGTAGTGACCATATTTGTAAAAGCTCTTGTGGGTAGCTATTATAGAATTTCTATTCACTTTATGAGTGAACATTTATGGAATTTCCAGTGAGAAATTTTCAAATTACAAGTTATTTTTAGAGAAAATCATGGGAATTCTTTTCTTAGCTTACATGTTAAAAAGTTACACTATGAAATTTTACATGACAGGTTCTGTGTAGAGAAAAACACAGGAAGTATTTTTTGAGTTTACTTGTTGAAAAGTTATAAACATGTTCTGATTTCAATGACGTTCAATCGAGCCTCATAAAGTTCAATAAGTCCCCTTCTATTTATCTAGACAATCCTATTTGAAGAAGATTGAATGGTCTTCTAATTTTTCACAATGCGCCTTTCTTGGTAAAATTATGAGAAATTTGATGAAAAGTTTAAAGTCATGCTAAAGAACCATTGGGAAAATCTTAGTGATCTCTACAATTTTTTTGGTTTAATTAATGCATGGAGTTCCACAAGCTCTTAGCTCTTTTTCTGTTGCTCATATCATGTCTATAGGAGTTGCTTAGAAATTCCATTATTTAGTTGCAGTGGATGTATTGTTTTAGTCCCATTGATCTACTTTTGTGGTCTTTTGCTGGACATTAATAAAGTTATCTTATCTTAGATTCGATATTTTAAGTGTGAAATTAGAATATACATCATTCTGCCTTTTCAGGCTTCAAAAATAAGTCTTTAAAACTGTCCTACAACTAGCGGCTAGCCCTGATTCTATTCCATGACTATTTATAAACAGTCTGCCTAGTCTACCTGAAGGAAGCCTTCACAAAAAGAGACTTTTTCTTTCTACATTCAGCCAAAAGGCTACAACAAGTACTACATTAGCAACATAAAGACACATGAAACAAATGCTAGGGGTTTCGAACCCTGCATTAGAACAACAAGCTTTCAAAAGCTGATAATTATATCCCTCCCTCGAACTCTTGTTCAGTAAGGAACACTTCCTGAAGTAACAAAGTTTTTTTTGATAACTGATTAGCCATAGTATTAAACTCTTTAGAGATATGTGTAAAATATAGACTATCAAATCTCCTCTTAACCTCTAGGAACTAATTAATGATAGGTCAAGTAACAAATTATCTATTGTGCACTTAGTATTAGGCCAATCAACCATAAACTTCGAGTCTTAAAACACTTGTAACTTTTTTATACCCTATATGCTGCTGTTTTCTAAAGTAGCCACATAGCATAAATTTCTATTTGGTTGTTTGTGCCAGGTCCTATTGCTAAGTTTAGTTTGAAATGGTGATGTCGATCTACAAATAAAATGGTGCCAACCCACACAAACCTGGAACTCTTTGACAGGCTCCATCAAAAAACACCCAAGCCTGGTCGTGGCTATATTTCTATTTCATTTAGAATTCTGGTTGGTTACTCTTTTGAGGAAGATCGATTTCCACTGCAAGTATACCTAATTTTATGGGCAACTTGTGCTGGTCTCAACTGTAGATCTTGGAAGATCATTATGTTTCTAGATAACTAAATACCCCAAATCACAAAATATTGTAACGCCCTGAAAACTTTTACAGATTTATCTACAATCCAAGGATAAAAACATTCAGTAAGAGTCCACTGCTCCCATTTATTTCTCCCACAACAACACCTCCAGAATCATGCTTTGATCAATGAACCAATCTGAAAAGGCAACAATGGTATGGTTTCTCAATGGGAGAATTGAAAGTCAATGGAAGATCCAGCCTAAGACCTTAGATGGCTACTTCATGCATCCTTTCATAATCTAATATATGATTAATTGCTCCTAGAAATACTACTGAATGAAGGTGAAAAACCCCCACCCCCATTATATATTGGCACCGATCTACCATGCTGATTTGATCTGGGACTGATTAGTCACTTGTCGACTTTCTTATCATTGCTAGTGTCTCTGTGCCCATCTGGACTGGAACTATACTCTATTCATGCTTCTCAATATATAATATATTACAGGTTATCCATAGGTGAGCTTAAAAACAGGAAACAAACAAGTCGTCCATGGATTCCTCACTTGTCTTACACAAAAGACATCTTCCAAGAACCCCTTAACCCAAGTTAAAATTTTGTTGTCTAAATCTAACTAGCAAAAGATTTTAACTTTAAGAGGAATTTATAACTTTCAAACTAAGTGCCACCATGGGGATCTTTCCCTCATCATTTCTTCTTCCATCTTTACCTTGTATTCCAGTTTGACAATATATTCAACAGGTCCCTCATTTTTTGACCACTTAAATTAGCTCATCTTGTTTAGCAATTTTAATCATTAATGGAACTAGAATTTAAGCTATGGTTTCTTGCCTCAGTTTTTACCCCTCACAAATTCAAAACCCTTGCTAAATTTAAGCCATGAGATCAAACATTCCTGCCATCATTTGTTGCAGCATTTTCCTTGGAATAAATCCCTAAGAGATGGATATATCTTATTAGCTTAAAAATTTTTAAATTACCTTTACAACCAATTTAGGGGTCTTCCCCTATTCTTACCTTGTTCCTTCAAATCCTCCTTGCTGTCCATTTTCCAATTAATGGGAATGCTTTCACCAAATCTTTCCAAATAATAGAATTTCCATTAGAATGTTCCCTTTCTTCTGTAGGAGAGGGCAGCTTCGAAAACATTAGCGGATAGACCTATTTACGCCTTCCTGACCTGACTGAGCAAGCAGAGAAGGTGGCCTCAGATAGAGTGCTTGGTCTTGTCTCTTTGCCTTCTTCTACTCCTTGGTTTGTCTTATCTTGGCTGGTCTCTCTGTTTTATATTGGTTGCCCCCTCAATCATGCTCGCATAGATAATGTAGCCGAACGAAGTGAGGTATTACTCGTGACCAAACGACTGTGAGAAAATATCAGTCGGATTACGACTGAAGGGAGTAGCTTCGCGGGAATACATTAGCGGGAAGCTTGACACCTATACGAGTAAGACTTTATCACCTCAAGCAAGTATCACCAACTTGACCTTGTACGATTAACCTGCCTCACCTCAAGCAAGTATCACCAACCCTGGAAGATAAGATTGATTGATTACCCTGTCTCACCTAAAGCAAGTAGCTACAGTCCATGGGCTGATTCACCGTTACCCCCCCATGCCGAACGACAGTGAGGGCCGGGGCAGAGGGGCTAGGTGAGGCACATAAGTAGCGGGGGTAATAGTTTGGTTACCTGATCTACAGGCCCATACATAAGTAAGTGGCACGGCGTTGACTTCAGTAGCGAGGGCAGTAGATGCAGTAGCACAAGTAGATAAATCGAAGACTTCCTCATGATCCTTATTCATATCCATCTACCTACTTCATATTCCAAATATGGATGAATTTAAACTTTTCAATAAAGTTGGATTTTACCAAGGTGGTAACTTCCATTTATTATTTACTGGTCTGATCAACCCAATATGGAACATTTTTTTTTTTTATTGATGATATTGGCAAAATCATATTTATATATTCTTCATGGAAATTATTTCCATTTTTGTATGAGAAAAAATCCTCTTGTTCCCGAGCCGTAATCGTACCGAACCGTTCATGGGTTTCCGAACCTTTACCAGTTCAATCAGTTAAGACGAGGGGGTAACGAGTGTTGAGCGAAGCGATACCCCCGAGGAGTCACTATTGCATCTTTCCCGCCCAGATATCTTTCCTAATCGGGTTTCACCAAGATATCAGGGTTGACCATTGATGACCACCGTTAGCCAGCTTATACCAACGTTAGCCAGAGGGGAGGAAATAAGCCATAGACCCGGGAGCATGGAACCTGCCGCTAGCCGAGACACTCGATCATTCACCCAACTAGCCGAGTTTTACGACAGGCCTGGACTTGCGAGATAGGTCTTCACACAATACACCTGAGGTTCCACTAACGATATGGCTCGCGAATAAGTGTCTCAATAGGATTCAAATACTGGCACCCATATCTAGAACTTGAAAGAAGCACGTATATAAATAATTGACCATAAACCAATAAGTCTGAATCCAGGAAGTGTGTTATTTCCAAGCCCATCCAAAGCTCTAAGTTAAGGTAAGTGAGCCTATGGAAGGTAAATAGTAAAGGTTATAATTCTTTCTCGGGGGGACGAGCTGAACCCGGTCACCCAGATACAATTTCTGAATGAAGACAGACCACATTGCTAGGATATGCTTCCCCTATGGTTGAGCCTGCTTACGCATCCTTAACAGTCGAGCCTGCTTACGCATCCTTATCAGTCGAGCCCCTGACGGACCTTATGGTCGAGTACCTAAAGGTCCAAAAGAGACTTGGGCATTAATTACTTGGACCATATTCGCAATCTATCTGCATACTAGAATGAATAAGGGTTGGCAGGGTGAGGAACCGGCAATTGTGGCTTCTTTAGGATTTTTTATAGTTTGGATCCGTTATTTGGGGGTCAATCTATTAGGAATAGGGTTACACAGCTATGGATGGTTGGAACCATAAATGGACCGAATTCCTGGCTCTTCGAACCGATCATATACTTTATTGAGATAGGTAAACTGAAATTCCCCCTCTGAAAACTGTACATGAGAATTTCCCTTCATACGGATTGAACAAGAACACGCAAATTCTTTTGGACACGAATAAATAGCCGGAGGATTCTACCGGTGATGCTAACCGGGGGTTCAGGATGGCTCCTACCTACCGATGGGTGAAAACAAATCATGTCCCTGGTAAACGCAAGAGAGATCTTCGTCGTTTGTGGATTACTCGGATCAATGCAGCAGCTCGTGCCAATGGGGTTTCTTATAATAGATTCATCCAATATTTGTACAAGAGGCAGTTGCTTCCAAATCGTAAAACACTTGCACAAATAGCTGTATTAGATAGTAATTGCTTTTCCACCATCTTTAACAACTTATATTCTATAGAAATCATTCTCAAATGTTTGGTTTTCGTAATTTTCTCCTACAAACCTTCATTGTAGACTAACCTCTGTAGACTTTTAGCAGCTAGAGTTAGATTGAAGAGATTTATATTTTTTTATGCCCCACCCTCCAGCTTCTTTAAAATTTACCACCTGGATCCATTTAACTAAATAAATTCCTTTCATTTTCCTTCTATTTTCAATTTTTTTGTTATATATATATATATATATATATATATATATATATATATATATATAAATTTTATTGTGTTTATGATGCCTTTAGGGATATGGACAACGGATATCCAATGCACAAGAATACTTTCCAGCACAACCTTGACCAACGCTAATCTCCCTCCCCTAGAGAACCATCAATTGCACCATAATGAAATTCGAGCTTCAATTTTTCTCTACAACCAAGTTCAATAATAATAAATATAATCAGCGGGCTTTAATATCCCAAGTATATGTTTCCTTGATCTAATTCCATAAAATTCATAGGAAATAGATTCATGATTTAGGCTTTTTCTTCCTTAGTCAAAGCATTGAACAACATTGTAGAATTCCTCATAGTGATTTCCATACCTGTAGTTTTGCAGTAAATATGTGTTATACCTTTTAACTCCCTTAGTGATTCTTGCCCACATGTGATGCTATCATCAAAAAACAATAGATGAGAATATTTAGAGTCAGAAAATTTTACTTCTTTCATTATCCCTCTTCTCCTTGCATCCTTGATCAGAATACACCTTCAACCGCTAATAGGAAAAGAAATGGTGATAGAGAGAACCCTTGACGCAAAACTCAATATGCATTAAAGAAACTTTTGGGGGACTCATTGATTAGAACTATAAAAGGAACTCAAGTAAGGCATCCCATTAACCATTCTACAATCTACAAGTTTGTTCCCAGCTGAATCAACAACAGTCTAAGAAAGAGCCAATTCATTTGTCTTATGCCTTTGCAAGTTCTAGCATCATTGCTATAGTAGGAAGCTTGTGAGTTTTAATTGTATGTATTCTTTCATATATTGTTCCCACAGCAGCATATATTTTCCTATTATAAAGGAGCATAAATTCTTCTTTAGAAATTCAACTATCCATCCATTGGGTATACGATTTTTAGTTTTTTGGAGTTTAAAACTGCTTTTATCTCCTCTTTGGACACCTCTGCCTCCAAGTCTATGTTCATTTCATCACTGATAATGCTGGGAAATAGCTTGATAATTTTCATGATTTCACAAATATTTGCTGCCATTAGACTTTTAAAATGTTGCTTTCTCACTTCAGCTATCTCCTTAAAAGACTTATTAACCCTAGAGCTATCTGGCTTATTGTTTTCCCAAATAATGTTAATGTTTCTTGTATGACTTGTGTACTTGTGAAAAAGTTTAGTATTCTTGTCACTTTTAGAGAACAAGATGGTTCTCCTTTTTAGCTTAGTTTCTTTTTCCTCTTTGGCAAGGTGGTTTGTTTTCCCTTCCAGCTCTTTGAGAGGATTGATTTCATCTTTCAAAAACACCCCTACTTTATTATTATCAGAGGTTTTTAATTCATTTTTTGACATCCTTTAAATCTTTTTGAACAAAGCTTTGAGCTCAATCTGCAGCTTCACCTTTTACCCTTTTCAGATTGTCTATGAACTACTTCATGTCTCTATCCTCACTGTTACTATCGTAATGTCTTCAATTCTTGATGACCACAGCCTTGGAATCCTTTTTCTTTAGCTAGTAAGCGATTAAAATTAAATGGGGTTGGAGGCTTCTTACTCTCTGATTCAGTTTGCAACAATACAGGGCGAGCTTCCCTAAAAAATGTATGATCTCACTCTCTGAATCTAACATCAACTGAGTAGCAACAAAGGATTTATCTAGCCTTTTTGAAATTCCACTTCTGCATTTTTAGTTATTTCTCCAGGTAGGTGCTTATTTAATTGGTTCTACATCAATCAACTTTTGAACTTCAAAGAAATGACTGAAAAATCATTTTGAAATGGGGTTTTCTTGCTGCAAGGGCCCCATTGATTGCCAACCGTGCCTTTTCCCTCCTCTTTTTTTGAAACCATGGCTTTTCTTTATATTTATTAGAGTTTCTTCCAATGGAGACTTGGTGGTGATCATGATCAAGTTCTAACCCACTTCCAGACCCAAAAATCACCCACAACATTCTTTCTTTGATCTTGGATGGTAAGATGACTTGAACATCTCATCACCTTTATTTTGTGAGGCCTCTTTAACTGGCTGACCACCCAAATAGGACAAAGAACGAATCCCTACATCATCTGATGAAGCTTCTGAATACTGGATTGCATGGTCTAAAGAATGGATAACTGGCATGAAGAGAATGCCACAATTTCCTGAAGCAAAAGATGGACCCAAATTCCAATGGGGGGCCTTAAAGTCCCCTAAACCTTCCTTAACGTTACAAACAATTTTGGAACACCCAATAATGGAAGGGGATTCTTTTAATACTATTTGATAGCATGAGGAATTGATAAAAGGGGACCTACCTTGAAAAGTCATAGGAAAATCATGTGTTCCTTCAACCACTTTAGGACCACATACCTCAGACTAGCACTTATCACCTTCCAAAGCTGGAAGTTGGAACAACATCTGAATCAACAGTCTTGAGATTTGCCTGCCCTTTTTCTTCTACCTTTTCTAGACTTCAAACTGGCCTCCAAATTAGAATCTGTAGACACCACCATTCATACTTTTTTCTCTCTCTACAATCTTCCCACAGAATTGTATGAGAGCCAACCCAATGAAATGGGACTTTTCACTATTCAGAAGTCCAACTTCTAGTTTAAAATCCATTTTCCTTGGGAAATCTCAGTATCTGCAGGAAATCTCAGTATTTTCATGAAGATCAATTTCTGCCAGCATTTTAACCACTCTCCTATCTTTGAAACTGAAAATTTTCTCCAAGGAGATAAAATTGACCTATAGCATTACTGACCCTTCCAAAATTTCTGAATTCCTCCACAGCTCTAAAGGGAGCTTGAATCTATTGCAAAGATGTTTGTTCCTCCTTTGGGTCAAAACCTAGTTTCCACTTTTTAGGCATAGTCTGGAGGCCCCCCCACATCCAATATTGCTTGAGAAGCAGGTTCTCATCCTCCTAGCTTTTCACCATAAAACAAATCTAACTCGGGACTAAAATATGTAATGAATGTTGAGTTTTGTAGCTTGGAGGGTACTTCTAGTCTTGTGTCTTGACTAGAAAGACCTTGATTTGCCTTGTTATGACCTTGAAAAATGTTGAGCCATGTCTGTTATAATGGATTCTCAGAACAACCCCTGCAACTTTTTCCATCTGCCATGCTGAGAAAATGCAACTGAGAAGAATGCAACTTAAAGAAAATTTCCAAACCTAAAATCTGCACAAGAATCTTCACACTATTGTTCCATGTATGCAAAGCCAAAATGAAAACTAGGAAAACCCTCCAGAGCTTCTCTCACCATTAACAATGTCCAATTACATGTAGCATGGAAACCACCAACGATAGTGGCCCTTAACTCTCACGAAGGGGATCGAACAACTCTCCGTTCCCATCAACTCAACACCTTTCACTAGAACAAAAATGAGTCACATATGGAGGTGAGAGGTATCTAAGAGTTCATCCCTACATATTTATTCCTTATCGTGGCTCTATTTTTTTGAATTATATTCCCCTTATTATAGTTAGAGACTTATAAAAATTTAGTTGTTCATGTTTCGTCTTTTAGTGTACCACATGATATTTGATGGTGAAGGCACTACAATAAAACATTGGTGTAAATATTTGAACAACAAATCTACAAAAACGTAAATGAAACCAAACGATATGAAAGGGAAAACATTAAGAAAACAGGTGCCAAACTATGTACAGACCATGTGGTTAAATTATAACAATAAAAACTGAATTACTCAATCCAAAACGAATTCCCTATCTCCATGTGAGTTCAAAATGTATGTACAATAGCTTCACATCCTCAGCGTGTCACTTTGGAACAAACCAACTGAGCTACTTACAGCCAAATAAATTGCTATGGAACACGGTAATTTTATAAATATATTTCATAGAGCGGGAATAGTCAATGTAATGGAGTGTCAAAAGAATAATATCTCAAGTAAAAAATGAAGTAAAGATATCTGAAATCCGAAAGGATAAGTCACAAAATTTTGAAAGTTATTAATGTTAAGAAACAAATTGATAGAGGTCGCTGAAGTTGCAGTCTTTATAGATGGATTAAAGGGCACTATTAAAGGTATGTCAATGACTTAGGGCTAGTTGTCCAAATCCGCACAAATCTTTTTTCAAACTATGCATCTAATTCCTCAGATCAAATGAATGTTAATCTACTCCTTCTCAAGCATGAGGCTGAGTTTACTTGCAAAGGTTTCTTTCCTTGTTCAATTGTTTACAAGTTGATGTGTATTTTTATTTAGAAATACTCCTTGTCTGATGATTTCATCCTTCAAACAGATGATTATTATGGTTAGTATGCCTTCAACAGAAAGTTTTGTTTACTAGTTGGTTGATGATTTAATTCTTCAGACATAGATGATTATTATGCTTAATATTGCTTAAGCAGAAATGTTTGTTTACTAGTTGGCTGATGATTTAATTCTTCAGAAATAGATGATTATTATGCTTAATATGCCTTAAGCGGAAAGGTTTCTTGAACTTGCTGACTCTTGTGCTCTAAATTATTTTGAAATTGCTTACAAATTTGTGGTTTATACAAGTTGTTTCAAGAGTTTATGGGCTTCTAATTGGTTGATTGTGGTCCTGCATGACATGTTTGGTCTTGTTTCTTGTAGATATTGTGGAAAAATTGCACAGTAAAAGGCAGATGGATGCTTTATGGTTTGTCTTTGAATTTGGACTTGTAGAAAAATTTCCACTTGTGCCTTTGTTGAAGGCATATCTCAAGCATCAAAAGGAAAGAATCATAATAAATAGCAAAAAAAGGAAGAGATCATGTTGGGTCATTGGTTTGTTTATTCTTATTGGTGTGGTTCATGCTGCCTTGTCAGTATAAACTATCGAAATATTAACTTGTCATTAGACACATTCTCTGAACACTTCCATGTCTTATTGCAGAATTCAACAACCTCAAAATAAATTCATTCATTGAACAATGTAATAAAGTGCATTGAAGTGCTTCACATCTATAAACTTTACCAGAGCTATTATTGAGTCTTTGGATGTGGTTATCTTTTCAAAGCACACATGTACAAGAATACAATAAATAATATGGCTAACTAATTTCAAGTTATCTTCCTGCGAATAGGGTGTTCCCTTCCATAAACCAGACGACTTGCTTTGCTTCTTTCTAGTGAACAAATTTGGGATTTTTCGTGAATTGTGAGACAATTTCAACCCCATAACGATCGTTTCTTATTTAAAGTTATACCCACTAGATTAGAACCCGCACAAGGAGAATTCCATTCCCGTTTCAAAAGAACTTTCAATCGACTTATACTTCTATTTAATATTTTATGTATTTCTTCAGATCCTTGGCCTGTGACATAAAGACGCAACAGGCTACCTTGCATTTTCTATACTAACACTCCTAAATAATAATAAAGTATGCCCAAATCTGTCATTTCAAATTATCTATGCAACTCATCTTTTGGCTTTTCAATTATCGAATTTGTTACCTATATTGATGAGATAATCTACAACTGAGGCTACAATGACAATATTTGTTATAGTTTTATTCGTGTTGCAATAAAGGTGTTTTTTCTTTAGCAGCACTACAATGCATTGCAGTTTCCATTCAGCAGAGAAGTGTACCCAATAGTAGCTTTGGTTTGTGTGCAAATGGGTTGAATTCACAGTAGACTTAGCTGTTGTTTTGAAGGTGTTTCTTATTTGATAGTACTTCATCTCAACAAATCCTTTCAATCTACACCTTCAGTAGATGCATACAACCTTGGGGTACATGCTACATATCCTAGTTTTGATGTGAGGGTATAGCAACGATGAAAGAAGTGCATCGATTTTATGCATCTTATGGTTGTTGTATGCAAGCATGCTTGTCTAGTGTTTCCAAAACTTATATAGAGCCATATTTAGTATAATTTTATAGTTTAACTTAGAAGCTCACTTTTCTTAATTTAGGTGTTTTTCTTAGTACTATTTTATGCACAGATTTATATCTAAGAAAAGTGCACAGTAGAGTAAGGTTCCATATTTTGAGCAGGGGACACTCTTCTAGGTAGGAGGTACCATATTCTAGGGAGCTTATGTCATGCATGTTAGGTTCTTTATCCTAGATAGAGTTCCATGTCCCTGCCTCCTTGACAAAGTCCTTGCCAAACAAGACACTGGTGGACAGAGTTCTAGGTCCCTAAATTTACATTCATCTCTTGGTTGTGATTTCATAGAGAGATCCCTCTCTGGTTTGGTAGGGATAGATACTAAAATAAAATCTTGGTCTGTGGTTACCTCTCGATCTCCTCATCATCCTGGGACATTCTGGAGGATAACAGAGGGCATGAAAACTAGGGAGTGCCAAGATGTTATAGTGAATGTAAGGTTCCCAAGTCATATACAAATGTAATGATAGTTGTGAGGCCATGACTACCAAGGTTTGTTAGGGAATGCTAGGGCATGCTAACATGTGCCAGATAATATGAAGACATGAAATGGTGACAGTAAAAAAACTCCACCATATATACGCATCAATAGTGACAACCCTCAAAAGACCGTAACCATAAATCGTTGTTGATATGAAATGGTGATGGTCGCTTTCCGTCGTTATAGTCATTATTCGTGACAGACCTTGAATGTCACCAAAACACCTATACTTCTTGCAATGCGAATTTTGGTGACGGTCAACGAACATCACCATATATATGCACCAATAGTGATGACCATTAAATATCCATCACAATAAATCATTGTTGTTCATATGAAATGGTGACGGTCACTATTTGTCATTATAATCAATATTCGTGACGAACCTTGAATGTTACCATAACACCTATACTTTTGGTGACACCACCTTTGGTGACATTCAGTTTTTGGTGACCGAGCCTATGGTCTTTCACCATTGCTTATATGAAATGGTGACAGTCGCTATCCCTCATTATAAATCATTATTGGTGACGAACTTTGAATGTCACTACAACATCTATACTTTTGGTGATGCCACCTTTGGTGATGTTCAGTTTTTGGTGATGGAGGCTATGGTTCGTCACCATTGCTCATATGAAATGGTGTCGGTCACTATCCATCATTGTAAATCATTATTGGTGGTAGACTTTGTATGTCCCTAAAACACCTATACTTTTGGCGATGCCACCTTTGGTGACGAATGCTCTTTTGAACGTCACCAATGAGCTTATGGTGACATTTTTCACCCCTCACCAGTGTCCTTTTTTCTTGTAGTGTACCATAGCATCAACCCATACTAGTTTCTATACAACTTCCTTGAATGAGGATGGTCCATTCTCTACAAGCTCACTCATCAGAGCCATTTAGCTAGTGTACCAATATGTTGACCTCCTTTGCCTGTGCTGTGATGTGGGTGCTCCCACATTCTCTCTAGAATCCTGCAATAGTTTGTCAGCTTCCCTGGTTCACTTCCTTCCTTCTCTAGATGTATTTGTTTGAGTGAATATCTCCACTCTCTGCTCCTCTGCTTGTGGCTGCTCCACAACTTCCGAAGGTTTTTATTTTGGAGCCAAAATCTCCTGATCAAGATGAAACTAAAGCTCCCTCTTAAGAGAACACCTCATTTCCTTCTCGTCATCAAATTTCACATCCCTTCTGACCACTATCATCTTGAGAAATCGAAAGTGCACACAATAGTTGTGAGGTGTGTCTCTGTACCCCACAAATATGCACAACTATGTGGTCGTCTCTAGATTTTTCCTTTCTTCATTGGAAACATGACAATAAACTAATGATCCAAAGATCCTAAAGTGTGACACATCTAGTTTCTTCCTTAAAAACACTTCCTCTGGTGTACTCATACCAAGAATTATGTGAGGACTCCTATTTTGCAAATAGATTGTTGTATTGCATGCTTGAGCCCACAAGTGTAGTGGTAGGCCTTGGTCATGCAACATCACCTTTGTTTCTCCCACAATACTTTTGTTCTTCCTCTCAGCCACCCCATTCTTTTGTTGGTTATGGGGTGTTGTCAACTCCCATTGAATGCCTTTCTTTCCACATAAATTTTTAAACTCCTTCGACACGTACTCACCTCCTGTATTGCTCCCGAGTGCCTTCACTTTCGCTAGTTTCTTTCTCCACAAGTACTTTGAATTCAACAATTTTTGAGAATGTTTGGTATTTCTTTTGCATGAATTAGATCCAACACTTTTGTGAGAAATCATCTACAAATATGACATCATACCTGTTCTTGGAAGTGGAGGATGTCGAGAAATATCCACAGACATCTGAGTGGATCCTTTCAAGGACTTCATGCGACCTGTTTTCCAGATCATTGAAGGTGGATTTTGTGTACTTCCCAAACGTACACCCTTTGCATGTATCATGCTTCTTGAGTGCTCCTTTAGGGAGTGTTACAGATCCATTTGGGCATATCTCTCCCATCATCCATATCAGTGTTTTAGGGCTCATCAAATCCTAATTCAGTTGCTACATGCCTTAAACAAGTCAACCTTTTGAATGCCTCCTTCCCAGACATTTTCATGACTTGAAGACATCCTGAAATGATCTCTAAAGAGACCAACGCAAGTAGGCCCATGTAGGGGTGTGCTGCAGAGCAGTTAAGTCCATGCCAGGGTGCTTTGCAGAGCACTTAGGCCCTCTTTGACCTACGCTGGGCGAGATTGAGTGAAATTCACATAGGGTTTGGGGAATATTCTTATCTCTTGGAGTCTTCTAGAAGTTTCCCTCAGTTATAAACTCCTATGAGCTCGAAAATGGATGAGGAATGAGTTAAGATGCATCCTATCCTCTTATCCCTTCCTCCATGGAACTAATTCTAAGAATGGAAGGCCATTCAATACCCCCATTTATGACATAACCTCCTACATTTTCCTATAAATTGAGAACTCATCTAAGTGATCAAGAGCTGGACTTTGATGAATTGTAAGGAGATAATGTTGCCATGAGAATTGATTTTGAGACAAGTATTGCTATGCTACCGGAGTGTCATGCTTTTGATGTGATGTGGATGGGATCAAAGCTGGATGAGTGACTTCGAATCAGACTTCATGGTTGTAATTCTTCCTTCTATTCAATAAAGTATATGAACCTTTTTCCATATGCATATCTTGTTATATGATGCTTATATGTGTGAATGTATCTGATTCCATTTACTTGTAATCAATAGATCTTTTTCTTTGATTGGTTCTTTGTCTTCTGTTGATGTTTACAGGTACTTATCAAGTGTTTTAAGTACGGGAAGGAGTGACGGGACCGATACAAATGAGATAAGAGGAAAGCTAAACTACAAGTAGGTCTTCTCATCCTCTTTGTCTTATCTATTTCTTATAGGAAAAGGCTAAACTGCTTTAAACTGTTGTTCTAGATATGGCTACTCATCTAGGGAATTAATATTTATCCGTAGATACTAAATTCTCCAAAAAAATTGGTGACCATACTGAAAAGCCAGTCATAAGTCCTGGAAGGGGCAATGTAGCCATATAAGGAGCACCAATATTTTCGAAAGGAGGAAAAGGACTAGGATTCCCATCAAAAGGAATTCCTTGATCGGTGAACTCCAGATTTGTCGCCATATGTCTCAACCTAACATCAACTAAGGAGCGAGCGTGGAGGATGTTATCTACAATCAACTAATTTAATTTTAATCAAAATAACAAAACAAAACAAAAGATGGATGATATAGGCAAAATGATTACCAAGTAACTGTGAATTGCATAATATCTTCTGGCGAACCGAGAAGTATGTGGAGTACTAAAGAAGGTATGTTTTTGATGATTATTTCAGTATCTTTTCATTGAAATTTACAAACCTTTTGCATCATGAACTAGGAAAATGATAAAGAATTATAACAGACCATGTGAGATTAATATGCAAGACGAAAACGCTGACAATTGTCATTTCCTTATGCAGAAAGGAGGAAAAACAAGAAGTTGTCGTTCCAAAGGAAAGGACAAGGATAGGTTAACCGCTGCCCCTTTGACGGGAGACCGAATGCAAACAAGGTAAAGCAAATCAAATCGAATCAGCTCGGGAAAGGAGGTGGAGATATCAGCTTGGCGCAGGAGAGAAAAGAAATGACTGAGGAATAACGGTTTGGCGAATCCCTCAAGATCCTTGATCCTGAGGGATCGCTATTTTATCTATTTTTTCACTTAGATATCTCCGCTGTCACCCTTATAAAAGGGGCAACACGGTTAGCTCGGGGAGAGAGTTAGAAACGGTTATGATTTTATGTAATTTCCTTTAATATGAAAACTTTGATCATCGAGTCTCGTTAAGAACTGGTTTATTGTAATTCCGCTCTATGCATTAATAAAAACTTGGTTATTATTTCATCTCTGAGTCTGGAATAACTTTAAGCGGTGTACCCCTGGAGGCTAAGGGCCCGACCCTGGAGGACACTTGCTCCTGTATTATTATGTTTGGTTTATGCGTGGTTTTCCTATCGACGTTATTTGGTAATCTGGTGTGTTTTATAAATTTACATCACATGCTCTGTTATGTTTAATTCATTAAGGCTTCTATAGACAGAATGATTGTATTGACTCTGCATCATATTACTGTTCTTTTAAGAATTGATCTAATACTGCTAGTCTTTACAGAATACTGTTACTGTTCCATTACAGAGCTTTTGTGCTGTGCACTTGTTCATTAACGTTACGGAATTCATCTTGGAAGTTATGTTCTTTGTGACTGTTGGATTTTGAACAAAGTTGTTCTATTTTGAAATGCAGTCGTATTCTTTCTAACTGAGATTGATACTTGGATCAGATTACTATTTAAGTGTCCTATGTGCATATATGGTTTTCAAGCGTTGTTCCATAATTTATCAGTAATTAGTGCTATTCCATTGGTGTGTGTTATTCAATCTTCCCTTAAGAGTGAAAGATTTCTGTTTGATTCCTGTAGATTACGATTAATGCATTTGATCTAATAGACTAAGAAGTTACTGCTTGTGAGACTTAGTTGATGTTCTATTTCTTAGCTGTTGTTCCATTTCGGATTTGTTGTTCCATTTCGGATTTTTTGTTCCATTTCAGACTTGCTGTTCGATTTCTTAATTGTTGTTCCATTTCTTATTTGTCGTTCCAATTCTTGGTATTGGCGTGAAGAACGATTTCAGACTCTAGTGAGCATTGACATCTACTGTCTGGCTCCCAGATCCACGATCTGTTCTTTGATTTCCTTTTCCATCAGTTTCCAAAGGGATGGGTTATTGCTACCGAACCCTTGACTGATAAGTTTCTTAGTCTTTTGAAGGTGTGATTTAATCTTTTGAAGTAGTTAAGCTGTAGACAATCATCCATTTGCTCTTGTATTTCTGAACACTATACTACTAGCATTACTCTGGTGAATGATAGCCTCAGACTGAGACACTCTTTGAAATAATGAAACGTTCCCGGATTGATATATTAATGTGAGGTAATTATACGTGAAACGGACCCTTTTTATAGCTCTACATTTTGGCGCCGTTGCCGGGGAAAGAGTGTAGCCATTTGTTCTTTTTTTTTTTCCAGAGTAGTGTACGAACCTGTTAGGGAAGAATTGGGTTTTAAAAACAGAAGGTAAGAACCTATGTGTGGAGCATGTAAAAGCCCTGCTCCTCTGCCCACTTTCCTATAGATTTGTTGTTGTTTTGTTTGAGTAGAATTTAGTAGTTAATTTGAGTGCATGACTAAGCAGAAAAAGCCAAAAAAAAAATTCCAAACCTCTACCGAAGCTAGAAAAATCTAAGGGGTCGGTGACCCTTGGCCGAACAACCTTCATAGATGAAATCTACAAGAAAGCAGAATCTCAGCCCTCATTAGGACCCAGGAAAGTCATTTCTAAACAGCCTACTAGTTCCTTTCAGGCCACATGATCACCATCTGTAGCCTTTGCTGAGGTGCATAGTCAAACTGAAGAGCAGGACTTTCAAGAAATTGAAAATTCTACTCCAGAACTATTGCAGGAAGGGAATCTCAGCAATATTTGTGAAGGAGAAGGAGAAACAGGGGAAACTGAGGAACCAAGGTCTCCTATTGGAACAACTCAGCCATTAAACAGCCCAGAAAAGGGAAGTGCTGCAAAAATCATTGTTGAAGAAACTCAATCTCCTCAAACATCAGGCACTCTCATTATCCCAGATAGAGGAAGTGTTATTAAAATTGTCTCTGTTAAAGCTATTCCCTCTCAACCTAGGAATACCCTCCTAGATATCCCAGAAGGATACTGGCATATATTCGACCCAATGGCTCAAAACCAGCCAAACACTCAAACTTCTACATTATAACACCCCATAGTGGATTCTACAGCAAATGCACCTATGAAAGCAATCCCTCTTCAACATATCCATACATTCCACGGTCTTACATCAGAAGATCCGGATGCATTTTTATTTGAATTTGATGTACTGTGCAGGGGATATGATTACACCACCAACCCCCAGAAACTGAAACTATTTCCCTCTACATTAAAAGGGGCTGCTTTAAGATGGTTTATGGGATTAGGTGGCGAGGTTATAAATAACTGGGATCAAATGAAAGAATCTTTTCTGAAAAAATATCAGGACTATTGCAGGTCTAGAGAACTGAAGGACGAAATATTCCAGATGATAGCTAGACCAAATGAAACATTAGAGGAGTATGTGGAACGCTTTCAGTATAATCTTCAAAGATCTCCCTATGCATCACTACCTTTACCTGATAATGTGTTAAAAACAACATTAATAAGGGGCATGAAGGAACAATGGATTGAAACATTAAACATTATGGGAAAAGGAGATATTTATCAAGAAAATTTTGCTGCCATTATTGATTTATGTAGCTCCAGAGGCAGCACAAGAGTAAAAATGGTAGAACATGATCGGTTTGTAAGAGATAATAAAATTCCGACAGAAGGAGTAATGCGTGTAGAAATTGGAAATTTATTGGAAAATTTTAAAATTGATATACTAGGGACACTAACTACACAACTTGATATTATGCAGGCCAAACAAAATCAAATGGAGGCAGAACAGAATTTGGCAATCTTCTGTCCTCGATGCAGGAAAAAGCATAGTCATAAGGAGTGTCCACTGGATGCAGTCCAAACATGTGCCATCTGTACAAAATATCACCTGATGGAAAGCTGCCCCTCACTCCCTGGATTGAAAGCAGTATATAAGGAAGCAGAAGAAGAGCCAGAATCAGTGTATTTACTCAACCAATGCCGTCAGTGGTAGCCGAGACAATCTGGTATGTTTCCAGACCCAACTTCTTCTTTTCAGCCTCCGCAGTATAATGCTCAACAATATAATATGTGGCAGAGTCAATCCCAATCCCCGTTTCCAAACTGGTCACCACAGTCGTTTCCTTCCTCAAACCCGTGGCTGAATCAGGCAAGCCAATCTGGTTGGCCGAATCTTCCTTATACCCCACCATATTGGCAAAGTAACTCATATCCACCACAATGGACTCCCCCTACTTCACAAAGTTCAGCCTGGCAGACAAACTGGCAGAGACCGATGCATCAGCCAGTAGGAACCATTCCGCTCCCTTAACCTACACTACTAGCCTTACAACAAAATCCTCAATATAATCTGAGACTTCAACTTCCAGCCCAACCCAACCCCAATCCAAATAACAGACCGATCCAATCTGTCCAAATCATAGAAACACCAAAAATAGGAGCCGATCTGAGGGAGTGTAATGATCTTCAGTTAAGATCTGGGTGTATTATTGAAACTGAGGGAGACACGACAGTTCAAGTTGACAATCAGTTACCTAGAGAACATCCGTCACAACAAGAGGATGTGAATAAACAAAAAACTCATAATCAAGCAACCACATCCTCTCCCCCATTCCCAGAACGATTAGTCATACCTCGACTTATACAATATCCTGATTTTGACATTCTGGGAGAATTACAAAATCTGTACATAAAAATTCCATTCCTCTAAGCCATTCAAGACATCCCGATATACGCAAAAACTATCAAAGAATTGTGCATAAAGAAACCAAGGAGGAATATAACAAATAATCCAAGAGTCCAAGTCGTCGGCACTCTATCTGACTTACTATCAGGAAAAGAAACACCCATTAAATATGAAGACTCAGGAAATCCAATTGTAACTGTCCAAATTTATGGTCAGACCCTGTCCAATGCCTTAGTTGATCTAGGATCTGCAATTAATATCTTAACAACCACTACTTGCCAAAAGCTAGGCATTACATCTGTAGAACACACTTCTACCTTGCTAGAATTGGCTGACTGATCTGTGGTTAGGCCGGAGGGTACACTGCATGATGTCATGGTATCTGTTCATTCCTGGGAATATCCAACCGATTTCCTGATAATAAATCCCAAAACCCGACTTGATGGACATCCATTGATTTTATGTAGGCCTTGGCTTGCCACTACCGATGCTTATATTGGCTGCCGGCAAGGAAATATGACCATAACCAGAGGACCAAATATCGAGAACTTAGTTCTATATCCTCCAACGCAGCCAAGTGTCACAATAATCAAAACTAATAAGCACCCTGTATCATACCTTACTGATAACATTATATCTCCATTAACCATACAAGAGGCACTTGATTTCAAAGACCAAATAGAAGACGATGCCATTAATAATTTCATTAGTCAAACTAAATCCAGATCCTGCACACAGTGTCATATGATAGAAGCAGCATTTGATAATGAATTAGAAGAAGATCCTTTGAAAGATACGCATGATCAAACAATACCTGTTACTTCTGTTGCAAATAGTAAAATTGTGGAAATTGAACCATGTAAAACCTTAAATATTAATGCCAACCTCACACCCAAGCAAGAAATGAAGCTCATCCATTTGTTAAGGAACTATAAAGAAGCATTTGCATGGGACTATCTTGATATGAAAGGAATTGACCCCCAATTATGTACACACCACATTTATATAGAAAAAGATGCAAGACTTGTTCGTCAACCTCAGAGGAGACTAAATCCTCATCTAGAATATGTGGTAAAAGCCGAACTTCAAAAACTTTTAGAAGTCAATTTTATCTACCCTATGTCTGATAGTAAATGGGTCTCTCCACTTGTGGTGGTACCAAAAAAGAATGGGAAATGGAGAATCTGTGTGGACTACAGAGAGATAAATAAAGCAACAAAGACCACTTCCCTCTCCCATTCATCTACCAAGTATTAGACACTTTAGCAGGAAATAAATTCTTTTCTTTCTTGGATGGCTTCAATGGATACAATCAGATTCAGATTGCCCCTGAAGATCAAGACAAAACTACTTTTACTTGTCCTTGGGGAACATTTGCCTACCGAGTTTTACCTTTTGGCTTATGCAATGCTCCTGCCACATTCCAAAGGGCTATCCTTAGCATTTTTGCATATTTAATAAATGAAGGACTTGAAGTATACATGGATGAATTTACACCATACGGAGATGATTTCGATCCAGCATTAGATACCCTAGAAAAGTCCTACAACGCTGCATTGCTACGAGGCTTTGTTTAAGCCACGAAAAATGCTATATGATGATGACTGAAGGACTTATCCTAGTACATTATATTTCAGTAGTTGGCATTCAGGTAGACCCAGCCAAAATCCAAATAATTTTGCTTATTCCCACTCCTACCACTCAAATGGAGGTACGCAGTTTTCTTGGATTTTCTGGTTATTATAGGAGATTTATAGAACATTATTCGCACATTGTTGCACTGTTGTATGCACTAACTGGTAACGTTGATTTTCTTTGGACAGAAAAATGTGAACATGCTTTCAAGGATCTGAAGAAGCTTGTGTCCACAGCCCCAGTCCTTCGAGGACCAAATTGGGATTTGCCATTTCAGATATCATCTGATGCCTCAGATACAACCATTAGAGCAGTCCTTGGGCAGGAAGAGAATAAAAAACCATATGCAATTTACTACATCAACAAAAATTTATCCCCTGCTGAATTAAACTATACTGTTACTGAAAAAGAATTTCTAGCTATAATACATGCTATCAATAAGTTTAGACATTACATTACTGGATATCCTGTTATCTTGTATACAGATCATTCTACCATAAAATATCTAGCAAATAAGCCTATCACAAATGGCCGAATAACTAGATGGCTGATTTTATTGCAGGAATTTGACATTACAATCAAGGATCGACGTGGCAAAGAAAATCCTGTAGCTGATTTTCTCTCAAGAATTCCAAAGCCAATCGATGCAGCAACAATTGAAGACCAATTTCCGGACGAGCATCTGTTTGCTGTGGCTGTTCAAACACCCTGGTATGCTGATGTTTCCAAGTATCTAGCAGTGGATAAATCACCGAAGCATCTAACCCCTAATGAGAGGAAACAGATTGTTCAACGGAGTGCTCGATTTTCTTGGATTGGGGGCTATTTGTTCCATACAGGGGCAGACATGCATATCAAGATATGCGTTCGAGAAGATGAAATCTTTGACATTTTAAAAGCCTGCCATGACGGACCATGTGGTGGACATTTTTCCAATTGCAGAACTGGACATAAAGTGCTGCAG
Source organism: Pinus tabuliformis (assembly GCA_031772625.1). Classification (NCBI taxonomy): domain Eukaryota; kingdom Viridiplantae; phylum Streptophyta; class Pinopsida; order Pinales; family Pinaceae; genus Pinus; species Pinus tabuliformis. Next base: position 773,599,797 of record CM062805.1, read on the forward strand.
ACAGGGTATTATTGGCCCACGATTTTCAAAGATGCAAAGAAATTTGTCCAGGCCTGTGACAGTTGCTAGAGAGCAGGACGCCCTGGTCAGTCTGATGAGATGCCTCTTAAACCATAGCTAGTCATCGAACCATTCAAGCGATGGCCTCTTGATTTCGTTGGACCAATTAACCCATCATCAAACCAGAAAACATATATTTTGGTGGCAACAGAATATGTCACCAAGTGGGTTGAAGCAGAGGCATTGCCAAGAGCTATAGAGGACTCTGTCATACAATTCTTGTTCCATCTATTTGTACATTATGGCCTTCCAACAGAAATAATTACAGACGGTGGACAACAGTTTGCTGGGAACAGAATAGCTGCAACACTCAACAACTATCATGCCCAGCATAAAATCACTACTCCATACAACCCACAGGCAAATGGGCAGGTAGAAAGCAGCAATAAAATAATAGAAGCAATCCTAACGAAAACCATTGCGTCACATAGACGTGATTGGGCTACCAGACTACCTGAAGCATTGTGGGCTTACAGAACAACATGGAGAAGCACCACTGGTTACTCACCTTATCAATTAGTGTTTGGAAAACAACCCATTTTCCCCATAGAATTCGAAATCCAAACATTACGAACAACACAAGAAGTTGGCTTAGATTTAACCGAGGCACAGATTAATCGATTGCAGCAGATCAATGAGCTGGACAAAATTAGGCTCTCTGCACTTCAAAACACTGCCCTGATCCAACAGCAGCGAGCTAAATGGCATGATGCTCTCATTAAAAATAAAGTCTTCCACGAAGGAGACTGAGCTCTTTTGTACGACTCCAGGTTTCAGGACTTCCCCAGGAAACTCCAGACTCGTTGGTTGGGACCACACGAAATCCAGAAGGTACATGACAATGGGACCCTTACTAAGTTACTCTAATCACTATTGACGGTTCTGGATATGACTTCAAGGCAAGTGGCCACCGAGTTCGTCTTTATCGCAAACCACTTACCCGGGAGTCCTTCTGCCAGCAGCTACGCCAAGACTCCGATATGGAGATTTTGGGGGAGGAAGAGAAGTCTTTCTCACCTGTAATTCATTATGGAATTTATTTCTTTTTACAGTTTGTACATAATTCATTTTCTTGAATCATTTTTGTACATATTTTTGAATCAACGTTTTGCTGCTATTTTTGTTGTTCCTTTTTTTCTCAAAAGAACAAATTTTTCTTCTGGCTGTTCCTTTTTCAAAAGAGAAACCCCCTTTGGATCAGCCGTCATTTGGTTGTAATTTGGTTTTTTTATTTTTTTGTTTCTGTTGTTCCTTTTCCAAAGGAACAACATTTTCGATTTCCGTTGTTCATTTTCTAAAGGAACGGAATTTTTCCTTGTTTTGTTGTTCCTTTTCCAAAGGAACAACATTTTCGATTTTTGCTGTTCCTTTTCCAAAGGAATGAAATTTTTCCTTATTTTGTTGTTCATTTTCCAAAGGAACAACATTTTCGATTTCTGTTGTTCCTTTTCCAAAGGAACAACATTTTTGCTTGTTTTGTTGTTCCTTTTCCAAAGGAACAACATTTTCGATTTCTGTTGTTCCTTTTCCAAAGGAACGACCTTTTTCCTTGTTTTGTTGTTCCTTTTCCAAAGGAACAACATTTTCGATTTTTGTTGTTCCTTTTCCAAAGGAACGACATTTTGCTTGTTTTGTTGTTCCTTTTCCAAAGGAACAACATTTTCGATTTTTGCTGTTCCTTTTTCAAAGGAACAACATTTCTGTGTGTTTCTATTGTTCCTTTTCCAAAGGAACAACATTTTTTTTTATTTATGTTGTTCCTTTTTCAAAGAAACAACATTTTTTTTTTATTTCTGCTGTTCCTTTTTCAAAGGAACGCATTGGTATGTTCTGTTGTTCCTTTTCCAAAGGAACATCGTTTTCGATTTCTGCTATTCCTTTTCCAAAGGAATGACACCTGTGTGTTTTGCTGTTCCTTTTCCAAAGGAATGACACTTTCCATTTTTGCTGTTCCTTTTTCAAAGGAACGGTATTTGCATTTTCTGCTGTTCCTTTTCCAAAGGAACAACATTTGTGCTCTTCTGTTGTCCCTTGCATGATTTTTCTCTCCTTGAGAAACAACTTGTTCCTTTTGCTGTTCTAAATTGAGGATGCTTATTGCTCCTGTTCTTGCAAGTCTTTTAGAATACAACTATGCACTTATGCGATGGATACAAAATCACAACATACTGGAATCAGTCAATCATAAATCGCTATCTTTATAAGAAATTGCTCTGAATTGGTAAGAGGACAGAAGGAAGGACACGCTTATTTATCATCTTTTGCTGCCATTGTTCTACTAATTCTGCTCTGATTGGTTATCTTTATCATGATGATCCCTTTTCATCCTCTTTGATCATTATTTAGGAATAAGAGCAAAGGGTTTGTATCTTCCTATTGAGATGTTAAGACTTCTTCCACCATTCCTACTCTTAAGGAGTGTTGAACCACCCTTTGTGTATAAATAAGGGAAAGTACTTTATGAAAAACAAAGAAAAAAAGAACAAACATGACTTATAAGTTGTCAAATGCAGGATAGGGGGTCTCATCAAGAGCCAGCCTACCATGATCATGAGGACGAAAGCGAAGTGACATTCCCACTATGGCCACCACACCAGGGATATGGTCCAAAAGGTATACCAAATAAAAAACCCTTGGAACAAGAGGTCTCATCACGAGCCGACCTGCCCACTTTTCGCTCCTTCCTCGTGAATGACATTGTGGTTAACTGGTCACCAAGCCAGCATAATGGCCTACATTTTGACATCACACAACATTTCCTAAGCATACACAAAGGATCATGGTTCCATGGGTGAAATAAACAACTCTGCCAAGGTTATGGACACTTGTCGGCAGCAGAGCACTGTTAATGGTATTAAAGTCACATTATTTACACCAATAGGTAAGTTACTAGCACCCTTCTATTTCTTATACCTTAGTAATTAATCATATATTATTTCTCGAACCATATAACACATGAAAATATATTATCACCAATCATGGAAAAGCAGTTGACAATGACCGCATCAGACTTGGAATGTACGACAGATGTCATATCCTCCCAACCTCGCATCATATCACAACAGCTTCTTACGTATTAAGCGATCCAACTCCATGCCTCGATTTCGGTAATTTGCTACTTTTGTAAACATGGCATATTGCCATACGTTGTTGCTTTATGACTCTGCTTCAGAGCGGGCGCTGCTCCTTTCTTTGATGGCTGGGACAGCTTATCACATTGCGGGGAGAGGGGGAGGTTAACCTCATCATTCCCTGGGTTATGTGTCAGCCCACTCTTCGGGAAGTTGTGTACTAGGGTATGGCACGGCTCAACGACATACTATTTTATTTTTTCTGCATGACTTGCTGTTCATAAGCCATTTCTATACTCTGCAGCATTATATTTTGAACAAGTCTTGCATTTGTCAGCTTCTCTGTGTTTCAACAACACGAACAGCTACCGTTACATTAAGAGTTTATAGTGAAACCATGGGAGGAAGATCAATTCGGAGAGAATCGCATGTGTTAACAGTCTCTGTTGCTGCCCGAGAAATCCCGACAAGAGCAGGGTGGCTGACTTATCTCAACCGCTTGCAGGAGTCTAACGAGACTTTGGAAATTCAATTCTTGCAGAATTTGCAAGAGGATTACTCCACAGTGAGGGGGAGACACATAGCAGTCACTGATGACATAATCATAGAAGTCTCAGGACTACCAGCCACTGGACCTGTATGGACGTTAAAAAAGGAAAGATTGCAGAAGGTTATAGAAATCTTCCAGGACGAAGGCCAAAGCCTGGCAATTAGAGGAAAGGGAGATCTACCAGTAGCACTAGGAGAGTCGTGGGCAGAATTGGCAAAGACCATTCAAAGCTACATCACCTGTGAAGGCAGAAAAGACGTGGTAAGACCACGACATCTTAAACTCTTAGCTGTACTAAAGCAAAAATGCTCTGTAAATTTACCTGCATTTTTGAATTCGTTACTTCATGACGTTACATGGAGCATAAAAAAGGCACAACATGTAGAGTCAATTGTTAGTCATCATGGGTTGATTCATTTAATTGTTAGCCATAGCCTCACCCAGCAATAGAGCAGCTAGGAAGAGCTAATTGCCATGATAAATAGGGGATTGACCGCACCATCCCCAAAATGTAAACATGCCACCAGTACATCCGAGCGTCCAGAAACACGCAGGGAATTGGCAAAGCGTAAACATGCCACCGGTACACCCGAGCGTCCAGAAAAACATAGGGAATTGGCAAAGTGTAAACATGCCGCAGGTATACTCGAACGGCCAGAAAAACACAGGAAATCGGTCCGGCTAGCATGACTACGAGGGAGGCTGGAGAAGCCCCAAGAAAACACGAACCAGCCGGTAGAAATTGAAGATGAGCAACCCTCACGGCCAGAAGGGGAGGCCGAGCAATCGCAAGAAGAAGAAGAAAAAGAAGAATAGGCTGAGCAATCTGAAGAAGAAGAAGAAAACGAAGAAGAAGCCGAATAATTTGAAGAAGAAGGAGAAAAAGAAACTGAAACCGGAGAAGATAAGGAAGAAGAAGTTGAGCAATCCGAGCAGGAGGAGGAAACGGAACAATAGGAAGGTAGCCCATTGCAGGACCTAGTGGGAGAAGACGAATTGGCCGAAGTCTTGGCCAATATGGGCGAATATGGCCAACCTTCCAACCCATCAGACCTCCATGCCGAAAAGAAACCGCAGGAGGAGAATGCACATGAAGAACCACATGCAAAGGAGGCAAAAGAAGAGAATCTGCCTGTTCATGATGAAAAGATGATAGGGGATACTGAACAAGAACAATTTGTTCCTAACCAGAAGACACCAGAAGAAATTCCAGAGGAAATAGGGGCAGAAAGAGAGGTCGCCCAAGAAATAACAGAACCAGTTAGGGTTTTTGCCCCGAAACAACCAGAGAAGAACATTGAAGAAACACCCCAGAAGGAAAATCTGGGAATTAGTCACAGTCCAGGCCGCAGTGAACAACCTGCTATTCCTTCAAAGGAAATTTTGGAAATTAAAGAACTGCAAAAGGAACAACAAAGATTATTGAATATAATAGTCCAGCTCCACCAACAGATTAAGATTCTAAAAGCAAGGCAAAGGGTAAAAATGACTTCAGGAAGGAAAAATGTGACCACTCCAGCAAAACCCCTCAAGGCAAAGGGGCGAAGGACCAGAATCCATCCTGCTATTCAAAACGCTGTCGAAAACCAGGTTGTTGTTCCAACTGATGCTGAGAAATAGACTGTTGTTCCAATAGAAAAGGAACAAGAATGGAATGATATCCACGTTACGATAGAAATGGATGAGATGATGACCCGTGATAGGGAAATTTAGACGGAGGCACCACTTTCGGAGTGATAAGAGTTATGAACTCAAAGAAATGCAATAGGAAAGTTCAGGTAAAACTCCCGACCTCCATTGCCGCATGGAGGAGAGATCCAAAAATGGTAACCCTACAAAAGGGTTTGAAGCAAGCTCAGCAAGAAGCATAAAAGCTTAGGGAGCAAACGGTCCCTCGCAAAAAGTATGAAGAGCTGCAGCAACAGCTTAGGAACATCAATCTATCTGAAAGCCAGGCCTTTGAAGGGTGGTGAAGGGAATAAGAGAAAGTCGCAAAGGTAACGCGTAGGTTAGATATAGTTATCAAGCAGATGGATACCTTATGTTCTTTATACAATGAAGTTTTAGCATGTAGAGCCCCTGCCAAGAATTATGCCTTGTTTCTACTGGAACGGTATTTGCAACTAAAAATAAAGGCTGTTAAAGCAGGTGCTCCCATACAAATTAACACAGTCAATGATTTTATAGACTGCTGTAAGCACTACGGGGTAAAAGTCCAGAGACTACTGTGTGAGTTCTATTTACATAACCTTGTATTAGACCAGGAGACCGAGCTGAACCCTGGCCCTTTTGTTGGGAATATCTAATTGCAGGTGTTCATATCATTTGGGGCTATTCAAATTAAATGGCTTAAAGCCTATAATACTTTCCAAAGGCAAGAAAACGGACTAGATTTGTGGGTAAGGGCTAAGCCTAGGGACCTAGTACAGTTGTGGAGAGCACATAGAAACCTCATGAAGACTTCGGGTGTAATTGAAGCATTAGAACCCATGCATGAGGCACTCATTCGGCAGGCATTAGAATACTTTTTCTCTATCAAAGACCTTGTCATTGATGCAGCTAAATTTCGGTATCAAATCTCTAATCCGAATATCCAGCTCAGGGAACCGTTTAAGTATGAGAATTTTAAATTAGCTGCTAACCGCTTGCACCTCTATGGCGAAATCGTTTTGAGGGCATGGCCATCCTAGTTAGGATATAGGTTCCGGAGCCAATTATTTGGCACCCTGCACCTGGATACCAAGCCCTGTATGAGATGCCTGAGGGTCAGACATGCCATTTCTTTGACTACCTAGTTACTCATCATGGTTGTAGGCCTCCACATGAGATTCCATCTCCAGCCTATTCTCTCACTGCCTTACATGTCAACTACAATGTTTTCATGAGGGCATGAAACAGGGTAAGCAAGGGGGTGTGTGGAGTACTAAAGAAGGTATGTTTCTGATGATTATTTCAGTATCTTTTCATTGAAATTTACAAACCTTTTGCATCATGAACTAGGAAAATGATAAGAATTATAATAGACCATGTGAGATTAATATGCAAGACGAAAACACTGATAATTGTCATTTCCTTATGCAGAAAGGAGTAAAAACGAGAAGTTACCATTCCAAAGGAAAGGACAAGGACGAGTTAACCGCTGTCCCTTTGACGGGAGACCGAACACAAACAAGGCAAAGCAAATCAAAGTGAATCAGCCTGGGAAAGGAGGTGGAGATATTAGCTCAGCGCAGGAGAGAAAAGAAATGACTGAGGACTAACGGTTTGGTGAATCCCTCAGGATCCTTGATCCTGAGGGATCGTTGTTTTATCTATTTCTGCACTTAGATATCTCTGTCGTCATCCTTATAAAAGGGGCAGCACTGTTAGCTCAGGGAGAGAGTTAGAAACGGTTATGCTTTTATGTAATTTCCTTTAAGATCAAAACTTTGATCATCAAGTCTCGTTAAGAACTGGTTTATAGTAATTCTGCTCTATGCATTAACAAAAGCTTGGTTATTATTTCATCTACGAGTCTGGAATAACTTTAAGTGATGTACCCCTGGAGGCTAAGGGCCCAACCCTGGAGGACACTTGCTCCTGGATTATTATGTTTGGTTTATGCGTGGTTTTCCTATCGACGTTATTTGGTTATCTGGTGTGTTTTATAAGTTTATATCACATGCTCTGTTATGTTTAATTCATTAAGGCTTCTACAGACAGAATGATTGTATTGACTCTGCATCATATTACTGTTCTTTTAAGAGTTGATCTAATACTGCTAGTCTTTACAGAATACTGTTATTGTTCCATTACAGAGATTTTGTGCTATACACTTGTTCATTAACGTTACGGAATTCATCTTGGAAGTTATGTTCTTTGTGACTGTTGGATTTATGAACAATGTTGTTCTATTTTGAAATGCAGTCGTATTCTTTCTAACTGAGATTGATACTTGGATTAGATTACTATTTAAGTGTGTTGTGTGCGTATATGGTTTTCAAGCGCTGTTACATAATTTATCAGTAACCAATGTTGTTCCATTGGTGTGTGTTATTCAATCTGCCCTTAAGAGTGAAAGATTGTCGTTTGAATCTTGTAGATTACGATTAATGCATTTGATCCGATAGACTAATAAGTTACTGCTTGTGAGACTTAGTTGTTGTTCTATTTCTTAGTTGCTATTCCATTTCAGATTTGTTGTTCCATTTCGGATTTGCTATTCCATTTCAGACTTGTTGTTCGATTTCTTAATTGTTGTTCCATTTCTTATTTGCCGTTCCAATTCCTGGTATTGGCATGAAGAATGATTTCAGACTGTAGTGAGCATTGACATCTACTGTCCAGCTCCCAGATCCACGATCTGTTCTCTGATTTCCTTTTCCATTAGTTTCCAAAGGGATGGGTTATTGCTACTGAACCCTTGACTGATAAGTTGCTTAGTCTTTTGAAGGTGTGATTTAATCTTTTGAAGTAGTTAAGCTGTAGAAAATCATCCATTTACTATTGTATTTCTAAACATTGTACTACTAGCTTTACTCTGGCAAATGATAGCCTCAGACTGAGACACTCTTTGAAATAACGAAACGTTCCTGGATTGACATATTAATGTGAGGTAATTACAGGTGAAAGATACCCTTTTTATAGCTCTATAAAGTACAGGTAGGCAATCTCCCTGAATGATGTGTTTGGTGTATCATAGTGTACAAGGCGGTCGACTTGGTTACCTAAGGATGGATAGAAACCTAGTGTTGTCCTCAGATATATACCTGAAAGTACATGGAGGCCCAATTCGTATTAGCGCTGTCTAATGCGAAACCTCACAGTGAGAGCATTCCCATATAATTTTAGTATTGTAACACCGACCTATATACCCGAAGGTATGTGGATGAGCTACGATATACTTACGTACATGGAATGAGGTATCACACTCGGGATGTATCACAGACAAGTTAGCGACAACTGTTATGTTTTACGACGCCAGAACACATATCTAGCCTAGAACCTCTAAATGTTTTACATTAGGTGGCAATGCTCCATTAGGTTAATTTAGATGAATTTTAAGTTGATATTCTTAACAATTTGCCTTCCAAGGTTCACCACATGATGTATGTTTGCAATTCCTAGAATGCAACTAATAGGATAAGCATTCTTTTCATTCAATTTTAACAATGAAAACCTTAGCTAGTAGGGATAGATCAATCAGATTCTTTTAATCAAAGAACAAAGAACACATCTAATGCAATTTCCCTAAACTATTCCTATGAACACACACAAACTTTTTCAATGCACGATGCAAGTTTTTCTTTTCGATTCCTTTAATGTTATGATGAAAAAAAATGAAACTAATGCACATACAATCAATCAATCTTTAACAAGAACGAAGACTTTACGACAATTCTGTTTCAAGGGAAAAGAAGACTTTTACGACACTTTCTTTCGAACAAAGATTAATCGACTATAATATAACTTTGACGATGAATCGATAATGACAAATAAATCATTTAAGAAACATTAATCAATCAAGTCGAAGTAGGGCTAGCAAAGGAGATACAATCTTGATTTCGGAGACAAGACATTCATTGACTATTCAACAAGAAATCAAACAACAGAAATTTGGCAAAAACTCAATCCAAAGGTGGGAAACTAACCCTAGGAGGATTAGCGCAACCCTGAATGGGGAACAATGTGCTTCATATCACTGTCCCTAAGCTAAGGGTGCTCTGCAACTCACTGTGTCTCTCACAAGCCTACGTTGGTGACAATAAGCCATTTCAAGAGGAAAATTGACACAGTTTTTGACCAAAATTCAATGCAATAACGATGAAATACAATCAATGAAAACAAGTAGGGTCTGCAAGAGTGTCCTAGGAGGTGGATAAGTTACTAGGAAGAATGATCTTCCCCAGTATGGTCACCGGGGGTATGCTGCAGTTCACAGTTGCTTGGTAAACCTTTTTTCCTAGATTACCCCTTTTTTGTTTATTTCTTTTTGTAATAAAATTAATCGAAAATCATGGAGGAACATAAACCCTTACCCCATCGTTCGTGGAGAATAGCGAGAAAACTGCATTTGTCACCCGAAGCTACACCTATTCGGTCAAAGAGGTCTCGTTTAACTGAGTCAAGTACATCAAGAACTCCTGTTTCTTCATATGAATTACTAGAGTCACCCATTCTAGTAAGTACTGAGACTCCAGTTACTCCAACTATTTCTGGTAGATTTGTTATTGAAGAAGAAGTTTCACAATTACCTGAGGACACTATAACTGATGCTAGTGAAATGGTAACCGAAGTTGTTCAACAACAAGTTGATCCTCAACTTGAAGTTGCTCAACAAGAAATTACTTCTAAACTTGAATCAGTTCAACCAAAAGTTAATCCAGAACTTATCATAGTTTAATCAAAAGCTAATTCTGAACCTGAATATGTTCAGGAACCTCTCCTTGAAACTGTTGCTCTTTTACTGGAACATTTGGACTTCGAATTTGAACATTTAGAAGTTGTTACTTTACCAGAAGACGATCAATTGGTTAACCCTCAGACATCAGTAACTACTGAAACTTCCACTTTACCAACACCATAAGTCTATTATGACCTGATGGTGAAGTTCTTCCACCTGGTTTAATTGCCGTTGAGGAATAATTTGAGGAAGATACTACACCTGGAACTCCATTCCATTTTGGAACAGGGCTTTATCTTTACCCTCATACTCCTCATTTTACTGCTCCTTTTGATCCTGCTTCTTTTCAAGTACCTGTTGATTCTTTAGGACATCTATTGGGTCAGTTAACTATGGCTAAACAACTGTCAACATCCCAGACTGTATCATCTGATGCAGTTGCGGCAGAATCTTCTGTCGCAACCTCTTCGATGTTTTCTACTACTCCTGAGTCACATCTATATGGTGAACCGTCTGTCTCGGTTGGTTATGAATATTTATCTCGAACCCACTTAGGGGTTGCTTCTACACCATGATCGTCACCCATGTCCTTTACTGGAATTCTACCTGGTTCTTCATTTATGGGAACTCAATAGTTTGATCCTGCATATCAATATCATACTAGGAAATCTAGTCAACAATGACCTATGTATCAATTACATACTAGATTGCCACCATATGGAGAGAAATATGCATATTCACATTATCCTCCATATCCTGGAGGACCATCATATGGAAGTATCCCACCGTATTCAAGTCAGTCTAGAATGCGAGTCTGTCAATGGCAACCAATAATGCTAGTTCAACCAAGGCTTGTGTATCCTACACAACCAATGAAAATTGTGCCAACTGTTTCTACTACACCTGTTGTTACTACTGTACCCCAGTCACAAGTTCAAACGGTTATATCTCAACCTGTAGAAACTGGTCCTTCTACCTCCCAACCATAAGTTTCAGGTCAGCAGGCCCAAGTTTCTCAAGCTATTGTACAAAAACCGCTTGTGTACGGGGTCCAACAACCTCAGGTTAGTGTACCTTTATCTGGAGTGACTCAGGCTTACACTGGTATAGTTTATTCACAACCTGGTCAAGCTAACATTGGGGGGAAATATCAGTGTCAACAACCTGTACCCCAACAGCCTTAGCATATCCAATATCAATAGCCTCAATTTCAACAATTCCAACCCCAATTTGGACTTGCCCAACAAGATCAACTTGGGTTTGGACAATATCAAGCTTACCAAGGTCATGGTCAACAAGGCTTTGCTGGTTATGGACAACTGCAAATTCAACCTAGTTATCAACAACCACCTTTTACTGGATTTGTTTAACAACCACCTTATCAACGTTACCAGAAACAGATGCCCTATTTTGGTATGCAAATACCTATTGTTTAGGAAATTCCATCATACCCTCGATATGCTCAACCTGCCTTGAATCAACAGTTACCGTTTGTAGAAACTCTTGAATTACAAGATTTAAACCGGCTCACTAATGATCCTTTTTTATATGCACCTTGGTGGCCGGTAATTCTGCATAAGTTACCTTCTGACATTCCAAAATTCAATGGAAATCTCGGAGAAGACCCATCAAATCATGTCATGACTTTTCATTTGTGGTGTTCATCAAACTCCTTGAATGATGATTCAGTTAGACTTTGTCTTTTCCAAAGAACGCTTACTAGTCCGGCTTCGAAGTGGTACATTGAGTTACCACGAGCTTCTTTTGATAACTTTATGACTTTAGCCACCACATTTTTTATCCATTTCCAGTTACCTATCAGATACGAGACTAGAACGAAACTCCTGACCAACTTTAAACAGAATACTGCTACTCATATAATATATCATATTCATGAGTGGCGGCGTCATCATTGAATGGTTAAAACTTATGTTCCTGATCAACTTTTGGCTGAGTGGTTTATAAAATCCTTGTTGCCATCAATCACCGAGGATGTGGCGAAAGGTGGATTTGTCACAAAAGAGAAATTAATTGCTCGTGTCCAATATTTGGACTTGATTTATACATAGTCTGGCACGCTCTATGACAATATTCTGAATGCACCCCGACCAACTTTTACTTTTCCTCCACCACCATCGAGTAAGGAATCTCATGTCGATGATAGTGTGATTGGTTTTTTGAGCACACAAACGGCAGGTAGACCATCTAGTCAAACACTTGCCATTTCCAATAAAACTTCAAATGCATCAGAAAACACTCTAGCTTCTGAAGTCAATTCTGTGTCATCTGACAAAGGAAAGAATCAAAAGAAACCAGGAGGCAAGAAGAAGGGGAGAAACAAGAAGAAACAAGATAATCCCCCTCTAGAGAAATCATTTGATTCCTCTACTTCGGCAAGGAAACCTCGTTATCCATGTCTAATCTGTAATGACGAGAATTTTACAAGAGTTTGTCCACATCGCTTGGAAGTCTCTAAGATTCTAAAGACTTCTAACACATCTACAATGTTTACTAATCCATTTCCAAACCCAGAGACACATTTGGTTGCGACAAACCATGCTTTGACATCCTAAGTACTTATGTTATCCGTTACAAAGCCTAAAAATGAATTTTTGGTGTCGACATGAAATAAATATTATGGAAATCCATCGTCATCATCAAATAATCAGGCCATTGATCAACCTAATCCCTCGACTTTGACTTCATCTAAAAATATTCCACTGCCTATTGTGCCAGCATTGACAATAAAACCACCAAAGGGAGTTGTACATAAATCGACATTTAACCCTCGATCTCTAGCAGCTAAGAACTATAACATAGTAGAAGACATTGCTCAATCACCTTCTATTATGTCGACGCTTGAGGTGTTACAAAAATGTCCCTCCCAGAAGCAGGCTTTGCTATTAGAAATTGGTGGAATAGACCCTACGGATTCCAATCTTATGGTTTTCAACCATGTGGGATATACACCATAGTTACTGGCACAATTAACTTTCATAATTCAATTCAAATCTCTCAATAAAAATGTTCACCGAACTATTATTGATGAGGGGGCATCTACTTGCATTATGTCAATGAGCTGTTGGAAAACACTTGGTTCACCATCATTGTCACGATCACCAATAATGTTAAAATATTTCGATGGATGCACACATACGCCTTGTGGGATTTTGTGTAACCTGCAAATTGAACTAGGGGAAGGCCATGGGTATATGCTATGACTGTTGTGGTTTCCACGTACTTTCGTACGATTGCATTCCCTCATAAAGGTGGAATCACAGTTATCAATCAGCTTGCCTTCTTTGCATCTAGTTCTCAAGATATTGGAAGAATTCCATTGGTACATGTACCCCCGATATCACTTCCAAATGTTGATGTAGGTCTCTTTAAATATCCTTCCCTAATGGGTACTTTTACGCTACCGCCACCATCTAATTTGGCGGAAGTGGCAAGAGTAGAGACTTGCAACATGATTTCCTCCACCTCATCTAATTTAATGAGGATTACCAATAGTTTTGAAGTTGATAGTAATACTGAAGTTATGACACTAAGCCCCATTGAGCTTGCATAGCAATCAATTTTTTTGGCTTGCGCGGAAAACCCAAATCCACTTTCACCACTTGTATGGGTAGATCGTTCATTAGAAATTGGTACTTCTTGTTGGGCCTCCAAAATGTCTTCAAAATGACATCCACTTTCACCTTTATTGCCATCATTTCACTCACATGTCACATCTCCATAACCATATAACCTTTCATTAGCCACCATTTTCATAAATATATGGGTTAGGATCCTTATTTACCAAAGTTATTAATTTTATGTGTTTAAAGTGAATTTATAATTAAAAACTAGGAAATTAACATGGTTTCATGTATCTATATATGTGGTTTGAGTTTCATGATATGTGTAGGTTATTTGGAAGCTTCCAAGGCACCCTTATGTGGCCTCCAATGCTCAAATTTGAATTCTCTTCAAAGGAGATTTGGATATGTGTCCTATTTGAATTGTAACTCTATGAGGTGTCTCATCATTTCCTATTTAGAATAGAACTATATGAGACACCTAGGGGATATGTGTCTCATTATGAGCTATTTGGTTGTAACTATATGAGATTTTAGTGGAACTTCATTAAAGAGGGTAGCTTCTTATGTTTTTGTATAATAGGAGAGTCTTTTCCTTTGAAAGGCATGTGTAAAGTTGGGGAAATGCTCATGTTTTTAATATAGAATTTGGATTTGACACCATGCTCATGAGTAATGTTCAATTTGATTTGGTTATGCTTGTATATGGAGCTTCTTCACTTGCCATCCTCATACACCATTGGAATGGCCATCTAATGATTGTGAGATTTAATTGCTTTTATAGATTAAAGTTCATTTGCTTTCTTAGTATTAGTTTTAGAATGACTGTGTAATCTTTGATTTTCTAAAAACATTTCAATAGGGAATATTTATGTATTTTCTAATTGGATTAAGTTTGAGGCAAGGGCTCATAGTTATTTAGTTTCCTTTCATGTTCTATTATTTACTTTCTTAGAACAAACCATCAATTCATTGTATAATTGAATTAAGGATTAGGCCAAGAAGGTGACTTCAAATTGGGTGATTGAATGTTCAACTTATGCAATCATTGAGCTTTATTTTTTCATGCATTTATATTTTAAGATCCTCATTTAATTGCATTAACTAATTTTTCTAAAGATCATTTCAAGAAATTGATTTAATCATATTTCAATATTGAATGGTTGAATATTGAATACATGCAATTACTGAGTTATTTTTTGCACACTTTACTTGCTTTTCTAGGACATTAGAAGTTAATGTATAAACAGTTACTTACACCTCATCTCATTTCATAAATGGATGTTGGAGTAACTAAGTATACATTAGTTGTTTTTTATTTCATAGGTTAGTTTAATTTCATTTTTATTATTTGATTTCATAGATTAGATGAATTGGTTTTCGTTATTTTGTAGCTAGATTGATCTAAACTAAAAGATAATTTCTAGTACATATAGTTCACGCACGCTTCGCAAGTTTTACGAAACCCTCAGTTTGACAATTAAATGATAGGCAATCACTTTGCCCCAACATTTTGGCGTTGTTGCTGGGGAAGTGTGCATAGGAACTAGCTTTTAGTCTAGAGTTCATATTTTTCATTTTTTTCTAGATGCATGATTAAAGCATGTAGATGCATAAATCATTTAGTTGCATATCATTTTTTTTTTCGATACTAACCATTTATGGAGAAAGGATCTAGAATGCAGCCAAAAGACTACATTGAGGAATGGTATCAAGAAGTAGTTACGCCACAATATTCATCAATTCTTCAAGAGATCCTTGCGGCAAATCGAAAGGTCAAGTCGATTTTGCATATCCTTACAAACAATTAGGTGCATTTTTCAAGTTGGGATATGAACATTTCAAAAATTCTAATCCATAAATGGCTTCATTGGAAGCATGAATATACTTTAAAAAAAATAGTTTTTAGATAGGTAAGAAAAATAAAAATAATTTTTTATAGTTTTTAGGATAAATTTGATGTTTTGTGGTGCAATAAGAACCACCCATCTACTAACCTTTGGTAGGAAAAATTTGCAATAAAACAAATGGTTGAGAACAAGGAGCACAAGTGAATATTGCAAACAATAATTTAAGGTATGAGATCAAGTCTTTTCATTTTTATTTTTTTTTGCATAATTTACAGAGGAATCAATTGATAAAATCTTGACTATGCTAACAAAATAAAAAAAAAATCTCAAATATGCTCTCCTCCTGCACTTCTTGTGACCTGGAGGATCAAAAAAAGAAATTGTTTTGTTAGTATATCATAAAAATTATTTAGCTACGAAATGCAATTCTGCAACTAATTTCTGTTTTCATGATTTGATTTAATTTAATCTGATTTTTCAAACAATAAAAATGCATTTTCTTTTTTTGTTTTGTTTTGTTTAATGAAATATATATGTAATTTTTTAAATTTTTTGGAAATATAACATGTATAATTTCATTAAAAAAACATAGACAAAGAAATACAAAACACATAAAAAAATTAAGCATAATAAAACAAAAGAAAAAAAAACCTTCAAATATACAAAACTTCAAGCACCATGCAGCTACGACAAATTGCTGAGACTGCCCACTCACAACAAAGACAAAGTCAATTGGAGTCTGGTGTGATGTGTATAGTTAATCTTTGAAACACACATACAATCATTTTCCCAAACCTTGAAAGGAAGAGGCATCATCAGATCTCTCTTTCTTGAAAGGTTGGAAGAGGTGGTACTGGTGAGAGACGAAGTGGTCCAAGAGAAGAATCAATGTTTGAAGTTTGAGCAATCTAGAGGCAATTAGATTCCAGTTGATGCATCGGAGGGACTTTCAGGAATGGATTATTATGTGAAAATTGATAGTTGAGGCAAAAGTAGTGGTTTCAAAAGCATCTGTTCGAAATGGAGATGAAGATCCACCAGTTTATGATCCAGTTCCGTATCCAGAGCGAGCTAGCCCAGCGACTCAACCATGGCACCTCCACGCTAAATCGAAGCAACCTTCCAAAACCTAAAAATCAAACCACACCAATTGAATTCATAGCGATTCCTAGAAAACACAGAACTTTAAAAAAACGTCAACCACAACAGTGATTTGAGCATTTGCCATAAATGCGTAACAACTGAAAAACATCAATTTTTAAATGCAATTTCCGGCCAAATGAAAAAGAATTTAGGAAAAATGAGACATGGGTTTTTTTCGAGAACAGGGTAAATTAGATAACCTAGAAACAGTTTCCTTAATTTCGCAACTGTTTGAGAGAAATCAGAGATTCTTCTGGACCCTGTTTCACTAACTATGTGAGAAAAAAACAGTTTTAATTAATGTGCAGAGACAACAATTACAGACATGCAAGAACCAAATCCGGTTATTGGAATGCTATGGGGGTTTGAGGAATCAGGACTGTGATTTATTTTCACTAAATCCATGGATTCTCTGCCACGAGGAAAAATGGTTTTCAATTAAATACACAGTGAATTGTTTGAACACGACACGGGTGTTCAAAATGTACACGCATTTCCTCCTCTCTTGAGCGTTAGATTTTTTTTTTTCGTTGGCTTTACAGTCACTCTTGCTTACTTATCCCACTCCACCGGTTCTTTCTCAATACTAAACACTTGTTCAGCATTTACTGAAGTTATGCCTTCCAAAGATGCATTGCTTGGAATCGTGAACAAGTAAAGAAACTTATCCAGTTTGCTGAAAGAGGACCGAGTTGGAATACGGAATCTGGGTTTGAAGTTACATGAAAGTGTTGAAAAAGATGAATGTTTAACTTGAGTGAATTGTAGTTAGTTTTTCCAATCTTGGAACAGATAGAGAAATTCCTCATCGATTATTAAACTGAAGCTCTGTTTCACACTTCTTTTTCTCTTCAAAAAAAAAAAGAAACTATTTTTTCTAAAAAAGGTATTGCAATTATCACTGGATTATAGTCTAGTAAACCACAACATTGTTTCTTGATTTTTGAATTCATTTTTGGTTATTTATTGGCTTGGGTTATTTGTTCAAAATTTTAGCTACGGAAACTGTGCATATTCGGTAGCTGATTACATTCTGCAGCTGAACAATGATTCTACAGCTAATCAACAATTCTGCAACTATGCATTTAACTCAATGATTTATTTGTAAAACAATGCATTCTAACCATTTCATCTGCTTACATCATCTTTCACTGAAGCATCATGTTCCCATGGCACATTTTACATGATAATTTTCACTGTTTCATAAAAATTTCAAAACAATCTAACTTTCTCACACAACATCGGAATTCAATGATTCAAGCATCGTTGGAAATATTTAGACGAGATCTACAAAATGAGGAAGATATTATCAGATTTTGAGACAATAAAGAATGAAGAAATCGCTGAAAAAAACAACAGGTAACTTGAAGCACTACTTTCGACATAGGTATAAACTCTTTTGGTTTTCTTTCATGAACTTGTTTTATAGCACCGTTTTTTTTTTTATGTAAATGTCATTAACAGAGAGATTGATCACCTCTCTATTTTGATAACTTTACAATCCATTGGAGAAGAAGTACTAGTTTTTTGCAGGTTCCAGGAGGAAGAACAGATGACCATAAGCAAATAGTGTTTCTCAAAGACCACATTTATTTCACAAGAAAATAATCAGAGCAGTAGTAGAGATGAAACATCAATGCATGAGAACATGCTAATGCATATCAGATCCAGAAGTTCCAAGCCTTTCAGATTTTAGTGTTTCCATTGCATCCATATTCCTTTAGTCAATAAAACCTTCATCTCATTTCCTTTGCAGTCACATTGCATTTCACTTAGTCAGTCAATAAAATTCTCATCTCATATTTTCCTGCCTTGCTTTCACTAACTCATAACCCATTTTCATAAAAACATTCAGCTTGCCTACATGCTAATTTTTCCTTTTACTTTCCATTCACTTGTCATTTTCCTTTCCGTTAAATAAACCTTTATCCACTGCAAAATTTTCCATTCATATCCCTTTAAAATCATCGTTTCATGCTCGCGTTAGATGATGGAGGATTCCTTAAGGCCTTCCTTCTAACAAGCCTTGGCCTATCGACATCAACACATTATCTAGGTCCAAGGCTAGAGTCCTCATTAGTACCTTGAGGCTTGAATGCCATAATGATAGGCTCTCTCGCCAACAATCATGGGAATACATCAATGTCTCTTGATCATTGGATCTTGTAAGTGGCTTGACATCGGCTTACTTATTCGCCCTTCGCAAGATGTACTTAGGTACCTTGGAACTTGTTGACATTAATGGCGAGTATGTCTCGCATTGGTTAACGACATCCATTAATGGTCGGTAATCCAATGACCTGTCTTCATGCTCGACATCGACATATTTATTCACATGACTAGAATTGTACCATCAGTTTCATAGCGATTGAAAACTATATCATTTCAGTATTTTGCAGCAGATACAACAGATTTAGCAGCAAAAATAAAGAATCCACTTCATAACCTCATCCACCATTTATGCAACCAAGAAGCAGATGAATTCTACATTTCATTCTATGATCCAGAAGCAGCCACACTCTTCAATTTTCATAACTCATGCACATTGAAGGTAAGTGAAGGTATGTGGTTTTCTAATTTTTAATCATGCAATTCCTTAAAATACTAAAATTGTAACTTTGGGAAATTCCTTACTTCCTCTTTCACATTGTCATATCTTTAGTTTGGGGTAAGGGACATCATTTCATATTCATATATCATACACCATCACATATTTTCATTGCATCCTAACATACTTTGTCCTAATCAATTATGATTGCATTATGGTTCAAAAAGTTATATGATTTGCAAATAATGTCTAAATTAAGAGCACACTATATGGCTGATTTTAAATATGCATTCTTAAATATGTTCAATGAATCTTGTTGCAACAAAAAGAAACAAGGTATTGAAATACAAGAACCAATACCAATTAGAATTTGGTTGAAACACAAAAACCAACCATACATGTTGCAATTCAATGTATGACAAGGAATACTTTGTAAAAATAAATAAAATTGTCAAAAACAAAGTTTAAGGACATATGATATAATCCAAGCTCATTCAAAAGCAAAAACGTTGAAAGAAAATCAAAGGAATTAATGCAATATTTGCATGAGGACATGCAATTGCTCTAGTTGGGGGGTATGTTGGGCCTCCAAAATGTCTTCAAAATGACATCCACTTTTACATTTATCACCACCATTTCACTCACATGTCACATCTCCATAACCATATAACCTTTCATTAGCCACCATTTTCATAAATATGGGTTAGGATCCTTATTTATCAAAGTTATTAATTTTATGTGTTTAAAATGAAATTATGATTAAAAACTAAGAAATTAACATGGTTTAATGTTCTATATATGTGGCTTGAGTTTCATGACATGTGTAGGTTATTTGGAAGCTTCCAAGGCACCCTTATGTGGCCTCCAATGCTCAAATTCGAATTCCCTTCAAAGGAGATTTGGATATGTGTCATATTTGGATTGTAACTCTATGAGGTGTCTCATTATTTCCTATTTAGATTAGAACTCTATGAGACACCTAGGGGATATGTGTCTCATTATGAGCTATTTGGTTGTAACTATATGAGATTTTAGTGGAACTTCATTAAATAGGGTAGCTTCTTATGTTTTTGTATAAATAGGAGAGCCTTTTCCTTTAAAAGGCATGTGTAAAGTTGGGGAACTGCTTATGTTTTGAATATAGAATTTGGATTTGACACCATGATCATGAGTGATGTTCACTTTGATTTGGTTATGCTTGTATATGGAGCTTCTTCACTTTCCATCCTCATACACCATTGGAATGGCCATCTAATGATTGTGAGATTTAATTGCTTTTATAGATTAAAGTTCATTTACTTTCTTAGTATTAGTTTTAGAATGACTGTGTAATCTTTGCTTTTCTAAAAAAATTTCAATAGGGAAGATTTATGTATTTTCTAATTGGATTAAGTTTGAGGTAAGGGCTCATAGTTATTTAGTTTCCTTCATGTTCTGTTATTTAATTTCTTAGATCAAACCATCAATTCATTGTATAGTTGAATTAAGGATCAGGCCAAGAAGGTGACTTCAAATTGGGTGATTGTATGTTCAACTTATGCAATCATTGAGCTTTATTTTTTCATGCCTTTATATTTTAATATCCTCATTTAATTGCATTAACTGATATTCCTAAATATCATTGCAAGAAATTGATTTAATCATATTTCAATATTGAATGGTTGAATATTGAATACATGCAATTACTGAGTTATTTTCTGCACACTTTACCTGCTTTTCTAGGACATTAGAAGTTAATGTATAAATAGTTGCTTACACCTCATCTCAAGAAGGTAACACTTCATAATTGGATGTTGGAGTAACTAAGTATACATTAGTTGTTTTTTTATTTCATAGGTTAGTTGAATTTCATTTTTATTATTTGATTTCATAGATTAGATGAATTGGTTTTCGTTATTTTGTAGTTAGATTGATCTAAACTGAAAGAGAATTTCTAGCACATATAGTGCATGCACGCTTCGCAAGTTTTATGAAACTCCCAGGTTGACAATTAAATGATAGGAAATCACTTTTCCCTAACACTTCTTTGAATCCTTTTTCACGTATATTTTCTACGGATGATGGAATTTTCCAATCAGTGATGATAGGAGAAGAAACTTAGGAAGATCATGATCATCGTTCCCATCTTCCAGATGACATCAAATATTATTCAAATGAACTTAACCACCCTTCAGTTGTTGATTTCCTTTCGAATTCTATTTTCATACATACAGAAGATTTCGAGCGAAACCTATCAAATATTGAAGAAACGATTTCTACTAATATTTCGACCAAACCTAATGTTGTAAAAAACATTCATGTTGGAAAATCTTGTTCTCCATCAAAACTTGATACTTACCGTACTCTCTTTCGTGAATTTCGAGATATATTTGCATGGTCATACGAGGAGATGTCAGTCATTGAATCTAGTATAATTGAACATGGAATCAAAATGTATCCTGAAGTCAAACTAGTACGATAACAGCTTCAAACTGTTCATCCAAAGAAAGTTGTTGCCATTAAAGAAAAAGTTGAAAAGCTTTTGCATGTTGGTTTCATTTACCTTGTACCTCTTACTGATTGGGTTTCCAACATTGTTCCTATCATAAAAAAGCAAGGGACAATTTGAGTATGTGTCGATTATAGGGATGTAAATCAAGTTTGTCCAAAAGACAATTATCCTAATCCTTTTATCGACCATGTTATTGATGAATGTGCCGGATTCAGAATTTTCTCATTTATGGATGGTTTTTCCAGTTACAATCAACTCAATATTTGCCCACAGGACCAATCTAGAAAAACTTTTATTTGTCCATGGGGCACATTCACTTATAGGAAAATCTCTTTCGGTTTGAAGAACGCAGCGGCCACATTTCAGAGGGCAATGAACTATGCCTTCAATGACATCAAGCATATTTTTCAACCTTACCTTGACGATTTACCTGCTCATTCATGAAAGCGGACTGATCACCCGCAGCATTTGAGAGCTATTTTTTACGGTGCCAACACTATAAGATATGACTCAATCCACACAAATGTGTGTTTTTGTTGGTTCTGGTCGATTGCTTGGATTCTTAGTGTCTAGAGATGGAATTCGAATCGATCCTCTAAAGGTTCAGGTAATTATTAACTTGCCTCCACCTTCAAATATTTTACAATTACAGAGACTCCAAGGGAAGACTAAATTTTTGAGGAGGTTCATTCCTAATTACGCTTAAATGGCTAAAGGTTTTACACGTCTTTTGAAAAAGAGGATACCCTTCCATTGGGATCAGGTTGCGCAAGCTTCCTTTGATGCTCTTAAAGATATCTTTATTAGAACATCATTAATGTATTCTTCAAATTATCAAAATGACTATTACCTGTATCTCACCACTATAGATACAACCATTGGTATGGTTTTAGTCTAAGAGGAAGATGGGATAGAACATCTAATATATCATTTGAGCCACAATCTCAATGATATAGAAAGTAAGTACTCTTATGTCGAAAAGTTAGCTTTGGAAGCTATGCAAGTTGTTTAGAGATTTTTTCACTACATCCTGCTCCAAAAGACCATTGTCATTTCAAATTGCAACCCTATGGCATATATTTTGTCACGTCAATTGCTGGGGGGAAAATACTCATAATGGATAGTCATTTTGCAAGAGTTTTATCTGGAATTCATCAAGTCCAAATCAAAGAAATCTCTCGTTTTCGCCAAGCTACTTTGTGACCTTCCCTCGACCTCCATTGATTCAACATTTGAACCATCGATTTTGGATGAGTCTCTGTTCCCGATATTGTTATCAGACCCATGGTATGGAGATACACTAATTTATCTCCAGACCCAAACTTTCCAGCCTAATACCTCTCACTCGCAACAATGATGTATCTGATACCAAGCCAAAGATTATCTGATCATTGGTGACACTCTTTACCATCAAAGTATCGAAATGATTTTACGGAGGTGCCTCACGCATGAGGAAGCTGAGAAAGAATTGAATGATTTTCATTTAGGTGCTTGAGGTGGACACTTATCTGGATATGCTACCGCACAGAGAATTCTCCATGTTGGTTACTTCTGGCAAACTATATTCAAAGATTGTATTATTGCTATCAGAAGTTGTCATGCATGCCAGATCTATGACCACAAAGCTAGATTACCACCTGCACCATTGCATCCAGTCGTTGCTGTTGGACCATTCACAAAATGGGGCATTGACTTCATGACATGTAACCCTCACTCGGCCGGGGGGCATGGGTACATTGTAGTCACCGTTGACTATTTTACAAAATGGGCCGAGGCGATGCCAACATTAAGCAACAATGGTGAAACAACTGCTCTTTTCTTTTTCAACCACATGGTTTCTCGGTTTGGTGTACCAAAAGCCATAGCTACAGATCATGGATCACATTTTCACAATCACATGATGAGTGAGTTAACTGCCAAGTTAGGACTGTCACATGATAGTTCTACTCCTTACTTCCTGCAAGCTAATGGACAAGTTGAGGCTATCAACAAGGTCCTTAAGCGAATGTTGCAAAGAATGATACGGTTTCATAAGAAAAACTCACATTTAATCATGTACTCAGCTTTATGGGCATACCAAATCTCTGTGAGGAATGCAACTAGATTCACACCCTTTTAGTTGGTGTACGGTTAAGAAGCAATCTTACCGATACAATATGAAATTTCATCTCTCAAACTCGCGATTAACCTGTTACCTGACACTTCTGAAGAAGAAGTGTGTTTCTTGGAATTTATCCATTTGGATGAAACTCATTGTGATGCCGCATTGGCTAACAAAGTGCATAAGAAACAAATAAAGGCGCAATACGATAGAAATTTCAAGCCTCATATCTTCTCAGAAGGAGACCTTGTCTTACTTTACAATCAGGAAGCTGATAAAATTGGAGTAGGAAATTTGAACCGCTATGGATGGGTCATTATATTGTAAAGCGTGTTTTGGCAAAAGGTGCCTACGAGTTAGTGGATTATGATGGGATTCCATTGTCACAGCCCCAAAACAGGCTGTACCTCAAACATTACTATGCTTAAGTAAGTGTAGTAAAACTCACTGTATATATGATTTCATTGCATGTGTGTGTGTGTCAGTGTGTCTTTTAGAGTTTTTTTATCTGGTTAGTAATCTGCTTTGCATTTTTGCAAATGTGAGAATATTCGGAACCATTTGTTGGTTATGTCGATGGTGCTAGTCATAGTATGCAGAACCTATCTTCTGCAGCATGGGTTATTTTCGCTTCAAGTGGCAAGTTAGTGAGTTTTCAAGGGATTTATATCAGTCATTCAATGAACAATAACGTTGAGTATAACGCATTGATCGAACTTCTCTTTGATTCCATTTCACATGGCATTCGCTGAATCATCATTAGGATGGAATTACAACTCATTGTATTACAACTTACAAGTGTGTATACCGTCTAAAACCCAACAATTCTTCATATGTTCCTTAGAATTCGTATTTTGGAAAGGCATTTTGAATACATTCAATATCAACATATTTCCAGAAACTTTAGCACATTAACTAATTCTCTAGTGAATTATGTGTTAAATAGACATTTGCAACACATGTAAAAGTAACATTTTCAATTCACACCATTAGTTGAATAGGATTGCACATAACCATAAAAAACTCTGAAAGTAAAAATAGATAGATGTTTTAAAAGTTTTTACAAAATTTGTGTCCAAGAAAAGTTTGGTCATTTGACCCAAAAAATCAAAATGCATGCAAAAAACATCCTAAGTAGACCTAGTGATGCTCATGATAACAAGTCACAGCCCGTGCTATCATGCGCAAAAGCCTCATCCAGTGGCTAGGAACACCAATAGTGTGGCGCCGCAGCCTCATATGTAACTCCTCGATCTGGATATTCAGAATACCAAGGGTTAATCCCTCTATGTGACCCTGTAACTCTTCCAGTGTCTCGGCCAAATCCAAGTCCTGGAGAACTGCTCTCCCAATATTTCTCCGCGTTGGCCCACCTACCTCCTATTGGTGTCTCACAGGTCGAACAGTACCCACATCTGCATGCATGAGAATGGTTTTAGTTTACTCTTCGAAACATTAAAAACACAAAAACATGTAGAAACTTGAAAATCAAAAAACACTTTGGTCAAACAATTTACCTATAGCACCCCATTATGCTCCAACTGGTAGAATCAAGTTTGGATCTCCACGAAAATCCATCCCTGAGTATGGATGCTCCTCGATGACAATGTGTTTTCGATTGGGCCAACTAAAGAATGCAGTGGAAAAAATGATTGTTGACTGACCCGCATGTCGAACCATCAATTCGACCCACCTATGCATTCATGGATATCTATGACCAACTACACCCAATGATACATGCTGCGGTTGCATCAATGGAATTCTCTCTAAGGTAAAAATGATTAAGATTGAACCATAGCAGAAATTCTTAGTATCACCACTTTTTACGTTGGTCAGTTGTTCTTTCAGTGAGGAAAGCATGACCTCACACCATTTGAATACTTTTGGCTCTAGACACTCAAGTGCATACTGCATATATGATCCATTTGCCAGATGAAGTGTCACACTACCAGCCAACTTTGCGATTGTGAAGAGGATCGTTGTCAAAGGAAAATGACTTACATCCCTGATGTTTATTTTCCCATCCTTGCTAGGCTGTGTACCTGGCCGACAAAACTGTTGAATGTAATCCCTCACCAATTCACCTCCATGGGCAAATCTAGAAATTGAGATGGGGGCACTTCACCTCGAAAATCTGGTAAGAAAGTAAATATCATCAATGGTAATAGGGACCATTTTGTCCCCTATGTGAAAAGTCTGATTTGTCGGATCCCATGCATGAAATTGGAACTGCAATAGTTCTATTTGTTGCCTCATTCTGGACAACTTGAAGTATTTGAGTAACCCACAGTTTTTGAGGGCCTCAACTGTACCTAGATTATTTAGGGAAACCATGTCTTGTTCTTCATGCTTTCTTTCTCACCATGTAATCAACATTCTAATTCGATGAAAGCCTGAAATCCAATCATAAGCTTAGTTAGGATCCTTTCCATGCAAAAAACAGGACAATTTTGGGAGCAAACAACTAAATCAAGTTTTTGAAACTCACCTAGCACAGCCCAGGCATAGAGACAATGTGCTGAACAGTAGGTAGCCTTCTATCAGGGTTCTCTTCACTGCAGTTTTCTAAGTGAAAGTCTGCACTGATCCCAGGGAAAAAAAATCAAATCCTAGAGGCCCCAAAAAACGCTAAAACTTGCATGAAACAGTAAAAGAATTACCTATAAAGAAAGAGAAGGGGTAGATCTCCTACCTGGTCTGGACGACATGAGAAATGGTCCACAAAATCTCTCGCGATCAGCTGCTGAAGTTCGAGGTAGAAAAGTAGCCCAGAGCACAAAATTGAATGGTAAAAATTACATGTTAAAAACTTGTTTTATGTTTATTTCATGTTCATTAATCGAGTAAACATTAGTATTTATCTATTTTTACCTATGAAATAGTTATTTTTAATCCATTTGGTGGTGTTTTGAGCAGGTTTACAGCTGACTCACAGAATTTGACGTGCTCAATTGTAAATTGTACCTTTGACCATAGATCATACTTTTATCTCTTTTTCCAAATCTGTTAAATAACGAAAAATGAACCCCCTTGGAGTCCTCTTTAAGCTCTTTTCAAACTCTCTAAATATGAAAATATTGCCAAGTGCTTGTCCTTTTCAGCTCGTTAACGGATTGGAAATGACATCTACTTAGTATAAGTTTAACCCTTTTTCGGGCTGAGATAGATTATTTACGAAAAAGGAATACGTTGACCGAACATGGTCAATAGGTTCTCTCTTGTATTGTTTTACGCTTTTTCGGGCTTGAGAGACAAATCTACGAAAAATAACTTGTGGAGTTTTGTTTTTGTCCCTTTTCAAACTCTCTAAACATGAAAAGGACTGAGTTATCTTTGTCGTTAAACTCGTTAAAACATCAAATAGCGACAAGATTGTCGATCATGACAAAGACCGAGTTTCACCTTCGCTAGACTCGTTAAAACATCACATAGTGATGGATTCATCCGAAGGGTGGAATTATACAAGCAGCAGATGTTATCCTTCTCAAACTTCATAGAAAAAAAATAGGTACTGGTCAGCAATGACTGGGGAAATGGAAAAGGGGTAAACCACTTTTTGGTAGCAGGTCGCTCTTGAACATCACACTTTTACTTCATCACTGTGACTACTTGGGTTGGGTTATCAACTTGATGGTTATCATACTGTTGGTTTATCATACCATCCATCACTTTGTTTTGGGTCAATGCTACTAATTCATTTCAGTTTCACCGACATGTTCAAGAGAAGTCATCCAGTTAAAATTCATCCTTTGCAATACCATAAACCTTCATTTTCATGACCGCCATTCCTGAACCTTGTGTCGTCAATCAAATTCCGTCTCCAAAATCATTACACTTGTTTCGTGTCACTGATGTGGGATACATCAAGGCCCTCCTGCAACGAGTCCCTTCTTGTCAACATCAGCTCATTATCCAAGAAGTTGACTTAGAAACACCCTTCCACTACCTTGAGGCTTGCATACATCAATGGCAAGTTTCTCGCTTCTGGCGACAGGTTGACATCACTAGCCTTCGACCGAAAGATTTTGTATGGTGTTCGACATCAAAACATCCATTCACACCATGCAGAATGTACTGCAGTACCTTGAGGATCATTATCATTATCGATGATTTCTCTCCCGTCTGTTAACAGTTTATATCATTGGCTAGTAATTAGATGGTGTCTTCCCATGTTCAACTTCAGATCCCATATTCACATGGTTAGACTCATACTTTAGCGAACGATTGAATGAGATAGAAGACCCCAGATCTAGTTTCATCCATTTGGGCTGCGATTTCAAGAGGACTAAATCATATGTACAATGGCCTTACATTGATGGTCATCCATTCACGGGTCTATATCTATAAATGATTCTCTATGTACATGTAATGAAAGTTTAAATGTTGAGCATGGGAATGCCTTCCCTCAGCGATTCATGTAAAAATCAAAATATCATGATATATATCTTGTAATTTTTGCAGGTCACCTTCCACTTCGAAACCTCTTCATCACATCGTAAAGCATTTCATTCGAAATTTACATTTTTCGACTTCATGCTTTAGGGGGCAGTTGTTATAGATCCATTTGGGCATATCACTCCCATCATCTAGATTAGTGTTTTAGGGCTCATCAAACCCTAATTTCAGTTGCTCCATGCCCTAAACAAATTAACCTTTTGAATGCCTCCTTCCCAGATAGTTTCATGACTTGAAGACATCCTGAAATGATCTCTAAAGGGACCAGAACAGGTAGGCCCATGTAGGGGTGCGTTGCAGTGCAGTTAAGTCCATGCTAGGGTTCTCTGCAGAGCACTTAGGCCCTCTTTGACCTACGCTAGGCGAGATTGAGCGAAATTCACATAGGGTTTGGGGAATATTCTTATCTCTTGGAGTCTTCTAGAAGTTTCCCTCACTTATCAACTCTTATGAGCTCGAAAATGGATGAGGAATGAGTTAATATGAAATCTATCCTCTCATCCCTTCCTCCATGGAACTAATTCTAAGAATGGAAGGCCATTTAATACCCCCATTTATGACATAACCTCTTCCATCTTCCTATAAATTGAGCACTCATCTAAGTGATCAGGGGCTGGACTTTGATGAATTGTAAGGAGATAATGTTGCTATGAGAATTGATTTTGAGACAAGTATTGTTATGCTGTCGGAGTGTCATGCTTTTGATGTGATGTGGATGGGATCAAAGCTGAAGGAGTGACTTCGAATCAGAATTCATGGTTGTAATTCTTCCTTCTATTCAATAAAGTATTTGAACCTTTTTCCATATTCTTATCTTGTTATATGATGCTTATATGTGTGAATGTATCTGATTCCATTTACTTGTAATCAATAGATATTTTGATTTGATTGGTTCTTTGTCTTTTGTTGATGTTTACAGGTAATTATCAGGCGTGTTAAGTACGGGAAGGAGTGACGGTACCAATACAAAGGAGACAAGAGGAAAGCTAAACTACAAGTAGGTCTTCTCATCCTCTTTGTCTTATCTATTGCTTATAGGAAAAGGCTAAAGTGCTTTAAACTGCTGTCGTAGATATGGATACTTATCTAGGGAATTAGTATTTATCCGTAGATAACAAATTCTCCAAAACAGGGAAGCCTATAGAAATATGTTGCATGATCTTCAAAGCACCATGATGCAAATGGCCAAGTCTTTTATGCCATAATTTTCTGAAATCTCTCTGCATCTTCTCTTCTTTTGTGCTTAATGTTGCACAATATTCCACATCTAATTTGTAGAGGTTCTTCACTCGAACCTTGATTTGCTTCACTTGTACTGTGGTGATGTGTCTGAGGAAATCCTTCCCTTTACTGAATATCACATCGTAGCCATGTTCTTTTAACACAACTACGGAAACTAGATTCTTCTTCAGACTTGGTACAAACATCACATCCTTGAGCCTGAGAGGGGAGCCAAACTCCCTCTAAAATGTAATTGTACCAATACCAGTCGTGATATACCTTCCATAATTTCCCATCTCGATGTGCATTTGGAGATCCTTCTCCAAGTCACTGAATTTGTTCCCCATCATGTGGATCAAGGCACTGTTGTCAAGATACCACACACTACCCATCACTATGATTTACATGCATGAAATGAGGGTAAAATCAAGTTTTAACCGTGAATCCAAGGCTTCACATGTTTCTCCTCGTGTGGTCTTCTTGCTTGCCTTCTTGTGTGGACACTTCATTGCATAATGCATGAATTCATGATAGTGAAAGCACTTGATTTTGGACAAGACTTTCTTCTTCCCCCTTGAATCGAATTTGCTTTGGATTGGGATTTCTTCCCATTCTATTTCTTTTACTTTCCATCCAAGGCACAATTCTCCTCATCTTGTCCCTTGGATGAGGTCTCGTCTTTGGTGTTCTACCTTATTTCTTCCTACACTAGATCAAACCATAATATCTCCCAACTCAGTAATCTCTCTCTACCATTTTCCGAATATTCATAGCTATCCTAGCTCTTGGGAAGGCCCAAAAGGGTTAGAGCTACCAATGCTTCTTCAAGGAAATTAACTCTAACCCCGCCAAGTTCATCACGACGTTGTATAACCTGCTCAGGTACTTCAGGATCGTGTCATTATTTTTCATCTTGATACTTCAAATCTTTTCCTTTAGTTCCAGCTTCTTGTGTTCACTATAATTTGTTCTCGAACAATTATGTTAGTGCTTTCCACATCGCAAATAAAGTCACTTTTCCTTGGATATTCGAGACGATATGATCTTTAACTCCCTCTAATATGATTATCCTCGCTTTGGCTACATCCTTCTTCCAATGAGCAATATTTTGGGCATTTGATGCTTGGGGTTTTGCTGCATCTGCCTTGATGTATTCTAGAAGCCCATTATCATCAAATACTGCCTCCATGCGGTCCTTCCATGCAACAAAGTTTGAGGTTCGTTCCAAGGCATACTCAAACTCAGTCCATTAAAAGCCATATTCTCAGCCTTGAAGAAAACCTGCAACACTAATCTTGAAATCCGAATCTCTTGCAATGAAAACTTCGAAATATTTGCTCTACAGTGATTCCATCTCTGATACCATGTAGAAATTAATGTGTAGATTCAATACTGCTCATGAAATTTACTAAATCACAAGACTTGAAGCTACTCTACTCATCTACGGAAGTTAATTCACCATCTAAAACAAGAATCATATCCTGCAAAAGGAAACATCACACATGCACAAATATTTATCTAGGGGAAAGAAACTACTCAAAACCCCTTAATATCTATATTGCATTAATCAAAGAATAAAGAAGAAATCTTGAGCACACGCTGGAATTGTATAGTTTATCCCTCTGCCTAGTTGACAGAACCTGACCCAACACTTAGCCAATTTCAAGCCTTTCCAAGCTCCCATTTCCTTGTGTTGTTCCTTTGGTCAATTGCCCCTATTTTTCTAGGAATTTCACACCAAGTAATTTCTCAATAGCCTTAGATTAGCCTTTGACTGCATGCACCACCTCTACACCAGGGAATATGCTACAACTGATAATAAATTACATTAGAATCTTCATTTCAACTGGGTAACTCGAATTCTCTGCATGCAACAATTATTTTGGGTTGATTAATCAATTAACTGGTTGATCACTGAGTGGTTGAATTTATATATCCACAACTTGATTTCCACTAGTTCTTCTCACAGTTAGAACTAGTTAAATTGACAATAACTCAAATTAACTAAAATATATTGCTACAAATTAGCAATCAATCATGTAGAACTGAACTCAAGTGTCTCCAACTCGAATTTACTGAGTGATAAGAGCCATGTCACCTCAGTTAACTACCTCCAAGTATTCTACTGAAATATAAATTCGAATTTTAATCTAGTTTGACCAAGGAAAAGTCAAAAATAGATTTTCTTGCTGCATTTTCAACACTATGGACATCCAGGAGATCAACCTTAGCTTAGGGAAGGTACTTCCATATGCTCACTAACTTTCTCCATTTGAATATCTTGGTCAAACCTAAACAACACAGCCCAAAAGAGATCAAAGTTCTGGGAGAGTTGGAGAACTTGTGTGTTAAAATACCCCTTCTCCATGCCAACAAATATGTTCCCATATACAACAAGCTTATAAGGGAAGAGTGTTTCAAGAGGCTTGGAAGAAGAAAAATAGATGTCCCCACTATTAATGTTGTTGGGTAGTTGGATGATCTAATGTTTGGGAAGGTCATCTCCCCAAAGTATTTGGATACCGACAACCTAGTAGTGGATGTACACATTAACATTATTGTAATCCCTAACACACTAATTGACCTAGGGGCTGCAATCAATGTCATGACAAGGAAAGCTATGTTGAAGAGCAACCTCCAAGGAGTTATCAGAAATACCACCATGGTGCTGCAGCTTGACCCTGAGGGTGTTATTGATGATGTGATGGTATCCATTGATTCTTGGGAGCACCCCACATATTTCCTTGTACTCCAACCCAAAACGAAGCTTAATGGGTATCCCCCCATTTTGGGAGACCTTGGTTAGCTACTGCTGATTCTTACATCAGTTGCAGGTCTGGAAACATGACAATTAAAAATGGGTAGCTCAGAAATAAACTTGTATTATACCCCCTGCTCAACCCATTATTGAGCATGACTTACTTATGTGGGTAGAGGAAGAAGAAGAGGAACATTTTTATTAGTCATCCCCTACCCAATCTATACATTAGACACCATTGTAGGAAGCAGGTAATTAGATAAGGATGACCTTATTGATAACCATCTACAAAACCAACCCCCTGCTGCCATGCCAATTGATGAGATAGTAGAAGAATCCTTAGGGAAACCAGAGAAAAACTAATGGGACGAACTGTTCATTGTTGGTTCTTATCAAGATCATGCTAAAATTGTGAAAATCATTCCATCAAAAACCTTGAAAATCAATCCTTCCATCTCAGCAGAGTAAGAAGAGCAACTGCTCACTATGCTAAGGCAACATCTTCATTCTTTTGCTTGCGACTATAAAGAGATGAAATGGGTGCATCCCTTAGTTTGGACACATCACATCTACATTAAAGAGGGATGTAAACCTATGCACCAACCCTAGAGGAGAATGAATTGTGCCCTTAAAGACATTATGAAAGAAGAACTGTCGAAGTTATTAGATGCATGATTCATTTATATTGTTGACACCTAATCATCAGGATTGGGTGAATATAATGTAAATAAGTAATAAGTAAACTGAACAGTCATTGAGAGATGAAGTGAACAGTCTCTCCCTCATGTATATAATGAAGACCAACCTAAAGGAATATGATATACGAATCAATTTTGCTTTGAGGAGTTACTGCCTGGCTTGACATGGTATTAGAGCCAGCTCCCAAAATAGTTGTAACTCCCTTCTGCCTACTGCGCTCTCTGTCCACTGCGCTTGTGCGCTTTGTCTACCATAAGTGATTCTGACCCATTTTGTGCTGACTGCATAATTATATTGTTGCATAATTATTTTTCGCCCACTACATAATTGTATTCTAAGCAGACTGAAGGCCATCTCTGTCGTGTGTCAGGATGGACTGCTGAATCGTTGCTTATTCCACGTTGCTGCGTTGAGGGCATTACTACCGCTGCATTGAGAGCACTACTACATTGAGTGCATGAATCGTCTCCATGACCAAGTTTACTGCGTGAAACCTACTGGTGTGTGAATCAAAGCCTCTGGTGCATGAATCAAAGATCTACAAGGGTATGTTGCATTCGCTTCTATTCGGGGAGCCCGATGAGAACATTTCCATTGTGCTTTCAACAATCAATCCGTAATAATTGATTTCGATATTCAGCTGTGTGTTAAATTTTTTGAAGGGCTTCATATAATGTTACGTCTTCCAGTTAATTTCTATGTGGTCTATGGCTATCAGAGGTGTCTAAAGTAATGACATTATTTGATGTATATATTATTGATAAGTTTCAGTCTAAAAAATCGGAATCAGTTTGAGCCATAATTTTCTCCTTCAAATGGTTTGATTGTTTACGTTTCACTCCAGACACATCAAGGAAGGCAATACAATGACTGTCATGGGTGTTGTTCAGCGGCATGAGAGTGTTTTGATGAACGGGTATCCACTGATTGTCAATTGAGCAAATTCCTCTTGCCAGGAAATGTTGAAGGATTGATTATTGCATGTAATGAGACCACAAATTTTAATGGAATATCGCTTTGATAATGAAGTGCTAGGAAACGTTGCAGTGTTCATTAATACATTGTCTTTTTGCCATTGTAATTTTTAAATTTTTTGAAGGGCTGCATTGGGTGATAAATGTAAAAAGAAACCAATATATATTTTGAATAGTGCGTATTACCAAACAAAAAGGCTGATATATATCTCTTGGGTATTGACATTTGCTGTCAATTTGAGTTTGCTGTCCAGTCATATCAGAACTATATTTTTTCCCATTAAGAGTAAAAGTTTTGCAGCAGAAGTTTTTTTGTTACAATATGCATTCAATCATATCCATTGTGGGAATAGTTCTCACTGGCAAAGAGAACTATCCTGAGTGGTCCCGGATGATAAAACACACGCTCATTTTCAATGAGTTGTGGAAAGGAGTGTGTGTTGGAGATGGAGACAAAGAGCCAGAACAACCTACCTTAGACAAAGAGCTCGTCATTTGGGAAAACAAGAACAACAAAGCTTATGCATTAATCGCAACATCTGTAAATGAAGAGGTGAGTCACCATATTTCACCATTTTCAACTGCTTTTGAAGCCTTACAAAAGCTAAAAGAACTCTATGACTCACATTCTGCACTTGAAGTTGTTCAACTCATGATTAAACTCTTCACTCTTGAACTGCAAAATAATGATCCTCTTGCTCTTGCATCTGAAGTAAACTCTATAATGCATGATATCAAATCCACTAAGGTTGAATTGGATATTCCTCTTATCGCTTTTCTCAAGGCAATTTATCCTACTTACTCCAATTATCTTGAGTCATTGCAAGCAAATGGAAATCTCAAAGATATCACCTTTGACTCTCTTGTGAAAAAGTTTACTGAAAGAGAGAAAGCTTTTGGAAAGAAGACAACCCCTGAATCTTCTGAAGAGGTTGTGTGCCTTTCTCATAAAGAAAAGAATCCTGCTCAAGATTCTTCCAGAGGAAGAGGTGGTCGAAGAGGAAGAGGAAGATATTTCAGAGGCAGGGGGGCAGACACTCTTAAGGAGAAAAGGCATATTTTCAATGCATACGCTGCAAAAGAAATGGATCACATGATGCCTCTACATGCAAGTGACCATGGGACAAAATTGAGCAACAAAGAAACCAACAGAAAGGTAAAAATGATGATACAAACAAAGGTAAAGCACCTGAATCCACTCAAGATGTTGTGGCACAATGTAATATTGGAGTAAATGAAGATTTATTTAATGCTTCACTTGCTTCTTGGAAAAATGATTGGTTTCTTGATTTAGGAGCAACATACCACATGACTCATAGAAAATATTTTTTTGAAGAATGTACTGACAACGTTGATGGAGCAGTATACTTTGCAGACCAATCAAAAATCAAGCCATCAGGGCTTGGTACAATCAGGCTTAAAATGCTTGGTCTTCCAGAATTTCTTCTGCATCATGTTCTATATCTCCCACAGCTCAAGAGAAACTCGCTGTCCTTGGTCCACATCTGCCAGCAAGGTCACTCCATTCATATGTTTGATGGCAAGCTTGAGGTAAGAAAAGCATCTGACCACTCACTTTTCATGAGGGGAATAGAAGAAGAAAGGCTTCTCAAGCTGTAAGGAACCTCTGCTCGTGCACAACATTTCTCATACAATTCTCATTATGAAGAAGGTTCACTTCCATAAAGTTTATTATGGCATGCTAGATTTGGACATTTGAACTATGACATCCTCCACTTGTTGAAGAAAAATTGTGTTGCTGGTTTGCCTACAATTCCTAGGAAACTTAAGCAATGTGATGCTTACATTCTAGGAAAGCATAGCAAACAGTCTTTTCATGATTCACATTCAAGAGCACATAGAAAACTTGAACTCATTCATTCAGATTTATGTGGTCCAATGCCTGCTCCTTCTGCAAATGGAAACAAATATATAATGACATTTATTGATGACTACACCAGAATGTGTTGGGTTTATTTATTGAAGAACAAATCTGATGCTTTTCAAACATTCAAGAACTTTCATAAAGGGATTGAAAATGATTCACAATCTCATATTGGGTCTATTCGCACTGATAATGGAAAAGAATACACATCAAATGAATTTGAAAACTATCTTCGCCAACATGGGATCAAACATCAAAAAGCTGTGCCTTATAATCCCCAACAGAATGGTGTAGCTGAAAGAATGAATAAGACAATCTTAAATATGGTA
This sequence comes from Pinus tabuliformis, assembly GCA_031772625.1. NCBI lineage: Eukaryota > Viridiplantae > Streptophyta > Pinopsida > Pinales > Pinaceae > Pinus > Pinus tabuliformis. The sequence continues at coordinate 773,635,895 of CM062805.1, forward strand.
CGATCCATGCTCTTCTTCAAAAATGTAAAGATAATGTTTTGGGCTGATGTTGTTCTATGTGCTACATATATAAAGAATAGATGTCCATCTAATGCTATTAGAAACAACACTCCATATGAAATGTGGTATGGTCATGTTCCTTCGGTAAAGCATCTCAGGGTCTTTGGTTCCACCTGCTATGCCTTGATACCAAAGGCACATAGAAACAAACTTGGTGCTAGAAGTTGTAAATGTATCTTCCTAGGGTATTCAAACACATCCAAAGCATATCATCTCTATGATGAAGTAAATAAAAAGTTTGTTGTATCTAGAGATGTAATTTTTCTTGAATCATCCAAAACTGACAATGTTGTTGAGCGGCAACTTGATCACTTGGATAGATTCGCAAAAGCAAAATCATTTCAAGAATTTGGTAATCAGATTCCACATCTTGAAGGGGGGATTCCTATACTATATCAACATGTGGAATAATCTTCTTAAGAACACACTCCCCTGCATGAAACTCCAACAACGGATGATGCTTTAAGTGATGTGATTGACAGAATTTGGAGACTCAACCTTGATTCAATCCCAACTTAACAATGGGGCAGCCTCGACCATCTGAGAAAGGTCCCCCAAAGTGGCTGACAAAGACACTTGAAAGTGTTGATCCTGATGAGGTTGGAAAGACAGGAACTAGAAATTCAAACCGAAAAAATAGAGGTGATGTAGATGACTCTAATTCACCTGTTGATATGGATGTTTCTTATGATTGTGAATTGAACTTGTCTACAGATTTTGAACCAACTTCCTTCAAAGAAGCTGCTTCTCATGATGAATGGAAAGAAGCAATGCAAAAGGAGTATGATGCCCTCATAAAGAATGCACTTGGAAGCTCGTTGATCCATTAGGAACCAAACAAATTGGCTGCAAGTGGGTCTACAAGAACAAGTATAAAGATGATGGCTCACTTGACAAGCACAAAGCTAGGCTTGTGGCAAAAGGTTTTGCACAGAAGGAAGGGGTTTATTATGAGGAGGCTTTTCCCCCACAGCAAAATGGGCTACCATCCAGACACGCTTTGCCCTAGCAGCTTAGAACGGTTGGAAATTCCATCAAATGGATGTAAAAACTCCCTTCTTGAATGGAGATCTAAAAGAGAATGTCTTTATGTCCCAGCCTGAAGGATTTGTTGTGAAATGACATGAACATAAACTATGCAAACTTGTGAAGTTCTTGTATGGACTCAAACAAGCACCGTGAGGCTGGTATGAAAAACTAACTGAGCATCTTCTGAAACTCAATTTAAAACATTATGATCTTGATGATGCAACTTTATTTGTCAAGAAAGTTGGAAAAACAATTGTATATCTTGTGGTATATGTAGATGATCTTTTGATGATAGGGAACAATGAAAGCTACATTGCATCCATAAAGAAGGAATTCGGGAAAAGTTTTGAAATGACTGATTTGGGCTATGTTCATTACTATCTTGGTATTGAAGTAACCCAACATCCGAAGTCCATATTTATTTCTCAAAAGAAATACATTGGAGATCTGTTGAACAGGTTTGGCATGATAGAATGCAATCCTCTTACTACTCCAATGGAACAAAACTTAAAGCTCACATCTATTGAAGGAAAATAATTTGAGGATGCAACAAAGTATAGACAGCTTGTAGGAAGTCTCAACTACCTAACTACTACCAGAGAGACATTTTGTTTGCTGTTGGAATCCTCTCTAGGTTTATGCCAAAGCCTTGTGACGAACATTGGTCTGCTGCAAAAAGAGTTCTAAGGTGCTTGAAGGGAACTCAAGACTTTGGAATCAAGTATACACAGGTGGACGGCTTCAGCTTCATTGGATACTCTGATTCAGACTTCGATGGAGACAAAGAATCTGGATAATCTACTTCAGGATATGTTATGAGTCTTGTATCAGGAGATGTCTCCTAGAGATCACGCAAACAATCAGTTCCAACATATTCCACAACAGAAGCAAAATACGTGGCAACAACTGAAGCAACAAAAGAAATTGTGTGGCTTAGGAAAATTCTTGAAGATTTGCAAGTAAAACAAGTACAATCAACTCCACTCATGATCGACAATACCTATCCAATAAAGTTGTCCAAGAACCCAAAGTTTGATGATCGAACGAAACACATCAATACCAAATATCATCTGATTCGACATCATGTTGAGGCCAAAACAATCCATCTCCATCATTGTTCCACTAGTGAGCAAATTGCTGACATCTTCACCAAAGAACTTGGAAGAGAAAAGCTTGAACGATTCAGAATGATGCTCGGACTCACCAACATCCCTATAAATTAAGGGGGGAGAATGTTGACACCTAATCATCAGGATTGGGTGAATATAATGTAAATAAATAATAAGTAATATGAACAGACATTGGGAGATGAAGTGAACAGTCTCTCCCTCATGTATATAATAAAGACCAACCTAAAGGAATATGATATACAAATCAATTTTTCTTTGAGGAGTTACTGCCTGGCCTGACATATACTATTTCAGATAGTGAGTGGGTGTCTCCTCTTGTCATAGTACCCAAGAAGAATGGGAAGTGGAGAAACAATGTTGACTATAGGGAACTCCACAAGGCTACAAATAAATATCATATTCCCTTTCCTTTCATTGATCAAGTTTTGGATGGTCTTGCAAGGAAGAAGTTATTTTCACTCTTGGATGGTTTTAGTGGGTATAATCAGATCCAGATCAGCCCGGACGATTAGGATAAGAGAACCTTCGCATGTTCATGGGGGGCCTTTTCCTATAGAGTCCTTTCCTTTGGCTTATGCAATGCCTATGCTACCTTCCAAAGGGAAGCGTTGAGTATTTTTGCTGATCTTGTTCATGACACAATTGAAATTTATATGGATGACTTCACTCCTTATGGAAACTATTTCCAGGAAGATCTCTCCAATCTTGTAAAGTTTTAAAGAAATGCATTGAAATGAAACTCTCACTAAGTCCAGAAAAGTGTGATTTTTTTTATGAATGTAGGGATTGTTCTAGGTCACTTCCTCTCCTAGGAAGGAATTCAAGTTGACCCTAACAAGATTGTAATTATCAAAAGGGTCCCTATCCCTTATAAGCAAATAGACACTAGGAGTTTCTTAGGTATAGTTGGATGTCACAGGAGAATTATTAAAGATTTAGTAAGATGGCCTCACCTTTGTTTGGATTCCTAACTAAGGATTCAGATTTTTGTTGGACAGATAAGTGTCAAGAGGCATTCAAAGAGATGAAGGAGAAATTGACCACTGCACCAATTCTTAGGGGGCGGCCTTTCCTTCTACATCGACATACATGCATCCAACAAGGCTATAGGAGAAACCTTGTGATAAGTGAAAGGTAAGTTTTCCTAAGCCATATATTTTATCAATAAGAATCTATCCAAAGCTGAACTCAACTACATTGTTACTTAAAAAGAGCTCCTAGATGTTGTGCATTCCTTTAGCAAGTTTAGGAATTATTTCATAGGGTACAAAGTTTTTGTACATACTGATCATGAAACCATCAAGTATTTAATGAAAAAACCTAATGTCAATGTTAGGATTATTAGATGATTGTTTTTGTTACAACAATTTGATCTAACAATTGTTGACAAGACAGGGAAGGAAAATGTGGTTTCATATTTTTTGTCTATACTAACATTGCTTGCAGAAAATGAGGAGATAATAGATGATTAGTTTTTGGATGAGCACCTCTTTTATATTTCATTGTTGTTTCCTTGGTTTGATGATATAGCAAATTACTTGGTTGCTGGGAGATTCGCTCCTAATCTCTCCTCCAAGGAGAAGAGAAAAAAATTGTCAGAAAAAGTGCCCCTTTCATTTGGATTAGGGGCAATCTTTTCAGATTGGGATCATATTAGATTTTAAGGAGGTTTGTAAGGGAGGATGAGGTCTTTTACACCCTCTCAACTTGCCATGATGGACCTTTTTGGGGCCATTTTTTTTCCAAGAGGACAAGCTTCAAAATTCTCCAAGCAAGTTACTCATGGCCTACTCTACACCAAGATGCTAGGAGATACACTGCTAGATGTGATGAGTGCCAAAGGATGGGAAAGCCTACACCAAAGGATGAAATGCCCCTACAACCTCAAGTGAATCTTGAACTATTTGAGAAGTGGGGCATGGATTTCATTGGGCCAATTGACCCCCCATTCAGACGAAAGAGATACATCATTGTGTGCACTGATTATCTAACAAAGTGGGTTGAAGTGAAGCTAATTAAAGTAGAAATAGAGAAAAAGGTGGCAAAGTTCCTAAGGTAGAACATATTCTATAAGCTTGGATTCCCAATTGAGCTAGTCACTGATCAAGGGGCTCAATTCCCTTCAAATATGATTGAGGGAATCATGGAGCAACATCACATAAGACACATAAAATACACCCCTTATAATACTCAAGCAAATGGGTAGGTGGACGTAGCAAATAGAGCTTCAGAGAGTATCTTAACTAAAGTTGTCAGTAGCAGCAAAAAGGATCAGGCAACCAAACTTGTGGAAGCCACTTGGACCTGTAACACCACATGGAAAACCACCACTGTGTTCACTCCCTTTGAGATCGTTTATGGAAAAAAGGCACTGTTGTCCATTGAATTTGAGTACAACACCCTAAGATTGGCAGCACAGTTGGACCTAGACATCACCAAAGCTCAACAAGAGAGGCTTCAACGACTCAATACTCTTGATGAATTCATATTGCAGGCTCTCGTGCACATTGAGGTGGCTCAACTATAAAGGAATATTTGGCATGTCAAAAACATCAAAGAAAGGACCTTCTAGGAGGGTGATTAGGCCCTGCTATATCACTCCATATTCAAAAACTTCAAGGGAAAGCTGATGACAAGATGGTTAGGTCCTTGGTGGAAAATTGTCATGAGAATGTGTTACACAATATTTTGTCATTGTCCCTATACTCCCTGTTCCTTGATCCTGGAGGACCTCTACAGTGAACCCTACATGCTTTCCCTTCATGAAGAAACCCCAATTGTTTCCCTCTTCATGAGAAGATCAATTCCCTTTTGTACCATTTCCCTTGAAACTTCTGTTTTTCCCAGTTTACAAGACCGACGCTAATGGCCCTTGTCTTCCCCACACTGATGTGTAGATATTAGCACTGTCCCTAGCACCGACCAGAGTGACTGAGCTACGTCCCAGTCGCGTCAGTCCTATTATGGAAACTTTTTTAAATTAAGAGGCGAAGCTTCCAGCTCTAGAATCTTCGTAACGAAAGTCTAGTAAATGGTTTGGTCCGATGGGGTCGAGGATATCAGTTTGGGCTCCTTTCCCCTATAATGATGGAACTATGTCAAGGGATAAGACCTTCTCCCATGAGAAGAGGATGCATCTCCCATCCATTCATCCTATATAAACCTCCCTTTTTCCCAAGCACAAGCTAGTGTTGAAGTGTTAAGGTTGGTGTGCTAGTGCTATTTTGGTTTGGAGTAAACGACAAGCTATTCATAGTTGTAGCTCTCTAGTTGTGTGAGGGAGAAGTATGATTTTGGTTTGGAGTGAAGCCTAAAGGGAAGAGCCTTAAAACTATTGTTGATTGAGGTCATCATGGAATGCTAGCAGAAGTGTGTGGCAACCTGGTCTTGTCAGAGGAGAACAACAACGTCAAGAAAATGGTTGTAATCTCTTCTTGATTCAACATATATGCAACTATCGATTGATTTCCTACATGATTTTTCATCTTACATATTCATGGCTTAATGTTTCTTGACTTATTAAGTAGGTTGAACTACAATTTGCCTATTATCACGGTTGTTGTTTGTTGTTGTTTACTTGTTTCAGGTTCTTGAAGAAGGAAGCGAGAGATAGCTAGAGCGAGCAAGCAAGGACATCATCAAACAGGATGAGCATACTAAGAGGTAGGCCATCTTAATTGGTTCTAACCTAAGGAAATATTCCATAGAATGTATCAGTTGTGGCTAGACCCATTATCGAGCTAGAGGAATTTGTTTGTGTCCGCACTTATAATTTTACTTCACCACAAATTGGCGACTCCGCTGGGGAACCAATCCTTTTGTTTGTCTTGGATTTCATGATTTCGTGTGAACTTTTATAGTTCCACATTTTCCCTTCGGTTCTGTTTCTTTCCTCCTGCTCACTTGCTTGAGTTGAAATCCATAGTAGCAAATCTGGTCCCTGTTTCAAATTTTTTTTTTTTTTTTGGATCCCTCGATCAACACTCTTTTTGGCCAAACAGTCATGCCGATCAGGACTATCAACGCTAGTTTTAGCCTGAAAGTCATGCCGGTCATGCTTGTCGGCACTGCTTTTGGCCCAAAAGTTGCTCCGGCCTTTGAGTTAAGAAAAAATCATAATTTCTCCCATTCCAGTGCTAGTGTGTCTTGACCCTCAGACTCTCTTCTTCCTCCCAGAAGTGACTAGGATGCTTTGTTCTCAATTGAATGAGTGAAAGAGTCTCGTTTTTTCTCTTATTTCGAGTGTCTCTTTTCTCTTTCCAAGCATAGATTATATTGCTTGGTTTCTCGATTGAAGCATTATGTGTTTGGTTGGTTCGATTCAGGGAAGGAGTTGTTTTTAGTTTCATTTATCATGCTTTGGATTTGATTGATGCTTGTTTGTCCGGAATTGTGAAAAATTTCATTTAAAGTGCTTTATGTGAAAGATTCATTTTGCATTTTATGAAAATGATAACATATTCTAGTTTACTTAAGTGAACATATTGCATTAGTAGCATTATTGAGAAGCTAGAATTGCATCATCATAAGCATTGGAAACGAGATGAAACTCCTTATGTTGTTATAGGAAGATTAAGTGCATTTAGGAGATTTATAAGTGAAAGCTTTCATTCTTTGATTGTTGCATTGGTTGTGTGCTCTCTATCTCTCAATTAGTGATAGCTTTCATCAAAGACAAAGATCTCTTTTCTCATATAGCTGCATGTAGGAGTTTTATCAGATGACAGCGATAGGGCCTTGAAATTGATACCTAATTCAAGATCAACCGTTAAAATTTACTGAGTTAACCTAAGGAAGCATTGAAAATTAACGCTCACAATTAGTGGTCTAGGCTAGAGACGTGTTCCGACGTCTTTAAACCTAGCAACTATCATTAGCTTCAGCACTAGACAACGCTAGTACGGACTTGTGCTCCCCATACCACCACCTATAAAGGGAGACCCCATTAGGTTTTCAATCCTTTATCCATAGGAATCTGAGTCTGCCACCTTGTAAATGTGATACACCGAACACAACATTCAGAGCGATTGCCTGCCTCTACTTCTCGGTTCGCCGAAGGTATTCTACAATTCACAGTTACTTGGTAATCCTTTTGCCTAGAATACCCTGAGTAGTCATTTTTGATCTTTACTGACTCTTTAAATTTGAAAAGATAATTGAGCACTTGTCCTTTCGAGCTCGTTAATTCCGAAAGTGACTAGAGTCACCTTTCGTCCTTTTCTCGACTCTTAAAATATGAAAAGGCAAAGTTTTGTTTTAGTGTCTTAAAATTAACTGTCCACGAAATATTTCTAGTTAAAGTTATCTTCCTTAGTGTTTCTTTAGAAAATTCAATTCCAATGGCAACATTTCCAGAGTCTACTAGTCAAGGGTTCCCCTCAGATGGGAATCATGGTCCTTTTCCTTCTTTTGGAAATGTTGATTCTCCTTATATGGCAACATTGTCCCTCCCTGGGTTAACCATTGGTTTACGTGTCTGGTTGTTTTCGACCTTGGTGTTCCCGAGCGTCCCAACTCCTGCCCCGCCATCTCCTTCATTCGAATCATGTCACGATGATTCTAAGGTTGACCCCTCACCTTCTTCCCCTATTTCTTCACCCTCCTCTTCTACTTCGCTTGGTGAAAGTTTAAAATTCAGTAACCAAGAGGCTAGGAAGAAGAAGAACATGACGAAGAAGAAGAAGTCAAATAAGCGAGAGGCCAACCATGCAACTATTACTCCCAATGCACCTCCTGTAGACAAACCTTCTGCTCCTCCAAGAAAGGTAAAATTCCCTTGTAGGCTGTGTAAGGGTGACCATCTCCTTCGAGAATATCCTGGCATTCCCAGAGGCTTAGAGGTATGGTCTCAAAACCTGAATCGACCATCCCCATCGACCTTTGGAGATCATGTTGATGTTGTACCCTTGGTTAGCGATGGTAAGAAGAAAGGGAAGATTATATTCCCCTATAGGTTATGTGAAGGAAAGCATCTTCTTCACCTTTGTCCTCTTATGGATAGAGCTTCCAAAGTTTTGGAAAACCTTACAGCTCCTCAACCCCAACTTCCTATTGGTTATCAGAAGCTTTCTTTTAACCCTCTCGTAGTTGGTAAAGAGATTGACTTGGATTCATCTCTTGCCCATCCTACTCTTCCTAAGCAAGACTCTCTTGTGTCTATTCCCAACCAACCATTAGTCGAAAAGAGTGTCGACTTGGTACCGCCACCAGTTTCTCACTATGTTCTAGAAGAGAGTGGTGATCATACTGATCATGTTCTTCTCGTCTCCTCAGATTCTCATGAACCGAAGCGTGACCCTCCCATCCCGGTTGTTCAGGAGAGTCCTTATCCTATTCCTATAAAAAATGGGGGCAATCATATGATACCTACACCAAGTAGTTATGTCATCTCTTTCGATTAGGGTCCATTGACTGATTTCGGCCTCCCATCTTATGTGCCTTTCCAGATCACAGTACATGCCTATAATATGGTAGTACATGGCACTATATTAGATGAAGGCGCGTTTGTTAGCATCATGTTTTGTATTACTCGGCAAGCTTTGGGCTCCCCACAGCCTGTGCCTGTCACTCAGAATCTGTTGGCCTTCAACAGAGGAACCAGTCAACCCTTAGGGATCCTTCTGAAGTTCCATATTACTTTGGGAGGAAAGACCATCTGTATAGACATGATGGTAGTCCAAGGTCTGTTAGATTTCAATCTTCTCCTTGGACGTGACTATGTTTATGTTATGAGAGCTCTTTTTTCTTCGCTTTTCCGTGTGGTTTGTTTTCTGCATGAAGGGAGAATTGTGATTATTGATCAATTATCATTCATTGGTCACCAGGCACCTCCTTTGCAACCATCCAGTCGAGTCTTTCCTAAACCTTGAAAGTGAACCTTCATTCCATCCACCTCGTTGAATGAAATGAAGCTTGGGGGGAATGTACCTCGACTTGAGTCATTATGCTGGGGGCATGAAACCTCTTTCAAGCATAGTTTTTCATTTCAAGCTTGTGTAAACATGAAACCGAATTCAAGCACAATCCCCCATGGTTCAAGCTTGTGTAAAAATGAACCCATGCCCAATTTTAACCCTCGTGATTGCCAATTTTATCAGCCTCTCACGTCAGATAAGCCTTGGTTTTTTCCTCCTTCCATTGCCGATCTCTTTGGCCGATCATATGCTTTCACTTGGTTGTTTTACCCTTTCCTGAGGGACCGCAGCGATGAGTGGTTTTATTAGCCAGCCTCTTGACCATTACATGTTTTGAGCAGTTCCACCATTGTCGGAACTAGTTGCTACCATTTATACCACTCGTTCCTCTAGGATGAGTCACCTTTAAGCTCTTTTCTCGACTCGTAAAACTCAAATGAAAATATTGCCGAGTATTTTTCCCTTTTGAATTGTAAAAGAGAATAAAATGGGGGGTATGCTATCAAGCTCTTTTCCAACCTTTAAAAGTGAAAAGATGGCTGAGCCCTTGTTGTTTCGAACTCGTTAACAGATGCAAAACGTCATGCGCCTAGTATAAGTTTGCCCCTTTTTCTGGCTAGGAGGCACTATTTACAAAAAAGGTACTCCTTGACTAAAATGGTCAAGTGATTCTCTCAAGTATCTTTTTCTACCTTTTCGGGCTCAAGAGACACAATGTACGAAAAGGGACCATGTGGAGTTTTATTTTATGCGTCTTCTTCAAACTCTCTAAACATGAAAAAGAAATCGAGTTACACCTTTGTCGGACTCATTAAAATATCAAACGACATCGCATTCATCACTATGAAGAACATGAGCTTCTCCTTCCTAGGGCTTGTTAAGCTTACTAGGTCGTATTCGTCCAAAGGATGAACTTACAGTGCAAGCATATGCTATCCCCTTCAAGCTTGCGATAAAAAATAATTGGGGTACTTGCCAGGAATGGTGGGGCAAAATTTGGAAATCCAATCAGTTGTGTTGGGAGCTCACTCTTGAACATGACACTTTCTGCTTTGCGTCGGGTTGGGATATCCTCCTTTGTATCGTTGACCTTTCTGGGTTGGGCCGTTCATTTTTTCATTCCATTTGATCTCTGCCACATCATCGTGACCACCAATCCTATGGATCCAAAAGCTACCAAAATTCTAGTTGTGTCGCCGATATGTTCAAGAGTTGTCTTTTTGCAATTACACTTACCTCTGATTCTCTGTATCATCCAAAATCATTTTGCATCCTTTCCTCTCGTGTCGATGATGTGGGAAACATTATGGCCCTCGTTCGACACGGTCGCTTTTCGTCAACTTCAGCTCATTATCTGGGAAGTTGACCGAGAGACTCCCTTCCAATACCTTAGAGCTTATATGCCCTAATGACAAGTTCTTCGCACTCGACGACAAGTTCACATCATTGGCTTTTGATCGAGTGATTTCGCAGGTGTTCGACTTCAGTTCCTCTATTCACATTTCGTGGAGTGTGCTGATAGTACCTTGAGGACCATTTTCATTATTGGTGGTTTCTCTCACGCTTGTTAATGGTTTACATCATTAAGTGTTAATCAAGCGACTTTCTAGCATGTTTGAAGTCAACACATCTATTCACATGTTAGAATTTGTACTTTGATCGGGTCATGTTGGAGCGCAAGACCCAAGGCTCAGATCACAAAATTCCATGTTGCGAAGTGATGTGACATGGTTATGTTGATATACATGTCTCTTTCAGATGGATGGCTGTGACCATACCGTGAGTTATCATATGCGATCCTTCTCATTATTGGGTGGCTACGACTATACCTTGGTTTCATTATGATCCTCTTTAAAGGATGGGTGCGCCCATACCTGGATCCAGTTACATGATCATTCTCTGGATGGTTGCATCCATGCCATGATTCATGTATCATTTGATAGAGTTCTCAGTTATGTATATGTATCTTTACTTGCTTGTAGGTTTTCCGACGACAGACTAGGTTCCCCGCATTGATTCATAAAGCATTTCATCCCTCACTCTAGTTTGGCCTTCACGCTTTAGGGGGCATCTGTTACACATCATTTTGTCATTGTCCCTGTACTCCCCATTCCTTGATCCTGGAGGACCTCTATAGTGAACCCTACATGCTTTCCCTTCATGAAGAAACCCCCATTGTGTCCCTCTTCATGAGCATATCAATTCCCTTTTGCACCATTTCTCGTGAAACTTCTGTTTTTCCTAGTTTACAAGACCGGTGCTAATGGCCCTTGTCTTCCCTGCACCGATGTGCAGATATTAGCACTGTCCCTAGCACCAACCGGAGTGACTGAGCTGTGTCCTAGTCATGCTGGTCATGTTATGGATTTCTTTTAAAATTAAGAGCCGAAGCTTCTAGCTCTAGAAGTTTCATAACGGAAGTCTAGTAATTGGTTTGGCCGGATGGGGTCGAGGATGTCAGTTTGGGTTCCTTTCCCCTATAATGACGGAACTACCTCAAGAGATAAGGCCTTCTCCCATGAGAAGAGGATCCATCTCCCATCCATTCATCCTATATAAACCTCCCTTTTTCCCAAGCACAAGCTAGTGTTGAAGTCTTAAGGTTGGTGTGCTAGTGCTATTCTGGTTTGGAGTAAACAACAAGCTATTCAGAGTTGTAGCGCTTTGGTTGTGTGCGGGAGAAGTGTGATTTTGGTTTGGAGTGAAGCCTAAAGGGAAGAGACTTAAAACTATTGTTGATTGAGGCCATCATGGAATGCTAGCATAAGTGTATGGGAACCTGCTCTTGTCAGAGGAGAAAAACAACGTCAAGACAATGGCTGTAATCTCTTATTGATTCAATATATATGCAACTATCAATTGATTTCCTACATGATTTGTCATCTTACATATTCATGGCTTAATATTTCTTGACTTGTTAAGTAGGTTGAATTACAATTTGTTTATTATCACGGTTGTCGTTTGTTGTTGTTTACTTGTTTCAGGTGCTTGAAGAAGGAAGTGAGAGATAACTGGAGCGAGTAAGCAAGGACATCATCAAACAGGATAAGTGTAATAAGAGGTAGGCCCTCTTAATTGGTTCTGACCTAAGGAAATCTTCCATAGAATGTATCAGTTGTGGCTAGACCCATTATCAGGGTAGAAGAATTTTTTTATGTCTGCACTTATAATTTTACTTCACCACCAAATGACTCTGTCTAGATTAGAACAATTGATGACCCCTCGGGGGCTGGGCTGAGGTTGGTTGATTCCGAAATCACCCTCTAGCCTCCAACGCGGTGGAGGGCGTTTTCAAGAATCACCCATGATGCTCTCTCACCCCTAGCACAACGAAGGGTGATTACAAGAATAATCCTCTAGCCCCGACACAACAGAGGGTGCAATTGCCAACAAAGTCGAGGGTGATTCCGGGAATCACCCATGGTGCCCTCTTGTCACCAACGCAATGGAGGGTGTTTCCCAGAATCACCCTCTAGCCCTGGCACGGTGGAGGGTGATTTTCGGAATCACCCTCTATCCCCGACACGCGGGAGAGTGATTCCTGAAATCACCCTCCATTGTGCTGGAGCTGGAGGGTCATGGCAAGGCTAGAGGGCGATTCCCAAAATAATTAAAAAAATAATAATAATTAAATAAGACACACCCACGACCCTTCGGGGGTTGTCCGATTCCCAACACGGTGGAGGGTGATTCCCGGAATCACCCTTTGGCCTCGGCATGGCAGAGAGTGATTTTGGGAATCACCCTCTGGCCTCGGCATGGCGAAGGGTGATTTGGGAATCACCCTCTAGCCCTGGCACAATGAAGGGTGATTCCCAGAATCACCCTTCACTGTACTGGGGCTAAAGGGTGTGATTCCCAGAATCACCCTTTGTCGCTGGGCTAGAGAGTGATTATTAGAATCACCCTCTACTGTGTTAGGAATTGGTCAGCCCCTGCCTAGCCTCCGAGGGGTTGTGGGTGGGCCTTATCTTTTTATTTTTTAATATATATATCTTCTTATTTTTTAAATAAATATTTTTTTAATTGTTTTTATTTTATTTTATTTTTTATTTTAATTTAATTCTATTGATTTTTTTTTTTTTATTATTATTTTTTTAATCTTTTCTTTTTATATATATATATATATATATATATATATATATATATATATATATATATATATCCAATTTCCCTTTTTTTTTGTTTTTTCTTAAATTATGTTTTTTTGTTTTTCATTTATTATTTTTTATTTTTACCTTTTATAAGTTAATTTTTTTTTTTTTTTTTTTTACATTTTTTAAGGTTGATTTTTTTGTCCTTTTTAATATTTTTTATGTTTTAATATATATTTGTATTTACTTATTATTATTTTTTAAACTTTTGTTTTAATTTTTTTCAATGTTTTAAATTTATTTATTTATTTTTTTAGGGACCTTAATGATCTTCAACTAGCAACCTGACCACAATATGTGTCAATTTGATAGTTGATTTTAAAGTTTTCGTTATAATGGATCGGGTCCTCCCCCAAAATGTGTCAATTTCATGGTTGATTTTCAAGTTTTCACTATAATGAGTTGAGTTCGCCTACATTGCTTGTCAATTTGATTATTGTTTTTAAATTTTTGTTGCAATGTGTCAAGTTGTCTTAGGCTAATATTTTAAAATAGTTATACTTTTAACATTCAAAAAAAAATTACTCTAGGTATAATGACTCTTTCATTGAGGTGTTCATTTTTAAAGTTTTTTTAGTCATATAATTTTTCCATAGTGCCATGGTTGAAATATGTTGAAAACTTAAGGTTTTCTATAGTCATGATCTTTGGTTTTAATTCAATGGTTAAAAACTTGTCAAAATTTTAAGTTTTTTCTGAGTCATGATATTTTATCTTTAATTCTATAGTTGAAAACAATTAGAAGTATTTTATCTTTAAGACCGTGGTTAAAAATTATTGGGATTTTAAGGGTTTTTAGAGGCGTGATATTTTATCTTTAATGACATGCCTGAAAATCGTTGGAATTTAAGGTTTTTTGGAATCGTGATATTTTATCTTTAACGCCATTACTAATTTTTTTTGAAAATTTACCTGGGAAAAAAAAATACATTAATCTATCATAAACACCTTTTGTTTCAAGAGTGTTTTTTGCGCAAAAAAAAAATGGTTTTCACCGTTTTTAACAAATATTGAAAATCTACCCCGAAAAAATAAAGTGTTTATGCAACATCAACACTTTTCGTTTTAGGGTTGTGTTTTCATGTTTTTTGGCTAGAGTTCTCATTTTGAAAAAATAGTTCTCATTTGATTGAAAACTATAATTTGGTCGAATGATGACCCCACGAGGCATTGTAGAGAACCAAGCTAATTCATCTTCAAAATATGATAGTGTGCTTCGCATAGTTTTGTGATGTATATATTCCAATGTTGGTGCCATCCTATATAAAGACCCATGTCCTAGACATTGAACCATGTTAGTCTCAATATAATTCGATTGGCTAGTGGCACCAACTCTATTAAGTGTACAATGTCCTATCACCCAAAAATTTGTAATGAGTGCCTCAAGGAGAAAAACATTTTCCCCATAACCAATAATTGCATATATGGCTATTTGGACCTAGGAGCCTAAGCCTTCCTTGTAAGACAAATATTATCGAACGATAGGAAAAATGAGTGTTAGAGCCTTTCATTGATTTGAAGTGTTGTGAATATTTTTCTAGCTCTTGAATATCCAATCTAGAATTAGTTCAGAAGCTTTATATTTCTCTATTGGAATCCCCCTCCATATGCTATCTCGAGTCAAGAAAACCCAGTGATCTTTTCGCCAATGTCTTCCAAAAATTAAATATATCTTTGAACCCTCATCCACATTTCCCCTTAGGTACTGATACCTTTTTCCATCTGACTAAATGCAGTCACAAATATTCACCACTTCCCTTTTAGTGATAGTTGAAGCAAAGATTCATAATTTTATTGAGAATTCCTTTGGGTATATGAGTTAACAGATGACAATACACTGGGATAGGTTCAATAAAATATTTGATAAGTACAAGTCATCCACCTGTTGGTATCCACATAGTGCACTAGAAATTTTTTTTCTTCTAAATATTAGACAACAATCATTTCTAATATGATATCACATAGTTATTTTTGTTTTAGTGTATACCTAAGGTACTTAAATCCATCAACCAACTCATAAGAGGGATAATAGAAGATATTGAATTGAAGCTAATTCCCGCCTTTACCTTTAGTAAGTAAAGGGATTATTTAAGACCCAAGGGATAGCTCAGTTGGTCGAGCTCCTGTTGCTAAGTACCTTTCCTATCGGGAGGTCATGAGGTCAAATCTCCTTGACGCTCTTGGGGTTAGGCCTTGCTAGTTTGGTCGTTGGGTAGATCCATTTGGGTTTATCTACTTGGATTTTATCATAAATGCGGTGGCCACTTAGTGTCCATGAACCACCATAAAAAATGTTAAGGAAATATTTAGTTACGTTGACAAGCATACCTATAGCATCATAAAATAAATCCAATATTTCCTTCTACTGTCTTTCTTCTACCTCCATATAATAAACAAAGAGGAAAATACCATCCACAAACAAAAAATGTGTCAGTTGTTCCAACTAGCCAATCCTCACACCTTGGATTTTATGTAGTCTCTTGGCCTCTAAAATTTCCTTATTGAGTGCTCCTATAATCAATTAAAACAAGTATGGAGGTAAGGGACATCCCTATCTAAGCCCCCAGAATGGTTAAAAAAAATTACCCTAATCCATTGATTAGAACAATGAATGAATCTAAAGTAATGCAGCCCATGATCCACATGACCAAAGGTAGATAAAATCCAACATAAAATAAAAACAATTTGAGATAAATCCCTGAAATTTGATCATAAGATTTTGATAAGTCAAGTTTAATTATCATTGCTAGGAACCTAGAAATTTTAATGGAGTGACTCCCTCCTATGTTGTGTCTATAGCTCTATGAATAAACCTACCTTCATGAAGACAAATTGTATTTGTAA
Organism: Pinus tabuliformis; assembly: GCA_031772625.1. Taxonomy (NCBI): domain Eukaryota; kingdom Viridiplantae; phylum Streptophyta; class Pinopsida; order Pinales; family Pinaceae; genus Pinus; species Pinus tabuliformis. The sequence continues at coordinate 773,652,026 of CM062805.1, forward strand.
TATGACCTCGAATAAAATTAACTTAAGTCTGAGCGATAACAGTTTAGCTATGATTTTGTACTAGTTGTTACATAGTGAAATTGGATGAAAATCATCAAAGATAGTTGGGAAATCCACTTTGGGAATTATAGCAATGAAGGTAGAATTGAAACTTACCAATATTTTACCAAATTAGCAAACTTCCTTTACCACTCTAAGTGAGGCATCTCCTAAGGCATAACAAAAAACCCTCAAAGAACTTAGTCGTCCATCCATCTAGGCTAAGGTTATTATCTCTTTTGAAAGTGTTAAATGTAGAAATGAGTTCATTTTTGTTCACCTCACTATATGAATTTTGATTATCCCCTTCCTTGCTAAACCTAAAAATATAGGATATTAGGTTAAGAATCTTCCTCATCTTCACCCAATCCTACTACTAGAAAATTCCTTTAAAATGATCAACCCCAAAAATATCTAGTTCCTAGAAACCTCAAACCTTGATGCCATTGTTATCATTCAAATCCCAAATGGTATTACAATTTTTCCTGTAGTTTGCCCATTTCTTGAAATATTTGGTCTTTTGATCCTCTCCTTCTATCCACAAGGCTTGACACTTAAGGTGCCATTCCTTTTCCTATTCTGCTAATATCTTGGATTGGTTGGTTTCTAAGGAGTAACTTCTGTTTAATGTAGATTTTGGAAAAGTATCTCCCTTATATGCTTCATAAAGAACATCCAATTCCTTTTCAATGTCCTGAAGTGCTTAGTCCTTGCTCCTTTTTCTCTCCCTCACCCAGAGTAAAAACTTCTCTTATTCCAATCGAAGTGTTATAGAAAATTTTGCATAGGCCAAGATCTCTAAATTTGGTTGAAACTTTCTTCATTTGTCACAAAGTAAAGTTTGAAACTCCTCCTCTCTAGAATATGAGGAATTATATTTGAAAGGATCTCTTAGCATCTTATCCCCTCTACCTAGTTCAAGAAATATATGGAAATGATTCGAGCAATGAGCCTTCCCAACCCACGACTCAACATTTTCAATTCTATGAAGGACCACATGGTGGGATAGGAACCAATTGAGTCTCTTGGAGACCCCATCTAATCCACCTCCACATCAGGTAGATTTTGGAAGGCTTAACATCCACTGATCTTATTAGTTCAAATTTGTTAATAAAGTAGTTAGACAATCTATCTTCTTGTGCAAATAATCTCCAAATTTCATCTCTACTAAGCGTGAAGTTTAAATCCCTCCTAGTAATGATATTATTAGACCGAAGATAATTATTTGCACACATGTTGTCTTATGCATGTTCTTTTCGCTCATAGGGACCATACATGTTAAGCAAAGATAGTGAAATCTCTAGCTCCTTGCTATATACCTTAATATAGAGCCCTAAGTATACATCAAAATAATTAATAAATGAAATATTCATTGAAAACCTAGTGATATGCCCTCCCAAAGTCCCCTTATATTCCAACTATAGAATTCCAAACCCACAAACAACTTTTTCCAAATCTAAAATAATGGGCATATATGGCCCCATCATTTCTTGAATCAACACAATATCTAGACAGTAACCTACACTGGTATTTTTAGGGACAATTTTTTAGCCCTCCTTCCTACGCCTCTTATGTTAATTGACATGATCTTCATAAGGGAGCTACCTTTGGGGTAGTTCATACTCTAAGAACCCTAGAAATTAATTGTTTCCTGCCCTGGTTGATTTCCCTAGTATATTTCTCTTGGGCATGCTTGAGTGTAGACTCACACCCTACTATCAAAGCACCCAACTCCCTTTATATGTCAAATCATAGGTCTACTATAGAACTAGATCTTTCAATAGGGATCCTAGGATGTAAAATATATGGTTCTCTTCTAGATGAAGGCATAGAAGTGTTAGAATGCCAATTTCAAAGGAATTCCTTAGTTTGTAAGGGAAATGGATCAGAATCCCTTAAGAGCTTGGATGTGAAGGTAGTCCCTTCCTTCACCCCCCACATCCATTACCTTAATAGGTTACTTGATGAAGGCTTAGGTAAAAGGATAGTACCCCTAGAATTCATACTAAAAACTACTCAACCCACACTTGAAACAAGAGAAGAGTTATGTGTTTTCTTTGACTTACTCAAAGTGAGGGAGGGAGAGAATCCTTCATTCCATAGAGCCTCTAGCTTACTCCAATGTGACATCGTAAATTCCAAATTTTCACTAACATAAAATTATTGTGATGATGCATCCTCCCTTAATTATGAGCCTACGATCAATGGAATAAAGATCTCTCCTATCACAAGAGAATTTTCCCCTTCCTTTAGTATAATTTAGCAACATAGGTTAATGCTCCTTGCTTGTCTTCACTTTCTCCAATATTGTCACATTTGGAGATCTCTTCGTCGAACATGGGTTTTTAGGGTTTGAATCCCTAATGCCTAGCATTAGTGTCTCATCCCCTAAAAATTTATTTTGAAAACTCACCTTATGGTGAGACAATACATGCCCCACCTTATGGCACCAAGAACATCTTAAGGGAATGTTAACATTATCCGATATCTAGAAATTTTATGTTGTATCTCCCACCACGAGAGTGATCAACTCAACTAAACCTTGATGAGGATACAAGTCCAACAAGATTTGAGCCATTGACCAAGAAGTGTAGGTCCTATAAATATGATTTGTAGTAATATAGGTACCTAGTGTCTTCTTGATAGCTCTTTGGTCTAACTTAGTCTATATTTATAATGGTAGATGGAGAAGCTTGATCCACATGGGAGAGATCGTAACAATTTCTTATTGAACATCGAAGAGAACATGGTAGAGTTTTAAGCATAACATATGTCTATTTTAGTACTACCGAGCCGATAGAATTCTTGATGCATCATCCAGAGTTTGAAAAATAAATCATGTTTAACCATGTGCTGGGAAATGAGTGACAAGTCCATATCCCAAAATGGAGGTCCACTCAATCTACATCTATGATTTTAGAGTCAACATCAAGATTGTTCTACCACTGGACTTTTTGAAAACCATTCGACCTTCCAACTCTCATATTTGACTAACCTTTAAATCTTCCTCCACCACCAAAGATACGCCAACACCTTTGGACTTGACAACCTACTGCCTCTTATGACTAAGACTTCCCTTGGATTGCTTTACCTCACCACCTTGCCACTCAAACAAATCTACATTGCCACCCATAAACCCTTAACCCTTTGACCTACCAGAAATGGACCCTCTCATCAATGCAATAGGGTTATCAACAATAATGAGGAGGTATGTAGGTATTACACCATTCCCTAGGGAGAAGTGCATCTAAGATCTCGATTTGAATTTTGACAGAAATCCACCATAGGGTTGGTGGATCTACAAGGATTAAAAATGTCAATCCCTCTAGGGCCAAGACTTCCTATAGTATGGCTATATGGCACATATAGTACCTCATCCATGTGGTATGGTGGGTCACTAGGGTCTACGTATAGATAGGGGGGAATAAATATCATGTCCTCCGATATAGTATGCTGGAAATAATCCACTAGTTGGATATTGTCGTTCATTATCCAATAACACACCTTAAGCTACACCACTTGGTAGGCAAACTAAAAGCCTCTCTTGTATATACATACAAAAACCTTCCATTTGTGCCAAGAATTCACCACTCAAAACAAAATTTAAAAATCATATTTTAGTATACAACATAAGAAATGGTCTCCTATAAACATATTTAGATTAATAATAAAATTAGACAACCTTGTGAAATCCCTTATAATTATTTATCATTATGAATAGAACATTTAAAATTAAGATAATATTTTCAATCAAAATCCAAGTGTGACTTAAATTTCAGATATATATTGAAACATTATTTTCAAAAAAATTATTCCATTTTAAATCAACGTTATTTGAAGCTTTTACTTACTATCTAATTAAAACTATAATATAAATAAGCTTTTTAAACCTGAATTTTTAAAGACATTCGGGTCTTTTAAAATTTGTAATAAGATTCTTAATCATGGAGATTCACTCCACTTTATTAAAGAGATTCCTAGTTTGTAAATAAGATCTGTTACAATTCCATGGCTTACTAATACTAGATTCCTTATAAACCATAATTCTTATTCATTTGACATTTTTTAATTAATCAATTTAATTAAAATGATATAAAAAACTTAACTATTTTGATATAAATCTCAACCTTTTATTGATAATTACTATTAAAAATATTTTGGAAAATTTAATGGAAGTTAAATTTCTACCATTCTACCATTCGTTTAATAATTATTGATAATTTAATTAAAATTCTAAAAATTCATTCCAAAATAAATACACATATCAACAAAATTATTTAAAACTACATATGATAAATATAAAGTCATTTTCACATACATCATAGTTATGTAATAATTTTTATTTTATATATTTGTGTCAAAGAGACAGCAAGATGAAACCCCTTAAAAAAAGTGAAAATAAGAAATGTGTTCTTGCAAATTTGAAGTAGGCTTTAATAGAATTTGATTATATAATTTTTAATTGAATTATAAGTTTTTATTACTATTAATATTATTGATTGTCAAAAATTTATTATATTTAAATATTTTATTATAGAATCATATATTTATATAATGCCAAAAATAGGGCTGGGAGTATGCTCTAAAACCGTTTCTGCTTGGTTAAGAGCTTGTCTTTTTCCTTTGAAGGAAACAGGTTAACCGCTTAAGACCCAGAGGCATCTGCCAATAGTGAAAGCCTGCCCCCTTATGGACCACCAACAAGTTATTCCAAGTGGTGGGGTTATTCCAAGTGACGTGGTTTTACTTGATTAACGTTGATGAGTCAACCAATCTGCATTTGCAGTTAGCAGCCAAAAATATTTATACTGATTTGACAACTAAATTATGATAAATTTTCCCACTTTTGAAAATAACACTCCAAATAAATACAATCTATTAAAATTCAAAACGATAAAATATAAACCAATGGTGACTAATTGCAGAACCCAAACCAGCATTGTGGGGCCCACCAGCCTCCTGAGGTTTGTTTTTTCCTAATAAAAGTGGATTCCGGCAGCAGACGATACTTTTCTCCATAATAGGGGTTGAGTCATCGACCCTCCAATTCCTGCACTGCCTTCAAAATGACAGATCAGATTTCAATTTGACACGTTGCTTCGAGTCTGTCGATACCTCGAATACCTTCGAAATGGACAAGATAATTTCGACGAGTCGGGATTTGTCCACCTACGCGTTCGAATATCGTATGAGATCGAAGATTCCACGTGGTCAGCTTCAGTCACTGCTGGGCACTTTAGAGAATGTATCTATTTAATGCACCGGGAGCTCCACCATAACATGCACCATAACTAATTCCCGGCGAATCGACCGCCTTCCTATTCCCGCAGGGTAACAGCTCGTTGTACTTGATGCAGTTAATAGTAATACAGGTTGGAGACAAGACCGTCCTAACTGCTTTAGTGCAGATGTAATTAACGCAGGGACACTTTCACTCACGCCGCATGCGTTCAATATTTCAAACTGAGCACTCCCGCTCAGGGGTTAAATTTGAAACCTGTATGCCCGTATTTCACATTTTTACCCGTAAAATACGTTTTAGTTTTAAACCTCCACATCATGCGCAACTTGCCATTCATTTTCAAAAACGTCATATTGACGGGCATGTTTAAAAATTAAAAGTTCTAAAAAAAAAAATATATATATATATATATATATATATATATATATATATATATATATATTTAACCTTACGTCATATATTTTTTATACCTGTAGGCTGTAAGTTACAATGTGGCGACTGGATTGTTGAATAATTGTTTGTGACTGGATCATGTCAAATGACTCAATGAGACTCGGCACAGTACGAATCTCTCTCCTCATCTCACGAGTTGCTAATTTGCTACAGCCTACAGGGATCTTGACGATGTGGCGATTTGGTTGTGAAATAATTATAATATTAATAATGACAGCGACTGGATTGTTGAATAATAATTACTATAATTCAGAACTTTTTGGAACGACTATGGCATTTTTAATATGGTGTGAATCTGTAACAGTGTAACCTTATAAATTTATAATCTCCAGACTCCGGCCGGGGCAACTTGCAAGTTTAGCGTTTATTGACAAAGTACAGTGATCAGATGGCTATCAGATCTGCGGATTTTGCATTCAATTCACATTCGGGTTTACCGCTTGAGCATTTAGAATGAAACTTACCACTGTTACCAGTTACCAACTTACCACCTGTAAACTTTAATATGTACAAGATTCCATTAATGAGTCCTGTCGCGGCCCGCGGGGAAATAATCCATCGCTTAAAGCTTTATCGTCAATTTACCACCGAATCCCGATCACTTGTGAATTTGTGATGTGCTGTAGCCTGTAAGTTGTAACGTCTTACCTCAATATTCCATATGAAGAGAGCAAAAATAGTGATGACTATGACAGCGAATGATAGTAGACGCGCCATGGGAAAAGAAACAAAAGCACCTGCAAGCTGCAACAGCTACTTAGTCACTCCACTGAGTTGATATGAGGTTATGAGGAGGAGCATTATATAGCATATGGTGTAAGTCGCAGAGGACTTCCTGCTAACCTAGCGTAGTGCTGTTTGGTTGGTCGACTCATCGAAAATTTAAACAGAAAACTTTGGGTAAGCGTGCTCAGTTGCCGCGGACAATGAAGAGTCCCAGCTCTCAGTTGGATTTTCATTAAAAAAATACAATTCTGGGAATGTATGCCCGAGGCCCCCAGTCGTCAACTATACAGATACTTTTGTGCCAGAGACGCTACACACAGTTAAAACCAACATCAACCCCAACAGCGTTCTCGTCGTGTGTCTGGTGCGATTTCTGTTGAGTTTTCAGCGTCTGTCATCAGTTTATATACATCGTCGTGGCGGAAGAGCAGTGCCCAACTCAAATTTTGCGTTGCCAGGTTTTTGAAATCCCTCCCTCTCTCTGTACAAATAAAAACTACACTGTTATAGCTGGTAATTTCTTGAAGTGATTCATGGATGATATAATTGTGTGGTGCCAAATTTTACATAATATTGAGTAAACAAATTAGGAATTCAAATGTGAATTAGTGGAAGACATAAACTGAGAAGAAAAAATTACAAACTAAGCACAATATCATAAAACCGCAAGGGATAGTCAGCCTATCGATAAAACATCCAGAAATTGATATAGGCTATAAAACTTACATTGGATAGAACCTAGTTGAGAACTTAATCAGTTTCTGACCTCCACGGGTGCGGCCTCTAAACAAAATATTGACAAAAACCTGAACTCCTACTACAGAAAATAGAGGAATAACCCAAACTATAATATAATAGAGAGATGGAAAATTTAAAATTATTACCAGTGTGACAAGGCACATAGGTAAGGTGCCACGGTAAGGTGGAAAGATCGAAGCCTGCAACTTTCCATAAGCATCTAGAAGCCTAATGCATTCGGATGCCTTCAGTGGAAAATTTATGAGCCACTCGACATGAATGGTAGTGAGAAAGTAGTCGATAAATATACCATAAGTGGATTTGTGAAAAGGTAGGGTTTGGAAGGTAAATATTGACTGTCAATTCCCATAGCTCATTTCCAGCGTTGATGGAATAGATAGTGCGCACATGTGTTCACATGGACCCAAGTTGGATGTGTCTTTGTGAAGGTTAGTTTATCTGGCGCTGTTGTCCGTCTGCTTTTAGTGTAATATTAGTCCCTGATTTTTTTTAGTTTCTTTTTGGTTGGCCATGAATGAAATCTTCTGTTTCAAAATTCCAAAATTGTAAATAGGACAATGACAGAATGTTGAATCAATTAATATGTTGTTGAATTCTGAATGTATTTAGAATAGAAGTGGTATTTAAATTGTTAAATTTTTTGTGAAATTTGATGAGTTAGATTTCTCACTGTAATAAATTGTATATGTAAAAGTTTTTTATATCAATTCATGTAAAAGTTTGTTATATCATTTTTGATGAATTGGATAAATGTCCTTGTAACAGCTCTGTTATATTGTTTAGTTTTGGATTTTTGTTGTAAAATTTCATTTGTTGGATTAGTTAATTGAATTTGTTAAAGATGTATTTTTATAATTTTATTAAATGATTTATTTAGATTTATTTTTAGCGTTTGGGATTTTTAGCAGCATACCAGTGCAAGATTATTTTTTTAATATGGTTTTAGTTGATGAAATGAAATTCATATATACTAAATACTTTATTTTTATTATATAGGTATTATATATCAAAAATGTCTTCAAAAAAAGGGAATCAACTTTCTATCAAAAAAAAATTTGGATGGTCTAATACATCTCAAGCTTCATTGCCTGATAAAGAAGATCATGATTTCGATCTAAATGAAGATTTAGATGTCTTGGGGCATAATGAAGAATATGATATCTTGGAGCATAATGAAAAAAGTGATGAAGAATTTCACCATAGAGAACCTAGCACCCAAAAGAAAAGAAAAATGAAAGTAAAAAGAGAGTTTCGTGATCAGTGGAAAACTAAGTATAAGTGGTCGAGAGAGACAAAGCATGAAGGAAAAACAGTTATGAAATGCACATATTGTGAAATGCATAAGGAAATGGGGCCATGGGGAATTGGGACTGGTTTCTCTACATTGCAACATGATTCTATAATAATTCATGCTAATTCAAGCATTCATAAACTCTCACAGGCAAAGTGGATATGTGGAAATGAGAAGAAGGTGAAGTCTATTACAGAACACATTGCATGCATTGATGATATGAACAAAGAAAGAGTCATCACTACTATGAAATTAGTATATTGGATGGTGCAAGAGGATCTACCACTTTCAAAATATGAATCTCTTTGTTTGCTTACAATGTCTTTACACATGCCAAATATGCCAAAGAACAAAGAGTACACATCATATACAAATCACATGGCTGCAAAAGAATTACTTTTTGCTATATCTCAGTACCTTGAAGAGCTACAAACTTCCAAAATGCTAGATAGCCCTTTTTGTCATTGATGTTAGATGAAAGTACAGAACGTAGTTTAGAAAAACATATTGTGGTTTATGCCACGTTTTTAAACTCAAAAGGATTGGGTCCTCCAATTTCACAGTTTTTAAAGCTCATAAATGTTTGCGATGGAAGAGGGAAAACAACTTATGATGCAATCAATGATCCAGATTTAAGCAGGAACGCAATAGATTACAGATATAACCATAAATACAGAGATTTGATAACCATAAAAACAGAGATGCAGCGGAAATAATTCTTCATTTCATTAATGGAGAACACTGAAATATGCTTACAAATAGAAATAACCCAGCTAGGGCGATGGTAGCTTATCTCTGAGAAGAGATGTGCCGGCTACATGCCTCTGAACTGTTTCGAACTGTGTTACAATGAGGCTCGAGGGCCTATTTATTGTTGAGAAACAATGGAAAACCCTTCACATTCCAAAACCTAGCCCTAGAAGATGAAACGCCAAATTGTGGGCCCCGTTTCTGGGTAAGTTGGTACATCAACTTCCCGGGGTCGCGAATTGGTCATACTATCTCCGTTTGATGCGCATGATAGCCCGTTGGAAAGATCTCTCCAAGGACTACGACAGAAAAGACAATTTTTAGATAGAAAAATTGCTTGCGGTGGATTTCCCAAAAAAACGTTGTTTATGGCCTCAAAACGGCTCCGGAAGTTTAGGACCCGAAAAATTGCTAAAAATAGTAAACTGCGCTATAATTAAGGAAACTGAAAAACTAAAAGAGACAGTTGTGGGGGTCCAAGTGGGATAGGTGGGTGGCCACCAACATCCACCTGGATCATTCCTCCCCCCTTAGGAAGCAATGGTCCCCATTGCGTTGAGTTCCTCCCTGAGATGAGGAAGCTTCTGCTGAGCTGGGTCTCTGGTGAGCTGTTTTCCAATCTCTGATGTGTCCAGAAATGGTGGGGAGCATGGTTGGCGACGGTCCACATTGAACACTCGGTGCAAGCAAAGGAATGGAGGAATGATGTGCTTCAAAGCATTGTTTCCCGTAGCCTTGTTACTGGTGTAAGGACCATGTCGAAGTGGTCTGAGTTTCTAATGGGTTCTGGTAAGGCGCTCCCTCTGCAAATGTAACCAAACTTTGTCGCCCACCTGAAACTTGTGTGGTACCCCTCCGGGTAAGGAGAAGTTGTTCCTGTGTTCTGTCACGACTGTATCCCTCTGTTGCTGCTGCTGTGTGGAGGAACCCTTCGCGGGGGTCATGGACGTAGCGACGATCTTCCCCTTACTTTGGGAGCGAACCAGACAGAAAATAAATTTCCTAGTCTGTGAGATGAGCTTGTTGCTTTTCTTAGCAGTGATCAAAGAGGTGGCGGTAGGTGGGGCTACCTCTGGTATCCTGTATAATGAATTATCCAAAGAAATGATGACAGCGCAAGGCCTTGACTCATACACAGCATGTCGCCTCCACAAGTATGGCTGGCCTAATAGTACATCACAAACATCCAGAGGTGTAACATCACACAATACCTCGTCTGTGAAGGGCTTGATGCTGTAGGGAAGGCGGCACTACTGGCAAACTTTTAGATCTCGTCCTTCGTGAAGCCAAATGATACTGTACGGCTGTGGGTGTGGTGTAGTTCGTAGGCCCAACCGCTTCACGACCTCTGCTGAAATGAGGTTATTTTGGCTGCCACTGTCGACAATGAATTGCAGCGGCGAACCCTTCACCCACATCTCTGAGTGGAAAAGACATTCCCCCTCCTCTGGATCTTCGGGCTCATTTTTCTGGATCTTGGCAGTAGCAACAGTGGCACTGGGATCCGCATCAATGATCTACTTCCCTTTGTCATTCCCCTTGTCGGGTTCTGACTCAGAGTCGAAACATGCATCTGATTCGGAAGCCTTCAACTCGACCACCAGCAACTGCTTGGTCCGACACTCACTTGTGTTATGAGTGGGACTCTTGTGGAACTCACACCATTTTCCTGTGTCCTTCTTCGGCTTCGTGGTGTTGTTCTTTTCTTGCGGCTTCGACGGGTTATCTTGGGTCAGCCCGCCTTGGCTTTGTCCTTTGGGCTTTGGATTTGCAGATCCAAAGTCTCGCTTCTTCTGTTTGAACTTTTGCTCGATTTTGATAGCGTATCGGTATGCTTTGCCGAGTGAGGAGATGTTCAAGAACTCCATTTCTTCCTGGATGTATCTGTGTAGGCAGCCGCGGTATTTGAGTACCAGATGCAGCTCAGAATCTTTGATACCTAATTGTGTGCGAAGGGTATGAAAAATGTTTGTGAACTCCGGCACATCTTGGTCTCGTCCCTGCCGCAGTGTGGTCCATTTGATGTATTTTTCCTCATAGCTTTTGACAGGGTAGTACTGCTCCTTGATGGCATCCTGGAAGTCATTCCAAGTGGGTGCGCCTGAAAACAGTGAGCCTATACTTTCATCCTTCTGTTCGCAGTAGGTTTCCCACCAGTCCTTGATGTGGGGGGCTGCTTTGAGAAGAGCAAAAACAATCTTTTCCCGACTTGAAAATTCATGAACAGAAAAATACCCATCGAGCAGATTTAACCATTTATCTACGGCATCTGCGTCTATTTGACCCTCGAAGATGGGGATTTCAAAATTAACTTGTACCTTAAACGGTGTGGCATTTCCAGAGTAGCTGTTGGAAGCCGATGCGTCGCCTCTAGGTAGCCGCTGAAGGATTTAGGCAAAGCTGTCCATCATCGCGTTCCTTTGTCGCTCGAGGGATTCTTCGAGCAAGATTTTTATAGGATCTCTTGTCCCCTCATTTTTCTTCTCATCCGCCATGGGAGGTCGTCGAGATTTGCGAGGCTGGTCTTGCAAAGGTTCGACCAGTTCCAGACCTAACTCCTTATATCCCGACCTCGTTGGGGACATGCAAAGAAAAATAGAGAAAAAGCAGACCGCTCTGATACCACTGATCCGGATTTAAGCAGGAACGCAATATATTACAGAGATAACCATAAATACAGAGATGCGATAACCATAAAAACAGAGATGCAGCGGAAATAATACTTCATTTCATTAATGGAGAATACTGAAATATGCTTACAAATAGAAATAACCCAGCTAGGGCGATGGTAGCTTATCTCTGAGAAGAGATGTGTCGGCTACATGCCTCTGAACTGTTTCGAACTGTGTTACAATGAGGCTCGAGGGCCTATTTATTGTTGAGAAACAATGGAAAACCCTTCACATTCCAAAACCTAGCCCTAGAAGATGAAACACCAAATTGTGGGCCCCGTTTTTGGGTAAGTTGGTACATCAACTTCCCGGGGTCGCGAATTGGTCGTACTATCTTCGTTTGATGCGCATGATAGCCCGTTGGAAATATCTCTCTAAGGACTACGACGGAAAAGACTATTTTTAGACAGAAAAATCGCTTGCGGTGGATTTCCCAAAAAAACGTTGTTTAGGGCCTCAAAACGGCTCCGGAAGTTTAGGACCCGAAAAACTGCTAAAAATAGTAAACTGCGTTATAATTAAGGAAACTGAAAAACTGAAAGAGACAGTTGTGGGGGTCCAAGTGGGATAGGTGGGTGGCCACCAACATCCACCTGGATCAATCAAACATTTAATGGAATCAAGGGGCCTTTCAACAGAAAGATTGATAGGAGTTTCCACAGATGGCGCTTCTTCAATGGTTGGTAATGAAAATGGTTTTATCACTTTCTTGAAGAAAGATGTACCTAATCTTGTAGGTGCTCATTGCATTGCTCATCGTGAAGCCTTAGCTGCATCAGATGCTTCAAAAAAAATACCTGAATTATTATTTGTTGAGAAATTAGCAAATAAGGTATATTCTTGGCTGCAAAATTCTACGAAAAGAAATAGTAAACTTATTGCTCTACAGGAACTTATGCAACTTGAAACTCTTCAAGCTCTTAAAATCCATGGAGTTAGATGGCTTTCAAGGGGACAAGTCATTGAAAGACTTGTTGCACTTATGCCTCCCATATTAACATTGTGGAAAAATGAAAGAAAAGACTCATGGTATGATAAGGCAAGAATCTTTTCAGTACAATTTTGTTTACATATGCTTGCAGATATAATGTGTGAATTAAACAAGTTGAACAAGCAATTCCAAGAAGAGTACATTGATGTCAGCTCTTTAGGGGCAGCCATAGATGTCACGGTAAACACTTTGAAAAGGTGGTTTTTAAGAAGCGACACATTGCAGATGGCACATGTTATTAATCTAAATTTATAGATGCCTCTAAATTTGGCTTTCTAGAAATTTGTGATAAGGAGGGGCTTGTTCATAAGCATGAATTACGATTTGTAGCAATTCCACATGCATATGTTGATTGTGTTGGTATACAAAAACAATCATGGAAACCGTGTATTGAAGGTTCAATAGAAAGTTGCAAACAACTTGCAAAAGATTATGTTCAAGCTCTCATAGAAAATTTGAACGTAAGATTTCCTGATCTTGCATTTTTCAACTCAGCAAGATTGTTTAGCCCTTGCCATTATTTAGAGGATGTTCATGGCAGAGAACGAAATTCAAAGCATTGGCTCGAAAAGATTTTTCAACACTTACAACATCCTTATTATCAAAGTGAAGAAAACAAAACTACATTTGATTTTGAGGCTTGTTTGAAAGAGTTGCATCCATTTGTTGACACTCTTCGTGTTAATTGCGAGGGATCATCCATGAAAGATGCATGGAGGATTTTTTATGTTATAGGGTTGCACACAAATTTTCCTCACATGTCAAAATTATGGTAGGCGATACTTACTATTCCTGCAAGTATAGTTGCTTGTGAGAGAGGATTCTCAAGACAAAACATAATAAAGGATGTCCGAAGAACAAAACTATCATTAGTTGCATTGGATGCCTTGATGCGGGTGTCTCTAACAAGGCTTGATTCATCGATGGTGGAATGGGATAGGGTATTTGACATCTTGAAAGATGCTAAACAAAGGAGAACCTTAAATATTTAAAGTTTTTGCTTTTATTTTTATGTTTGTAATAATGGTGTTTTGACAATTACCTCTTTTGGTGAAACTGTTCAAAATTTAGTTTGTGTACATGGTGATATTGAATCTACTTTTTGAACATTTACATAGTTCATGCACATTATGTTTTTGGTTTGAAAATTATTTCACAACTATTGTTCTTTTATTGTACAATTTGAAATTAGATGAAACTTGTACAAATAAATTTTAAAAGTCATATGATGGGCAGTTTAAAAATAAAAACGTCATAAAAAAAATTCCTTGACGGGTAGGATCACCCGTCAAATTTAACCCCTGCTCCCGCTAGAAAATTTTGAGTTTTTATTTTAAATGTCACTTCCTCGTTCCTATCACTTCCTGGTAATATTATTCATCCATGAGATCATTGGTTTTCAATGCCACTTAAAGTTTGGACTTGTATATAGAATTTTGGTGGCAAAGTACCTGACTGCGTTCTTTTTTTTATGACAGTGGAGCTTTGTGTTGGACTGTTGATTCCATAACATAGCAACAATATCTGATACCCATGGAGATTCTCACACGCCAAAGTCAAGAATGGTTTTTCTCCGTAAATGGTTTTTAATTTAGTGCCACCTTCCCACCATATTTCATTAGCATTCACTTTCCGATCAGATCCATCTCTCCGACGTCCGCACGCAACACCACTCCGACTTAAACTGATCTGACACTGTGCATCTTTTGTTAATGTGAATAGAAAGTTGGTGGAACATGCATTGAATGACAGTGTCGCTTCCCATTATATTTCAAACTCGGTCAGTCGCTGAGAATTTTTAAAAATTGAAATGAAACAGTTGAGAGAGCACGGTAAGATCTGGCGGCAAATTTAAAAAATTGAAATGCGGAGGGAATGCAGTATGGAAAAAACTATGCAGAAATTTCAAAAATCTGTGCCTGACTTAATCGTCTATGGGTCACGGATTCTGGTGGTAGCGAGCATAGCCATCCAAGATTTGTGCAAGGGCATGATATGAGGACGCCTGCAGTTTGGGAGATTGAAAAAATCATTGGCTTCACTCATCTTCATGGAAGGAGATATCGACGATGCCTCCATCGTTATACCAAGATTTGAATGGTTCGTCTGCCTGGTTCGGAGATTCTACTTATTGTTGCAGCGGAGCATATGGGAATCCCAACACCTGCAGGCCTGGCGCTTACTCGTAGCCCTTCAAGGCAGTGCACCCCAAAGCCACGATTGTTTCTTCTTCTCACTCCACCGACGGATCCACCTTGCGTGTGAAGCTTCGAATTAAAAAGAAAGAAGACCTCGCTTCATTTCTTTCGGCCAATAACGTCAACATAGTGATGGAAAATCTAGTGCTGCCTCCCTCAATCTAGGGTTCCTCTTGGCAATCTCCATGGAAGCCAAGTCTGGATACCATCGCTGAAACCGACAACCCGCTTGGAGATTTATTAACATCTGGGTGAAGAGATTGCACGCTA
Organism: Pinus tabuliformis; assembly: GCA_031772625.1. Lineage (NCBI taxonomy): Eukaryota > Viridiplantae > Streptophyta > Pinopsida > Pinales > Pinaceae > Pinus > Pinus tabuliformis. The sequence goes on from CM062805.1 coordinate 773,667,417, forward strand.
TACTAAGCATTTTCTTATTGTGTGGTTAAAATACGATATAGTTCGCAGGTATTCATTTATTTGAGAAATGTATATTGTAATGCTGAAATTGAAATACATTAATGTTTGTAAAGATATTTCATTATATGGTACTAGTCAACTATGAGAGTGTTGTAGCTGGAGAATCATTTAATCCCACTTTCTAAATTTTTCTTCTGGTCTTTGAATAAGATCAAGCATGGACAAAACTTTCACATAGATATATGCATTGTTTTGTTCTATATACTATGTGCACATCTTGAATATATTCGGTGCACATATTGATTATTCATTTAATTCATTTCTTTGAATGTTTCTGCTCATAACTTGAGAAGGGGTTTACCCAGCGTGATACATCATTTCTACGTACATGATGTCTATGATATATCATAGATTATAGATGATATATGATAGATTATATATCTTCAATGGGACATCTTGAATATGCAACAACCTCTTACATTATATGTGACATTGTTTTTTCTGCTGACAGAATCCACGGCAACATGAGCCCTCGTTCCTCGGATCACGACAACACTTTCCCATCAACAAAAAACTTCCATGGCCGCTGCACTTCCGGTTCCACAATTATATATGAAGTTCAGGAACTATTTACTTCCCTTCAACATCGAACTCTGAGATATTTTTATTTGCGGTGTGTAATTATGTAAGTGTTATTGGTTGGTTTTTATGGAGTCTAGTTGGTACCAAATTTGAAATTTAAATTATGGAGTCTAGTTGGTATCAAATTTGAAATTTAAATGGTGTGGAGAGAGCTTGAATTATTTAGTTAAAAAAATAAATAATAAAAAATTATTAAAATTTTCCATAATTTTAATGACAGTATTTTATTTTCACAATAATAAGATATCAACATTTCGGTATTTTAGTCACATAAATGGATAATTTTCTATTTAACATTGTGAACTAAACTCCACGTGCTTTTAAATGAAATTATACTTTCACAAATTTCACTTTCACATTTTAAAAGAATAAGGAAATTTGAGAACGACAACATGGCATTCAAAACTCAATTTGGACGTAGCTTAAAGGTCACGCTTTGATAATTCAATTCACTCATTTATAATTCCATATTAGATTATTCATCTTTTACTTATATATTGGTAATGTAAAATCATATTAAATTTAATCATTGAATATGTTGCATAATATTGAAAGCTTAATAATTGGTGATCATGTTAATTTTGTTAAAGATGGCTGAAAGCACTCATATATTGCACAAAAAGGTGTATGGGCTCAACACACATTACATTTAAAGATGACTCTAATATATAGAGTTTCTCAAATCTAACTTATTCCTAACTTAGAAAGAGAGGTGGAGAGAATTTCTCAACCATCCAAATATAGAATGTAAGCATTAACTCCAACATCCCCTCTTAATGCTTACATTACATAAATTTATTCAAATCATCCACAAACAACAAAATAAATAGTCATTCTTTAACTGGTTTACAACTTATCAGTATAGACTCCTTCAAGTTGGCTCATAACCCTCGTAAAAGTGTAGTTGGCAAGTTGGATTCCCGAGTTCGACTCCCGAACTCCCGAATCAAGGACCTTCCCAAGTCAATCATCGAACAACATCCCAAGCCGTCGCATAAACTCATTAGAAAACCACTCCCACGTCTTCAACAAATGATGGATTCTTCCCAAGATCCGCAACTATCGTACCACTTAGAAAACCATCCATGCTGAGCCTTTTCACTGCGGTGTTCTAAAAAAGTTTAAGAGGTTCAAATTCTTTATAGAATTCATCATCAGAATTCAATGGATATTCATCTATGGCTATATTCGTTGATTCTTTCCCTTTTAACAAATCATTGGCACGACTTCTGCAATTCCACACTGTATGTCTAGCTTTTCTGCAATAGTAGCATTCAATTTCACTTTTGTTGCATTTTTTTTTCATCCTTGTCTTTGTAAGCAATGCGTTTTCTATTGGAGAGTTCTCTTCTGTATCCTCTAGTTTTAGTCTCTTTTCTTTTGCGAGAAGTGTTGCAATTGTCTCATGCAATTTTGTGAAGACATTTGACTCAAAGTGAAGACAACATTACTATAACTTGAAGGAAGACTATTTAGTAATATTGCTTTAGCATCTTCATCCTCCACCTTGGCACCTGCTTCAGCTAATTGTCTTATAAGAGACATTAAATTGTTTACATGAGTGGACATAGATGTCTCTTCATTCATTTTCAGTCTAAATAATTGCAATTTTATGGAAAATTTTGCATTTGTAGCTTTTACACCAAAAGATGAGTCAAATGTTCTCATATTTCGTTAGATGGTTTAGTGAGATCTACAAGATGTAAATGTGAATTTCAAAGAGCAAGTCCAATAATGGAATTAGCTTTGTCATCTCTATTTTTCCATTCAATTAATTGTTTAGCGTCTGTAGGTATGTGCCACTTCTGAACCATTCACTATACCCCACAATTTTTTCTTCATTAATTGCATTTGAATTTTTACTTTCCATGAAGGGAAATTTGCACCGCTGAATTTTTCTAAAACCATAAACTCCATGATGAAAAAAGAAAATGAAATACCTTTTAAACTTCAACACTGATGTACCCTTCTACAATTAAAAAAAACTCTTTGGTTGCTTTGTGAAAGTGGCATGCCTCGAATAGACCTTGAAGTTCGAACAAAACAGTCTCACATAGGAATGCGTTGAAATGTGCAGTGAAGGAGAATTTTTCTTTTATAATTTATGAACAGTGACCTCTGAAAAACTCATCTACGCTCCACGACTTACAGGTAAGTTTGCTTCAAATTTTGTACGATAAGAAGATGCATTCTTGACTGGAGCACTACTGGTATGAAGAATGGTGGAAACTCAAACTCATGACGACGACGATGCTCATTTCACGCTCAACATAGTCTCCTCTTCGTCGCAAACACTGTAGAGAGCAGGTATGTGTGTCCAGCTCGCAACTACACCTCACATTACTGTCATGCTCCCATAGCAAGCATTAATGTTCAGACATCTCGACAAGTCATACAACTCCGAAGCTCCAGTCAACTCACACTCTGGCGCTGAAAAAAAACATAGAGCTAAGATTCCCACTTTCGTCTAACACGGTGTCCTGATATGCTAGAAATCTGCAACTATAAAATGCACAACGATCTGCTGAAATTCTCAATGCCACAACTTGATCATCTGGAGTCATACCACCGGGACCATATGAATTCTCTATTGTGATATCTCTCGCTACGAATTCTGAAGCATAATATTCTGCAATCACTCGCCACACTACATAGGTTTAACGCGTCTCAACTTAGGATTCGAGACCATGTTAAAGATGGCTAAAAGAACTCATATATTGCACACAAAGCTGTATGCATTCAACACACACATTACATTCAAAGATTACTCTAATATATATAGTTTCCCAAATCTAACTTATTCCTAACTTAGAAGGGGAGGATGAGAAAATTTCTTAGCCATCTCAAATATAGGATGTAAGCATTGACTCCAACAAATTCGTTACATATTTAAGTGGTTGAAAGTGTTATGTAACACACCATGTAGATTGTAGATTGAAATAAGTAATGTTTCTGAGATATGGTTAATCTAACATAATATTAATTAATTAAGTTTATTATTTTTTATTATATAATTTTATTTATTAGGTAAAATATATAATGTAATGAATATATTTATGAGTTATGTTTTCATATTCATAAAATAGAAGAATTATGTTATTATTATTGAAAAAATCACAAATGAAGTGATAATGAGTGTTAATGTGCATGTTTTTCCTCTAGAACACGTGATTTTTTGAAAATGTAGTCACTAAGCTATTGCCCTAAAGAATAGAAGTTGGCCACCCCACATGTGAAAGATGCTATTGCTCTAAAAAATAGAAGCTCACCACTTCACATGTGCAAGATATTTCAAAGGTATTCATAGCCAAACTACATGGCATAATGATGTAGTAATTGTTCTATATTCTGCTTCTATGAAAGATATAGAGACAATGGATTTTCTCAAGCTACCCATGACATCAAATTTCTACTCAAATGAAAAGCATATCTTAATGTGTCTTTCCTATTATCAATATCACTAGAAAAATCACTATCTCTAAGTGTGTTCATAATTTTTGTACTGCAATTCATAATCAATTTTACCTACAATATACCTCAATATTTTTTTCCAACTTTCAAGTGAGAGTCCTTGGGAGACTCAATCAATTTGGAAATGAAACTAACTAAATACATAACTTCAGGTCTAGTTGTAATGAGGTACATAAGGCTACCTACAAGCCTCTTATACAATGTTAAATCCACTACTTGTCCATCATCTTGTTTGCTCAATTTTGTTCCTATTGAAATAGATGTCGTTGTTGGTTTACATTTTCCCATTTTGAATCTCTTTATGTTAAAAATGCAACAAGAAAATCTAGTTTTGACTTTGCCTTAGTCAAACTAGATTAAAATTCCAATTTCTATTTCAGCAGAATAATTGGAGGTAGTTAACTGAGGTGACATGGAACTTGTCACTTAATTAAATCAGTTAATTCAAGTGGGAGACGCTTGAGTTCAGTTCATTATGATTGATTGGTCTACAAGAAGGTCAAATTTACGTCCATCAGGTCACCTAGGTTCGAGCTTATTGCAAAGAGAGCAATTTTTGTCTAGAAGATCATTGGTATACCTTGCATGTGAAACCATACAAGGATTTTTCTCATTATTTATTTGTTGGGGTCGAATAGAGGGTTCCATCATTTGAGTAGAGTTGACATGCTATGGTTTAGGAAGGGCCCAATATGCATCCCCCTTATCTGGAAAAGTTAAAGAAAACCATCCTTTAACCAATGCATGGGTTTTTGACAGTTGTTTCATATGAGATCCCCATTCTTTCTTAACCCATTACGTGGCCTAACTGAAACATTGTCTCCTTGCATGGATGACCAGAGTGTTCTCAGGCATATGGAGCACTTGGTTGATTTCAATGTCTTCCCCGAGTACCATGGATTTCGATCCTGGAAGATGTTTGATAGATGGATGGGGTTTCCTTTTGGGAGCACCTGTAGGCACTTGTGGAATGGGGGGGGGGTAGGGTTGGGAGAGGGATTTAATGGGACAAAATCAAACCCTTATCCGATACTAGAGGTGGGATAAGAAACATAGATGACTTGGTCATTGGAAGCATAGATAAAGAAAAAAAGGGAGGAGTGGGCCAAGAGAAAGGGTTGTAGAGGGAGGAAAGGTTCAATAAACCTAAATGATGAGGGATCAACGCTCCCCTATTTAACATATGATCCAAATGAAAAGGGTAGGGTCTGTTGAAACCCAAAATCAAGAGAGGTGGGTGAGAGGGGAGGACCAGATGGGGGGTTGAAATGTGATGTAGAGCCAATGGTAGGAATCTCAATCTCTAATAAAGGTAACAAAACCTCCAAGTTTAACAACATTTAACATGGCAGTGTGCATGTGGATTCAAAACATATTTATAAACTCAAATTGAAATAAAAGTTGCATCACACTATTTCTTTGGATCATTCATTAGTTTTGTTCACAAATATTCAACCTTTTGACTTACTAAAAAAAAATTGTTCACGCATTGTTGTAAAAAACAGTTCCGAAAAACAATCAAATCTCTCTAACCAAGACTTTTTTCTCAGAAAACCGCTCACTATTCGCATAATAAGCCACATTCTGGGCAAAACCTAGATCACATAATCTTTAAATTCGTCCTCATTTTCCCAGAAAAGTAGCAACAAGTTCAGTTATGATTTTCTCTCGTAAAAGTCCCTTTAAATGCACACACAGTTGTATCAAGAGTTCTAACCTTCAATACTGCAATGCTTGTTGGGCATAATTATCTGCGGTTGGGCATTTTCACCTCTATGATTTGTAGGGATCAAATAAACTCCACACAAGGTTCAATTTGACACATTAAGCATTGATTTTTTGGCATCCAACACAAGCACCGCATAGTTGAGATTGATTATATTCTAAAACAATACATAGATGCCTTCTGTTGCAATTTCCAATAATTGAACTATTCAATGAATCTATGTAACTCAAGATAGAGGATGAAATGTCTTTACTTAGATGCTATGAGTCACACCAATTATAAACACGTAGTGGATTTGCATTCAATGATCCTCAATCTAATTTCACACACTCAACTCTTGCAACCTATAATCCATAAAACACATAATATTTAACACATATGAAGTTAAAATTTAAATTATGTAATGACAGGGATAGTTTCTACAAATCCCACACATTGCTCTGCTATACACAAATGACTCCTTTTTATTAATATGAAACCACAATAAATTACATCACTTTCGATCCAAAAGAGTATGATCTAATTGACTAAGATAAGAAAAAAAATCATCATCGTCCTAATATAAACATGCATACAACAATTAGCTCTCAATGTTGGATGTGGAGCCTGGTTATCTTCTTTATTCAGAGGTATCACCGCATTGGACCCTAGTTCGTAATGTGCCAGCAACGCTGCCCGTAATATTTGCGCTACAAGGGGGGTCCAGGGGGGGCAACAGTGATCTTTAGGAGCCCCCCCTAGCGGGGGATCGGGGGCAGTGCCCCTGAAGCTAAAAATAGATGTAAAATTTCCTTGCAAAATGTTGTAATTTTGCAGTCAATCTGGGTCGTTCATTAGGTGGAGATCTGACAATAGAAGTCATGCTTAATTTAGGGTTTTTTTCCCTAGAAGGAAACCCCTCGCTATATATGAGGGAATTGTATTGCGTCTATGTAGATCTGTATTCTGAGTGAGAGAGAGAGGAGTTTGAGAGAGAAGAGGGAATTACAATGGATCTGTTGTAGGTTGTATCTCTTTAGTTTGTTTGATAATATAAAAGGAAGGACTGGTTGTTTCCCGTGGATGTAGCCCAAATTGGGTGAACCACGTATATCTGTGTCTCTCTTGTTTATGTGTTTTCTATGTTTATATTTCTGAAATATATTTTATGTGTTCCATTGCTCTGTAATATATAATTTTCTAACAATTGGTATTAGAGCCGAAGGTTTATTTGGCTGATAAACTCGCAGGAGAGAAGGGTTCCTGGTTCGAGTCGGAGAAATGGCAGAAGATGGTAGGTTTAGGGTCAAAAACTTTAACGGCCAAAACTACCAGCTATGGAAGATTATCTGTACCAGAAAGATCTGTACCAAACATTGAGCGGAAAGACAAAGAAGATGACAAGTATGACATACACAAAATGGGATATTCTCGACAAAAAGGCACTTGGAATAATACGGCTGTGCCTAGCGATGTCGATAGCCTTTAATATTTCAAAGGAAACAACAACAGAGGGTTTAATGTTAGCATTGGCCAAACTATATGAAAAACCATAAGCCTCAAATAAGGTATTTCTTATGAAGCGATTTAATATGAAGATGTCAGAAGGTGGATATGTTGCTGATCATTTAAATGAATTCAATACAGTCACCAGTCAGTTAAGTTCTGTAGGGGTAACTTTTGATGATGAAGTCAGGGCTCTGTTATTTCTATGTTCAATTCCAGAAAGTTGGAATGGTTTAGTTATGGCCATTAGTAACTTTGTCTCTAGATCTAGTACTTTAAAGTTTGATGATGTTGTCGGTGCAATCCTTAACGAGGAAATGCGACGGAAAAGCTCTAGTGAGACATCAGATAATGCTTTGATTGCAGAGACTAGGGGAAGAAAAATGGAAAGAGGAAAGACCCAGGATATCGCAATAAGTCGAGGAAAGGGAGATCCAAGTGCAGATCGGGGATAGTGTGCTGGAAATGTGGGAAGAAAGGACACTTGAAGAAACACTGCAAGTCTCAGAAGGGAAAAGAAGGAGACACGCTGTAAGAAAACAATCATGAAGAAAATGTGACAGATGATGTGTTGCAAGATGCTTTAATTCTTTCATTAGAAAATATTATTGATCCCTGGGTGGTAGATTCAGGGGCCTCATTCCATGCCACACCTGATAGGAAACATTTTCATGATTATGTTCAAGGAGATTTTGGACAGGTTTGATTGGGTGATGATAAACCCTATAAAATCATTGGAATGGGTACAATTTTCATAAAACAACAGAATGGAAATCAATGGATATTGAAGGAGGTAAGGAATGTTCCAGATCTAAAGAAAAATATGATTTCAATAGGGAAATTGGGAGGTGAAGGCTGTTGTTGGGCATGGAATCCCCCCCAAGGCATGTTTTGGGGCTCAAAACCCAAGTTTTGACTCAATCTTGTTGTAAAGCTTTGCGAATTGCGGGCGTGGAGCGTAAAATGTATGATAGAGTCATACGGTTGTCCGCCCTAGTTTTGTAATGTAATATCAGCTGGATAGACCTACCCATGGTCCGCGGACCATGGAATTGTATAAATAGAGTGAGGCTCTAAGTGTAAAAGGGAAAAAGAAGAGAGAGAGGAAAAGAAGCTAAGGAAGTAAGGTGAATTGTGTCTTTGGGTTGTAGAGTAGGAGAAGGCTCTGCAACTGAGTGCGCAGAGGCCTAGTAGTCTGCAACTGAGTGCATGGATCCCTACAGCTGAGTGTGTAGGGTGGAGTCAAGTCTGTAACCAAAGAAGGAATTAATGAAGAGAATGTGTATCTGTTCTTGGGTTAATGCATGTCTGATATAATTTGCGAATATACTGTTTATTTAATGTGCGCACCTGTATGAATGGTTTAAGTTGTTAAGTATAACTTAAAGCACGCAAGTAGGCTAAAATAATCAACTAACACTGGAATACCAGTAAGGACTTGGGTAATAACGCAGAAGTGCAGCGTTCGGCCCCCGAGTAGGGCTGCAAAAGGCAGTATATCAGGTTGCGAGGTATGGGAATGTGTGCGAAGCAACTTACGCGTAAGGTCGAATGGTGGACCACTTGAACTCATCAGACATCTCCAGGGTGTGGAAACCTGGTTCTAGCACCCACCCATACTACTTTGGGTGAGACCTTAGTCCGCGCTCCGTGGATTGTTGCCGAAAGGGCTAGTAGTACCTAGATTTGTTTGGCTAACTTAACTCTAAACTTGGGTTAGGCCCCAATAAGCCAACAAATGGTTCCATTGTCGGGACCAGGATTTGCATAAGAGATGTCTGATGTCGTATCACTAGAATCCGATAAAGAAAGGAATTGAAGAGTGGTTGGACATAAACATTCAAGAGTTCGAAGCATAGGAAAACAGGAATCTGCAGTTATCAAAGGAAGAGTGGTTAGATTGCTACTTATATATGGAAATCCATGAAATTTTATTTGCATCCTTCCCCTCTGAGTTGTACAAGTGGATCGCGGATCTAGCGGACAGTCAAGGAAGGTGTAGGCTTGACAAAGCTATTGTGTGGACTCCAGAGTTGGTGCACAGACTGGAAGCGTCGCAAGATAAGATCGCACGCGCTGTGGACCATTGGCTCGATCGAATTATAGGAGGGTTTATTACCGAGTTTGTGGTAGATACTTTAGTCAACTATAGTGAGGCAGAACGACACTTCCTCAAAGGATCACGAGGTAAGTACGTTAAATCTTTGAACACTTGGATTAAAATGCTACTATGTGAAAAGTGGGTTATGTGAATAAATTGATTTGGGACTACACGGAGTGGGAGGATCTACAAAAACAAAGGTAGCACAGAACTAGAGTCTAGCCCCCTGATTTCACCTCTGTGGGAAAGCGAGGGAGAGCTCACGAAAGTTTCACCAAGAAGTTTGATCAGTTTGATAAAGCAGTGAATTCCACGCATACCACCCCCACCTACACCACCACCAGTTTCACCATCTTCACCCCCATCTTTGCCCACACCACCTCCGCCACCACCACAGTTCAATATGGCAAGCACGATAAAGTTGTTGGTGTTCAAAGGAGTTGGGAATGAAGATCCAGACTAGTTTTGGTTCGTGGTAAAGGCTGTATGGTAAGTGTAGGGAGTCACTAATGACAATATAAAGAAAGCAACGCTGGTTAGCGCTTTGTAGGATCGTTCACTGATGTGGTACATTAAGCATTCCAATGACAATCCAAATGTAGGGATCGCGGATATCCAAGCTGCGCTAAACAGGGAATTTAGCAGGCCAAAATCAGAGACATAGTGGATTATTGGATTTAAGGAAATCACGATGCTTCCAGGCGAGAGCCCCTGGGAGTTGGATCAGAGGCTAAAGTGTATGATTCATGAAGCCAACATGACCTTGATGGATGGGCAACACTGCGCATGGTTTGTAGCATCGCTAACACCGCATCTAAGGAACACGTTGTCACAATAGAAGCTATCCACTCAGGCCAAGGCCTTGGAAATTGTAATGAGACTGCATGAAACCTCGATACAAGATCCTAACCTGGGATTCCAACAGATCCACACGCAGTTGAAAAACTTGTGGCTTGAAATGTAGAGTTTGAAACAAGATAGGACGGCTTGCCCAGAAGCGCACGAGGAGGTATGGTGTGTAAAGAGAAAAGGCTAGGGACATGACAAGGGCCATTGTCCAGTATTCGCAAACTACCTAGCGGCAGGAGGACCAATGTCATTGAGACTAGAGGCACAAGCAGGACCGAGTGCAGTGCCTGCATTATGGTGCGTGATTTTTTAGATAGGAGGGAAGCATGCTACAGATAACTGCCATCTATTACAGAAGTATACGTAGAGTTCCCAACAGTTGTTCTGTAACTTTTGTAGGTCAGTAGGCCACGATGAGCACACCTGTAGAAGTTATGAACTGATGATGGATTGGACTCCTACCTACAGAGTTCAGACCAAAACACAGGCCCTCGATCAAAATGCAAGGATGGCGCGCACTGGATTTCAGGGGCGCGGACGCGGTCGAGGTGGAATGGGACCAGGAAGAGGTCGTAGATAGCTTATCTGTTACAATTTTCGGAGGGCCAGGGCATTATGCCCGTGATTGTACAAATCCGACAAGACCATCATGCTTATATTATACCCAATTTGATCATGAGACGAAGGACTGTCCCACGCTGATAGCGAGGTTGCGCGATAAAGGAGCACTCCAACCTCCCCTGACTCAAAACCTGCAAATGATGAGGTTTGAGCCATGCGAAGAAGACTCGAATGTAAATATTGTGCTCCGAAGTGGTATTACCACAGGAGATGACAAAGGTAAGCAACCCGAAGAGAGTGCCTAGGTTCGCAAGGCTCCAACAAAGGAACCAAAATTTGATTTGGAGCGCGCTAAGGAGACATTCGTGGAAGCTAAGAAGAGCTTCATGGAGGCCTCCACTTCAGGTAGTAAAGACAAACTGGAACAAGAAATGGACCCGTCAATGCTCACTACCTTTTTGGAGACACGCATGAAGCTGCTACGCGACAAAAAAGTTGTGAAGGGGCTACAAGAACTCATCACAGATGTGCTGGGACCGCGCCAGGAGAACCGCGCGTAGTTCGGAAGCTCGGGAAGCACACAACGTGAACAAGAAGAGAGATGAGATTGACCATGCAAATTGGGGAATATGAAATGGATCAAGTGATTTTGGATCTAGAATCGGACTCGAATGTCATGCCAAAGCAGACATGGGAGTGCATTGGTAGGCCCGCATTGTAATGGTCTCCTATTCAATTGCGAATGGCGAACTAGCAAAATATCCTACCCATGGGAAGATTGCAGGGAATAATGGTGGATATCGAAGGTGTGAGTGCGCTTGAAGATTTCAAAGTGATAGAGATTGTTGATGACAACAATCCCTATCCTGTGCTACTGGGAATAAATTGGGCCACTGACATGAATGGAGTGATAAATCTAAAGAAGCGCAAGATAATTTTCAATAAAAAGTCACTACGCGTGGTGGTACCTTGGACCCTGTGGAAGGATCGTGCTACACAGAGCCAGTGCGCAACTATGAGAGTGACAATGATCTAGATTGTATCTACAAGATAACCGCGTGGGAACAAGACTGGGTGAATCCAACAATGGATGACAGGATTTCATGGGAGCGCAAAAGCTCCTTCACCTCAAATTCGGACGAAGAGATAGAACGATGGCAGAACCGGTTACACGAGGTAACCACGCTCAACTGCAACATGATGACAAGATCACTGCGCTGCGTGACAATAGAGATGAGAGATCTGCCTATGTATGAGGGATTGATCGAGGTGGATGATTTACTAAACCAATTTGAAAGAGAAGTACTGGAACAATAATGTCTTGACACTCTGAAATGGTTACTACGCGCTATGCCCGCAAGATGGTGGGGTACGCATCAAATAAGTTTTAAGGACTTGCTAAAATGTAGAAGGCATGCGGTTTGGAAAGCCTCAGACGAGGCTAACAGACAAGTATGATGGACGGGATGATCCACGTGAACACCTCGCGAAATGGACCAAGGTGTACGGGGAAGAGCCACAACCTGAGTGGGTGCACCTGTTCTGTCATACCTTGGATATCATACCCATGAATTGGTACACTGAGATGGAGCTCCACCATGGCACGAGCAAATGGGATATCTTGTGTGAAGGATTCCTGTTAACCTTCACGTTTGAGGATCGTTGGTGGGATACTGTTGACGATGCACTACAAGCGGTAAAACAAGCTATCTTCAGAATACCCCAGGAGCCAATGGAAGTACTTTAGCCGGAATGGGCGACCCAACTGAGTTGTGCGCTGGAGTGTTACAATGTAAACATTGAGGAGGATGATGAAGATCCATGATAGACCTACCCATGGTCTGCGTACCATGGGATTGTATAAATAGAGCGAGGCTCTAAGTGTAAAAGGGAAAAAGGAGAGAGAGAGGAAGAGAAGCTAAGGAAGTAAGGTGAAGTGTGTCTTTGGGTTGTAGAGTAGGAGAAGGCTCTGCAGCTGAGTGCGCAGAGGCCTGGTAGTCTGCAACTGAGTGCGCGGACCCTTGCAGCTGAGTGCGCAGAGGCCTGGTAGTCTGCAACTGAGTGCGCGGACCCTTGCAGCTGAGTGCGCAGAGCGGAGTCGAGTATGTAATGAAAGAAGGAATTAATAAAGAGATTTTTTATCATAATTCTGTGTATTTGTTCTTGGTTAATGCATCTATGATATAATTTTCAAATATATTGTTTATTTAATGTGCGCACTTGTATGAATGGTTTATGTTGTTAAGTATAACTTAAAGCATGCAAGTAGGCTAAAATAATCGACTAGCATTGGAATACCAGTAAGGACTTGGGTAATAACGCAGAAGCACAGCGTTCAGCCCCCTAGTAGGGCTGCGTGAAGGCAGTATATTAGGTTGCTAGGTACAGAAAAGTGCGCGAAGCAACTTGCATGCAGGGTCGAACCGCAGACCACTTGAACTCATCAGACATCTCCAGGGTGCAGAAACTTGGTTCTAGCACCCTCCCATACTACTTCGGGTGAGACCTCAGTCCGCACTCTGCGGACTGTTGCCGAGAGGGCTAGTAGTACCGGGATTTGTTTGACTAACTTGACTCTGAACCTGGGTCAAGCCCTAATAAGCCAACAACTGTGTAACTACTTTTATAGATAAAACCCGGAAGGTCACTAAAGGAGCCCTGGTAATAGGAAAAGGAGAAAAGGTTGGTTCATTGTATTTATGCAATGGTATTTCTAATTCTCATATGGCATTGTGGCATCATAGGCTTGGGCACATGAGTGAGAAGGAGATGCATATTCTTCACTCAAGAAATTTGTTTCCAGGTTTGAAGCATGTTGATTTAAAATTCTGTGAGAATTGTGTGTATGGAAAACAGAAGAGAGTCAGATTCCTCAAAGTAGGGAAAGAAAAGAAGAGAAAAAAAATATAGCTTTTGCATACAAATGTATGGCGACCTGCTCAGGTATCATCTCTAGGTGGATCTTGTTATTATTTTACTTTTATTGATGATGCAACCAGGAAAACCTGGATTTATTGTATTTAAAATAAATCTGATGTATTTGGTACTTTCAAGAAATGGAAGCTTTGGTTGAAAATGAGACAGGAAAAAGGTTGAAGTGTCTCAGATCAGAAAATGGAGGTGAATATTGTAGCAAAGAATTTGATAGGTACTATTCAAAGAATGGAATTTGCAGAGAGAAGACAGTTCCAGGAACACCACAAGAAAATGGTGTGTCAGAAAGGATGAATAGGACAATCATGAAGTGTGCAAGGTGTATGAGATTGCATGCAGGATTGCCTTTACAATTCTAGGCAGATGATGTAGATACTATTGTTTATCTAATAAACAAAGGGCCTTCAAGTTCCTTGGATGGTGGTATTCCAGAGGAGGCATGCACAGGTAAAAAGGTAAACTACTCATTTTTAAAGACTTTTGGTTGTGAAGCCTTTGTCCACATTAATAAAGAAAATAGAACAAAGCTTGAGGCAAAATCAAAGAAAAGTATCTTTATTGGATATGGTGTTAATGATTTTGGTTATCACTTTTATGATTATGAAAAACACAAAATCATTAGGAGCAGAGACGTTATATTCAATGAAAAGGTTTTGTATAAGGATCAGATCCAGGAAAAGAAACAGGAAAAAGAAAACATAGAATACATAGTGCTTGATGAGATCACAGAAAAAGTGAAGTTGCTTGAAAATCATAATGATCAATAGCCAGAACAACAACAACAACCACAACAGCAACAAGCACCTCAAACGCCTGAAAGTGGTGTTAGAAGATCTACCAAGATAAGTAGACCCCCTGAATGATACTCTCCTTCATTATATTATGTATTGTTGACTGATTATGGTGAACCAGAATGTTATGAAGAAGAAGTGCAGGTAGAAACCAGGAAGAAGTGGGAGCAAGCCATGAAAGAAGAGATGGACTCCTTAGCACATAACCAGACTTGGGACTTAGTCAGGTTGCCTGCAGGTAAAACAACATTGCAGAATAAATGGGTTTACAGGTTGAAGGAAGAAGATGAAGGTAGAAAAAGGTATAGAGCTAGACTTGTGGTGAAGGGGTTTGCACAGAAAAAGGGTATAGAATATGATGAATATTTTCTCTTGTTGTTAAAATGACTTCAATCAGAACTATTTTAAGTCTAGTAGCAGCTAAAGATTTGAATCTTGAGCAGTTAGATGTAAAGACAACCTTTCTCCATGGGGATTTGGAGGAAGAGATATATATGCAGTAGCCACAAGGATATGAGGTAAAAGGGAAGGAGAAATTGGTGTGCAGGTTGAAGAAGAGCTTGTATGGATTAAAACAGGCTCCAAGGCAGTGGTATCTAAAATTTGACAGTGATCCAGGTGGATATTGGTGGCCACCTACCAATTTCACTTGGACCCCCACCATTGCTTCTTTCAGTTTTTCAGTTTCCTTAATTGTAGCACAATTTACTATTTTTAGCAGTTTTTCGAGTCCTAAACTTCCGGAGCCATTTTGAGGCCCTAAACGATGTTTTTTTGGAAATCTATCACTAGCGATATTGTATTTAAAATTGTTTTTTCCGTCGTAGTCTTCAGAGAGATCTTTCCAATGGATTATCACGCGGGTCAAATGGAGATAATATGACCAAGTCATGACCCCGGAAAGTTGGCTATCCAATTCAACCCAACGGGGCCCATAAACTCTTGGTGTTACATCTCATCGGGTTAGGTTTTTGGTTGTTTAGGGTTTGATCTTATTGTTCAATAATAAAAAGGCCCTTAAGCCTCATTGTAACGCAGTTCAAAGGCATGTAGCTACCACATCTGTTCTCAGAGATAAGCTACCATCACCCTAGCTGGTTTATTTCCATTTTTGTTTGTAAGCATATTTTAGTATTTTACATTAATGAAATGAAGTATTATTTCTGTTGCATCTCTGTGTTTATGGTTATCTCTGTAATTTGTTGCGTTCCTGTTTAAATCCGGATTAGACGGGTTGATGTCTGAATAAGGTTATACTAGATGTCACTCTGATCATTGCGTTTATCTCAAAAGGAAAAATGATGGCAGCTATGTTATATTGTTATTGTATGTAGATGACATGCTTGTTGCAGGTTCTAACATGCAGGAAATAAATGTGCTCAAAAGAAAATTGGCGAGCTCATTTGCAATGAAGGATTTGGGTGTTGCAAAATAAATCCTTGGTATGAGAATAACTAGAGACAAGAAGAATCGAAAATGAACATTGTCTTGGAGTGAGTACGTAGAAAAGGTGTTGAAAAGATTTAATACACAAAATGCAAAACCAGTTAGTACACCTTTGGCTAGCCATTTCAAACTAAGTAAGGAGGTGTGTCCCAAGACTCAGGAAGAAATGGATTATATGTCTAAAGTTCCATATGCATCAACAGTTGGAAGCTTAATTTATGCAATGGTCTGCACAAGGCCTGATATTGCACATGCAATGGGATTTGTAAGAAGGTACATGAACAATCCAGGAAAAGAAAATTAGATGGCAGTGAAGTGGATTCTAAGGTATTTGAGAGGTACCACAAATAAAGCATTATGCTTTGGTGGTTCAAACATTGCTCTACAGGGATATGTTGATGCAGATATGGCGGGTGACAGAGATAACAGGAGGAGCACAACAGGGTATGTGTTTACTGTAGGTGGAACAATTGTCAGTTGGGTTTCAAAACTACAAAGTGTTGTTGCACTCTCAACAATGGAAGCAAAGTATGTTGTTGCTACAGAGGCTAGTAAAGAAATGATTTGGTTACAAAGGTTTCTAAATGAATTAGGTAAGAACCAGGAGTTGGGAAGGTTATACAGTGATAGCCAGAGTGCCATACGTCTTATAAACAACCCTGCATTTCATTCCAAGAAAAAAAATATACATCTAAAGTATCATTTCATATGGTCAGTGTTGAAAGATGGATAGTTGAAGATGGAAAATATACACACTAGCCAGAATCCTGCAAATATGTTAACAAAAGTTGTAACCAGGGAGAAATTGATATTCTGCTCAGTTTCAATTGGTCTTCAAGTATGATGAAGAAGATAAGAAATATCCAGGTCCAAAGTGGAGTCATTGTCCAACAAATGAAGCAGCGGTGGAGTTGCTATATCCAGTCTCCAAGTGGGAGATTGTTGGGTGTGGAGCGTGATTATCTTCTTTATTCAGAGGTATCGCCGCATTGGACCCCAGTTCGTAATGTGGCGGCAACGCCGCTCATAATATTTGTGCTGCAAGGGAGGTCTAAGAGGGGTGGCACCGATCTTTAGGAGCCCCCACGCCTTGGCGGGGGATCAGGGGTAGCACCCTCAAAGCTAAAAATAGATGTAAAATTGCCTTGCAAAATGTTGTAATTTCGTAGTCAATCTGGGTCATTCATTAGGTGGAGATCTGACGGTAGAAGTTATGTTTAATTTAGGGTTTTTTCCCTAGGAGGAAACCCCTTGCTATATATGAGGGAATTGTATTGCGTCTATGTAGATCTGTATTCTGAGTGAGAAAGAGAGAGGAGATTGTGAGAGAAGAGGGAATTACATTGGATCTGTTGTAGGTTGTATCTCTTCAGTTTGTTGGATAATATAAAAGGAAGGACTGGTTGTTTCCCGTGGACGTAGCCCAAATTAGGTGAACCAAATATATCAGTGTCTCTCTTGTTTTATGTGTTTTCTGTGTTTATATTTCTGCAATATATTTTATGCGATTGCTCTGTAATATATAATTTTCTAACACTCAACCCTTCGGATGATCTCAAGCTCCACTTGACAGTGAGGCCATTATTACACACAAAACTCACCACTCACTCAAACAACCTAGACTTTCTAGAAGTCAACAAGACAAAATAAAAATTTTAAATGATGCCCCTGCATCAAAATGGGAAGGCTTCTAGATTCAATGAAGAGGGGATATAGGGATGACTGAGGAGAGAAACTCGTAGGCAATGTATCTTCCGAAAAGGACCAAATCAAGTGGTGGCTTGTATGATTGAGGATACCAGGAGCAATTCAAATGTGATTTTTAAAGAAGAAACCCAAAATTCTAGAAAGGAGTTGCACCTTCATACAAAGAAAAGAAAGAGGTAGATTAAGTATTACCATAAGGGGAGGCATGGAAGGGAATTGTGAATTGACCACCTTCACGGTTTGAGGTGTCCAAGGGAAGAATCGGTCCAAAAACATCCTCCAATAGGGATTTTGAGCATGTTCCTACCAGAAATTGACCGTCCAAAACACTCCCTTGTATAGGAAAGTGCAACGTCGATGGATCCATTGTTTCTGAGCCACTAAGGGGGTTGTTTCTCAGCTCGAGGACTAGTTTTAGGTGAGGTGAAAATGGATTTTCCCTCTAGGCGGTCCTCCGGGTAATTGGCTAGTGTTTCTTCCGTAGTAAAAAAAATTTACCCTAAAATGCATGCAACACTAACCCTTGTACTACCTTACCATTACAAGGGAGCTTGAACTTTATTTTAGCAAATTTCACGAGTTAATCATACTATGTGGTCAGATTTGATGAGTTCTTCATGGGCTTCCCTCAAAACGAGAACCAAAAAATAAATGCATGTTAGGCAGGGGCTTGCATGGACCCATGAAATAAAGCCACAATAATGACTCCTATTAGATCAAGTTAGTGGGTGCATCTAATGCCGTTGTTGCGATCTCTCCACTCCTATTGTTCTTCATTTCTATAATAAACTCTTTATTGAATAAAGGCATAATGAATTATTTATTAAATGAAAGCATTGTTCCTAGTTAAAATCCTATGTTTACCTGGTAAATATTAAAAAAAAATGCAAAACCCATCAATTTTATCCAGTAAAAAGAGCTCGTAAAATCTCATATAACTTGAAACATTTAATTTTTAATTTGTTAAGAATTCTTTTTCTACAATTAACCTCCATGTTGGGAATGATATTTTATTTAAAAATCTATTACAAATTTAAGTCTTATGTTTTGGCTTCATAGTTTTATATAAATTATGAGTAGATTTGTTTATTTTGGAATAGGATTTTGAGAAATTCTTTTTAAATATCAATAAATGTGAGTTAAATTGTAAGAATTTAATCTCTATGAAATATTCTTAGCAATATTCACAAATCAAAAGTTGAAATGGATATTCAAAGTAGTTATTCCATTTATTTTTTCCTTTTAATTAAATAAAAATGTCAAAATGTCATGGTATTCTAACAAAACCTATTTACAAATTAAAAAACTCCATGACAAAGTGAGATTTAATCCTTCAAATGTTTTGTTACATATTTATTTAAATGCATATATTTTAACTTATAATAATAATAATAATAATAATAATAATAATTTTATGATTTTTATGTTCCTATTAAATTAAAAATAAAATATTCTCTAAATTAAAAAACCATATAGAAAAAATAAAAACGAATATACATATTTGATTAATTTAATTAAAAGTATTATAAAACATCAATGCCAAGTTGATATTACAATGGAGTGTGAATTCCATCAAAAATTTATTGGAATTGCATGTTTAAATTGTGTACTCTAAAAGGAGGTTTGTGCCTCATGAAATTTTATCCCTCTTTTAGAGGTTTGTGCCTCATGAAATTTTATCCCTCTTTTAGAGGTTTGTACCTCATGAAATTTTACCCCTCTCTACACTTGCTAGATTTGTAGTTAAAATGAATTTATACCATGACATGTATCAAAGTGTTTAGATGCTAATTATGGACTATATTAATATATGTTTTTAATAAAATTTGGCAATTTATCCAACGTCATTTTCAATCTTTTACATTTAAATTGAATCGTCAAATACAATAATAAAATCTTTGGCGACCCCAAATTTCAAATCTGAATTATATATATTTCATTTTTATTTCTTTCAATCTTAAATATAAATATATTCCTTCCCTGATATATAAATATATTTCCATATTCTTATTTACATTATTAAAAGATGAAAATTTAATCTAAAATCACTAAGTAAAATACTAAATCTGAAAAATAAAAATAAAAATCTAATTAATAATATTTATTTTTCACTCTTAATTATAAATATCTTTCTTTCCTATAATATAAATATAAATATCTTTCCACATTCTTATACATTATTCAAAAATTTAAATTTTATTTAAAATAATAAATTTAAAAAATAGAAAAGAATTTAACCAATAATATTTATAACCATAAAATAATAATTCTTTTTAATAATAATTCCTTTTACAAAAAGGTTAAGGAATATGAAGTAAAGTTAAGGACCAAAAAGCTCAATTTGCTTCTTAAGATATTTTTGATGGTGTTTGTTAAGGAGATGTTCTTTTTAAAGCAAAATTAGTTTAATTCAGGTTAGAGAACTTTATGGCAAAGGGTGGAGATTTTGGGTTTTGGTTATTAATGGAGATAGTGAAAAAAAAAGAAAAGGAAAAAAAAAAAAGAGAAGTCTAGATTTTTGTGATTCTCAACTAATAACCAAATAAACTATTTTTCAAATCATGATTGAGCATTTGAATTTAGACTTCTTCTACAAATCATTCAAAATCTATGATGTCTTTTGATTGACTGTCTTTTAAATCCATTGTCAAAGAACTCAACACACAACCACCGCACAACAGATAAACTATCCAAAGATGTTTTGGAGCTCTCTATTGGAACATTCAATTATTGAAAAGTTTGTGATGGCTCCATAATCCAAGTCTTTGATATCAGCACGTAGATTTGCACTCCAACCACAGCAAATGCAAATTTATCATTAATCAATATAACTCATTGCTTCGATACCAAACAATTCCAATATCAAATCAGGCATCAATGTCTCAAACAATGAACATATCACATTAACACCATTCTATTTGTATTCAAAATTATTTCTGGACCCACTTTTTCCATTAGATTAAGCTTCCCTATTCATGGCAACAAAAGCACTCTGTTCACCTTCATCAAATACTAACAAGCATATCTTTATAGTTTAACTAAGTAATTCCAATACAAAAAACAAAATCTGCCTCTGCCGGATGTCTGGCACATGGATGATTCTTGCAGTGGCAAGGCAATGGCGGGTATACTATTACTAAAAACATGAGTCAGTTTGAATGCATGAGAATGAGTGCGTTGAGAACATCTTCACTCTGTCTCCCAAATACACTCACGCATGCCTCCCTTGCATGGCAACCAATATTTCCATCCTCCATGGGCTGGTAGCCATACCCTTCAAAATGCCTTCGTATACAGATCCGAACCGAATCAGAACTTTCTGTTGAAGTTACCAGTGACTTTCTGCTAAAGTTAATATTGCGTCTTCAATTTTGAGCACATCTGAGCAATTCCGTTGCATGAACAACTTCCGCTTACTCTTGCAGTGCTCAGCGGTAATAATCATCCCACCCACTATAAGCTCATTTAAAAAAAAATCAAAATTTTATAGCGGGAGTGGTCAGTTTGAAATATTGAACGCGTGAGTGAAAATGTACCTGCGTTAATTACATCTGCACCAAAGGAGTCAGGGCGGTCTTGTCTCCAACCTGTATTAACTGCATCAAGTACAACAAGCTGTTACCGTTACACTGGGGGAATAGGAAGGCGGTCGAGTTGCTGGGAATTTGCCGGGGAATCGGGACTATACACATGGTGGTTGTTATGGCCATGGTAGGGTGGAGCTGCTACCAGGTGCATTAAATGCCCGATAGAAGGTTGCTTAGCTCCTGCCGTCGCACCACCGGATAAGAACGAATTAACGGGAAATAAAATTAACGGATAACGTTCATAAACAAACGGTGTCTTAACGCGAAACTTCGATAACATCCGTTTAAGTTAGACGTTAGCTGTTAGCTAGATTTTAGGGTGTAGTCCAATGTTAGTCATGTTAGTCAGGTTTGGTTTTCAAAAGTCTAGTGGTACAATTTTGAGTAGGATTATATAGTGGTACAATTTTGAGTAGGATTATATATGCCGTTCGCCTCGCCTGCTTTGGCCTAGGGCTTTCTGGCCCTGGGCGGGGATTTGGCCCTGGGCGGGGATTTGAGAGCTGCTGCAAGGCTTTGTCTAATAAAACCACATTATAGCGGCTGTAAATTTCTCATTGGAATATATATACGTGAGAGTGTTTAAATTTTTTTTTTGAATAATTAAAATAGATTCTCAATAACAAAAATTACAATTGTAACCAAGATTATTGTTAGATTGAGCAATCAATATAATATAGAGAAAGAAAGAAAGAAATTATTTTAATGTCTATAAGGCTAAAGATAGCCTATAGAACAAATTGTCTTTTTATCTGATAGACATATTTGGCAATTTTTCTGTAAAACTTCATAATAAAAAACTAGCTGCCAATATCTCTGCATAAATATAATTTTCCATATTATCTTTGAATAACACTAATTAAGTAATATACTTATTTAAATCCAACCAATGATATATATACTACCCAACCCATTAATGGCATTATACATCGTATATATTGGTTGCCTTTTTTTTTTTTTTTTTCAAAAGAAAAAATCAGAATGTAATTATATTAAGATGATATAATTGATCGTCATTACAGTTGTCTCCGTGGAGACATGTTACTGATTGAATGCTATTTTCCTCATAACAGAGAAGATCCTGGACAGAGAAAAACATATATTTGGCCTGCAGTTAGCAACATCAATCTAATGAGGAGAGATATATATGCCGAATTGAAAACCATATTTGGAAAACACATATGAGCCGTAAGTATAGCAAAATGTAGAAGGTGCCAGCCTGATAAGAAGAAAGAGCTACGCCGAAGAGGGCATAAATCCCGAAATGGACACCAAGATGGAATGCAGAGGCATGTTGGAGTTCTGGAATAGGCGATGATTTCTCCAATTCCAGATGTGCCAGCATGTTAAGATGAAGAGTGCGCGCCAGGAGGGCCGCTGAGAGCTCCACCAAAGGAAGGCGTCCAGTACAGAAGGAAAGGACCGATGCGAAAAACCATGAGAGAGTGAGAGCTCATACCAGATTGAAGAAGAGACTGCACACTCAAAGGACATGTGGAAGTTTGATTCATGATGTGCTGTGCATAGAAAACACCTGCTCGGACCATGCCAACCTTTTCTTTGGAGAACCTCCCAGGTGAGGTTCTTGGATAAAGTGGCTTTGGATAAGAAGCTCATATTATAATTCAACGTTCAATGATGGCGCTGCATTCCACTGGTCAAAACGTTTCCTTTTTTAATTGGAATAGTGCATCAGCTTATCATTTTAGTTCTTGGCACACGCAGCCGTGGATTTTGGGAGATCTCATTGACTAACTCAATCGGTTTTTCCGGCTTTTTTTTCTTTTCTTTTTTTCTCTTTCTTTTTTTTTCTTCTTCTTTTTTTAGGCGAAAAATGCTTGATAGTATTATATAAGAAATATAATTGCAAAATATTACATCATATGTTAAGAATATAGGACCAGTCAATATACAGAAACAAAAGATGGTCCCCAAAATATGGCCTAATAAGATTGAATGTGACCGCATTATGCCTAGGATGGAGATATTACGGCCTCAATAGGACCATGGAGGCTAAAATTCAAACATCTATGTCGCAGAATAATATTGGATTGCTTTAACCATCTGCAGAACTAATCAGTGGCAAAATTCAAATTACAAAATATAGTATAACCTGTAAGATATACCTGGTATTCTGCTTATGAAAAAAGGTTATGTACCAGGGAGAGAGAATTCATGTATGATGAATCTTTCAGTGTCAAATGTTACCTCCATATTCCAGATGCCCGGACGGGAGAGCAGACCTTTCTTGGATAAATTGTCAGCTTGTTGATTTTGAGATCTGTAGGTATGACTAATAGAGTAATCTTCCGTCTGCCTCAATAGAGACGAGATTCGATCCATCCATCCCATAAGATGCTATTCCTTGATATGATGTTTCCCAGAGACATGATCGATAATAACTTTTGAATCTCCCCAAATCTGAAGTGATTGAATATTAAGATAATGGCATATGAATTAGTAGGCCAGCAAGAGCCATCGCTTCTGCTTTGATATTTGTACCCTTTCCTCCGTTCCAGAAAATTTGATATTGCAGATTATCCTCCATGATAATATGAACCCCACATCCACAAATATCATTCTGTGTTGCCCCATCGAAGAAAGCCCTAGGAAAAACCATGTGATCTGGAGGACGACTTGATTGATTTGCCTTGTTATTTTTAGCACATTTTGCTGCGATTGAGTCGAAAAAGGATACTATATTATCATAAACAACTGAGAAATGATCTGCTCTGCCCTGAAAAATACATTAATTCCTCCACTTCCATATAAACTAGAGAGCAAGAAGAATGATAGGCCTCCATGATGCCTTTTGCCTGCTCCACCAAATAAAATCATCTTTTATAGAGGCCTGAGAAATATAGGGGAAACAGAAAAGAGCAACAAGTGCATGCCACAACTGCTGAGATAAATGGCACTGAAAAAATATATGAAAATTGTTTTCATCTGCCGATTTGCAAGCATAACAATATCCAGGACCTATCCAATTTCTCTTTTGTAAATTATCCCATGTTAGATTTCTGTTGTGGAAAACTAACCATGAGAAAAGGATGATTTTTTGAGGACATACAGTTTTCCAAAAGATGTCAGGAAAACAGGGAAGAGATTGATCATATTTATGACTTATAAGAATTGCGTAAATGTCATTAACACATACTATCCCAATTTATATTTACCATTCCATATGAGGACATCATCATCGAGCATGCAACATATGCCACTGTTCCTCAAAGAGCACTTTACCAGTTCCCAATCTGGCACCAGATCCTCCGACATACCCATATCTGAGGAATACTTCCAAATTGGGAATGGGCCCTGCCAGGCTGCAATGAGTTTATCCCATGTAAAGAACCCCTTTCTATGGAATAAATTCAAAAGCCTCTGAGATATATTGCAGACCTCGCCCCCACCCATGATCATATCGATTCCAATGAGGATCTTGCTCCCAATTTGAAAGCTCCAGGCCAAATTTT
The DNA here is from genome assembly GCA_031772625.1 of Pinus tabuliformis. Taxonomy (NCBI): domain Eukaryota; kingdom Viridiplantae; phylum Streptophyta; class Pinopsida; order Pinales; family Pinaceae; genus Pinus; species Pinus tabuliformis. The sequence continues at coordinate 773,692,190 of CM062805.1, forward strand.
TAGGAAGAATTTTTCAACTTTATAGAAACTCAACCAGATTGCAGATCCATAAGCAACACCAATCTTACCCATCCTGAACCAGTAATTAATGTCTTTTTTTGCCATATATTTTCTCTTTATTGTGTTGCTCTATGGACCTTCCCCAAAGATGCCCCTCCAAAGAGACTTGCAAATTAAGGCTTTGCCAAATATCCTCAGATCCATAATGCCCCAACCTCCAAATTTCTTTGGAAAGGAAATGTTAGATAATTTTGTTAAATGATATTTCCTTTTTTCCGATTGACTACCCTAGATAAAATTAGCAAACAATTTATTCATCGTATGAATGATGCTTGAAGGAATATGGAATAAATGAGCCCAGTATACAGCCAGTTGAGCCAAAACAGACTGAGTTAAAACAACTCTACCTGCTAAGGATCGACATTTATATTCCCACACGAATATTCTTTTGTAATATCTGTCCAAAATCCAAATCCAATCCGATTTTGAATAACCATTTGCTTTTAATTGGAACCCAATATATTTCATCCCATCCTTGATGGATTTCACTTCAATCCTGAATAGAGAAGTTATGAATTCAATAAGGTCCAGGTTAACATCATTGTGATAAAATGAAGATTTGGATACATTTATGTGCAAACCTGTAGCTTTTTGAAAACGATCCAATATGTCATGGAGACATAACCAAGTTAACTTGCATAACATGCCAAAAATAAGAATGTCATCCACAAATAAATTGTGTGATATAAAATTATTTCTGCAAATCTTCAGAGGATGACACCTGTCTTCCATAACCGCCTTGTTGATGTGGAAGCTTAATGAATCCATGGCCAATATGAATAATAAAGGGGATAAAGAACAACCCTGACGAAGTCCTCTAGCAACCGAGAAGTAGGAGGATGGCAGACCATTTATGATGACAGAATAATTAACATTCTCCACGCATGCCATGATCCAGCAAATTATTTTGGTATTTAGTCTGATTTTAGCAAGGAGACATCTCAGAAAACCCCAGTCCAGGCAGTTGTATGCCTTTCTTAGATCAATATTAGAATGACAGCTTCACTATTGTTTTTATGCACAGAGAACAATGCCTCCTGAGTGTTAGCAACAACATCCAGAATGTTCCTTCCTTTTATAAAACCACGCTGGTCCTTAGTTAGAAATCTGGATAGGGTGTCCTTAATTCTCCCAACAATGATTTTAGATCTGATTTTAAAAGAGATATTACAATGTGATATAGGCATGAAGTCCAGAAAAGAGGAGGCATCCGGCTTCTTTGGAATGAAAGCGATAAGGGTAGATGATATGAGCTTATGAATATTACCAGATGTTCGGGATTCCTCTGCCATCCCCAGCCAGTCAGATTTAATAACGTCAAAAAGTGAATAAAAAATTCAATCGTCCACCCATCCGGGTCCGGACTCTTGTCTTTTTCAAATGACTTCATGACTCCCAAAAGTTCTTCTTTAGTTACTTGCTGGAATATGCCTTCTTTCAGATCTTCAACAAACATTTGTGGATATAGATCAATGCCCCAAATAATGTCCTCAATCCTACCATCTCCAGTTTTTCTATAATGATTTTCAAAATATTTAACAACTTCATTTGAGATGTCTTGCTATGAGTGAAGCATGCCTCCCTCCCCATCATTAATCCCCCATATAGAGTTTTTTTCATGTCTGGCATTTGCGAACCTGTGAAAAAAGTTCGTGTTTCTATCGCCTTCTTTAATCCAAATAGCACAGCTTTTCAACCTCCATGAGGCCTCTTCCTGGTCAAGAATCTTCTGTTTTTTTTTTCTAGCTCTTTAATATGACATTGTAAATGAAATGGGAGAGAATGAGCATCAAATAGTTTAGAAATCCTGTCAATTTCTTTTTGTATATCGCTAAGGGCTCTGCGGTGTCCCAGTCTTTTCCTATATTTCCAATCCTTTACTACCTTTTTGATAGAAGGAAGTTTTTCAATAAAAGATATTGTATGAGACAAAAAATCAGAAGGAGGGGATGCGGACTAGGATTTTTTTTATGAGCTCATTAAAGTCAAGATCTTCTAACCAGGTCCTGTTGAATTTGAACGGATATCCCCTCCTAATACCTAGCTCCTTCCATCTAAGAGATATTGGCCTATGGTCTGATATGAAACAATTTTTAATGCAAGACTTCGGCATTCCAAAACGATCAATGATGCTGACATGTAAAATAAAGCTGTCTAGCCTTTTAGAAATATAAGCCCTGTCTATTCTACCATTATCCCAAGTCGGGAGCATTATGGAGGGGAAAATATCAATGAGATTTCGATGTAGCATCTCATTTTTTATACGGTCAGCAAGTGGATCATTTCTCCTTCCATTACCCCATACTTCCCCAGAATTCAAATTAATATTCAGATCCCCCCCAACCATCAAAGAATCAATGTCAATAAGATCAGATGACAATAATTTATCCCAGAATGGGAGCCTGCCCTTACACAAGCCATATATGTTCAAGATATTAATGGGGTCGACATGTCCACGGATATAAGTTGAGATGAGAATCCTAGAAAAACATTTATAAGCCCTGGCTTTTATCCAATCCGGGTCCCAAAGTACCGCCAGTCCCCCAGACAGACCATTTGCCTCAGTAGCAACAATATGCCACGAAGGAAACATTCTTCTGAAATAGGCAATCGAATCAGGGGCTCTATGCATAGTCTCCTGAATTAGGATAATTTTCAGATGAGCTAAAACAAAAAGGTTTTTAAGGGCCAGGAATTTATGGGTCACCCCAAGACCCCTGATGTTCATGGATAGAATAATGGTCATGTTGGCCTATGCTCGGGCAAGCTTGCTCTAAGAGGCCCAGTTTCAGCAAGGTCAATGATGGGAACATTAGTAAGAGAGAGGTCACGGATCGATAAGCCAGATGAGTGCATCCTGCCTCGGAAGTGTCTGCTTCCCTTGTTATTCTTTCTTCGCACAGTTATGTTCTTAGCAGAATTTGGGCTAATATGCGGAGAAACAGGCTTCCCAGGTTTGTGAATAGTAAGAGGACTAAGTTCCAGGGATTTTTTACACAGAAGGAAATCGAGATCACTATCCACAGTATTTATAGGAGAGGAAACCAGGGAGTTAAGGGGGGTGACAAATACGCAAGGCTCCTTTCCCTTTTCAGATGGGATTTTATGCTTTGGAGATGGGGAGGATGAAGGGATATATGTAATATGGGACGCATAGGGAATATCATGAACATGATGGGGAATGGGATTTGGGAGAGGGACTTCACAATCAGGGGGGGGGGGCACACATACAGGATTATTTATCAACTGACCAAAAGGGGAAGATGACCTTCTAGGAAGCCCAGAAATAGTGCCATGGGATCGAGAATACAATATAGGGTGAGAAAAGGCTTTCACATCATCCTTATTTATGAGAGATGGATCCCAGGATAAATGATCAATTTGAGCAGACTCAAAAGGAGGACTACCCGATACCAAGGGAGATAAACTGATAGGAGAGGATAAAAGGGACATACCCGATATGGGAGATCCCGACTTTCGACCAAATGATTTTGATTGAGGATTCTTCAGATGCCACCGAGCATGAACATTATGACCATGTCTACGAGGACAATTCTTAATAACATGACCTGTGCGATGACAGGCCGAGCATCTAAAAGGAATACCCCAGAAATCAAGATGTTGACTAATACTTAATTCATTTCATGATAAATCTATGTGGTCAGGAAAAGCACCCCTGTATGAATTCTTGATAAGAATCCAAGCCACCCGCTTGTCTTTCTCCCCAAGGCATTTTGGATCCACAAAAACACATTTTCCTATCGCATTACCAATCTCAGTAAGAGTTTCCTTGGACCATAATTCGATAGGAAGCCCAGGAAGCTTGACCCATATCAAGTTGTTGGAGGGTGTGTTCTTCAATGGATTGAATCCAATATACCACCTGTGAAGAGCAAGAAAACTTTTACCCTGGACCCATGGGAGCTTCAGAATAATTTCAAAATCTTCCACGCTCATGAAGTGGAAACTGTACCAATCCTTCATGAGTTTCACAATTTGGGGAATATAACCCATAATTGGTTTCCACTAAATACCAAGCCAATCCCGCATCTGATCTTCATCCATTTCAGGGAAGTACCAATGACCAATCAAAGCCCTGTCCTGAAGACTGGCAATGCGGTCGGAGAGAAAAACGCTATCAAGATTTAAAGCAGAAGGAGGCGGAATAGTTTTAACAGGCTTCTGGTTATTTTTTCGTCGCATGGATGGCCTATCTCCCTTTGAATCCCGGCGCACGAGAATATGATGTTCCTTCTCCCTCTCAAACTTCGAATCCAGTTGGGAGCCAGTACCATTATCACAACCCCGCAAAGTGGAAAAGATCACATCCTCGGCCAATGTGGATTGCCAGTCAAAGGAAGGGATAGCCGCCCCATGGCGAGTCTCAGCTTGAATGGTGGCATGAATGAAAGCAAATGTGGCCAAAGCGTCTGAAAATGGGTCCATGTTGACCAAAAAGGAAAAGGAAATACGAGAAGTATCCGACTCAGAATGAGTACCAAGAAATCCAACATAGATTTCCACCAGATATAATCATAAATAGAAGCTGACAGATTCTGAACATTCCGATGTGGAATAAATATCCAAGTATGGAGGGAGAGGGATTACATAAGGTGAATCCTGACAGATAGTGCCTTGAGAAATAAAGAAACATAATTTTCTAGAAAAAATCAAAGCATAAGAGGACAATTGTCGTCAGAGAGTAAAGGGTAAGTGATGCCAGCTTCTGATGGATATGACAAATGGATGAAATTTCAAAAAGATGGCAGCTACTTTAGGTAGATATACTGACTAGACCTGTCAGAAAACATTCCCCAATGAACCTAATTAAAAGGGCAAAACATATTTTAAAAGATTGCCGGCCCCGGAAAAAGAAAACAACCAAGATGATAGTTATTCGGCCCGGAAAAACCAATGAAAGGGGAGAGAAGGCAGTAAGCTCTCAATGAAAACAAAAATCATGTAAAACTAGGTAGATTCAGACAACAGCAAATGCATCCCTTACAAGTGCACCACCAATATCCCACTCTAAACCTAAAGTCAACGCAAGGTCTAGAGATGATGCAAATATCAGAAGGAGATATAGAAAGTTTACAGGGAATATTTGAGAGCAAAACATTAAAACCTACCAAAGTGCCATATGAAAACTAAGACAACATTTGGAACTTCCGGCATCAAACCATAAAGGTTGAATACTTAAGAGAAAGATAGACAATTAATTCTCTTCAACTTCATACAAAAAACTCAAATATAACCATGAATTCAAAAAACAGGCTTTCACCAATATCAAAACTTATGAAACAAAAGCCGCTGACTAATCCATGGGAATTTATTCATTCTTAACAGCATATATTTTTTGTTGGCATTATGAACAAGTGTTGTCCTTGATGGAAACTCAAACAGATGACAGATCATAGTGCAGCAGGTCAGTAGCAAAGAGTTGATGATTAGACTACAAAGAATGAAGAAAGAAGAGTATATATGCAGGTTCACTATATACTAAGTCGCGTACATATGCAGGTTCACTATGTACCAAGTCGCGCATATACGCAGGTTATCTATATACCAAGTAGGGTATACACACAGGTTCACTATATGCAAAGGAGCGTATACACGCGGGATTGCTGATCAAAAGTCGCGTATGCGTATGCACGCACTTTCATGCACGGAAAAACGCGTACATGTGGGAAAGCTTATTTTTGGGTACGTGGTATTTAGACCTATGGTTTTGGTCCTTGGTATTGCGTCCGAAGTGTTGAACCCAGGTACTGGGTCCCTAGTATTGGTTCTTAATGGTTTTGGACCATGGTATTGAGTAAGGCCTAAGACTATAAAAGGAGAAGAAGATCATTAGGCAAAGACATTGAGAAATTCTTGAATATCTGATGAAGTATGAGATCTAGTATGCAGGTTATGGGTTCATGACGCATTGCTTGATCTAAGCTAAGGAGGAATCTCAACGGTTGATGGAGAACAAGATCTAAGGATAGATCGGGATCTATTGGCTTGGAATGAATCATGTCTATACGGTTTGATCTTGTTTAGTCTAGATCTGTATACTGATGCATGTAATGTTCTATAAATGTTATGATCTGGGTATAACTCAAGTTTGGAATAGCTGCAAATCATGAATGAATATTTACAGATGTATATGTTGGTTGACTATGATAAAAGAGCGTACATACGAAGGTTAGATACATCTAAGTAGCGTATAGCATATGAGCTATGATGTTTGAAGTTACAGGTGTTTCTGGTTGTTGATGAGTTCTGATGACTGTTTAGTGGTGTCAGTATTCTACATATTCAGATTGGTTGATTATGTTTAGCTTCAGTATTTATGGATGAGATCTATAATGGATCAGAATCAGAATGACTTATCTTTATGTGATCTGATGAACTAGATCTGGTTGCTAACATACATATTATCTTTGTATATGTAATGATCTGGGTATGTCTGAAGTCAGGAAGTGGAGCGAAGTTATAAGTAAGTAATTAATGACATATACGCTAGTTCGCCTTGGTGAAGTTGCGTACACACGCTGGTTCAACACTTCCAAGTAGTGTATGCACTCTAATGCATGATTTTTGATGATACAGTTGGTTCTGAATATTGTTGCAGAGTTCAATGTTCTGCTCTGTGTTCTGGTGACTGCACTTTGTTGACAGGGTTTCAGTGATTCAGTATTGGGTGATTCAAAGATTGATGATGCTAGTGTTGATTGATTGTGTGCTTCAATGATATTGATGGGTCCAGTATGAAAATTAGATGAAAAGTGGCCTTCAGATTATGATGTTGTGGTCCATGAGTATCCAGTCCAAAAATTTATGAAACATGGTACCTAGAGGAAGAAAGAGAAGGTTGTAGCCTTCAGTAGGTTGGCACCTACGTACTAGTATATCAGCTAGTACAAGAGCTAAGGGGGGAATAGCTCCCTTCCAGTAGCAGCTGGAAAACGAGTAAAGGTTGGAGCATTTCAATAGGCCGGCACCTATGTACTAGTAAATGGATAAGATAGTACAAGAGCTAAGGGGGTTTTAGCTCCCTTCCAGGAGAGTCTGGAGAATGAGAGAAGGTTGTAGCCTTCTGCAGGTAGAAGCCTGCATACTGGTATAAGACTGCACCAGTACATAACCATTGTAAAAGAAGTTTCTTATTAAAAAGAAGATTGAGACAACTTGTAGCAGGTGGTTTTCACCCACATTGGGTTTCCACCTTACGTCATGGTGTTCATGTGTGCTTCTTGTGTGTGATGATCTATTCTATTTTACTGCTCCTGTTTACTGTTCATATGGTTAATAATGTTCTGATGCACTCATTAAGGATCAACTAACTAAATCATAAGTTTACTTGATATACGCTTGTTGCATTACACACAGTTGCGTATACATGCAGTTTTCCTTAACTGAAGTAGCGTATATGAATCTTAATATGGAAATGAAAAAGTTTTATTGATTTAATAATACTGATTCACCCCCCCCCCCGCCTCTCAGTATTATTTCCAACAATTGGAATCAGAGCAGGTCCTTTGGTAGAAGCTTGATCGCTTGAAGGAGATCCGTAGATCAATGGGAAAGAAGCTTAAGAAGAAAGCACCTAAGAAGAAGAAGACATCTCAGAAGAGCTATGATAGTGGGAGAATCGATTGGGGAATATGTGGAAGAAGCACTTCAGATTCAGAATCACTTCAGAATGAAGATGAACAAGCAAAAGAACTAGCAGGTATGAATTTGTTATACTCTGGTGATACATTTATCCATCCATTTGAAGATGATGAAAGTGATAGCGAAACAACTGAATTTGCTCTTATGGGTGAGCAAGAAAGATATCAAATAGAGGCAGAATTTAAAAGGCTTACAGAAAAAATTAGAGATCAACAAGATCTATTGAACAAAAGGGAATGTGCCTTCAAAGAAGAAGCTACCAAACTAAAAGCTCAACTAGAGGAAGGAAACAAGGTAAGGAAGTTATTCAAGGACAAGGAAGATCAATGTCAAAAGTTGCAGGATGAAGTGACATCATTAAGAAATGAAGTCAATGAAAGGAGCACAACAATCAAGAAACTCAGAGATAGATCCAGTTACTATGAAAGTCTTGAAGCTACGATCCTCTCGCTAAAAGAATATCTTGAAGAATCAAAAAGGCAGAATAAATAACTACTCCATGCTCTTGAAAAACAAGAAAACGAAGTTCTTGAACTAAGACATCAGTTGGAAGAAGGAAGAAAAGCTGAAGAAAAGATAATCAAGTTGAGATAATGTTTGTAACAACCCTGGTGAAAATTTCATGTAATAAAAGTTAATAAAGGAAAAATATGACCACTATTAAGGGACACTTATTCTAAGCTGAATGTTGGGCAAAGATATCCTAGTGGACATCACTCGATGTGTGTTTTGGCTAAGGAAAATTGGCAAAGGCTAAGGCAAAGGAATTAAAAAGAAAAAAGACATTTTTGGCACATTTATTTATGAAAATAAAGGAAATTAGGAGAAAAGTAAAGTGAAAGGTCACAGGTTGCATGTGGGGAGGAAAATGAAGGAAAATGAAGAAAATAGAGGCCTCATTAATAAAAAGGATTTTGAGGATCAGTTGGTAACCTTTTGCCAGTTCAAGTTTGGAGCTCTCTCATTATTCTCTCTCCGCCTTTCTCTCACTCTTGGTCACTTAGAGTTTTCTTGGAGCACTCTAGCTTTGGAGCAAGGAAGGGAAAGAAAGCAAAGGGAAAGGAAGGAAAGCAACGATCAAGGAAGGAAAAGAAGGATAAAGCAACTTCAACAATAATACTTGTAGTTAACCTTTTGCATGTGTGATTTCCTAGCTGGTTTGGACATGCATGGATTTTCATGTTGGTGTATGGTTCTCTTACTATCAGTGGCATGATTTTGCTGGGTTATGATAGTGGTTTTCAGCCTAGACTTGACTTTTTCAGATGCCATGGTGTTGGGATGTTTATTTCGATTTTTGAGCTTTAGTTTGCAGGATGGATTTCAGAATCCAGGGCAGAGGTGGTTTCAAGTTTCATTCCCAAAGGCCTAAGAATCCATTGACCGATTTTGGTGGGATACACAGTAAAGCCTGAGGGAGGAGTCTTAGTTTAGGGCCTAGTGATCCAGGTTTGGATTGCGGTAAATCATAAGAGACTGGTCTCGGTTTAGGGCCTAGTGATCTGAGATTGGATTTCAGTAAATCCTGAGAGACAAGGAGACAAAAAATTCCTCAAGGATAGTGATGGATTCCGAATGACATTCTAAGTTCACTTTGATTGTGATCGCAACACCGGTTTTTGTGTGATCACGGTTTGATGAGGGTGGAGGTGGTTTAACCTCTGGATTCCCTTGGTTTTTCTTAGATTGGTTGTTCTATGAGATCCCACAGTCATGCTTGGAATATGGCATGGGGGTGATTGGCTGAAAGAAAGATTTGGCTCAGCCATGTCTATGGTCGCGTGGTACGTTGAAGTTCCGAACCTGGTAGAATTTTCCTATGATTAATAAAAGCTAAGTTATCTTACTTTTTCACTTGTTTATATGTGGATTTAATGGATATCATATCTCTGATATTTATATGGTTTTATTCTAGTCGTAAGCATGTTTATATGACTGGTTCATTTCATGGTTATTTCATATATTTACTTGTAATTTTTAAAATAATGGACGCAAGAAGTAATTGATGTTATAATAGTTCAATGGAGAAGGTGGTGATCCTTATGGTTATGTTTCATAAGTTCTTTTAGTCATTCATGCTCAATATTGTATCCTAGACCTGTAGGTTGCATTGATGTCAAGTGTTTGACAGAATGTCACTCCCGGTTGGTGATGCCCAGGCCTAGTCTTGAGGTTTATTTTTGATTTATTAGTATTATCATCATGTCTTTGATGGATTTTGGAGGTTGTAACAAGTTCCGGGCAGAGGCCGGGATTATGGGCTAGAAAAGTGTCTCAAATCTTGGGGATGCTGACACATGTTTGCTAAGAAAATTCCATGGATGCTGGCACATAGGTCTGTGAGAGCGACTCTAGGTTTATGGGCGTTGTCATGCCTATAGCATGAGAGTGACTAGGGGTTAAAAGGATTAAAACATCAGTGGGACTCAGGGATAGGATGTCTGTGTGGCTAACATGTCTCCTAAGGGTGTTGTTGCTAATGTGGATGGATTTGGTTGATGTGTTCTATCGATTCCATTTCCTTAAGGTCACCAAGAAGGTTGAATCCCTTTTAGTGGTCTCTCTCGTCACATGTTTACCCCGGCTAGCGGTTGCTTGGGTAGACCTAGGAGGAGGGGGTGTTACAGATTGGTGTTAGAGTGTGGTTGTGCTCTCCTTTGGTGAATGCGTTGGTCATGCATACGTGTCAGTTGCATATGTGTCCCTTACACTTGCATTCCATGTGCTTGTTTCATTGCATCATGTTGATCATGATTGTAGTAAGGTTATCATGAGGAAATTGTTGTTGATTTTGTAGAATGCATCATTAGAAATATATGACTGGTTACATGATTATATGTAGCTTGATTACATCCTTTTATGTTAGGTTGCATTCTTGGTTGTTTGATTACATGTATCAATCTTGTAGGTTGGTTACAAGAATTGATCGCTTATGCTCGACCACATGCATTCATGCGTATGTGTAGTTGATTAGCATTACTTATGCATGTTGATAATTACATGTGGCAATGTGTACAGTGGAGTAATCTTTGTTGTCATGCTTGAGGTCATAGCATGCATTGTTGATGTGGCCTTGCATTGATGACTGGACCCTAACTATATTGATGTTATGCATTGATGCACTTATTCGATAGATGTCTATATGTTGTTACGATTATGTTATACATGTATCACGTTGATTTGATGATCTTACAAATAGGGTATCCTCCTCAAATTATGCTAAGGTGCATTGGTTTATGATTTGGTTTAGCTGACATAGTATGCCTTGCAAGGTGGTAGACTACATAGAATCTCCCTATGAATTAGATGGAAAGCATGGTGTGGGGAACTCTTCCGATTTGGAAGACACACTGAGTAAGGAGTTACAAAGTAGACAATGAAAAAATCATGCAGGCATAAGAGAAATAAGCAGAGGTGAATGTGATACTACTTTAAAGTTTTCCAAAATTGCAACGACATGGACCACTACGGATAAGCCATGGACAGGAGGACAAAACTAATGGGGCATATGGAATTAGGTCTCTTGGTAGACACATGTCGGATAGATCTGACACAATGAGAGATGGCAGGTTGTTGGACACTCCAGATAGGAGAGGTGATAGACACATGTACTATTTTAATTCTGGTTTTGACAGACATCATGATCGTCATCGTTATCATCCTTACATGAGGAGGGATATGGGATATTTTCCAAATGAGTTGAAGAAAGAAAAGCCATCTACCTTTGATGGAGAAATGAATAAAACATAGGATGCAGAGGCATGGTTTCTTGGTATGAATAAATTATTTTGATTGCATGATTATTCAGAAAACATGAAAGAAAATATAACCACTTTCAGTCTCAAAGGTAAAGCTAATATTTGGTGGGAAGATGTGAAGAATGTGAAAGGTATACATGAGGAATATTTGTCTTGGCATGCATTTGACAGGCTCTTCAAGAAGAAGTACTTGTCATAGAGGTACTAAGATGACATAACTATGGAGTTTTATCAGTTGCCGATGGGTTCTATAATAGATGAGGAGTATACTACCATATTTTTGGAGCTATTCAGATATGTACCTTACCTTATGGAGGAGAAAGCCAAGGTTCATAGATTCATCAGTGGATTGCCAGTAGCATACAGAGACCTGATTGAGTTCGATAAGCCTAGATCGTTGGAGGAGGCCATCCAAAAGTTGAAACATTGTTATGATAAGTCAAAGCGCAAAGTTGAGCCTAAGCATGACTTGAAAAGAAATGAGAAAGCTAAAGGAAAATGGCCACCAAAGAGAGGAATACCTCAAGATGTAAGTGAGAAAGCAAATGCAATTACTTACAAGAGATTCAATACAATTGAGAAGGGACATGGAGAGCAGCAGGCTAGAGGCAGTGGTAGGGAACCATTGCAGTATTGTATATGTGGTAAGGATCATCGTAAGAGGCATTGTTCACAATATCAAAGTGGTGGTAGACCCCATATCTACAGTGCTTAGGAGGCACATACAGTTGGTGATGTTGGTCATAGTGTTTCTCGGATCTATGCAGTTGTGGACAACAGGTAGATGGATCATCATGCATCTATCATTGAGATGGACGGTAAGCTTTGTGATCAAGTTGTTTCTATTTTGATGGATCCTAGATCTAACTATAGTTATATTAATCTTAACTTGGTGGATAAGTGTGGTTCGAGAAAAGAAGTGCATGTAGAATCTTGGTTGGTACAGTTCGCTACAGGTACAAAGAAGTGAGTTTACCGCTGGGTAAGAGCTTGTGCATTTGAGTTAAATGGTATGCCTACAACAACACACTTGGATGTATTGCCATTGGGATCATATAGTATGCTTTTGGGTATGGATTGGCAATACCTTCACAGAACCAAAGTGGATTGCTTCGGCAAGGCCATTGAATGTGTGGATGATAGTGGAGAAAAGAGGATTTTGCAGGGAAAGAAGAAGCCTACATCAGTGAGAATGGTTACCACTATGCAGGCCAAGCATAGTTGCAAAAAAGGTTGTGTGATGTTTGCAGTACACATTTCTAGTAACAAGGGTAAGGAGGTTGAGGATGAAAATGTGTTATGCAGGTACCCAGCTTTGTAGTAGTTTCAAAATGTATTCCCTGAGGACATTATAGAGTTTCCACCTCACATGGAGGTAGAATTTTATATTGAGTTGGTGCCAAGGGCAGCTCTGGCATCAAAAGCACCTTACAAAATTGTTAGGACCTCATATTGTCTCTTTTTTACCATACATTTTTGTTATGATGCCATCCTTTTTCAAATTATATTTAAAGTCCTTGTTACTGCTTTAACCCAATTATTCCAAAGGTACATAATATTTCTTCTCATCACTATATGTTAAATTATTTTACATATAATTACGCTATATTCATTATTGATCATTGAATTGATAGTTGCTGAACGGTTAAAGAATGAAGTGCAATCCACGTTGTTGAAACTACTTGGAGATTGCAAGATTACTTCTACAGTTGCTAAAACAGTAGGAACGATGCACAAATCTCGTGTCTGAATAGTTGTGATTTGCGTTCTAGATTTGACAGCAACAGAAGAAGATCACCGAAGGAGCTGCTACACTGGATGTAACGATCATGATCTAAAGACAGTATTATTGTAACAACATTTTGTTGATGGGAAAACTGACTTCCCTATTTTTCTATAAAGGGTTAAAATAGGACTTACAATTTAATCTATTGTAATAGATGTCTCCTCTTTAAAAAGAGGATACATCTACATTAGAAGGGGAGGAACAGACTGTGGGAAAGGGCTTAGTTGAAGGAAAAGAACTGGAATCCTTTTTTCTGTAACATGACATATTGATAGATGAATAAAATCTTGTTCTGAACATTTATTTCTAGTTCTCGTCTCCCGAGGAATCTTGTGAGAAGGACAGGGCCCACCTTCATCACAAGATTCACCCACTATATTTCTGCAGTGCGTTAAGTGTGTCTTTTATCCATGCCTTGTTAACAGTACTGTTTTCTGAATATTGTTTTCACATTATTGCTGAAACTTTGTTTTCTTTCCAATTGATTGCTGCACTATTTAGTTTATCCACAGTTCATTCATGAGTGTTTCATTGGCAATTGAGTTTACAGAGTGAGTTGGCAGTGTGGTGATCAGAAACAGGTGCTGAAGATTCCCATTCTAGGAATAGGGTCCTGTTCTCTGTTACAACATATCTAGTGCTTTCCTTTGCAGATTGATTCTTTTTCATTAGATTACTTCTTTAATGAATTTAAGCCTTCTTTGGTAGCTGTCTGCAATAGATTGTTTTTGCTGTAACTCAGAGTGGAGCTTTAGTTTGTTTAAGCAAGGTGTGATCAGTTTTTACTACAACTTTCATTGCTTTTAAGATTGAGTATATATAGTACGTAGTTGCCTTTGAAATAAACATAATTCCCTGGGTTGACAATTTATGTAGCACTTGGTTGTTTGAATTAATAAGCAATTAAAGTGACCAACATTTTGGTGCTGTTGCCGGGGAAGGCAATCATAGATTTTAAAAGCACTGATGATTTTCTTTTAGATATGCAGGATGCATGAGAGGATGTAAGAAAACTAATCCTACAGGTGGTAGGGGCAAAGGAAGAGGAGGAAGAAAAGCTTTTATTGATGAGAATATTTCAAAAGCTAAGACTTCTCAGAGGCTAAGCTCTCGGAGGCCGTAGACTCAGCACTCTCTCCAAACGGACTACGAAATAGAGGAAGTAGTGGGACCTGAAAGGGTTGAAGATATAGTAGAACATACTGAGGAACCAGTGGAGGACATTGAAGAACCAATAGAAGATATTGAAGTTGAGGAACCTGTCCAGGACATTGAGAGTCTGACTGAAAGCACTGAAGACTGGGTAAGTGCAACAGGGGAACAACCAATGGATTGAAACAATGAAGGAATCTTTGGTGGAGGATGTGGAAGAGGAGAAGGAAGAGGTGAGAACTCTCTCTCCACCTTGGAATTCCCTATTGGGGAACTTCCCAAAGGAGCAACTCTTATGAAGAACATCCCACTCTCAACCTTACCCAACTTCCATGGTTTATCCTCTGAAGACCCTGATGAGTTTCTTTTCGAGTTTGATATATTGTGTATAAGTTATGATTATGTTACTAATGCTCAAAAACTGAAGTTATTTCCAACAACATTAAAAGGAAATGCACTAAGATGGTTTATGAGCTTGGGAGGTCATGTGATCACAACATGGGATCAGATGAAGGAGAAGTTTATGGCCAAATACCAAGACTATTGCCGGACGAGAGAGAGAAGGGAGGAATTATTCAAGATGGTTCAGAAGGAGAATGAAAATCTGGAGGACTTTTTGGAAAGACTCCAGTATAATCTGCAGAGATTCGAGCACCCCGATGTAAATAAAGACATTCTTAAAACAATATTATTGAAAGGGGTAAGGGATGACTGTTTAGATATGTTAAATACACTTGGTAAAGTGGATATATCTAAAGAATTGTATGATGAAATTGTAACCTCTGCAAGAGATGTTCAAGAGGGGCTGAAAATAGATCAAAAGCAGGGACAATACATATTCAAGAGTCCAAAAATCAGCCAGTGGGGGAGCAACGGGAGCTGAAATAGGTAATCTACTTGAAGAATTTAAAACTAAAATGTTAAGTTCTTTTGATTCACAGATTGATACCTTGCAGGTTAAGAGGAAACAGGGAGAGGAAAAAGCTGCTTTGGCTGTCTTCTGTCCTAAATGCAGAGAAAAACATCCACTAAGGGAATGCCCATTGGGCAAGGTACAAATTTGCACCATTTGTGAGAAGGACCATGAAACTCAATAATGCCCTTCTTTACCAGGGATAAAAGCAGCGTTGTAGCCAACTGAGGAGGAAGTTGAAGTAGTTTATTTGCTGACACAGAGGAGGCAATGGCAACCACGAGGACAAGGTATGAACTTCGGTATGCCATTTAATCATTGGAATAATTATTCTTCTTTTAATCAAGCAAACTACCCACCCTTCAACCAAATGCAATACCCACCATTTAATCAAATGAATTTCCCACCCATGCAGCAAACAAACCCTCCCTTTGTAGACCCTGCAATGTGGACTCCTTGGCCTCCACAACAATCTTATTTTAATCAATGGAACCCAAACTGGAGAGCTCAACAAATTCCGTTCCCAAACCAATTTCCTCAGTTTCAGCAACAACTCTCTCTCATGTCAGGTGCTCCACCAGATAATCAGACAATGAGACCCCAGCTGCCTGTACAACCGAACCCTAACCCTAATAATAATAGAGCTGTGCAAGTCATGGATATTTAGAACCTGCCTACATCTCCTGTGCAGTGTAATGATATTCATTTATGATCGAGGAGAGTAGTTGAGCCGATTATTGATGATATTACCTCTTCTGACTCTGACAAAGAAGAGACAGAAAATAATAATTTACCTAATAAGGGTGCTGAAACAGTTAAACCACCCTCTAATAAAGTTGTTGAAACAGTAGAGACACCGTTCACTGAGCGTCTAGCTCTTACTAAGACACCTGAGCTGCCTGCTTTTAATATTCTAGGGGAATTTCAGAATCTTTATGTTAAAATTCCACTTTTACAAGCACTCAGGGATGTACCGATCTATGCCAGAATTGTCAGAGACATTTGCATCAAGAAACCTGGTAGGAAAGCTAAAGACCCCCTTACAGTTCATGTGATGGGTGATCTAGCTGCTTTAATGTCGGGAAAAACTCCTCCTGTAAAATATGGTGATCCAGGCCATCCTACGGTCACGATACAGGTTGGAAAAACTATTGTTTTGCGAGTTCTGGTGGACTTAGGTGCTGCTATAAATATTATGACCCTTGAAAATGCATAATTGTTACAGCTGAAAAATGTAATCAGAGAAACACCAACCATCCTAGAATTAGCTGACCATTCCACAATCAAACAAGAGGGGGTTATTGAAGACCTGATCATTTCAGTTGAATCTTGGAATTACCTAGCTGACTTTGTTGTATTACAGACTAAAACAAAGTTGGGAGGACATCCTCTGATTTTGGGGAGACCCTGGCTGGCTACAACAAATGCCTTTATCAGCTGTAGATTAGTATCAATGACAATTTCTAATGGATGTGAAACCAAGCATCTTACTATTTACCCTCATGCCATACCTATGATTAACAATGATGACTCTATATGGTTAGACTATGAGGATAATGACACTCAACCCATTTTGATAATTGGACAAGCTTTAACTCTTAAAGACACCGCGGAAGATGAATTAATTAGTAATTTTAGTTCTGAACCTTCATCGGTCACTTCTGAAACATATAATCAGTTAACTGTAATTTTGGAACCTGAAACTCAGGAAAAGCTTAAATCTGAAAATTTACCTCAAACATCAATTGCTATCTCCTCTAAAAGCATTACAGTAGAAATCGAACTTGGAAAAACATTGAACATAAACCCCAATTTATCAGATGGTGAAACACAATAGCTAATGAAGTTACTTTGTGAAAACAAGGAAGCATTCGCATGGGACTACACAAACATGAAGGGGATCTCTCCTGAATTATGTACTCATCGTATCTATATTAAGGAGGGGTGCCGACTAGTTTGTCAACCCTAGCGGCGAATGAATCCCAATTTGAGGGAAATTGTTAAGGAAGAACTTAAAAAATTGCTTAATGCAGGGTTTATATACCCCATATTTGACAGTGAATGGGTTTCTCCATTGGTGATAGTACCTAAGAAAAATGGGAAATGGAGAGTATGTGTAGATTACAGAGCTTTAAACAAAGCCACTCAAAAAGATCATTTCCCCTTGCCATTCATTGATCAGGTGCTGGATAGTTTGTCAGGAAAGAGATTCTTTTCCTTTTTAGATGGTTTTAGTGGGTATAACCAAATAAAAATTGCACCCCAAGACCAAGACAAGACCACTTTTACTAGCCCTTGGGGAACTTTTTCCTATAGAGTCCTCCCCTTTGGACTATGTAATGCTCCAGCAACATTTCAAAGAGTAGTGATAGGAATTTTTTATGATATGCTTAATGACTCTATGGAGATATTTATGGATGACTTTACTCCTTATGGTGTGACTTTTGAATATGCATTACAAAACCTTGAGAAAGTACTTAAACGATGTATACAAGCTCATCTTTCCTTGAGTACTGAAAAATGTCATATGATGATGAACGAAGGAATTGTACTGGGACACTTCATTTCATTCCTAGGGATTCAAGTAGATCCATCCAAAGTACAGGTAATTCAAACACTTCCTATCCATAAAACACAAACTGATGTAAGAAGTTTTTTAGGACATGCTGGATATTACAAAAGATTTATCAAAGATTTTTCTAAAATAGCTTCTCCTTTGTTTGTGTTACTTATGAAAAACGCTGAATTTAAGTGCATTGATGCTTGTCAGAAAGCATTTTATGAACTTAAGCATCAGTTTTCTACAGCTCCTATTTTAAGGGGGCCTGATTGGGCACTTCCCTTTCATATATCCTCTGATGCTTCAGATACTGCAATTGGAGCTGTCTTGGGACAAGAAGAAAATAATCTTCCATATGCTATCTATTTCATTAGTAAGAATATGACCCTTGCTCAGCTTAATTACACAGTTACCGAAAAGGAATTTTTAGCAGTCATTTACGGTATTAATAAATTTCAACATTACATTACTGGTTATCCTACTTTTGTTCATACTAACCACTCGGCTATTAAGTATTTAATGAACAAATCTGTCACAAATGCTCGAGTTACCAGGTGGTTATTGTTATTACAGGAATTTGATATTATAATTGTAGATTGACCAGGTAAGAAAATTTAGTTGCTGATTTCCTTTGTTGGATAAAAACTGATGATAATACTACAGTAGATGATTCATTTCCTGATGAATATTTGTTTGCAGTATCTGCTCACTCACCTTGGTATGCAGACATTGCCAATTATTTGGTTAAAGGGAAGTTACCATCACACCTATCACATCGGGAGAAAAGAAAGATCATTCAACAAAGTGCTCGGTATAGCTGGATAAGTGGGTGTCTTTTTCATATACGACTTGATTAGGAAATTCGAAGATGCATTAGAGAAGATGCGGTTTATGATATACTGAAGGCTTGTCATGATGGCCCTTGTGGAGGGTTTTTTGCTGATAAGAGAACAACACATAAAATTCTCAGGATGGGTTATTATTGGCCCTCACTTTTTAAGGATGCAAAGAAATATGTCAGGGCTTGTGATAGCTGTCAGAGAATGGGTCAACCTAATCATAGAGATGAAATGCCACTAAACCCCCAGGTAATACTTGAACCTTTTGAAAGATGGGCTCTAGACTTTATAGGACCCATCAATCCTCCATCTAGTCAAAGAGTTTATATATTGGTTTGTACAGATTATATAACCAAATGGGTGGAAGCGAAGGCACTTACTAGAGCTAATGAGGAATCTGTTTTAACCATTCTATTTGAAGAAATTTTTGTTAGGTTTGGAGTGCCTAGAGAACTAGTCACAGATGGAGGACCTCCTTTCAATTCTCATGGTTTTAAAGCTATGCTTCAAAAATATGATATCAATCATAAAATGACTACACCTTACCACCCCCAAGCTAATGGCCAGGTGGAAAGTACAAATAAAGTCATAGAGGCCATTTTAACAAAAACAACGAAGGAGAATAGGAAGGATTGGTCCCAAAGGCTACCTGAAGCATTATGGGCTTATAGAACTACTTGGAGGAACACTACAGGTTTTTCACCCTATGAATTCGTTTATGGTAAAAGTGTTGTTTTTCCTGTGGAATTTGAAATTAAAACCTTAAGAACTGCTTTAACTGTTAACCTTGATTTGACTGATGCACAGATAGCTAGGTTGCAGCAGCTTCAGGAATTGGATGAAAAGAGGTTGGATGCTATCCATCAAACAGCTATGATTCAACAACAAAGAACCAGGTGGCATGATAAAACTATTAAGCATAAGCAGTTCCAAAAAGATAATTGGGCTCTATTATATGATTCCCGGTTTGAAAAATTTCAAGGAAAATTGCGAACAAGGTGGCTGGGACCTTACGAGATAGATACTGTTTTTCCCAATGGAACAGTAAGGCTCCTAACAATTGATGATTCTAGAACACCATTGTTAGTGAATGGGTATCGGTTCCATCCATACCAGCAACCAATTTCTAAAGAGGATTTTAAGGCTACTTGCATGGCAGATTCACACTATATCTTTTTGGGGGAGCCTGCTGCCCCTCAATGCATTTAATATCTGCATTATATGTTTCTTTATTAGATTAGATTTCTTAACTAATAATCCCTCTCAAGGGTTGCCATGTTACACTTTATTATTTTGCAGGTCTCAAATTGGGAGGCTGGTTGAAAAGAACAATTGTATTGCAAGCAGGATCAAGTTTCATTTTGGGAAACATTCTCATCTCACCTCAATTAATAGCTCATTCCCCCACATTACTTCTCAGCGACACTTTCCTATTTTGTTTAACACCAACTTTTTCCCTTTTTCTCGTTGCTGAAACACCAACTTTTTCCCTTTGCTGAAACACTGACTTTTTCCATCTCTCCCTAAAACACAAATTTTTCCCATTTTTCCCATAATTGAAACATTAATTCCTCTCAAAAGAATGGATACATATTACTCCCCATTGTGAGAATCATCTATTGATCCTTATAACTTTGATCTTTCACTACCTCCTCCTATGTTTATAAAAGCCTTTCATATAAATACCCTCGTATTACAAAACCCTTTTTCATAACCATTGGTGATCTATTAGCGACGACATTATATTTTCAGAATATCAATCGAAGGTAAACATGAGGTATGCATTTTTATGTGTAAATATTAAACTATAGTTAATGAGAAGATTGTGACATGATTACCACAATCGTCGTACATTCAAACTTATCATTTTAGCCGCAGTTGGGGGGGGGGGGAATACCAAAATTTTGTAATCATTTCACGATATGCCAATCACCATCATTTTTTTACCATGATCATGTCCCGTCACCCCATCTTTGTCTTACTATGTCACGACCTCATTTCCAAAACTTACTCTGTTTCGGGTGCGGTAACTCAGCTCTATACTGTGCATTTTACTGAAGCAAGTAACTATGGGAGGCAACGATATTCGAAATGAACCAGACTCAACAACCCTATTGGAATTACACCCAAAAGTATATCAGATTTTTTAGTAGGCAGGCTGGGTAGATCATTTTTGAAGGCTCCAAGGATTTGATCCTCAGCAAGTCCTTGAATTTGCACGCAATTTACGGGAAGGTTACTCTACTGTTCAAGGAGTCCGAATTCTAGTAACAGAGGATGATATAGCACAGGTTTCACGTTTACCAGCCGGTAGCATTTA
The DNA here is from genome assembly GCA_031772625.1 of Pinus tabuliformis. Lineage (NCBI taxonomy): Eukaryota > Viridiplantae > Streptophyta > Pinopsida > Pinales > Pinaceae > Pinus > Pinus tabuliformis. The sequence continues at coordinate 773,713,240 of CM062805.1, forward strand.
ATGGTTCAGTCGTAAACACATCATTTTGAACACACAACACGACTTCCTTCTACCAGGAGAGTGGGTTGAGCCTAAAGGCAGGGGTGTTGCACTTCATTCATTACCACTTCCATGGCCGATAGTTGCCGAGTTTGTCAAGCACTATCTCACCTGCGAAGGACGTTACCAGGTAGTTTATAAGCATGATTTTGTGTTGTTAAATCATTTAAGACATGGTCGTCTACTAAATATGCCATACTATCTGCGTGGGTGTCTGAAGAATATGTCACATTATTCCATGAATGCGAAGTACCCACTCCTTTCCCTCACTCACCATTGTCTTGTTCAGATTCTAATTCAGAGGGGCTTTGCTCAACAGAATCCCCCTCTCCTTAACAACCCACCCCCGGAACCCCATGAAGATGCTGAAATTCCTCAAGCAGCCGAAAATCCCCAAGAAACTGCTGAAGTTCCTCGAGCAGCAGCTGAAAATCCTCAGGAAACTGCTGAAATTTCTCAAACAACAGCGGAAACTCCCCAATTAAATGTTGAAAATCCTCAATAGACCCCTGGAATCCCTCAGCAAATTGAAAATCCTTCTGCACATCAACCAGGAAGCGTCTTTGATTCCCCACCACCCGTAGCAGTTAATCTAATTGACCCCTCCATTACATCGACCCCACCCCATAATTTAGCTGAATCATCCACTCCCACTGTCCATAGCCCCAGTGATGATTCAGATGACAATATTCCCATTGCTAAGGTAAAAAGGAAAAGGCAAGAAAAGGCTGCACCCCTACTAAAAAGACGAACAAGGGCCTCAATTAAAGAAGCTATCACTTCTAATGACCCTCCTACCCCAGAGAAAGCTACTCATAAAAGAAAAACCACATTCTTCTTGCCTTTTTACCTCGAAGACAAACGAGGGCGTCTTTTGAAGCAGCGACTAAAACCACTACCTTAAATTCCCCACCTATTATCCTAAAACCCCATACCCCACCACAGTCCCAAGGCCATGAATCTTTACCTACCTCACCCTCGGGTACTTAAATGCAAAATGCGCAGGATTTTGTGACATCATTCCTTTCAGAGAATGTACCTGTGACACAAGAACCAACTACTGATTCAACAGCTGCTCCATAAGAACCAATTGCTGATCCATCAAAAGTGGATACCCAAGATGATACATCATGTAGCTGTGCCACAAGAACTAGCTACCGACTCAGCAGGTGCTACATAAGAACCACCTGCTGATGTCCATAAAACAGACAACCTAGATGTAGCTGCCCCACAAGAACCAGCTACTGACTCAGCAGTTGCCACACAAGAACCACCTTCTGATGTCCATAAGACAAACGATCTAGATGTAGCTGCCCCACAAGAACCAGCTACTGACTCAGTAGTTGCCACATAAGAACCACCTACTAATGTCCATGAAATAGATGACCAGGACGTAGCTGCTCCAGCTACTGACTCAACAATTGCCACACAAGAACCACCTGCTGATGTCCATAAATTTGATGATCAAGATGTAGCTGCCCCACAAGAACCAGCTACTGACTCAGCAAGTGTTACACAAGAACCACCTACTAACGAACAAAATATAGATAATCAGGAACCAGCTACGCAGTCAGCAGCTGCCACACAAGAACCATCTGCTGATATGCAAAATTTGGATGCACAGGATGATATAGCTATTACAGAACCAACTGATGATTCAGCAGATGTCACACAAAAACTACCTGCTGAGGTTGCAAACAATGAAGCTGCTACCGAACAACAACCCTTCCATCCACCACAATCAGCTACTGAGACTGTGACTGCTACACAAAGCCCAGTCACCTTGGCTTCCCTTTTACAAGAAAACGAGTTTCTGAAATCAAAGCTCGAGGTTTATAAGTAGGAACTAATAGTGGAAAGGGAAGCCTATGAAAGAGAGCTTAATCTGTATACTTTAGCTCATGCAGCATCTGCAGCCGAGAAAAGTGCAGAGAAAGATCAATATAATGAATACGTGTGCAGCCAATGTGGTAATATTTATCATCAAGTTGGTTATAAGATAGTCGAAGTCCCATTGCCTGGAGCCACTCCTGCATCGACTCCTGTTATAGTTAAAAAGGAACGCCCTGTTGTTACACAAGAACCAACAGGGCCTTCAAATATTTTTGAAAAAGAAGTAAAACCACAAGTATCTCGGCCAACTCTAGTTGTTAAAACTGAAAGTCCTGCATCAAGGCCTACAAAGACTGTGTTTACTCAGACTGAACCTCAGCATTCAAAGACTGTCTTCACTCAGACCACAAGCACTCAAGCACAAATGGATATATGGAAGAAGGAATATGTTATGTCACAGGAAAGGATCTTGCAGGAACATAAATTTTCATGGAAAAATCATATATATGCAAATTGGGAAGTGTTGGAACAGTCTTGTGCACAGAACAAGGAAAATAAACAGTTAAAAACTAAATTGTCTTTCATGTTTGATCTGGTTCAAAGACTACTGGCCACCAGGAAACCATCCTTTAATTATTATGTGTTTCTTGCAGAGTGCCTAGCGTTCTTCCAAGTAAATGCAATCAGAGATGGACAATATCATGAGGTATCTACACCTCAACATTTTATCAAAACATTCACAGAGGCATCATTCAGTGAACAAAATTTACTCTGTGAACTATACCTCCATAATGAAGCCATGCCTTAGGATAGAAAGCTTAATCTGATTCCTCTGGTTGGGGACATTCATATTAGATCCTTTGTCTCTTTCCTTGCCAATCAGCTCACGTGGCAAAATGCCTTCCTTTCAGCAAAACAAAATGAAGATAATCACCTTATGTGGATTCGATCCGAACCACAGAATGCTGCTGTTTTTGTTGTTGAACATCATTGGTTTTTAAGGGAACCAGGAATGGCTAAGCATCTTAGAGAATTACAGGCAACAGTCTTAAAAGATTGCCAACATTATGTCAAAGCCAAGGGAGCTCTTGCCTTACAGGCAAACAATCTGTTTTGGGAACACTGCCCTAAGGAGAGAAAGGAATATCATCCCTTTAACCCTCTTAATCTTCAAACAACAATTTCACAGCTACCTAATTATGTCAAATGCATTCAACAGTGTGCTGAAAAGTGGTTGGGATATCATTTTCACTTCCCTCTTCTATGGTTGCCAGTACAACAATATAAGGCTTATTTCAGGTTGTCCAAAGAGGAGGAGCTCACAGCATGGCAGAGACTACAGAATGTCCAGGGTTTCAGAGATTTGGTTGATAGCACCTTCTATACTTACTGTCTAAGTAATTTGCACTATATAGCCCGGTACTCATACTTAGACTCAGAGTAAAAGTCGCATGAGGACATGCAACCCTTTCAGTTGGGGGGGATGTTAGGACCTCATATTGTCTCTTTTTGACCATACATTTTGTTATGATGTCATCCTTTTTCAACTTATATTTAAAGTCCTTGTTATTTTTTTAACCCAATTATTCCAAAGGTACACAATATTTCTTCTCATCACTATATGTTTAATTATTTTACATATAATTACGCAATCTTCATTATTGATCATTGAATTGATATTTGTTGAACAGTTAAAGAATGATGTGCAATCCACGTTGCTGAAACTGCCTGGAGATTAAAAGATTACTTCTACAGTTGCTAAAACAGTAGGAACGACGCGCAAATCTCGTGTCTGAATAGTTGTGATTTGCGGTCTAGATTTGAAAGCAACAGAAGAAGATCACCAAAGGAGCTGCTACAATGGATGTAATGATCGTGATCTAAAGACAGTATTATTGTAACAACATTTTGTTGATGGGAAAACTGACTTCCCTATTTTTGTATAAAGGGCTAAAATAGGACTTACAATGTAATCTATTGTAATAGATGTCTCCTCTTTAAAAAGATGAGACATCTACATTAGAAGGGGAGGAACAGACTGCGGGAAAGGTCTTAGTTGAAGGAACAGAACTGGAATCCTTTTTCTGTAACATGACATATTGATAGATGAATAAAATCTTGTTCTAAACATTTCTTTCTAGTTCTCGTCTCCCGGGGAATCTTGTGAGAAGGACAGGGCCCACCTTCATCACAAGATTCACCCACTATATTTCTGCAGTGTGTTAAGTGTGTCTTTTATCCATGCCTTGTTAACAGTACTGTTTTCTGAATATTGTTTTCACATTATTGCTGAAACTCTGTTTTCTTTCTAATTGATTGCTGCACTATTTAGTTTATCCACAGTTCATTCATAAGTGTTTCATTGACAATTGAGTTTACAGAATGAGTTGGCAGTATGGTGATTAGAAACAGGTGCTGAAGATTCCCATTCTGGGAATAAGGTCCTGTTCTCTGTTACAACATATCTAGTGCTTTCCTTTGCAGATTGATTCTTTCTCATTAGATTACTTCTTTAATGAATTTAAGCCTTCTTTGGTAGTTGTCTGCAATAGATTTTTTTTGTTGTAACTCAGAGTGGAGCTTTAGTTTGTTTAAGCAAGGTGTGATCAGTTTTTACTACAACTTTCATTGCTTTTAAGATTGAGTATATATAGTATGCAGTTGCATTTGAAATAAACAGACTTCCCTGGGTTGAAAATTTATGTAGCACTTGGTTGTTTGAATTAATAAGCAATTAAAGTGACCAACAAGAATGAGCACACCTGAGTTTATAGAGTTGAAGTTGCAGTTAAATGAGATTCTTGACAAGGGATACATTAGTCCAAGTTTATTGCCTTGGGGTGCACTAGTGTTGTTCGTAAAGAAGAAAGATGGTACTCTCATATTGTGCATTGACTACAGGCAGTTGAATAAGGTAATGATCAAGAGCAGGTACCCTTTTCTGAGGATTGATGATTTGTTTGATCAGTTGAAGGGAGCAACAATGTTCTCTAAGATTGACTTGAGATTAGGATACCATCAGGTACACATCAAGGAAGAGGATATATTCAACACTGTGTTCAGGACTAGGTATGCAAATTATGAGTTTGTTGTTTTTCCATTCGGTTTGACTAATTCTCCAGCTACATTTATGTGTTTAATGAGTGTGTTGCATCCTTATATGGACAAGTTTGTTATTATATTCATTGACATACTGTTATATTCTAAGAATGAGGATGAACATGTCAAGCATTAGCAACAGTGTTGAGATTGCTAAGAGAGCATAAGTTGCATGCTAAACTTATCAAGTGCAGCTTCTTTCAGACTGAGGTACATTACTTGGGGCATGTTGTCTCCAAGGATGGCATAACAATAGATCTAGAAAAATACAAGGGCCATCATGGAGTGGGCAACTCCTAAGAATGTGGATGAGGTGAGATCATTTATGGGATTGGTAGGTTAGTATAAGAGGTTCATCAAGAACTTCTCACACATTACATATCCTATCACATCATTGCAGATGAAAGGTAATAAATTCAAATAGACAGAAGAATGAGAGGCTAGTTTTGAGCATCTTAAGTAGTTGTTGAAACATGCACAAGTGCTAAAGATTGAGGATCCCGAAAAAGAGTTTGTAGTATGTACAAATGATTGCAAGAGAGGAATTTGTGGAGTTCTCATGTAAGAAGAATAGGTAGTGTGCTATGAGTCATCGAAACTGAATGAGCACGAGAAGAACTACCTGATGCATGATCTTGAGCTAGCAACAATTATACATGCATTGAAGATGTGGAGACACTATCTTTTGGGCATGAGATTTACATTGATGAGTGATCACAATGGGTTGAGGTATTTGTTTGAACAGCCGAATCTTAATGCCAGGAAAGCTAGAAGGTTGGATACCCTTATTTAGTTCGACTTCCAGATCAGATACATCAAAGGGAAGGAGAATTAGGTTGTGGATGCTCTTAGTAGGAAGGTACAGGTAAATCATATAACAACTATGAGCTCTTATGGGACAGAGTTACATGATAGGATCTTGCAAGAAGGAGAGCGAGATGACAAATACATGGATATCATTCACATATTACAAGATAATATAGGTACGGGTATAGGTAAAGGTACATGTACAGGTGTAGATATAGGTACAGGTGATCAGGATGCATATTATCATCTCACGACAGATGGTTTGGTGAGATTTAGGGACATGATCTATGTTCTGAATTGAAGTGAGCTCAAGAAGCTTACCTTAAGGGAGTTTCATGCCAAGCCATACTCGGGTCATCCAGGATATCAGAAGACATTGACGACGACAAAGAATTTCTACTATTGGCCGAATCTGAAGAAGGAAGTGACAAAGTTTGTGGCTAGATGCTTAGATTGTTAGAAGGTAAAGGCATAATGTAAGCATCCAGGTGGTTTACTACAACCTATAGTGATTCCAGAATGGAAATGGGAGGTCATTGTCATGGATTTGATTATAGGTCTTCCGAGGCTAGTGAGGCAACATGACTCTATTATGGTCATGGTTGATAGGTTAAGCAAGGTAGCTCATTTCATTCCAGTAAAGGCTACATATTCAACCAGTGAGGTAGCACAGGTGTTGATTAGAGAGATAGTGAGACTGCATGGTGTTTCGAAGAAGATTGTGTCAGACAGGGATGAAAAGTTCACTTCCAAGTTTTGGAAGGAGCTATTTGTAGGCTTGGGTATAGAGTTGACCTTCAGTACAACTTATCATCCGCAAACAGATGGACAAACAGAGAGGATCAACATGATATTGGAGGATATGTTGAGGATGTACGTGATGCACCAACAAAGGAAATGGGAGGAGTATCTTCCATTGGTTGAGTTTGCATACAACAATGGTTATTAGGAGTCATTGAGGAAGAGTCCTTTCGAGGCATTGTATGGAAGAAGTTGTAATACTCCCATAAGCTGGAGTAGGAAATGCAGGTTATAAAGAAGAATCTAAAGGCAACACATGATAGGAAAAAGAGTTATGCAGATCAACATAGGGTGTTTAAGGAGTTTCGGGTTGGGGAGCATGTGTATTTGTGCATCAAGTCCAAGAAAATATCTTTGAGGATTGGTTCATGTGCCAAGTTGGCACCATGGTATTGTGATCCAGATTTAAATAGGAACGCAACTAAATACAAAGATAACCATATACACAAGGATGCAGCGGAAATAATACTTCATTTCATTAATGGAAAATACTGAAATATGCTTACAACCAGAAATGGAAATAAACTAGCTAGGGCGATGGTAGCTTATCATCTCTGAGAAGAGATGTGGTGGCTACATGCCTCTGAACTGTGTTACAATGAGGCTCAAAGGCCTATTTATTGTTGAGAAACAATGGAAAACCTTTCACATCCCGAAACCTAACCCTAGAAGATGAAACACCAAATTGTGGGCCCCGTTTGGGTAAATTGGTACATCAATTTCCTGGGGTTGTATCTTTGGCATACGATCTCCGTTTGACGTGTACAATAGCTCGTTAGAAAGGTCTATCCGAGCACTACCACTTTGGGAGGAAACATCCGTCCATGGACCCATGTTGTCCCAGATTTCCCAAAAAAACTTCGTTTAGGGCCTCAAAATGGCTCTGGAAGTTCAGGACCCGAAAAACTGCTAAAAATAGTAAACTGTGCTACAATTTAGGAAACTGAAAAAGCTGAAAGAGACAGTTGTGGGGGTCCAAATGGGATAGGTGGGTGGCCACCAACATCCACCTAGATCATTCCTCCCCCATTAGGAAGTAATGGTCCCCATTGCGTTGAGTTCATCCCTGAGATGAGGAAGCTTCTACTGATCTGGGTCTCTGGTGAGCCGTTCTGCAATCTCTGATGTGTCCAGAAATGGTGGGAAGCATGGTCAACAATGGTCCACATTGAACACTCGGTGGAAGCCAAGGAATGGGGGAATGTTGTGCTTCGAAGCATTGTTGCCCATAGCCTTGGTATTGGTGTAAGGAACATGTCGGAGTGGTCTGAGTTTCTGATGTGTTCTGGTAAGGCGTTCTATCTACAGACGTAACCAAACTTTGTTGCCCACCTGAAACTTATGTGGTACCCTTATGGGTGAGGAGAAGTTGTTCCTGTGTTCTGTCATGACCGTATCCCTTTGCTGCTGCCGCTGCGTGGAGGAACCCTTTACAGGGGTCATGGATGTAGCAACGATCTTCCCCTTACTTTGGGAGTGAACCAGACAGATGAATTTCCTGGTCTGGGAGATGAGCTTGCTGCCTTTCTTAGTGGTGATCAAAGAGGTGGCAATAGGTGGGGCTACCTCTGGTATCCTGTATAATGAATTACTCAAAGAAATAATGACAGCACGAGGCCTTGACTCATACATAGCATGTCGTCTCCACAAGTATGGCTGGCCTAATAATACATCACAAACATCCAGAGGTGTAACATCACACAATACCTCGTCTGTGAATGGTTTGATGCTGTAGGGAAGGCGACATTATTGGCGAACTTTGAGATCTCGTCCTTCATGAAGCATCCCGATACTGTACGACTATGGGTATGGTGTAGTCGGTAGGCCCAACCGCTTCACGGCCTCTGCTGAAATGAGGTTCTTTTGGCTGCCACTATTGACAATGAATTGTAGTGGCGAACCCTTCACCCACATCTGTGAGTGGAAAAGACGCTCCCATTCCTCTAAATTTTCGGGCTCATTTTTCTGGATTTTAGCAGTGGCAACAGTGGCACTGGGATCTGCATCAATGATTTGCTTCCCTTTGCCATTCCCCTTGTCGGGTTCTGGCCCCTGGTCAGAACATGCATCTGATTCAGAAGCCTTCAACTTAGCCACCAACGATTGCTTGGTCCGACACTCGCTTGTGTTATGAGTGGGACTCTTGTGGAACTCACACCACTTTCCTGTGTCCTTCTTCAGCTTCATGGTGTTGTTCTTTTATTGCGGCTTTGACGGGTTGTATTGGGTCACCCCACCTTGGCTTTGTCCTTTGGGCTTCGGATTTGCAGATCCAAAGTCTCGCTTCTTTTGTTTGCACTTTTGCTCAATTTTTACAGCGTATCGGTATGCTGTGCCGAGTGAGGAGATGTTTAAGAACTCCATCTCTTCCTGGATGTATCTGTGTAGGCAGCCATGGTATTTGAGTACCAGATGCAGCTCAAAATCTTTGATACCCAACTGTGTGCGAAGGGTATGAAAAATGTTTGTGAACTCTGGCACATCTTGGTCTCGTCCCTGCCGTAGTGTGGTCCATTTGATGTATTTGTCCTCATAGCTTTTGACAAGGTAGTACTGCTCCTTGATGGCATCTCGGAATGAATCCCAAGTGGGTGCGGCTGAAAATAGTGAGCCTGTGCTTTCATCCCTCTGCTCGTAGTAGGTTTCCCACCAGTCCTTGACGTAGGGGGCTGCTTTAAGAAGAGCAAAAACAATCTTTTCTCGACTCGAAAATTCATGCACAGAAAAATACCCTTCTAGCATATTTAACCATTTATCTACCGCATCTGCGTCTGTTTTACCCTCGAATATGGGGATTTCAAAATTCACTTGTACCTTAAACGGTGTCGCGTTTCCAGAGTAGCTGTTGGAAGTCGATGCGTTGCTTCTGGGTAGTCGTTGAAGGATCTGGGCAAAGCTGTCCATCATTGCATTCCATTGTCGCTCGAGGGCTTCTTCGAGCAAGATTTTGATAGGATCTCCTGCCCCCTTGTCTTTCTTCTCATCCGCCATGGGAGGTCGTCAGGATTTGCGGGGCTAGTCTTGCAAAGGTTCGACCAGTTCAAGCCCTAACTCCTTATATCCTGACCTCGTTGGGGACATGCAAAGAAAAAAAGAGAAAAAGCAGACCGCTCTGATACCACTGATTCAGATTTAAATAGGAACGCAACTAAATACAGAGATAACCATATACACAAAGATGCCGCGGAAATAATACTTCATTTCATTAATGGAAAATACTGAAATATGCTTACAACCAGAAATGGAAATAAACCAGCTAGGGCGATGGTAGCTTATCTCTAAGAAGAGATGTGGTGGCTACATGCCTCTGAATTGTGTTACAATGAGGCTCGAAGGCCTATTTATTGTTGAGAAACAATGGAAAACCTTTCACATCCCGAAACCTAACCCTAGAAGATGAAACACCAAATTGTGGGCCCGTTTGGGTAAATTGGTACACCCGGGGTCGTAACTTTGGCATACGATCTCCGTTTGACGCATACAATAGCTCATTAGAAAGATCTATCCAAGCACTACCACTTTTGGAAGCAACATGTTGCCCCAGATTTCCCAAAAAAACGTCGTTTAGGGCCTCAAAATGGCTCCGGAAGTTCAGGACCCAAAAAACTGCTAAAAATAGTAAACTGTGCTACAATTTAGGAAACTGAAAAAGCTGAAAGAGACAGTTGTGGGGGTCCAAATGGGATAGGTGGGTGGCCACCAACATCCACCTGGATCATATTGTAGGCCTTTCGAGATCCTTGAGAGGATTGGACCAGTGGCATATCAAATTGCACTGCCTCCAACAGTGAAATTCCATCATGCTTTCCATATTTCATTGCTTAAGAAGTATATAAAGGATGTTGATCATGTTATTGATTGGTCCGTATTGCAAGTGGAGCAAGAAGGAGAGTTCCAACCTAAGCCTCAGTTCATATTGCAATAGAAACATCTCATGCTCAGGGACAGAGCCATAGAGCAAGTTAAAGTGTAGTGGAAGAATTTTGGGCTTGAAGAACCTACGTGGGAGATGGTGGATCAAATGTGGACCTTGTATCCTTCATTATTTTCCAGTTGAGGAAAAGCAGTTTTGGTTTGATTTTGGTATATGTTTGGCATATGATTTGATGTTGTTTTGGTATATGTATGTATATGTATATGGATGTAAATATCGCCATGAACTAAGTTATAAAGCTGCAATAAGCGATATGGGTGTCATGTTATTATGGTTGTTATATTGTCATGTTGTCATGATGTTTTGATTTTGAGCAAACCTTTCATGAAAATACTGAAACAAGCTAAGTTATAAAGATCTATGGGCAATATGATTGCTTTTCAATGGTTTTGCTAAGGTCATGATGTGGTTTAACATTGAGGGCGATGTTCCCCAAGGGGGAGGGTTCTGTAACAACCCTGGTGGAAATTCCATGTAATAAAAGTTAGTAAAGGAAAAATAAGACCAGGGTTAAGGGACACTTATTCAAAATGAATGTTGGGCAAAGATATCCTAGTGGGCATCACTATATGTGTGTTTTAGCTAAGGAAAATTGGCAAAGGCTAACGCAAAGGAATTAAAAGGCAAAAAGTCATTTTTGACACATTTATTTATGAAAATAAAGGAAATTAGGAGAAATGTAAGGTGAAAGGTCATAGGTTGCATGTAAGGAGGAAGATGAAGGAAAATAATGGAAAATGAAGAAAATAGAGGCCTCATTAATAAAAAGGCTTTTGAGGACCAGTTGGTAACCTTTTGTCAGTTCAAGTTTGGATCTCTCTCATTATTCTCTCTCTCTCTCTCACTCTTGGTCACTTTTTTCTTGGAGCACTCTAGCTTTGGAGAAAGGAAGGAAAAACGAGAAAAGCGAAAGGAAGGAAAGCAAGGATCAAGGAAGGAAAAACATGATCAAACAACTTCAACAAGAATGCTTGTAGGTAACATTTTGCATGTGTGATTTCCTAGCTGGTTTGGACATGAATGGCTTTGCATGTTGGTATATGGTTCTCTTGTTGTCGGTGGCATGGTTTTTCTAGGTTATGATATTTGTTTTTAGCCTAGCCTTTCATTTTTCTAGATGCCATGGATTTGGGAAGTATATTTTAGTTTTTGAGCTTTGGTTTGCCATATGGATTTCAGAATCTAGGGAGGAGGTGGTCTCAAGTCTCATTCCCAAAGGTCTAGGAATCCCTTGACCAGTTTTCGTGGGATACAGTGTAAAACCTGAGGGAGGAGCCTCGGTTTATGGCCTTGTGATTTGGGTTTAGATTGCGGTAAAGCCTGAGAGTCTGGTATCAGTTTAGGGCCTAGTGATCTAGGATTAGATTGTGGTAAAGCTTGAGAGATAAGGAGATGGAAAATTCCTCTATAATAGTGATGGATTTCAGATGGTATTCCAAGTTTGGTTCGGTTGTGATCAGAGCACCGGTTTTGGTGTGATCACGGTTGGATGAGGGTGGAGGTGGTTTAACCTTTGGATTCCATTGGTTTTTATTGGATTGGTTGTTCTATGAGATCCCATATTCATGCTTGGAATATGGCATGGGGGTGAATGGATGAAAGAAATATTTGATTTAGCCATGTCTATGATTGGGTGGCACATGGAAGTCCCGAATCGGGTCCAATTTTACTATGATTAATAAAAGCTAAGTTCTCTTAATTTTTAACTTGTTTATATGTGGATTTAACGACTGTCATATCTATGATATTTATATGGTTTTATGCTGGTTATAAGCATGGTTATATGACTGGTTCATGTCATGGTTATTTCATGTATTTACTTGTAATTGTTAAAATGATGGATGCAAGACCTAATTGATGTTATAATGATTCAATGGAGAAGGTGGCGATTCTTCTGGCTATGTTTCATAAGTGATTTCAGTCATTCATGCTCTGTCTATTTCCTAGACTGGTAGGTTGCATTGATGCTAAGTGTTTGATAGAATGTCAGTACCAGTTGGGGATGCTCAGGCCTAATCCTGAGGATGATTTTTGATTTATTAGTATTTTCATCATGTCTTTGATGGATTATGGAGGTTGTAACAAGTTCTAGGAAGAGGATGGGATTTTGGGCTAGAAAAGTGGCTCAAATACTAGGGACGCTAGCATAGGTCTACTGAGAAGATTCCATGGACGTTGACACATAGGCTTGTGAGAGTGACTCTAGCTTTCTGGACGTTGTCATGCCTATACCATGAGAGTGACCATAGGTTAAAAGGATTAAAACATTAGTGGGACTCAGGGACAAGATGTCTGAGTGGCTGACATGTCTCCTGGGGGTGTTGTCGTTGATGTGGATGGATTTGTTTGATGTGTTCCATCTATTTCATTTCCTTAAGGTCACAATGGAGGTTGAATCCCTTATAGTGGCCTCTCTCGTCACATGTTTATCCTGGCTAGCTGGTTGCTTGGGTAGACCTAGGAGGAGGGGGTGTTACAATGGTATTATGGGTGGCACGTCGTGACATTCTTGACCATGTGTGCTCAATGGGATAGCAACATGTGGCCCCCCACTTGTCCCATCTCTAACTCCCCATTTGGGGGAAGTAATAAAGTTGATTCTTGATCATATATATCAACCTCTTTATGTGAAGAAAATATATGAAGAGATGAGAGGAATTAAAAATGATGCTATTAGTAGTAATAATATTTGTAATGGTGACATCTAAAAATGTATATATATTTGTAGCAATAACAAATTTGTTATCCCTCGTGTCTAGCACAAGAAGTCATGAGACATATGTGAGACTTCGTGTCTCTCCCTCAAAGTTGTGGATGTCAAAATTTCGACTCTTTTGATCCCCTCTAGGTTAGGCTCCATAATTAGGGTCAATAGTTTACCTCATTTACCTATTGGAAATATTGTTTCCATTGAAATCAAAGACAAGGGGAGACTACATATGTCCAAGATAAAGATTTTTAGAAATATTAATTTTGGACTTTTCATGCCCAATTTGGATACCTTTTAATTGAAGGAATGTTTACTCTGATTTCATAGCTTACATTGAAGCGTAGAATATATAGTTGGAATTCTTATTCTAATACCTTTCTAATGGTATATGACACTTCCTCTAACTCCATAGGAATGAGGAGATATGAAAGATTTCATCAAGATGACCTAATCAAAGTACAAGGACGCCGACCCAACTAGTTTTACAAGTCAACCCCATAAGTGAATGTACAAACACTATAACTAAAGGGAATATGAGAGAATTTTAATACCATAAAAGGAAGAGATATAAGACTATAATAGGCATTTTGGAATAATTTCTGGGGTGATTCATGGATTCTAAAGGATGAATCAAAAATGTGATTTATGGGGTGAATGAGCCATCTTGGAATATTTTCTATAACTTTTATTCTAGAGTGTTTCATATCATGAAACTTGGAGGTGATAGAGAGAAGATCTTCATGTACATGTGGTTTAAATTTTATACCTTGGTTTGATATAATTTCAAATATATGCTCTAAGGAAGTTAGGACTCCTGAATGCTCCTAAAATATTATTCAAACAGGTCATCTTGGTATCTTAGCTATAATTTTTCTTCTATAATCATGGGGGCCTCACTAAATCAACCTATGAAATATCATATGTGTTCATGGAATACTAAACAATACCCGTAATTTAACTACATATTGGATAGTACCTCTAAAAATAATGTTATTTAACCCCCTACCAATATGAACCCAATACACCTTCTCGATTAAAAAACCCCTACTTTCACTGGATATTGTAGATATCCATTTTTTCATTAACATTTTTATACCCATTGATATTTTTTCATTAACTTTGAGCTCCATTTTTTATACATGCCAATATAAAAACCCTTTACCCCATATATATCCCCCAATATGAATGCACATGGTATGATATTTCTCCCACAGTGATTTAGTGAAGCCCCTGTGTTTATAATGTTTCAGAATGTGAAAATTGGATGATAAAAATAAAATGTATTCATGTACCTTTGATTAAAATTTTAGATCTTGATTCACTATAATTTCAAAGATATTATCTAAGGAAGTTAGGCTTCTTGAATGCTCATAAAATTTACTTCAAACATGTTAGCTTGGTACTTTTGCTATAACTTTATTTATATGATGTTTCAAAATCTTAAATATGGAGGAGACAAAGAAGATATCTCAGGGTTCCTATAGTAAAAATTTCATACCTTTTTCAATATAATTTTTGATATGTGATTTGAGGAAGTTAGTGTTATTGAATGCTCCTAAAACATGCTTCAAAGAAGTAAAATTGGAATTTTTGCTACAACTTTATTTCTGTGATATTTCAATTTGTGAAATATGGAGGTGTCATAGAAGATATGTTTAATTACCTGTGGTAGACATTTCATAACCATATTCGCAAAATTGGATACGTGGCAAGTTGTGCAAGTTCATTCTAGGGAAGAAGCCAAAAGCAAAAAGTTTTGGGAGAAGTAATTTTGATGAATGAAGAAGCAATAGGTAGATGTGGTGAAGGCATAAGCAACTAATAGACTCGCTTAAGCTAGAAGCAACAAGCAGACTTGGTGAAAGTAGAAGTGGCTGACATAAATTGTGAAGAAGCAAGCAGATTCAATGAAGCAGGTTGATGCCTATGTATATTTGCAGTAGTGGGGATTGGTGTCCCTTGTAGGTTGGTGCCTACAAATCTCCAGCAGTGGGGATTGGTGTGTCCTATAGGTTGGAACCTAAAAGAAACATAGGGGATTAGTGTCTCTTGTTAGTTGGTGACTACAAAGCACTAGAGGGGATTGTTGTCTCTTGTAGGTTGGTGTCAACATATTGATGTCATACTATATTGGCGCCTATAAGATATTTCATATAAAAAAGCTGTGGTTTTCTCTTATAATGGCTTCCATGTATATGTTTTGTTACTTGTTAAGTTTATGAGATTGATGTTTTAATGTTTAAATAAGTAAAAATAGTCATTATATTGATTCAACCCCCACCCCTACCCTTAATATAATTATGAATGCAACAGTTGGTATCAGAGTAGGCTTCGTCAAAATTAGTCTAACGATTGAAAGGTAAATCTTAGAGGGGAGAATTGATAGAAAGGATAATTCCTTCTCAAACAAAGCCCCACTTTTTGATGGAACAAATTATTCTTTTTGGAAGATATGGATCAGGGCATATCTAATATCCTTTGGTGCTGATATATGACTTTTTGTGGTAGATGACTATAAAGTTACAACAATTCCTCCAACAAATGCAAATGAGAAAAATGATTTTATAAGTAATGCCAAACCAATGAATTCCATTCTAAGTGGTCTCTTTGATTTAGAACTTATCAAGGTAATGTAGTGTGAATTTTCTAAAGAAATTTGGAACAAGCTTCAAAAAAACTACAAAGGAAATGAAAAGGTAAAGAGGGAGAAACTTCAAACTCACAAAATTCAATTTGAAAGTTTAAAGATGAATGAAGAAGAAGACATTGTTTGTTTTTTTTTCCTTCAAGTAGATGAAGTTGTGAACACTATTAGAGGATTGGGTGAAAAGACTGAGAACTAGTAATTGTTCAAAAAGTGTTGATATATCTTCCATTGAGGTTTAATCCAAAGGTTTCAGTGATTAAAGAAATGAAATAATTAGAAAATATGTAGATGGAGAAACTATATGGAATCATCACTACATATGAGATGAGAACATGAAAAGAGAAGCCAATATTAAAGGAAGCAACCTTCAAAGCATTACAGAAACAAAAGGACATAATAACCATAATCATTCCAACTATGTATCAGTTGAAGAAACTCAAATTCTAAGAAAGTAGAAAAGAGGAATTGTAAAATATAAAGGTAAGCTACCATTCAAATGTTTTGAGTGTGTTGGAATAGGAAATTATGATTCTAAATGTCCATAGCAAAAATTGGAATATAGTGATGATGAAAGAGAACATAGAAATAAGGTAAATTTCATAAAATAAGAAAGGAATATCTCTCAAGAAGAAAATTTTCTATTCCAAGGAAGATGGAAGCTCATCAGAAGATAGTGATGAACATACATCTAATGATGATAAAGAAGAATGCCTACTCATGGCCTTAGAGAATCATATATTATATTTAGAAGAAGAAGATGTTGATGGGGAGGTATATTTTGAGGGAGATCTTATCAATGCATTAAAAGAAACAAAAAGATTCGGAAGAAAGAATAAAAAAATGAAGGATCTATTATAGAAATTCAGAAAGAAATATCATGATTTTGATGAAGCATCAATCATCCTCCTCAAGACATAATTGCAGGGGGCCAATAAAATAGAGGATACACTAATAATCTAGTTGAAATAAAAGGAAAGAAATTGTGAGAAGCTAGAAACAAAAGGTGTATCCTTAAGAAAGGATCTAAATAAGGAAAATGCTCATTTGAATCTGAATGCAAATTTTGTGAAAGGGATTAAATCATTACATAACATTCTTAACTTACCAAGCA
Source organism: Pinus tabuliformis (assembly GCA_031772625.1). NCBI lineage: Eukaryota > Viridiplantae > Streptophyta > Pinopsida > Pinales > Pinaceae > Pinus > Pinus tabuliformis. Next base: position 773,730,221 of record CM062805.1, read on the forward strand.
TCTCCCTCTATTAAAACATGTCTTGGCTATAAAGAAGATCATGAGGTGTTCAAAAGAGAATCAAGCTCAAAGACACCAGAAAGAAGAACCTAAAAGATATGCCAATATGATTAAAGGATCTATGAACAATGAAAATAGAGTCAGAAATGGAGCTAGGGATTATAAAAACCATGGCCTTATTAGCAAAAAAAATAGAGTCGTCGAAGAAAGTGAAGACTAGATGAGACCTATGAATAGAGTCAGAAGAATTTCTCCACCAAGAAGGTTGTACACATCCAAGTATCAAAATTTCTTTTCATTCAATAATTTTGGGCACAAGGTAATGGATTGTAGATTCCATGTAAGAAATACCTATATTAGAAATAGAAGCAGAGGATCTTATAAGACCCCAATGAATGACTATGAAAGAGAGAAATATAGAAATCCTTATGAAGGTAGTTTAAACTCGTTTTCTCTATTTTATTATGTTGAATGTTACAAATTCAATAGCTATGGACACAAAGTAAATGTGTAAAATAGCTTGATAAGGCTTCCCAAGTAAAACAAGGAAGAATAATTCACAAATATTTGGGAAAAGAAGCAAGAAATACAAGAAGAGTGTGTATTTTTACTATATGCTCAAAACCAAGGAAATTAATGGTACATTGATAATGGATGCTCAAAGCATATGACTGGAGATAAGAGAAAATTTATATCTATAAAGGAAGATAAAGGAGGAAGTGCTTCTTTTGGAAACAATGCACCAACTAGAATAATGGGTAAAGGGACAATTATCCTTGATAATGGAAAATATAAAGCTCAAAATGTTTTGTATGTTGATGGTCTAAAACATAATCTCTTAAGTGTTAGCCAAATGTGTGATCAAGGATATGATGTCACATTTCATTCTATAGGATGTGAAATCAAGAAAGTAGATTTTGGAAAAGTGGTGGAAAATGCAACTATAACCTCAAGTAATGTATACATATTAGATGGAGCAAAAGAAAATTGTTGCATGGGGAAATTGGATGAAAGTTGGTTATGGCATAGAAGGCTAGGTTATATCAGTTTTGGCCATCTTCCTAAACTCAACAAGAACGGGATAATGAGAGACATACCTAATATTTAAAATCCAAGTAATATTATTTGCAAGTCTTGTCAACATGGGAAGCATACTCGAGTCCAATTCAAGACAAACGAGCACTCATCAACAAGTCCATTGGAAATTGTTCATATAGTTGTGTGTGGTCCCACAAGAACACAAATTGTAAGGTTTGAAAAATAATTCATGTTAACAAAAGTGTAGATTTTTACTTGTAGATTCAAACAAATTATGTAATATGCCAAAGCAAAAGACTTGAATCTACTCTACTCATCAACAGAAACAAAAATTGATCGATGAAAACATTAAGAATAAAAGGAAGAATTTCAACCGCACATAACAAAATATTTTTCTGGGGAAAGCAATTGCTCAAAACCCCGACTATCTATATTTCATTGACCAGAAGATATGAGAAGAAAATACAATGCTTGTTCAACCTGAAAAATTCCTACACAAGTACAATCTATCTCTCTGCTTCACAAACCAACTCAAGCCAACAGTTATCCAATTCTGCTGCCTGCCAATCCCCTACTCCCATGCGCAATTCCTGATAGAATTAGCCCATATTTAATTGGGAAAATCCCTCACCACAACTGCGCAATCCATCATAAGACTTCTATTGATTGCATGCACCATCTAGCTTGGAAAATTATACAACTGATAGTACACTGTCCTTGAACTCTAATCTCAATTGGGTCTTCCTTTGAACTGAAATGCATGAGTTATTTATGAGTGAATCTTCAGTTAACTGGTAGAGAACTGAAGCTGCACTAAAGCTGATTCCCACTACTAGACCTCCTACTTGTTCCTCCAACTGATTGAACTAGTTTAATTGACTTTAACTCAATTAGACTGAGTTAATTAATTACAACTCAAAATAACTCAACCTGGACCCCTAAAATTTAGGAATCACTCTACATGACTCTAGATAGAATTCCAACTCAAATTCATTGAGCCAACTAAGTCAAATTAACTTAGTTAACTATTATAAGTTGTTATGGGAATAGAATTTTGATTTAATTCCTAATTTAATTCAAGGAAAAATTAAATTAGGATTTCTTGTTTCTATTTTTAACCCTCCCTCTCAACAAGAAAGGGATTATCTTCTACCCTAATCCTACCTTTTTGCAACTCAAATTTGAATCTTGACAATGCCTTTGTGAAAATATCTACATCCTGCTCCTGTGTGGGAATGTGCTCCAGCAACATGATTCTCCTCTACACACAATCTCGGAGATGATGATACTAGATATCAATATGATTGGATAGAACTTGAAAAACTAGATTCTCAGAGAGTTTGACACAACTATGATTGTCATAGTAAATAAATTTTGGATCCATTTAATGACCAAAAAAACCAACAAGAATCTTCCTCATCTAGATAGCCTCACAAGCTGCTTGACTAGCAACCATGTACTCTGGTTCTACTCAACTGAGTGCAATTGATCTTTGTTCCATGTTTTACCAAGAAACAGTTGCTGACCCAGTACTGAAGATCCCACCTGATGTGCTCTTCCTGTCAGATGGACTCCTTGCCCAATCTTCATCGATGAAGGCTTGAAGCTTCACTCCCTCTGCCCATCTATACCAAAGACCAAATTGAGTGCTGCCTCTGAGGTATCTCAACACATGTTTGGATGCCTTCCAATACATTTTTGTTAGCTTAATCGTAGCTTGAATAAGATGGTTAATTTCATAATGCATGTCCTGTCATGTGTTCACCAAATACATGAGTGAACCCACAAGCTATCTATAAATAGTAACCTCCACTACTTCACCAGAAGTAGCATCCTCCTTCCTCCAGTTACAAGCTATAGGAGTCTCCATGGGTTTACTTCTCTCCATGTGAAACTTCTTTAGTATCTCATTGTCATACTTTCACTAAGAGTCAAACAGTTCCTCATATCCTTGCCATAATTCCATCCCCAAAAAGTAGTGCATGAGCCCCAAGTCCTTCATTTCAAACTCTCTTGCAAGATCCTCTTTGCAAGACTTGATCAACTTATCATCACCTGTCATAATTAAATCATTGACATATAAAACAATAATAAAAAATTTTCCTTCAACCACAATATGGTAAAGGTTCACATCTGATTCACTTTTGGTGAAGCCCAACCCAGTTGAATAACTATCGATCCTGGTGTACCAAGCACAAGGTGTTTGTTTCAGCCCATACAACGCTCGCTTGAGTCTGCACACATGTAACTCTCTATTGAAGGTCTCAAATCCTTTAGGATGCTCAATATACACCTCTTCCTTAGTCACGTCATTGAGGAATGCAATATTTACATCCATCTGATGTATCTTCCATACCATCTGCACTGACAGTGCTAGAATGGATCTGATTGATGAGTACCTTTCTACAAGAGAAAAATTCTCATCGTAATCAATCCCCTCTACCTGAGAGAACCCTCTGGCCACAAACCTATCCTTGTGTTTCTCCACACTACCATTAGCTGCTTTCTTTACCTTGTAAAGGCATCTAGAACTCACCACTTACTTGTTTTCCAGTATTGGGACCACTTCCCAAACAATGTTCCTGATAATGGAGTCATACTCCTCAACCATGGCATCAACCCAAACTAGTCGTCACATTTCTTCCTCAAAAGAGGATGGCTCAATATCCACACTCCTGCTCATCAGAGCCATGTAGCCAGTGTACCTCTTTGGTGACCTCCTCTGCCTGTGCTATGATTTCGGTGGTCCCACATTCTCTCTATCATCACGTAATAACCTGTTAGCCTCTTTGGCATGCTTTCTCCCATCTTTGTAAGACTCTGTATGAGTGTGTGTTTCCACTCCCTGCTCCTTTGCATGTGGCTACTCCACATCATCTTGAGGTTCCTCCTTTGGAGATAAAAGCTCCTCATCCACATGTAGTTGAAGCTCCCTCTCAAGGGAACATCTCATGGCATTTTCTTTATCGAATTTTACATCTCTGTGAACCACTGTCATCTTGTTGGTTGGAAGGTAAACTTGATAGTTGTGAGGTGTATCCATGTACCCCACAAATATGCCCAACTCTACTATTGGCTTTGGATTTTTCCATGCGTCTTTGGTAAGATGGCAGTAAAATGATGAACCAAAGATCCTAAAGTGTGCCACATTTAGTTTCTTCCTAGAAAAAGCCTCTTTCGGTGTACTTATCCCGAGAATTCGATGAGGGCCTATGTTCTATGTTGCATTCTTAAGCCCACAAGTGTAATGGTAGGTCTTGATCATGAAAAATCACCCGTTCCGCTCCCAAAATACTCATGTTCTTCCTTTTAGACACCCCATTATGCTGTGGGTTATGAGGTGCTATTAGTTCCCAGCGAATGCCTTTTGATAACATAATTTTTTGAACGCATTTGACACATACTCTCAACCTTTATTTATTATGAGAGATTTAACTTTTCTACCAGTATCTTTCTCGACAAGTGATTTAAATTCAAAAAACTTTGTGAATGTCTGATCTTTCTTCTGCATGAATAAAATCCAACACTTACAAGAAAAATTATCAAAAAATATAACATAATACCTATGCTTGGTTGTGGATGCTATCGAGAATGGTCCACACACATCTGAGTGAACTCGATCAAGTATCACCTGTGCTCAACTGTCTTTGTCATGAAAGGAAGCTTTGGTGTACTTCCCAATGTGCACCCTTTGCATGTGTCTCTTTTCTCTAGTGTACCCTTGGGAAGCCTTGTAGAAGTTTGATGTAATATCTTCAAAGTGCCATGATGCAAGCAACCCAAACTCCTGTGACACAACTCACCGATGTCTCTTCTCTACACCTTCTTTTCTTTAGTGCTCAAAGTTGTGTAATCTTCTACCTCCAATTTGTAGAGGTTCTTCACTCGAAACCCTATCCTCTTCACCTGTCTTGTGGCTATGTGATGAAGGAACACCTTTCCCTTACTAAATATCACATCATAGCCTCTATCCTCCAACATGGCAATGAAAAACAAGTTTTTCTTCAAACTCGGAACATACATAACATCTTGAAAAGTGAGGGGAGAACCAGAATCCCTTTGAAAGGTAATAGTCCCGATCCTAGTTGCGCTATACCTCCCATCATCACCCATCTTGATATGCATCTAGAGATGATTCTCCTCCAAGTCAGTGAAGAGCTCTTTTTTACTGGTCATATGGAATGAAGCTCCACTGTCTAGGTACCATACACTACCCATGATCGATGGCACCATACAACCAATGAGGGTAAAATCTAGTTTTAACTATGAAGGAAGAGCTCCACCTACTGCTCCTCGTGAGGGCTTCTTATCAACCTTATTGTGCAGATACTTTGTGGAAAAGTGCCCCAGCTCGTGACAATGAAAATACATGATTTTTGACATGTCCTTCTTCTTGCCACCCTGACAATAATCTAATTTGGAATGGGATGAATTTTCCTCCCCTTTCTTTGCCTTACCTGCTAAGGCAAAATTATCCTCATCATCATGCTTTGATGAGGATCTGTCTTATGTGTTTCACCGAATCGCTTCTTGTACCAAGTTGGACCACAATCGCTCCCCTTGTGGTAGCTTCTCCCTCCCATTAACTGAGTCGTGGTAATTGTGCCAACTCTTGGGAAGTCTTAAAAGTACTAGGCTCACCAGATATTCTTTGGAAATAGTAATCCTGACACTTCCAAGCTCATCCCAACATTGAGTGAACTTGGTCAAGTACTTCAGAATAGATTCTCCCTTCACCATCTTGATCTTTCTGAGTTCGTCCTTCAGTGCCAGCTTCCTGTGGTCACTGCTATTTTGAAGCAGGTTCATCAATGCCTTCCACATTGCAAATGGAGTTTCCTTACCATGGAGATTCGAGACAATATGATATCGAACTCCTTCTAAGATAATCCTTCTCAATTTTGCCACACACTTTATCCATTCAGCCAGATCTTTATCATCGGATGCTCGAGGCTCTGAAATATAATGACTTATGAATTCCTTAAGTTCGTTGTCTTCCAACACTACCTCCATCCTATCCTTCAAAGCTATGTAACTCGAGTTTACCTCCAGGGCATACTCAAGTCTCAAACTGCATAATGAGATACTACTGACTTTGAAGTATGAAGCTGCAAATTAGATTTCACTTGCACAACAAACTCAAATTCTCCTCTTCTATAATGTCTTAAGCTTTGATACCATGTAGATTTTTACTTGTAGATTCAAATTGCTTATGTAATATGCTAAAACAAAAGATTTGAATCTACACTACTCATAAGAGGAAACAAAACTTGATCGATACGAGAAAAGGCTACAAATGTTATACCAATAGACAACACAAGATGGTAGAAAACATTGATGTTAAAATAGATGAAGCATTACCTCATGGAGAAAATAAACAAAGAAATGAAGAGTCAAGAGAAATAATCAATAGAGAACATGTTGTTGTTGCGACAATGAACCTCCAAAATGTTTTCCTAACTCAATTTTGGGGCCTACGTAAACTGTCATTCCAAGCTATCTAGTGTCGCCACATTTTTTTTCTTGACTATCCTTGGGTTGTCTCTAAGTGTCGCATCCTCCTAGGTCATGTTTTCTAAGTGTCGCATTAGAGAAATTTTGAGCTAAAAAATGGGCCTCAACCAAAATCAAATTTATAAGAACCAATAAGATTGATGATGATATCAAACATCGGGGATGATTCACCATTTTTGGAGTAAAAAAGTAAAAAGATAAAAATAAATAAAAAAGTAAAAAAATTACTTTTTCAACTCGTATTTCCAACTTATATCCCTATGGTTTTACTCAAATTTCAAATGAGAGCACTCATTGGAAGAAGAATTTAATTTTCCATCCAAGGAGTACCCACGTTGCATGCTTTTGATGGACCCTACTACACGAAAAATGAGAAATACATGAAAAACGTGATTACAATCACATTTTTCCATGTATTTCTCATTTTTCCTATAGCAGGTCCATCAAAAGTATGCAACATGGGTGCTCCTAAAATTAGGAATTAAATTCTACATCCAACAAGTGCTCCTGCTTGAAATTTGAGTAAAACCACAGGGAGATAAGTTTAAATTATGAGTTGAAAAGGTAGGGTTTTTTTTTTTTTTTTTTCCCTCTAAAATTTGATGATGTAATCTAATCTTATTTTATTACTTCCACTATTATTTTATAATATGCCTTAGGAGGCCTATTTTATACCTCAAAATTTCTCTAATTTCACCTCATGTTTAAGAGCACTTGTGTTTTCTTATCCAAAGATAGGTGAAGACATAACATTTCTTGACTTAGAAACTAGTTTTGTTTGCCATGCAACACACACACAAAAGCAAGAGAAAAATCACTTTCTTTGGCAAAAGCACACTTCAATATGATGAAGAGTTTCACTCTAGTTGAGCGCACTCCTTTGGGCTGAAAAACTGCACCCTAGTGGAGCACACTCCTTCACGCTCAGTGAGTGTGCCCTCCACTTGATCACATTCCTTCGACACAAAGACTTACACCCTCTTTAATTCATGCATGTGTTTCCTTGTTGCATATAGGCACACTCCTAGGAAATAGGAACCCGCTTCTCTTCTCTTAACCAACTCATCCATCTGTCAAAAAGTGGAGAACATGAATAGAATGTATTTTCATGTAAACTATTTATAATCAACCTAGTTAATCATTCTTTCTCATAATCACTCTCATTTGGTTGAGTGCACATCTTTGGATCAAGGAACTCTTTATTGAACTTCATTCCAAGTAAGTTTTGCATGTAAATTATATTGCTTGCCTTTGAATTTTTTACTATCAATCTAGCTTTCCTTGCTAGCATTTCACTTCTTTTCAATTTCTTTACTGGCATTTCAGGTCATCCTTTCTTCCACAAGTGTCAAAATTGTTGTCGCAGGTTGTGAATCTTCACATTTTGGAACTCTTCATATTCTATTCATGATTGTGAAAAAATCTATAAGAACTTGTAGATCCTTCCCCTAAAAGTTTCTATCATACTATCATGTTGCCAGAATTGTCCTTGAGCCATTCCAAGGGAGAGCGCACTTCTAGAAGCAAAGGCTCTATTTTCAAAGAAAATTGTGCTGAAAATGACAACTTTTCCTCAATATCACACTCCTTTGGCATGAAGAACTGCACCCTCCTTGAGTTCATGAGTGCACCCTAAACCCTTGAGTGTTTTAAGCTTTGTCTCTTCAGTATGCACCCTTGTGCCCTCCTTGTCCTATTGAGTACATGAGCACACCTTAAAGGCATGAGATTAACCCCTTTGTCCCTTCATAATGCACCTTTATGCTGCCTTACCCTCTTTGAGTGTATGAGCGCACCTTGAACACACAAATGATATTCCTTTATGCTTCGACAGTGTGCCCTGCACCCTTGATGATCTCTCTTTCTTGCTTCAGCGCATGAGCACACCTTGAAGCCTCCAGTGATCCTTGAACTTTCCTTCATGCTTCGACAGTGTGCCCTCCCTGTTTTAATGCATATTTCTTTCTTGTACAAGTAACCATTTCTCATCATTGATAGTTTTATACTCTCTACTTTGTTTGATGGAATTTTGAATATGATCTGCTAACTTATTGCTTGTGATAGATATAAGATTTCATAAAGAAAATATTTGTTACTATGAGTGTGCTTCCACATACAAGTGTTCTAGCTACTAGTCTCATTACTCTTTCATCATCTTTTGGAACATTTCCCCCCACTACACATCAAGTGTCCTCCAAAGAAGCTTCAGAAGCAAGCACTAAAGAAACAATAGAAGTTATAAATCCTACCATTCCTATTCTCACATATACACAAGGATTTATATACAAATCTACTGAGCTCACATGGAAAGATATCAAAGGCAAATTCATGAAGAAACAATTACCTAAATAATTGGAATATTTGGAAGTACACATTAACATCAAAGAGTTCAGGATACATAGGATTTCATGCAAGTTCCCAGTGATACCTTGTGCAGAGGTAATTGAATGAATTCTAACACACATGGGTGATTCATATCTAGTGCTTCGAAGTGAATGTGGTGGTCAGCTTCCCACCTACTAAGGAGAAGACATGAAAACTTATTATAAGATTCCAAAACCCACAGAGTATGCCAACAAAAAATTATACACTAGATGGGCCGATATCGACATAAGTGACAACATCAAATCTTGGTGTTGAGAGCCTGTCAAATTCTGACACTACCCATCTACAGTCTACCCAACTAGGATTATCAGCGATGTGTATCAATATCTTATTTCAATGTGTTGTAGGCTGCAGGGGTAGAAGAACGCTAAAGTATTTGTATAGAATTGGATTTATAGTCAACTTGGTTGTTACCCATGGAAAAATATTTAATCAGGAATATATACTTTCTTTTGAGTTGCAACATCATGTTAGGAAGGTTAAAGCATCTCTAAGGACAAGCCAGGCACTAGAGTTTTATATGTCTGAATTTATATTAGATGGGATCTGTGCACAATATGCATTCCAAGGGTTGTATTGGAACTGGACCCCCACAGGATAAGTTCCTAGTTTGCTTCCATTGCAGGGTGTTGTCATATTTGAGTTTCAGAGGGGCTTACAATAGCCTGGCAAGGCATTTCTTTGCAATAATAACCTAGATTATATATGAGATCAATCCTCCTTGCATGAACGACCAGGTGAAGGAGTCATTACATGATATCATGGATTGGTTTTCTTCGTCATAAGGTACATATATCAGATGCTTTGGATGTCATATTTCTTCTCATATCATGCTGTGATATGTGACTAACATGGTGGTCCTGCAAGAATTGTCTTACCAATTGAATAAAGGTTGTCATGAGTTCTTCAAAAAAGGAAGAAAGCCTCGGCCCACTTTCCCTTTGAGGATCAGAATGTATGAGCTAAAGAGCCACAAGGTGATAGAAGATGAAATACAAGAGTTGGACCCCTTTCACTTTGTAGTCAAGGACTTTCACGGGTATGACCCTAGAAGCATGTGAAAGCAACACTGTGACAAGATTGGTTTCCATTGGGGATATTCATCAATAACTACTACAGAAGATGAAAAGGTGAAGAACTAGTACCATGCATTGAGAAAGACACATATAGGAATTGAAGATAGTTACCACCAAGTTCTACTAGCTCAATATGTACAGGTAGAGGAGGCACCACAGGTAAAAAATCAAGTAAATATTGCATCTCTCAGGAAAAGGATCAAGCATGATCCAATAGTGGAAATTAGCAAGAAATGGAAAGATGATCCATTGAATAAGGGGGCTACTCAATCTAAACAGAAAAATAGGGAATTAGAGGGAAAGATGCAACATGAGGAATAGGAGAAGAGGAAGCAAGATGAATTTCTTAGGCATCAATAGGAAGAAGAAGAGGAAAGAAGGAGAGTAGAAGAAGAGCGAAAAGACAGTCACAAGAGGAGGAAGCAACAAAGAAGCTGGAGGAAGAACAACTAACTCAAGAAATAAAAGAATTATTGGAGGAAGAAGATTCCATATAGCCCATAGATGATGAACTATGTTTTCCAACAAAACCTCCTCTCACAGGTTTCCATATCCCATTTTATGAGATGGGAATTACACCTCCGCCAAAAGAAAGAGTCATGAATGTATGTAATGTCACATTTGATTAGCTGAAGAAAAGGATCATGCAACAAAGGTGAATATACTTCCCAAATGATCCTCAGAATCCGCTCTATGTATCCATAGAAAAGGTAATAACTACAAATACTAGGAGGAATCCCCAAAAAATCATGGTGGCTAATGTTGCTTTCACTAAAGTAGCATAGGATAAATCAAAGCATTTTTTGAATGATAATGCATGATTACGAAAAGAGTTGATTGGAGTAAAGCAACAAGAAGAACATATCGTTGTAGAAAACCAATGACTATATTCAAACAACATTAACACAACAAAATGGTAGTCATCCATACAGGAGGTGTTGGGGCCAATGGAGGATACCATGGCACAATTGTATGATGAAATGATACTTATACATGAAGTAGTAGTGCCTATTGTTGGTATACAAAAGAAAGCACAAGAAGTTCAAAAACTCCTAAAGGTGGCAAATAGAGCTATTGATCAACCCCATGAATGGGCTGCCAAATATCCATATGTTCCATAATAGTTGGTTAGAAAGGACAAGATTGTTGTTGAAATAGATAGAGTACAACTGAGACTCCACCATACGAATTATATCTGCCTTGGAGAAAATTCAGCTAGCACTATTTCCACTTATAGTCCACTGCAAAATGGTTTAGAGTCTCTAGCATAGAAACATGGGATTCCTTCAGTGGGATCACTCAGAGAGATAAGAGGCAAGGAAATCATCTTACAGGAAGTGAGGCAATACATTGAGCAAATCCAGCAATCATAAGAACAAGAAGGCTTGGAGATCACTAAAGACATTATTCTACAACATGCCATTGCACCAACTATGGTTCATGTTATACTCCTATACTAATAGGTGTCATATTTCATGGTTGACTTGATGAGCTCTATAATATGTTCATTCCTTTCCTTGGTATAAAGGTTTTCCATATTATCAAAAAATCAAAAAATCAAAAAATGTAAAAAATGTAAAGAGGGTATACCCTAAAAGAAAAATTAAAGGGTAAAAACAATAAAATGGTCAAAAAAGTGAAAGAAATGAACCCCAAACAAAGAAAGACCAAGAAAGTGTGCAAGTCCAAAATGCCACTACTTTTCATTTTCAGCAAATATGTGGAGCTTGTTAAATTCATGCCACAATTGATGAATGGCCAAACAACTTACTCTTGGCTAGTTCATGTTTTAATTTCCTGTTTTAGAGATAGAGAATAAAATCTGGCCAAACTGTTTAATCTTGGAAGATAAGTAGATAGGTAGAGAAGCAAAGGAGCTCAACAGTTAAATCTGAGACCTTGGATGTAATAAGTGCAGACTTAGGTAGGCTTACCATGCAAAGAAAAGAAAAATTGATGAGGGTTTGCCAGTCTAAGTGCACCCAAGTAGAGGAGGAAAAAATGCTAGGCCAAAGTAGGCAGGGTAGGTAGATTGGTGTTGCAGAATGATACTTGTGATGGATCATGTCTCTCAATGTGTTAACTTTCACTTCTATCACAAGTCCAATGGCGGACATTATACTTGTAGCAGCTCAAGCAAGGAACGGTTGAAATAACTAACTCCCCTTCATCTTTTTCCCTAATCATTTACTAATTTGCCCAAAATATTAAGAATCTGTTCTTAAAAATCACTCAAAAAATCACTCCCGCCATTTCATAAAGTTGGCCTAAGTAAAAACCCTGTTTTACTTAGGAAGGTGCACTACCTCACCCATAAACTCTTTTTGCCTTTAGCCTAATTTTTTTAACATTTAAACTTAGCACTTTCATTTCAATTTCATATTAACCATTAACTCTTATTAGGTAAATCCTACCTTATTTCCCTTCCCGTATTATGTAAATATATAACAAAACCCCCAAAAAAAATTATTAATATATTCCCACCCCTGGTCGAAATACGACCATAGTCATAGTATAAAGCAGGATTAATAAACTTATCCGGAGTTTATTAAAAACCTTTTCCCCACGCACCATATGGGATTAATTAAACCTCTAGTTAATTAATAACCAAACCATCCCGAACCAATAGAAACGCGCCCGATATATTAAACAAAATAGTTTATTATAAACCGGGTCCGCTGCTTAAACCTCCCCCCATCTCCAAAGCACGTCCGCCATTAGATCCCCGCTCCACCATCCAATGGTTGACGGTCATTTTGCGACCACCATAGCCACCGAGTGTTAATGCACGATCGGCCGGTGGTTTTGCCGCCATACCAAAGACACGCGTCGCGCTCCCAGCATGATCGCTTGCCCTTCTCCCGAAACTGCCCAGCCCCAAAAGCAGTGCAGGCAAAATCGCTTACCACCGTCCTTCTGATGATGTCACCTGCCACGTCACCCTTCACTGATGTCATCTTCCCCCGTACTCCTGCTTACATCATTCGTCCTTCAAATCAAAAATTCCCGCCAAAAGGTAAAATGCCATTTTTTCTATATTTTTCTACACATCGTGCTCTAGGCATAAAATCGACTGAGTTCACGGCCCCAGTTTCTCGACCGCCTCCTAACCAGAAGGACTCCAGCACCGAGCTCGCAGCCTCAACCAAACTGCCATTTCACAGTTTCTTCCTCTTTAAACGCAGTTTAAACCAAACAGAGGGACTTCCGAGCTTGTAGAAGGAAAAAGTGAGGATATACAGGGATACTTGCTACCCTAAACCACTGGACCTTCAAAGACATGAATTTCCAGAGAAAAGTGGTGAGAAGACATGTTCGCAGTTTTGTTTTACCAGAACATAAGGGACAACGATGAACAGAGGAAAACAAGTCAAAGTGTATCAATTAAACGTTAAAGGAAAATTAGATCAGCATTAAATACATCAGATCAGAATTAAAGAAGTGACAAATCAGAATTAATGCATCAGTTAAGACAGGTAGTCAACGCAGAGTTATTGCAGAGGACAACTGCAAGCCGAACCCTAAAGGGCTGCCTCCAAAACAACACCAATTTACCCTTTTCCTATCATAGAGACTAGTTGTTTCTATTTTTGTAAACTCTTATCAGTTAAACCTAGATATTATCTCACAGTTGTTATGAGATATTTTTTGTACATATTTTGTCGTATAAATACCCCCTCCATTAGAGTATTGTGGGGGGTGTGGATTTCGTAGACTGTGCTGTAAATATTGAAATTTTTGGAATAAAAAAGTCGTTGGAATCAACTATTGTTTGGCCTATTGGATGAAGAATTGATGCAGAGGACTTGTCACAGACTTCTTGAATCAACCACTGGATCAATAAGTCTCCTATATCTTGTGTTTTACAGTTTTCTTGTTTGTTATATCATCTGTGTTTCATAAACTGAATGATAAAGAAAATGGTTAATTTCAGAATATTCTTGACTGCACTCTGTTTTCAGTCTTTATTATTCTCTGTGTTTTTTTCAGAATTATTATAAACAGCGAAATCTTAATTGCTCCTGTTTCCTGATTCTTTCATGTTGATTATTTTGGTAAAGAATACTTAACTGCTCCTTATCAGTAATCATCGATTTTCCCTCTTTCAATAGGTTGAAGGATTCTTAACTGCCCTTCACCCATTTGAGCCCATTCCATCTGCTTCAAGTATTTTATTTGTTACCTGTTTGATTGCCTTGCTCTATGAAGCCATCCTCTGTTAAAAAACCAAATCCTGAAAGCCATCTTCTTTGACTCCATCATGCCCAATGGAATGAACTATTCTGTCTTACCTCTCTGTTCTATTGAATCTCACCACCCAAACTCCAACCAAACCCTTGAACTTCATAACTAGCCTAAAACCTTTAAAAAAACAAAGCTAAATCATAAAGAGAGAGCCCTCTCTAGATACAGATTGGCTAGATTCTGTATCTAAAATATTGGTTTGTGGTTACCTCGGCATCCTTCCCTTTCTTACAACTTTGGGGAAAACCTGAGTGATAACATCATTGGCGACTCCATTGGGGAACTGAATAATTGTTTGTTACTATTGTTTACTACATAAACTACAGACGGAGCTTGAAGTTAGTCAGGTAGCCTTTGAAATGCTCTTGCTTTGCAATTGCAGAAGTAAATGAATGCTACTTTAGTCTATCTCTGGTCTAGCTTATGGACCGAACATCTAGTTTCAAATACTTGATCAACTCCTCTTGTCAAATAAAGTCTTTAAGAAAGTTTAAATCTCATATCTAAAGCATCTTAAAGAAATCATAGAAGTTGTTCTGAAAAATTCATAAAAAAACAAAATAATCATAAAATACTCAAAATTTGGTTCCTTGGAGAAACTAAAGCTTTTCCTCAGAACTATTTTACAGGTTTAGATCTGATCTGTGATGGTGGACAGGGATCAGACACACAAAGGTTAAAAATCATCCACCTGGCGACTCCACATCAATTTCACAACTAAGACTCCACTGGAGGGAAGAACCTGAAAGAACAATACAAAATGATCAGGCTTTTAACTTAGATATCATCCTTTTGAATCTTATGATGATCACTTTCCAATCAAGAAGCCTCAAATACCCAAGACTCCACTACTAAAAGAATCCAGAGCTGTTGAGAAACTGTGGTGACCCAAATTTTAGCATTAAGTGTCTTCAAGATGAATTCAACAAATCAACGCATGTATGCTCCTTTGGACAGGTCAAAAATTCTAGGTTTTCCAAACCCTTTGCCCAAATTTAATTGGCCAAGAAATCTTCCATTGTTTAAAGATGAAATAGGAGATGATGCTGCTTTACATTTAGTAAAGTTCCATATGCACATTTGAAAGTTTAAAGTCAAATTCTATGAAGATTGTCTTATGAAAATATTTATGTTAACTTTAGAAGAAAAAGCTAGCTTGGTATGAATATTTACCAGCCTCTAGCATATGTTCTTTAAAGAAGTTTCACGCTACATTTCATGACCAATACAAGCAAAGGTATCCATCTCTATTGCTAGTTCAAGACTGCTGTGACAATTTTGAAAGTTTTATTCACTATCTTGAAAATTACTATGTTGATGATGATAATCAATTCATGGATCATGAAATATTGGAGGTCTTAGAAGAGAAGCCTTTTCAAAAAGTGGAAGCCTTGCTTGAATTATCTTCCCCTCTGAAAGAAAAAGATGATGTATGTTGTTCAGAAAACCATGAAGTTTTCCCACAGGAAAAAATTCTTGCAGCACTACAAACTGATCAGAATAAAGAAGAAATGCAGTTCCCTGAAATTGCTCCTATAGAAAATATCAATGAAAACCAGCAAGAGTCTAGAGATCTGGAGGTAGAGGCAATAGAGCTTAAAAATATTGAACCATAAGATCATCTTCTAGTAGTTCCTTTAGAGATTAAAGAACAGTCAAAATTATTTGATGAAAACCATGTCACAAATTCTATTTCCTTGCATGCAAATGAAATGAGACAACTTACTTTGATAGATCATGATCTTCCATCCAAAATTAATGAGAGTTTGCAAACCCCTTGCAAGCTTCTATATAACAAAGAAAATGGTGAGGATTTTCCTGTTGTATGTGATAAGGTTGTTATATTTGGTGAAGATGAAGAGTATTCAGAGCACTTGGATACAATGGAGAATAAAGAGGGGAAACGATTGGCCAATCACTTAAATCAAGCAGCAGTTTGGAATGAGGTTTGTTTTCCTGACACCAATCATCTAGAAGAAATTATATGGCAGGATTACCATTACCCTTTGGTCAATATGTTGTAACCATCAGCACAAGAAGAGATTAAAAATCATGAACAAATTTCTGCTAAATCCAACTACCATAGATCAGAAGATAGATTTATAAAGCAATATGTGGAGGAGAAAGCTCCTGATCTAATGTGTGTGTTTGATGACATTGCTTCTTTTGATGATTTGCCCATATATGATCAGTATGATGGTAATTATGTTCTTCAAATCCAAACCAACTTTACAGTGCAATCAGAAGCTAATTTGGGGAATAATGAAGTTCAGGTTCAACAGCTTAAAAATAGTGATCAATTTGTTCAATTCAGCTATGAAAGTAAGGAAGAAAATGCAGAAAATTTGGAAATAAGTGAAACTTCTTTACCTCTCTGTTTTGAATCATGTGAAATTTTTGAAGAAAAGGAGGAGTAGCTTGTAGAGATCTATGAAGTTCCATTTGAAACTGTATGTAGCAAGTTGCAACAATCCTTCCAAGTTCTTTATGATCCAATAGATGACAGGTTGGATGATGAAAGTAATCAGAATTCTTCTCCATTAACAGACTATGAGAGTCAAAATCAAGATGATAATGGTTTTACCAGATAGACCTTACAGTCAGTAGAAATATCATCACAAAGAGCAGTTGAAAACATGTAGGGTGATAAAGGTAAAAATGATATTTCAGTTACATGGAAGGAAAGCTATCCAGAACATTTGTATAGTTGTTTGAATCAGCTCAAGAGTAGTGTATATAGTTTACAAGATCCTTTTGTACAGTTTCTAAATTCAACAAAGGAGATCAGAAATTTCCTTATCTTCTCAAAGGTTAACAAAGCTATATTTGTTGGCAAGACCTCAATTTTGAACACCAACAAGCACAAGCAACAAAGGTCACTAATGTATATAATGCTTGAGTGGTTGCATTGGTTGTTTCATCTTACCTAACCAGCAATCAGAAAGCTCATTAGAGTAAGTAGGTAGGATTTCAGTTTGATTTAATTCGGTTTTAGTAGATTGTGAAATAAATCCTTAAATATTTGAATCCAATCAAAAGGCCCTAAGATCTTGATGATTTACTAAATTGGTTTGAAAGGTTGTAGCACCTTTTCTGTTTTCAGGTCAGATCTTAAGTTGTGTAGGAGAAGGTTAAGCAGATTTTGATAAAAGGACCAAGGCTAAAAATTCCTACCCAAGAGACAAGGTGCTCAAGAAGGATTCGAGAAGGAAGGATAAATGTTTAAGTGTTGATTGGATAGTAACTTGCTGCAGTTGAAGCCCGAAGAGAAGGCCCTAAGCTTCACAAGTGTGTTGTCATATATACAATAAAGCAACCAGCTGAAGGAGATTTCAGAGCACAATAAAAGTTATTCAAAAGGCCATCTGACCTGCTGTTCTTGTCTTTACACCAGGGAAAGCCATCCCCAAGTGGAGCCACTATTATACTCCTATACCAATAGGTGTCATATTTCATGATTGACTTGATGAGCTCTGTAATATTTTCATTCCTTTCCTTGCTGTAAAGGTTTTCCATATTATCAAAAAATCAAAAAATGTAAAAAATGTAAAGAGGGTATACCCTAAAAGAAAAATCAAAGGGTAAAAACAGTAAAATGGTCAAAAAAGTGAAAGAAATGAACCCCAAACAAAGAAAGACCAGGAAAGTGTGCAAGTCCAAAATGCCACTACTTTTCATTTTCTTCAAATATGTGCAGCTTGTTAAATTCATCCCACAATTGATGAATAGCCAAACAGCTTAATCTTGGCTGGTTCATGTTTTGAATTTCTTGTTTTAGAGATAGAGAATAAAATCTGGCCAAACTGTTTAATCTTGGAAGATAAGTAGATAGGTAGAGAAGCAAAGGAGCTCAATAGTTAAATCTGAGCCCTTGGATGTAATAAGTGTAGACTTAGGTAGGCTTACCATGCAAAGAAAAGAAAAGTTGATGAGGGTTTGCCAGTCTAAGTGCACCCAAGTAGAGGAGGAAAAAATGCTAGGCCAAAGTAGGCAGGGTGGGTAGATTGGTGTTGCAGAATGATGGATCATGTCTCTCAATGTGTTAACTTTCACTTCTATCACAAGTCCAATGGCGGACATTATACTTGTAGCAGCTCAAGCGAGGCACGATTGAAATAACTAACTCCCCTTCATCTTTTTCCCTAATCATTTACTAATTTTCCCAAAATATTAAGAATCTGTTCTTAAAAATCACTCAAAAAATCACTCCTACCATTTCATAAAGTTGGCCTAAGTAAAAACCTTGTTTTGCTTAGGAAGGTGCACTACCTCACCCATAAACTCTTTTTCCCTTTAGCCTAAGTTTTTTAAGATTTTAACTTAGTGATTTCATTTCAATTTCATATTAACCATTAACTCTTATTAGGTAAATCCCGCCTTATTTCCCTTTCCGTATTATGTAAATATATAACAAAACCCCCAAAAAAATATTAATATATTCTCACCCCCAGTTGAAATACGACCATAGTCATAGTATAAAGCAGGATTAATAAACTTATTTGGAGTTTATTAAAAACCTTTTCCCCGCGCACCATATGGGATTAATTAAGCCTTTGGTTAATTAATAACCAAACCATCCCAAACCAATAGAAACGCGTTCGATATATTAAACAAAATAGTTTATTATAAACCGGGCCTGCTGCTTAAACCTCCCGCCATCTCCAAAGCGCGTCCACCGTCCGATCGCCGCTCCACCATCGAATGGTTGATGGTCATTTCGTGACCACCGTAGCCGTGGAGTGTTAACGCGCGATCGGCCTGTGGTTTTTTTGCTATACCAAAGACACGCGTCGCGCTCCCAGCATGATCGCTTGCCCTCCGCCCGAAACCGCCTAGCCCCAAAAGCGGTGTGGGCAAAACCGCTTACCACCATCCTTCTGTTGACATCACCCGCCACATCACCCTTCACTGACGTCATCTGCCCCGTACTCCCGCTTATGTCATCTGTCCTTCAAATAAAAAATTCCCGCCAAAACTTCATTTTGTCAATAAAAGAGGTAAAATTCCATTTTTGCTATATTTTTCTGCACCTTGCGCTCCAGGCATAAAATCGACCAAGTTCATGGCCCAGTTTCTCGACCGCCTCTTGACCAGAAGGACTCCAGCACCGAGCTCACAGCCTCAACCAAACTGCCATTTCACAGTTTCTTCCTATTTAAACGCAGTTTAAACGAAACAGAGAGACTTCCGGGCTTGTAGAAGGAAAAAGTGAGGATATACAGGGATACTTGCTACCCTAACCACTGGACCTTCAGAGACATGAATTTCTAGAGAAAAGTGGTGAGAAGACATGTTCGCAGGTTTGTTTTACCAGAACACGAGGGACAACGATGAACAGAGGAAAAACAAGTCAAAGTGTATCAGTTCAACATTAAAGGCAAAGCAGATCAGCATTAAATACATCAAATAAGAATTAATGCATCAGTTAAGACAGGCAGTTGGCGCAGAGTTATTGCAGAGGACAGCTACAAGCCGAACCCTAAAGGCTTTCCTCCAGCACAACACCAGTTTACCCTTTTCTTATCATTGAGACTAGTTGTTTCTATTTTTGTAAACTCTTATCAGTTAAACCTAGATATTATCTCACAGCTGTTATGAGATATTTTTTGTACATATTTTGTTGCATAAATACTCCCTCCATTAGAGTATCGTGGGGGGTGTGGATTTCTTAGATTGTGCTGTAAATACTGAAATTTTTGGAATAAAAAAGTTGTTGGAATCAACTGCTGTTTGGCCTACTGGATGAAGAATTGATGTAGAGGACTTGTCACAAACTTCTTGAATCAACCACTGGATCAATAAGTCTCCTATATCTTTTGTTTTACAATTTTCTTGTTTGTTATATCATTTGTGTTTCATAGACTGATTGATAAAGAAAATGGTTAATTTCAGAACATGCTTGACTGCACTCTGTTTTTTGTCTTTATTATTCTCTGTGTTTTCTTCAGAATTAGTATAAACAATGAAATCTTAATTGCTCCTGTTTCTTGATTCTTTCATGTTGATTATTTTGGTAAAGAATACTTAACTGCCCCTTATCAGTAATCATCCATTTTCCCTCTTTCAATAGGTTGAAGGATTCTTAACTGCCCTTCACCCATTTGAGCCCATTCCATCTGCTTCAAGTATTTTATTTGTTCCCTGTTTGATTGCCTTGCTCTGTGAAGTCATCCTCCGTTAAAAACCAAATCCAGAAAGCCATCTTCTTTGACTCCATCATGCCCAATGGACTGAACTATTCTGTCTTATCTCTCTGTTCTATTGAATCTCACCACCCAAACTCCAACCAAACCCTTGAACTTCAGAACTAGCCTAAAACCTTTAAAAGAACAAAGCTAAATCATAAAGAGAGAGCCCTCTCTAGATACAAATTGGCTAGATTATGTATCTCAAATATTGGTTTGTGGTTACCTTGGCATCCTTCCCTTTCTTACAACTTTGGGGAAAGCCTGAGTGATAACAATTCACATGAAACTATCATGGCTATGGAATAGTGTATAATCAAGTTCCAAATCCATATTGATAGAAGCACTGGAGGTGAAGATGCAGTTTATAGTGGACTTGTCGTTTTGGACCAAATTCATTGCAACAAAGACCATAGCATGACTTACATACATTACCAATGAGCTCCATGATGAAGAAAATGACCTATCAATTTGATAATTTTTTTTCCTGTTAGCAGTTTTGTCTCATATAGCCACTATCTTATATGTATTTTATCTTTGGTAATAAGTTTTATGTAATGAATTCCAAGAGACACGTGTGGAATGTGAAAATACACATATGGAAGTTGAAGAGTCATGAGGAAGCTCAAAAGTTATTGTCATTTGTTATAAATAGCTCCTCATAACTCAAGAAAAGGGCTTCAATTCTTAGAGTTTTGCCTTGGATTCTCTTGTATTGCATAGGAGATAAATCATTATTTGGATAAGCAAGTTGTGGCTTCATGTTCCACTACTGGATCTAGTGTTTCACCTATGTACTAGTGTACTTGGAATCTTTCATTTATGATTAGAAGCTCCTCAAGCCAACACTTCTTCATGCATTTATCGTGAATGTAGTAGGGCTATTATTGATATGCTTGCACTAATGAACTATTTTTTTGCTATGATATAGATATTTTTGGATGAGTGTTGTTATGTTTCATGATTGTTTTTTATCTTGTGAATCGAGGTAAATAAAAAAGCCTTTCTCTTCACCCCTGGGTCTCCCTTAGGATAACACTATTACTTCCCTAATCGGAGGCTCTTTTACCTTTACCAGCCATGGAAGTTTCTTGTGCATTATACATTTGGTGTCACACAAATATTACAAACCTGCTTCCCCAAAGAGGTGTTTGTGATCTCTTGTGTATGTGTTGTAACCAAGGCATGCCTCTAAAACCTTTGCAATGGTATCCCGACCATATAACCGGATGAGACTCCTATACCAAATGGTGTGAGGTATAATTGGGACCTCACATCAGGGAGATCCCCTGCATGTTGGCGGTATCCAACACCGTCCACATTTTGTTGGTAGAAGGATGGATAGATAACAAGCTAAGTCTGTGAATTCTATTTGAAGCTCTTACCTTTAATGGCTTCATCCCAAATCATAATCCTGAGGTGTTTTTTTGAAGATTTAGATCTTTCAGTCCCCGTGGAATTTTTACATAACTTGTAGCATCTAAAATTAGATGCCAAGGGTACAAAAACAGTACTTAATTACGTAATTGAGTTTGTTCAATTTTGTTTTACAAGTGGAGTTTATTATGAAGAAATCCTCACAATTTTTTTCACCCTTACATTGGATGGTCGCGCTAAGCAATGGTGTTATTCTTTAACCAATGCTTCTATCTCTTCTTTCAAGAATTTTGTTAATGAGCTTCGTTATGTTTTTAGCAAGTATGAATATCAAGATGTCCTTAAAGCAATTGATCATCTTAAAATGGAATTGAATGAATCTCTTGAACGATTTTCTGACCGAATCCTTCATCTTTGCTATGAATTTCTGGATGAGGATGTGGAATGGAAATTTTTGGATGAAAAGTATCATTTCTTAGTCAGGATTTCAAGAAAATATTTCCAATAAGATTCATCATCTACCTCCGTTCAAAAGGAATTTCAATATCCTGAATAAGAATTCAATATTCCTTTTATCCCTTGGCCCCTTCTTTTTTATGTTTTGTGTTTCAAACATGAACTGATCAATAGAATGGAAGATCAATTTGCTGATGAGGAATTAAATTTTATTTCACATCTTTCCCTTGATGATGATTTACCTGATCCTATTAATCAATCATATTTGAATCTTGATAATCCCCTTGTTGATATTGCACCCATTAATCAAGCTAAATACTTGAACCACCATCATCTTGATCATTTCCTTTTTTCTGAATTGTATGGTGATGATTGTTCAAGTTTCATGGATGAATCTTTTTTCTCGCAGGAAGTCTCATATTTTCAGAAGTTTCAAATGGAGTCTGATGTGATTATTGAATATTTTCTTTCAGGTATATCTCTTTTTCTTTAAGAAGATGACATGCTTGTTATTGAGAATTTTTTTTTGTAATCTTGAAAATCTATATGATGAACCTTAATTTTCCTACAAATCTTGTGATTTGAATGATGACGGTTGCTCACACAAGCAACTGACCATGTTTTCGCAGTCTAACTTTCAATATCTTTAGAGTTCAAAGTCAAGTAAGGTGGATAGGACACTTCAACCCATGTTGATGGTTATGTTAGGTTCCTATCACCCTGATGATACTTGTGTTTTTTATTAGATTAAGATTACCTCGCAAAATCTTATCATTAATGTCCGCTAATGGGATGTCGATTCTCTCTTGAGGGATTCTCATTTCTTTCATATTCAATTTTTAAACCCTCAAGGTATAAAGTTATATCAAACTTTTAGGTTTCAATCCTTTCATCCCACTTCATGAAAATCTCTGATCTTGTTATAGCGGCTACAACACCCTCCAAAAAATTGGCCTGCATCCTAATTTCGGAGGCTTCCTTGGTTTTTCCACTGATAGTTGCATGAGCTCTCGTAGAGTCCTTACATCTTTTTTCTTATCCGACCAATGGTTGTCTTTTGGAATATTACTTGCTTTTTCATTCATGCAATCTTGTTCTGGCGATTTTGAAGGTTGGTATTTTTGTGCATGAGTTGTATTCTCTCTTTGAACATCGATCATACTCACACAAAAAGTTGTAAGCACTGTCACACAAGTTTCGTCACGGTCGTTTGAAGGTCTATCTCAAGTGTCACACTTGTCACTCTTAACCTTAAGACAATCTCACTGAGCACATGTTTGTCTTGTTGGTTTATGGTGTCCTATCGTCGAGTCATGCAAAGTGTCTGATCACAATGTCACATCTACACAAGTTAACTTGCTTTCTCACTTAGCCATTTTTCCTAAAAATATGTCAACCAAACCCCAACTGAGTTGCACTACACAGTCTCAGCTCTTAGTGACCCTACTCTACTACCCAGAACTACGGAGTGATTGAGGCTATCCTCCGGGGCAGCTTCATTACGTAATCCTAGAAGTGAGTAGGTTTTCAATCTCTCAGAATTGTGAAGAATTTGTCTTCAAGCCTGATCCAATTTGTGCTTCCCGCAAGGTCAGTTATCAAGCCTCCCTCTAGTCTATCAGAAATCTTCACTGCATTGTGACCCGGGCTACACTTCTATCTAGAATTGCACAAACATGCCCATATGCCTACCCTGCACTGCCTTCAGAAACTGCGCAATCATACTAAGTCAGGGCTCCTGCTGGATTACTCTGCATTTTCCCTAAAAATTGCACAGTTCTAACTGGTACACCTTATGATGCCCCGCTCTGCACTATTTTCAGAAACTGCACAGTGCTGGCTGTCTTGCATTGTCTCTCAGAAATGTGCAGTTGTGACCAGTAGCTCCCTATAGCCTGATATGCCCTTCTCTGGAAAATTGCACATAATTTCCTATTAGTGCCCCATGCTGCCCCGCTCTGTCTCCCTCCAAGAAATTGCATAGATCCCCAGCTGGACTTTGAGTGACCCTTTTAGTGATCGTCTTGAAAATTGTGCAGAACTGTTCAACAGTTCCCAGGATACCCTGCCTTTTCTTCCTCCCAGGAATTGCACATTTCTGCCTAGCTAGGTTCCACCTTGTAGCTGTCACTGCTATCCCTGATTGCACAATTTTGCCTCGCAGTGACCCTTGCGTAGTTTTTTCTGATAGTACTCAGGAACCCTTCATCCTAGCCTGAGTTGTGCTCTATGCAGTTTCAATGTCTTGTCCTCCCTCCCAGTCACCTAGACCTGGACTCGAAACCAAAAACACTGCATCATGCTATAGTAGTAGATTTTTGCATTTGATGTCGTCCTGCCATGAGTGAATTGTAGGAACAGGTACATTGACGGAACATGGCGTGATGATGAATAGGTTGGATAAGGATCACATGCTAGAATACTTACTCGCAATCGAATGAATGTATAAAGCACATCGAGTAGCAAGAAAAAGGGATACATGCACTGAACCATCAAGCAAATACCAAGATCATCGAATGTCTTGCAAAACTTTGACATGCGGAGGTGAAGACACAACACACTGAGAGCACATCCATCACTCAAAAACATAGAAACTTGACATGGACACCATAGTCACCCAGTACATGTCATTAGTTTCATGTCGAGTTGTGTCATGAGTTGTCTTGGCCACATCACTGCTATGGGCCATACTTGTAATCAAATGTAATGTAATGTGAAAGTAAAAGAGACGCACATATGAAGTTGAAGAGTCACGCCAGTTGAAAAGTCATAGGAAGTTGAAATGTTATGAGGGAAGTCCAAGAGTCACAAGGATCAAGCATCACCCTTAGCTATATATACCCCCTCAATGTATGAGCAACAAACTTTCACCTTGGCTCTTCCCACATAGCCTTGAGAGTCTGTAGTTTATTCTTTGAGGAGCGAGGTGTGGCTCCAACGTCCCACCAATGGGGCTAGTGATGTATGGTGTACACATGTTTCTTGGAAATTTTTCTTAATTCATAAGCCTCTCTTAGGCCATCACGTTTTCACGCATTATTTGTATTTGTTTGTAATACTATTATTTAAACGTTTGTAATGCATATTGGCTTAACTTGTACTAAGATAGTTGAACTACTTCGGTTATTTTAGTACTTACATTGTTGAAGATGTGTTGTATTTCTTATCATTGTTGTCTCATCCGAGTGGACTGCTTCGTAAGACATTAGACATACCATTCTTGTTTTCCTTGTTTATAACAACCGTCACCCCCATGTGGACTACTCCACTGGACACTGTACGTGTTTTCCCTTGTTAGAAAATTATATATTATAGAGCAATAGAACACATAAAATATTGTAGAAATATAAGCACAGAAAACACATAAAACAAGAGAGACATAGATATACATGGTTCACCCTATTTGGGCTACATCCACGGAGAAACAACCATTCCTTCTTTATTAGATTATCCAGCAAATTGAAGAGATACAATCTACAACAGATCCACTGTAACACCCTCTTTGCTCTCAATCTCCTCCCTCTTCCTCACTCAGAATACAGATGTGGATAGATGCAATAAAATTCCCTCATATATAGTGAGGGGTTGCCTTCTAGGGCAAAAAAACCTAAATTAAACATAAATTCCACCGCCAGATCATCTGCCTAATGAACGGCCCAGATTGACTAGAAATTACTATACTTTTACAAGGCAATTTTACATCTATTTTTAGCTTCGGGGGACCGCTGGCCCCCAGAACCCCCAACTGGGGGGGATTAGATCCCCCAGATCCCTGCGGGGGGGACAAGTCCCCCCCACACCCTGCCACATGGAGGGGTGTATAGTATTCCTGGGGTATACATCTGGTTGAGACATTTGAATA
Source organism: Pinus tabuliformis (assembly GCA_031772625.1). NCBI lineage: Eukaryota > Viridiplantae > Streptophyta > Pinopsida > Pinales > Pinaceae > Pinus > Pinus tabuliformis. The sequence goes on from CM062805.1 coordinate 773,756,359, forward strand.
CAGAAGATAATCAGGCTCCACACGCAACAATCTCCCACTTGGAGACTGATTATAGCAACTCCACCACTGCTTCATTTGCTAGAAAATGACTCCACTTTGGACCTAGCTATTTCTCACCTTCTTCATCATACTTGAAGACCAATTGAAACTGAGCAGATTCTCCGTTTCTCCCTGGTTACACCTTTTGTTAGCATATCTGTAGGATTCTGGCCAGTGTGTATCTTTTCCAGCTTCAACTGTCCATCTTCCAATGCTGACCGTATGAAATGGTAATTGAACTGTATATGTTTAGTCTTGGAATGAAATGCAAATTTCTTTGCAAGATGTATGGCACTCTGGCTGTCACTGTATAACCTGCCCAACTCCTGCTTCTTACCCAATTCATCCAGAAACCTTTGTAACCAAATCATTTCTTTACTAGCTTCTATAGCAGCAACATACTCTGCTTCTGTTGTTGAAAGGGCAACAACATTTTGAATTTTTGAAACCCAACTGACAGTTGTTCCACCTACAGTAAATACATATCCTGTAGTGCTCCTCCTGTTATCTCTGTCACCTACCATATCTGCATCAACATATCCCTGTAGAGCAATGTTTGAACGACCAAAGCATAATGCCTGATTTGTGGTACCTCTCAAATACCTGAGAATCCACTTCACTGCCATCCAATGTTCTTTTCCTGGATTGTTCATGTACTTGTTTAAAACTCCCACTACATGTGCAATATCAGGCCTTGTACATACCATTGCGTATATTAAGCTTCCAACTGCTGATGCATATGGAACTTTAGACCAATGAGCCATTTCTTCCTGAGTCTTGGGACATGCCTCCTTACTTAATTTGAAATGACTAGCCAAAGGTATACTAACTGGTTTTGCATTCTGCATGTTCAACCTTTTCAACACCTTTTCTATGTACTCACTTTGAGACAATGTTAATTTGTGATTCTTCCTATCTCTAGTTATTCTCATACCAAGGATTTGTTTTGCAGCACCCAAATCTTTCATTGCAAATGTGTTTGCCAATTTCCTTTTGAGCACATTTATTTCCTGCATGTTAGAACCTGCAACAAGCATGTCATCTACATACAATAACAATATAATATAGCTGCCATCATTTTTCCTTTTGAGATAAACACAATGATCAGAGTGACATCTAGTATAACCTTGTTCATACATAAACCTGTCAAATTTTAGATACCACTACCTTGGAGCCTGTTTTAAGCCATACAAGCTCTTCTTCAACCTGCACACTAGTTTCTCCTTCCCTTTTACCTCATATCCTTGTGGCTGCTACATATATATCTCTTCCTCCAAATCCCCATGGAGAAAGGTTGTCTTTACATCTAACTGCTCAAGATGAAAATATTCAACTGCTACTAGAATTAAAATGGTTATGATTGAAGTCATTTTAACAACAGGAGAAAATATTTCATCAAAATCAATACCTTTATTCTATGCAAACCCCTTCACTACAAGTCTAGCTTTGTACCTCTGTTTTCCTCCATCTTCTTCCTTCAGCCTGTAAACCCATTTATTCTGCAATGTTGTTTTACCTACAGGCAACCTGACTAAGTCCCAAGTCTGGTTATGTGCTAAGGAGTCCATCTCTTCTTTCATGGCTTGCTCCCACTTCTTCCTGGTTTCTACCTGCACTACTTCTTCATAACATTCTGGTTCACCAGAATCAGTCAACAATACATAATATAATGAAGGAGAGTATAATTCAGGGGGTCTACTTATCCTGGTAGATCTTCTAACACCACTTTCCGGTGTTTGAGGTGCTTGTTGCTGTTGTGGTTGTCGTTCTAGCCATTGATCATAATGATTTTCAGGCACCATCACTTTCCCTGTGATATCATCAAGCACTGTGTATTCTATGTTTTCTTTTTCTTGTTTCTTTTCCTGCAACTAATTCTTATAGAAGACCTTTCCATTAAATATTACATCTCTGCTCCTAATGATTTTGTGATTTTCATAATCATATAAGCGACAAACAAAATCATTAACACCATATCCAATAAAGGTACATTTATTTGATTTTGCCTCAAGCTTTGTTCTATTTTCTTTATTAATGTGGACAAAGGCTTCACAACCAAAAGTCTTTAAAAATGAGTAGTTTACCTTTTTACCTGTCCATGCCTCCTTCGGAATACCACCATCCAAGGAACTTGAAGGCCCTCTGTTTATTATATAAACAACAGTATCTACAACATTTGCCCAAAATTGTAAAGGCAATCCTGCATGCAATCTCATGCACCTTGCACGCTCCATGATTTTTCTGTTCATCCTTTCTGACACACCATTTTCTTGTGGTGTTCTTGGAACTATCTTCTCTCTGTGAATTCCATTCTCTAAACAGTACCTATCAAACTCTTTGCTGCAATATTCACCTTCATTATCTGATCTGAGACACTTCAACTTTTTCCTGTCTCATTTTCAACCAAAGCTTTCCATTTCCTGAAAGGATCAAATACATCATATTTATTTCGAATACAATAAATCCATGTTTTTCTGGTTGCATCATCAATAAAAGTAACATAATAACGAGAGCCACCAAGAGATGATACCTGAGCAGGTCCCCATACATCAGTATGCACAAGCTTTAAATTTTCACTCTTCTTTTCTTTCCCAACTCTAAGGAATTTGACTCTCTTCTATTTTCCATAAACACAATTCTCACGGAATTTTAAATCAACATGCTTCAAACTTGGAAAAAAATTTCTTAGAGTGAAGAATCTGCATCCCCTTCTCACTCATGTGCACAAGCCTATGATGCCACAATGCCGTATCTTCTCTTGTAGAGGTTAAAGCATTAACAGAATTAGAAATACCATTGCATAAATACAATGTACCAACCTTTCCTCCTTTCTTTATTACCAAGGATCCTTTAGTGACCTTCTAGGTTTTATCTGTGAAAGTACTTACTCAACCTTCACCTCCCAAATGCCCTGTTGAAATCAGATTTTTCTTCAGATCGGGAACATGACTTACCTCCTTCAATAGCCATTGATTTCCATTCTGTTGTTTTATGAAAATTGTACCCATTCCAACTATTTTACAGGGTTTATCATCACCCAATAGAACCTATCCAAAATCTCCTTGAACATAATCATGAAAATGTTTCCTATCAGGTGTTGCATGGAATGAGGCCCCTGAATCTACCACCCAGGCATCAATAATATTTTATAATGAAAGAATCAAACCACCTTGCAACACATCACCTGTCACATTTGCTTCATGATTAGTTTCTTGCTGCGCGTCTTCTTCTTTTCCCTTCTGAGACTTGCAGTCTTTCTTCGGGTTTCCTTTCTTCCCGCATTTCTAGCACACTATCCCCGATCTGGACTTGGATTTTCCTTTTCTTGACTTACTGCGATATCCTGGGCTCTTTCCTCTTTCCATTTTTCTTCCCCTAGTCTCTGCAGTCAAAGCATTACCTGATGTCTCACTAGAGTTTTTCTGTCGCATTTCCTCGCTAAGGATTGCACCGACAACATCATCAAGCTTTAAAGTAATAGACCCAAAGACAAAGTTACTAATGGCCATAACTAAACCATTCCAACTTTCTGGCAATGAGCACAGAAATAACAGAGCCCTAACTTCATCATCAAAATTTACCCCTAGAGAACTTAACTAACTTGTAACTATATTAAAATCATTTAAATGATTAGCAACATATCCACCCTCTGACATCTTCATATTAAATAAACGCTTCATAAGAAATACCTTATTTCATGCCGAGGGTTTTTCATATAGTTTGGCTAATGCTGACATTAAACCTTGTGTTTCGTTTCCTTTGAAATAATGAACACTACCGACGCCGCTAGGCACAACCGTATTGTTCCAAGTGCCTTTCTTTCGAGAATATCCCATTTTGTGTCTGTCATACTTGTCGACCTCTTTGTCTTTCTGCTCAATGGAAGATACAAATCTCTCTGATACAGATAATATTCCATTTGCATCTGCCATAGCTAGTAGTTTTGGCTGTTGAATTTTTCGACCCTAAACCTACCATCTTTCACCATTGCTCCCACTCGAACCAGGAACCCTTCTCTCCTATGAGTTTATCAACCAAGCAGACCTTCGGCTCTTATACCAGTTGTTAGAAAATTATATATTAGAGAGCAATGGAAAACATAAAATATTGCAGAAATATAAACACAGAAAACACATAAAACAAGAGAGACATAGATATACGTGGTTCACCCAGTTTGGGCTACATCCACGGAGAAACAACCAGTCCTTCTTTATTATATTATCTAGAAAACTGAAGAGATACAACCTACAACAGATCCACTGTAACACCCTCTTCACTCTCAATCTCCTCTCTCTTCCTCACTCAGAATACAGATGTGAATAGATGCAATACAATTCCCTCATATATAGTGAGGGGTTGCCTTCTAGGGCAAAAAACCCTAAATTAAACATAACTTCTACCGTCAGATCATCCGCCTAATGAACGACCTAGATTGACTAGAAATTACTAGACTTTTTCAAGGCAATTTTACATCTATTTTTAGCTTCGGGGGACCGCTGGCCCCCGGACCCCCCAGCTGGGGGGGGGGGGGATTATCCCCCTGGACCCCCACGGGGGGGACAAGTCCCCCCCACACCCAACCCACATGGAGGGGTGTATAGTCTTCCTGGGGTATACATCCGGCTGAGACATTTGAATACATAAGATAATCAGGCTCCACACCCAACATCCCTTGCACTTTCTTTTTAACAACTGCCACATCTGTTATGGACTATTCCATTGGATGTTGGATAGACCCTTGTTGTTTTTGTGTGTGTCTCTCCTTGGGTGTTATTACTACCTCTCATCTAGAGGCTCACTTTTACCCTCTCCCTTACATTAAGAGAACCTAGACACAAAGTTACATCACAGACTCACCAGGAATACTCACTTGAATTTCTTGAAGTTGCAAGCATAATACTCTCATGTATTGAAAAATAAGAACTAAGGAAAATATCTAAGATAATGGCAACTGGGCTATCATACTGGATGGGACTTCTACACCAAATGATGTGAGGTCTAGTTGGGACTTCATATCGGGGAGATCCCCTGAATGTTGGTGGGTCCAGTATTATCAACATTTCTGGCACTAGAAGGAGGGTTGCTAGTAGTTTATGGCTGAATGTCCTCTCAACCCCACTTATCTATCATCTGGTCAAGGTAGTAACATGGATTCCCTCTCTCCCACGTACAACTCTAAAGTTGGTCGCCCCTCACCTCCTAGACTCGAACAAGAAATTCCATATCATCACATCCGTGTTGTCCATCCAATCACCCATCAATTTTTTAAAGCTATTGGACTGATTCCAGGAGTACACACTCTTCCTTCTTCATAGAGGACGAAAATGACTACACCCACATGAGTGGTAGTATCTTCTGTTGAAGAAGTAATCCTCACCACTCTTGAAGAGTTGGAAAAAGCTATTGAGAATGAAGAGGAACCTCCTTTTTCCTAGAAGGAGAAGAAGATAACAACCTACTCTTGGGCTCAGGTTCCAGTGGAGGAAGCAGAGGGGAAGGAAGTGAAGGAGGCAGAGGTGAAATGGGCACTCCCGGGTATCTTGCATAAGATGCCAAGGCACAAAGAGAAATGGTTAACAAAGAATGACCTTGACAGAATAGTGAAGATAGAAGATCATCTAGACACATTCTACCTACATCTACAGACACTCGACGTACATTATGATGATGTTGCATGTAGACTGTTTCCATGTACCTTGGATGGAAGAGGAACTGTATGGTACATCAGCCTTCCTGTCAACTCCATTCAAAACTGGGGGGTGTTCAAGAGAATTTTCCTTGAGAAGTTTGCTGAGGAGAAAACTCTGCCATGTTATTAAAAGAGTTGGGTAGTATCAAGATGAAACAAAAATAAAAAGTGAAAGATTTTAACCAGAGGTTTAACTGTACCTTGAACAAGTTCATTGCATACACCAAACCTCATGACTCCATCACAATTGACTACTACACATCTGCACTGCCAACCAACATTGAGTAGTTCATCAAGCGAGCTACAAAACCAACACTTTTGGAAAAATTTCAAGAGGCAATTGATGTGGAGAAATACCTGCGTGCTATTGGAGTCATTGTAGATAACGAACCAACTAAGAAATCCAAAGACATGGGCATGAGGTCTTAGGATACTATGAATAAAGCAAAAGAAAAGGAAGCAAGTGAAATTGAAAACCTTAGTTGTCTCATAAAGTCCTTGACAAACAAAGTTTCCGAACTCAAGCAGTAGACAAGAGAGACAACTGTGAGCAAAAAACCTCCCTAATTTGCATAGAGGAATAACTCAAATTCAAGCAGCAATAGTCACCCGACCAATACTGCGTAGAGTGATAACCTTGTGTTCAACATGGGTGAAATCACGACAGATCATTATTGCAAGTTCCATGACGAACAAAATTAAAAGAGGACTTGCGTAGGTTGGAACTAAGGAATGAGCACACTAGCTACAAAGTTGACTGATTAATTTATGGCCAGTGAGGAGGCTGAGCTGGAGAATGAAGACCAGGAGGAAGCTTCTGCTTTTGATGAAGCTCTAAGTGATGGGCATGTAATCAACATGTATCAATGTCTTAACGCTGACCAGAAGAGTACCACTGGGAAGGAGCTTCCGAGTGACCGTTTAGCCCCAAAGAAGAAAAACTGATACAGTCTGAGGAATCAAGGGCCCCCCACTATTTTTGAGATACCGAGAGGAAAAGTACGAAAAAATCTGCTTAGAACAATGGATCCACCAGTCATCTCAATACAAAAAACACAAGGCAAGTCCGGGAAGACAACTAGAGCTAAAAGTACGTCCGTGAGTAGCAAAGACAAAACCAGCCCACTGGACAACTCAGTGAGCCTTCCCACTCTTGATTATAATATTATTGAAGATATGAAAAATACTCATGTGGAATTCTCTCTTTATGCTTTAGTTCACGGGTCAGCGGGATATTCTTTTGCGGGCACTAGGGAAAACCTCCACGGACAGTGTTGCCTCTTCCATTAAGGGACCAAGCAAGTCTGCCGGATCACTCACATACATGCTCAACGTGCTTCACATGGAGGAAGCAAACTCACTTTGCCCACCATTTTTGTTATCATTTGAAATATTCAACTTCAATGTGCACAACCTTTCAGTTGATTCTGGCACGTCAGTCAATGTCATGCCACTCCCCATCGCTAAACAGACTAATGCGTAATGGAGTAGTACAACCACAAATATCATCCAACTTGACCGAACATGTGTGCCAACCATTGATGAACTCTAGGATGTGATAATCTGGTTATCGTCCAATGGACGAGTTCATCAATGCATTAACATTGTAGTTGTGGACATCCCAAAATCATATGGTTTATTACTTAGCAGAGACTGGCCCAACAAGTTGCAAGGATATTTTGCCACAGACTGGTCACACTTATGGCTTCCGTACAAGGGAAGAAACAACTGGAGCTGGGTGTTGTAAGAGAGATATATGAAACATAACGTTACTCCCTTGAATGGTTAAAATGAACCAGTTCCTTTCACAGAACTTCTACTCGAAAATTGATTTTTTGAAATGAAAGTTGGGGTTTTATCTCTTATAGTCGAACCCCACCCCACCAGACACATAGTTGAGTCTCCTTCCTTTCCCAACTGATGGAAATGAAACTTGTACAGTACATTGTAACAGTGGTAGTGGTAGTGTTAGTAGTACTAGCGTGACAAGAAGTCCTTGCACAGATGACATGTGGACCTTGTATTTTGACAAATCCAAAACATAGGATGGCTCTAGAGCTAGGTGTATTTTAATAGATCTAAGGCAAAGGGAAAACTTAGTCTCAAGCTGCTTAGAGTTCGAGTGCACAAACAACACTACCAAATATGAAGCACTCGTTTTGGATTTACAGAAATCCATCAACCTCAATGTTGCTATATTGTAAGTGGTAGGTGATTCAGAGATCGTGGTACGTTAGGTACGTAACACCATACACTGTGTTTCACCTCGTCATAGGAGTTACCAACAAGAGGTATGGAGACTTATCTCTAACTTCCAAGATTTCAATATCATCTATGTACCAAGAATACATAATGCAACTGTAGTGCTCTGGAAAATGCAGATGTTAAGATGACACCGCTTAGGGATAAATTTTCTGTTTAAATTTTATATAAGCCATCTATCCTTGAAAACATCACTAATTTATGTGTTTTTGATGGTGATGAATAGATACTGCATTTCATGGAAAATGCTGACGTCTTCAAGGATTCAACGATAGATGAAGATGAGCACGAGTAGTCTCTGTAAGACACAACTGATGACTGTAAAGGCAACCTCATCCCCAACGGTGTGGTTTCACTCGAGAAGCTATATGAGTTGCAGAACCGCTTCCAATACTGTGATGTATTCATGTGGACATAAGATGACTTGAAAACATATGACACGCAAATAATCCAACACATCATCCCAATCAAGGAAGGGGCCAAACCATTTTAGCAGAATATCAAGAAAGTACATCCGTCCCTGGAGCCCCTTATTCAGAAAGAGTTTACTAAGTTGTTGGATTCTCATATCATTTACAAATTTTGTCATTCTACATGGGTTTCAAACTTAGTTCTTGTCAGAAAGAAGTCCGGGGAGATCCTCCTATGCGTTGATTCTGAAATCTGAATCGTGCCTCAGACAAAGACAATTAGCATGTGCCATCCATGAAACACATCTTGAAGAAAATATCTGGAAAAGAAATGTTTTCTCTGCTAGACGGTTTTTCGAGACATAACCAGGTTCTGGTAGTAGACCTAATCGATTAAAAACAACTTTCTGTACTAAGTGGGGTACATTCGCTTATTGAAGAATGACGTTTGGGTTGGTAAAAGTAGGCAAAAATTTTCAGCGCGCTATGCACATCGCCTTTCATGGGATCATTGGACAAAGCGTGGTGGTCTACCTTGATGAAGTAACATTTTTTTCCAAAAAATGGTTAGACCACCTGCGCCACCTCAAGAAGATATTTGAGCGATGTCACAAGTACGGGATATCCTTGAATCCAAAGAAGAGCGTCTTTAGAGTGTTTGAGGGAACCTCCTTGGCCACATCATCACTAATGGTGGGATCAAGTTAGATCAAGACCGAGTCTAGACCATCGCACAGATTCCTCATCCCCTGAACAAGAAAGCCATGCATTCCTTCTTGGGGAATATCAACTTCCTCCAGAAGTTCATCTCAGATTATGCGTAGATTGTCAAACCCATACAGGAGAAGATCAAGAAGGATGCATTTTATAACTGCGGGAAGAAGGAAAAGGATGCATTCACCCATATTAAGCAGACAATAGCAGAAGCACCTCTGCTGTAAAACCAAAATTTCAACAAATATTTCTTGCTTTACATATTTTCTTTCGACATTTCATTTGCTGCAATGCTCACTCAGAAGGATGAGCTGAACAATGAACGTCCCATTTCCTTCGTGAGCACGAGCTTGTAGGGACCCGAGCTCAACTATCCCGTCATGGATAAGTAAGCATATGTAGTATACAAGGCGGTGAAACACTTCAGACCCTACCTGCTGAAAAATTGTTGCATAGTCTTTGTGCCACACCCAGTAGTCAGATCACTGCTTGTTCAACAAGAGCTGGGTAAAACATGTGCAAACTGGATGAAATGACTACAAGGGTATGATCTGGATCAATCCAATTCACATCATCAAGGGTCACGGTCTCTACAGACTTGCAATAGAATTAGTGCACACTTAAGAGGAAGAAGAAGAGCTCACTGGTTGGGAGAAATAAATTGACATGTACAATGTAGAGCGAGCACCCCTTGCTTCGCATGGTAACTCTTGGTACGAAGAAGTGAACCAATAGCTTGAGCACAAAACCATGCCCTATCACTTTTCTATGCAACAAAAGAGGGAACTCTAACTGAATTCTTTATCATACCAGTTGGTGCATGGAGTGCTTTACAGAAAGCACCATAATGGCATTTTTCTCAAGTGTCTGGAAGCACAAGATTCAGAGAGAGTATTACGTGATTTGCATGACGGACCAGTCAGGGGTCACTTCGCGGGTAACACATCAATACATAAATTCATGAGAGCCAGTTTCTATTGGCCCACATTTTTCAAAGATGAACACACTTATGCCCGTAAGTGCTCGGTCTGTCAACAATGCACAGGAAAAACTCGAAGGTCAGCAACCCTGCTGCAACCTGTTGCAGTGGATGAACCATTCCAGCAATGGGGTGTGGATATCATTGGAGAAATTTTCCCACATTCATAAAAGAAACACTACTCCATCTTGACTGCTACAAATTACTTCACGTGGTGGACAAAGCGATTCCGCTCAAACAAGCGAATGACCATGAAGTCATCAACTTCCTTCAACAGAGCATCATTTTGAGGTTTGGAGTTCCTGTATCACTTGTTTTTGACAATGCAACTTATTTTTATTCGTTGAAACTTTATGCTTTTGCATTACAATATCGTATTGTGCTAAAACATTTTGCTGAATACTGCCTGCAGGGAAATGGTCTTGCCGAATCCACAAAAAAATCCCATTCACATCATAAAAAGGACCATTTACTCTAAACAACGAAATTGGCATTCCACTCTAGTGAATTCTCTATGGGATGATCATGTCACACCCAAAACCTCTCTGAACACATATCCATACCTCCTTGTATATGGAAAAGAAGCCATCCTCCAACTAAATATCTACTTGCCTGCTCTCTAGTTATCCCAAGAATCCCAAGGCAAGCTGTGTCTATTGGTTCAATGTAGGATGGACACACTACACAAGTTACAGGAAGAACATATGAAATAAAAAGAAAAATTTATACTTCATCTGAACCATATCAAGAGATTGTTTGACAGAAATTTTGTAGGGAACACCAACTTTTAGTGTGGGATACTTAGTCTTGAAGTGGGACAAGCCTCACGAGGACAAAGGAAAACATACGAAGTTTCAGTCCCTGTGGATTGGTCCTTTCACGGTTCACGAAAAACTTGGCCAACACACGTACCATCTCCAATCACTTGATGGGAGGATTGAAAACCTTCTTGACAATGACCAAGATTTAAAATGTTATTTTCAATGATCTAGGGCAGTGCCCCACACTATGTACATATCATGTTTATTGCTTGTTCTGTTTTTTTTCTTTGTTGTTTTTACTTTGTTTTCCTCTTCTTTTCTGTTTAGTTTTGTTTTGTAAATAAGTGTTGTCCTGCACTATGCTCTAGCTTTTTAATAAGTATGTGGCTAAATTTCGAGAGTCTTGTGACACTGTAGCACTTGGTTAGTCCTGTGTTCATCTTCTCTGTTCTTGGTTGTAACTTTAGGATGATGAAGAGTTGATGGAAAATATGATTCATTAGAAGCTCTAGTCAAACCATGAACCTGTGTCCAAATTGGGAAACCCGATGCTTGTATTGAGTCTTCTACTCTATGTTCTTCTACTATGTGTGTTCAAGTTTATCCAACTAGTAGAAACGGACAAGGAGAAAATCTAAATGAGAAAACCTAAATAAGAGGTCTTATATGCTTCTTTGAAGGAACAACCTCTTCTTCTCTCAATAAGTTGGGATCCCTCTTCCATCCTAAAAATACATAAGTACCAATCCACAGTACTCTTTAAAAAAAAATACAAAGGTGAAAGAAAAGAAAGGCTTACTGCGCAGAGAGGTGAAGCAGACAACTACATCGGGGTACTGACTAGGCTCACTGGCAGTGGATCAATGCTTGTGTTCCTATCTGACTCCACTGGGGTACTTTCCAGGTCTGCTGGTAGTGGAGCAACACCAGAGATGAAAACTTATACTCTGCAAATCTTAAGCTCCCGAGCCAAACTACCCTCCCTGATTTTGAAACACTATGATCTGGTAGAATATTTTGTTTTGTTCGACTGAATTGGCAGAAGGTGAACCATATCTATCCATGGGGTAAGTGGGAAAGCCAAAGTGACCCGCACAACAAATCAATACTCCCTGAACGACCAAGGCTCTGTGCTGAAAATGAACCAAAAAAGAGAAGTTGGTATTCAACCAGTGTGTCACCAAGTGTTATAGCAGCTGCAACACCCTCCAAAATATAGGCCTACATCCTAATTTTGGAGCCTTCCTTTGTTTTTCCACTGATAGTTGCAAACACTTGAGCTCATTCCATGAGCTCTTGTAGAGTCTATACACCCTTTTGCTTGTCTGAGCAATGGTTGTCTTTTGGCATATTGATTGGTTTGTCATGCTTGCGATATTGTTTTGGAGATTTTGAAGGTTGGTCTTTGTGTGCATGAGTTTTCTTCGCTCTTTGAACATCAGTCATACTCACACAAAATTTTGTAAGAATTTTCACGTAAGTGTCATCACGATCATTTGAAGGTCTATCCAAAGTGTCACACTTGTCACTCTTAACCTTAAGATAGTCTCATTGAGCACATGTTTGTCTTGTTCGTTTGTGGTGTCTTATTATCAAGTCATGCTAAGTGTCATGCTAAGTGTATGATCATAATGTCACATCTACAAAAGTTCACTTGCTCTCACACTTAGCCATTTTTCCTGAAAATATGTCGACCGGACAAAACCCTTCAACTGGACCCCGAGTGAGCTGCACTATACAGTCTCACCTCTCAGTGACCCTGATCTACTGCCTAGAACTACATAGTGATTGAGGCTATCCTCTGGGGCAGCTACACTGTGCAATCCTGGAAGTGAGCAGGCTGTGTATCTCCCAGAATTGCGCAGAAGTTGTCTCCAAGCCTGATCCAATTTGCGCTTCCTGTAAGATTAATTATCAATCCTCCCTCTGATTTATCGGAAATCTGCACAATACTGTGACCCGAGGCTGCACTGCTCTCTAGAATTGCGTAGACATGCCCAAGTACCTGCTATGCATCACCTGCAAAAACTGCGCAATCATGTTGAGTCAGGCCTCTTGCTGGATTGCTCTACATTGTCCTTGAAAATTGCGTAGTTTTGATTGGTACACCTTCTGCTGCCCCACTCCGAACTGTTTACAAAACTGTGCAGCACTGCCTGACCCGCACTATCTTTCAGAAATGCACAGTTGTGACTAGTAGCTCCCTGCAGCTCGATATGCCCTGCTCTGGAAAATTGCTCAAAATTTCCTACCAGTGCCCCCTGCCACTTTGCTCTGTCTCCCTTCGAAAAATTTCACAAATCCCCAACTGGAACCTGATTGATCCACTTAATGCTCATCCTAAAAATTACACAGAACTTTCTAGCAGTTCCCTTAGACACCCCGCCTTGTTTTCCTCCCAGGAATTTCACAGTTCTTCCCATCTGGGTTCCACCTTGCAGCTGTCACTGTTGTCCTTGATTGTGTAGTTTTTCTTCCCAGTGACATCTGTGCAGTTCTTCCCGATAGTAATCCAGAGCTCCTCATCCTAACCTGAGCTATGCTCTGCGCAGTTTTAGTGTCTTGTCCTCCCTCCCGGTCACCTGAACCCGAAACCAAAAACACTGCATCATGCTAGATTAGAAGATTTTTGGATTTGATGTCGTCCCATCATGAGTGAGTTGCAGGAACATGTACATTGATGGAACATGGTGCGCTGATGAATGGGATGAAGAAGGAGCGCATGCTAGAAGAATTTCTCGCAACTGAATGAATGTACAAAGCACATCGAGCATTAAGCGAAAGGGATACATGTAATGAACCATCAAGCAAAGACCAAGACCATCAAAGGCCCCTCAACGCTTTGCCATGTAGAGGCAAAGACACAACACACTGAGAGCGCATCCATCACTCAACAACATAGTAGCTCGACATGGACACCACATTCATCGAGTACATGTCAGCAGTGTCATTTCAAGTTGTGTCATGATTTGTCTCAACCACATCACTACTATGGGCAATACTTGTTGTAATAAAATGTAATGTAATGTGAAAGTACATGAGATGCACATATGAAGTTGAAGAGTCACACCAGTTGAAAAGTCATAAGAAGTTGAATGGTCATGAGGGAAGTCCAAGAGTCACAAGGGTCAATCATCACCTTTGGCTATATATACCCCCTCATTGTAGCCTGCTCTTTGAAAATCGAGGAGTGGCTCCAATGTCCCACTACTGGGGCTAGAGATGTATGGTGTACAGATGTTTCTTGGAACTTTTGATTAATTCAAAATCCTGTCTTAGGCCAACATGTTTTCACGCATGTTTTTTATCCGTTTGTAACACTATTCTTTAAATATTTGTAATGAATGTTTCCTTAACCTGTACTAAGATAGTTGAACTACTTCAGTTATTTTAGTACTTACATTGTTGAAGATGTGTTGTATTTCTTATCTCTGCTATCTTGTTAGAATGGACTACTCCATAAGACATTAGACAGACCATTCTATTTTTTCTTGGTTATAACGACCATCACCCCCATGTGGACTACTCTGGTGGACAGTGTACATGTTATCCCTTGTACTTTGTTTTTAACAACTGCCAAATCCACTATGGGCTATTTTGCTAGATGTTGGATAGACCCGTGTTGTTTTCACGCGTGTCCCTCCTTGGGTGGTACTACTAGCTCTCATCTAGAGGCTCACTTTCACCCTCTCCCTTACAGTAAGAGAACCCAGACATAAAGTTACATTATGCACTCACCAGGAATACTCACATCACTTTCTTGAAGTTACAAGATAACAATCTCATGCGTTGAACAACAAGAGCTAAGGCAAATCTCTAATATAATGGAAAGCGGGCTATCATACTGGATGGGACTCCTACACCAGACAGTGTGAGGTCTAGTTGGGACTTCCTACCAGTGAGATCCCCTGAATGTTGGCGTGTCGAACACCATCAATAGGTCTATAAGATGGAAACAAAGAATGATCTTAACGATTGTCAAATCCTTTGATCTGACATATCTTCTCCATCATCCATCAAAAATTTCAACTCGCACAACAACATGGATCATGGCCAATCTATCAATATTTATTATAATATGGATTTTTCGTTGGTTAATATTTCTTGTCAAAGTTTCCACAATCCCATTGCAAATTCACTTGAAGAATCCTATCGATTAGGAACCATGTCTCATGGCCTATTCCTTCATATATTTAATTGATTCTTGTATGGATGTGAACTTGGTAAATGTTATTGTTGTTAAGTATTTCGTTCGATAAATTAGTCAAGTGTGTTACATCAATTTTTCTTGCACATTTTGTTTCTACTTGTCAGTTTAGATGTCTCAGTCATTTATCTATTTCACTACACTATGTCTCACTTTGATTTTACACGCACATATTTATTGACTCAAAGGTTGGGAAAATCCTCTATGGCTGTGTAAGAAGTTCCATTTCACTTAATCTGACCCTGTAATTTGTAGCTTAGGTTAGGATAAGGTGCATTTAGTTAGATGTATTTCATTTTTGTTTTGTGTTTTCATTGTCCACCCTTTCTTTTTTTCGGTTATGGTTGTCTTTTCATAAAGCTGGTTTTGAGTTTCAAGACGTTGTGACTAATATTTTGTGAAAGTAAAGTTGTGGTAACATGCGACCCTTGGCTTATCTCACCCTATTCTGTGATTTGGTTTACATATATTTAAAGTCGATGATTTTGGATGGAAAGTACGATACTTCAATCAGGAAACCATAGACAAAACCATGATGCACATATCTATTTAGGATTATCGTTCCTTACTTGTTTATGTTGATTAATAATTTTTCTCTCGCCTATCTATTTGAGTTGAGAAATATAAGGGGAAAATATTTAGCTGGTTAACTATTAAAGGTTTATAAATTTATCTCTAAAGGAGCAACCTATTTTTCTCTCAATAAGTTGGCATCCCTCTTCCACCCCATTTAAAAATCATAAGTGTCTAAGAATAGTTCTATTAAATAAGGAAATAAAGGGTGAAAGAAGAGAAAGGATTCCTACACATGGAGGTGAAGCAAGAGACTTCATTAGGGTACTGTCTAGGCTCGCTCGCAGTGAAACAACACTTTTGTTCCTAAAGTGACTCTATTGGGGTATTGTTTGGGCTTGATGGTAGTGGAGCAACACCAGAGATGTAAAATCATACTCTAATTAGTTTTTACCCGTGGTTCTAAATTACCCTTATTCTCATCAAAATTATTTTGCTTTCATTATGTTGTGTTATGCCGAGTAATGGAATGGGGAAGACGATATCTTTAACTTAGTAAAATGGGGAACTGAGATAACTCACTGATTGATCAATACTTTTTGGAAAATTGAGAATTCATGCATGAATGAAGCCAAAAAAGAGAAGCTAAGATTCTCCCAATGTGTCACTAAGTGTTCTCACTGTGACAACGACCCTCCAAAATTTTTCCTAACTCAATTTTAGAGCATACGTAAAATGTCCTTCCAAGATATCTAGTGTCACCATGTTGTTTTCTTGACTATCCTTGTGTTTTCTCTAAGTGCCAAATTTTCCTAAGTCATGTAATCTAAGTTTCGTCACCTTATGTTTAAGAGTGCTTGTGTTTTCTTATCCAAAGGTAGGTGAAGACATAACTTTTATTGACATAGAAACTTGTCTTGTTCACCATGCAACACACACACAAAATCAATAAAAAATGTATTTTATTTGACAAAAACACACTTCAAGATGACAAAGAGTTACACTTTAGTTGAGATCACTCCTTCGAGCTGAACCACTATCACCCTAGTGGAGTGCACTCCTTCATGCTTAGTGAGTTTTCCCTCCACTTGAGCATGCTCCTTCGACACAAATACTTGCACCCTCTTTAACTCATACATGTGCTTTCTTGTTGCATGTGGGCACACTCTTAGGAAATTGGAGCCCACTTATCTTTTATCAACTAACTCATCCATCCATCGAAAAGTGGAAAGCATGCATGGAATGGATTTGCATCTAATCTCTTTATAATCAACCTTATTAATCATTCTTTCTCATAATCACTCTCATTTTACTGAGTGCACATATTTGGATCAAGGAACTCTTTGTTGATCTTAATTCGAAGTAAATTTTTCATGTCAATTCTATTTCTTTCCTTTGATGTTTTTGTTTTTGATCTTGCTTTCCTTGCTATCATTTCACTTCTTTTCAGTTTCTTTTGATAAAGATATTTGTTGCCATGAGTGTGCTTCCACATATAGGTGTTCTAGCTACTACTCTTATTACTCTTTCATCATCTGTTGGTATGATTCCCCCTGCTACACATCAATTGGCCTCGAAAGAAGCTTCATAAGAAAGCACTAAAAAACAGTAGAAGTTATAAAGCCTACCATTCCTATTCTCACAGATACACAATGCTTTCTAGACAAATCTATTGATGTCACGTGGAAAGATATCAAAATATTTGGAATATTTGGAAGTATAAATTAACATTAAACGATCTAGGATACACAAGATGGCATGTAGGTTCCCATTCATAACTTTTATAGAGGTAATTGAATGGATTCTAAAACACACGGATGATTCAGATCTAGTGCTTTGAAGTGAATGTGGTGGTCAACTTCCCACCTATAATGGAGAAGACATGCAAACTTATTATAAGATGCTAAAGCCCACATAGTATGCCAACAACAACTTCTGCAATAGATGGCCTGATCTTGACACAAGTGACATCATCAAATCTCGGTGTCGAGAGCCTGCCAAATTTTGACATTGCCCATTTGTAGTTTACCCAATTAGGATTATCAGGGACGTGTATCATAATCTTATTTCCATGTATTGTAGGTTTCATGGATGGAATAATGCTGAAGTATTTGAAGAGAATTGGATATTTATGCTCAACTTGGTTGTTATGCATGGAAAAATATTCAATTGGGTAGATATACATTCTTTTTAATTGCAATATCATGTTGGGTAGGCTAAAGCATCTCTAAAGACAAAACAGGCACCAAAGTTTTATATGTTTGCATTTATGTTGGATAGGATATGTGCACGATATGCATTCCTAGGGATGTATTGGAATTGCACCCCACAAGATAAGTTCCTAGTTTACTTCCATTGTAGGGTGGACCCTCCTTACATGACTGACCAGGTGAAGAAGTCATTGCATGATATCACAGATTGGTTTGCTGCACTAGAAGGTACATCTATAAAATGCTTGGAATGTCATATTGCTCCTCATATCATGTCACGATATGTGACTAACAAGGTGGTCCTACAATAAGTGACTTATCAATTTAATAAAGTGTTGTCTGGAGTTCTTCACAGAAGGAAGAAATACCCTTAGCCAACTTTCCATTTGAGGATCAGAATATGTGAGCTAAAGAGCCACCAGATGGCAGAATTTGAAATACAAGAGTTGGACCGCTTGCACTTTGTAGTAAAGGACTTTTATGGGTACGACTCCAGAATAGTGTGAACAAAACACTATGATAGGATTGGTTTCAATTGGGGATATTCATAAATGACTACTGTAGAAGATGAAAAGGCGAAGAAATGGTACCACGCACTTAGAAAGACGCATCGAAGAATTGAAGACAGTTCCACCAGCTTAATATGTACAGGTACAAGAGGCACCATAGGCAACAACTTAAGTAAATATTGCATCTCCCAGGAAAAGGATCAAGCATGATCCCACAATAGATAGTAGAAGGAAATGGAAAGTTGATCCATTGAATAAGGGATGTACTCAAGTTGAACAAGAAAAGAGGGAATTAGAGGTAAAGATGCAATAAGGGGAAGAGGAGAAGAGGAAGCAAGATGAATTTATCAAAAAGCAAGAAGAAGAAGAAGAGAAAAGGAGAGTAGAAGAAGAGAGACAAAGGAAGTCACAGAGGAGGAAGAAGCACAAAGGCTCAAGGAAGAACATATTACCTAGGAAATAGAAAAAGAATTAGAGGAAG
Organism: Pinus tabuliformis; assembly: GCA_031772625.1. NCBI lineage: Eukaryota > Viridiplantae > Streptophyta > Pinopsida > Pinales > Pinaceae > Pinus > Pinus tabuliformis. The sequence goes on from CM062805.1 coordinate 773,775,133, forward strand.
CTGATTCCATCCAACCCATAGATGATGAACTAGGTTCTCTAGTAGCACCTCCTCCCATAGGTGTCCATCTCCAATTTGATGAGATGGGAATTACACATCAGCCAAAAGACATAATCATGGATGTACGTAATGTCACATTTGATCAACTGAAGAAAAGGATTGTGCAATAAAGGTGAAGATACTTCCCAAACGATCCTTGGAATCTGGTCTCTGTATCCAAAGAAAAAGTGTTAACAACAAATACTAAGAGGAATCCCCGAGCAATCATGGTGGCTAATGTTTCTTTTTCTACAACAACACAGGATAACTTAGAGTATCTATTGATTTAGACTGAATGATTAAGAAAAGAATTTATTGCAGTAAAGCAACAAGAAAAACATCTCATTGCAAAAAACCAATGACTATGTTCCAACAACTTTAACACAATAAAATGACAGCTAGCCATACAGGATGAGTTGGGACCAATGGAGGATACCATGGCATAATTGTATGATGAAATGATACTTCTACATGAAGTAGTATCACCCCTTGTTGGTATACATAAGAAAGTGCAAGAATTTCTAAAAATCCTAAAGGTGGCAAATAGAGTTTTTGATCAACTCCAGGAATGGGTTTCCAAATATCTAGATGTTCTGCAACAGTTGGTTAGAAAGGACACGATTGTTGTTGAAATAAACAAAGTAAACTGAGACTCCATCATCAGAATTATATCCTTCTTGGAGAAAAATTAGCTAACACTATTTCCTCTTATAGTCGATTGCACAATGGTTTAAATTGACTAGTGTAGAAACATGGGATTCCTTCAGTGGGATCACTTGGAGTGATAAGAGGTAGGGAAATCGTCTTACAGGAAGTGAGGCCAAAATTCCCTTGAGGAAGTGAGGTTGTGTTCCCTAGAGATTGAAAAGTTCCTGCCAAAATTTGAAGTTGAAAGCGGGGTATCGATCAAACACAATGGAAGTCGGCATGCCATGCAATTTGGAGATTTGGTCCATGAAAACTTGAACCACCAATGTTGGGGTAAATGGGTGTGGTAGAGCGCAAAAATGAGCATATTTGGAAATTCTGTCAACAACCACCGTGATGACTATTTTGGTGCCTGACTTTGGGAGACCTATAATGAAATCCATGGAAACATCCATCAGAACGGAGCAGGGAGTGGAAATGGTTGTAAGGTTCCCGGTCGCTGATCGTTTCCCCTATTTTGTGATGGCATACAACACGTTCAACTACAAAATTAAGAATTTCCTTATTCATGCTGGTCCAAAAGAAAGAGTGGTGTGCTCGTGAATAAGTTTTCTGAAAGCCTAAATATCCTGCAATCGGAGAGGAGTGAAACTCTTCTAATATGAGGGTTTTGAGGGTGGAGGTCAAGGATAACACTACCTGATCCTTATAGTGAAGAACCTAATCCTTCCAAGGGTAGTCTTCTAAGGCATTAGGATTTTCTCTTAAGTTATTAATGAGTTGGGACAAATAGGGGTGGGAAAACATGATTCATGGCATGCCTCTTCAATCCAATTTGGTATGGGTAGGGAGAGTGATAAAAGGGTGCCCTCATCCTTAAATTGGTGTGATAAGTCATCAACCACTACATTTTCATGCCCATTCTTGTAAATTATCTCATAATCATATCCCAAGATTTTTGCAAGACATTTATTTTGTTGTGGTGATGATAGACACTTGTTTAGAAAATATTTTATACTATGATGGTTAGTGAGGATTTGGAAATGTCGCCCCAATAAGTATGGCTGCCAATTGTCTACTACATGTAAGATGGCCATGATTTCTTTATCATATGTATATCGACCTGGATTTTTATCACTGAGTTGTTGACTAGTGAAAGCCAATGGTTTACCTTCTTAAATTAATACTGTGCCAATGCCCATACGTAGAGCCTCACATTCAATCACAAAATATTTGGTGAAGTATGGTAAGGCCAATAATGGAGTGGAGCACATGGCCTATTTGAGAGCCAAGAAGGCTTGCTGATTTGCATCAGTTTAGAGAAATGATTTTTTCTTGAGAAGTGAGGGGTATGGAAATGCATCCATAATTGCGTACAAATTTGCAATATTAGCCCATGAGACCCAAGAATCCCCACAAACTCTTCAAGTATTTTGGTTGGGGCCAATATTGCATTTCTTGAATCATTTTCACGTCAACTCTCACTTCGTCACAACCAACAATATGTCCCAAATAATCTAATTCTTCCATGCCAAAGGAGAACTTGGATAATTTGAAAAATAATTTGGGATCTTGGAGCGATTACAATATTTGGTCAACATATTGAGGGTGTTTGTCCCATGTTATGTTGTAGATGAGATTGTCGTCAAAAAATACCGGTACATATTTTTTGAGATATGGTTTCAGAAGGTGGTTCATGAGGCTCTAAAAAGTGGATGCCACATTACAAAGACCAAATGGCATGACCAGGAATTCATAATGGCCTTAATTATTTTGGAAGGATGTCTTGGGAATGCCGATGTACTTCATGCATATTTGATAGCCCGAGCAAAGGTCTAGCTTGGTAAAAAAATTAGCACCATGCAATTCATTAAGTAGATCATAAAATACAAGAATAGGAAATTTGTCCTTGATAGTGAGCTTGTTAAGGGACCTAAAGTTGGGACACATGCCCCATTCTCCATATTTAATTAGAACCATAACCACTGGAGATGAATAAGGGCTGGTGCTGGGATGAATAACACCAACTTAGAGGAGTTCCTTGATTATTTTTTCAATTTCATTCTTTTCTGTAAAAGGATATTGATATGGGTGGACATTTAGCAGTTGGGCACCCAGGACCAAGGGATGATATGATCATGTTCACCCCTAGAGGGTGGGAGCTCCTTAGGTTTGTCAAATACATGTTGGTAGTGATATAATACCTGTTGCATATCAGGATGAATATGAGGAGGAGTGGCTTCAATGGCGTGGATGGAATTCAATTGGGATACTACCCCATGATGGCCATTTTTTAAAAACTTCTCCATTCGATGTGAGCTAATGATAGTAGTAGCACCTTCCTTGAGTCCTCTTAATGTATGAGTGTGGTCTTTCTTCCTAAAGCTCATATATAACTCCTAGAAATCCATTGTGATAATGCCTAGTGTGCAGAACCATTCAACACCAAAGACAATATCACAACCACCCATTTCAATGGAAAACATGTGGGTTTTAAGGTGATAATACCCCATATGAATCTTAATATTTTCATAGTGTCCTCCACATTTAATGGTCCCCCCATGAATGATAAGAACTTAGAAATTAGTTACCCCTTGTAAAAAACAATGAACCACTTCTACTACTCTCTTATGAACAAATTTATGAGTGCTTCCACTATCAATCAACAACACTACTGGTTGATGTTTAGTAAAACCTATTTGCCTGAGCTTAGTGAGACAACACAAAAAGTGAGATTCCCGATCAAAGCGGTCACACATGGACTATGAGAACACGTTCCAATTTGGCCTCCCTGTATAACATTTTTTATGCCAGTACCACCACTGCCATCTCTCTTGGTCCAAGTAAAGGGCTCCCACATGTAGTTTATTTCCATCCTCTTAGATATTATTAAGGGTGAAATATTGTTCCATTTGTGCCACCCATACTGTGAGGTTAGAGCCATCAAATTGTACATGTCCAACTTGGGTGTTTGGTGGATTGAATATTGGTGAGCTCCATGGAAATGAATGTGATGGATGGATTCTCCTTCCACATGTGCATAAATACTAGGTTCTTCCCTCATGGGTTTGTGAGACCTCCTCAAGTCAGCCAATGCTTTAGTGATGTGGTTTAGGGATGCCCGGAAGGTCTCAAATTTTTTCGCAAGGACTTTGAATCTCTCCATTTCCTTCTCTGCAGCCATAACTTGAGACCTGGTACCGTACATACACTAGCCCTGATTAAATTTTTAGCTTACTTAAGAGTAGTATGGTTGGAAAGAGGGAAAATTCAGGAGTCTAGTGACGTGGGTCACATGAAGTCACATTAGGAAAAATTTGGGACCACCTGAAAATTGGGGGCTTACAAGTGAATGGTACGATTGCGACCAACTCATCGTCCTGAATCTTGTGGGCTAGGTCCCTTGTAAGCATCCCGAAATGGACCCATATTTTGTTTTGTACTCCGAAATGAGTTTTACTCCCAGTTGATCAATACTAAAATGATTGAATTCTAGAAAGCTTGATACTTCCAAATATCCTGTGAAAATCGGGTCAGGATAGTAGTAATAAAAACCCCAAGGTCTTATTATTGCGGAATGTGTTGCGACAATCTGAACTAGACTACAGTGGAAAAAAACTTTACTGCACAAAGATTTTTATTTGCAATGTGAAAAACCCAACTGTTGAATTTGATTTGTACGACAGTGGTAGAACCCCAACCACTGGATCTGATCTGGATAGTGATAGTCGAACCTCAACAACTGGACCTGATTTGGAAGAAAAGGTGGGGGTGATCTTTTGATAGATGAGGGAACTATGGTCTCAAAGGAGTGTTAGGTGCTACAAATCATAATATATAGCCATTATCTAATATGTATTTTTTCTTTTGTAATAAGTTTTATGTAATGAAGTCCAAGAGACACATATAGAATGTAAAAGGTCATATATAGAATGTGAAAGGTCGTATGGAATCCCATAGGTCATAGAAGTTGAAGAGTCATGAGGAAGTGCAAAATTCATTTTCATTTGTTATAAATATCTCCTCATAACTCAATAAAGGGGCTTGGATTCTTAGAGTTTGGCCTTAGATTCTCTTGTATTGCACAAGAGATAAATGATTCTTTGGAGAAGCAAGTTGTGGCTTCATGTTCCACTACTAGATCTAGTGTTTCACCTAATTGTACATGGAATCTTTCATTTATAATCAAAATCTCCTTGAGACAAGAATTGTTCATGCATGTATCATGAATGTAGTAGGAATATTCTTGATATGTTTGTGGTATATGTTGGACATAATTACATACAAAGACTAATGAACTATTTCATTGCTTAGATATGGATATTGTCGAATGAGTGTTGTTATGTTTTCATGATTGTTGTTTATCTTGTGAACTAATTTTTAGGTAAATCAGCAATCCTTTCTCTTCACTCCCATGTCTTCCTTAGGATAGTACTATTACTTCCCTAATCGAAGGATTGTCTACCTTTACTAGTCGTGGAATTTTCTTATACATTCTACATTTGGTATCACACAATGCTTATAAACTTGTTGCCCCAAATAGGTGTTTGTGATCTCATGTGCATGTGTTGTAACCAAGGCATACCTCTAAAACATTTGCAATGGTGGTTCGACCATATAGCCAGATGTGACTCCTACACTAAATGGTGTAAGGTCTAATTGGGACCTCACATAGGGGATATCCTTTGCATGTTGGAGGTATCCATCACCATCAATAAAAAATTAAGAGGAAGAATAAGAAGCAAAAGAGGAAGAGGAAGTAAAGGAAAAACCTCCACATCGAAAGACTCCCTTAAGGTATGTTCAAAAGGTTCATCCAGAAAAGAAAATACTTGGTGATAAGGAGTTAGGGTTTTACACTAGAAGGAAATTGATAAGCACACCATCACATTCCAATCTTTCCTTATTGTCCAGAAAAGAACCCAAGAAATTTTTTGAAGCCTATGAAGATAAGCATTGGGTTAATTTTATGGCCGAATAGCTAGACAAGATTGACAAAAATAATACATGGAAAAATGTTCCTATACTAAAAGATAATAATGTAACTGTGACTAAGTGTGTCTCCAAGAACAAAATAAATAAAGATGGATAGGTAGTGAGGAATAAGGCTATATTAATATATAAAGGGTATGTACAATTGGAATGTGTTGATTTTTAAGAAACCTTTTCACATGTAGCTAGACTTGAAGCCATCAAAATGTTTTTCACATATGCTTGTTTCAGAAAGTTCAAAGTCTATCAAATGGATCTCAAATCAGCCTCCCTAAATGGTGATTTAGAGAATAATTATATGTTGAATAACTAAAATCATTTCAATTGTCAGGAAATGAAAATGATGTGTGTAGATTGAAGAAATCACTATATGGTCTAAAGCAAGCTCTAAGGGCTTGGTGTTAGAAAATGCAATGTGGTAGCGATTAATTCCAATTTTTCTTAACCTTAATACTTGCTTGTGAAATTTATTATTCTTCTTGTGTTTCTTTATTAGATATTTTCATCAAATAAATATCAAGAGAAAAACACTAAAGACAATGGACACAAAAGTTAGGCTCCAAGCCAAGGTAAAATCTCTCCAAGGGGAAAGCCCAAAAAAATTCTTCTCTTCTTATAGAATCTTCAAATGAGACAAAAAATACCCAAAACCTATAACAATTCCTTCTCCAAGTACCAAGTCATCCCTTCCAAGAGAACTAGCTTCTAGCTATAACCTTCGACCACAACTTCTTCCCTGTAATTTCATCTTGCAATTTCAGCCCTGCAGCTGTTGCATAAACCCCAATCGAAATTCTTTAAGGGACCTTCCTTTGAGTAAAATAGATCCTGCCAAGGTCAATGAGGTAAAACATAGAGTATTATCACTTCCAAAAATTGATACTGCAACTCACTCTTATGTAATTGAGACCTATAGTTTCAACCTCCTTTGTAGTTGCAAATACCCTAGTTTTTTGCATGTGTGAGAAAGAGATCCCAAAAACAAGATTTTCATTGAATTCTCGGATTCCTTTTTCCTTATATATATTCACTCCTCCTTCCTTGAATTTCTTAACATTAGATCATATTTTTTCTTGGAATATTAAACTTATTGATGAGTGAGTGCTAAATGACATCGAATATTCTCCTTTATATAATCCTTCCAAGGGGTCGAACTCCTCCCTTTATGCTGACTTGAAGCTTCCAAGGCCAACTTGAAATTTGGAGGTTTTAATGACTTTCTAGACTCAAAATATTTTTTTTTACAGAATATATTTTTCCCAGAAGGGTATTATAAACATGATGTTGACTCTCTTGATTCGTGACAATATATAGTATGACCTAACAAACCCTAGAAGCATGAAGAACATGATTTTAGCTATAAGACCATAAATAAAGAGCATGAAACCAATGCTTTTAAAAATAATAACCTTTTCCTTTCTTCTTTTATTTGTTACATAAGATACATATTGAAATGAGTACAAAAACAATTATGAATACTGGAACTAGTTACATTTCCAACACTCCCTCTTAACTAGGGAGGTATTCATAATTATACAACCAATACAACATCATTATCAAACTAAATAGTTATCATAAGAAGATCTAGATTGATAAGACAACTGTAAGCATCATCATTATGACTAACACTGTCTTTGAGGCATAACTAGATAAGCTCAACTTTATTCGATAGCATTATGCTGGGAGGCTTTACATGTGATACCTCACTACCTCTATAAGGCACATACCCCACTCAGATATTCACAAGGTATGTCCTTTTAGGAATATTCTTATCTTGGCTTACCATTCCATAATCCCAAAAGAATATCAAACCTACTGAACCACTCTTATCTTGGATATTTTCCCCATCCTCAAAGAGTGTCAATACCTTTCCTTTCTTGGATTCTTTATCCTCAAGGAAACCACAGATGCTTATCCAATTCTCCACCATTCTCTATCTATGACCTTCATTTAGACTTACGACTAAGCCTTGGTCAAGTGTATGACACATGAAGAAGAGAATGCATATGTGATGTCCAACATCACTCCCTTTCAACCAGAAATGATATCCCTATTCTTCTTTTGATTATCGATTAGAGAATATATCAGTTCTCCTATTTAAGGAGATCCCTTTTCTCCCTCTCAAAATCAAAAGAGATTCTAGACTTTCTTTAAATTTTGGAAGTCAACACCACAAGCCTTATAACTTGTCTTTATAAGAGTATCAACATTTTTTTCTTCATAGCTACATGGCTCCCTATTCTATTTGTGTCACTTGTATTGATCTTGCTTCCTTTCGAGGTATCATGGAGCCATATTCACTCTTCAATATTGTGAGATGATCCAAGACATCTCTCTTTCTCATCACTTTCATCTTGTCATCATAGATGAAGGCTTTATATTGCACCTTTCCAAACTTCAAGCTGATCATAGATTTTGTATGAAAGTGATATCCCTTGTTGACCTTCAGGTTATCTTCTTGCACTGTCACCTTTCAATCCCAAGATGAATATATCTTGAATTCATAATTTCAAGGTATCCTATGTTGATCTTACCTTACATTCTTCATATATACCCGCAATATCTAGTAGCAAAATAATTTGTTAACTAGATAAAAAAGAATATAAAATTAGACTTACCTCAACATGATGACCTTTTCTTCCAATCAACATCCTCATGGTCCATCTCCATATGAATCTTCCTTCATGCATCAGAGTGCCCAAGGATCAAACTTGATTACCACGTTAGAAATTTTCTTCTGGAGATTATATTGGATGTTAATAATTATTCTACACAATCTAGAGAAAGTACTAATTCTTTATTTATCCTTGACTAAGTCAAATTCTTCCCTTTTAAATATCACATAATCATACAAATCATGTTATGAGATTTTTCACACACGAATTTTATCCAAGAGTTGCTTTCAATATGAATTCTTGTGCTTCTTATTCCATCATCTAGTTATATGTCTCCTAATGATTCTACAACCTGATCCATTTCATTCCTTCATCCCTTCAAAAGTATTGTTTTCATACTATATGGAATGTATACTAACCTTGTCATGATAATGCTTCTTCTAAGAACCTTCCAAAAATGATGGTCCTTACAGGATCGTGATGATCAACGTAAGAAATATGATTGTCTCTAACATAATATTAAATGATGCCTAGATGAACAATATGCAAGATGGTTTATCTATATATCTTTAAAGACTAGATTATTTCTACAAAGAAACTCACTTAAGTAGACTCTAAATATGCTACTATCACATGCTTTTCTTTATGATGTTATACAAAATCAAGAATAAACTACAATGCATACTATTCTAAAGGAAAGACCAATAATTATAAAGACCTAACAGGTGGGATGCCTTCTTTAATAGTAAATGTCTTTCACATCTTTCTTCAGCTTCTTCTTAGGTTCTCCCATTTCCTCGGCTACGTGAGTCTCACTTCTTTCCTTTATTTTGTTGTTATGTTGGCTTGGAAAGTCCCTCTTAAATTTTCCATATTCATTTCACTTAAAGCATTGAACCTTGGACATATATTTGTTCTTGGACTTCCCAAAACCCCCCTTCAACTTCTTGACTCTAGATATAAAGGATTGAGACTATTCCTCCAATCCAATGTCGTCCTTTTCCTTAATTATAGTTTCTTCTAAGATTCATTGGACCTACAAATCATCAAAAGGAGTTGAGAGTTTCTTAGAGTAGATGCTTTTTGAAATGCTACTCCATTCTAGTGTCAATGAATTTAGTACACATATAGTCATTTACAAATCATAAATTGTTTCTACAAGACCTTGTAGCTGATCTATTAATTGACATATCTTAATTAGAAATGATTGTAGAAATTCTGATGTAGGTTAACTTGATAATGCAATATAAATCAAAGCAGAATACTATAACCTACTTCTATTATCAATTTGCGGAAGCTTAAAGATCATACTGAACAATACAACCAGAAGAAGAAGAATCAATCGCACAATACACATGAAAATACTTTGGGGAAAGCCTCAGCTAAAAACCCCACACTATTGTATTATCATACATGGTGGAAATACATAGGAATTATACAAAGCCTTAGCTCTCACAGCGAGCCAACTCTCAGTACAATCCTCACGGATGCTCACAGGAAATCTTGACTTCTCTCCAGCCTTCCTCTCTGTCCTCCAAGCTCCTATTTCCTTGCACTGTTCCTTGTGGATGATTATCCTTCAACCAAGTGGAAAACCTCCTCCAAAACTGCGCAATCCTCAAGGATAAATCCTTGACTGCATGCATGAGTTTTCTCCATGAGAAAACACATGAAACTAATAGTACACTGTCCTTGACTATTAATCTCAACTGGGTCTTTCTAAGAATAGAAATGCATGAGTTTCTAATGAGGGAATCTTCAGTTAACTGAAGTAGCACTAGTTGAATGCATTAATGCATCAACTGACTGTTAACTCAATATTAGTTCCTCAAACATTTTGGAACTAATTTAACTGGACTTAACTCAGTAAATTGAGTTAACTAATTACAACTCAAATATAACTCAATCTTATCTCCTTAATTTAAGGGATAACTCTTTCATGACTTTAGAAAGATTTCTAAATTGAATTTCTCCAACTAATTAATTTAAAATAAATTAATTAATTATTTCCAAGTAGCTATTAAGACTAAATTCGATTTTAATTCACAATTTAATTCAAGGACAAATTAAATTGGAATATTCTTGTTGCCATATTTCAACACTCCCTCTCAACAAAAAAGGGATTATCTGCCACCCTAATCCTGTCTCTATGGGACTCAAATTTACACTTTGACAATGCCTTTGTCAAAATGTCAGCATCTTGCTCCTCTGTCGAAATATACTGCAGCAACATGATCCTCCTTTCTACATAGTCTCTGAGATGATGATACCGGATGTCAATGTTCTTGGACCTATCATGAAATAATGGATTCTCAGAGGGTTTGATACAACTATGATTATCACAATATATCACAATTGGATCCATCCTTTGATCAAACAAACCAACTAGGATTTTCCGCATCCAGATGGCCTCACATGCTGCTTGACTTGCAGCCATGTATTCCGCCTCTGCCAAGCTGAGTGCAACCGACCTCTGTTTCCTGTTGTACCAAGAAACTGTCGCTGACCCAAGGTTGAAAATCCCTCCTAATGTGCTATTTCGATCTAATGGACTCCCTACCAAATCTGCATTAGTGAAGCCCTGTAGCTTCACTCCCTCTGTCCATCTGTACCCTAATCCATACTTAGATATGCCTTTGAGGTATCTCAAAACCTTCTAGATGCTCTATGTACAACTCTTCCTCAATCTGGCTATTGAGGAATGCAGTCTTCACATCCATCTGATGGATCTTCCAACCCATCTGTGCTGATAATGCCAACATAGATTTGATAGATGAGTACCTTGCGACAGGAGCAAAAGTCTCATCATAGTCAATCCCCTTGACTTGTGAAAAGCCACTGGCAACAAATATTTCCTTATGCTTCTCCACACTACCATCGATAGATTGCTTTACCTTATAAAGCTAATGGCAACTCACAACTGATTTGTTCTCCGATCTTGGAACCACGTCCCAAACACTGTTATGAACTATGGAGTCATACTCCTCCACCATAGCATCAACCCAAATCGATTGCTGCACTTCTTCCTCAAAGGAAGATGGCTCAGTCTCAACACATTCCCCCACGAGGGCCATGTATCCAGTGTACCTCTCAGGTGACCTCCTTTGTCTGTGCTGAAAAGATGGTGCTCCCACATTCTCTCTCGCATCCTCCAACAATCTGTCAGCTTATTTTGTGCGCTTCTGTCCATCTCTGGAAGACTCTAATTGAGTGGATGCTTCCAATACTAGAACCTCTGCATGTAGCTGTTCCGCATCAGTATGAGGCTCCTCCTCCTTCGGAACCAACAGTTCCTCCATAGCCTATAGTTGGAGCTCCCTCTCAAGGGAAACTCTCATCAAACTTGAGATCTCTGCGAACCCCTGTCCTTCGACTGGTAGGCAAGTACACCTGATAGTTGTGAGGTGTATCAGTGTACCCCACAAATATCCCCAACTTTGTTGTCGGCTCAAGCTTCTTCCGTGCATCCTTTGTCACATGGCGATATATTAATGAGCCAAAGATCCTGAAGTGACTCACATTTGGTCTCTTACCGGAGAACGCTTCCTCTGGTGTCTTCATCCAAAGTATGCAATGCGGGCTTCTATTCTACAAGTAGACAACTACGTTGCATGCCTCAGCCCACAAGTGAAGTGGTAGGCCTTGGTCATGTAGCATTGCCCATGCTGCCCCTACAATAGTTATGTTCTTCCTCTCGGCCACCCCATTCTGCTGTGGGTTATGAGGTGTCGTCAACTCTCGTTTAATTCCTTATGTTGCACAAAAGCCCTTAAACTCTTGAGAGACATATTCTCCACCGTTGTCACTTCTCAAGGCCTTGATCTTCTTCCCTGACTCTTTCTCGACCAAAGCTTTGAAATCACAAAAAATTGTGAAAGTTTGGTCCTTCTTCTACATGAAATAAATCCAGCATTTACGAGAATAGTCATCAATGAAAATCACATAATACCTTTGCTTCGCTGTGGATGCCGTCGAGAATGGTCCACACAAATTAGTATGAACTCACTCTAAGATAGCCTCTGCTTGACTGTCTTGATCATGAAAGGAAGACTTGGTGTACCTTCCCAAGGTACAACCTTTGCATGTGTCAACTTGCTCAAGTTTACCTTTTGGGAAGTCCTGTAGATATCTCCTGCATTATGTGGCCAAACCACCTGTGCCACAACTTGCCAATGTCTTGGCTTTGCACCAATTCTGCTTTCGTACTCAATCCTGCACAGTCACATACCTCTAGTTTATAGATATTCTTCACCTGAATCCCTATCCTCTTGGTCTGACCCGTGGCTATGTGTCTTAGAAACGCCTTTCCTTTACAGAAGATAACATCGTAGCCTTTTTCGTCCAACATCGTGACTGATACCAAGTTCTTCTTCAGTCCAGACACATACATCACATTTGTCAACGTGAGAGGAGCTCCATGCTCCCTCTAAAAAGCAATTGTGCCCACTCCTGAAATACTATACCTTCCATCATCACCCATCTCTATGTGCATCTTGAGGTCTTTCTCCTCCAAGGCACTGAATAATTTTTTATCACCGATCATGTAGAATCAGGCACCGCAGTCAAGATACCAGACACAACCCATTATCAATGACACCATGCATGCGATGAGGGTAAGGTCCATTTCAAACTGAGAGGCTAATGCCTCACCTTCCGATCCTTTTGAGGATCCCTTCTTGGACTTATTTGATGGGAAATTAGTCACATAATGTCCCATCTTATGACAATTAAAGCATCTGCTTTAGACATGTCACCCTTCTTTCCTCCATGAGAATAATTCAATTTGAAATAGGAAGCCTTTCCCTTCCCTTTCCTTGCCTTAATTGCTAAGGCCAAATTTTCTTCATCATCATTCTTGGATGAAGAACCATCTCGTGTGCTCCTCCTGATCTCCTCCTGCATAAGATCCGACCACAATCGTTCCCAATCTGGCAATTTCTCCCTTCTATTCACAAAGTCTTGGTAGCTATTCCAACTCTTTTGAAGGCCAAGGAGAGTAAGGCTCACCATATAATCATTGGCAGTAGTTATTTCCACACTTCCAAGCTCATATCTGCAGGTGGTGAGCTTGTTCAGATATGTGGAAAGAGTATTTCCCTTCTCCATCTTGATTCTTCGAAGCTTATCCTTGAGCGCCAATTTCCTTTGGTCGCTACTGTTCTGGTAGAGGTTCTTCAATTTCTTCCACATTAAAAATGGAGTATCCTTCCCATGGAGACTCGAGACAATATGGTCTATAACTCCCTCAAGGATGATCCATCTCGTCTTCGCCACACACTTCTTCCACTCAGCCAACTCTTGTGCATTAGTTGAAGCTGGCTTTGGGATTTCTTGATCAATGAATTCCTTCAAGCCATTGTCTTCTAATATAGCATCCATTCTATCTTTCCATGCTATGTAATTCGAGCTACGTTCCAAGGAATATTCGAGTCTCAAGCCATAGAACACCATTGGCCAACCTTGAAGTATGATATGAATTCGATTTGCACCTGCAACCTTGAACTTCAAACTTCAAATTCTCTTCTCAGTATATTTTTCATAGCTCTGATACCATGTAGAAAATTTCTATAAATCCAGCTCTGATACCATGTAGAAAATTTCTACAAACCTGGCTCTGATACCATGTAGAAAATTTGATGTAGGTTAACCCGATAATGTAATATAAATCAAAGTAGAATACTATAACCTACTTCTACTATCAATTTGTGTAAGCTTAAAGATTGAGCTGAACAATATAACCAGAAGAAGAAGAATCAATCACACAATACACATGAAAATACTTTGGGGACAGCCTCAGCTAAAACCCCACACTATTGTATTATCATACATGGTGAAAATACATAGGAATTATGCAAAGCCTTAGCTCTCACAGCTAGCCAGCTCTTAGTACAATCCTCACAGATGCTCACAGGAAATCTTGGCTTCTCTCCAGCCTTCCTCTCTACCCTCAAAGCTCCTATTTCCTTGTGTTGTTCCTTGTGGATGATTATCCTTCAACCAAGTGGAAAACCTCCTCCAAAACTACGCAGTCCTCAAAGATAAATCCGTGACTGCATGCATGAGTTTTCTCCATGAGAAAACACATGCAACTAATAGTTAACTGTCCTTGACTATTAATCTCAACTGGGTCTTTCTCAGAATAAACATGCATGAGTTTCTGATGAGGGAATCTTGAGTTAACTAGAATAGTACTAGTTGAGTGCATTAATGCATCAACTGACTGTTAACTCACTATTAGTTCCTCAAATAGTTTGGAACTAATTTAACTGGAATTAACTCAATAAACTGAGTTAACTAATTACAACTCAAATATAACTCAATATTGTCTCCTTAATTTAAGGGATAACTCTTGCATGACTTTAGAAAGACTTCTAGCTTGAATTTCTCCAAGTAATTAATTTAAAATAAATCCATTAATTATTTCGAAGTAGCTGTTACTACTAAATTTGATTTTAATTCACAATTTAATTCAAGGACAAATTAAATTGGAATATTTTTGTTTCCATATTTCAACAAGGATGCCATGTTTTCATCCTTTTATTCCTTCATTCTATATATTTTATTCCTCAAAGACATATTTTGTCCTGATGTACTTATAGATTACAAATTCACTAGCTTATCATACACAACCTTCGAAGTTTTCAAATTTGCAACAAATGGAAAAATATGACCCTTAATGGATTCAACAGTGATTCTTTGAAACCTTACTTCGTATTTCTTGTAATTTGCTCATTCTTAAGTCATGTATTTTCTAGGTTCAGTAATTTCATGCGTAAGACATTCCATTACTTCATGTTCTATAAGTTCCAAGCCAATGCTAGGAAATTTGATGAACCAATGAGGTTATTTATTTCCTTGTAGAAAGAACCCATATGACCTATAGATTCATACATAGAGTAACAATATGATAGTTACTTGATGATAAAGAGCCTCCCCTTTTCTGATGATGTCTCCAACTATATTGAGGCTTCCAATATCTTCAAATAAAATTCAATGTTAGATTCCAAAAGTGATGATATCAAAATCCTTTTGATGCTTTCTTTAAGCCTTCAATTAGATCCTTTTCTCAAAAGAGAACAACAACCTTCTTGTAGTATTCCTCTTAAGATTCTTCTGATGAGACCCTTCTTCTAGATCTATAAGTATTCCTTCCCCCCTTAGCAAATCCTTCTTGCGTCCACAAGATGATCCTTCCATCTGCCTTCTTGTTCACCTTAGCTTTGGAACCATGTTGGAAAATGAAATATGGCAACTAGTAATTCCAGTTTTCCTTAACCTTAATACTTTCTTGTGAACTTTATTATTATTCTCGTGTTTCTTTATTATATATTTTCATCAAATAAATATCAAGAGAAAAATAGTAAATACAGTGGACATAAAAGTTAGGCTCCAAGCTAGGGAAAAACCTCTCCAAGGGGTGTTACATAGTATCTGCACTTCCCTGTGACATCCCTAAAGTGCGTGAAACATGATCATTATATAGTATACTCATCCATGTATATAGTTAAGATCCCTCCTTTAACTTTGCTTGGAAAATATCTGGAGCTTTCCCTGAAGAAGTAGCTCTTAAAACCCTAAAATGAGGGTCATCTCCCTTATGAAGCTCAAAACCGCGATGATTGCCTGTTACACTGTGTTAAGCCAGTGATTAGATCGCTTTGTTCTCTTTCATACCCATGATGGTATGAAAAAGGAAGTTTTCCCAAAGAGGATGAGAAGATTCGTGATCAAGAAGCTTCCAGAGTGGCGAGCTGGAGGTGGTTTCACATATATGAGGTCGAATCCTCCTAATTTGACCTCTTGGTCTCATCCCTATTGTTGGCTTATATGGGCTTGACCCAGGTTCGGAAGAATTATTTAGCCAAACAAATCCCGCAGCTACCGATCCTTTCGGAAACAGCCCACGAAGTGCGGACTGAGGTCTCACTCAAGGTAGCAGGGGAGGGTGCTGGAACCAGGTTTCCGCACCTAGGGGATGTCTTGGATGCGGTTTGGGGCTCACACACTGTTCTGCAGCCTCGCACTACGCTAGATCTGTGCAAATCGAAATCCCCTTATCGTGTTTATTACATATTAAATCACTTATTACTGGTTTGATCTAGTTAAAACGGTCTTTAAGCAAACATTTATTTCTTTTGGTTGCTTCGTGCATAAATATTAATTCAGCTCACATGAATTCAACTGTAGCAAATGCAGAAATCACAATAGTTCATTTATCATAAAAGAGTAAAGTCACAACCAACAAAAAATGTAGAAGAAACTTATCTTTATTATCAATCTTTCACAATACATCCATATCCACCTTGCGCACTCAACTGCAGGGGTCCGCGCACACAACTGCGGACTTTCCTGGTCTCTGCGCACACAACTGTAGAGCCTCTACCTTCTACCCTACTCCCTTGACTCGGAAGTACCACTTCTCGTAGACTGTTCACCCATTACATCATAGAACCAAAAATTCATAACTGAACTGCCTTTCCCTCATAGAGCCTCGCTCTATTTATACTTTCCCTTGGCCCGCGATCCCACCACGGGCTAAATCTATTACTATTTCTTTACAATATTTTTGGGTGGACTACCCTTTGACTCAACCTCCTATAGCTCACACTCCGCGATTTCCACGGAGTCTTTTACCCTAATATTACCCAAAATTCTGGGCTTCACACCCCATACTCGTTTCGCGGGGCTTTTGCTACCCAATAGTCCCCCAACACAATCATCATGACTCATCCCGAGTCACTAATCTGGTGCATCCATCTTTGTGTAGAGATTAGTCAACAACTTCCGTGCATCGCTGGTACTAGCAGCAAATTCTTCCGTCATGCGCTACATCTGTTCCACCTATGGTACAGATATTTCTGCCCCTGTCTCAGTTGTCTCCATCCTAGCACATTCGACCTTAATGTGTGCTACGTTATGCTCTATGGTGGTTGAAACTATAAATGCCTCATTCAACCATGGCTATATACGAGCTTTCACCACTACTTCCTTCTGTCTTGTGGCTTCGACTTGAATTTTCATGTCCTTCACCTCCCTCATCTTAGCCAATCGTTGCGGGATAGCATCATTTTGCATGGTTCCTCGAAGTTGATTATAGGCGTGTTGAAGTTCCCGGACCTCTGCTTCCAACCTGCGGAGTGTGGGATCTTCCTGAAGGACAGTGAGCATATCAATCAACTGAGTTAGAAACTCGGTACATTCTTCGAGTGACTGTGCAAGCATCGCGCACCCCATGTCAATAATGTTTTGGTGTTGTACTACTACCTCTAGAGGCATTGGTGGTGGGAATTGCAATTTCAATTCTGCGATCTGCGCACAGAGTTCGAGCTGCAGTTGTGCAACCTCTTCCTTGGTCCTTCAAAACTCCGTAGCCAACGTATGAATCTGTGCTTCAACCGGCAAGTCCCTTGTAATATCTAATGTCTGAGCGCTCAAACAGGCTTCCACTACTACCTTTTCCATTTGTTGTTTTTGTGTGACTGCTTCATCGCGTTGGAGCCGGAGTTGTTCAATATTAATTTTCTGCTCTTGAAGTATCTGGTTAATGCAGCTGGCCCTTGCATGAAGTTTGATTGTAGTGTTGTCGTGAAGTTGTTGCAAACTATCGTGTGGGAGTGTAGCCATGTTCAGTCCTAATCCATTAAGGCATTCTAGTATTGCTTGTTCTTCCGGTTGGTTGGTGATCAATGCACCTGCCAGGATCGGAGTAGATTGAGCAACCTGGGCTTTGCGCAATGGTTCTGTAGCTGTCATACCAGAGGCTTCTATAGAAACACTAGGGCCTACTTGCACAATTCTTGATCCCAATTCACATAACTGTGTCTGGATCTCCCCCAACAAAATGTGCTATTCTGACATAGCCTCATCGACTACCTCCTGAGTAGCTTCGCGAACGATGTTTTCTATGTCATTTAGATTGCCCTCTGTTAGGGTGGTAACTTCATTGTCAGTCTTAGATGCTTTTGCTTTCTTTCGTGCCTTCGGTCACTCTGGTGTGGCTGAGCACTTTAGTGGGGTACCCGTAGTAATGGATGGCATATCCGTTGCGGCTGGCTGAGCGGTTTCCTTTTGAGTGCCTTTGTGCATTCTATGTTTGCACGTCTAGCACTGGTTTTCCCGTTGCTGTGAGTTTCGCCTCTCGCGCTGCCTTAACCTCTGCAGCATACTGTTCATTCCTCTTTTGTTGTGCAGCATGCTTGGCTGCCTCTTTTTTCTTCTGAATAGCGACCTTGCTGCGTTCTACTGCCACGGGTCCTCACCAAGCCACGGGCCAAGCCTCGAAAATCTTGTGAACAACGTCATTAGTAACAATGAACCAGAGAGGGGTCCATGTCTGGGCTGGGTCCTTCCACGCCCGGATGTAGATGTGATGCATATCTGCTTTAAATTCTGCAATGTGCTTCATACTCTCATAAACTTCATTTGTTAAGCGTGGTAACGCATTGATCCACTGACGCACATTCGTGTCCATCAATACCCAAAAGATCTTAATCCCCTAAATTCTGCTTGCATCTTTGGTCACCTAGAGGGACGCATACTGCACGACTTCCGACCATTCTGGGGTTAAAACAGGAAAATGGCTATCTTCAGGCAACTCAGTAGCGACTAGCATGAGGGACAATAGTAGCCATGCATAATAGAATGGCTTGCCTTCTTCCTGGACTTCACGAAAATTGGCTAGAAATTGTTCACAAAGAAATTGTGACCAACTGAATCGTACACCAGCGGCACATTCTTTAGCCAGTGTGATAACTACGGTGGAGACCTCAGAGCTCCGAAATTTCCTCATTACTTTTCCTGCCAACAACTGAGTGGCCACCCAGACTGCGTTGTCAGAGATACTATCAATGACGTACCCTCGCGTTCCCTTGGTGAGCTTATACGTCTTCTTTAGTCGTTCTATCGATCCTACATCGTTACTTTTGGCCGTAATTTCCCGAGGGTTCCGTTTGGCGTAGGGTAGATGCGAGACCCGATGAACAAGTTCTGCTGTGATACAGACAAGTTTACCAACCCATAGTGTATCTTCATGCACTAGACAAAGCAACTGCTTGATGACTAACATATTAATAGGGGGCCGAAGAAAGTGTGGAATTTCCAGGAGACAAATTAATCCAGCTTCATCCACCTTTCGCAGCCACTCCTTTAGCTATAGAGTGGTCACCATGCCTTTTATCGTGTGGTCCATTAAGGCATTCGTCGCTAGATGGGGAAATTTTGTTCAATCTGCAAGGTGACAATCATCGAATTTCAACATCGCGACACGGCCAACCACCGAGATTTCTACTAGAACATCTTTCGGGAGAGAGGGGATGGTGATTATACTGCTGAATTCGTCCAGGTTTATGGGTACCTTGTTTGTCCCTTTGCATGGAGGCATATACTTGGGTCGTCGCACCGGCTGTACAGGGTCTTCCTTAGGGATGTCCTCTTCGACCCTCGTGGGAGACTCTTCTATTTCTTCCTTACTATCGATGATAATAGTTTTACCTTTTTCCTTTATTATGGATTTTCCAACCTGCACGTGTCGTGGCGACTGCTGAACTGATTCTGGGAGTAGAGGTTTCTTCTTGGTCTTCAATGTTCGTGGAGATTTGAATTGTTCTGCTTCCTGCGGTGACTCTGGCTGTGGACTATCGGCAGTAGGCCTTTGAGATTTCAAGATGACATCTTTGTAATGCCACGACATTGCCTGAAACCACGATCTGTTTTCAACTTCCTCGGTGCTCATGATGTAGGCAATACGGACCGATTCTCTTGCCAGATAGTACAACGTGGTGGTGTGACCTTTACCTTTTTTATATATTGATTGAACGCGGAAACCGGTGGCTTGTTTTTGTGGTAGCTCATAAATGTGACTTGGGTGGTTATGCTTTTACCTTACTAGCCTGCTGCTCGCTTCATGGTTCTTTAAATGCGCCATCATATCATGACCAATATATTCAACGGTCACTTTCCATCTTTCCTTTGCAGCCACAAATCCCCAAGGTCGCAGATGCGGTTTCTGCAGGGGCTAGTGGACATATTGCGCTATTGTACAACAACTTGTTCACCCTCTTCCAACTGCTTAGGGTGCTGGGACTGGACCCTCGATGGATAGTCAGAAGGGCGAACCCTCCCCGTGGGTCCCCAAGTTCCTCACTGACTCGGGTTCTGAGCACCCTAGATGTCCTCCTGCTTCTATCATGAAATTAGGGTGTGCGCCCCTGTGGCTTCTGGTGCAGTCGTATCAAGGTATGGAAGCCAACCATGTTGGTTTCCTTGGGCCATTCCTTTTTGTAATCTAGAGCGGCTACTTCTAATTGAAGTTTTTCGATGGATTTGTCCAACTTCATACTGTGGTCACGGATTCGGGCCTCAGTTTGTTCCAACTCATCAAGTCATCATTTTGCACGCCGAATGGTAGCCCACAATTGTTGAACCGTGTCATAGACGCCATCTCTGGTGGGAGAAGATATGCCTATAGTGGCTGATTGGGCTGTATGGAGGAGGTTCCCTCTAGCCTGGTGATCCTGTGGTCCACTCTGGTCTGTTTGAGGTGTCGGTCATCCGCCATACACTCACATTCTTCATGCTATCGTTTTATGCCAACTTAACCGCTGCGCATATCTTCCAATTCAAAGTCGAAACTTTCTTGTGTATCTAAGCTTCTCCAATCCTTCTATCGGTGCATGTGCCCTATCTGCCAATGCACTGGGCGGTTCTTGTACTACACATATGGGCTAGTCTTTAGTGGTCGTGTCCTACTCTTTTGGGTGATGTCTTTGTTCACATCATGCCGATTGAGTCACCCTATTACAGTTGAGTGTTGTAACTCTCTGAATCGATTCTACCAATGCTCTCTCTCCTCCTCAGAATCAATAGTGTAGATACTCTCACATTCCCATGAGGTTCTTCTATTGTCATTGTAATGCATCTAACGGGGTTCTGCGCCGTTATCTGATAAAAGCAATCCAGTTCATCATTATTTTCCTCGTCGTAGATGGGTTCTGTGTAGCACTCCCCTTCTGCTGGGTCCAGCGGAACTACTACACAAAGTGACTTCTTTTCAAAAGTCATTGTGCCCCTTTTCAAGTTGATGATTCCTTTCATGTCGATGGCCCAATCAATCTCGAGCAAAGCAGGGTAAGATTTCTATCATCAATAAGCTCTATGACTTCAAAGTCGGTCTAGATCGTTACACCATCGATATCCACTGTCACCCCTTGCAATCGGCCCATTGGTAAGATTTTTTGTTGGTTAGCCATTCGTAGTTGAATCGGGGACCATTGCAGTACGGGCTTGCCTATATGCTCCCAAGTTTGCTTGGGTAGTATATTTGCATCCGAGCCTAAATCTATGATGACTTGATCCATATCATAATCTCCTATTTGCGCTGTCATTCTCATTTCTCATCCAGTGTGTAGAGCATGTCGTCCTATCCTCCAGACCACCTGGGGTTCACTGAATTCAACGCTCCTGGTAATCAACTCCTGTAGCCCTTGGACAACCTTCTGATTCCGCAGCAATTTCATGCATGCGTTAAGAAAGGAGGTGATCATGTAGGGTCCATTTTGGATTCCGTTTGGTCCTTCTCACCTGAGGTAGTGGCTTTTGTGAAGCTCAGTGGATCTTTTTTTGGCCCCTCACTTCCTTGCTTTAGTTCAACAATACAGTTCCCCATAGGCGGGTCGCCTTGCTCCCCTCCTGTGTCCCTCCTTCCGTTGTGCCGTTCCTTCGCACCATATTTATACTAGTGTCCTATTCATGGGGTTCTTCACGCATCATCTGGACATTCTAGGTTGGCGGAGGTAACACCCCTTTCTCGTTTAATTGGGCAAGCAAGGTTGGACAATCTACCAATTCGTGATCGAACTGTTCGCAATAAGGACATGAGATCCTAGTTAGGTTAGTGCACTCACAAGCATAGTGTCTTTGTTCACCACAATTATAACAAGTTATCTGTCTGCGACCTCGGACGGGTCCCCATCCTCTTCCCCGACCTCTTCCTTGAACTCCTCCCCATGTTTCAGCCTATACCCTGTAGGCTGGGGTCCGTTCTATCATTAAGTCATAACTTCAACACATTCGCTCATCGTGTCCTAATGATCGACAAAAATTGCAATATAACTGTTCTGAGGTTTGGGTATACTTCTGTAATAGATTGTAGTTATTTGTTGCATGTTTCCCTCCCACCTGGCAGATTGCACACCAGAGCACAGGCATGGCATTTTGTCATGTCTGGACTTCCACTTTTAATGGCATCGGGCCTCCTCCCGCCAGATAGTTCGCGAAGACTGGGCAATGGTCTTTGTCGTGTGTGTGGCTTTTACATTTAATACACTGTGCCTTCGGCTGTACCCCTAATCGAGGCATTCTTCCTTGCTTCAAGATTTGTAATTCCAAACTTAAGTTCTGAATTTGCACGTGGAGTTGCTGAACTCCCAACCCTGGGTCCAGAATCGGGGTTGTGTATAACCTCATAGCTGTCTCTAGTAACTCGGCCTCGGTTGAGATTTTCTGTTGTGACAGAGCCATCTTTAGATGTGGTGTTAACGATGCCACAAACGACGCGCAATGTTGTCCATCGGTCAATGTCATAATAGCTTCGCGAATAGTACTCTTTGAATCATCAAGCATCATCGTGATTTCTTTGAATCCTATGACCAACTGCGACTCTGATTTTGGCCGGCTGAACTCCTTTTTTAACTCCGTGTAGATGTCTGCTATCCCTGCCGTTGGGTTGACGCTCAAATACTTCATATACCATGTTAGCGCTCGGTCCTGTAGTGTGCTAACTAAGACAACTTTCTTGATATCATCATCCGTGATTTGTTGTGCATTCTATACCGAATTCAATACAAACCAAAACTTTTTCAGATATTCACTTCCTGCTCCCTTGAATATTGGTAACTGGATGGCGCTCGCCATTACCACCCTCCTGATCCTTCATTGCTTGTCCGCCTTTCACACCAGACACCCCTTCGGCATATCCTGGTTCCAGCAATGGAACCATTTGTTGGCTTATATGGGCTTGACCCAGGTTTGGAAGAATTATTTAGCCAAACAAATCCTGCAGCTACCGACCCTTTCGGCAACAGCTCGCGAAGCATGAACTGAGGTCTCACCCGAGGTAGTAGGGGAGGGTGTTGGAACTAGGTTTCCACACCTTGGAGATGTCTTGGATGTGGTTTGGGGCTTGCGCGTTGTTCTGCAGCCTCGCACTACGCTAGATCCGCGCAGATTGGAATACCCTTATCGCGTTTATTACAGATTGAATCACTTATTATTGGTTTGATCTAGTTAAAACAGTCTATAAGAAAACATTTATTACTTTTGGTTACTTCGCACATCAATATTAATCTAGTTCACATGAATTCAACCATAGCAAATGTAGAAATCACAACAGTTCATTTATCATAAATGAGTAAAGTCTCAACCAACAAAAAATTTAGAAGAAAGTTATCTTTATTATCAATCTTCCACAATAGATCCATATCCACCCTGCGCACTCAGTTGTAGGGGTTCGTGCACACAGCTGCGGACTTTTTAGGCCTCTGCACACACAGCTGCAGAGCCTCTACCTTCTACCCTACTCCCTTGACTTGGACTTACCACTACTCGTAGACTATTCACACATTACATCATAGAACCAAAAATCCAAAACTGAACTGTCTTTCCCTCATAGAGCCTCGCTCTATTTATACTTTCCCTTGGCCCATGATCCCACCGCGGGCTGACTCTATTACTATTTCTTTACAATATTTTCAGGTGGACTACCCTTTGACTCAACCTCCTATAGCTCACGCTCCGCGCTTTTTGCAAAGTATTTTACCCTAATATTACCCAAAATTCTGGGCTTTGCACCCCATACTCATTCTGCAGGGCTTTCGCTACCCAACACCTATGAGGTACCTCCTTGAGATGTGGGCCTAATCCTATCTTTGGAGAAGTCATAACTCCCTCTCGCAGCCTATAAATTCCTCCTCTCCCATTCCCAAATGGTTGATCTATGTCCATTTGCACCCTTATGTTGAGCTTGTGCTTAAAGGTTATTCATTAGACTTGGAGAAAGAGTGTTTGGAGAGTTTCTTGGCTTGGACTTGGATTACCTCTCAAGGAGAGCCTTTAAACATCAAGGTTATGGTTGTAAGCTTCCCTTCTTTCTTTAAATAATATACAACTGATGTTTCATCTTCCCAAAATATATATGTTTATGTATGTATTAGCTTGGCATTCCTTAATCAACTAAGTAGGTTATTATTGGTTTTTCTATTGGTTTTGGCATGCGTTGCTGCCTCTTGATCACTTGTGCAGGTACATAAGCACTAAAAGAATAAGGAACAAGTCTGTGACACAAGTGGTTTGAGTATCTCAACAAAGGAAATCAGAATAGCATCAAAGCGAGGTAGGTCATCTCTCTCGTTTTTCTTTTTCAATCATAATCTAGGAAGATGTCTAGTTGATTGTCACTTCAGTTGCTAGACCCACTCATTGGGCTAGAGGGATCATCTCTGTCTGAAAAGAGGATTAAACTTGTCAACAAAATGGTGACTTCACTGGGGAGCCTATGACCCTTTTCTTCTCATCATTCAGCTTGTCTTTTGACGAGATTGATCAACCATTCATTTTTAGACTTCATTGCTTGTTTATTGTCAGTGTCACTTTCTAGTAGACGTATGAAGATTGTTAATTTGAACTGTTCTTGAAGATTTTGAGTTTCTTTATTGTTTTCCTCAAACATCGTGGGTTTGACCTTGACAGTCACGATGATATCGCGGGGTTTCTAGTTATAGTAGAGATGATCACTGCTTTCCTTCTGACATGTGCCATGATTGCAGAAAATTAAGAAATTTAAGTTTTTCTTTCTTATTTTTAGTTCTATTTTCCTTCTCCTCGTGATTTACCAGTGTTCTCTTCATTGAATCTCTCATTGTCTGATTGCAATTGTCTTTTAACATTGGTTTCAGTGCGCTTGAAGTTTGATTAGCCTTTTAGGGTTCTAGGTCTTCTAGGTCAACCTTCGTCCACTGATTGGTCTTCCCATCAGAGATCAGAGATCCATTGCCTGTGCTAAAAAGTATTTGTATGTTCAGACATACTTTGCAGATCACTTTTTTGTTCTTTTGCATTAAGTTGTGTTCATTATTGGATATTGTGAAAGTTACTTAAGCTTCATTTGATGAATGATAGATTACAAATTGGTTCTCTCATTAGAATCAAAAGGAAATGTTTCCTTTGAAGTTTTTTTCTTTTTGTTTTGAAGTGAAAGTGAAAGTGATATTCTTTTCATAGTGTTCAAAACATTTTGAGTTGCATTCAAATCTGATTGATGTGAAAGATATTTTCATATTTGTTGGTTTGCTTTCATTCTCTTTTACTTTGCATTAGATTTGCATTTTTGAAAAAGCGAAAAAAAATCATCATTATATCTTAAGGAAAATTTTCTTTAAGTTTTGTTTTGGCATTGTATTTTCTTATCATATGAAAGATTAGATTTCATATTTTGCATTTAGCATTTGAATATTGTCATTGATTGATGATTTGAGTGATCTTCTTCCCTACATATATAGATTTCATTGAATTGAAGTATTTCATTTCATCATCTAGTTTTCATTTTAGGAACAGGTAACATCGTTAAGGCCTTGAAATTGAAACATAATTACAATATCAACTTTAAAATATGTCAATTAACCTAAGGAGCATTTGAAACATTAACATTCATATCTAGTGGTCTAGGTTAGAGATGTGTTCCGACGTCTTAAAAACTTAGTATCAATTGTTTTCTTTGCCATTAGACAACGCTAGCATGAACTTGTGCTCCCCGTACCATCGTGTATATAAAGGGAGACCCCCATAGGTTGCAAAATTTTATCCACAGGAAGCCTAGGTTGCTACCCTGTAAATGTGATACACCGAACACAAAATTCGGGGAGATTGCCAGCACGTGCATCAAGTCCTTGGTAAATTTATTCGCTGAGGTGTATATTGCAATTCACAGTTACTTGGTACTCCTTTTGCCTAGATTCAACTGAGCAGTCATTTGATCTTTTTTGAATCTTTAAATTTGAAAATATCATTGAGCAACTTGTCCTTTCAAGCTCGCAAAACTATTGAAAGCGACTAGATTCACCTTTTCGCCCTTTTCTCGACTCTTAAAAGATGAAAAGACAATGTTTTTGTTTCTAAAATATAACTGCCCATGATAAACATGTCGATCCCAAGAAGTTTATTCTTAGACCTAAATTGAGTAATTACCTGTTAATTTCAAGATTGTTAAGCCCTAAACAAATTTTTCTTTCCTTTTTCTATTGAGAGGAAGTCGTCGTGGTTAAACCACTGATTCCATCTCATAGTTCCACTTCCTTTTCTGATACTGAAGGGTCCTCCCAAGGAGTTCATCCAGAACATCCTCAGTCGCTTGAGGATCAAGGTTTTGAACTTGGAATTGTTCCAAGTATCCAACCTTTTTCTTCTTATCTGCCTCCATAAGATTCCTGGTCACCTCAAGAATCTGATCTACATTCCTTTGATAATCCTATTCAGACCCTTGAGAGTCCGTAGACTCCTGAAAGTACGCAAGGGTTGGTTGTCTATTCACCGAATCCATTGTTTGATCATGTTGTGATATCTCCTCAGCGTCCTTACAGTCCATACGATTGGCCTGGTATTCCTTTGGAGTTATCTCCTCGTACATATTGGGTTCCTCGCCACCAATTATTTCCATCTATCGAGTCAGAAGGTAAATTCCAGTCTCCTCTCCAGGTCATTCAGAAGTTTCCGATGCCCATACTCCTCATGTGGATGATGAGCAGGGATATGAATTCCCTTCAGAAGGCTTTCCTTATACAGAAAGAGTTCCCTCTCTCTCCTATCCTGAAACTAGTGGACCCATGTTGCCACATGGTTATACCACTCTAGCTCAGTTAGTTTCAGGCACCCCTAGTGCCTCATCATCGTATCAGAACCCCATTTGGTCTTCCAATGCTATGCCTACATCAGGTCCGTTCATTCTAAACACGATCTCTCGAACCACTGCACAAACTACAGTCACTTCAGTTCCGATTCAACCTACCATTCTGTCTCAACCTGTTTCATTATTTCAAACGACTCTTCTGGTTCAACTGATTATCTCAAGTCAGGTCTCGGTAAGTTCTTATATCCCTCCATCGAGTGGATAGACTGTGCCACCACCTAGGGGGAAATATCTGAATATTACTCTTATGTTAGGCGAAACCAATGTGAGTGGATTACAAACTCACATGGTTGGAATGAATCAACCTTTTTATGGCACTATTCCTAACCCTGCTGGTCCATTCGGGTCAAGTAACATCCAATATCAACAATCATATATGGCTCAGGTCCCATTCCAACAGGCTTATGTCCCATATGGTTCGCAAGCCTTGGTTAATCCACCTCACATTCCTTAAGTTGGACCTTTTTTTCGGCCTAGTCAATCTGTTATTCCTGGTGGATATGGATAGATCCAATTCGGGAACTATTAATACCCTTAGGGTATAACCCCAGGAACTGTTCATCTACCCTCACAACAACAAGAACAACCTTCGCAGTAGCAAGGGAAACCTTCGTAGCAGCAAGGGAAATCTTTGTAGAAGCAAGGGAAAGCATTGTAGCAGCAAGGGAAACTACTACAACAACAAGGGCAATGTTTTCCACACTCACAACAATCTTTGCAGCGACAAACTCAGTTTTTTCAGTAGTCCTCCTGACCTTTGTCCTCGCAAGGCCAACCTTTGAGGTAGCAAGGTCAATCTTTACAACAGCAAAGTTAGCCTTTGCAGCAACAAGGTCAGCCTTGGAAGCAGCAAGCTTTATATTCGTATCAACAAGGTCAGCCATTGCAAGGTCAACGTCAACCCCTGCAGCAGCAGGGTCAATCTCCTTATGTCTAGGGTCAATAGGTTCAATAACCATATAACACGTACGCCGCGTATAATTCTTATCAGCGGCCTATGGCATGACACTATCAAGCCTACCCTAGACCGAATCCTCCTTATGAGCAAGGTAACCCTCAGTGGGGACAAAACTAGATTCCATATGGACAAAATCCTCCACTGTGGGGGAAAAATCCTTACCAACAAGGATGGACTCCACAGTTTAGGTCTCCTTAAAGGCCCTATATGTCATTTAACTCACAATTGCCTTTCTTAGCTACATTGGAGCTACTCGATGTCTCAAGGCTCACAAATGATCCCATTCTTCATTCACCTCACTGGCCTCTAGTTCCAAAAAATATTCCAAGTGATTGCCCCAAATTTGAGGGAAAAGCAAAGGAGGATCCACAAGCCCACATGATGACATATCACCTTGGTGCTCCTCCAATTTGTACGTCGATGATTCTATTAGCCTTCGACTCTTTCAAAGAAATCTCACAGGTGCTGCTTCTAAGTGGTACATAAAATTGCCTCAAGGTACCTACGGTGATTTCAACTCTCTCACTATGGATTTCCTCACTCATTTCCAACTGCCAGTTCGGTATGAAACTGGCACTCATTTGCTTACGTCCCTTAAGAAAGACACCGTGACCCACATTTCTGATCATATCCATGAATGGAGACGTCGGCATCACCTCATAAAGTTTGATATTACTGATGAGTTGTTGACATAATGGTTCAAAAAATAATTTGTTAGAAAAATTTCTAAGGACATAGCCATGGGTGGATGTGTTACTGAAGAGCAAGCTATCGCATGTGCCCAGTATTTAGACTTGATCTATTCACAATCTGGCACATTGTATCAAATGTTACCTGATGCTCTGAGACCATCATCAAATCAGAAAACATCAAAGTATCCGGATACACCACCTGTTGATGGTGTGATTGGTTCAGTGTCTCAGACTTCCGTAAAAGCTTCTTCGAAGTAGAAATTTGTCTCGAACACCGGTTCCAATAATCCCTCCAAAAATTCATCCAGTCCTGGTAAAACCTCTAAGGTACATGTTGGCTAGTCTATCGCAACAACTAAGGCCTCTAAAGGTAAAAATAAGGGCAAAGGTAAGGCCAAAGCCGATGCCCCAAAAGAGGACCCTCTGAAATCCTCTGTTGATGATGCTTCTAGAAGAAAGCCGAAATATCCTTGCCTCATTTGTGAGGAGGATCATTACACTAAGGATTTTCCCTGACGATCTGAAGTTAGTTGCTTGCTAAAAGGGACTCTGATTGTCTTAAAAGAACCCTTTCCATCACAACAAACCTAGGTGGTAGACCAACCTATGTCTTCTACTTCCTAAGGTTCCCAAGTTTTCATGATGCAATATTCATCACCTATCTCTATTGCTACTCGAATTAAGGACTATCAAGCTGTGTCTAAGCAGACAATGGAGAAAGAAGCCACCGATGCTCCTTCTACTTCTACTTTGTCGAGTTTTGGTCATGTTTTAATCTGAATGCTAGAGCTACGCAACATTACAATATTGTTAAGGATTTAGCTCAGGCACCTTTGGTGTTGTCTACCTTGGAGGTTCTCCAATCTTGTCCAACGCAGCGAAAGTCATTGTTTTCTGCTATAGGTGCTATTGATCCTTCTGATTCGAGTCTGATTACTTTCGATCTAGAGAATCATGTGCCTTATCTTCCTCATCGGATTGAATTTTCTGATCAGGTCCTTATCAAAGGAAAGACGATTCATCAAATAGTTATTGATGAAGGTGCCTCTACCTGCATCATGTCAGTTTTGTGTTGGAAAGCCCTTGGCTCTCCTTCTCTTAACTAATTTCCGAACACCTTGGAAGCCTTTGATGGTAGAGGTTCACGACCATACGGTATTCTCACGAACTGTCGAATTAGAAGTATAAGTTGTAGATGACAATCTCAACTACAACCTTCTTCTCGGGTGAAGCTGGACTCACGCCATGTTTTTTATGGTGTCTTCTATGTTCCGTGTACTTCATTTTCCTCTTGAAGCAAAAATTGTCACGGTTGGTCAAATGTCCTTCTTTTCTTCTGGTTCATCGAACGTGTAGAAATTTTGAATAATATGACACTTATTCACAGAGATTATCCCGATTATACACTATTGCGGAATACATGCATAATACATAACGTCCTCTATTTTGATCATCAATTTTGCAGAATTAAAAACAATGAAACATCAATCACATGCACACATTAACACAGTATGTAACCCTGGGAAAGCATACCACTGAAAACCCCACACTATCTGTATATTATAATGATTGAGAACATGTAACAATACATAGTACAATACTCCTCACAAGTACTCAGTACTATCTCCATCTTTTACACACAAAATAGCTTAGATCTGAATCAATCACAAGTTCAAATCTCCTCCGCTACTTGCCTGCCTCCACTGCGCAATCCTAGATGAGAATGGATGATCCAAACTCATATTTTCCTTCGCTGAACCACGCAATTGTTGGGTCCCCATAATACTAGTGATTACCCCATTACTATCATAGTTATACCCCTTACTTATATTTTTGTGCCCCTATTACCCCCATGTTGTTATTTCTGTGCCCCATAGAATCCCTCTATTGTTATTTTTGTGGCTTTATATTATTATTGTTAGGTCGGCTGGATAATATTGTGACTCCTTAGACTCCTATATATAGAAAGGAGGTTTTTTCATTTGATCATCAAAGAATTGTTCATTTATGTAATGTAAAGGAGGTTGCCCCCTCGAAGAGGCTAAATTCTAAGGCGTTTATCTATCTTTTCTATCTTTTCTTGAGCTGGTTTCATAACATTTGGTATCAGAGCTTTGGATTCTAGGGTTTCGCTGCTCCAAACAGGTCATCGTGGCATTTTCGCTATAAATTTTTTCTGTGACGTTTCAGAAGTCACAAAAAAAACTCATTTGAGAAGAAATCGCGCTGAACCTTGGGTCCGAATTTCAGAGCTTTTCGCACGATATTTGCGGAGATATGATCTGAGGAAGTTGGTCTTTTTGCAGACTCCTGAATTACATTCAAAACAGGTGACCTGGGGAAAATCGTCATAACTTTCTCTCTGGGGATCGGATTGAAATTTCATAAGAAGGTACAGAAAGAGGATGGACTGTAGTTTCTTGTATGAGTTTTTTAGATTCAAAGGTTGAAACAGTGACTCGTGTCACGTCGTACAAGTTTGCTCTACTGAACTAGTCTAAAAGCAAGTCACTGTGGGAGATTTCACATAACTCTTCCTTGGAGAATCCAATTTGGGTCAGACTTGTGGCATTGGAAAGAGGACGCAGAAGGCTACGACAGATCACAATTTCAGAACTGTATGATCTAAAATTACAGAGATACATCAGATTCAATATCAGGCTTCTATAAAGTGAAAAAAGGTGTGTAGTTTTTTTTTTAATTTTTGTGTAAGCTTGGTTTAACAGAATTCAAAGGGCATAGTAAAGCATTATTATCGGTAACTGATGCCCCGAGGAAAGAAAATGCAAACACCTAGTAAGGAACCTGAAAACTCTAGCATGACTCATGAAGAAGAGGAAGAAATGCTACATGATATATCAAAATTACAAGAACAAGTGCAACAAATGTCACGCTCACAAAAGCTAACAAAAGCTAAGATAAGTGGTGTGGAATCTAAGATAAATGGCGTGGAATCTAAGATGGATGATTCGAAGATAGATTTGAAGAGAGACATGGCAGATTTGAAGACAAATTTGAAGACAAACATGGCAGATTTGAAGACAGATTTGACAAATTTTCTACAAGAAATACTTACTAATGGTGAAAAGGTTGTAAAGGAAACTCATGATGTGAACAAAAGTAATGTTAATCATGATTCCATAGACGCTAATGTTGGATCGAAGACCCACCATATTCCAAAAATCGATATGAGGAAGTTTGATGGCAAGGATCCCGCCACATGGATATTACAGATGGAGTAGTTCTTCGATCTCAATAATGTGCAAAATACACAAAAGGTACGTATGGCAACTGTATATTTGGAACAAAATCAGTTTGTATGGTATCAATGGCTTTGCTCTCGTAAAAAATTTATCACTTGGGCAATTTTTACGGAAGAATTGATAGCACATTATGAAGATACAAAAAGCAACACTTTTTTTAGCCAATTGATAAGTCTCAAACAAAAGGGTTCAGTAATGGAGCACATTGAGGAGTTCCAAAAATTGAACATAAGGGTAAAAGATATTCCAGAGGAGCATAGGATTGATGTGTTCATAGGGTATTTAAAGGATAATATCCAACATGATGTTCGCCTTTGGGAACCTGATTCATTAGAGAAGGCATTCAGGTTAGCAAGAAAAATGGAAAGCAAAATTATGGCAACCAGGAAGCATACCACCCACAACTATAAAGATGGAAGTGTTGTTGCCCCTAGTCTTCCACAACCTATAAGGTTGACACCACAAAAATTGGAAGAAAAAAGAGCAAAAGGGCTTTGTTATAGTTGTGATAGCAAATACACTAAAGGTCATAAGTGTGCCGAGAAGAAATTATTCTACATAGATTGTGAAGAGGAAGAAGAAAAGGAACAAGAAAGGTCAAAAGAAGAAGATATACTCCAGGAACAAAGCCTAGTTGAAGAACAAATGAATCCGACCATATCTTGTAATGCATTGGTGGGAATTACCACTCCTCAAACCATCAAGATAGAAGGACAAATCAAGAAGAAAAAGGTAATAGTGTTGATTGATTCAGGAAGCACCCACAATTTTATTCATTGTAGGGTAGAAAAAGAATTGAATTGCTTCCTATATCCAGCACCAGAGTGTCAAGTGATGATTGCAAATGGAGGAACAATAAATTTCTCTGGAAGGTGCCATAATATCAAGCTATCCATGGGAGAATATGTATTAACTAGACCAATACTTTCCATTCCAATGGGAGGTGCTGATGTTGTACTAGGAGTCCAATGGCTACAATCCTTGGGTACAATAGCTTTTAATTTTCAAGAAATTTTCATCAAATTTTCTACGGAAGGAAAGGAGGTTGAATTAAGGGGTATTGTAGGGAAACCAGGAAAGATAATAAGCTCTAATGGTATGACAAAGCTTCTAAAAAAGGAGCAAAGAGGTGTAATTGTACAATTATGTTCGATAGATGTTTCCACATCGGAATCATCTATTTCTCCAGATCTCCAAAAAGTCCTGGACAATCATTCCAAGGTATTTGAGACTCCCAAAGGTCTCCCACCTATGTGTGATCATGATCATGCTATTCATCTGATTCCAGGAAGTGTTCCTCCAAACATCAGGCCGTACAGATATCCCTATGTCCAAAAAAGTGAAATTGAACGTATGGTTGCAGAAATGCTAGAGGCTGGTATAATTCAACCAAGTCAAAGTTCTTTCTCTGCTCCAGTAGTATTGGTGCACAAGAAGGATGGATCATGGCGCATGTGTCCGGATTATAGGGAGTTCAACAAGCTCACTATTAAAGATAAGTTCCCCATTCCTGTCATTGATGAATTATTGGATGAATTGCATGGATCAATTTACTTCACCAAGTTGGATATTCGTTCGGGATATCATCAAATCATAATGAAGATTGAAGACATTCCGAAAATTGCATTTAGACCTCATGAGGGTCATTATGAATTTTTGGTCATGCCTTTTGGCCTTACTAATGCACCTTCAACATTTCAAGGTTTGATGAATTCAATTTTCAAACCATTCCTTAGAAAATTTGTGTTAGTATTTTTTGATGATATACTAATCTACAACAAGTCTTGGAAGGATCATGTTGAACATGTTGACAGGGTGTTACAACTATTGGAGGAGAAACAATTATATGCAAAAAGATCCAAATGTTTCTTTGGAGTCCAGGAGGTGGAATATTTGGGTCATATTGTATCTCATGAAGGAGTTAAGGTAGACCCTAGCAAAATTAAAGCCATTAAGGAATGGAAAATCCCCACATCCATAAAGCATCTGCGAGGATTTCTTGGGTTAACAGGGTATTATCGCAAGTTTGTTAAGAATTATGGGAGAATAGCAGCACCTCTAACAACATTATTGAAGAAAGATGCATTTTCATGGACTCCGAAAGCAACAAAGGCCTTTGAACATCTTAAAGAGGCAATGTGCCAAGCACCGGTCTTAGCTACACCGGACTTCACAAAAACCTTTATTGTGGAATGTGATGCTTCAGGAAATGGAATTGGTGCTGTTCTAATGCAAGATGAAAGACCCATTGCTTTTGAATGTCATCCAATCAAGGGAAAGTTTTTAAGCAAAGCTATTTATGAGAAGGAAATGTTGGCAATACTCCATGCACTTAAGAAATGGCGACCCTACCTAATGGGAAGACACTTCAAGGTAAAAACGGATCATGATAGCCTTAAATACTTTTTAGAACAAAGATTATCCTCTGAAGAGCAACAAAAGTGGGTCACAAAAATGTTGGGTTATGACTTTGAAATCATCTACAAAAAAGGGAAGCAAAATGTGGTGGCAGATGCACTCTCAAGAAAGGATGAGGATGTGGAAGCATTGTTGTGCGCCATTTCTATTATCCAACCAGATTGGATAAACGAAGCAAGGGAGGAATGGAAAAATGATGAAGAAGTGTGGGCACTTATTCGAAAGCTACAACAAGATTCCAATATGTCTGATACATTTAGCTGGAAAAATGATTCATTATGGTACAAAGATCGCTTATACCTCTGTAAGAATTCCCAACTAAAACAAAAGATTCTTATGGAATTGCACACTTCTCCCTTAGGAGGGCACTCGGGATTTTTAAAAACTTACCACAGGGTTAAGAAGGAATTTTTTTGGGATGGCCTTAAATAAGATATTCAAAAGTTTGTGGCAGAATGTTTGGTTTGCCAACAAAATAAAGTTGAAACAATTAAGACACCGGGTCTATTACAATCTTTATCCATTCCAAGCCAATGTTGGGAGGAGGTTTCAATGGATTTTATCACAGGTTTACCCAAGTCTGAGGGAAAGAGTGTCATCATGGTGGTAGTTGACAGAATTACCAAGTATGCACATTTTTGTGCATTATCACATCCATTTAAAGCCAGTACAGTTTCTACTGCATTTATGGAAACAATTCAAAAGCTACATGGAAACCCAAAGATTATTGTAAGTGACAGAGATCCCATTTTCACTGGAAATTTTTGGACAGAATTATTTTCTTGTCTTGGTACTCAGTTAGCTCATAGCTCATCTTATCATCCTCAATCTGATGGGAAAACTGAGATAGTAAACAAATGTTTGGAAGGATATCTTCGTTGCTTTGTATCTGATAAACAGACACAATGGGTCAAATGGTTGCCTTTGGCTGAATGGTGGTATAACACTTCCTTCCATACAAAAACAAAAATGACCCCATTTATGGCACTTTATGGGTATCAACCACCATCCATCACATCATATTTAAGAGAAAATTCTAAGGTTCAGGCAGTGGAACATCACATCGAACATCAACAACAAGTCCTCCAACTCTTAAAGGATAACCTCGTGTTGGCACAAAATAGAATGAAACAACAGGCATATCAACATCGCAGTGAAAGAAGTTTTGATGTAGGTGATTGGGTTTTCCTACGGCTACAACCATATAAGCAAATGTCCCTAAAGCAAGCTAATAAGGATAATAAATTATCACCAAAGTATTATGGTCCATACAAAGTGTTGCAAAAGATTGGTACTATGGCATACAAATTAGAGCTTCCTGCAGCTTCTCGATTGCACCCAGTTTTCCATGTTTCATGTTTAAAGAAGGTTATAGGCGACAAGCTCCCAGTGCAAACAATATTGCTAGAACTTGATGAGGAAGGAAAAATTATATTGGAACCAGAAGCAGTCACAGAAACAAGAACTCGACAGCTACAAAATTGATCAATTTCAGAGTATCTTATTAAGTGGAAGAACTTATCCGCTGAAGATTCCACATGGGAGGATGAGAATTTTATGCAGAGGTATCCAGAACTACTCAAGCGTTGAGGACAACACTTTTTTGAAGGAGAGGGGCATGTTGGGTCCCTATAATACTAGTGATTACCCCATTACTATTATAGTTATACCCCTTATTTATATTGTTGTGCCCCTATTACCCCCATGTTGTTATTTCTGTGCCCCATAGAATCCCTCTATTGTTATTTTTGTGGCTTTATATTATTATTGTTAGGTCGGCTGGATTATATCGTGACTCCTTAGACTCCTATATATAGAAAGGAGGTTTTGTCATTTGATCATCAAAGAATTGTTCATTTATGTAATGTAAAGGAGGTTGCCCCCTCGAAGAGGCTGAATTCTAAGGCGTTGATCTATATTTTCTATCTTTTCTTGAGCTGGTTTCTATCTTTTCTCAACTACAACCTTCTTCTCGGGTGAAGCTGGACTCACGCCATGTTTTCTATGGTGTCTTCTATGTTCCGCGTACTTCGTTTTCCTCTTGAAGAAAAAATTGTCACGGTTGATCAAATGTCCTTCTTTTCTTCTTGTTCATCGAACGTGTAGAAATTTTGAATAATATGACACTTATTCACAGAGATTATCCCGATTATACACTATTGCGGAATACATGCATAATACATAACCTCCTTTATGTTGATCATCAATTTTGCAGAATTAAAAACAATGAAACATCAATCACATGCACACATTAACACAGTATGTATGTTACAGGGAAAAGTGTCTATATAGAACTGCTCTATCCCACTAAGGTGTGACAGCTGCCTTAGAAACAAGCAGAGAAAAACTACTTATGTTTCTTCCTTTATGAATTATAGATAGAGAGGAACAGAAAGACCAACCTCTGTCTTGCGCTAATCCCTTGATTCGATCCCTCTCTTCTTTGATAGTCCTCAGCTACCTGCTCCCTTGCACGCCCAGCTTCACAAAGTACCTGTAAGATCACAGAAGCATAGCACTATACAAAGACATGGATCTATAATCATAAACAATCTAGGATCAGATGTAAATTGACCATACAAATGTAATAAGCATCAATGATACAAAAGCATGGAGGAAAACTCAAATAGCTTTTATTGATA
This sequence comes from Pinus tabuliformis, assembly GCA_031772625.1. NCBI lineage: Eukaryota > Viridiplantae > Streptophyta > Pinopsida > Pinales > Pinaceae > Pinus > Pinus tabuliformis. The sequence continues at coordinate 773,812,355 of CM062805.1, forward strand.
AACAAGAAAAGAGCCAGGAGGAGTTACAACCAGTTGTTCCGACCCAGCATCAACCTCCCAGCAAAGAATCCCCTCTTTACCTAAAACAAAGCTTAGATCACCCAACAATCTGATGTTTGTCTCAAGAAACCAACAACAATTCCTTACAATATGCAAAATTCCAGCCTCTGGATCTCTGGGATGAGGGATCCATATATAGATATCTGTAAGGGGGATGAGTCAGCTTGTGATTTGATTAGTGTCTTCTCTCTGATAGTTCTTGCTTCCACTTGGAGACTGATGGCCTCTTACTCATCCTTGGTCGAATTCAGTGAGGCAAGTGTCACAGGAGAAGATTCTGGAAGCTTCCATTGCCTCTCCACCTCGCGGAATGACACTGCCATTTGTAATTTCTCGCCCATCGCACCCCACATAAGGGACTTTTGAAATGAAACGCACCCTCACAGTGTATTTAGGTGAGATGCAACGCACTTAGCCAGTGGAGCAGCTGCAATGATCTTGTTTTGACCAATTCTGAGCAGTTTCTCATGGAGAACTTCCGGGAGAAGCTGTAATCTGTTGACCTTGTTCGTTTAGGGGTTAGAACAACACTTTTAGGGACTTAGGAGCCCTTGGTTTATGGACATTTCATGCTTGGGGTTGTAGGTCCCAAAAATGTCTATAACAGTTGCCCCCTAAAGTATGAGGCCGTTAATCTTTTGGTGTCGGGTGAAATGCTTTATTATGAGGATCCGAAGTTCTTTCAATGCTGGGAGGAGACCTGTAATAAGATACAATACAATAAATTATCTTCATACTATTTTCATGATCTAGCTGAGGCGGGCATTCCCATGCTCAGCTTTATAAATTCATTTTAATGTACATAGGACAGACAATCGTCTGAGTGTAGACTGATGATTCTGATAGAGCCATCATCCTTTTGAGTGGATGATTATCTGTGCAGCAATGATGTACATGTAATGTCTTTATTTCCCTGAATATATCGCAGCCCGGATGGATGAAACTAGATCCGGGGTCTTCAATCTCGTCCGATCTTCACTCGAAGTACAAGTCAATCCATGTGAGAAATGTTCTGAAGTCGAACATGGAAAGACATCGCTTGATTACCAGTCACTGATGTAAACTGTTAACAAGCGCGAGAGGAATCACCAATAATGATAATGACCCTCAAGGTACTGCAGTACAATTTACGTGGTGTGAATAAAGGACTTGGCGTCGAACACCACGCAAAATCTTTCAGTCGAAGGCCATTGATGTAAACCTGTCACCGGAAGTGAGAAACTTGCCATTGAGGCATGCAAGCTTCAAAGTACTGAATGGGGTGTTCCTAGATCAACTTCTTGGATAATGAGCTGATGTCGACAAGAAGTGATCCATCACAGGAGGGCCTTAATGAATCCCACATCAATGACACGGAACGGAGCAAATGATTTTAATGGAGGTGAAAACGATCTGGTGATATAAGGTTCAGGGTGGCGGTCATGAAAGAATGGAGTATAATGTATGGTAGTGGGTGAGACACAAGTGAATTCTCTGAATGACTTCTCTTGAACATATCGGCGACACTGATGTGATGGATTGGTAGCATTAACCCCAAATGTGGATGGTATGGCGTGACCATGGTGATGTGACCGGTGAATGAAACAACCCAACCCGACTCGGATACGGAGTGGAAGTGTCATGTTCAAGAGCGACTTGCTACCAACAAAGTTTCTTTAAGTTTTCTTCCCAATTTTTCCCCAGTCATTGCTGACCAATACCTCTTTATTTTTGTCAAGCTTGAGGAGGATAACATATGCTTGTTCTATAATTTTCCCTTCGGGCAAACCCATCGCTATGTTTTAACGAGCCTAGCGATAGTGAAACTCGTTCTCGTCTATAGACAAGTTTGTCGCTATTAATCTTTTTAACGAGTTTAATGACAAAGATAACTCGGTCCTTTTCAATTTTAGAGAGTCTGAAAAGGAACATAAAGGTAACTCCAAAATTCCTTTTTCGTCATCTAATCCCTTAAGTCCGAAAAAGTATAAAACAATACAGAAGGGATGAATTTTCGATACTTTTAACGAGCCGAACAAAACAAGCGCTCAATCTTTTTGTCTAATAATCCCTCAGGTCCAAAAAGATTAAAATCTAGAGGAGGGATAGCACTTCTTGTCCCTTTAACGAGCTGGAGAGGCCAATGGCTCAGCAATCTTTTCATATTTTATGAGTCAGTTGAAAAGAGCTTAAAGGAGACTCGTCTTTTGAGGAACGAGTGATAAAATGGGTAGCAGCTGATTCCAGGTAAGGTTTGGAATTTTCCAATCATGGCAGTGTCACAAGGATGGCTAGTGAAATCACTCTTCGCAGCTGTTCCTCAAAATGGGTAAACAATCAAATGGAGGTGAATGATCGGCCAATGAAAAAGTGGAGGTGACGGTGCAAATACGACCAAGGCTTTAATGGCTGAAGTACTACATTCACGATGGTTATTTACCAGGGAATAGTTCATTTTTTAACGAGCTTAAACACAGGTGGAAACATTTGCTCATGTCTTATGTTTATTTTTTAACGAGCTTGAACTATGTGCTAAAACTGCTCGATTGAATGGTCCCATTTTGATTTTACCATAAATAGCTTTGTTCTTTCAAAGATTGTATTGTATTTTCAACTGATTCATCAAACTAGTTAGAAATGAACAATCCAGTTACAGTAAACGCACTGCGGAACTGTGGCTTGCTGAAGTTTTTCCGCATTTCTAGCATGAGACAACAGATCAACTTACTGCAGTATTTGCTCGATGCTTGGGATCCTACCAACCAGGTTTTCCAGATCAGGGGCAAATATATCCCCTTGACTGTAGTAGACATCTATTTCTTGACTGGCTTGTCGAGGCGAGGTGCCCCCATCTCTTTATCAGGTTCAGCCCGAGGAGGCGACTCTGTGAGAGATTATGTTCACCAGTATTGCAGAGAAGGATCTCAACCGAGTAAAGACGGCAAGATCATCATCCGTGATGTCATTGACAGGTCCCTCAGGACTCTTCTGTTTACTTTTGGTAGGATGGCCGGTGGTGCGGCTCTTCATGTAGCCAACCAATCTTATATGCATTATGCCTTTGCCTTGGAGAAGATACCACTAATGCAGCCGCAATATATTGCACTCGATTTACCTTCACCTACTGAACCACGTATGCAGAGATGGGTTGACCATATGTCTAGGCATGTTGGTCAGTCTCAAATTTCATTTTCTGATACCTTCTTCAGGTGGTTTGATCGTCAGGAGATGGTTTATTTCGAGTATCCATATGCTGGCATGGACTTCCGGGGTGATCCAGATTTAGAACTGCCGGATGGTGAACAGTGGGGCGCCATTGGTAAAATCTCTGACCATATTCCTGTTTATCGTTTTTTCATTTATAATGTTCTTGTGCTTTATTCTATCAAGACTTTAATCAAACTCATGTGTACATGCAGATGTTGGTCCTGTTTGTCCAGTAGTTCGCTTGAGAGTTCCAGCTGCCGCCCCAGCAGGAGAGGCTGTCAGAAGGGCTATCCTTCGTGACCTCGATGTGGCCGAGACTCTCACAGCGTTACAGGAGCAGGTTGAGGGCCTCACTCTTGGTATTCCATATGTGAGGACCGACGAGCTACCTTTGAGGCTACAGCGGCATACTACTGGTGTGCCAAGACGATGGACTCGTCTCTTACGCATGATCGCACAGGCTGTGACTTGCTATCACGAGCATCATTAGACTAGGGTGCCCCCTAGCATTTTGAGTTTTTGGGTCACTTGACCGATTTTGTCTTGGTTACAGAACATTATGTGTAAACCATAAACAGTTATATATATATTTTTGATTTTCGGAGTTTTATTTTGGTTAAGTTACATGATCCAAATGCAAACATTGATGATATGTTTCTTTTTATAAATGTTGCAAATGTCTATCTAACACATAATTTGCTAATGAGTCAGTTAATGTGTTTAAGTTTCTGGAAATGTGTTGATATTGAATAAAATCAAATTGTCTTTCCAAAATATTAACCCTTAGGAACATGCGATAAATAGCTGGGTTTCGGACGGAATATATACCATTGAGTTGTAGTATTACGAGTTGTGAGTCTAGCCTGACAATTAGTCGGTGTATACCATGTGTGATGGCATCAGAGAGAATTTCTATCAACGCGCTATATTCAGCGATGTTATTTGTTGATCGACCAATACATACCCCTCTGAATCTTACTAACTCGCCGCTTGGATCAAAAATAGCCCAGGCTGCGGAAGATAGGTTCCGCGAACTACGACTCGCTCCGTCGGCATATCCAACACATGATTCCAATAGGTTTTACATCTGCAACAAATGTAAAAAGTGGATTACTTAACCAAAATAAACACTTTAGCGAAAACAAAAACATAACAAAAGCATACAGGTTACCATTATGCATAGTAACGCTTGAGGTACAACCCATTACGAGGTTGCGCCAGTGGAATTCCGTCATAATCCATTAACTCGTAGGCTCCTTTTGCTAACACTCGTTTAACAATATAGGGGCCCATCCATAAAGACTTAAATTTACCTGCTCCTAATTTATTGGATTCTTGGTCGTAAAGCAAGACCAAGTCACCTTCTGAGAAGACACGGGGTTTGACATTTTTGTCGAACTGCGCCTTGACTCGTTTCTTATGGGCTTCATTAGCCAAAGCGGCATCACGACAAGTTTCATCCAATTGGATTAATTCCAAGAAACGAGCTTCTTCTTCTGAAGTTCCGGGGAGGAGATCAATTGCGAGTTTGAGAGACGAGATTTCACACTGGATTGGTAAGACTGCTTCCAGGCCATATACCAGTTGGAAAGGTGTAAACCCGGTTGCATTCCTTACTGATGTTCGGTAGGCCCACAAAGCTGAGTACAATATTAGGTTCCACCCTCTTTTGTGAACTCCAATCATCCTTTGCAGCATGCGCTTTAGGACCTTGTTGATTGCTTCAACTTGTCCGTTGGCTTGCGGATAATATGGAGTAGAGCTGTCGTGAGACAACCCTAGTTTGGCAGCTAATTCGACCATCATGTGATTGCGAAAATGCGATCCATGATCTGTGACTATAGCCTTTGGTACGCCGAATCTGGCGACTACATGATTGAAAAAGAAGAGGGCAGCTATTTCACCAGTATTATCTAATGTAGGCATCGCCTCGGCCCATTTGGTAAAATAGTCAACTGCGACTATGATATACCCATGCCCCCCGGTCGAGGTGGGGTTACATGTCATGAAATCGATGCCCCATTTGGTGAACGGCCCAACAGCCACTATTGGCTACAGAGGTGTGGGTGGTCTTCTGGTTTTGCTATCGAAAATTTGACAACCATGGCAACTTCTGACTGCGGTTATGCAATCTTTGAACATTGTTGGCCAGAAGTATCCTGCTCGTAAGATTTTTTGCGCTGTAGCATATCCAGACTGATGCCCCCCACACGCGCCTGAATGACAATCATTCGGGACTTTTTCGGCCTCCTCATGGGTGAGGCACCTTCTCAGAACTGTATCGATACCACGACGGTAACCATGTAGTCTTTTTCTTGGTATCGAATACGTTTTTGTTCGAAGTGGGAGGTGTTTGGCCTGTATTTTTGGGTTTGGAGATAAATTATTATATCCCCATACCACTCATTGCTTGAAGATATCAGAAACAAATTTTCGTCCACGATTGTTTCTTCGGATGTTTCATCGTTGGACGACGATGGGAGATCGCATAATAATTCTGCGAAAACTAGAGCTTTCTTCGACTTGGATTTTACAAATTCCAGATCAAACTCTTGTAGGATTGCTATCCATTTTGAATATTTGCCCCCTAGCAACTGTCGCAACAATATATAAGTCATGGGGTTGCAATCTGACAGAATGGTAGTTTTCCGAAAGAGGACATAGTGTCGAAATCTCTGTATCGCTTGAACAGCTGCAAGTGCTAGCTTTTCAACGTAAGAATATTTACTTTCTGTATCATTTAATTTTTTACTTAAATAATATATAGGATGTTCAATTCCATCGACTTCTTGAACTAAAACCATTGGATGGTCGTATCCGCTGCATCCAGATACAGGTTAAAATCTTTTTGATAATCAGGAGCGTACATTAATGATGCTTTCATTAGTGATTCTTTTAAAGCATCAAAGGAAGCTTGCGCAACCTGGTCCCAGACAAAGGGAACTTCCTTTTTCAAAAGACACGTATAACCTTTAGCAAGTTCAGCGTAATTTGGAATGAACCTCCTCAGAAAGTTCGCTTTCCCTTGGAGTTTATGAATCTGAAGCAAATTCGAAGGTGGAGGAAAATTTATGATTGCCTGGACCTTACATGGGTCGAGATAAATCCCGTCCTTCGAGACTACAAAGCCAAGCAAACGACCAGAACTAATGCAAAATACACATTTGTGTGGATTGAGTCGTATCTTGTAGTGTCGGCAACGTAGAAATATCGCTCTTAAATGCTGCGGGTGATCAGTCCGCTTTCGCGAATGAGCCGGAAGGTCATCGAGGTATGGTTGAACGATGTTTTTGGTTTCATGGAAGGCATAATTCATTGCCCTCTGAAATGTCGCCCCTGCGTTCTTCAAACCAAAGGGTAATTTTCGATATGCGAATGTGCCCCACGGACAAATAAATGCAGTCTTTGACTGGTCCTGTGGGCGGATATTTATTTGATTATACCCGGAGAATCCATCCATGAATGAAAAGATTTCGCATCCGGCGCATTCATCAATTATCTGGTCAATGAAGGGTGTAGGGTAGTTTTCTTTTGGACAAGCCTGATTTACATCCCTATAATCGACGCACACTTTAATTGTTCCTTGTTTTTTCATAACAGGGACAATATTCGATACCCAATCGGTTAGAGGAACCAGGGAGATGAAACCAGCATGGAGAAGTTTTTCAACTTCTGCCTTAATGGCAGTGACTTTCTTGGGGTGCACCTGCCTTAGCCGTTGTCGTACTGGTTTGACATCTGGATACATCTTAATTTCGTGTTCAACGATACTCGAGTCAATGCCTGGAATTTCACTGTATGACCAAGCAAAGACATCTCTGAATTCGCGAAAAAGAGCGTTATATATTTCCAGTTCTGAAGGAGAACAACATTTGCCAACATAAATATTCTCTACAACATCTGTCTTGGTTGAGATATTTATGGCGATAGTCTCTTCAATATTGGACAAGTTTCGCTCGGAATCCACCATGTTTACAGTATTTGATAGGAAATCAAATACTGAATGATGATAAAGGTCATTTTGAGTATCTTCTCCATAATCCGGAAGAAGGGAATGATGGTGGGAATCATTCCATGGTGCTCCTTCAATTACCATTGATTGGACAATTCCTTCATCGATGACATGCACTTGCGACCAAGGATCTGAAGGGGTACCATATTCTTTAGACCTATCTATCCAAACGCTTGATGAGCATTGATTTGGGTTTGCCTCCCATGCTAGGAACATTGATTGCTACAATATTTCTGTTGGGCTTGGGGGCAAAACCATTGCATGATCCATGTCGATATCGTTTTCTGAGATCTTTTTAGAAGATATCATATTGCAGGTTCCTATCGACGCCACTTCCGCCAGGTTGATTGGAGGTGGAAGGGCGAAAGTTCCCATTAGTATAGGATCTTTTAGTAGGCCTACTCCAATATTTTGAAGCGAATGGGGGCTTCCATGGATCATGGGAATGCTTCCTGTAACTTGAGAACCATTGGGGAGGAAGTTTTGTTGATCGACGATTGTAATCCCTCCTTGAAAGGGAAAAGAAATCTTCCTAAAATAGGTCGACACAACAGCAGCCATAGCATATATCCATGGTCTTCCTAGTAGGATGTTGTAATCAAGATTTCCATCGATTACCTTAACATCTATTTCTACTGTTTTACCTCCTAGTTCAACTATCAAGTTACTTAGAATACCATATGGGGTATATGTCCTTCCGTCGAATGCTTTTAATGTCGTCGAAGATCGTGACAAGGTTGGAGATCCTAAAGTTTTCCAGCAACTCATCGACATAATGCATGTAGATGCCCCCTCATCAATAATTGTTCGATGAACAGTTTTGTTGAGGGCTTTCACTTGAACAAGGAAAGCTAGTTGAGCTGGTAATTGAGGATCGTATCCTTTATGATCGAAGGATACAAGATTGGAATCCTTTGGGCCTATCCCACCAATGGCTGATAATAAAGCTTGCCTTTGGGATGGGCAATTCTGTAGTACTTCAAGAGTCGACATAGCGGATGGCGATTGGGCCAAATATTCCACTATATTATAATGTTGTGCCGCTCTAGCGCGGGGATTAAATGTCGACTTGTGTACTACTCCCTTTGGCGGGTTTATTGTCAATTCAAGAATGATGGGTGGTGCAACTTCTGTCGAAGTTGTTGTCGAACTACTAGGTTGATATTTATCCTTGTTGTTCGATAGCTGTGGATTCCCATAATCTTTGCTCCTTGTCGATATCAAAGCATCATTTTGTTGTTTTGAAACTGACAACATTAGCACTTGAGACGGGGAAGCATTTCCACTTTCAACCAGATTTGTTCCTAGATTTGGAAACGGATCAGTTAACACTGCGGAGGTTTTCGAATTCTTGAAGAATTTCTTAAGCTCAGCCCTGTGTGGACAATTTACGGTCCAATGATCTTCATCGCATATGAGGCATGGATTTTTTTGTTTCCTAACTCCAGGAGGGTTTGAAGATGATTTTTCAGGTGATGATTCCTCCTGTTTCTTCTTCTTCCCTTTGCCTTTTTTCTTGCTCCCTGGTTGTTTGGTTTCTTTGCCTTTATCTGTTGATACGGCATTTACTTCCGAAGCAAGAAGTTCATCTTTTGCATTTTGACTTGAAATCTTACGAGCCTTTTTGGATGTAGCCTTTGTCGATTTCGTGTCTGTTGCGCCAATCACGCCATCGCCGGCATGAGAGTCATTGTTCGATTTAGGAGGAGGAGGAATTGAGAATTCTGGTCTAGGAGCGTCAGGTATTTTATCGTAGAGCGTGCCGGACTGAGTGTAAATCTAGTCCAGATATTGCGCACGAGCGATAACTTGCTCTTCTGTTACGACTCCCCCCTTTGCCACATCTTCCGTGATGGAAGGTAGTAATGACTTGATAAACCATTTAGCTAAGAGCTGATCGGGGACATATGTTTTTACCATTCTACGACGATGTCGCCACTCATGTATATAATCAGATATGTGAGTGGCCGTTGTCTGTTTGAAATTGGTAAGAAGTTCTGTTCCCATTTCGTACCTTATTGGTAACTGAAAATGGGTTAAAAAGGTTGTGGCTAAGGTACTAAAGTTGTCGAACGAAGCTCTAGGCAATTCGATGTACCATTTTGCCGCAGGACCCGTTAACGTCCTCTGAAAGAGGCGAAGTCTTATCGAATCATCATTTAGGGTGTTTGATGAACACCATAGATGAAAGGTCATCACGTGATTCGATGGATCTTCACCCGGATTTCCATTAAATTTAGGAATATCTGATGGAAGTTTATGCGGAATCGCCAGCCACCAAGGGGCGTAAGCGATTGGATCGTTTGTTAACCTATTTAAATCAGGTAACTCTAAACTTGCCACAAAGGGTAACTGCTAATTCAGGTTAGGTGAAGCATACCCAAGATAAGATGGGATTGCCTGAGAAGTTGGTCTTTGCATACCGGCATAATGCATTTGATGCTGGTATGTTTGGTAAGGTTGGTGGGCATGACCATTGTAAAATGGTTGATTTTGACCGTTTTGAATGTACGACTGTCCACTATTAGAAAAGATTTGTTGCTCAGAACCTTGGTATACTTGTTCGAATTGCGGTTGTTGGTATTGCACCAGCCATGGTTGTGAAGCCATGTGTTGTTGCCCGATACTAACAGTTTGACCAAGATGAGGGGTAATTGTACCCATCTGAACCTGTGTCGTTCCACCGGTCGATGATTGTGGTTGAGTCGCAGGGTCAAGGGGCTGTTGCATTACAACCTGAGAAACCTAAGGTTGGCATACAACAAGCAGCGCTTGAATTTGCGACACTGTCACAATAGCTGGTGTAGTTGGGATATTTGACATAGGTAAGCATTGTTGCATCGAATATACAACTCTTGGTTGTTGAGGTAGTATTGGTACCCAACCGCTTGAGGTAATTCCAGTATAACTTGAATGTTGTTGTGAACTCCCGTATGGATATCCTCCCAGAGGGGATAATGAAAGGGAATACTGCCCCCCATACGGTGGTAATCCAGAACTCAAGGGAATTGTTTGCCCTTGGGGGCCGAACTGCCCAAATTGACCTCCAAATGGATCAATTTGTTGAGACTCAACATAAGAGTTTCCGGATATTATTCCGGATAAACAAACAGGAACAGACCATAGTGTCGAAATAGCCCCTGAGTGGGCTCCTTCTAGCGGTTGAGAGCTAGTCGGGACAGATGGTATATCGGGGAACATTGTCGGAGTGATAGCAGGGAGTTCTGCCGTTACTGTGTCAGACGACACAATCCTAGATGTTGACGGTTGTTCAGACATTTGTAGTCTATCCAAAAGATTACCTAGTGATTCTACAGGAGCTTCCGTTGGTGGTAGACTAACTTCTAATGAAGAAGGATATAGAGTGATCCCGACTCCAAATTGCGATGGAGTACTTGTTGGAGGATCTTCTACAATTTCTTCTATGGCAATCAGACCAGGCGGAAGGGGAAGACCGTCAGGTCCTTAGAATATTTCTGGTGCCGAAGAAGGTATGGAATCGGCAGCGACAGATGTTTGAAGAGCAAGACTCTTCGAACCGGTTGTAGATGGAACTAGTTCGGTAACACAAGTGTTTACTCTCAAACTAGGATCAGTATCACTGTCCTTCTATGGCTGTTGAACTTCTTCTGTAGAGGCAGGGATTCCAGAAATTTTTGGAGTAACCGGAGTCTCTGATGTCGTTGGAACACTTGTTCTAACTTTAATAGGAGATTTGGAACCGGTTAAACGAGTTCTCTTTGTCCGTACTGGCTTTGATTCCGGAGACAAAGACGGTTGACTCGTAAGCCTCCGCGAACGACGGGGTTTCAATTGACTTTCTTCCACGATTACGGATTACTCGATCAACTAAAATAAAGGGGAAGTATGTTTCCGAATTAAATGAATTTTAGACGCTTTGACACAACTTGTTTTTTCAGTTTTTAAGAGTCAAGGAAAAACAAAAGATGACTCTAGTCTCCTTCGATTTTTAATGAGCCTGAAGTGACAAGTGCTCAGATGGACCTTTTCTGTTAAGGAATCTGAAAAGGAATGAAAGGGACTGCTCTGGAAATCTAGGTAGAGGGAGTACCAAACCAATCGCAAAACTGCAGAATACTTTTTACGGTACGGCAGTCAATCTTCCCGAATGTTGTGTTCAGTGCATTGTGATCGATAGGGTAGCAAACACGGCTTCCTATGGATAAAGGATTAAGCCTATTGGGGTCTCCCAAAATATACTCGACGGTACGTGGGAGCACAAGTCCGTACTGTCACTTATCGTCTCAAAGTGGAGGAATCACCCAACCATCAGTGAGAACAACAGTTACCAGGCTTTACGACGCTGGAATACGTTTCTAGCCTAGACTTCTAAATGTTGTGCGTTAAGTTCCAAAGCGTTGTTAGATTCATTGAATTTATTTTAAGTTGATCTTGTTTATGAAGTTTGCCTTTTGGGTTCACCACAAGATGTAGATGTAATTCCTAAAATGCAATCTAAGATGATAAACAAACTTTTTATCTCCTTTATGCAATGAAAATCCTAGCTACTAGGGAAAAGAAAGACAGAATCTTTTCACAAAGAGCAAAGAGCACACTCGAAATGCACTTTCCTAAATCAAGCCGATCAGACTGTCTATATGCAAATGCACATGCATGTATTTGTTTTTCGACTTTCTTAGTATATGAATGCTAAAAAGAAAGTTGATGCACAAATCTGAATCTCTTTTCAAGCGACAAATATCAACAAGTTTCTTTTCGAAATAAAAAATGGAGACGATTACAACACCTTACAATTTTGAAATGAATACTTGTTCTTGACACTAGAAAAATTATAAATTCAGACCAAAAGCAATAGTAACAGGATAATCGACCATTAACAACAATCAAACTCTTTCCTAGGATTGAAATCGACACTTGCGACAGTTTCAAATCAAAGGACGACAGTACGATTACACTACTTTTGCAAAGGAGAACTGTAAATGACTCAACAAACACACAAAAACATCTACAGTTCTTTTGTACAAAGGAGGTGGAATAACAGCAAGGAAAAGGGGTTTCAAGCAGACATATATTGATCACAGGCAGCAAAATTCAAGAATAGAACTGGAAAGAATGAACCACAGGAGCCACAACTGCACAGAGCTAGTCTGATCAGCGCACCTGTAACACAGAGAATTTGAAATGCAGCGCATGTTTTCCACTCGGGAAGTGCACTGAAATTCTGAATCTCTGAACAGTACCTGCACTGGACCAGAAACGAGACTCTGTTCGGGTTCCGGGTCACAGTTTGTAGTTCAGTTCTTGGGTTTTGGCCGAGCAAAAAAGCAATCAGTAATGCAACAATCAGGGGTAGATCTAAGGAGGATCTAAGAGCTATCACAAGGGCAATCAGATAGTTTGTGAATCAGTTGTTTAAATCATAAACAGATCCAGTAGATGGATTGAGGTAGCAGTTGTCTACTTTGCATTTGTTATGGCAAATGCAGTTCGAATGCTACTTGTAAGTTTATGAAATAGACAACAAAGAATGATAAACAAACAAACTAATTAGCTCCCCAGCGGAGTCGCCATTTTGTTACAGGTAATAGTGTCTATATAGAACTGCTCTATCCCACTAAGGTGTGACAGCTGCCTTAGAAACAAACAGAGAAAAGCTACTTATGTTTTTCCTTTATGAATTATAGATAGAGAGGAACAGAAAGACCAACCTCTGTCTTGCACTAATCCCTTGATTCGATCCCTCTCTTCTTTGATAGTCCTCAGCTACCTACTCCCTTGCACACCCAGCTTCACAAAGTACCTGTAAGATCACAGAAGCATAGCACTATACAAAGACATGGATCTATAATCATAAACAATCTAGGATCAGATGTAAATTGACCATACAAATGTAACAAGCATCAATGATACAAAAGCATGGAGGAAAACTCAAATAGCTTTTATTGATAAACAAGAAAAGAGCCAGGAGGAGTTACAACCAGTTGTTCCGACCCAGCATCAACCTCCCAGCAAAGAAGCCCCTCTTCACCTCAAACAAAGCTTAGATCACCCAACAATCTGATGTTTGTCTCAAGAAACCAACATCAATTCCTTACAATATGCAAAATTCCAGCCTCTGGATCTCTGGGATGAGGGATCCATATATAGATATCTGTAAGGGGGATGAGTCAGCTTGTGATTTGATTAGTGTCTTATCTCTGATAGTTCTTGCTTCCACTTGGAGACTGATGGCCTCTTACTCATCCTTGGTTGAATTCAGTGAGGCAAGTGTCACAGGAGAAGATTCTGGAAGCTTCCATTGCCTCTCCACCTCGTGAAATGACACTGCCATTTGTCATTTCTCGCCCATCGCACGCCACAGAAGGGACTTTTGAAATGCAACGCACCCTCACAATGTATTTAGGTGAGATGCAACGCACTTAGCCAGTGGAGCAGCTGCAATGATCCTGTTTTGACCAATTCTGAGCAGTTTCTCATGGAGAACTTCTGGGAGAAGCTGTAATCTATTGACCTTGTTCCTTTAGGGGTTAGAACAACACTTTTAGGGACTTAGGAGCCCTTGGTTTATGGACATTTCATGCTTGGGGTTGTAGGGCCCAAAAATGTCTATAACAATGTAACCATGGGAAAGCATACAGCTGAAAACCCCACACTATCTATATATTATAATGATTGAGAACATGTAACAATACATAGTACAATACTCCTCACAAGTACTCAGTACTATCTCCACCTGTTACACACAAAATAGCTTAGATCTGAATCAATCACAAGTTCAAATCTCCTCCGCTACTTGCCTGCCTCCACTGCACAATCCTGCATGAGAATGGATGAGAATGGCTGATCCAAACTCATATTTTCCTTCACTGAACCACGCAATCCTCATTGGCAATCATCAATCCATTGATTGTGCAAATCTCATGCACAACTATAGTCACAACTGATAGCAATCTCAACCTCTAACACCTGTCTCCACTGAACTGTCCATGCACTGAGTTAACTGATGTATTCTTTAGTTGCTTTATGAGTTAATAATTAGTGAATTAATTAATAATTAATTCACATCACTCATCACTAGTGTATTTTGCAGTTAGACTAAATACAACTAGTTCAACTAAGTCAAACTGAACACAACTCCATCAACTCCTCAATCAAATCCACCAAACTCAACCACTTGAGTTCTAACTGAAGTCCATCATGCAATAGCTCAACTGATCCATAAGAAAAGTGTATTTCCTTCTGACAACTGCATGTGCCACATATGTAGCTCAAACTGAAGTGCTCTAAGAGGATAAGATAATGTTTATAGTCCAAATATTATTATGAGCTAATAATATTCGACTGTTCTATTTTTAGCCTGGCAGTCTAAAAATAGAAACCACCCATATGTCTAAGAAAAGAAGTCCATATATTTTTACCAACATGACCAATCATCCACAAATAGTATCCTGCAACTCATAGACCATGATCCATATGTCTAAAAATAGACTTTGCGCCAAAAATAGCCTGCGGGCCCACTTAGTGAAGGCGACTCCTTTCCACTAAGCTCCATCATCTTTTTGCATTTTCAACGATCCCTCTCAACAAGATATGGATTATCTGCAACCCCTATCCTACAACTCTGGAATGTTCTGCATGCAACATATTTGCCCGGTCCACTTGCTCCAACAACACTTGGAACAAAAACACTCCCAACTGACCACTCTATTGGGCTAGGAACATACTCTGATGTTGAGGCTCTACCTGCTGCTGACAAGTGCTCCCTCTCTAACATCTGTGCTACTGCAACATCTCCATGCATCTCGCACCATTGCACACTTCTCTGTGCCACCTAGCACTATGCAAAACACTTGTGCCTCTCACATTGTTGTAGCCTGCTAGCTATGCACTGTCCAGGGATTCCTTGCACTGTCGCTCTCTCTACCGCTCCATCCGCATTTGTCTCTACCCAATTAGTCAGGTCCTGCTACTCCACATTGGGGCTCCCGTAGCAAGGTCTCATCCAAGAGGTTGGGTACCTCAAGTATCCTGCCCCTCCTCCTTGGGACGATCAATCCACATCACTCCACCTCCTACTTGGAGGTATGGTTGCATGTGATCCCTCAGCCCACCTGGTTTGAAGTTTCCCCCTACTGGAGGTATTTGCATGAGTAGATGTCTCTACTCGATCTCCTCTCATCTTCCCTTGTTGTGGCTACTCCACAACCTCCTGAAGCTGCTACACCAATTGTGGCTCGTCCATAATCGTCTGAGACTTCTTCTGGCTTTGCATGTCGAGAGGTAATATACGCTCCCTCTCAACCACCAAGTCTCCATCAGTTGCCTCTCTACTCAAGGCTTTGTATGCATCTTGAACCTCAAGAGCATACAGGTTCTTGACCCATGAACCAATCTGCTTCACCTGTCTAGTGATGATGTGTCTAAGGAAAACCTTTCCCTTACTGAAGACTACATCATAGCCTCTGTCTTTCAGCATCGCGATCGACACCAAGTTTCTCTTCAGTCCTGGTACATACTTGACATCGGTCAAGGTAAGGTGAGCTCCATGCTCCCTCTGAAAAATAACCATGCCTACACCTGAGACACTATACTTCTCATCATTACCCATCGCTACGAGTATCTAGAAATCTTTCTACTCCAAAGTACTGAACAAAATCTTGTCACTGGTCATGTGAAAAGAAGCTCCACTGTCAAAGAACCATACTGATCCCATCACACTTGATACCAAGCATGCGATCAACGAAAAATCAAGCTCAAACTGCGAGGCTAAGGCCTCTCCTACTGCAGATCCAGCAGCTTGCTTATTTTTCTTCTTCTGCGGACAATTTGTGGCATAGTGTCCGTGTTGGTGACAGTGAAAGCACTTCCCCTTGGACATGTCCTGCTTCTTGCCTTTCACACCAGAATGAGAAGCTTTCGTGTTCTTCCCCTTCTTTACTTTGGCAGCCAAAGCGCAATTTTATTCATCAGGTGCCTTTGATGAAGATCCGTCCTTGGTATTCCGCCTGATCTCCTCCTGCACAAGATCTGACCAAAGTCTCTCCCATCCTGGCAATTTCTCCCGACCATTGATAGAGTCCTGATAGGAATGCCAACTCTTCAGAAGACCAAGGAGAGCCAAGCTCACCAAGTCCTCATCATCGACAGTTACCCCCACACTTCCCAGCTCATCCCTGCACTGAGTGAACTTCGTGAGATACTTGGGCATACTGTCTCCTTTCTCACACTTAATGTTTATGAGTTTATCCTTGAGTGCCAACTTCCTCTGATCACTCTTGCTTTGGAATATATCTGTCAATTCTTTCCACATCAAGTATGGATAATCCTTTCCATGTAGGCTAGACACAATGTGATCCTTCACGCCCTCCAACAGAATCGTTCGACACTTAGCTGTCTTCTTTTGCCAAGCCTGAACTTGAGCAGTATCAGTAGGCTTTGGGACCTCAGCCTCTATGAAATCCTTCAGCCCATTGTCATCTAACACTGCCTCCATCCTGTCTTTCCATGCAATATAATTCGAGATGCCCTCAAGAGCATACTCCAATCGCAATCCGTTGAAAGACATTTCAACTTTGACACCAAGAAAACACTGCTGCAAATTCGAATTCCACTAGCTCAAAACTCAACCGCTTCTGATCTAAGGTTCGTGAGAACAAAGTATTTCTCGTACAGAGATTGACTGTATGGTCTTTTACCAGATATCTCACCTTCCAAAGTAAGGATGAATCCAGAGGCTACCTAGCTCGATTATAGACTCTGGCTGAAGAAATAAAAATGTAAACACTTTCTGAATAATAGATCTGATGATCAACTCTGCTCTAATACCATGTAGAAATTTTGAATGATATGACACTTATTCACAGAGATTATCTCGATTATACACTATTGCGGAATACATGCATAATACATAACCTCCTCTACGTTGATCATCAATTTTGCAGAATTAAAAACAATGAAACATCAATCGCATGCACACATTAACATAGTATGTAACCTGGGGAAAGCATACAACCGAAAACCCCACACTATCTGTATATTATAATGATTGAGAACATTTAACAATACATTGTACAATACTCCTCACAAGTACTCAGTACTATCTCCACCTGTTACACACAAACTAGCTCAGATCTGAATCAATCACAGGTTCAAATCTCCTCCACTGCTTGCTTGCCTCCACTGTGCAATCCTGCATGAGAATGGCTGATCCAAACTTGTATTTACCTTGGCTAAACCACGCAATCCTCATTGGAAATCATCAATCCATTGATTGTGCAAATCTCATGCACAACTATAGTCACAACTGATAGCAATCTCAACCTCTAACACCTGTCTCCACTGAACTGTCCATGCACTGAGTTAACTGATGTATTCTTTAGTTGCTTTATCTGTTAATAATTAGTGAATTAATTAATAATTAATTCACATCACTCATCACTAGTGTATTCTATAGTTAGCCTAAATACAACTAGTTCAACGAAGTCAAACTGAACACAACTCCTCAATCAACTCCACCAAACTCAACCACTTGAGTTCTAACTAAAGTCCATCATGCAATAGCTCAACTGACCCATAAGAAAAGCGTATTTCCTTCTGACAGCTGCATGTGCCAAACCTATAGCTCAAACTAAAGTGCTCCAAGAGGATAAGATAATGTTTATAGTCCAAATATTATTATGAGCTAATAATATTCGACTGTTCTATTTTTAGCCTGGCAGTCAAAAAATAGAAGTCCATCTATTTTTACCGACATGATCAATCATCCACAAATAGCATCCTGCAACTCATAGACCATGATACATATGTCTAAAAATAGACTTTGCGCCAAAAATAGCCTGCGGGCCCACTTAGTGAAGGCGACTCCTTTCCACTAAGCTCCATCATCTTGTTGCATTTTCAACAGAACGACAACGTTCCTTACGTGGGAAATACTGAGATTCCTTACGAGAGTTTGGTGGCAGGTCTCTTCAAAGACTCTGCTTTAATGGGTAACTTTTCTCTCCCACATCCGCATGTTCATTCGGTCAATATGATCTCAGACTCTACATATCCTTGGATTATCCCTACCAATGATCAAATGGACTCATTTGGTGATGATATGCATTTAAGTCCATTGGAGATAAATTATCAAGAAATTATCTTAGCTTTGATGGCCACTTCAGAAAGTCATACTATATTCAGTATGAACCTCGACACTTACGTGCCATCTCCCTGGCTTGGTCCTTGGGATTCTTCGGATCCTTTGAACAAGACATCCCCACCGACGAGAGTATCGTTGAGGTCATGTCTCTGGATGATATTCCATGGAACAATCTACATCATCATTCTTCTTTTCTTCCTAGCCTCAATGAGATGCCTTCCTATCTTGAAGCATCTATTTCTCATTTTCCTACTCCTACACTTCAGACACCTGTCCTGGTGCATGAAGTCTTGTTGGAGGGTAATATGGGAAACATCACTACAACCCTACCCATTGACATTTCAGTTCATCCTGAAATTGTCAGGATTTTTCAACTGGGGAAATCTTTTCCTCATCATGAGATTAACTATTTTCTACATCCTTTCATGATATTTTTTCATCGAGTCTCTACCATTTTCCCATTATCGCAATGGGGTTTTCATATTATGACCCGAAACCTTCACTCGCCTGGGGGGCATGGGGGCATAGAATTTTATGACTTTTACTCTATTATTTGGTCGAGTCGATGCTTACACATCATGTCAATGGTGAAACTCTGGTTCCATTCTCTGTTGATCAATTATCTCAAAAATTATTATGCGTGAAATTCGTGTAATAAATTTTGTACATTAGTATGTTAATTCATTAGTGTGCGCTTTTAATTTTTGGTGTGTTTGTTTGCTTTGTAGACATATGTTTTTCTGCTTACCCTGTGTTCCACTCGGTTTGCAGATGTCGTCAAGACATTACGTTGGTTTTGTTGATGGCTCTTGTCGTAGCACACGAAACCTCTCTTCCGCAGCATGGGTACTCTATGAACCTATTGATGCCTCAAAAATCGCTGCAACAACATTGGGGGATAACCACCCGGTCCGGACCTTAAAAGCAGCTCCTTTTCCGTTTGGTGTGGTGGCTCCGACTGGTTCAACTAGGTCCAATTACCTTTTCCCTATTGCTATTGGTTTATGATGTATCTTTACATACCAATAGACAGGGATATCAGATCACTTCTTCTTGCTGATCAGGCAAGAGAATGACCCTTAAGCTGATTTGGGTTCAGCCAAGCCACAACTAAAATTTTGCCTCTTTGAGGAGAGGACTTAAAAGAATGTAGAATTTACTCTAAATGCAAGCTTATTCTATGATGCAAGCAAAAGAAACTAATCTAAATCCTATCTTAATTAGGCAGATATAAATCTAACCCAACTAAGAGCAAGATAATTAAAGTATTGAAATTTAAATATGTCTTGTTTATAATGAATATCAAGTTAATGAAGTAGTTCAATTAACTGATATTATAGTTACCAAAACACATCCCATTGAGACCTCTTAACTGAAATAATAAACCAACAACATTCAAGAAGTAGTTCATAAAAATGATATTAATTATCAAATCAGTAAATCCAATAATTGAATAATGATATGTGGAAATAGTTCACAACACATTACCATTCAATAAATCAGTTTTATAAGACAGATTTCTGAGTAAATAGTTACTCAGAAATCAGATTTTAATTCATAAGAACAGAGATACCTAATAGCAAGATTGAGACAAATTACCCATATTGACAATAGTGCACAAACATGAATAAAATGAGACATTCCTGTTACCATAAAAATGAAACTGATATTTGAAACAGTAGTATTAGAAATACCAATTTATTGCATCTATTTCTCTGTCCTTGGTCTCCAACAGCTCTTTACATTGCTTGAACTTCTACTTTCAAAGCTAAAGCCACAATAGTGCAAACTTTGCCCTTCATGTATAATTCAAGATACAAAAGGAAAATCCTCAATAATCCCTAGATCTGAGATTTTCTCTCCTCTCTCCTACAACTCTAAATTCCTATTATAGTAGTGCTTTTAGAAGTCTAGCATTGCAGAGGAGAGCAGCCCTTTATTCCATTTTGCAATCTATTACTTATACTATTGGTGAAGGAATTCTTGAGAGAAGAGTTTGTTGAAGAGAAATCTGTTAAATCCAATTTTATTTGCTCAAAAATCCTGATCTTCAATTGCTGGAGCCTTCTCATTGATTGAGATCTTTTTTTTTTTATATTCTTTCCACTGTTTTCCTGTAAAAAGAAATCAAAATAAATTAACATGCAACAATAAAATCAATCATGGCATTGCTGGCATTTAAATCAAATCCAATCGAATTCTATTTAAATAAATAATTGAAAATAAAATATAAACATTCTCTTGATGCCTGGGATGGTTTGATTGGCAAATAATATCATTGACCAATGGATCTGCATTTAGAAGAGGCTTTGGACAAATGAGAATGAAGAAAATAACTCAGAAAATTGATTTTGTTTTCAAAATTCGGAGCCTGATCTTTTGCCTGATTTTTGACTCAATAAATAATTAAATCTGTTGGTGAAACCTCCTCCAAAATGTTCTCTTTGATTTTCTCTTTCCAATGAGCCATCCTGGGCCTCATTTGGCCAAGTAAAACTCATTCTATGAGCTTCCAAAGTTGATGAGTCAAATCTGGCATGAATCTGAAAATTCTGTTGCTGGGCTAAAAATCAAAATTCTCATTAAAAATTAAATCCTAAATTAGAATTCTAATTAATTCTAAATTAATTGTTAATTATAAACTAAACTAATTATTAATAAACTATTTATTAATTTAACTAACTAATATTTAATTAACTATTTATAAACAAATTTAATCTAATTAAAATACTAATTAATATTAATCTAAATGATATTTAACTTTAAATCAATCAAATTAATTAAATGTTATAAATTAATTAATATGATTAATTTAAAATTTATTAATTAAATAATATGTATTAATTAATTTTAAAATATTAAATATTTACTTTAATATATTATACTAATATATACCAACCTAACTCATTTTAATACACTTCACTCATACGTGAGTGATTTCAAAAATATCAAACCGTATGATAAAAAACCAAATATCAAACCTTTTAATATATTATACTAATATATACCAACCTAACTCATTTTAATACACTTCACTCATACGTGAGTGATTTCAAAAATATCAAAACGTATGATAAAAAAACAAATATTAAACCTTTTAATGAGACTTAGGGTTAAACCATCATGTCCTATCGCATCGGCAAATCCAGAGTTTGGTGTCGGGCTTCTAATACAATGCGAAATCCCGATGCGATATTGCATCCGATGCGATATCGCATCGGGGGTGGCTTATGATTTTTTAAAATATATTGCCAACCAAACTTGCGACCCGATATCGCATCGGGGGGTGGTTTATGGTTTTTAAAATATGTTGCGAACCAAGACTTCCGATGCGATTAAAATCCCCGATGCTATTAAAAGCCCCAATGTGATCGGAACAATTTTTATTATATATATTTTTTTGTTTTAAATTTTAATTTAATTAAATTAA
Source organism: Pinus tabuliformis (assembly GCA_031772625.1). Classification (NCBI taxonomy): domain Eukaryota; kingdom Viridiplantae; phylum Streptophyta; class Pinopsida; order Pinales; family Pinaceae; genus Pinus; species Pinus tabuliformis. The sequence continues at coordinate 773,834,165 of CM062805.1, forward strand.
TTATATAATATATTAATTAATTTAATTAATTTAAAATTTAATTTTAAACTTAAATTTTTGTTTTTGTTTTATTTTTATGAACATAAGTTTCTAAACTACAGCCACTTGGAAAATAAATGAAAAATAAATTGTAGCCACTTGAATGTTTAGATTTTTGAGATTAGGATTTGATTTGGAAATTGGAGTAAATTTCTTAAATCTCGATAATTAATGATTTGGCCGCATAATTAAAAATGAAAAATGTTAGTAAAAACTCGCTACAGGTTAATATTTAAAATGAATGCCTTATTGAACTAATTTATTTACAAAATGCAATATTGTACATTTTATGCATTTTTAACCCAGGCTAGATAAACGATGAGACTTCAAAGGAGTGTCATTTTCAAACCAGTTGATCAAATGAGGCAAAACAAGCGTTAATGGGAAGCTTGTAAAAAATCGATTCTAACAAAGCAATCAAAACAAGAATCCAAAGAAAATGTAAAATTAACGAAAGTGTAGGGCAATCAACTAAATAAAAATTCAAAAAGGTGTTTAGCCAAAATTTTTATAGAAAGGGTCCCCATTATTTGAAGTGAACAAGTCAAAAATGGGGGGGTTGTGTTTTTACCACAACAATGGCGACACGTGGGAGAAGAACCAGTTATCTCTGTTATGAATGAGATTTTCCTAAAATTAAAGCAAAAATAATTAAAGAAGAGAAAATTATGCTTGAAATGCTTTACTAAGTTTATTAATCTGAATAAAAACAGGAATCATCTAATTGTAATTTTTCTCAAAATTTCTCATGAATTAAAATATTTCAAAACTCTATATCAATCCTTAATTAGTTGTAGAGATAAAGCAAGTGTCACTTTACAGCTTAGCTTTTAAAATATACTCCTTTGTCATAGGTAGAGCCACTGCTGCCAGCAAACATCTATAGTTTCGATAGGGTTACCTTTTAATCATAAATGATTCAGAATCCCATCTGTTTAAGAATTATTGATCTAGAGATAAATCCATTTATATATGTATTTTTTTTTTTTTTAAATAAATCTTAAAAGCCATTGTCCTAGTATGGTAGCCAGATAGTTGACAATGCCATTCACTGGTTAAAATTGGGCTGAACAAGCTGGCTCGTGATGAGACCCCTTGTCTTATAATTGTTTGCAATCATAAGCCATTACCCTAGTTTGTTTAGCAGTATTGGTAATGTCAGCCTGTTTTTCCCCTATGATCATGGTAAGCAGGCTCATGATGAGACCCCTTATCTTCTAAGTTTAAATATATTTCAGGATTATCCTCTAGAAAAATAAGACTCTTTGGGACAAGGAGAATCATTGACTCCTTAAGAGTTAAGAATGACAATTTCAGAGTTAAAGGTGCTTTGCTGTAAAGTGTCTTTACATGGTTAAAAATAACTTTTCTTGATTGATAATAAAACTTTGAAAGATCTTAATAAAATTTTGAAATCTCAAAATGATTACAATTTGATGAAAAAGAAATTTTCAGATTTTATGATACTTTGCCAACTTCTCTTGATTGGTATCTCTTCCTTAAGTATGTCTACCTTTATAATAAGAAAATCAAACTTCACTAAGAGATTTAAGAAAAAGCTAATAGGTGACTATTAACAATTTTTTCCATGTATGCTGACCATTGTTAGGTAACAAGAAGACCTTCCATATAAATCACGGCAAAGTCACCAAAATCAAAACTGAAAACCAAAAGAAAAGAAATCTTATGCTAAAGTGAGAAAAGAAATCAGCAATAAAAAAAAATAAAAACAAAGAAATCTCTAAAACTGGGAAGGAAAATCCGAGTTTCGCATGATAAACTCAAACAAGAATGTTTATACCAATGTCTCCAACAATATGAAGAAAAAGAAAATAAGCATGTAATCATTCCTTCTTATGTTGAGATATAGAAACATACCGTGCAGAGTTTTAAGTGTTTTAGGCTTTTTGGGATAGCAGTGACGATAAAATTCAGCCACCATGAAAACTTTCTGTCTGATATTGATTTTCTTGTTTCAAAGCATCATCTTAATCGTTTTCCAATGAAAGGAATGCTAAAGAAACAAACTAAAGGTTCAGAAACTTCCTGGTGTAGCTATTTCATGGAAGATCATCGCTGCTTCATGAAATTAAGCCAGGAGAAGAGTATGGACTTCGAAAATATGATCTAGCAGAGGATTGAAAGTTTTAAATGGAGAGCTGCAAAACAGAGTTTTATATCAGCATAATTTAAAAACAAAAATGAAACTAGAGTGATGAAATGGAAATTAATGAAAGTGGGTACATGAATCTTACCATTGGATAATTGCTTTTGATCTTACCTGAAAGGTATCAATTTCTCCAAACTAGCTGACTCCTTATTTTAATTAACATTAAAAACTTGAAGAAGTCACACTAACCAAAATCCTATAACCCAAAATCATTATTTATTTTATTTAAACTAAAGCAAGCAGTAAAATGTCAAAATAGAATGCTTAGTGCTTAGGGGAATTGAAATTAAAACAAATGCATCAGAAATGAGAATGAGAATTTGCAGTAATGACTATTCTTCAGAATATTATATGTTTCATATAAACTCCATGATTTGATAAATTGTTCAGAATCAAGACCAAATCCAAGATAATAAAATTTAAATATGAAAATAGAGAGGTCTTAAATTTCATTTTAAATTATGGATTTATATATTTGAAACTGAAATATATCAAAATGATTTAAATGTACTACAAATTTGTTATTCACTGATTTCTTACCATAATTATTACCCAAGCTAGCTTTTAGAATAACACATCGTTGTATCGGATGATTCGCATCAAATGTCTCTTCACCATGCTTGAATTTTAATTTGCAAGACTTCACCTTTTGTTGCTATGCCATAAATTGATTGAATCTTAATGGCTTAGAGGCATGCATTGGAAACTATCGTATCAGAGATTGCAATGGCAAATTGCCGATTAAGAACATGCGATGAGAATATGTGCAATGAAATGAAGCGATCACATCATTAAGAAATGTTCTATTAGGGATTGGGGACAGTTATGTCACAAATTGCATATCGCACACCTTATCTTGCGATTTATATTTTGCACATCGCGCATCGCAGATTCAGAAATATGATATGAGCATAAATAAAAATGCGATGAGACGATTGCGATATCGGCGATTGGCAAACTTTTGGTACCCAATGTAACACGATATAATATTTGCGATGCCGATATGCGATGAATGACGTGGCTAGTCGGCGATCGGAAATTTTTAGCACATGGTGTAACAATATTTGATATGCTGATATGCGATGAAGAGTGGACCCGATAATTTTATGATGAAAATTTGATAACATATCGGATCCGAGACATCGACCGCTTTAAAGTTATGCTCCTACCATTATTGCGATTGAGTGGATGTGATAGTTTTTATAAACTTGATTCGAATTTCATATTGGGTCCATAATTATGTGGTCATCGCAATATTGGTAAAGTCATTTATCGGAGATCAGCGATTCACTGATCATGGAAGTATATTTCACTTGCAAACCTCCGATATGTGAAATGCGATATGGCATATGAGTAAGATAATACATCGGAGGTGTTTGATGAGCAAAGAAATGCTAAGAATTACTTCCGATGAAATCTTATGATGCGAATGGTCTTATGATATTCCTTGGAATTTCAATTGGGTTTTCTAAGTGAATAAAAGCAAAATTAAAAAATGCTTAAATTCTAATGCATCACAAATAAAATTTCCCTGAGCCTATTGCAGATTTGAAATGGGTTTACTGCTTACTTCAAGTTTCGAAAACGAATGAAAACCTGTAAATAAAACAGAACACAAATAAAAATAAACCAAGGAAAAGAGAAACTAATAAGAGATGAGAACAAACTTGCAAATGCGTACCTGGAAGGAAATTGTTTGCAAATTTTACCTTATGAATCTTCAAATTCCTCCTTTGATTTATCAAAATTTCGACTTTGTTCAAAATGATCTCATCATTTATTCTAAATCTAAGTGTGCAATCAGCCTAAATAAAATCTGTTTATTCATGTCCAGGGAATATAAAATTTATCAGAAATGAATATTAAGCTATGCTTCCCTTTCGAAGTGAAACAACAATTTATTACCTCTGCTCATTCTGAATTAATCTTGAGAAAAATCTATATTGTTATAGTGATTGTTCAATGATGCCTTCAGTAAATAAAGATGATGCATTTTACAGCATCAGATCATAAACTAAAGATTAGAATGAAATTAAGCCACTAATTATGGAAAAATATCACAACAGATTTAAATGTGTGCACTCGGCAAAATGGGCATCCTTAAGATCAGCTTTTGGCCAATTCCGAGGAAGATAATAAGAACTTCATATGATTACCGTGACAGGTTAGACTGACTAATAACGATTGAATTAGAATTAGGCTTATCATAGTCAATCACACATCTCCTGGGATAATGGGATCATGAAGCTTTTATATCCTCAAATCCTCACCATATAAATTTCAAAAGAAAATCTTAGAAAGAAATCTCGAAATAAAGAAAAGTGGCTTTGAGGCAATCGATGCCAAGTGCAACCTCAATTGAATTTAATCAAGACATTATTCAAAATAAGCAGAGTAGAGGTATTGATGCAAGAAATTTTAAAAAGGAAAGCAAGAATTAAAACTTTCTGATAAGGAGAAAATGTTTCAGTGGACATGTATGAGAAGGTTGATTGCTTTGTTTTATTTATATCTACAAAACTATTAAAAACAAATTAACTATACAAAACAAACTAACTAAATCAATTCTACTCATATTCTAACCATATACATGAAAATGACTAGGTATAGTCATATTTCCAGTGTAACCATTCTCTCATTTTTATTCCCGCGTTTATGTACAGTTCAAATGTTAGTAATAAAAATACAAATTTGACTAAACTAAGGAAAATAAATATGAAATCAGAATGTACAGTTATTGTTAGGAACTTAATTAAAATCTCTCTCTCTTGAAATTTCCTTTCCAATTGACTACCTATTGGATCATAAAAATCTGGATGGATTTCTATTAAGGATTGAGAAATGTTCAAAGGAAGAGATAACAGGCCAGATTGTGAAGATGAGCTTTTAGATTCTTTGACCTGAAAAAATTTGTTAGTGTTATGTACAAATGTTAAATCATTGCCAATTTTTCTTAAAGGAAAAATTTCCAAACAATTTTCAAATGAGTCAATGAAAAATGGATGGAAGCCTTTCAAATAAAATGGAAATTTATTAATTGAATTGAATTGCTGGCCAGATTGCAAAATTACATTCTCTTGTTGACATTGCCTTTGAAAAGATAGAAGCTTTTGATGAAACATTAGCATTGATATAAATTGGAATGTTAATATCTTTCGATGCTGATGATTATAATATGAAACTTGAATTTCCCAATTGGGCAATGCATCAATTGAGTGTTTGATAGTAAGGTATTCAATATGCTAGCGAAAAGTGTGAAAATTTTGCAAAATAAAATCAGAAAATAAATCTAAGTTTAAACAAAATAGCTGTGAAAGAAAAACTAAAATGAAATCACTATTTGTACAACTAATGTTACAGCACATTTGGGATCGTTTTGAAATGATTTCATTTTCACAAGGAATGGTCAGAATTATGGAATTTGAATAATTTTGAATTCCAACTTGTGAAATAGAAAACGAATTATGATTATGAATAGGAATGGGAGTTTGATCCTGATATGAATCATAAATTGGAATGTTTTCTTGAATGGTGAAATCATGAAGATAATTTGCTGCTCTAAAATGAAGATTAGTTGGGATAATTCCTAAATTGAAGTGTTCCTCATTCTTAGATGTTATTTGAATTTTCTCATGAGGATTCTCTTAAGATGTATAGAAATCAACATCCTCAATGTCAGAGTAATTATCATAAATGACTTCACAAAATTGCCTGGAATTCCCTTTGATTTCATCCAATATACCAAAACAAGGCGGAACAAAAATCTCATGTTCATGAGTGGCAAAAGAATGATCAATTATTGTTTCTTTATCTTGATAATAATTTAATGGCAATTCATTTAAATCATCCTCTTTAATTTCTGAAATATCATTAATACCAGGAGGAAAAATATTACCATTATTGAAAATATCAGGATAAAGGGAAAAATGTGAGCTTGAAACAATGCATTTAAAATTGTCTCTGTTTGAGAGCTCTTGTGCATTATGTTCATTGTAAATTTCAGATTGCAGATCATTCCTTTGCGTGCATATGCTTTCTTGAAGAACGCTACTTTGCTTCTCTGATTTTAGCATTTGCTCATCATTGAGAAATTCAGAAATTTGTACAGCAGTTTGCATTTTATTTACTTTGATCGCTGCTTGTACTTGCTGATTTGCGATTTGATTTTCCGAATTTACTTCAAAGTAGCTTTCAGATTTCAAGGCGGCTTTTTCTCCAAGATTGTTGTTGTTGTCTTCTTGCATTTGATTAGAAATATCTTCTAATCTTTGTGAAACCACTTCATCACAATTTATTTGCACATCCAAATTGGGATTCTCATTTGTATTGGAAGGGGATGGAAAAAAGCTTGAATCAATTTCATATGGATTGGGAATGGTTCGAAGAGAACAACTATATTTAAACCAATCTAATGATTCTTCTTTCGTAGGTTTATCTTCGTCCTTAAATCTTAAACAATTCAAGTGAAATCGAATATGAAAATCATTAACAGACTCATTTTTAAACCTTCGTAGATATTCAATTTCTTCACATACCTGTTCATAATCGTAGCCGTCAAATTTACAAATGAAAATTGTAACAAATTGATCCCAGCTATGGATTGAGGCAACTGGAAGAGTTTTGCACCAGTTTCTAGCTTTTGCCGCAAATGTGAGAATAAAAATTCTGCATAAAATGCCTTCATCAATTCCTTGAAAATCGTAATTTTACACATTTTGAATAAATTGAAAGACATGGTTAAAAGCAGAAGAATTTCTCTTACCATTGAATTTTACCTGAGACAAGAGTCTTACCACTTCAGGTGGGGTATTGGAAGATGCACGTCCATGGATACAACTCCAAATTGGAAGCTTAAGAGGAGCCATAAACAAAATGTTAAAATTGAAAAGACTCCAATAGACAAATTTCTCAGGCCCTCCTTCTAACGCCAAAAATGTTGATGCCTCGAAAATCGCTGCAACAACATTAGGGGATAACCACCCGGTCTGGACCTTAAAAGCAGCTCCTTTTCCGTTTGGTGTGGTGGCTCTGACTGGTTCAACTAGGTCCAGTTACATTTTCCCTATTGCTATTGGTTTATGATGTATCTTTACATACCAATAGACAGGGATATCATATCACTTCTTCTTGCTGATCAGACAAGAGAATGACCCTTAAGCTGATTTAGGTTCAGCCAAGCCACAACTAAAATTTTGCCTCTTTGAGGAGAGGACTTAAAAGAATGTAGAATTTACTCTAAATGCAAGCTTATTCTATGATGCAAGCAAAAGAAACTAATCTAAATCCCATCTTAATTAGGCAGATATAAATCTAACCCAACTAAGAGCAAGATAATTAAAGTATTGAGATTTAAATATGTCTTGTTTATAATGAATATCAAGTTAATGAAGTAGTTCAATTAACTGATATTATAGTTACCAAAACACATCCCATTGAGACCTCTTAACTGAAATAATAAACCAACAACATTAAAGAAGTAGTTCATAAAAATGATATTAATTATCAAATCAGTAAATCCAATAATTGAATAATGATATGTGGAAATAGTTCACAACACATTACCATTCAATAAATCAGTTTTATAAGACAGATTTCTGAGTAAATAGTTACTCAAAAATCAGATTTTAATTCATAAGAACAGAGATACCTAATAACAAGATTGAGACAAATTACCCATATTGACAATAGTGCACAAACATGAATAAAATGAGACATTCCTGTTACCATAAAAATGAAACTGATATTTGAAACAGTAGTATTAGAAATACCAATTTATTGCATCTATTTCTCTGTCCTTGGTCTCCAACAGCTCTTTACATTGATTGAACTTCTACTTCCAAAGCTAAAGCCACAATAGTGCAAACTTTGCCTTTCATGTATAATTCAAGATACAAAAGGAAAATCCTCAATAATCCCCAGATCTGAGATTTTCTCTCCTCTCTCCTACAACTCTAAATTCCTATTACAGTAGTGCTTTTAGAAGTCTAGCATTGCAGAGGAGAGCATCCCTTTATTCCATTTTGCAATCTATTACTTATACTATTGGTGAAGGAATTCTTGAGAGGAGTTTGTCGAAGAGAAATCTGTTAAATCCAATTTTATTTGCTCAAAAATCCTGATCTTCAATTGCTGGAGCCTTCTCATTGATTGAGATCTTTTTTTTTATATATTCTTTCCATTGTTTTCCTATAAAAATAAATCAAAATAAATTAACATGCGACAATAAAATCAATCATGGCATTGCTGGCATTTAAATCAAATCCAATCGAATTCTATTTAAATAAATAATTGAAAATAAAATATAAACTTTCTCTTGATGCCTGGGATGGTTTGATTAACAAATAATATCATTGACCAATGGATCTGCATTTAGAAGAGGCTTTGGACAAATGAGAATGAAGAAAATAACTCAGAAAATTGATTTTGTTTTCAAAATTCGGAGTATGATCTTTTGCCTGACTTTTGACTCAATAAATGATTAAATCTGTTGGTGAAACCTCCTCCAAAATGTTCTCCTTGATTTTCTCTTTCCAATGAGCCGTCCTGGGCCTCATTTGGCCAAGTAAAACTCATTCTATGAGCTTCCAAAGTTGATGAGTCAAATCTGGCATGAATCTGGAAATTCTGTTGCTGGGCTAAAAATCAAAATTCTCATTAAAAAATAAATCCTAAATTAGAATTCTAATTAATTCTAAAGTAATTGTTAATTATAAACTAAACTAATTATTAATAAACTATTTATTAATTTAACTAACTAATATTTAATTAACTATTTATAAACAAATTTAATCTAATTAAAATACTAATTAATATTAATCTAAATGATATTTAACTTTAAATCAATCAAATTAATTAAATGTTATAAATTAATTAATATGATTAATTTAAAATTTATTAATTAAATAATATATATTAATTAATTTTAAAATATTAAATATTTACTTTAATATATTATACTAATATATACCAACCTAACTCATTTTAATACACTTCACTCATACGTGAGTGATTTCAAAAACAAATATCAAAACGTATGATAAAAAAACAAATATCAAACCTTTTAATGAGACTTAGGGTTAAACCATCGTGTCCTATCGCATCGGCAAATCCAGAGTTTGGTGTCGGGCTTTTAATACAATGCGAAATCCCGATGCGATATCGCATCGGGGGGTGGCTTATGAGATTTTAAAATATGTTGCCAACCAAACTTGCGACCCGATATCGCATCGGGGGTGGCTTATGGTTTTTAAAATATGTTGCGAACCAAAATTTCCGATGCGATTAAAAGCCCCGATGCGATTAAAAGCCTCGATGCGATCGGAACAATTTTTATTATTATATATATATATATATATATATATATATATTAATTTTAATTTAATTAAATTAATTATATAATATATTAATTAATTTAAAATTTAATTTTAAACTTAAATTTTTATTTTTGTTTTATTTTTATGAACATAAGTTTCTAAACTACAGTCACTTGGAAAATAAATGAAAAATAAACTGCAGCCACTTGAATGTTTAGATTTTTGAGATTAGGATTTGATTTGGAAATTGGAGTAAATTTCTTAAATCTCGATAATTAATGATTTGGCCGCATAACTAAAAATGAAAAATGTTAGTAAAAACTCGCTACAGGTTAATATTTAAAATGAATGCCTTATTGAACTAATTTATTTACAAAATGCAATATTGTACATTTTATGCATTTTTAACCCAGGCTAGATAAACGATGAGACTTCGAAGGAGTGTCATTTTCAAATCAGTTGACCAAATGAGGCGAAACAAGCATCAATGGGAAGCTTGTAAAAAATCGATTCTAACAAAGCAATCAAAACAAGAATCCAAAGAAAATGTAAAATTAACGAAAGTGTAGGACAATCAACTAAATAAAAATTCAAAAAGGTGTTTAGCCAAAATTTTTATAGAAATGGTCCCCATTATTTGAAGTGAACAAGTCAAAAATGGGGGGGGGTTGTGTTTTTACCACAACAGAACCTAATGGCAAGTTGATTAACTTACAAGCTATTTGCCTTGGTCAAACAACCAATAATATTGTTGAATATAGTGCAGTTATTGAACTCTTGTCAGAAGCAATTTCTCTTGGCATTAGGGATTTATTTGTCAAGTTGGATTCGCAGCTTGTTGTGTTACAATTAAACAATCATTACTCAGTGAGAAATCAACAAATCTTACGTATGTATCTACGTGTTAGATTGTTGGAAAGAAATTTTGATTACAATATCAACATATTCCACTTAATTTAAATACATTAACCAATGCATTAGAAAATTTTGTTCTTGATAGACATTTGTGTCATTTATAAAACCGAATCATGTTATGAATACATAAGTAGAAATAAAACATGCATATATATCTATATATATATATATATATATGTATGTATGTATGTATGTATATGCATGTTTTATTTCTACTTATGTATTCATAACATGATTCAGTTTTATTCATAATATATATATAGATTTCGCATCTAACAGAGTGTTTACATCAAAATATCAAAAATTAGAGTGTTCTGGGACTCTTGGCTTTCAAAGCCTACAAATTGTGTAAAAGACTATATAAACTATCAAACCACATGGTGCTCATGATAACATGAGACCACCTTAATCACTCGGCCTGGCAACCAACGCAGTCTCGTAGAGACTCCCACAGTGTGTCTCTGCCAACAAAGTGGAACATCATTGATAATGGCATAATCTAGAACCCCTCAAGTTACTGCCTCCAGATTGTGCTCCATCTCAGCTAAGGGGCCAACCCCTTCCTGGTAGTCTGCACCCACTATTGGATGAGCATCTCACCATGCTATTAGTGACATTCCTGGTGGTCTCTCTGGTCCCACATCTACACATTTATCATAAGTTGAGTCTCAGTTCATACTTTTACAAAAAATCATAAAACTTGAAAAAATCCAAAAAACAAGTTTTTACCTGCATTAGTCCACTATTCACCTAGTGGAAAAGGTAGATCTGGATCCCACCTGAAATCTGTACCAGCATCAGCATAGTCATCTACCACAAGTAGTTGGCATTCTAGCCAAGTGAAGAACTGTGGTGGATAATGAATAAGTTGACACGTGCCTCCTCGAGGCATGAGCTAAGTCCATCTCACAAGTCTCAGATCTCGGGGGTCAAGATCTGGTACCTCTACTGAGTGATACCAGAATAAGGGAACTCACTCCAAAAAGAAGGTCACCAGTATAGAACTGAACCCAAATTTCTTCAGGTGCCACATCTTTCCCTTGGTTAGTTCATGTTTCATGTATTCCAAAAGGCCTCCACACTAGTTGAAGACAGTGAGGGTCAAGCATGCGATAACATATTGGAACTGAGATTTTTGAAGCCTTATGCAAGGCTTGCATGTCAGACACACATGCCATAGTGAACAAAATGATTCTCAGGATGAGTTTGTTGGTGATTGTCATAATCTTCACCTTACCTCCATTGGTAATTTCAGCACCAGGACAATACCTCTGGACTAGACCCCTGGTACTCTCACCTCCTTGGTGAGATCTAAAGAGTTGAACTACTTCCCCTCATCGGGACAATCCCGTGATGAAGTAGATGTCCATCTCCTCTAGTTCTAGTTCTTGGCCTTTTATGATGAAGATCTCTCGATCTAGATCCCAGAGACTGATCAGATAAGGAAACAACTCCATCTGAGCTCTCAACCCTATGGTCCTGAAGAATTTTAGCAGCCCACAATCCCTAAGAGAATTTATGCATGTAGGATCTTGAGATGCTTAATGGTCTTCGGCCTCATGGCCTCTTTCTATCCACTCCAAGACCATATTCTCCTGCAAAAAAACACTTAAAGACTTATTAATGCCTTTTTCATGGATCAAAATCATCATTTTTTTCTTAAAAGGGAGTTTAATTTCTTTAAAAATCGCCCTCGTTAACATCGCACATGTTTTTACAAACAATGCAATGGCATCACGTGAGCCTTTAGGCTCAAGCACGACCATCGTGAGTCTGATGACCATACCCGTGATGGTCATCGACGCTCTAAATCTTTAAAAATTCTCTTTTTCTAGCATAAAAATCACCATTTTAAATGCATAAAATGTAATAAAATTCGAGAGCAGGGATGAGGCACTTACATTTCATAGACGGTTCATGAAACAGTATCCTGGATCTCCTGTAGTAGCCACTGGAAAATCAAGAGAATTAGGGCACAAAAAGCACTTTCAGAGCTTAGTTTGGTAAAATGGTAAAAAATGAAATTACTTTTAGCTATTTATAAGTTTTTAAAGCCATTTTGTCAATATTTTTCATAATATTTTAATATTTTCTCTCAATATCAATGATGGGTGTGTTTCTTGTGCAGTTACAGGTGCCTTCAATGTGAACAATGATCATTATTGACCGATTCTGGGAGTTTTACTTTATCTCTTTTTCGGACTCATTAAAAAAATAAAAAGGAACCCCCTTGCAGTCATCTTTCAACTCTTTTTTCACTCTCGAAAGCTAAAAAGATTACCGAGTACTTTTCATTTTGAACTCGTTAAAGTAAATGAATCAACGTCCCCTTAGTATACATTTATACCTTTTTCGGGTTGAGATTGACTATCTACGAAAAAGGTACACCATGGTCAACATGGTGAAGAGTTTCCCTCAGATATTGTTTTCTACCTTTATGGGTTCGAGGGACAAATTACGAAAAGGGACATGATGGAGTTTTCTTTTTTCGTGTCTTTTTCAAACTCTCTAAACATGAAAAGATACCGAGTTATTCTTACGTTGAGCTCGTTAAAATTTTGCGACAAAAGACTCATCACCATGATGAGACCGAGATTCTCCTTCCTAGGGCTCGTAAAACTTACTAGGATGGATTCATTCGAAGAATTAACTTACATGCCAAGCATATGCTATCCCCTTCAATCTTGTGTTAAAAATATTTGGGGTACTCGCTAGAAATAGTGGGGAAAAATGAAGATGAGACATCCTTTGTATAGGAAGCATGTCACTCTTGAACATGACACTCTTTTGCTCTCATGTTGGGTTTGGGATATCCTAATTCATTCACTTGTCCTCCCGGGTTTGGGTAATCCATTTTGCCTCTCATTTGACTATTTCATACTATCATCATGACCTTTAGTCATATGTTGATTCAGATGCTGCCACACTTCGGAGCTGTGTCGCCAATATGTTCAAGACAAGTCCAATCTGTAGTTATTCACCTATAAATTGTTTGATTCATTGCTACAATCCTGAATATTATTCCACTTTATTCCTTGTTTCATGTCGATGAGGGGGGATTCAACATTTCCCTCCTTCAATGGGTCACTTCCTGTCGACTTCAACTCATTATCTAAGAATATGACTTAGGAGCTCCCTTTCAGTACCTTAGAGATGACATGCCCTAATGTCCAGTTCTTCGCATCCAATGACAGGTCCTCATTGTTGGCTTTGAATGCATCACAATGTTCTTTTAAATGTTGATCGCACGTTTATTGTAAAAAAATATTGATATTGGCTTATCATATCCTATCCCAATATCCTTCATAGCCTGCTTCATCCAAAGAACTTGGGCATAACATGCTACTACTACAATGTATTATATTTCGGCTATGGATAGGGAGATTGAGGATTGTTTCTTTCTCAATCATGAACGTAGATAATTTCCTAGAAATAATTCTCCTCAACTTGTAATTTTCTTGTCATCTACACTTCTGCCCAATCTACATATGTCTATGTTTTTAAAGTAAAGTATTTATTTCTTTAATACCATGGGTGAAATTCTAAAGTGCTCATCAAATATTTGAACATTCTCTTAAATTCTTGAAAATTTGTCTCCTTTGGTGCAAATTAAAATCTTACAACCAAGAGGGTTTCGCAGACGAGGGTTCAGCCAAAGGAAGGGAAGAAGGGTTGTTGAGGGTGGAAGCAGCGCACCAGGACAAATCTTGGGTGCGGAACTCAGAAACATAGGAATCTGGAGAAGATAAAGACGAAAAACCTAAGGATTGAGGGATAATCAAAGTGCAAGATCTGAGAGAAAGAAATGGGAACGGAGCAGGGGAGGGGAGAGATCCCCTCCTTCAAAGCAGTAATAACGGGGGAAGCGAGAAAGGAGCGGCAGAAGGAAGGAGACAGAACAAATGAAGGAGAAACTTCAGCAGCGGGAGCGCAAAGGAGAACGGGAGTAACAAGTAAATGTCTGCCGAGGGCGACGAACAAACCCAGGTTTGTAATTCCGCCCAATAGATTAGAGAAATATAGAAGTTACATGAGGGATTATGCTTTGATCTGTAAGTTTGTAGGATATTGGCCAGCAGAGAAAGATCTGCTCAGATGGATCCAGCAAAGGTGGAAACCAAAAGGACATGTGGAAGTAAAGTTGGGAGCGAAAGGATTTTTTATAGTAATATTTTCCAATCTAGAAGATAGGGAAAGGATCTTTGAGGAAGGACCCTACTTCATGAACAACGCTGTACTATTTGTGAGGGAGTGGGTAGACTGCTATGACCCAGAGAAGGAAAGAATGTTACCTGCCCCGATATGGATTAGACTCTTCGGCCTACCAACAAAATTTTGGGACCCAGAGGTCCTTAAGGGCATAAGAAATGCAATAGGATCGTTTGTGAAAGTGCCAGAATCGACAAAGAGGGGAAGATATACAACATATGCTAGAATATGCACGTACATGAACATCACAGAGCCACTTCTAGATACAATAGAATTGGAATATCATGACGAGATCTGGCACCAACCAATTGACTACGAACATATTCCATTTAGTTGTAGAAGGTGCCATGAGTATGGCCATTTATACCGCGAATGTCCCATTACGCTAGCAGAAAAGGAAAGGGAAGCTGAAAATGAGAGGAGAAATGCAGCAAGGAAAGCAGGAGAGGAGGAAGAGGACTTCAGAGAAGTGCAAAGGAAGAAAAAAAGAGGAAACAGCAAGACACAGACGGGCAAACAAAAAGGTACCCATAGTACAGAATCCCAAAACAAGTTCCAAATACTGCAGGATGAAGAAGTAGAAACAGAGGCAAACGAGGAGGAGGAAACAGAAGGAATGGAAGTAATAAAGGAAAATGCAGACAAAGAGATAGATCAAATGAATAAGGATCAAGAGAGGACAGAAAGCCCAACAGAAAACCAAGAGGATCAACGAGAAATGGAAATAGACCCACAGAAAACAAAAGGAGAAGAAGAAGAACAAGTAATGACGAAGCTTCTGCAGGAATGGAAGAGGCTCGATGAAAGATTTATCCCAGAGGATCAGAAACAGATGTACAAAGAAGCTTTCCAAAGATATAAAGAGAAAAAAGGAATAATGGAAGATAGAGAAGATGGGAAAATGGCGAAGCAGGAAACACAAAATCTAGGAATGAGCAGCATTGGCAAGGGAGGTAAAAAAAGAGGTAGAAGAACAATGAGTGAAACAATTCAAGAAGTTGGAGAGGTGCTAGTAAATTCAGGAAGAGTGATACCTCTTTCAGAGGTATTCTAATCCCCTCCGAAACTTTTACGATGATCATCACAAGTTAGAACATAAGAGGCCTCAACAGCAGAGGCAAACAGAGGTATTTAAATGATAGACTGAAAAAAGAAAAACCTAGCATAATGATAGTACAAGAAACAAAAATAAGTACTGAGAAAATGAGAGAAATTCTGAATAGAAACAAGAACAGATATGAAATGATGGGACAGGATGTGATCGGGAGCGCAGGAGGTCTGCTAATAATTTGGAACCCTGAAGAAATTCAATTAAGTAATTGGATAAGCTTCCCAAGAATGCTAACAGGGACAACAAAGATAATAGGAACAATGGAGGAGGTTATTATAACAGGGGTGTATGGGCCACATATCCAAGGAGAAAAGGAAAACTTTCTGCAAAATTTAAAAGCATTGAGAAGTCTAATCCCTGGAAAACAATGGATCGTAGGAGGGGATTTCAATCTGATTAAAACCTCAGAGGAAAAAAGAGGAGGGCTAAGGAGAATGGATAAAGCAATGGAACAGTTCGGAGACTTGATAAGGGAGCAGCGACTGATCGATATTCAAACCATAAATGGAAACCACACCTGGAATAACCGCAGAGGGGGAGCTAATCAAATTGCATCTCGACTTGACAGATTCTTAATCTCCGAACAAATAATGATGAAGGATGTATTCATAGAAGCCACAATTCTCCCAGTAACAGGATCAGATCATTGGTCGATTAAAATGGAAATAGATCTAAAGCAAAGACCATCCAACAAACCCTTTATATTTGAAGCTTTTTGGCTAAGAAATGAAGGACTGTTAGAGAAACTTGAAGAATGGTGGAGGAAGAGTGACCAAAGAGGAAGAAACAAGATGCACACCTTTCAACTCAAACTAAAGGAGATGAAGGATAAATTTAAAAAGTGGAATAAAGAAGAATTTGGAAATATACTGGAAGAGAAAAAGCGCTTGGAGCAGAGAATGGAAGAGCTGCAGCAGATGGATATCCTAGAAGGCATACAGGAAGATAGAACAAAGGAAGAAGGAATTATATTGAACCAGCTAGAAGAAAGAAGGAAACAAGAAGAGATCTTATGGAGACAAAAGTCAAGGGTTCAGTGGCTTAGAGAAGGGGAAAAGAATACTAATTTCTTCCATAAAGAAATGATACAGCATAGACAAAGAAACCGAATCTTCTTAATAAAAAATCAAGAAGGTCAGGGAGTCCTCCAGCATGAAGAAATCGAAAAAGTGTTGGTCAATCATTTCAAAAACTTATTAAAGGAAACTCACGATAATAGATCAGAAGCCATAACAAAGATATACAGGGAGATCCCTAAACTGGTAACCAGAGATCAGAATTTGGTTTTAATGAGGAAAGTTACGATGGAAGAAGTGGAGGATATAGTCAGGAACATGAAAAGGAACAAAGCTCCCGGGCCGGATGGGTATACGGTAGAATTCTTTCAAGCAAGGTGGCATTTCCTTGCTGAAGAAGTTCTAGAAGTGGTGGAGGAAGCTAGAATCAATCAAAGAATATGGCCAGGAATAAACTCAACCCTGCTGACTCTTATTCCTAAAACTAATCAAGCGGATCAAGCTGAAGGCTTTCGCCCTATAGCTTTATGTAACGTTATCTACAAGATAGTGGCATCAGTGGTGGCACAAAGGCTGAAATCGATTCTACCAAGCATAATATCCCCAGAGAAAACTGGGTTTGTAGAAGAAAGACAGATCTTGGATGGATTAGTGGTGGCCCAGGAAGTAATCCACACTTTGAAAGTGAAGAAAGAGAAAGGAATGCTGATAAAATTAGACCTGTCAAAAGCCTATGATAGGTTAAGCTGGAATTATCTAGAAACCATCCTTAAAGCCTTTGGATTCTGTGACAGATGGGTGAAATGGGTCTTAAGCATGATTTCCACCCCGAATTTCTCTATCTTGCTAAATGGAGCCCCATCTGCTACTTTTAATGCTACAAGAGGACTTCGACAAGGGGACCCCCTATCCCCCTTTCTCTTCATAATAGCAGCAGAAGGATTAGGTAGATACTTCAAAAAAGAATTAAGAGAAAGGAAAATCCAGGGTCTAAGACTATGGGGCAATCAAACTTCAGTCACCCACCAACAGTTCATGGATGACATCATGATATACTGCAAAGCTTCCATGAAGGAGGTGAGAAGGATAAAGAAAATTTTAGAGGTATTTATGGAAGGCTCAGGTATGGAGGTAAACAATGAGAAATCAAGAACATTCTTCTTTAATATAGTGGAACCCATCAAAAATCATTTAACCAAGATCTTGGGTTATAGGAAAGGGGATCTCCCAACTAAGTACTTAGGAACTATGCTAGATTCCTCATCCCTCAAAATAGGAAACTGGAAGATCATCCTGGAAAAGATCATGAAAAGACTGGAAAATTGGTCCTTTCGCACTCTGAACTTGGCGGCAAGGGTTGTTCTGCTTAAATCCACCATTCAGGCGATCCCGGTGTATCCCTTATCAGTGATGGCAACACCAAAAGGGATATGCAATAAGCTGGTAGAGATTTACAGAAAATTTCTTTGGGGAGGACCCAAGCAACAAAAGAAATTGGCCCTCTGTTCATGGGGCAACCTAACCAAACCAAAAGAAAAAGGAGGTCTTGGCCTAAGGGACCCATGGACCCTAAATCAAGTTCTAGCAGCCAAATTAAGATGGAGATGGATGCAAGGAGGGAAGGACCTGTGGAAAGAAATCTGGACAACAAAATATAATATGCCATCAACCCCGGAAGAAATACTAAGGACACAAGAAGCACCCCGAGGATCAGATATATGGAACCTAACCATTCAAAGCAGAGAATTAGTTGATGATCATATTTTTTGGGAAATCAGAGGAGGTCAGAATGTAAGATTTTGGGAGGAAGCGTGGCAACAAAGGGAGAAAATGTTGGACCTACAAGGAATGCAGGAAATCTACAGAACAGGTATGGACAGAGACCTCATTAGGGTTAAAGATTATTGGATAGAAGAAAGAGGAAACGAAGAATGGAGGGAATGGAAATCAATGGAAGAATGGAACAGGAACGCAACAGAGGATCAAAAAACTATATTTAGCAAGGAATTAGATTCCAGGAAAATAAAAAATAGAGGAGGCAGGGACATTCTGCGATGGGGTAAAGAAACCAAAGGAGCGTTTATCATAAAGGAAG
The DNA here is from genome assembly GCA_031772625.1 of Pinus tabuliformis. Classification (NCBI taxonomy): domain Eukaryota; kingdom Viridiplantae; phylum Streptophyta; class Pinopsida; order Pinales; family Pinaceae; genus Pinus; species Pinus tabuliformis. Next base: position 773,853,033 of record CM062805.1, read on the forward strand.
CATATAATGTAAAGATACAACAAGAGCAGGGGGAGGAAGAGCAGAAGTGGAGGAAGAGATGGAGAAATAAATGGTCGCCGAAGATTAAGATGTTCGTATGGCTGGTAGGAAGGAAACGCATTCTAACTTGGGATCGAATACAAAAAAGAGGTTTCTCAGGCCCATCAAGATGTTGCCTTTGTTATCTAGATGAAGAAGACCAGGAACACCTTCTCAATGGATGCAGCACGGCCCAATTCCAATGGGAAAAGACTAGAAACTTATTCTCGACCACAGAACGAAATCCACAGGATATAATTCAAACCCTATGTGACTGGGGAGAAGGAAAGTTCAAAAGCAAGGTAGTAAGAAGAGCTTGGAACATGACGGCAGGCTTCAACGTGTGGAATCTTTGGAAAGAGAGAAATGGTCGAATCTTCAAGGGGAAATCATCAAATCCGGAAGAAGTTTGGAAAAGAACCCTAAGACAAATCAGAGAATCAATCCTCGCGGAAAATTGGGCAGAAGAAGATTGGAAGACCTCTGAGGAAGAAGCAGAAATCCTAAAAAGGCTGAACTTGGAACAAGGAATGATCTACCAACAAAAAGCAAAGTAGCACCAACCTATAGTGGGCCAAAGTCATGCAGTTTATCGTAAGCCACCGGAAGGGTTTATCAAGCTCAACTTCGACGGGGCAGCAAAGGGGAATCCAGGTCCAGCAGGATTTGGAGGAATCTTTAGAAACAGACAAGGAGAGGTAGAATGGATCTATGCAGAACACGGAGGAACAATGAGTAATAACGAGGCGGAATTTATGGCAGTTTATCAGGGTCTAAAAATTGCCATAAGAAATGGATATAAGAAGATAGAGATCGAAGGTGATTCAGCCCTGGTCATAAGCACCATAAGAAAATTAATACAAGGGAAACAGTGGGAGAAGGTAGTTAAAAGCTGGAGAACAGCGAGTATAGTCCAAGAAATCGAGGAAACACTGAAAGGGATCGAATACAAGATCACCTCGCATGTCAGAAGAGAAGGAAATAAGCCCGCGGATTGCTTGGCTAATTGGGGAAGTAAGGAATCATTGGCGAAAGTGGATGACAGCTGGACTAATCAAGCAGCGATGACAAGATGGGACGGCTTAAAACAGCTCATAGACAACGATAACCATGAAACAGCATAATGGTAATCAAAAAATCGCGAGGAGCGGGAGAAGGAGAATAAGGCAGGTTTATGCGGCAGCGAAGACAGGACAGAAGGACGGCGGCCTCACCTCCCTGACATCAGCATTTAATGATAATTCAGAACAGCAGGTACGCAGCCCAAAACAAAAACCGGAAAACACCGAAGAAAGCATCATTCAAGGCGCAAGGGAGAAAAGAAGTGGAGAGCAAACCCATCATAAGCGAAAAGGTGGCGAGAATTCTATAAGGTGGAACAGGAGAAGGATGACAGGCAGCAAGAAGTCGAAGAAGGTGGCGAGAGAAGGGGAGACTTGGCAGAGGAACCAAAATCAACGCCTCAACCGTACCAAAATGGCTGAGAAATGGGATAAGACAGTCCAGGCAGAGAGGGAGGCAGTAGGCGACAGGCATTTCGAACGGGGTCGAGTAAAAATCGAAATAGAAAGCTCAGATGAAATGGAGTATAGCCAGGGGGAAGGTTTCAGGAGCAAGCATTTTGAAACAGGGCAAAGCAGCAAAGGAACTAAGCGGGGCAGAAAGGACGGAAGAAGGAAGACGCATGAACAGAGAGGCAGAGGTAGACCCCGACAACCAATCATCAACGAGGAGGGTAATCAGGCGCAGAGAAGATGGAAAAGGGGGAAGAAATCGATCAGCATGGCGGTGCACGAAGCTGAACAGGCATACAATCTGGAGACAAATGTAGACATAAGAAAAATTATTGATGTCATGGAGGACAGAGTATTGGAGGAACCGTCCGACCCGGAGATGGAAGAATGGACTTCTCAGCTGCCGGACCCAGGCAACACGCGAGGCAGATTAACCCTTTACCGCCGCGCTCTTCACACTTACTGGGTGCTGAAGCATCTCTTGGCAAAGGCCATGGAGCAAGTAGCGGCTGAGATGGTGGAAATGGCTCAGGAAACGGCGGCAGCGAAAAAGGAGGTGGCGAACGTTGAAGGGCTGCTCCGTCAACAGAACGAACAACTCAAGGAAATTCAAGAGATGCTGAAGGAGCTGGGGAAGACCAACGACAACAATAAATCCAGAAGAGGAAATGCGGAGAATTGAGAGGCCTGTTAACTGTCTTCTTTTTGAATTTAGAATGATATTGCTCTGGTTTTTGAATATTAGTTTGTATGCCATAGCAGTAGTAGTAAAATTGGGTCTGTTAGTAGAACTTGGAAAGAATAGTTTTTTGGAAAAACCTGGCGAGATAGGGCTTAATGTCCTGCAAAGTTTTTTGACATTATTAAGCATGAAAAACATTATTGATCGTCTGATGAATAGGAGCCAACAGATCCGGTTTCCCAGTTGGGCGGATTAAGGTTCCTAAGTTTGTACTTTTAAATTTGATGTAGATAATAGAAATGTCGTAGCTTACAAAAAAAAATAAAAAAATCTTACAACCAATAATACTTCTCACATAATATCTAGTCTTGAGCTTGTCAAATATAGAAATCTTCTAATCATTGACCTATACATAGTTTGACTTGCACTGATGGATTCATCATTTTTTATCATTTTTTCATAGCCATAGGAGTGTTGACATGTGAACAATTTTCTTTGCAAATTTTCCTTAAAATTTCCTTTATATACTTTGTTTGGGAAATGAATATAATTTTGCTAGATTGAATCACTTGCAATCCTAGGCAGAATGACAGTTCTCTAAATATAGACATCTCAAACTCCTTTTTTAATTTTTGTTGCAAACTTTTGTCTCATTAGATAATTATCACTTCCAAAAATGATATCATCTACATATTCCACAATAATTAACAAATTTTCTTTGTCTACATTGATATAAATATTGTCTTTTATTATTCCTCTTTTGAATCCTTGTTGTTATAGATACTTGTCAAGTCTTGAGTACCAAGTGTTTGAAAAGTAACTAGTTTCGGTCTTCATAATTGTTGTTGTACTCATTTCAATAAGTATCTTATGTAACAAATAAAATAAGAAAATAAAAAGGTTATTATTTTTAAAAGCATGGGTTTCGTGCTCTTTATTGATTGTCTTCTAGCTAAAAACATGTTCTTCATGATTCTAGGGTTTGTTAGGTCATATGATATATTGTCATGAGCCAAGAGAGTCAACATCATGTTTATAAGACCCTTCTGGGAAAAATATATCTTGTAAAATAATTTATTTGGATTCTAGAAATCCTTGGAAACCTCCAAAGTTCAAGTTGGCCTAAAGCAATGAATTCAACCCCTTAGAAAGGGTATATAAAGGAGCATATTCAACCTCATTTCCCACTCACTCATAAATAAGTTTGATCTTCCAAGAAAAATTTACATATAAGGCTAAGAAAGGGAAAGAAGGACGATCAAATATCTAGAAGGAAAAAGGAATCCAATAAGTCAAGGAAAAACTTGCTTTTAGGGTCTCTCTCTCTCACGTGCAAAAAATTAGGCTTTTGCAGCTACAAAGGAGGTTGAAACTACATGTCTGAATTGCGTAAGAGCGAGTTATAGTACCAAGTTTTTGGAAGATGGAATACTATATTTTTGACCTCATTGACCTTGGGCAGATCTTTTTGTCTCGAAGGAAGGTCTCTTAAAGAATCTAGATTAGGGTTTCTGCAACATCTACAAGGCTGAAATTGCACGACGAAGTTGTAGGAAAACATTTCAAGGTAGAAGTTGTGGTTGAAGGTTACAGCTAGATTTTGGTTCTCTTGGAAGTGTTGACTTGATATTTGGAGAAGGAATTGGTATAGGGTTTGGTTCTTTCTCGTCTTATTTTAAGGTTCTATAAGAAGAGAAGAGTTTTCTTGGTTTTCCCCTTGTTGACAAGGTTAATCCTCTCTACGAACAGAAATGATCCCTCTAGCCCAATGAGTGGGTCTAGCAACTGAAGTGACAATCAACTAGACATCTTCATATATTATAATTGAAAAAGAAGAATGAGAGAGATGGCCTACCTCGCTCTGATGTTATTTTGATTTCCTTTGTTGATATCCTCAAACTGCTTGTGTCACAGACTTGTTCCTGCTTCTTTCAGTGCTTATGTACTTGCACAAGTGATAAAGAGAAAACAAAGCATGCCAAAACCAATAGCAAAACCATTAATAACCTACTTAGCTAATCAAGGAATGCCAAGCTAATACATACATAAACATATATATTTTGGGAAGATGAACGATCAATTATATATTATTTAAGAATGAAGGGAATCTTACAACCATAGCCTTGATGTTTAAAGGCTCTCCTTGAGTGGTAATCCAAGTCCAAGCCAAGAAAATCTCCAAACTCTCCTTCTCCAAGTCTAATGAATAGCCTTTAAGCACAACCTCATCATAGGGGTGCAAATGGACATAGATCAACCATTTGGGAATGGGAGAGGAGGATTTTATAGGTTGGGAGAGGGAGTTAGGACTTCTACAAAGATAGGATTATACCCACATCTAAAGGAGGTAGCTCATAGGGATGAGACCAAGAGGTCAAATTAGGAGGATTCGACCTCATCTATGCGAAACCACCTCCATCTTACAGCTCTGGAAGCTTCAAGATCACATAAGGTGAATGTAAAAACAACACCTCATGTCACATTAAGAAGATGGGGACTTTTGAGAGTGACCTAGAAGAAAAAGGATGATGAAATGGCAAGATTGCAAGATATGAATTAGTAGTTGAAAGTTAAGTGAATGGTGAAATTCAATTGGCAAGAAAGGAAACAAGATGGGAATTTATTCATATTGTTTTTACAAGTCATCCACATAAGGTGAATGAAAAAACAATATGAATAAATGGCATATTAGTGCACTTGAACACAATTTAATGAAGAAGAGATATAAGGTCACAAGGGGAGCTAATGAATAACTTTTGGGGTGATTCTTGGAGTCTAACATTGGAAGAAAAATGTGATTTATGGGGTGAACAAGTCATTTTAGTTTCTTCACTATAAATTTTCTTCTGGAATGTTTCATACTGTGAAACTTGAATGTGCTAGACAAAATATCTTCATGTACTTGTGGTTCAAATTTCAAACCGCGGTTTTCTATAATTTTGGATATATGCTTTGAGAAAGTTAGGCCTCCAAAATGTTCCTGAAATCTTTTTTGAACATGCCAACTTGGTATTTTCACTCTAACTTTTCTTCTATGATGTTTCAAAACATGAAGCTTGGAGGATACAAATAGAATACCTTCATGTACCTTTGATTAAAATTTTAGACCTTGGTTCACTATAATCTCAGATATATGGTCTGATGAAGTTATGTTTCCTAAATTCTCATAAAATCTACTTCAAATAGGTCAGCTTAGAATTTTTGCTATAAATTTCTTTCTATGATGTTTCAAAATCTTAAATATGGAGGAGAGAGAGAATATATCTCAAGGCACCTATAGTATAACTTTAGACCTTGTTTCACTATTATTTTAGAGATATGATCTGATGAAGTTAATGTCCTTGAATGCTCCTAAAACATGCTTCAAACAAGTCAACTTGATGCTTTTGCTATAGCTTTCTTTCTAAGATGTTTCAGACTATGGAATCTAGTTATGATAGAGAAGAGATCTTTAGGTACCTTTGGTAGAAATTTTAAAACCATAGTTTCAAAATTGGATACGTGGCATGTTGTGAATGTTTGTTCTTTGGAAGAATAAAAAAGCAATAAGTTTGGGAGAAGTAGATTTGATGAAGGAAGAAGAAATAGGTAGACTTGGTGAAGGTAGAAGAAACTAATAGACCTAATAATGGAATAAGCAATAAGAAGACTTAGACGAAAGCATGGACAACCAAAAAAAGGTTGTGAGGAAGAAACTAGATTAAGTGAAGTAGGTAGGTGCCTACGAATATTTGCAATGGTGAGGATTAGTGTCTCCTATAAGTTTGTGCCTAAAAATCTTGCAACATTGGGTATTGGTGTCTCATGTAGGTTTGTTCCTACAAAGAAACATAGGAGATCAACGTCTCCTATAGGTTGGCGCCTAAAAAACAACAAAGGAGATTGGTGCCTCTTGTAGGTTGGGGCCTACAGGATCTTCATATAAAGAATTTTTATGGTTTTATCCTGTAAGGGTTTCCACAAATATCTTGTTTTACTTGTTTAATTTATGAGATTGATGTTTTATGAAGTTTGAATGTTTCAATAAGTAAAAATTTTAATTATAAAATTTGTCATTATAAAAATTGTGAATGTCTTAAAACACACTTTTTATTTTTATTTTTAGTAAGTAACGCAATTTGAATTTTGTGCCAAGTATTTCTAGTAAAATCATGAACATCAAACAAATATATCCATGGATTAAGAGCAAGGGGACATATAAAAATTGCTTTCTAAAATTCTAATGTTACACTTAGACTTTTAAATAACATTGTTAAGTAACCTTGAATTGTATAGTAAATTAAAACTTATATAATTTTTTTTATTAAAGCGTTAAATAATAATTATAAAATCCTAAAATTTTAAAAAACCTTATAAATTAAAAACATCATAACAAAAATATATTTACTCATTAACATAAATTAATTATTAATATAAATTTTTGTTAGAGGACTTATGCAAGCACATCACAATACACATTAAGAAAACTTACCTTAATATAAAACAAACTTAATTGGAGTAAATTAAAGCTTAGTCAAACATGTTACTTTGAATTCTATTTATTTCCCAATGGTTCAATGAGGTTTTACATTAAAATGAGGCATTTTGTAATAACAAAGTTATATGAGAAATTTTTATAAAGTCCTTCAATCAAAATCATCCTAAGAAAGGTATTTATCTATTGAGAAATATTTTTACTAGGGAATTTAGGACCATATAACCTGATATATGTTGAAGTAACTTACATTAACATGAAACAAGCTTATTTATAATAACAAAATTTAATTAAACATTTGTTTAACTTCACTAAGTTCAGAAGTATTTAATGGTGGACAGAAATGGGAGACCTTTTATAGGGAAAAAGTTATATGTGTTTATTCCCTAATTCAAAATATGTAGAAGATTTAATGAATATTTATAATGGTAAAATGTTTTGCTAATTTTAATTATTAAATAAAAATAAATAAATAAATGATTTTTTACTAAATTTTTCACAAGGCCAAAATAATATTCTTTCTCTTTCACATCTCCTCTCGAGTTTTGAGTTGTGTAGCATATTTGTTATTGACTTTTATAAAAGATACCAATTAAAAATACCAATTACTTAGCTTTAATAGAAATAAAAAAACATTTAAAACTGTATATATTAATTAAAAATGCATATATTAATTAAAATATATATACTAAAATATATTTTAAGAAATTATACTTAACAAATGTAAATAATATCTATTTACAATTTTTAATGGACTTGCATACGTATACACACCCTCAATAATCTATAAACATGAGCTTATAACCTAAACACCTCATTAACATAGATTTTATGAGGAAATAAAATTTGCTCTCTATTTTTTATATGGTGCTAATTAATGCCTTTTGAATGGATTATGAGATTTCTATGTTCAATGCAATCATGAGAGCAAGCTTCTCTTCAAACTTCCTTACTCAGTATTATTCAGCACTATTCAGCAGGAGAATGGGGATGGTTATATTCTTTAACAATGTCAAAGAAAAATATCAATAATGATAAATAGATAACATTTTGTCAAAGGAAAATATTAACAATGATAAATGGATAATATTTTATTAATACCATAATTAGAATGAGCCCTTTTAATGCAATTTTCCAATGGAACAACACATTTATGGTTATTAAATTTAGTTCACTACAATTTCTTATCCAACTAAGTTTTGAGATACAAAACTAAAAAAAACTTATAATGTAAACAATTAATAAAACTTGTGGTGTCAAATGTTCTTAACCTTACTTATCACGCAAATGATTAAATAATAATATTAATAATATCAATTAATAAAAAATTATCTACCATTAACATATTTTTTTAATAATTTCTCATAGAAAAAAATATTAAACAATAATATTAATAATATCAATTACTAAAAAATTCTTGACTATTAACATATTTTCTTAATAATTTTTAATTAAAAAAACAAAACAATATATATGAGTGTTTTTCCACTTAAATAAATAATACTATCTAAATGCCAATCAATCAAATTACCTTCGATAATCAAATCATTCTAGCAATAAAAATATGCTTTTGATATTAACCATTAACGGGACACAAGACACTCTAACAATAAAACTCATGCTTTTGATATTAACACAAGGCATTACAGCAATAAAGATCTTCGTTTAGCGAAGTGAAACAAAATTACATGCTCTAAATGATGTTTACTTATTCCCACATCACAACACATCAAAGGGAAAGGCATGAATCGCTCCAATGCAAATGTAATTACTTTATATATATAATTACTTTACTTACTTATAGATATACTTACTTTACTTACTTATAGAGATACTTACTCTTTATATATATATATATATATTATTGATTTTCTTTCTTAAAATGATATTTGGAAGTCTTGAAGCCTTCAGTTTGTGGATTATATCCCCTGTACTTGAAATTCAATATTTTTGTGTCGTGGGCAGTTCAATAGATTTAAGGTTATTATTTCAATGGTAGTTATTTATATATATTTTCACTAATAATAAAATTTTGTTGCCTTTATCATATCAAATTGCGATGCTTCTGTATAAACACGTTGCTGAGTTCATCTTTTAAAAACAACTGATCGAATTCTGAACAAGGAATTATACATGTATTGTATTGTATAATTGTGTTTCCATTTCCAACTTCCCAAGAGTGTGTTTACCTCTGGTGAGATGAGATAATCTTGGTGCCCAAAACTCTTGAAACAAAAACGACATCCTGCATGTATTTCTACTTTCTCTATTTGTTTTTTCCTTATGTCATTTTCAATATCTTTACTCGGAAGCCTCATTAATAGTATTGAGGATGATTGTGTTTGCGTAAATTAATTAAGTGCATGGTTGATTGAACTGTAGCCGTATGTGATATTGCAGTATATTCTGAATACAAATCAAGTGGTTGTTGTGGATATTCACCTAGTTGGTTTAATATAGGTAAAACATGACGCTTAAGCAATTAAACATTGGAAATTAATTACATGGAAATTTCTATTGCCAATGCATTAACTCTTTGAAGATTGAATGCATACCTTATTTTAATGTTGTTAATTTCTAGAGTATAACTCTTTTTGGACGGGTAGCTAAACTTGGTTGTCAATTTCATTCATGTGAGAAACACATTGTTTATCATGGTGCTTATTGTGATTGTTCTAGGTTCAAGAGGTGATCTCCTCAACCTATTGATGAACTCTTTATTATGCGAATTTAACATAGAAGTAAGAGTAAAAGTGAACATGGAACAACATTTCATTGTAAGCCAAAGAAAAAGAAATATTATGGTTCAAAAATTATTATATGTTTATGATGATGTGATGTTTTGGCTTGCCCGTTGAGGCATATAATTTCATACTTTATGGTATATCTAGTATACAAGTTTTGATTCTAATGGCTGATTGTGATTGATTATAAATCTATATGTATTTACTATGGAATTATACAGTGAAATCTTTTATTTCTCCCAGAATTCACATTATGGTGGCAGTGACCTTTTTTCGCTATGGGATGTTATCTATACTTTAACATATAATTAATCAAATTTAAGAATCATATTTTGAAAGAAATAATAGTATTGAAATAAATTCGAGGTCTAAGAAATTACAACACAACAACTAACTTGGGTTGCACAATTAGAATTCTTTTTATGATGACGCTCGTATTTGTCATTATCGAGATGCTTTCATCGTTATACTCTGCATTTCATAAACATGATCAATGACATTACAATTACTATAAATAAATATGTTACTCCACTTTCCCTTAAACAATAAAAAACAAGATTCACAATTTTTGAAACAACTAGTGAAAATCAAAACCCAATCCTTATCTTTAAGTAAATTACAACCCATTTTCGCCAAAAATATGAAGGAAAAAGATAAACATACAATAATGTGTTCAAATTCTGTGTAATATTGTACTTATTGTGATTTCTCGCAATCATATTATTTGTTCGCATCTGACAAAAAATTATCTCAAAATCAAGACCACACACACCTTCCCTAGTTTGAACATCAGTGATGAGGAGATCAAAATTTTTGCATTTGCTCAAATTCTTGTACTATGCAATCTTTCACTTCAAATCACCTACAAATATGAAGAGTCCTTCAAGTTCCATGGAATTAAACTCCACCACACTTTTTAACTTAAATTGAACAACCATCTCCCCACCCCGGAGATGAAATTACAGTTGATTTTATTGGAGGTTTTAAAGGTAAGATTAGTGTAGAAGCCAAATTTCTAGGAAGAAAAACTGCTAGTAACACTTACTCTGACCGGACACAGCAAGAAAGGTGTTGATTAGCGCCATGGAAGGGTGTTGGTTGTGTGGTTGTGTACCATGAAACTTGCTCATAGAGTATGAATTTTCAAAAATGGAGCAAGTGGAAACGACAGGCGTAACTACGCAAAGATCTTAGACTGTGGACATATGGTATGTGTGTAGAGCTAGAGCTATTGGACATATGTCATGGAATCTTAAAAAGTAGATGAAAATTTCAGGTGAATAAGTCAAAAAAAGAATGGGGTAGATGAAAATTTAAGGTGAACAAGTTAAAAAAGAATGCCTATCGGCGTAAAAATAAAAATAATTGCAGAAATTGTACACATCAAAGAGTGTATTAACAAAGCACTCGATCACCATCTATCCAAGACCCCGTGGACAACAATAGAAAAAACATTTAATTACAAAGAACTAAAAGATTTTACCTTGAAAACACATAGGAGAAAAAAAACTTTAAATGGTTCCCATCATTATTTCAAAAAATTTAGGTTCCAAAGCAAGTTGTAGGCTCATGAGCCATTTAACAATTTACATAGGCAATTTTCTTTTGCATCCTCCCTCTAGGGAAAAAAGTTCCTTTGTGAATCCAATTACAAAAAGATATAGTTAGAGTTAGAGTTAGAGGTAATAGGAAGGTCATTCATTTTAGGCTCTCTATAATTCTCTCCAATTTAATTCTTTCCTCATTTATTTTATTTGTTTTCCCATTCTTTTTTAAATTTAATTTTATAAGCATTATAATTTTTTTTCTTTCAACTTTCATTAATTGTTAAATTTACCATGAGTATTAATTCTTACACTTATTCATATTCATTTTCATTTCAATCCCTTTTAATCATTATACCCCTCACGACCCATCTTCTAAGCATACAAATATGCACATTCACAACTCCCCTCCACCACCCATCTTCTAAGCATAAATATGCACACTCACAACTCCCCTCCAATTGACTCTTTGAGGAGGTGAAACATCTAATACATGCACATCCTCACCATTTGTTAGGTTAAAATATATATTCTAAAATAAAATTTAAGATAAGTTATAATAATGGCAAATTACATCTATTCACAACTTCCAAGGAATTTATAATCTCCTATACAACAAAGTGAAATGGTCTAGTTAACAAAATAATTGTGTGCACAACGGGCATGCTCATTCAAAGGAATTATCGAAATTTTATAAAAGCATGGTTCACAAGCAACTAATTTTCGAAAGTAAAACCCCCACAAAGGTAGTTTATGGAAAAACTTCAAAGAAAGCATGGATAAGTGAAAGTCCTTTTGAAATATCAGTATGGATAAGTGAAAGTTCTTTTGAAATGGGGATTTATTAACATTGAGAAGGATTTAAAAATAAAATAAAAATGAGATGCAAAACTCTTAGGATTAAAGATGTTTTGAATTTACATTCATGTGTAGTTAATTCTCGGCATTATAAAAAATATTGATTAATAATTGGATATATATTTATTAAGTTTTATTATTTTTAATAGTTGATTTGAGTGTATATATATATATATATATAGTCTAATTTAAAATGTATTTTTGAATGTATAAATGGATTCAACACCTTGAAAAATTTGGAGTGTTCAAATTGTACAGATTAAATAACTTAAACTCAAGTTCTTAAAAATATTTTCCATATTTTGATTAAAATTATCGTGAAAAAAACCATTTCATCTATAAATTAGACTATGCCTATATATAAATGAATATTATTTAATAAACAATAAATTTATTATTATCGTATTTTTTAATTTTATATAACATATTATATTAGGTCGGTATATGACAACTTTAGTAATATAGACCATCAAATATATACTAGCATTTGCACCGGAAGGGTGCAAAGGCACATTGATAGGGATACAAAAATGGAATATCCTACTGTTAATGATACATGAGACTAAATCTTCCTAGATAAAACATTGGAAAACATTTCCAGGACACATTTGTTCTATTCAACAAGGTTGATTGTGAAAAATGTCTTGATTAACATTTGGGGAAATCCATGAAGTCAAGATTTGTAACTTAGATCTATATATGTTTAAGTGGTGGTTTTGATTAGTCTAGTGGGACTAGTTATCCTTTTACATAGCAAGTGTTTAATAGAGGAATAAATGAAAGATAAACTATAACTCTAATGTATGTATTGCATACATATTACTCTAATATAATGTAAACTATAAGCCAATTAGCAGAAGGAAGGATAATCCATTTATAATATTAAAAAGCTTATAAATTTGGTTTTTGAGATTTTGACATGTACTAAAATAGAGGAAGAGGTGTGTTATAGTGAAAACACAATGCCCCCTTTTTATTCTATCATAATAGACATGGGGACTTGTTTGTAGTGAAAACACAACACCCCCATTTTATTCTATCATAATAGACATGGGGACCCTTTTTTCATCCATTTAGGCTTTGAGTGTTTATTGCTTCAGTTTAGCCTAGTCATCTTCTTCATTAACGCTTGTTTCATCTTCTCGTATGGTTTGCAAATTTAGCCTTAATTTTACTATTTAGAATTTTAAGTTAATTAAAATATTCATTTTTCTAAAGTTAATAAACTTGTAATTATTTTTTTGTTTTAATTAGATTAATTAATAAAACATAGGCCCCGAGACTAAGATTAATACATTAACCATATTATAATGTGGTAAGTGGCTTAGCCCTTTTTAATAAACATACACATATAAACTCCGAACCATATGACAAATGACTTTAATATAAACAAGCGAATATAGGTTTCGGTGATATATATTATAAAGTGGCTGAAGTAATAGAGAGGACCCACATACCACGTAACACTCCTCCACTCCCTTATATCGTAGAATCCCTCATTTCAGAGTTTTTGTTATGTGTCACCTCTTAAAAGTTCCGATATGCCAATGCTTTGATATCCATGCCACTCCAATTTCCAATATCTTCCAGGCTTCGATATCTTTCAAGCTCTGATATCCGTTGATGCAGGTGCATTAGGCCGAGCACATAAAAATGATAAGTTATTAAAGTCAAACCAAGAGCCTATCAATGTGATGGATTGATCACATGTCAAGGCTAGAACATTTTAAAGTTTATTTGTGATTTTTATTTTTATTTTTTTTAATTTTTAATTTTTATATTCAGTTAAGATTAGTTAGGAATATCTAATTAAAAGAAATGATTTAATAGCTAGTAGGTAGTTAGGGCTAAGGAAAATTGGTTCACATCCATGAACTCATTTCTTGGATAGTTGCTTTTAGTTTTGAAGGAGAGAGGAGGAACATTTTGGGTGCTGGAAGTTTTGGTGTGAGATTGAAGTTAGTTGAACAACATTTCGTAGACCAGTTATTTTTTGCATCAACAAATTGAATATGTGTGTGTGTGAGACAATTATTTGCATATGTGTTTGTGAGGTTTGTGAACCATAATATTAATATCTAGGGATTGAAATTGATTTGGTATTTAAATTGTTGTGTTGAATGAGGAATTATTGCATTGTATTTTCTTTGTTATTTACATTTAAATGAGAACCTGGAGAATCATAATTCAGTTAATCTTCTAATCCAGTACTTTTGCATCCAAGATTGTGTATTGAAAAGAGTCATTTTACATTACAGATTCGAGAATATAGAGCACTTTGTATCAAGCAAACAGAAGAAACAAAATTCATAAAGGAAAATCGTCATCAATTTTGCGAGTCAATTCCTGATCTAAGGAAGACAAAATTAGAAATTATGGCATCTTTGTTTTGTGCAGAGCAGGGTCTATTTGGAAACCTGCAAGCGATTTCCCAAAAATATCCTTGGTTGGGGAGTTATGAAGGGATCTTTGAACTGTGTTTTTACAAACTACATGGCTAGAAAAAAAACAATTTGTTGTTCCTCCTGTAACAACACTATCGTTTGTTGAGAGAGCCTATGACAACATTGTAGTTTACTGTGAGAGCCTGTAACAACACTATAGTTTGCTGAGAGAGAAATGATTTGTTGTTACTCCTGTAACAAAAATGTAGTTTGTTGAGAAAGTCTGTAACAACACTGTACTTTTCTAAGAGAGCCTGTAAGATCACTATGGTTTGCTAAGATAGCAGCCATCAATTTGTGGTATCAAAGCCTTAAATTTGTTGGTCTCTATAGTATAGAGAGATGAATAGGCATGAAGGAAGGGCACGAGGTCGAGGAGGCAGACCCGAGGGAAATGAAAAACTGCGGGAAGAGATAAGGAGACTGCAAATTCGATTAGAAGCCATGGAAGTAGGGAAATAACGAGATATTGTAGGTGGTGATGTTAGTGAGGCCGCAGAGGAACCAGAAGAAGAAGAAAAAGCACCTATTGAAGAATTTTTTGAGATTAAGTTGTTGACAACAGTATTGGACTCAAGTTCAAGGCCAAAGCCTAAAATCTCTATTTATGATGGTAGTTTGAAAGATGAGAATCTACTAGATTGGACCAGTGAGATGGACAAGTATTTTGAGTACGAGGAAATTGGTGAGGATAAGAGTGTCAAGTTTGTTGTGACAATGTTGAAAGGCCATGCTGCGCTATAGTGGGACAATGTACACGCTGAAAGAAGGAAGAAGGACAAACCATTGATCAAGAGATGGGATAGAATGGTGGCAAAGATGAAGAGTAAGTTCTTGCCAAAGGATTACCAGCTAACTCTTTACAAGCAGATGCAAAATATTAAACAAAAGATAATGACAGTGAGAGAATACATCGAAGATTTTTACAAGGTGAATTTGAGAGAAGGTTATGTAGAAGATACCCCAAAAAATTCAACAAGGTATATCAATGGTTTGAGGCTAGATATTCAAGATGAAATCAACATACTTTCTCCAAGGACAATAGAGGAAGCATACCAATGTGCTTTGAAGGTAGAACAAAAGATAGCTAGGAAGCAAAGCTCTAGCAGAGGACGTGTCTTTTTCAAAGGGAAAGGACAGACAAATTGAAGAGGAAAGTTTGGTGTGGAAAAGAATGATGAAGGTAACTCAAATTAGCAAGGGCAGTCAGAGAAAGAAGGTGGTAGCAGAGGAGGAAGACCTTACCAGAGAGGTAGAGGTAGATGAAGAGGTAGAGAGACTATTTACCGGTGTTACAGATGTAAAAAATTGGGTCACTGATCTTTTGAATGTCTTGATAATGACAATATGGGAAAGTGAGGTGCATACATAGCTCAAACCGAAGCAGTAGACGCACAAGTACCTGAGGTAGATAATGTGCCAGATATCAGAGAGGTGTTGATGATGCACAAATTCCTTTTGAAACCAACAAACGAGACTACTGGACCAGTCCAAGGGAAAACCTTATTCGAGAAAATGTGTAAGGACAAAGGCAAATGCTGCAAATTGGTGATTGATAACGGAAGTACCGACAATCTAGTCTCCCAAGAAATGGTGGAAAATTTAGGATTGGAAAAGATTAAGCACCCCACACCTGATAAGGTATCGTGGTTGCAAAAAGGACACCAATTGTTGGTGCATGAACAAAGTGAAGTTGAGTTTCAGATATGCAAGTATAAAGACAAGGTCCTCTATGATGTAATGACAATGGATGCTCGTCACATTCTTTTGGGTCGAACATGGCATTTTGATAGGAAGGTGACACATGATGGAGAGAGTAATTGTTATAAGTTCGAAAAGGATGGCATCAAGCACACTCTTGCACCATTGAAAGAGGAAGGTACATATGAAACAAGCAAACCAAAATAATTGCTACTTAGTGGAAAGGAATTTCTACAACATATGGAAGAAGAAGAGGTAAGCTATGTAGTGATTTGAAAGCCAAAGGTAGTACTTCTGCACTCTGAAATTGTAGATTCACCTATTGAAGTTAAGAATTTGTTACATGAGATTCATAACATTGTATTTGATGAATTTCCAAGTGAGTTTCCACCCAAAAGAAGCATCATTCATCACATAGACTTGATGCCTGGAGCAAGTCTTCCAAACAATGTTGCATATCGAATGACACCCAAAGAGAATGAGGAAGTGAGGAAGCAAGTCCAAGAATTGTTGGACAAAGGATTAATGAGATAAATTTTGAGTCTGTGTGTCGTACCTATAGCATTAAGTCCAAATAAGGGTAGAGAAAGGAGAATGCGCACTGACTCTAGAACAATCAACAAGATCACCATTAATTATAGGTTTCCATTGCCACTGATGGATGATATGATGAATTGCTTGGGTGGATCAACGTACTTCTCAAAGATTGACTTGAAAATTGGTTATCATCAAATTCAGATCAGAGAAGGAGACAAGTGGAAGAAAACTTTCAAGACCAATGAAGGCTTGTACGAGTGGATGGTCATGCCATTTGTCTTGTCAAATGCACCCAATACCTTTATGCGGCTAATGAATGAAGTCTTGAAGGAGTTCATTGGTAAGTTTGTCACTATTTACTTGGATGACATTTTAATTTTCAGTCAAACTAAAGAAGAGCACTTAAGACGTTTGAAGTATGTTTTAGAGAAATTGGAGCAAGAAAAGCTATTGAATAACATGAAGAAGTGTTATTTTATGAAGAGTGAACTTGTATACTTAGGTTTTGTCATTTCTGAGGATGACTTGAAAATGGATCTGGAAAAGATAGAGGCAATTGTAAATTGAACCTCACCTAAGAATATTTTTGAGGTGAGAAGTTTTCATGGCTTAGCCAGCTTCTACAGAAAATTTATCAAGAATTTTAGTAGCATTTGTGCACCTATCATTGACACCATCAAGAAGAATAGGTAGCCATTTTATTGGAAAACACCAGTAGAAAAAAAAAATCAACTATTGAAGAAGAAAATCACTGAGAAGTCGGTGTTGAAGTTGCCAGACTTCAATTAGCCCTTTCAAGTGAGATGTGATGCTAGTAGGATAGCCATTAGAGCTGTACTGAGCTAAGAAGATAAGCCTATTGCATATTTCAGCGAGAAGTTAACGTTGGCATTATGATATAGGTATTGTCCTTGATGGCAACTCAATCTGATGAAAGATCACAATATAGTAGGCAAACAACAAAAGAATTACAGATCAGTCTTCACAGAATGAAGAAAGAGAGGTATACGCAGGTTCACCATTGACCAAGCTGTGTATACACACAAGTTCACTGTATACAAGTCGCGTATACGTACACACACACTTTCACAGAAGGAAAAGCACACATACCTTGGAAAACTAAGTTTCTGGTCCGAGATATTTGGTCCATGGTATTGGTCCAAGGTATCTGGTCCGAGGTATTGACCCCAGGTATTTGGTCCAAGGTATTGGTACTAAGTGGTTTTGGTCCATGGTATTGAGAAAGGCCTACAAACTATAAAAGGAGGAGAAAATCATTAGACCAAGGTGTTGAAGTATCGAATATATGATGAATTGCGAGATCTAGTATGCAGGTTATTGGGTTATGGTGCAGTACTAGATCTGAACCAAGGATGAACCTTAGCAGATGATGAGGGATTAGATCTAATGATGGATCGGGATCTTAAGGCGTAAAATGAACTTTCATTATGTTTTTTTGCTCAGGTATATTCTAGATCTGAATACTGACACATATATTATTCTGTAAATGATATGATCTAGGTATAACTAAAGTCTGGAATAGTTGCAGAACTCTGAATTTATATTTGCAGATGTATACGCTGGTTGCTTTAATAACAGTTGCGTGTACAGGCTGGTTCACTTAGCTAAAGTAGCGTATACAAATCTGCCTATGGAAATGAAAAATTATTGAGTTACTAATACTGATTTACCCCCCCCCCCCCTCTCAGTATTATTTCCAACAATTGGTATTAGAGTAGGTCCTTCAGAAGAAGCTTGATCGCTTGAAGGAAGATCCATCATCATGAGTAATCAAGAAAGCGGGGGATCCATCAGACCACCAATCTTTGATGGGAGCAACTTTTTTTATTGGAATATAGGAACCACAGCCTACCTTCAATCACTTGGAACAGATGTTTGGGAAATTGTGGAAGGAGGATATACATTTCCATTAGCAATTCCTACAGATATGGCAGGTAAAAAGCAATATGAAACCAATGCCAGGGCTGTCAATACATTGTTGGGAAGTCTATCACAATCAGAGTTTGTCAAAGTTATGTAGCTCAAAACAGGCAAAGAAATATGGGACAAAATCGTTCTAAGCTACGAAGGAGACTCTCAGGTAAAACGTGCTAAACTGCAAACTCTCAGAATTCAATATGAAACTCTTAAGATGCATAATGATGAAAGTATTGCTAGTTACTTCTTACGTATAGATGAGGTTGTTAATTGCATGAAAAATCTGGGTGAAGAGATAAAGGAAGTTACCTTAATTGAGAAAGTTTTAAGATCCTTGTCTGCTAAATTTGAATCAAAAGTATCTGCCATAGAAGAAAAAAATGATTTATAGACTATTACTATGACACAGCTTCACGGAATCTTAACTACCTTTGAGATGAGAAAAGGAGGCCCATTAGATATGAGAGTGTTATAGACATTTTTGTGCCTTACAGCATTGAGCATGAAATGTCCATAATCTAAGGGATCCAAAGTCCCTAAACATGTTGTTCCTACCCCTAGAGGAACAAGGCTAACAAACCACAGCAATTCACAGAAGTTCTCCACCAGAAACTGCTCAAAAACAAGTCAATTCAGGATCATTTCAGTGGCTACACTATCTGTTTGCGCTGAATGTCAAAGCCAACACTGGCTACCTGCGTTGAATGTCAAAGGGAACACTGGCTACCTGCATTGAACGAGAATGGACATGTGGCAGGCTCATTTCTCAAGGTGTCAAAACCCAGGAAGCTTCCAAAATGACACTTGCCTCAGGGAATTCGACTGGTGATGAGTAAGAGGTTCCAAATCTCCAAGTGGAAGCAAGAACCTCCAAGTGGACTCAAGAACTGACAGAGGGAGAGGACAGTAGTCAAATCTCAAGCTGACTCATCCTCTCTCCAAACATCTATATATGGATCTCTCCTCCATGAGATCTAGAGGCTGGAATTTTGTTATTGCAAAGAATTGCTGTTGGTTTGAGATTGGAATCATTGGGTGCTTAATGCTTTGAAGGGGGTGAAGATAGGAATTCCATTTGCTGGGAAGGAGATGTTGGATTGGAGCCCTCTGGGTTGTATCTCTTCCTGAACCTTGTTATTCATCAATAAAGCTATCTTGGTTTCTCCTATATGCTGATCTATTTTTGATGTATGAATGCATTAGTATGTTTAGTTTATTTCTAATCCTAAACTAGTTATGAATGTGAATATCTGTCTTTGTGTAGTGTTCTTCTCTTGTCGCAAGTAGCTGTTCTCTTGTCGCAAGTAGCTATTCTCTTGTGATCTTACAGGAACCCGTTGAAGCTGGGCGAGTGAGAAAGCAAGTAGCTGTGAACTCCCAAAGAGAAGAGAGACCGGATCGAGGGACAAACGGAAGACACCGGTAAGTCTATTGATCTCTCTTCTTTCACATTTCATAAAGGAAGAA
Source organism: Pinus tabuliformis (assembly GCA_031772625.1). Classification (NCBI taxonomy): domain Eukaryota; kingdom Viridiplantae; phylum Streptophyta; class Pinopsida; order Pinales; family Pinaceae; genus Pinus; species Pinus tabuliformis. The sequence continues at coordinate 773,872,975 of CM062805.1, forward strand.
ACCAGAATAGCTGTCTCTGTTTGTTGCTAAGGCACTGTCACACCTTAGGTGGATAGGATCGTCCTGCATAGGCATTTTTCCCCACAACAAATTGGCGACTCCACTGGGGAGATCTGTTTAGTCATTTTATTTGTGTTTCTATCATTGTTTGTTTCATAGACTTGACAGCAACAATCGAACTGCATCTGCTTTTCCCGGATGCAAAGTAGACAGTTGCTGCTTTGATCCAATCACTGGACTTGTCTATGATCTAAACAATGGACTCACAAATGATTTGATGATCCTTTGTGATAGATCTTAGTAGCCCCTCAAAGCATCCCTTTGATTGTACCTTGCTTGTTGCTTTTATTTGGCCTAAAACAATGAATTAAATAGCAATCTGTGACCCAGAACCCGTGAGAAACGAGAGTTTCTCCTTCAATGCAGACCCAGTGAAGGGATTCTGCATTTCAACGCAGGTCCCGTGAAGGCTACCTGCGCTAAATGTCAAAACCCCTGTGTTGAGGTTGCGTTGAACCAGTTTGTCCTTGTGCAGCTGGGGTTCTCTGCTCTGTTTTGCCTTGTTTTGATCTCTGATTTTTGCAGCCTGTAACCATCATAGGTACCAGTCTGATAACTCCTTTTCTCTGCTTAAATTCCGCCTCCTTTTGTACAAAAAGACTGTGAGTGTTTTTATGTGTTTGTGGCATCATTTACAGTTTTCCTTTGCATGAGTGAAATAGTCATCCTGTAGCCCTTGATTCAGATCTGTTGATTGTGATCTTAGAAGAGAGTTCATTGGCTGTTTGCAGATTGATTATACATTTACTCTTGCTTATTGGTTTGAGTTTGTCTCTTTTAAGTGTCGAAACAAGTATTCATTTCGAAAATCGTTAAGTGTTGTAATCTCTTCTACCCTCTCTGATTTCAAAAAAGTAAACTTGTTTGTACTTGTCATTTAAAAGCAAATTCAAAGTTGTACAAAAAGCTTTCTTTGTAGGCATCAATACTAAGAAAGCGGAAAACAAACACCTGCATTGTGCATTTTCATTTGATAGTTTGCATGATTGATTTAGGAAAAGTGCATTAGAGTGTGTTGATTGCTCTTTGAGAAAAGATGGTGTCTTTCTTTTCCCTTAGTAGCTAGGATTTTCAAAGTTGAAAAGATATAAAGCTTGCTTATCATCTTTAGACTGCATTTAGGAATTGTATCATACATCTCGTGGTGAACCTTGAAAGGAAAACTTCTAAAAAGATCAACCTAAAATAAATTGAATGAACTTAACAACGCTTTGCAACATAACGCACAACATAGAGGTCTAGGCTAGAGACGTGTTCCGGCGTCGTTAAGCCTGGTGACTATCGATCTCGTGGATGGTGGGTGATTCCTCCTGAGGGACGATAGCGCCAGTACGGATTGTGCTCCCACGTACCGTCGCGTATCTATTGGGAGACCCCTATAGGCATAAAACCTTTATCCTTAGGAAGCCGTGTCAGCCGCCCTACTGATCACAATGCACTGAACACAGCATTCAGGAAGATCGACCGCCCGTACCCTAAAAAGTATTCTGCGGTTTTGCGAAAAGTTTGGCACACCCTCTGCCTAGAACTCCAGAGCAGTTCCTTTTGGCCTTTTTCAGACTCTATAACAGAAAAAGTCCATCCGAGCATTTGTCACTTCGGGCTCGTTAAAACATCGAAGGAGACTAGAGTCATCTTTAGCTTTTTCTCGACTCTTTAAAACTGAAAAAGCAAGTTGTGTCTAAAAGCGTCTAAAAAATTCATTTAATTCGGAAACACACTTTCCCCTTTTGTATTTTGGTTGATCGAGTAATCCGCAATCATGGAAGAAAGTCAATTGAAACCCCGTCGTTCGCGGAGGCTTACGAGTCAACCGTCTTTGTCTCCGGAATCGAAAACAGTACGGACAAAGCGAACTCGTTTAACCGGTTCGAAATCTCCTATCAAAGTTAGAACAAGTGTTCCAACAACATCTGAGATTCCGGTTACTCCAAACATTTCTGGAAACCCTGCCTCCATAGAAGAAGTTCAACAGCCACAGAGGGACAGTAACACTGATCCTAGTCTGGGGGCAAATACTTGCCTTACTGAACCAGTCCCATCTGTGACCGGTTCGGAGAGTCTTGCTCCTCAAACAACTGTCGCTGTCGATTCAACCCCTTCTTCGGCACCAGAAATATTTTACGGACCTGACGGTCTTCCTCTCCCACTAGGTTTGATTTCGATAGAGGAAATTGTAGAGGATCCGCAAGCAAGTACTCCAACCCATTTTGGAGTCGGGGTCACTCTATTTCCTTCATCGGAAGTTAGTCCACCACAAGTGGAAGTTCCTGTAGAATCTCTAGGAAATCTATTGGATAGACTCAAAATGTCTGAACAACCGTCAACATCTAGGACTGTGTCGAATGACACAGTGACAGCAGAAGCCCCTGCCGTCACTCCGACAATGTTTGCCGGCATACCATCTGTCCCGACTAGCTCGCAACCGCTAGAAGGAGTCCACCAAGGGACTATTTCGATAGTATGGTCCGTTCCAGTTTGTTCCTCCGGAATAATATCCGGCAACTCTTATGTTGAGACTCGCCAGATTGATCCATTTGGAGGTCAATTTGGGCAATCCAGTCCCCAAGGACAATCAATCCCCTTGAGTTCCGTATTGCTACCATATGGGGGGCAGTATGCCCTTTCATTACCCCCTCCGGGAGGGTATCCATACGGGAGTTCACAACAGTATTCAGGTTATACTGGAATTACATCAAGTGGTTGGGTACCTATGCTACCTCAACAACCAAGAGTTGTATATTCTATGCAACAGTGTGTACCTATGTCGAACATCCCGACCACACCGGCTATTGTGACAGTGTCGCAAGTTCAAACGTTGCCTGTTGTATGTCAACCTCAGATTTCTCAAGTTGTAATGCAACAGCCCCTTGACCCTGTGACACAACCACAATCGCCAACTGGTGGGGCGACACAGGTCCAAACGGGTACAATTACCCCACACCTTGGTCCAACAGTTAGTATAGCACAACAGAACATGGCTTCACAACCATGGCTGGTGCAATACCAACAACCACAATTCCAGCAAGTGTACAAGGTTCTGAGCAGCAGATCTTTGCGAACAGTGGACAACCGTATATTCAAAACGGTCAAAACCAACCGCTTTATAGTGGTCAAGTCCACCAACCGTATCAGTCATACCAACATCAATTACATTATGCTGGTATGCAAAGGCCCACTGCTCAGGCAATTCCATCGTACCCTGGGTATGCTTCACCTAACCTGAATCAACAGTTACCATTCGTGGCAACTTTAGAGTTACCCCCAGCGATTCCTCACAAACTTCCATCTGACATTCCTAAATTCAATGGAAATCCAGGTGAAGACCCATCGAATCACGTGATGACTTTTCATCTGTGGTGTTCATCAAACACCCTAAATGATGATTCAATAAGGCTTCACCTTTTCCAGAGGACGTTAATAGGTCCAGCGGCAAAATGGTATATTGAATTACCTAGAGCCTCGTTCGACAATTTCAGCTCCCTAGCCACGACTTTCTTAACCCATTTTCAATTACCGATAAGGTATGAAACGGGAACAGAAATCTTAACCAACTTCAAGCAGACAACGGCCACTCATATATCCGATCATATACATGAGTGGCGTCATCATCGTAGGATGGTGAAAATGTACGTTCCTGATCAGCTATTAGCTGAATGGTTTATAAAGTCGTTACTTCCTGCTATAACAGAAGATGTGGCCAAGGGGGGAGTCGTAAGGGAAGAGCAAGTTATTGCTCGTGCACAATATCTAGACTTAGTTTATACTCAGTCTGGCACGCTCTACGACAAAATACCTGACTCCCCTAGACCAGAATTCTCAATTCCTCCTCCTCCTAAATCAAATAGTGACTCTCATGCCGGCGATGGTGTGATTGGCACGGCAAACGCGAAATCGACAAAGGCTTCGTCTAAGAAAACCCGTAAGAATTCGGATCAAAATGCAAAGGATGAAGTTCTTGCTTCGGAAGTAAATGCCATATCAGCGGATAAAGGCAAAGAAACCAATCAACCAGGAAGCAAGAAGAAGCAAAACAAAGGGAAGAAGAAGAAACAGGGTGAGTCATCCCCTGGAAAAACTTCTTCAAACCCTCCTGGAAATAGGAAACCCCCTACCACAGGGTGTCAGATATGTGACGAGCGTCATTGGACAAACGAATGTCCATACAAAGCTGAGCTTAAAAGGTTCTTCAAAAGTTCGCAAACCTCAGCTGTGTTAACTGATCCGTTTCCCAATCCAGGTCAAAATCTGGTTGATAATGGAAATGCTTCCCCGTCGCAAGTGCTCATGTTGTCGGTTTCAAAACAACAGAATGATGCTTTGATTTCGACAAGGAACAAAGATTACGGGAATCCGCAGCTGTCGAACGACAAAGGTAAAGATCAACCAAGTAGTTCGACAACAACTTCGACAGAAGTTGTACCGCCCATCATTCCTGAATTAACAATAAAACCGCCAAAGGGAGTAGTACACAAGTCGACGTTTAATCCTCGCGCCAGAGCGACGCAGCATTATAACATAGTGGAGGATTTGGCCCAATCGCCATCCGCTATGTCGACTCTTGAAGTACTACAAAATTGCCCATCCCAAAGGCAGGCTTTGTTATCGGCTATTGGTGGGGTTGATCCTAAGGATTCCAATCTTGTATCCTCTGATCACAAAGGATACGATCCTCAGTTACCAGCTCAACTAGCTTTCCTTATTCAAGTGAAAGCCCTCAACAAAACTGTTCACCAAACAATTATTGATGAGGGGGCATCTACATGTATTATGTCGATGAGTTGCTGGAAAACTTTAGGGTCTCCGACCTTGTCGCGATCTTCGACGACATTGAAAGCATTCGACGGAAGGACCTATACCCCGTGCGGTATCCTTAATAACTTGAAGGTTGAACTGGGAGGAAAAACAGTAGAAATAGATGTTGAATTCATCGATGGGAATCTGGACTACAACATCCTATTGGGAAGACCGTGGATATATGCCATGGCAGCTATAGTGTCGACTTATTTTAGGAAGATCGCATTCCCTTTTCAAGGAGGGATTACGATCGTCGACCAACAAGACTTCCTCCCTAATGGTTCACAAGTTACAGGAAGCATTCCCATGATCCATGGAAGCAACCACTCGCTTCAAGACATCGGAGTAGGTCTACTGAAAGACCCCACATTAATGGGAACTTTCGCACTTCCACCTCCAATCTATATAGGAGAAGTAGCATTGGTAAGAGCCTGCAACATGATATCTTCCACGAATATCTCAGAAGACGATATCGCCATGGATCATGCAACGGTTTTTCCCCCAAGCCCTATAGAAATATTGTAGCAATCAATGTTTCGGGCATGGGAGGCGAACCCAAATCAACGCTCATCAAGCGTTTGGGTAGATAGGTCTAGAGAATATGGGACCCTGTTAGATCCTTGGTCGAAAGTACATGGGACTGACGAAGGAATCCTACAATCAATGTTGATTGAGGGGGCACCATGGAATGATTGCCACCATCGTTCCCTTCTTCCAGAATATGAAGAAGATACTCAGCATGACCTTTACCACCCTTCAGTTGTTGAATTCCTATCAAACACTGTAAATATGGTGGATTCCGAGCGAAACTTATCCAATATTGAAGAGACTATAGCAAAGGATGTTCTCCTTCAGAACTGGAAATATATAACGCTCTTTTTCGCGAATTCAGAGATGTCTTTGCTTGGTCATATGATGAAATGCCAGGCATTGACTCGAGTATCGTTGAACATGAAATTAAAATGTATCCTGATGTCAAACCAGTAAGACAACGGCTTCGGCAGGTGCACCCCAAGAAAGCCGCTGCCATTAAAGCAGAAGTTGAAAAGCTCCTCCACGCTGGTTTCATCTACCCGGTTCCTCTAACCGATTGGGTATCGAATATTGTCCCTGTTATGAAGAAACAAGGGACAATTAGAGTGTGTGTCGATTATAGGGATGTAAACCAAGCTTGTCCGAAGGACAACTACCCTACACCCTTCATCGACCAGATAATTGATGAATGCACCGGATGTGAAATCTTTTCATTTATGGATGGATTTTCCAGGTATAATCAAATAAATATCCGCCCACAGGACCAGTCAAAGACTGCATTCATCTGTCCGTGGGGAACATTCGCTTATCGAAAATTACCCTTTGGTTTAAAGAACGCAGGGGCGACTTTTCAGAGGGCAATGAATTATGCCTTCCATGACATCAAGAACATCGTTCAACCTTATCTCGACGACCTTCCGGCTCATTCGCGAAAGCAGACTGATCATCCGCAGCATTTAAGAGCGATATTTCTACGTTGCCGACACTACAAGATAAGATTCAATCCGCACAAATGTGTGTTTTGCGTCGGTTCTGGTCGTTTACTTGGCTTTGTAGTCTCTAAGGATGGGATTCGTCTAGACCCTTGCAAGGTTTAGGCAATCATTAATTTGACTCCACCTTCAAATTTGCTTCAGATTCAGAAACTCCAAGGGAAAGCAAACTTTCTGAGGAGATTCATTCCAAATTACGCAGAACTTGCTAAAGGTTATACTCGTCTTTTGAAAAAGGATGTACCTTTTGTCTGGGATCAGGTGGCGCAAGCTTCCTTTGATGCTCTGAAAGATTCTCTAGTAAAAGCATCATTAATGTATGCCCCGGACTATCAAAGAGACTTTAACCTGTATCTGGCTGCAGCAGATACGACCATTGCGATGGTTTTAGTTCAAGAAGTCGATGGAATTGAACATCCTATATATTATTTAAGTAAAAACTTGAATGATACAGAAAGCAAATATTCTTATGTTGAAAAGCTAGCACTCGCTGTTGTTCAAGCGATACAAAGATTTCGACATTACGTCCTCTTTCAGAAAACTACCATTCTATCAGATTGCAACCCCATGACTTATATATTGTCGCGACAGTTGCTGGGGGGCAAATATTCAAAATGGATAGCGATCCTTCAAGAGTTTGATCTGGAATTTGTAAAATCCAAATCAAAGAAAGCTTTAGTCTTCGCAGAATTATTGTGCGATCTCCCATCATCGTCCAACGATGAAACATCCGAAGAATCAATCGTGGACGAGCATTTGTTTCTGATATCTACAAGCAATGAGTGGTATGGAGATATAATAATTTATCTCCAAACCCAAAAATTCAGGCCTGACACCTCTCACTCATAACAGAAACGTATACGATACCAAGCGAAAGACTACATGATCGTCGGTGATACGCTTTACCGTCATGGTATCGATACAGTTCTGAGGAGGTGCCTCACCCATGAAGAGGCCGAAAAATCCCTGAATGAGTGTCATTCAGGCGCGTGTGGGGGGCATCAATCTGGTATGCTACAGCACAGAAAATCTTACGAGCAGGATACTTCTGGCCAACCATGTTCAAAGATTGCATAACCGCAGTCAGAAGTTGCCATGCTTATCAAATTTTTGATAGCAAAACCAGAAGACCACCCGCACCTTTACAGCCAATAGTTGTTGTTGGGCCTTTCGCCAAATGGGGCATCGATTTCATGACATGTAACCCCACCTCGACCGGGGGGCATGGGTATATTATAGTCGTTGTTGACTATTTTACCAAATGGGCCGAGGCGATGCCTACATTAGATAACACTGGTGAAACAGCTGCCCTTTTCTTTTTCAATCATGTAGTCGCCAGGTTCGGCGTACCACAGGCTATAGTTACATATCATGCTACCAAGCTAGGGCTATCTCACGACAGCTCTACCCCGTATTATCCGCAAGCCAACGGACAAGTTGAAGCAATCAACAAGGTCCTAAAGCGTATGTTGCAAAGGATGATCGGGGTTCACAAAAGAAGGTGGCACCTAATCCTGTACTCAACCTTGTGGGCTTACCGAACATTGGTGAAGAACGCGACCGGGTTCACACCTTTCCAACTGGTGTATGGCCTGGAAGCAGTTTTGCCAATCCAGTGTGAAATCTCGTCTCTTAAACTCACAATTGATCTCCTCCCCGGAACTTCGGAAGAAGAGGCTCGTTTCTTGGAACTAATCCAATTGGATGAAACCCGTCGTGATGCCGCTTTGGCTAACGAAGCCCATAAGAAACGAGTCAAGGCGCAGTTCGACAAAAATGTCAAACCCCGTGTCTTCTTAGAAGGTGACTTGGTCTTGCTTTATGACCAAGAATCCGATAAATTGGGAGCAGGTAAATTTAATTCTTTATGGATGGGCCCCTATATTGTTAAACGAGTGTTAGCAAAAGGAGCCTACGAGTTAATGGATTATGACGGAATTCCACTGGCGCAACCCTGTAATGGGTTGTACCTCAAGCGTTACTATGCTTAAATAGTAACCTGTATGATTTTGTTGTATTTTGTTTTCGCTAAAGTGTTTGTTTTGGTCGAGTAATCCACCTTTTTACATTTATTGCAGATGTCAAACATTTTGGAGACATGTGTTGGATATGCCGACGGAGCGAGTCGTAGTTCGCGGAACCTATCCTCCGCATCCTGGGCCATTTTTGATCCAAGCGGCGAGTTAGTAAGTTTCAGAGGTGTGTGTATTGGGCAATCAACGAATAACATCGCTGAGTATAGCGCGTTGATATAACTACTCTCTGATGCCATCACCCATGGTATATGCCGACTAATCGTCAGGCTAGACTCACAACTCGTAATACTACAACTCAATGGTATATATTCCGTTCGCAATCCAGCTATTTATCGCATGTTCCTAAGGGTTAAGATTTTGGAAAGACAATTTGATTCAATTCAATACTAGCATATTTCCAGAAACTTAAACACATTAACCGACTCATTAGCAAACTATGTGTTAGATAGACATTTGCGACATTTATAAAAAGAGACACATCATCAATGTTGTACATATGGATCATATAACTCAACCAGAATAAAACTCGAAAATCAAAATATATATATAAGCTGTTTATCGTTTATACATAATGTTCTGTAACCAAGACAAAAATCGGTCATATGACCCAAAAACTCAAAAATGCTAGGGGGCACCCTAGCCTAGTGATGCTCATGATAGCACGTCACGGCCTGTGCAATCATGCGCAAGAGACGAGTCCATCGTCTAGGCACACCAGTAGTATGCCGCTGCAACTGTAAAGGTAACTCATCAATCCTCACATCGGGAATGCTGAGAGTAAGGCTCTCAACCTGCTCCTGCACAGCTGTAAGGGTCTCGGCCACGTCAAGGTCGCGGAGGATAACCCTCCCAGCAGTCTCCCCTGCTGGGGCAGCGACTGGCGCTCTCGGGCGAACTGCTGGACGAACAGGACCAACATCTGCATGCACACATGAGTTTGATTAAAGTCTTGATAGAATAAAGCACAAGGACATTATAAATAAGAACAGTAAACAGTAATATGGTCGAAGATTTTACCAATAGCGCCCCACTGTTCGCCATCCGGCAGTACCAAGTCCGGATCACCTCAGAAATCCATACCAACATATGGATACTCGGAATAGACCATCTCCTGACGCTCGAACCACCTAAAGAAGGTATCAGTGAAAGAAATCTGAGATTGACCAGCATGCCTAGACATTTGATCAACCCACCTCTGCATGCGTGGCTCGGTAGGAGAAGGCAAGTCGAGTGCGATATACTGAGGCTGCATCAGTGGTATTTTCTCCAAGGCAAAGGCAGTCAGAATAGAACCAAATCCAAAGTTCTTCAGCTTCCCGTCCTTTACCTTGTTCAACTGACTTTTCATCTGAAGAAGTACTGCATCACACCAGTTGAATACTTTCGGTTGGAGACACTCCAAGGCGTGCTGCACATAAGATCTGTTGGCAACATGAAGAGATGCGCTACCGGCCATCCTACCAATAGTATACAGAATGGACCTGAGAGACCTGTCAGTAATCTCACGGATAACAACCTTGCCGTCTCTACTCGGCTGGGATCCTTCCCTACAATACTGGTGGACATAATCTCTCACGGAGTCATTCCCTCGGGCCGAACCTGACAAATAAATGGGGGCACCCCGCCTCGACAAACCAGTCAAGAAGTAAATGTCTACCACAGTCAAAGGGATGGATTTGCTCCTGATCTGAAATACTTGGTTGATAGGGTCCCAAGCATCAAGCATATACTGCAGTAAGGAGATCTGTGCTCTCATACTAGAGATACGGAAGAACTTCAGCAGGCCACAGTTCCGCAGCGCGTTCACCGTGACAGGGTCATGGAGGGCAATCATGTCCTCTTCGTCATGTTCTCGTTCTTGCCATGTAAGGGTCATTTTGTTCAAGAATCCCTGCAAAACAAACAAGAGAAAGAGTAAGATCCTGGATTTGATGAGAAACTGGCAAAATTTTCATCAAAAACTGTGCAACAGTGCTGTTTTCCTATGCTCAACGCAACTGGCTAGTGTCCCACCTGCGTTGAAGGTCAAACTGCCTTCATGCAGCTTGACATTCAACGCAGGTTTCGAATGGACTGCCTGCGCTGATGGCAGAGCGCCCTAGCAAAACCCCAGGGGCTCAGGAGAACAGGAAAACATGCACAGAATGGAAAAAGAAAACCATGAAAAGAAAGAGCGAGGGTTTAGCTCCTACCTGGTCCAGACGGCGCCGAAAATCGTCCCCAGAATCTCCCGGAATCAGCTGATGAAAATCAAGGGGGAAGAGGCACCTCCAAAGCTCCAACAAACCAAGTTCAAATGAAATGGTAAAATGAGAGGTAAAAACACCTTTTAATTGCTTTTTACGTAGTTCAAAGCGAAATATTAGGGTTCTAATCTCATTTTCAAGCAAATATTATTCATTTCTAACTAGTTTGATGCAGCAATTGGGGATGCAGTACTATCTTTGAAAAGGGCAAAGCTAGTCATGGTAAAAGATCAAAAATTTGACCATATAATATCGAGCAGTTTTAGCACACAATTCATGCTCGTTAAAAAATAAACGCAAGATTCGAGCAGTTTTAGCACACAGTTCATGCTCGTTAAAAAATAAACGCAAGAACCGAGCAGTTTTAGCACATAGTTCATGTTCGTTAAAAAATAAACATAAGACCGAGCAAATGTTTCCACCCGCGTTTAAGCTCGTTAAAAAATGAACTATCCCGGTAAATAACCACTGTGAATGTAATATCATCAGCCATTAAAGCCTTGGTCGTGTTTGCACCGTCACCTCCACTTTTCCATTGGCCGATCGTTCACCTCCATATGATTGTTTACCCATTTTGAGGAACAGCTGCGAAGAGTGATTTCACCTAGCCATCCTTGTGACACTGCCGTGATTGGAAAATTCCAACCTGTACCTGGAATCAGCTGCTAACCCTGTTTATCACTCGTTCCTCAAAAGATGAGTCTTCTTTAAGCTCTTTTCAACTGACTCGTAAAATATGAAAAGATTGCCGAGTCCTTGGCCTTCCAGCTCGTTAAAGGGAGAGGAAGAGCTATCCCTCCTCTAGATTTTAATCTTTTTTGGACCTGAGGGATTATTGCACAAAAAGATCGAGCACTTGTTTTATTCGGCTCGTTAAAACTATCGAAAACTCATCCCTTCTGTATTGTTTTATACTTTTTCGGACTTAAGGGATTAGATGACGAAAAAGGACTTCTGGAGTTAACTTTATGTACCTTTTCATACTCTCTAAAAATGAAAAGGACCGAGTTATCTTTGTCGTTAGACTCGTTAAAATCATTAAATAGCGACAAACTTGTCTTTAGACGAGAACGAGTTTCGCTATCGCTAGGCTCGTTAAAATATAGCGATGGGCTTGCCCGAAGGGCAGGTTATAGAACAAGCATATGTTATCCTCCTCAAGCTTGACAAAAATAAAGAGGTACTGGTCAGCAATGACTGGGGAAAAATTGGGAGAAACTAAAGAAAACTTTGATGGTAGCAAGTCGCTCTTGAACATGACACTTTTCCTCCGTACCACAATCGGGTTGGGTTGTTTCATTCACCGGTCACATCCATGGTCTCGCCATACCATCCATATTTGGGGTAATGCTACCGATCCATCGTATCAGTGTCGCCATATGTTCAAGAGAAGTCGTTCAGAAGAGTCAAACCGTGTCCCATCCACTGCCATACATTATCCTTCATCCTTTCATGACCGCCACCCTGAATCATATGTCACAGATCGTTTTCACCTCCATTAAAATCATTAGCTCTGTTTCGTGTCACTGACGTGGGATTCATTAAGGCCCTCCTTTGACAGATCGATTCTTGTCGACATCAGCTCATTATCCAAGAAGTTGATCTAGGAACAACCCCTTCAGTACTTTGAAGCTTGCATGCCTCAATGGCAAGTTTCTCACTTCCGGAGACAGGTATACATCAATGACCTTCGACCGAAAGATTTTGCGTGGTGTTCGACGCCAAGTCCTTTATTCACACCACGTGAATTGTACTGCAGTACCTTGAGGGTCATTATCATTATCGGTGATCCCTCTTGCGCTTGTTAACGGATTACATCATTGACCGGTAATCAAGCGATGTCTTTCCATGTTCGACTTCAGAACATTTCTCACATGGATCGACTTGTACTTAGAGTGAAGATCGAATGAGTTTGAAGACCCCGGATCTAGTTTCATCCATCCGGGCTGCGATATATATTCAGGAAGGATAAAGACATTGACATGTACATCATTGCGGCAGATAATCATCCTACTCAAAGGATGATAATTTCATCAAAATTATCAGTCTACCACCAGACGATTGTCTGTTCTATGTACAGAAAAATGAATTTATGAAGCTGAGCATGGGAATGCCCGCCTCAGCTAGATCATGAAGGCAGTATGAAAAATAATGTATTGTATTGTATTGTATTACAGGTCTCCTCTCAGCATTGGATGAACTTCGGATCCCCCTGATAAAGCATTTCACCCGATAAACAGCCTCATACTTTAGGGGGCAACTGTTATAGACATTTTTATGCCTTACAGCATTGAGCATGAAATGTCCATAATCTAAGGGATCCAAAGTCCCTAAACATGTTGTTCCTACCCCTAGAGGAACAAGGCTAACAAACCACAGCAATTCACAGAAGTTCTCCACCAGAAACTGCTCAAAAACAAGTCAATTCAGGATCATTTCAGTGGCTACACTAGTTGTTTGTGCTGAATGTCAAAGCCAACACTGGCTACCTGCGTTGAATGTCAAAGGGAACACTGGCTACCTGCGCTGAACGAGAATGGACATGTGGCAGGCTCATTTCTCAAGGTGTCAAAAACCCAGGAAGCTTCCAAAATGACACTTGCCTCAGGGAATTCGACTGGTGATGAGTAAGAGGTTCCAAATCTCCAAGTGGAAGCAAGAACCTCCAAGTGGACTCAAGAACTGACAGAGGGAGAGGACAGTAGTCAGATCTCAAGCTGACTCATCCTCTCTCCAAACATCTATATATGGATCTCTCCTCCATGAGATCTAGAGGCTGGAATTTTGTTATTGCAAAGAATTGTTGTTGGTTTGAGATTGGAATCATTGGGTGCTTAATGCTTTGAAGGGGGTGAAGATAGGAATTCCATTTGCTGGGAAGGAGATGCTGGATTGGAGCCCTCTGGGTTGTATCTCTTCCTGAACCTTGTTATTCATCAATAAAGCTATCTTGGTTTCTCCTATATGCTGATGTATTTTTGATGTATGAATGCATTAGTATGTTTAGTTTATTTCTAATCCTAAACTAGTTATGAATGTGAATATCTGTCTTTGTGTAGTGTTCTTCTCTTGTCGCAAGTAGCTGTTCTCTTGTCACAAGTAGCTGTTCTCTTGTGATCTTACAGGAACCCGTTGAAGCTGGGCGAGTGAGAAGGCAAGTAGCTGTGAACTCCCAAAGAGAAGAGAGACCGGATCGAGGGACAAACGGAAGACACCGGTAAGTCTATTGATCTCTCATCTTTCACATTTCATAAAGGAAGAAACCAGAATAGCTGTCTCTGTTTGTTGCTAAGGCACTGTCACACCTTAGGTGGATAGGATTGTCCTGCATAGGCATTTTTCCCCACAACAGAGAGAAGCCGCATTTAAAGCTTCAACAAAAGGAAAAGAAGAACTCAATGAATCAGGACATATTTCAGAAGAAGAAGATGAAGTAAACTTTGTCAAGAAGCTTCAACGGGGTTCCAGAAGATTTAGAGGTAAACTACCTTTCAAATGTTTTTCCTGTAGTAGAGTCGGTCATTATGCTGCCAAATGTCCTCATAAAGATAAATATGATCAAGGGAAGGAATCTGCAAAATGGAATAGAAAACAAAGTGCAAGTAAAAAGAGCTACTATAGTCATGAAGATAGTGATGGATTATCAAATAGTGATGAAGATGAAAATAGTAATGATTATAGACTTCTAATGGCTTATGAAGATGATAAATTTTTGGATGCTTTAGAAGAAGATGAACTTCATGAATAAATATCTTAACTCAAAATCTATTTAGAATAAAAGAATATGATTATAGATACCATGACATACCAACTTGCTGAAAGAGAAAAACACAATGAAAAATTGGAATGTGAAATTGTGGGTCTAAGAAAGGATCTTGAGAAAACAAAATCTCTCAATCTTAGATTTGCTAAAGGATCAGAAACCTTAAATGAAATTATCAAAGTGTAGGGTTCTCCTCTGATAAATATAGGTCTTGGATATACTAAAGAAGCACCTCAATCACAGAAGCCATCAACCTCCACTAAAAGCTATCTTGATGCATCAAAGAGCAGTGAACAGTATGACAATCGTCAGCAAAAGCATAAAGTAGATCACCAGGAAAATCAGGCTCAATTTGCTCCAAGGATGAACATAAGTCGCAACCAATCTCAGGTAAACAATACTCAATTTGTTTCAAAGATGAATAGAAACTACAATCACTAGATCAATAGATTCAATAATCGCAGGAACTTTTTCAATGGTCAATGTTTCTCATGTCATAATTTTGGACACAAAGCTGCTCAATGTGTTGCTTACAAAACCATCATGACTAGAGAAGCACGAAATCAAAGGAATGTGACCGGGATCAAGAAAAGTTCCTATAATAACTTTTCTCTTCTTGAAAATGAAATAGAATGCTCAATCTGTAACAAATTTGGCCATGAAGAATCTTAATGCAGGAGTAAATTTTGGAAAATATCTCAAAAGGATAAAACTCCATTAAATCCAAAAATATGGAGAAAGAAAGAACCACAAACAGAAAGATGTGGTATAGCCTTGTATGCAGAAGGACAAGAAAACCAGTGGTACATCGACAGTGGATGCTCAAAACACATGACAGGTGACAAAGAAAAACTACAGTCATATAATGCCTTAGAAAAGAAAAAGAATGTCTCATTTGGAAACATCATTCCCACTGTAATAAAAGGTAAAGGCTCTATTTTCTTGAAATAAAAAGTTAAAGCTGGGAATGTTATGTATGTTGATGGTCTAAAGCATAACCTGTTGAGTGTGAGTCAAATGTGTGATCAAGGAAATGAAGTGGTGTTTCGATCAAACGGATGTTTTGTTCGTGAGCTTGATACAGGAGAAACCATGATCAAAGGTACAAGAAATCCAAACAACTTATACACACTCAAGGGAGGACAAAAACAGTGCTATCCAAGCAAAAATGATTAAAACTAGCTATGGCACAAAAGATTGGGACATCTAAGCTTTTCTCAAATAAGAAAAGCATGCAGATTCCAGGTTGTTCGTGATCTTCCAGATATCAGCATTCCTGAAAATAATATAGGCAAATCATGTCAATTCAGTAAGCAAACCAGATCTCACTTCATCAAAAAGGAAGGGTCAGCTAATAAGCGCTTGAACTTGTTCATACTGATTTATGTGGACCAGCAAGGAAAAAGTCACCTCGTGGAGAATAATACTTTATATTGTTCATTGACGATTTTTCCAGAATGTGTTGGATAGGTCTTCTAAAGCATAAAGATGAAGCATTTGAAAAGTTCAAAGCCTTCAAAGCTTTGGTTGAAAATGAATCAGATCACAAAATCAAATGCCTCAGATCTGATCGAGGAGGGGAATTTACCTCGGATGAATTCTTTGACTTTTTTGAACAACATGGAATAAAAAGGTAGTTCTCCACCGTAAGGACTCCTCAGCAAAATGGAGTGGTAGAAAGGATGAACATAATTGTTCAACAAATGGCTCGAGCTATGCTAGATGAATCTGGAACTCCTGCAACTTTCTGGGGTGAAGTTGCATTCACCGTCGTCACTATTCTCAACCAATCAAATGTTCGGGTAAACAACACTCAAACTCCACATGAACTTTGGTATGGTAAGACTCCTACTATAAAATACTTCAAAGTTTTTGGAATCAAATGTTACATCAAAAGGACTGATGAAAAACTTGGTAAGTTTGAACCTAGAGTAGATGAAGGTATTCTTCTTGGCTACTCTTCTCGAAGTAAAGGATATAAATGTTACAATAAAAGACTTGGGAAAATTATTGAAAGAATTAATGTTGTGGTTGATGAAGCATGCAAAAATCCAAAACAGATAAAAACTGAGGATTATGACAATGAAGAAGATGAGGATCATTTTCCCACATCAAATCACAATGATTCTGAAGAAGAAACCAATGAAGCACCAGAATAAGAGATAAAGATAGAAGAAAAGACATTGTCCAGGTATGTTTAGAAAAATCATCCAGAAACTCAAATTTTAGGGGAAAAGGGGCAGGTGTGTAGACAAGAAGAACTATTACAGAAGCCTCAAATTATCTAGCATTACTATCTTCCATCAAACCTCAAAATGTAAATGAAGCATGCAAAGATGAATTTTGGGTCAAGGCCAAGCATGAAGAACTTGAGCAAATTGAAAAGAATAATACTTAGGAATTAGTTCCTAGATGTCATGATAAGAATATCATAGGAACTAAATGGATATTCAAAAAAAAGCTGAACGAAAATGGAGAAGTTATTAGAAACAAGGCCAGACTTGTTTGTAAAGGATATGCTCAACAAGAAGGTATAGATTTTGAAGAAACTTTTGCACCTGTTTCTAGACTTGAAGCCATAAGGATGTTTCTTGCTCTTTCTAGTTTTCAGAAATTCAAAGTATACCAAATGGATGTAAAATCTACCTTTCTTAATGGAGACTTAGAAGAAGAAGTCTATATTTAACAACCAGAAGGATTCATTCTTGGAAATGATGCAAAACTTGTATGCAGACTCAGAAAGGCTCTCTATGGTCTAAAACAGACTCCAAGGGCCTAGTATTACCGTCTTGACAAATATCTCCACCAACAGGGTTTTTCAAAGGGGTCAGCAGATAGCAATCTATATACAAAGATTGACACTAATAAATTGCTAATAATTGTTGTTTATGTTGATGATATCATTTTTGGTAGCAATGAAGAATCCATGAGTCAGAATTTTTCTTCAGTAATGCAGCAAGAATTTGAAATGTCCTTGCTTGGTGAGCTTACCTATTTTCTTGGTCTACAAATTCAACAAAATAAAGATGGTATTTTTCCCTCACAAATCAAATATCTCAAACAAATCTTGAAAAAGTACGTCATGGAAGATTCTAAACCAGTATGTACCCCAATGGTAACAGGATGTAGTCCCAGCTCAAATGATGAATCAGCAACGGTACATCAACCAACTTACAGATCCATGATTGGCAGTCTGCTTTATCTAACAGGTACCTGACCTGACATCATGCGTGCTGTAGGAATAGTTGGAAGATTCCAAGAAAATCCAAAGGAATCACACCTTCAGGCAGTCAAAAGGATTTTCAAATATCTTCAAGGAACACAGAACTTTGGTTTATGGTATCCTAGAGATACAAATCTTACACTTCATGCATATATAGATGCATATTGGCAGGAAGTGTTGATGACAGAAAAAGCACTAGTGGTGGTGCATTCTATATGGGTTCCAGGTTAGTGTCTTAGTTCAGCAAGAAACAAAGTTCAATTACATTATCTACAACTAAAGCAGAGTACGTGGCTGCTGCATCTTGTTGCACACAACTAATTTGGATGATGCAAACCTTGCAAGAAATTCAGTCATGTACTCCACCCATCTCCATTCTATGTGATAATACAAGTGTCATCAGTATTTCAAAGAATCCAGTCATGCACTCCAAGACAAAGCACATACCCATCAAATATCATTTTCTACGTGAACAAGTGCTTGAACAAAAGGTCAAATTGGAGTATGTTCCCTCCAAAGAACATGTTGCTGATGTATTCACTAAACTACTACCCAGAGAGACATTTGAATATCTTAGACAAAAGCTAGGAGTAGTTGCTGCATCATCCTGCTGTTAAATCCTATTTTTTTCAGAGAAAGGTGGTTATACGCGAGTTTCTTGAAGCGTAGTTGCATACAACGTGGGTTTCTGTGGGCACAGTCGCATATATGTTGGTTTGAAGAAAAGCAGTGATCCAGACTCAGGAAAAAGGGGTCTGCTATGGTTCTGTCAATTATCTGCTTTGTTTGATGATGGTTACAATCTGTTGATAACATATGGAAATATATTGATCCTCATAAAGTTGTTGATAACTTGATGTATACCTGATTGATGATGATGCTTTGATATGTCTTACTGACATATTCAATGATCAGATTTTCCAGTGAATAGGTGAAACAGGTTCAGGGGGAGAACATGGTATGCTTCTAATAAAGCATTGTTGGCATTATGACTAGAAGTCTTTGGTACCTAATGAGTTCTTACTTTATGATGATAAGGGAATGAAGCAAGTTGATCTTGATGAGATCAAGAGGATGAATTGATATATGCTAACATACTTTTTCACAGGTTGATGATATTTTGGAAACTAATGATGGACATATACAGGTTGCTGGTTTGGATGCTGTTGATAGATGCTGCTGATGGTGCAGATCATATGATAGTTGCTGATGACTATCATGGTCTTGTTTAAGATATTTGGTCTCTGTTACATATATCATGCATATCATTTAATGTAAAGGTCATGAAAAGACCTAATTTGTAACCCCACTATGCATGGGATTGATGATGTAAAGGTTCTTGTTTTTGTCATGTATAAACAATTGGTATATCCCACTTGGTTGGGCGGGCGAGTCAAATTTGGTATATCCCCACTTGGTTGGGAGATGGATGTATGTATGAGTCATTGGTGATAGGAAGGTCATTGGTGATGTATGTATAGAGTCATATTATTCTTTAGAACATCTTTGTGCAGACTTTTCTTGTGCTCAGGGGGAGCATGGGCTCGATCATGGGAGCTCAATCAACACATTTCAACATATCAGAGAATTCAACATGTACTCAGGGGGAGCATGACCCTTTGCCCTTGATTTCAAAGGGGGAGAGTGACTTGGTGTGGTTGTTGCCATCAAGTCCAAAGGGGGGGATTGTTGGCATTATGATACAGGTATTGTCCTTGATGGAAACTCTCTCAGATGAAAGATCATAGTATAGTAGGTAAACAACAAAATAATTATAGATCAGTCTTCACAGAATGAAGAAAGAGAGGTATACGCAGGTTCACCATTGACCAAGCTGCGTATACACGCAGGTTCACTGTATACAAGTCGCGTATATGTACACACGCACTTTCACAGAAGGAAAAGCACGTATACCTTGGAAAACTAAGTTTCTGGTCTGAGGTATTTGGTCCATGGTATTTTGATCCATGGTATTGGTCCAAGGTATTTGGTCCGAGGTATTGACCCGAGGTATTTGGTCCAAGGTATTGGTACTAAGTGGTTTTGGTCCATGGTATTGAGAAAGGCCTACAAACTATAAAAGGAGGAGAAGATCATTAGGCCAAGGTGTGAAAGTATTGAATATTTGATGAATTGTGAGATATAGTATGTAGGTTATTGGGTTATGGTGCAGTGCTGGATCTGAACCAAGGATGAACCTTAGCGGATGATGAGGGATTAGATCTAATTATGGATCGGGATCTTAAGGCGTAAAATGAACTTTCATTATGTGTTTTTGCTAATGTATATTTTAGATCTGAATATTGACACATATATTATTATGTAAATGATATGATCTGGGTATAACTAAATTCTGGAATAGCTGCAGAACTCTGAATTTATATTTGTAGATGTATACGCTGATTTCTTTAATAATAGTTGCGTGTACACACTAGTTCACTTAGCTAAAGTGGCATATACAAATCTGCCTATGGAAATGAAAAATTATTGAGTTACTAATACTGATTCACCCCCCCCTCTCAGTATTATTTCCAACAGTTAAATGAGTCAAAACAGAAATACTCTTCCTACGAAAACTAATTTTATGTGGTGATTCAAGCTTTGAAGCATTGGAGGCATTACTTGATGTCTAATGAGTTTGTTCTATACACGGATAATGTTGCCTTACAGTACATTATGCATCAACATAAGTTAAATCATAAACATGCAAAGTGGGTGGAGTTCCTTCAAAATTTCACTTTTGTTTTGAAGCACATTAGTGGGAAGGCAAATAAGGTTGTTGATGCCTTGAGCAGGAGATGCTTAATCATGCAGGAAAGTCAAATACAAATTTTTGGCTTTGATTATTTGAAGGACTTATATGACATTGATGTTGATTTTGAAGAAGATTTTGCAGCGTGTAAAAATCCAGTCAATAGGGACAACAGTCCATGGAAAGAGTTTATGTTTCAAGATGGGCTATTATTCAAGAATAATCAACTATGTATTCCCAATTTCTCAATGCGGGAAAACTTGGTCCAAGAAAAGAATAATGGCGGGTTTGTTGGACACTTTGGTGTTGAGAAAACACTTGGGAAGCCGAGTCACTTCTATTTTTGGCCTAAGATGAAGGTAGATGTACAAAGGTATGTGAGTAAGTGCATGGTATGTCAACATGCAAAAGGGAGAAGTCAAAATGTTGGACTATACATGCCATTACCCATTCCCAAGAGACCTTGGGATTTGGTGAGTATGGACTTTTTTCTAGGTTTACCAAGAACTCAATGACGTAATGATTCAATCCTTGTAGTTGTGGATAGATTTACTAAGATGGCTCATTTTATTCTGTATTTCAAAACTAGTGATGCTACCCTTGTGGGGTTGCATTGTTTGCCAAAAAGTATAATCTTTGATAGGGAAACAAGATTCACCAGACATTGCTATAGAACCTTGTGGAAGAAACTTGGCACTAAGCTAAATTTTAGCTCAGCCTATCATCCACAGTTTGATGGGAAAACAGAGGTTGTAAACAGGGGTTTGGGTAATTTGTTGAGGATTTTAGTGATCCAAATTTATTAAATAGGAATGCAACAAATTACAGATAGAACCATAAATACAGAGATGCAAGAGAAATAACATTATCTCTCATTAATATCAAATAATGGAATATGCTTACAAATAGAATGGAAATGAGACTAGCTCGGGCGATGGTATCTTATCTCTGAGAAGATATGTGGTGGCAACATGCCTCTGAATTGAGTTACAATGAGGCTCAAGAGCCTTTTTATTAATCAACAATAAGAGAAAACCTTAAACTACCAAAAGCCTAACCCGAGGAGATGTAACACCAAGAGTTTATGGGCCTCGTTGGGGTTAGTTGGCAGCCAACTTCCCGGGGTCGTAGCTTGGTCATATTATCTTCGTTTGACGTGCATGATACCTCGTTAGAAAGATATCTCTGAGGAATACAACTAAAAACATGATCTAAATGAGATCGATTAGAGAGATCCCATTTGGATCCCGTTTTTAGTTGTATTTCTCAGAGAGATATTTCTAATGAGGTATCATGCACATCAAACAAAGATAATATGACCAAGCTACGACCCTGGGAAATTGGTTGCCCAACTAACCCCAACAGGGCCCATAAACTCTTGGTGTTACATCTCCTCGGGTTAGGGTTTTCTCTTATTGTTAAATAATAAAAAGGCCCTTAAGCCTCATTGTAACTTAGTTTAGAGGCATGTAGCTGCGACATCTCTTCTCAGAGATAAGCTACCATCACTCGAGCTAGTCTCATTTCCATTATGTTTGTAAGCATATTTCATTATTTGATATTAATGAGAGATAGTGTTGT
This sequence comes from Pinus tabuliformis, assembly GCA_031772625.1. Lineage (NCBI taxonomy): Eukaryota > Viridiplantae > Streptophyta > Pinopsida > Pinales > Pinaceae > Pinus > Pinus tabuliformis. Next base: position 773,894,959 of record CM062805.1, read on the forward strand.
TTATGTTACATCTCTATATTTATTGTTATATCTGTAATTTGTTGCGTTACTGTTTAAATTTGGATCAGTTGTATCAGAGCGGTCTGATCTTTCTCTGTATTTCTTTGCAAGTCCCCAACGAGGTCAGGATATTAGGAGTAAGGGCTCGAACTGGTCGAACCTTTGCAAGACCAGCCTCCAAAATCCCGACGGCCTCCCATGGGGGAAGAAAAGAAAGACGAGGGAGCATGAGATCCTATCAAAATATTGCTCGAGGAGGTCCTCGAGATACAACGAAACATGATGATGGATAACTTTGCCCAGATCCTTCAACGATTGCCCATCGGCGGCGCATCCACATCCAACAGTCACTCTGGAGACTCCACACCTTTTAAGGTACAAGTAAACTTTTGGATTCCCATATTTGAGTGCCAAATAGATGCAGACGCAATAGATAAATGGCTGAATCTACTAGAAGGATATTTTCTTGTTCATGATTTTTCCAGCTGAGAAAATAATACTTTTGTTCTTCTCAAAGTTGCCCCCCATATCAAGAACTAGTGGGAAACCTATTGTGAGCAGAAGGATGAAAGTATGACCTCACTATTTTCAGCCGCTCACTATTTTGAGCCAGGATGCCATCAAGGAGCAGTACTACCCTGTTGGGAGCTACAAGGACAAATACATAAAGTGGGCCACGTTGTAGCAGGGAAGGGACAACGATGTGCCGAAGTTTACCAATGTTTTTCATACCCTTCACATGAATTTGGGTATCAAGGATTCTGAGAAACATTTGGTTCTCAATTATCGTGGCTTCCTACATAGATACATCCAGGATGAGATGGAGTTCTTGGACATCTCCTCGCTCAGCCTGGCATATCGATACGCTGTCAAGATCAAGAAAAAGTTTAAACAAAAGAAGTGAGACTTTGGATCTGCTAATCCGAAGCAAGGGGAAGGTGTCCCCAAACTGCAAAACAAAGGACAAATCTAAGGCGGGACAACCCAGGGCAACCCACCAAGGCCACAAGAAAAGCACAACACTGCGAAGCTGAAGAAGGACACGAGAAAGTGGTGTGAGTTCCATAAGAGCTCCACCCAAAACACAAGTGAGTGTTAGGCCAAGCAGTCACTAGTGGCCGAACTGAAGGCTTCTAAATCAGATGCATGTTCCGACTTTGAGTCAGAACCCGACAAGGGGAATGACAAAGCGAAGCAAATTATTGATGTGGATCCCAATGACACCGTCGCCCCATAGAGATCCAGAAGGAGGAACTCGAAGATCCAGAGGAGGAGTAGTGTCTCTTCCACTCCCAGATGTGGGTAAAGGGTTCCCCGCTATAGTTCATTGTTGATAGGGGGAACCAAAAGAACCTCATTGCAACAGAGGTCGTGGAGTGGCTAGGCTTACTGACCATTGCACACCCACAGTCATACACCATTGGGTGGCTTCACCAAGGACGGGATATACATGTGAGCCAACAATGTCACCTTCCATACAACATCAAGCCCTTGATGGATGAGGTATTATGTGACGTTACTCCCCTTGATATTTGTGATGTATTATTAGGCCAACCATACTTGTGGAAGTGACATGATGTGTATGAGTCAAGGCCTCACACTGTTATTGTTACATTGGGAAATAAGTTGTACAGGATATCAAAGGCATCACTGCCTACCATCATCTCTCTAGTTACTACAAAACAATGCAGTAAGCTCATTTCAAAAATTGAGAAATTTGTTTTACTGATGATACGCCCTCAAGGAAATAAGAACACGGTGGTGACGAACTCTAGAAAGGACCCCTCTGGATGACAACAACAGATGGACAAGGTCGTGGAGGAGTACGAGTACATCTTCACCTCTCCCATAGGGCTGCCTCTGCACTGTCAGGTCAAGCACTCCATTGATCTGACACCAGGTGCGTTGCTACCGAATGGACCAATATATGGGCGCTCTGTTATGGAGAATGATGAAATCAAGAGGAAAATTTAGGATCTGTTGCAGAAAGGTCACACTCAACCGAGTTCATCACCATGTGGGAGCCCGATTGTGTTGGTATAGAAGAAGGATGGTACTTGGAGACTCTGTATTGACTATCTGGGGCTGAACAAGATCAATGTCTGAAATAGGTACCCGATCCCGTAGATTGATGACCTTTTGGACCAACTCAAGGGGGGAAAATATTTCAACAAGATCATCTTGAAGTCCAGATATCACCAGGTACCAATCGAACCCTCCGATGTGTGGAAGACTACCTTCAAAGCCAAGGAGGGAATTTTCGAATGGTTGGTTATGCCTTTCATGTTGAGGAATGCTCCTGCAACCTTCATGAGGCTTATGGATGACATCTTGTGGCCATTCACCAACTCATTTGTAGTGGCATACTTGGATGATATCCTTATCTTTAGCCAGAGTTGGGAAGAGCACCTCCACCACATCCGATAGGTTCTCCAAACACTGCAGCAACACAAGATGTGTGCCAATTTGGAGAAATTCACTTTTGGCATCACCTAGTTCAGTATCTGGGATACATTATTGATGAACAGGGGGGTGCATGTGGATCCAACTAAGATCCAAGTCATTCAAGATTGGCCAGCCCCAACCACTCTGACGGAGCTCCGCAGCTTTCTGGGTCTTGCCAATTTCTATCGCAGGTTCGTCTTGGGGTTCTCTCATATAACTTGACCCTTGAGTCAAGTCACCAAAGGAGGAGCGAAATTAAAATTATTTTGGTATGAATCTGAATAGAAGGCATTCGCAGAGTTGAAACATCGCCTCTTCTTTGCACCAGTGCTCACATTACCAGACTTACAACAACCATTTGAGATCGAGACGGATGCCTCTGACTATGCTATTAGGGCAGTCCTTACTCAAAAATGACATCCAGTGGTATATCATAGTGAGACACTTTCAGAAATAGTCCAGAAGTATCCCACTTATGAAAAGGAGATGTATTCCATTGTGCAGGACTGTCGAAAATGGAAGCATTACATTTTGGGGAAGGAAACGATCATCCACACAGATGACCAAACCCTGTAGTTCATACAGATGCAAGGGAAGTTACAAAATGATTGCCATTAGAATTGGTCGACATACTTGCAACAATTCCATTTGAATATCAAGTACAAGAAGGGAAACACAAATAATTTTGCAGACTGCCCCAGCCGACCCCCGATCATGGTGTTAACCACCGTGCTCAACTCTTGTGGGCATGAGACTTCAGATTGGCCACTTCTCTATAAAAATGACCTAGAATTCAGCCACACATACCATACGATATTGGAGGGTCAGTAAGTTCCATATTTTCACCTCCAAGATGCTCTATTATGCCACCTAGGACACCTTTGTGTTCCTTCAAGCGAGCGTGCGGAGATGATTTGGGAATCACAATACAGTCGGGCCATTGGGCATTTCAGGGTCGAGAAAAAGGTGAAAGTATTGCAGAGGTATTTCTATTGGTCAAATCTTCGACGGGATTTCGGGAAGTACATCAAATCCTGCACTACCTGTGCCATTACCAAACTGACCATCAAGAAGCAAGGTCTCTATAATCCGCTGCCTACCCCTGGTCAACCTTGGGAATCCATCTCCATGGATTACATGTCTAGCCTTCCTTCTACTAAGCATGGCAACGACTTTGTTTTTGTGGTCATCAACAGATTCTCGAAGATGGCCATTATGGAGGCCTGCAAAAAGAGTATCACAATAGAAGCCACTGCTAAACTCTTCTTTGAACGAGTGTGGGTACACTTTGGGATCCCACAGTCTATCATTTTAGATAGAGGCAGCAGGTTCCTTAGTACATTTTTTCTAGTCTCTGGTCGATGCTGGACACCAAGCTCACTAAGCCTCAAACTGATGGCCAGACAAAGGTCGTCAACATGATGATCGTACATATTTTGCACATGTACAACTCAAAGCATCCATGCACATGGGATGAGATCCTCCCCTATGTCTAGCACAACTATAATTGGGATCTCCATAGGTCGACTAGCCACAACCCTTTTTAGGTGGGCTTGGGATTCTAGCCACTATGTACCATTGATGTGGCCATTCCATTTGTAGCGACTTAGGCAGATTCGGCTCATGTCTAGTCCAAAGCCAACAAGGAAAATAGCTTCATTGAGCACATTAGCACATCTACCAATAGTTCCATGACATATTGGGCAAATCCAATGCTAAGTACAAGAAGCGACATGATCAGCATTGGGTGCCACACAAGTTCCACGTGGGCGACAAAGTTTGGCTACATCTGCAGAAGGAGCGCCTCGCTGGGCCCCACCACAAGATTCACCCACTTTGATATGGGCCATACACCATCACAAAGGCTATGGGAGGTAAAATTTTTGAGCTCAGCATTCCCCCATTCCTTGGTCTGCACTCAGTGTTCAATGTGGATCACCTTTAGCCATACTTTCCACCATTACTGGACACATCTGACATTGCAAAACAGATCACACCAACATATTTAAATCCAGACTACATGGAACAAGCTGCAACTGATCAGATCATGACACATAGATCAAGAACACTCACTAGTAGAAGATCAAACTATAACGAGTTGTCAAAGTTGGCAAACTCCTACACCAAGGAAAATGGCTTACTAGGGACCAAGTTCAACATAAGTTTCCCCATCTCATGGAGGAACTCAACGCAATGGAGACCATTGCTTTGTAATGGGGGAGGAATGATCTAGGTGGATATAGGTGGCCACCCACCTATTCCACGTGGACCCCGACCATTGTTTCTTTCAGTTTTTCAGTTTCCTTAATTGTAGCACAATTTACTATTTTTGGCAGTTTTTTGGGTCTTGAACTTCCAGAGCCATTTTGAGGCCCTAAATGACGTTTTTTTTTGCAATCTCGCTCTGAGAAATCTCATTGAGATTGCTTTAATTTTTCTCATTGAGATCTCAATGACATCGCTCGGAGCGAGATTTCCAAAAAAATGTCGTTTAGGGCCTCAAAACGACTCTGGAAGTTCAGGACCTGAAAAACTGCCAAAAATAATAAATTGTGCTACAATTAGGGAAATTGAAAAACTAAAAGAAAAAATGGTGGGGGTCCATGTGGAATAGGTGGGTGGCCACCAATATCCACCTGGATCATTTATTAGGTGACTAACCAAAGTAGTGGGATCATGTGCTAGCCCAGGCCGAGTTTGCATATAATGACTCACCAAATAGGAGCATAGGAAAGAGTCCATTTTAGACCTTGTACGACATGCATCCGAGGGGAATTTGTGAGCTAAGAGACTTGGGAAAGCTTGAGAATATAAGTGCTAATGGATAGGATTTTGCAACAACCATGAGTGATTTGCACGAGCAAGTAAAACAAAGATTACAAGATACAAGCAACAAGAAAATGTACACAGGAAAGAGGTAAACTTTGAAGTGGGAGATATGGTCCTAGCTCACCCAAGAAAAGAGAGGTTTCCAAAGGGAGAATATAAAAGATTGAAAATGAAGAAGATAGGACTTTGTAAGGTCCTCTACAAGTTTTCAGTGAATGCTTATAAGCTGGAGTTACCTCGAGGAATTGGCATGTCACCCATTTTTAACGTAGCATATTTATATCCCTACACAGTTGGTGATGCAGATCAAGCTTCTGGGAATATTGACCGAGATGAAGGAAAGAAACAACAGTGACTAAAGAAAATTCCTATGGCAAAGAGTTTAGAGGCTCAATAGATTTTGGATACAGGTGTTGCCAAGAAGACCAGAAGGAAAGAATACTTGGAATATCTTGTGAAGTGGAAAGACCGTCCGATGGAGGATTCTACTTGGATGGATGAAGCAACACTACAGAAAGCAGTTCATTCTATAGAAGATCTTATGAGCAGGATCTCATAAAATTTTCTTTCTTAGGGAGTTTGATGCAGGTGCATTAGGTTGAGCACATAAAAATGACAAGTTATTAAAGTTAGACCAAGAGCCTAGCAATGTTATGGATTGATCACATGTCAAGGCTAGAACATTTTAAAGTTTATTTGTGATTTTTTTTTTATATTCAGTTAGAATTAGTTAGGAATATATAATTAAAAGAAATGATTTAATAGCTAGAAGGTATTTAAGGCTAAGGAAAATTAGTTCACATCCATGAACTCATTTCTTGGACAGTTGCTTTTAGTTTTTAAGGAGAGAGGAGGAACATTTTGGGTGTTGGAAGTTTTGGTGTGAGATTGAAGTTAATTGAACAACATTTCTTAGACCAGTGGTTTTTTGTATCAGCAAATCGAATCTGTAAGTGTGTGTGAGACAATTATTTGCATATGTGTTTGTGAGGTTTGTGAACCATAATATTAATATATGGAGATTGAAATTGATTTGTTCTTTAAATTGTTATGTTGAATGAGGAATTCTTGAACTGTATTTTCTATGTTATTTACATTTAAATGAGAACCTAGAGAATCATAATTCAGTTAATCTTCTAATCAAGTACTTTTGCATCCAAGATTGTGTATTGGAAAGATTCATTTTAGATTACAGATTCGAGAATACAGAGCACTTTGTATCAAGTAAACAGAAGAAAGAAATTTCAAAAAGGAAAACCATCATCAATTTTGCAGGTCAATTTCTAATCAAAGGAAGATGAAATTCAAAATTTTGGCATCTTTGTTTTGTGTAGAGCGGGGTTTATTTGGTAACCCGCGAGCAATTTTCCAAAAAGATCCTTGGTTGGGGAGTTACGAAGCGATCTTTAAACTGTGTTTTTACAGACTATGTGGTTGGAAAAAACCCAATTTGTTGTTCCTCCTGTAACAACACTGTAGTTTGCTGAGAGATTCTGTAACAACACTGTAGTTTGCTGAGAGAGCCTGTAACAACACTGTAGTTTGTTGAGAGAGCAAGGATTTTTTGTTCCTCCTGTAACAACACTATAGTTTGTTGAGAGAGTCTATAACAACACTGTAGTTTGCTGAGAGAGCCTGTAATAGCACTATGGTTTGCTGAGATAACAACCATCATCTGTACCCGATATACGTATTAACGAAGATCTGATTAGAATATCACGTCCGCCCATATATCAGAACTTTTAAATGGTTACAATTGTAAAAACTCCGATATCAAATCTCTGATATAATGTACTCGATAAAGTTATTAAAGGGAGTTGAATACGATATCGCATCTGCTCCATATCACAGCCGCACAATATCACAACTATTTCTTATGTCTCATTTTTAAAGTTCTCATATCATATAACCTCCGTTGTTTATTTAGAGTTATTTTTGCATGATTTGATAGGGTTCTTTTTTAATTTTCCAATCTGTCCTTATACAAGTTCCAACTTTGAATCTCATTTCTGATTAACCCTATAAGGTAGCTTGACCAAATTCTAAATGAGCATTTCAGTAAACAATCAACAGTAGGGATGAAAAGCCACATACATACTCATACTCCATAAAATAAATTGAAATCTGTAGAATTTCTTTTCAATAATAGAGCAAAAAATAGGGTTGTACATCTGATTACATAAATAAATATTACTATAAAAATGAAGCAATTACATAAAACATCAAAGAATTACAATACTGGAGGTCCTCTGTTGTCTCTAAACTGATTCCTGCCTACACAGATGGATCTGATATCATTACAAAATTGCAAATGAGTCTTAAGTCCTTCTTACAACCATGCTAAAAGCTCTAGTAAGACTTTGCCTCTTTTCTCTCAGAGTTAATTAAAATAAAATGAAAAAAAATGATTCCTTCAGTTGGGTTTATGGCCAAATGTAGATGGAAACAATTGAGAAAAATGCCCAGGTTAGTTTGCTGATGACGTTGGTTTTCTTCTGACAGGATAGAATCACACTTTTCAAGGTGAAGTCCAACCTTAGCCTTGTTGTTTCAACCACCTCTATCTATTCTTATCCAGTGTTATGCCACTTGGTGGGGTTCCTTCGAGAATGTTGAATGGATCTATTTTCCATCATCAATCATGGAAGCCTCTCTTCTATAATAGATAATAAAATCAATTATGAATAGAGGATTTTAGTAAAATGGCGAAAACAAGTCAAAACATTATAATACATATAAAATTCATTTATGTCGTGAGACCCTTTTTAAATTAATTATTTGCCGTTTTGTTTATAATAATAATAGTGTTCGAAGTAGGAGGGACATGTGGAAAGAGATGAGTGGTATCACAGGTAAGATCATTAGAACTTTTAACAATGGGCACAAATAAAAAATGTTGATACGTCAATATCGGGAGGCTCTAATATGGAGTGGATGCGATATCTTATTGAATTGTTTTAAATAGTGTATTGGGCCCGGATATTGGAGGTGAGTGGATTATCGGAAGTCAGAGGGATATGATTATCAGAGATCGAAGATTGGAGGGAGATGATTATCGGAGGTTGGAAGGATTGGTTATTATAATATCGACAAGATATGAATATCGGAAGTCAAATATCAGAGGGATATGAATATTGGAGATCGGAGCGGGAGGTTATATCAGAGGTTATATCGCATCGGAATATTGGTGAAATGTCATATCGTAGATTTTAAAATGTGTTTCAAAAGGAAATCTTTGATATGCATTACCTTTGATATGTGGGAGAAGAACAATGACGTGGAATGTGGGTGCAAAGATATGTCAAAGATTTTGGTTGTATGAACCAAAGTTTTCATATTAAAGGGGCTTATATCGGAGATCTTTAATATTACAATATCCATGGATTCTGATATGTGTAATGCAAAGAATTGCAACCACTTTATTAAATGGGTTCGAAAGTTTGGATAAATGTTTAAACCTCTTCATAATATAGTTTGGACTTTGATATTGGAGATTCTAAAAAGGATTGTTCCGATGAATCAAAACTCCGATATTAGATTTGATATATGAACTCTTTTCAATAGATCTTTCTCTGCTTTTATCAATAAGCCAATTCATAATATAAAAGCCGCTTTGTAATATAAGACTGGGTCTTGGTCTCAGGGGCTATGTAATGAATTAAATAAATATTAAAAAAATAAAAATAAACATTTACAAAGAACTATAACTTATAAAAGAAAAATGCAATATACATTTTAATAGGCCAAGACAGTGAGAAATATCCAATTTTCAATTATGCGCCATTTACAAACCAAACAACCAAATAAGATCAAATGAGTTTTGACAGGAAGAGAAAAACATATCAAACTCATTGAAGCAATCCAAACTCAGAAAATCAAAAAGAGACATGAACAAGATTCAATCAAATATCCCCATATTGAGAATTAAGTGAATAATGGGAGGGGTATGTTTTTACCACAACAATGGCGATACACCTGGAAGAACCAATTATCTCTATTTTATTATTAATTAAATCCTAAAAGGAAAAGGATCAAGGTGGAATAAAATAAAAATGCTAAGATTCAGACTCTATGAAATCCCTCAAAACAGAGTTTAATCATTTTGAACATCTCTTGTAGAAGTCATAAGAGTAATATCATGTTTACAATAACCATTAATTAATGACAACATAAACTAAAGGACAAAATTTTAGCATTGTGTTTAGTAAGAAAGATGAACTTTCATTGTCATAGGCAGAGCCACTACTTCCAGCAAGCGTCTATAGCCTCAATAGGGTTTCATTTTTAACCCAAAGGAATGTTAGTATCCCATCTACTATTTAGTATTTCATGGAAGACATATTTCATTAATAACTTTGAAAACCATTTTCCTGGATTGTCAAACAAATATGACATGTCGTTCACAAGTGTTGATAGTCATGAACAAGCTAGCTTCTGATGAGACCTCTTGTCTTATAGTGAAGTTCTATGAGCCATTATCCTGGTTTGCTGACTAGATATCATAATGTCATAACAATCAAATCCCATGATGATGGTAGCCTGGCTCAGTACGAAGACCCCTATCTTTCAGTTTTTTCACACAACTTTTAATTTATACTCTGATAATTTGTGCTAATAGATGGGGAGAAAATTCCTCTCCTTAAGAGATGGTGATGACATGGAAGAGTTATAGAATACTAAACTAGTGTGTACCTTTTGTAACCTTATTATCTATTTTAGAATATGGCATTCAAATACTAATAGAAGGTAATGATGTTAGAACTTCAATGTGAGCCTAAAAAATAGTAGTTTAATGATATTCCTTTTATTCTTCCTTTTACTAATGGATTCCATTAGATAAGAGTACAAATTTCCCATATATGAAACCAAATATAGGTGGAAAAGGCCCTCCAACTAAAAGATTGGTAATATCACCTTGGAGAAAACCTTCCATGGAGAACTTTTGAAAAACTTTTGGTGTTGCTTTTCACCTTGAAATTCCATACAATTCCATGGATTGTGCAAAACGCTTGGTTTCTTCTCTTGTGCTCCAGATTGACATGGTATGGTATGCTATTTGAAAAGATGGACACCCCAATGTGCAAGCGCCTTTTGGGAAGTTTTTGAGTCCCATGTCTCACATTAAGAGGCATATAATGCTAAGATTTGAGTTAGGGTTTTATGCTTTGGATGTATTGAGGCATATAATGTTAAGCTTTGATTTGGGTATTTTATGGTTTGGTTGTATTGTTGAGCTTTGTTATTGATGAGGTATTGATATTTCAATGGCTTCCAATTGCTCAAAAGACATGGATTTTTCTATGCTGCAGAGTATATTGTTTAGAGTAGACCCTTTTCCTAGAAGATTTCCACCAAAAGATGATGATATGGACTATTTTGATGTGAAACCATTCCCTATACAGAAACTACTTATGGATTAGATCTTTGAATTTCTTATATGCAAAGCTTTGAACTTTACCAAATGTTGTGTTGAAAGTGCCTGAATCTAATAATATTTCAACTACATACAGCTTTGAGGTCTTTTTGAGGCAAGAGCATTCCATACTTTGCATATTTGAAACCTATTCAAGCTTTGGTGGATGAATATTGTTGGATCCAGGTCCAAGGAATGCAATTATGGCTCTGGTTGTTGCATGAAGTCATGGGAATTCTTTCATAAAGATTTTTGAAGTTTGTACCACATTCATGGATTTCAAGCATATGTAGAATGTGAAAAGAGATGGATCTTAGTTTTAAGCAACCAGTCAAAATTTTTTAGGTGTTGCAGCTGGAAATGAAAATTAAATTTATTTGATGGAATTTTATTTAAATATTGGTTTTACTTACTTCCATATTCCCCACTTCTCCTATCAGTGTTTCTTTGCTCCCCTCGGTGCAAATAAAACTCAGTCAGGGAGATTTCCTTTACTTCTTGGTTGTTCTTACCATCCTGATTATTCTCTTTCAAGATATGTTTATTCAAAGTTACACATTTTAAAGTGAGATTTGATAAAGGGAACATCATTCCTGTTAAATTTTCATATGAAAACTTTAATCAAAACTCTCCTTTTAGTTAGAGAATTTATTTCAATAAAAGTCTTGAATAACAAACTCACCAAGTGAGACAACATTTGATATGATTGATGTTGGTTGCTAAATTTGCCTACTTTTTACTTGCCTTTTTACCCCTTTCCTTCACCTATTTCATGTCATTTCAAGGTTAATTTGTATCTCAAGCAACGAAGGTATATATATTAGTCACGTCTTTGTGAATTATTAATCGATGAAGCATATTCCTAGGTGATCGTTGCTTATGCGACTTGCTAATTCATGTTTCTTTTCAGATTTGAAAGGATGATGATCAGTCGACTACAATCAACATATGGTTATCGATGAGTTGGCAGTGCTATCTTAAGATGCTGGCTGTAACGATGATTCCACCGAAGAGAGTGTATTGGACTAATACATTTTTTATCTTCGTATAGTTTTCTTCGCAGTAATAGATTCGATCATATAAAAACACCCAATTCATTGGGATCTTTGTATCAGTTTGGATCGTTAAGAAAACAGCAGATGGACAGATCTCTATTTCCTATACAATATCCGAAGCAATATAAATACTCTAAGAAACCATTGTTCTTTATAGGAAGACGATTTCTTTGGGATTCCTTCCTATTTCAAGAGCAGCGCCCTGTGTTTTCACGCCGAGAATTTTTCGCAAATGAAGAACTGCTGAATTTTTTATGTCTCAATGATCATTTTATATTTGTAGGTAGGTAGCTGTTGTAGTCTTTGGAAATCGTCGATACTATCTTTGTAACATTGAATATATAAGTAAGGTTACAAGGTTGGGAAAGATAGCCACTGCTAAGGGAGATACGAGAGTTCTGAGCATGTAACAACATACTTCTGTTCTTTTATTTAATGAAAATTCTGATCTTCTGAGTATTTATTAGTCTTTGATATTTTACCACAACCCTGATCAGGGATTTGAGCCCAATCTCCTAACCAGGTGTTGTTGGATTAGTGGTGTTCATAGATTTATCTTTTGTTATGCTTATTTTGTTTATCGTTGTAATGACTTATTAAGTTGTGTTGTTATGAATCTTAATTTGCTATTACTCTAATTGTTTTTACTGTTATTTATTACTACTACTTATTGTTATGTTGTTTATTGAATGCTCACTACAAGAAAAAAGGACATTGGTGAGGGGCTAAAAATGTTACCATAAGCTCATTGGTGACGGTCAAAAGAACATTCATCACCAAAAACTGAACGTCACCAAAGGTGGCATCGCCAAAAGTATAGGTGTTGTAGTGACATACAAAGTCCGTCACCGGTAAGGATTTATAATGAAAGATAACGACCGTCACCATTTCATATGAGCAATGGTGATGGACCATAGCCTTTGTCACCAAAAACTGAATGTCATCAAAGGTGTCATTGCCAAAAGTGTAGGATTTGTAGTCACACTCAAAGTTCGTCACCAATAATGATTTATAATGATGAATAGCGCCTCGATCACCAAAAATTGAACGTCACCAAAGGTGGCATTGCCAAAAGTATAGGTGTTATGGTGACATTCAAGGTCCATCACGAATATTGATTATAACGACGGATAGTGGCCGTCACCATTTCATATAAACAATAATGATTTATTGTGATGGACCTTTAATGGCCGTCACTATTGGTGCATATATATGGTGAAGTCCATTGACCGTCATCAAAAGCCGCATTTCTAGAAGTATAGGTGTTGTGGTAACATTCAATGTCCATCATGAATAATGACTATAATGACGAACAATGACCATCACCATTTCATATCAACAACAACGATTTATGGTTACGGACCTTTGAGGGTCATCACTATTGATGCGTATATATGGTGGCATTCGTTGACCATCACCATTTCATATTTTTGGTGAGGGTCGAAAAATGTCACCAAAGCTCATTGGTGATGGTCAAAAGAGCCTCCATCACCAAAAATTGATTGTCGCCATTCCATATGGATGTCAGGGCACGATGGAATCGAACCACCAACCTCCTACTTGTAAAGCAGGTGCTCTTCCATTGAGCTAGCACCCTTTAAAGAATTATATTTTTTTAAATTAGACCTTGAAACTTCATAAATTGTAAATTCTACAACTTTCAATAAATTAAAGTCTCAGCAATATTTTACTAAACAAGCAAAGCAACATCGAAGATGTAGGTCCCTACCTAATGGTTATTGAAGTTATGAAAATTAGATGGAGGGAAAAATAGTTATGTATAAGAGAATCAATATGTTCAGTTGAATACTCAATTAGAAGTGAAACTCTAAAGACATTTATAACCTATAAATGACCTATAACTATCAAATGCACCAAATATTGCAAAGGAAATGTCATAAGTAGATATCATATGGAAGAAGAGGAGGTAGGGACATGGAACCCTTATACATCTTGGCATGCCTTAGCACTTGGCACATCTTAGCTTGTTTGACATTTCTTTGTACTATTTGGCACATCTTAGCATGCCCTAGAATTCCCTAACACACCTTGGTAGTCATGACCTCACAACTAGCATTGCATTTTTCCATGACTTGGGAACCTTACATTACTAGAACATCTTGGCACTCCCTAGTTGTCATGCCCTCCGTTATCCTCCATAATGTCCCAGGCTTATGAAGAGACCGATGGAGGTAACCACAGACCAAGCTTTTAGTTTGGTAGCTAGCCCTACCAAACCAGAGAGGGCTCTCTCTATGAAATCACAGCCAAGAGATGACTGGAATGTAAAGGATTTTAGGCTAGATAGATAGGGTCAGGTGGGTTTTTGGAAAATTTAGGTACTTGGAACTCTATCCACCGATGTCTTGTCTAGCAAGAACTTTGTCAAGAAGGCAAGGACTTGGAACTCTGTCTAGGATAAATCACCTAACATGCATGACAGAAGCTCCCTAGAATAGAGTACCTCCTACCTAGAAGAGTGTCCCCTGCTCAAAATATAAAACCCTTCTCCACTGTGAACTTTTCTTAAAGATAAATCTGTGCATAAAATAGTACTAAGAAAAACACCTAAATTAAGAAAAGTGAGCATCTAAGTGTGATATAGGAAATGTTCCCTCTATGGACAGAGGCAACCCCTCTAGCCCTAGAGTGGGTCTAGTCACAGTAGGACAAAATAGCAATCAATTTCCTTAAACAGTCATCGTTGAAAGATTCTACCTCAAACTAGTGTTCGATGAAGCTTTCGTTTGCGCCGCTCCAGCTATCATTTCCTTCTCCTTAATGAGAAATCAACCTAAAACAACACAAGACAACAACAAAACACATAACCGAGAACAACAATGATCTATTTACTTACAGAGTCAAGGAACCATAAGATATCAAGTACATTTTACACAAGACATAGGAAATCATCATTGCTTGTATTAAAATGAATCAAAAGCAAAGCTTACAACCAAGCCTTGACGTCGCAAGCCTTCTCGAAGGGTCCATTCGGTATGTTTCTTCAAGAATTCACTGTCAAAAAAGGTCTCCCAATGAATGATAATACTCTCTCTCACTCATAAGATCTAGTACAAAGCTAAGGCAATCCACAACCAATTGCTAAACTATCAGCAATTCACATTGCAAACTCACACCAAAGCTAGCTAATTTGCTCAAATCCAAAAACCAAGAACTAGCTGATCATAGCAATGGGGAGTACTTTTATAGGAGGAGGAGCCTCCATGAAATGAGGGAGAGGGATCTTATTCTCAAGGGAGGTTTCTCAAAAGGCGGAACTACCATCCCAGAGGAGGAAAGGTGAACTCCTTTGACCCAACAACCAGCTCTAGAATCACCCAAAAGAATTTTGTTTGAACTAATTCACCATATCTAGATCGTCGCAAGTCATACACTAGGGCTCAGCGATGACGTCGCAAGGAAGTAGTGTATCCATAAAAATCTTCGCAAGAAGAATCTTTAGGACTTGCGGCGAGCCCTAAAATCCGACTGTCATAGGAAACTGATGTACCCCTGTGACGATGACGTGACCTTATAGTTCAACACAGAGAATCATCGCCGGAATAATGAAGCATACTTGCGACGATGTAGAGACATAGGTAAAAGGCTCAATCTTCAGGATTGGAGAGCACTTTCTTGATCTTCTTGAATGAGTGGGAAGATATGGACATGTTTATGTGATGTATGACACAGTAGAGATGTCGCTCAGGGATTGACACGAGGTTGGTGACAAATTACTGTGTAACAGATACCCCCTAAAGCATGAAGCCCAAGAGAGTGGGAGGGGTGAAATGCTTTACGAAATCATAACCGAACTGGAACACCACCATGGAGAGCCTGCAGGTGTAAGTACAACTGATATCTCTAATAATAAAATACATGTAGTCTAGGCATGGGTGCAGCCATCCAGAAGACATATGAAACTCGGTCTATGGTATGGACGCAGCCACCCAGTTGAGAAGACCATATATAAAGATAGAGGTATGGTCGCAGCCATCCAAAAAGACTCAGGTATGGTCGCAGCCATCCGATCAAAGAGCCATATATGTAATCACGAACCAATCCATGCAACCCGAACTTATGTAATCTAATTCCAGGGTCTTGAATCCTAACCGATCATAGTACAATTTCCAACATGCGAATAAATGTGTTGAAGTCGAGCATGGTAGAAAGCCGCATGATTACCGGTCAATTATGAAACTATTAGCAAGCGTTAGAGAGACCACCAGTGATGTAATGGTTCTCAAGGTATGACCAATACAATCCACAAAGTGTGAAGAATGAGCTGGAGTCGAACATTCGCAGAATCACCAGATCGAGGACCAATGATGTAAGTCTGTCGTCGAGCGTGAAGAACTTTCCATTGAGGCATGCAAGCTCCAAGGTACCAAAAGGAATCTCTAGATCAACTTCCTGGATAATGAGTTGGTGTCGACAGGAAGTGATTCGTCGCAGAAGGGCCATAATGTTTCTCTCATCAATGACACAAGACAAGAAACAAGATGAAGATAGATGAAATTGAGAATCAAAGGAGGTGGGAAGGGTGCGAACTGCAGAAGGATTATACTCTTGAACATATCGGTGACACGACTCTGGAAGGCGACAATGTTTTGGTACCAAGGGATCGGAGGTCAGATGGAGATGACAAGGATCAAATGGAATGAGGAAAAATGGCAAACCCAAACCCCGGAAGGTCAACGACGATGTGAGGATGTCCATAACCTAGCGAGAAGAAAAAGTGTCGATGTTCAAGAGTGACTAGCTGCCGTAGGTAACCAAAGACGATTTCCAAATTTTTTCCCCACCATTACTGGCGAGTACCCCAATTATTTTTGAAAAACAAGCTTGAAGGGGATAGCATATGCTTGCGATTTAAGTTCAACCTTTGGACGAATCCAACCTAGTGAAATTTTAACGAGCCCTAGGGAGGAGAAGCTTGAGTCTCGTCATGGTGATGAGTCCAATGTCATCAGGGTTTAACGAGTCCGACATAGGTAAAACTCAGAGTTTTTTTTCATGTTTAGAGAGTTTGAAAAAGACATGGAAAAGAAAACTCCATGGGGTTCCTTTTTCATAAATTTGTGTCCCTCAAGCCCAAAAAAGTAGAAAACAATACTCGAGAGAACCGCTTGACCATTTCGATTAAGGAGTACTTTTCGTGATTAGTTTTCCTGATCCGAAAAAGTAAAAAAGCGATCAGAGACATGACATTTCATAACCAAAAATGAGCTTGAAACGAAAAAATCCTGACCATCTTTTCGCGTTTATACGGTCGGAAAAGAGCTGAAAGTGGACCGCCTTTTTATTCGTTTTAACGAGTCAAAAGGGAAAAACTTGGCAATATTTTCATCTTTTATGAGTCAGAAAATATCTTAAAGAATACTTGTGGAAAATTTCGCAATATGGACCAAGCATGTATTAACTGTTAAATGTATCTATCGCCCCTGTTCCTGCGCAAAAGAACGAAATATAAGATCCATTCGACAAAAATATGCATCGTAATATTGAAAAACTAGGTCAAAAACCTAAAACCATAGGTAGAAATCAAAACATGTTGTAAAACCCAAGTCCTATAGTTTAAAAAACCCTAAATTTGCAAAAAATATCTATATAAGACCCATGGTAAATCATTTTTTACATTGTGTTTTGAGTTTTAACCTTTGGTAATATTTCAACTACGTACCTGTGCGATATTTGGAGCTCAATTCCGTCACCTGTGATCAACCATTTTCGCGCAAGACTTTCACCAAGTAAGTACATCAATCTTATCCCTACATTTTGATTGTTTTTAAGTCGAATTTCATGCATTTTGGGTGGTTTTGGTGGATTTTTTGTTTCACAACCGTGCCACGGTCGTCACGGAAGTCCCTCGCGGGTCCGCAACGATCAAGGATTTTACACACACCACAATCGGCATCGTCGCAGGAAACACATATACTCCAGCGACGATTTGAAAAAAAATTAATTATGAAATTGAGCCGTCGTAGCTGTTTTAAAGACAACTATGACAACACAACAAACATGAAATTTTCATTTTTAACAGCATTTTAAACCAAGAAAACTGCTCAAAACAATTCTAATCAATTGCTATTTTCTTAAGCAGGGTGCAAAAATGGCGTACTCGTGGCAAGAGAGAATGCATGACATTGATGATGAAAGACGATTTAATCACCCACAATGCAGAAGAGCCCTGCAGAACTACGGGTTACTAAAATTTTTCCTCACACCTCTTCTTTGGGCACAACTAGACTTGCTCGAGTTCTTGATTCACTCGTGGAACCCGACAGAGGGCAAGTTTATCATTCGGGGTCAGGAGATTGAGTTCGATGCAACCGACATATATTTCCTGACAGGCTTATCTCGTTGAGGCGAAGACCCCTTTCCTGACATGCTGCTCTTGCATGGCAAGCAATGGGACGAGAGAGGTAACACACTTGGTTAACCACCACACTGTTTATATGTTTTTGTTTTTATAATGTTTTTGGATTTTTAAATGTATATGTCTTAATAATTGTGTTCATTTTTGCAGATGTGGGGCCTAAGAGACCTGTGGGTCTCACTCCTACAGCACAAAAGGAGAAGAACAAAGAGCTAGCCCTGCCACCCCCAGGTGGTAATGTGGAGGAGGAGATAGCCCAGAACCTCGAGGGTTTGACTGAGGGGATCCTAGACTATAGGGGGTTCGAGGAGGTCCCACGACAGTACCAGAGACATAATGTTAGTGCATCGCCCAGGGTCCATAGACTACTGAGACGAGTAGTGCGGGCAGTGGTCTACGATAGGGAGCAGAACCTGCCATAGTAGATGCCTAGGTTTCTTTTTCTACTATTTGGAGAGACACGTGTCTCAGATGTATCATGAATGCATACCCTATTTTTTGACATACACATTATTTTTTGAGTGCCTTGTTGTGCCACACGATATATATATATATATACTATCTATGGTTTATTATTGTGTCTGAATACTTGCATATAATGTTTGTTTATAAATTTCATAACTGTCTGTCTAATACATGATTGGCCAATGCATCAGTTAACGTGTTTAATCTTCTAGGAATGTGTTGATACATGATAAAATCAAAATTTATTTCCAATAAGTGAACATGCAAATACAACCTTAAAATTTGACGGTTTCTGATAGAATAAAGCCCATTAAGTTGAAGAACAACAAGTTGAGAGTCAAACTTCACAATCAATGCACGAATATCAAGGTTAACAACCTCGGTCAATAGCTTAATGATAGCGCTATATTCAACGACATTGTTTGTGGTAGACCCTAGACAAACACCTTGAAGATCTACTAACTCACTGTGAGGATCGTAGATCACCCATGCCGCGGAGGAAAGATTTTGGGTACTACGACAGGCAACATCAGCGAAACCAATATAAGGTGCACCAGACATCTACATAAGATATAAAAATACACAATAAGTAGCAATAACGCCTATACACCAAGCCACACATGCACACACAAAACACACGTATGTACACAACAGATGCACAAAAATTCATGCATAATATTTTTTCAGATAAATCCCATTTCAGGGCTTATCGAGAGGATTTCCTTCATATTCAATTAGCTCATAGGCCCCTTTCTGCGAAAAGAGTTTCACAATATAAGGCCCATGCCACATTGGTTCAAATTTGCCTGCCCCTAGTGTATCATTCGCTTGATCGTACAGCAAGACTACATCTCCCTAAACAAAAGAACGAGGAGTAACAGTTTGATCAAAGTGAGTTTTCACTCTCTTCTTCTGTGCTTCGATGATTAAAGAGGCAAGTCGACATGTCTCGTCTAGCCACTCTAGGTAAAGAAGGCGTTCTTCTACCGGAGTAGTATTTGGGAGCAATTCGACAGCTAATTTGAGAGAAGGTATCTCACATTCAATCGGAAGGGTAGCCTCCAGACCGTAAACAAGTTGAAATGGAGTGAATTTGGTGGCATCCTTCACTGAGGTATGGTAGGCCCATAAGGAGGAAAACAACACCAAATGCCAATTAGAGTTGTGCATTCCAATGGTACACTGAAGCATCGTGACCAACACCTTGTTGATGGCTTCGACTTGGCTTTAGGGTAATAAGGCATCGAGCTATCGTGATGCAAGCCTAATTGGGTCGTTAACTCAGTCATCATGTGACCACGGAAATGAGAACCATGGTCAATGGCAATAGCCTAAGGGACACCGAATCGAGTAATTACATGATTGAATAAGAACTAAGCCACTGTCTTACCATCATTAGATAATGTAGGCATCACCTCAACCCATTTTGTAAAATAATCGACAGCAACGATAATATACCCATGCCCCCCAGCCAAGCAATGGTTACAAGTCATAAAATCTATGCCCCATTTAGCGAAAGGGCCTACAATAATGACAGGGTGCAAAGGGGATGGGGGCACATGCATCTTCTATTGGTAAATTTCACACGCATGACAGGAATAGACAACGAGAATGAAATCCTTGAAAATAGAGGGCGAAAAATAACCAGCGCGGAGGATCTTTTGGGTAATAGCATAACTAGACATGTGACCACCATAGGCGCCAGAGTGGGAATCATTCAATACTCGTTCAGTTTCCTCAAATGTCAAACAATGACGGAGAAATGAATCAATTCCAAGACAATACAAGGTGTCCCCAATAATTCAATAAGGCTGAGAATGATGGTGAATACGTCGTCGAGCATCCTTGGACAAATTAGGATGGAAGGAGGACGTCTGGAGGTAGACAATAATGTCGTTGTACCAGGGATCGAGGGTATTGATAAAGAAAATAATATCATCCGGAATGCGATCCTCTAACCGAGAGGATGTGGTAGCGGATTGTAACGAACAAATCAATTCAACGAAGACAAGGGATTTCTTAGACTTGGCCATTGTAAACTCCAAATCGAACTCTTGAAGGATAACGATCCATTTTGAGTATTTGCCCCCCAGCAACTTACGTGACAAGATGACGTCATTAGGTTGCAATCAGAAATCATTGTCGTCGTGCGCAACAAAATATAGTGACGGAACTGTTGGACAGCGTGAATAGCTGCCAAAGCAAGTTTCTCGACTTAAGCATATCGAGTCTTCATGTCAAGTATGTTGCGACTGAGATAATAGATAACATGCTCAGAACCGTCGTCATCGTCTTGAACCAAGACCATGCCAATCGTGCTATCGGCGGCAGCGAGATAAAGAGTATAGTCACGATGGTAATCAGGTAGACGCAATAAAGGAGAAGAAACAAGGAGTGCCTTGAGTTTCTCAAATGACTCTCGAGAAGTGGCATCCCAAATAAAGGAAGTGTCATGCTTTAAGAGCCGCGTATAGCCTTTAGCAATCTCTGCGTAGTTTGGAATAAAACGACGTAAAAAATTGGCTTTACCCTGCAAACTTTGCAACTGATGTAAAGAAGTAGGAGGAGAGAGATTCAGGATCACTTCAAGTTTGAGGGGATCTAGATGGATGCCCTCGTTAGAGATGACAAAACCTAGAAGTCTATCATATTCGACGTAAAAGACACACTTATGCAGATTAAGATGGATATGGTAGTGTTGACAGCAAAGAAAAATTTTGCAAAGCTGGTTCGGATGGTTAGATCGCTTTATTGAATGAGCCAGGAGATCATCCAGATATGGCTAAAAAATGCACTAAATTTCATGAAACGCATAAGACATTGCTCGTTGGAAGGTAGCACCAGCATTTTTAAGGCCGAAAGGAAGCTTTTTGTAAGCAAAGGTACCCCACAGACAAATGAAGGCGGTTTTGTGCTGATCAGTAGGCGAAATATTGATCTGGTTGTTTTATAGACATATTTGGGCACTGAAACCCCAAACACATATGTCCATAAACCAAGGGCTCTTTAGTCCCTAAAAGTGTTGTTTCATGCCCTAAAGGATCATGGTAAACTGATGACATCATTTCCCAGAAGTTCCACCTGAAAAACTACTCAGAACTGGCCAAAACTCGACCATACTAACTACTCCATGGTCAAGGTGCGATGCATAATAGCTGCCACACTAGCCAGGTGTGATGCATACTGAAATGGCCTTCTGTAGGGTGTGATGAGCGAGAATAGACAAATGGCAGAGACAGTTTTCTAAGTGGAAGCTCATGGAATCTTCCAGAAACTTCTCCTAGGACACTTGCCTCTCTAAATTCACACAGGGATGAGTAAAAGATCAATGAAATCTCCAAGTGGAACCAAGAACTATCAGTGGAATGACACTAATCAAAAACCCAGAGCTGACTCATACCCTTGCAAGACATCTATAAATGGATACCTCATCTGAGAGATCTAGAGGCTGGAATTTTGTAATTTCTAAGGAAGTGTTGTTGGTTTATTTGTGAGAAGAGGCATTGTATTGTTGGGTGATCTTGCTTTTCATGAGGTGAAGAGGGATTCTATGTTGGGAGGATGATGTTGGATCAGACAACTGGGTTGTAATCCTCTCTTCTACTATTAATAAATTTCTTTGAGTTTTCCTCCATATAATCGTGTATTTGTGAATCTTATTGTTTATGAATGCAATTGTATGGTCAATGTGTTTCTGATTCTGCATTGTTTATGATGTTTTAGATATATATGCTTTGATGGTTTTCTGTTACTTTGACTCTACAGGTACTCTTTAAATGGGGACAAGTAGGAGAGGAGTAGCAAATTCTATCAAGGGAGAGAGAAATCAAGCAAGGATCAGAGCAGAAGATCTAGGTTGGTCCTCTTTTCTTCCCTCTTATCTATTACACCTAAAGGAAATCTCGAATTGCTTTGATTGTTTGTTTCTAAGATAGCTACCCATCTTAGTGGGACTAACAGTTCGAATCGACACTAGTTTTATCGGAAACAAAATGGCGACTCCACTGGGGATCGAATAGTTTGTTTGTTTGTTACTATTGTTTTCTTTATAAACTACAGACGGAGCCTGAAGTTAGTTAGCTAGCCTTCAAACTGACTTTGTTATGCAATTGCGAAGTAGATGAATGTTGCTTCAGTCAATCTCCAGGTTAGTTTATGAACTAAAACATCTGACTTACAAGCATCCTACGCGCCCTCATCGTAGCTCGATAACCTCATAAGATCATACCCCTATACTTTGTTTTTACTGTCCATCATAACTCGGCCTAAATCACTAAACTTAGCTGCAAATTTTGAGCAAAAACCAAACTTAGTTTCGCTCCCTAGTCCATCGCACTGTCTGTAACTAGGTAGCCTGTATGCATCACACCTCCCGTGTGTTGTAGGTGAGATGCATCCATGTTTCCTTGTGTTGCTGGTGCGATGATTGAGTGATACTGTTTCTCTTTTTGAAAGTTTGTTTTTTCCTCCTGATTTTCAGCTTTATTCAGTAGTTTTGTTGTTCATGATCAGTATCTCATTGCTAAAGCCTCCTTCCTTTACATTATTCAACCTACATTGATTAGGATTTGTAAATGTTTTTATGTATTTGTCCATCATTTACTGTCCTCCTTTGCCGAAAGTAGCTTAATCGAATTGTCGTGTTTGATGCAAAAAAGTGTCATAACTATCATTTTGAGTCAAAAAGAAGAGTGTCGTAAAGTCTTCCTCCTCTAGATAGTCGATTATACTTTTGTCATTGTATTTGATTTGGATTGTTAATATTTGAATTTTCGAAAGCAATTTTCCATTCAAAATCGAAAAGTGTCGTTTAGTCTTCCTTTCGTTTTTTTGAAAAGAAATTGTCGAAATGTTGCTTTGAAGAAAATAGTTCAGATCTGTACTTAGTTTTCCTTTTGAGCATTCTCACATTAAGGAAACGAAAAACAAATACATGCATTTGCATTTGCATTTAGACTGTGTGCGAAAGATGATTTAGGAAAAGTGCATTTAGTGTGTGGTCTTTGCTCTATGCTGAAAGAATCATACTCTTCTTTCCTTAGTAGCTAGGATTTTCATTGCTAAAACAAAATAAACAATTTTTTATCATTTTAGATTGCATATTTAGGAATTTTACATCTACATCACACGGTGAACCTTGAAAGACAAACTTCTAAGCAAGATCAACTCTAAAATAAATCTTAATGAACATAAAAACGCTTTGGAACCTAACGCAACACATCTAGAAGTCTAGGCTAGAGATGTGTTCTGGTGTCGTAAAACCTAGTAACTATCGTTTTCATTGAAGGTTGGGTGATTCCTCCTCTTTGATATGACAAGTGCCAGTACGAACTTATGCTCCCCATACCGTCGAGTATATATTAGGAGACCACAATAGGCTGATATCCTTTATCCTTAGGAAGCCGTGTCTATCGCCCTATCGATCGCAATGCACTGAACACAACATTCGAGAAGATTGACTACCGTACATAAGTCCTTCGTAATTTCTCTATCATTTATCACCAAGGTGTATTTTGCAGTTTTGCAATTGGTTTGGTAATCCCTTTGTCTAGATTTCCAGAGTAGTCACTTTCATTCCTTTTCAACTCCTTAAAAGAAAAGGTCCATTTGAGCACTTGTCACTTTAGGCTCATTAAAAATCGAAGGAGACTAGAGTCACCTTTAGCTTTTTCTCGACTCTTAAAAATTGAAAAAGCAAGTTGTGTCAAAGCGTCTTTAAGATTTATTTAAAACGGAATAACATCCATGTTCTTCATTGATCTTAGGTCAAGATAATGGAGTCTACCAATCAAGGAATCCCTCTTGGGGGAAATCCTAGTCCTTTCTCCTC
Organism: Pinus tabuliformis; assembly: GCA_031772625.1. NCBI lineage: Eukaryota > Viridiplantae > Streptophyta > Pinopsida > Pinales > Pinaceae > Pinus > Pinus tabuliformis. Next base: position 773,919,375 of record CM062805.1, read on the forward strand.
TTGGAGGAATATTGGTGCTCCATATATGGCTACATTGTCCCTTGCAGGAATCACAATCGGCCTGCCAGTATGGATTTTCTCGACCTTTGTCATTCAAAACACCGTAATTCCTCAACAATCTAATCAGCAACCAGATGATACTGAAGTTGTCCCTTCACCTTCTACTTTGCTTGTTTCTCCCTCCCCTTCTTCCTCTTCGCTTGGTGAAACTAGTGACACTAAAAACCAAGTCGCTGAGAAGAAGAAGAAGAAGAAGCCAGCTAAACAAGGGGGCAACCATGCATCATCCGGGGAAAATCCGCACACTAAACTTTCCAAACCAAAATCTCCATGCATAATTTGCAAAGGAGACCACTTTCATTGAGATTGCCCTAGCATTCCGCGTATCTTGAGAGAATGGTCTCCCCGTTTTCACCATTTGGTGTCATCAACCTCTAGCAGTCAGGTTGACAGCACACCATCGACTAGTGAAAATGAAGTTAATGGACAAAATAGAAATGTAAAATTTCCCTGTGGGTTATGTGAAGGTAACCATTCTCTTCCTTGTTGTCCTTTTCTAGATGAGGCCAAGAGAATCTTGCATAATCGTCCTGCTTCACCGCAGCGATTGCCACCTGGGTACAAGAAACTCTTACTGAGTCCATTGTTAGTTGAAAACCCAACTAACTTAACTCAGTTGTCGGTAAAAACGCCTGTTGTTGAAAGTGAAACTTCTGAGTCCATACCGGACCAAAGTCAATAGGTCGAGATGGTAGTTGACCCAATCTTGCCTTCAAAAGGTCCACCTTCAGATGATACTATTACCAAAGAGAATGAGAACGACACCGTTCAAATTCTTTTTGTCGATACAGAATCTAATGAACTTAGGGGCAATCCACCCATTCCTTTACAACAGGAAGAAAGCCCCCCAGTTCATGATATTTATCTGGCTATTTATCTGGTACCTCATCCGAGTAGTCTAGTCGTTTTCTTTGATTGGAATCAACTAGCGAAACCCCGCCTTCCATCTAATTTACCATTTAGGATCATAGTACAAGTTTACAAAATGATCGTGTATGGCACTATCATAGATGAAGGGGCTTCAGTGAGTATCCTTTCCTCAACTACTTAGAAAGCGCTTGGTTCGCCAAAGCTTTTGCCTGAAGAAACAAAATATGTCAGGCTTCAACAAAGGAACCAGTCGACCATTAAGGATCCTTCCAAAGTTATCAATAATCTTGAGAAAGAAAATCGTTCATTTGAACGTGATGATAGTTCAAGGGCCTTTATATTACAATCTACTCCTTGGAAGTGACTATATATATAGCATGGAAGTGATTGTTTACACACTTTTTCGAGTGATGTGTTTTCCGCATGAAGGCAAACTAGTGCAATTAATCGACCAACTTTCATTTCCCAGTTCAGACACAGCTACGAATCAACCATCATCCCTAAACGGTCTCTTTGCGTCAACAATGTCTCTTCAACCGTCATTCCATCCACTTAATTACCTTGAGTAGTTCGGTGAATGTAATGGATTTTAGGGGGCATGCACCCTGGTTTGCTTCGGCAGGCGAACCCAGAGGAAAAGAGAGATTTTCTTGAAGGTCATATGATTGGACTGAAAAAACATTCCCTTGTAGGTTATGTGATCAGTCTGAAACATATATTTCCTTGAAAGGTTATACGATTGGATTGAAAAATCATTTCCTTGTTGGATATGTGATCAATCTGAAATAGGTATTTCCTTGTATGTTATGTGATTGGAAGCTCACCATTCACCTTCGTCTATTTCGATGGACAAAGCCAAGGAAGAGTTTTGTCTGCTGACAGAAACAATCCTACCTAACCGCAAGAACTTCCATATGGTAACCTGGAAACTCTCCTTTTCTAAAAGACTTGGGGGCATGCAAACCTTTGTATGCAAGTGAAAAACAACCTTTGATTTTTTTTAGCTTTTTAGTTTTTCTAGCTTTATAGCTTGGTCATTTCTAACCTACATAAAAAGGCAATGAGCACATGTTATAGTAGAGTTCAAGCTCATTAAAAAATAAATCTACCAATAAGAGACATATTCAAACGACTGGAAAGAGCAATGTTTCTGCAAGGTTCAAGCTCATTAAAAAAATAAACCTACGAAAGAGCAATGTTTCCACAAGGTTCAAGCTCATTAAAAAATAAACCTGCCAAAGAGCAATGTTCCCGCAAGGTTCAAGCTCGTTAAAAAATAAACCTTCCAAAGAGAAATGTTCCCGCAAGGTTCAAGCTCGTTAAAAACTAAACGTACCACTGAGCATAGTTTCTCCTGGTTCAAGCTCATTAAAAAATGAATCCACCTTTGGTAAATAACCTTTGTGATTGCCTTGCTATCAACCTTTTTGAACCTTGGTTATGTTCCTACCGTCACCTCCATTCATTTGGCCGATCATATGCTTCCACTTGATTGTTTACCCTTTTGAGGAAAAATTGCGATGAGTGATTCAGATTGCCACCCTCTTCACACTACCATGTTTTGAGAAGTTCCAAACTTACCTGGAACCAGTTGCTACCCGAAAATACCACTCGTTCCTAAAAAATGAGTCCCTTTTAAACTCTTTTTAGACTCGTTAAATATAAAAATATTGTCAAGCTATTGACCTTTCCAGCTCGTTAAAGTAAGGGGAATGCCATCCCTCCTGTACATTTTAATCCTTTTGGACCTAAGGGATTATAAAAAAAAAATATCGAGCACTTGTCTTTTGCGGCTCGCTAAAGCGACCGAAAGGTCATCCCTTTCGTATTATTTTATACTTTTTCGGACTTAAGGGATTATGCTATGAAAAAGGACCGTTGGAGTTTCCTTTTCGTCCCTTTTCAAACTCTCTAAACAAGAAAAGGACTGAGTTATCTTTGTCGTTAAACTCATTAAAACAATAGCGACAAACTTGTCCACCCAGACAAGAACGAGTCTCACTGACACTAGGCTCACTAAAACATAGCGACAAGTTTGCCCGAAGGGAAAATTATAGACCAAGCATATGTTATCCTCCTCAAGCTTAACAAAAATAAAGAGGTACTGGTCAACAATGATTGGGGAAAAAGGGAATAAAACTTGAAGAATTTTATTGGTAGCAAGTCTCTCTTGAACATGACATTTTCACTCCCTCACCATGATTGAGTCAGGTTGGGCTATGTCGTTCACCATATCACCATTGGTCCTCCATACCATCCATGGGGTTAACGCTATCAATCCATATCAGTGTCACCGACATGTTCAAGAGAAGTCATTCAGAGAATTCACCATCCAGCAAATGCCTCATCCACTGCAATACCTTCACCCTTCATTTTTCATGACTGCCATTCCTGAACCTTATATCATCAAATCGTTTTCACCTCCAGAAAAATCATTTGCTTAGTTTCATGTCGTAGATGTGGGATACATCAAATACATCAAGGCCCTCCTACGATAGGTCATTTCTTGTTGACATCAGCTCATTATCCAAGAAGTTGAATTAGAAACAACCCTTTCGGTACTTTGAAGCTTGCATGCCTTAATGGAAAGTTTCTCACTTCTGGTGACAGGTTTACATCAATGAAATTCGACCAAAAGATTTTGTGTGGTGTTTGACATCGGCTCATATATTCACACCACATGAATTGTATTGTAGTACCTTGAGGGTCATTATCATTATCGGTGATTCCTCTCGCACTTGTTAACAACTTACAGTATTGGTTGGTAATCAAGCGATGTCTTTCCATGTTCGACTTCAGAACATCTTTTCACATGGATCGACTTGTACAATTTGGCGAAGATTGAATGAGTTTGAATACCCAGAATCTAGTTTCATCCATCTGGGCTACGATATATTTAGGAACATAAAGACATCAAATGTGCACATAATCTACACAGATAATCATCTAAGCAAAAGAAGATGACTCTTCATATGAAGAATCACTCTGTCCTATGTACATGAAAATGAATTTATGAAGCTGAGCATGGGAATGCCTGCCTCAGCTAGATCATGAAAATAATATGATGATGATCTATTTTATTGTATCTTATACAGGTCACCTTCCATTTCGAATACATCGGATCCTCATGATAAAGCATTTCACCCAACATCAGAAGATTTACGACCTCATGCCTTAGGGGGCAACTGTTATAGACATATTTGGGCACTGCAACTCCAAACTCATATGTCCATAAAAAAGGGCTCTTTAGTCCCTAAAAGTGTTGTTTCATACCCTAAAGGATCATGGTCAACTGATTACATCATTTCCCAGAAGTTCCGCCTGAAAAACTACTCAGAACTGGCCAAAACTAGACCATACTAACTACTCCATGGTCAAGGTGTGATGCATACTAGCTGCCACACTAGCCAGGTGTGATACATAATGAAATGGCTTTCTGTAGGGTGTGATGAGCGAGAATAGACAAATGGCAGAGACAGTTTGCTAAGTGGAAGCTCATGGAATCTTCCAGAAACTTCTCCTAGGACACTTACCTCTCTAAATTCGCACAGGGATGAGTAAGAGATCAATGAAATCTCCAAGTGGAACCAAGAATTATCAGTGAAATGACACTAATCAAAAACCCAGAGTTGACTCATACCCTTGCAAGACATCTATAAATGGATGACTCATCTGAGAGATCTAGAGGCTGAAATTTTGTAATTTGTAAGGAAGTGTTGTTGGTTAATCTATGAGAAGAGGCATTGTATTGTTGGGTTATATTGCTTTTCATGAGGTGAAGAGAGCTTATATGCTGGGAGGATGATGCTGGACTAGACAACTGGGTTTTAATCCTCTCTTCTACAATTAATAAAGTTCTTTGAGTTTTCCTCCATATAATCGTGTATTTGTGAATCTTATTGTTTATGAATGCAATTGTATGGTCAATATTTTTATGATTTTGCATTGTTTATGATGTTTTAGATAGAGATGCTTTGATGGTTTTCTATTACTTTGACTCTACAAGTACTCTTTAAATCGGGACAAGTAGGAGAGGAGTAGCAAATTCTATCAAGGGAGAGAGAAATCAAGCAAGGATCAAAGCAGAAGATCCAGGTTGGTCCTCTTTTCTTCCCTCTTATCTATTACACCTAAAGGAAATCTCGAATTGCTTTGATTGTTTGTTTCTAAGATAGCTACCCATCTTATTGGGACTAGTAGTTCGAATCGACACTATTTTTCCTAGAAACAAGTTGTAACCAGAATAGCCATCCATAAAGGAATAGATCTCACTCCCAACACAATCGTCGACGAGCTGGTCGATAAAAGGTGTAGGATAATTGTCCTTTAGACATGCACGGTTAATGTCATGGTAGTCAACACAAACCCTAATTGTGCCCTGCTTTTTGGTCACAGGGACAATATTAGAGACCCAATCAGTTAGGGGGATAGGATAAATGAACCCAGCCTTGAGAAGCTTTTCAACTTCTTCCTTAATAGCCGCAGCCTTTCTCGGGTGCACGGGGCATAAATGTTGTTGAATAGGCTTGGCACCAGGATACGTAGGGATCTCATGCACCACGATACTAGGATCAATGCCAAGCATTTCTTCGTATGACCAAGCAAAAACGTCGCGAAATTCTCGAAAAAGATCGGTATAGAGCTAAATCTCCTCTGGAGTACAAGTAACTCCAATGTGAATATTCTCAACAATCCCTGGTTTGACAGAGATGTCGATGGGCATTGTTTGCGTAATGTTCCCCATATTGCCTTCAGAAAAAACTTCATGAACTTGAATAGGCATCTGAAGGGGCTATGAGGGGATAAAAGAAGCAAACTTCTCAAGACAGGTAGTCATGGCCCCATGGCTTGGGAGAAACGAGGAGCCATGGTGATGATCGAACCAGGGAGGCTCCTCAAAAGACATAGTCTCTATAATCGCTTCATCGAAGGAAAGATCTCCTTTAATGGATCCGAAGAAACGCTATCTCTGAGCCAAGGGGATTGTACATATGTGTCAAGAGGTCTGCTCGAAGGAGCAGGATCAGAAGATGAAGCCGGTGCGGAAACAATTTCTACATAGTTGAGCTCGGAAGGACTCAATGGCATGACGTGACCCCAGGAGTCTATCTGATCGATGGGATGGAGAACCCAAGGATCAGAACGGACAAAATCATATTAATGGGAGCGATGTTGGGAGGTGGGAGCGAAAAGACACCCATAAGGACAGGATCTTTGAAAAGTCCAGCACCCATGATTTCATACGGAACAAAGGTATGCTCCACAAAAGGCACGTTGCCATTCAAAGAAGAAGAGGCGAAGAACGACAATTGGTCAACCGTGATAATTTTTCCTTAATGGGGAAAACGAAGGACATGAAATAGAGATGAAGCCAGAGCTTGCATGGCATATTTCCAGCTTCGACCTAAGAGAAGGTTGTAAGTCAAATTTGTGTCAACAACTTCGACCTTGACCTCAACTCTCTTCCCTTCCAGAGTAATAGGCAAACGCGGGAGGATACCGAAAGTATGGGAATCTCTTCCACCAAAGGCTTCCAAGCTATTAGGAGATTGACTCAACGTCGGGGAATCGATAGCCTTCCAACAAGCAACAAACATGATACAAGTGGAGGCGCCCTCATCAATAATGGTGCGATGAATATTATTGGAGTTAATGATGACTTGAATGAGGAAAGCAATCTGATGAGGCAATCTCGGCACATGATTATCAAGATCGAAAGTGATCAAATTCGAATTGGCTGGGTCAATGCCACCAATGGCTGATAGCAAAGGCTTCCTTTGGGAGGGACAACTCTGGAGGACTTCCAAAGCGGACATAGCTGAAGGGGCTTGGGCTAAGTCCTCAACAATTCTATAGTGCTGTGCGGCACGAGCATTAGGGTTGTAAGAAGAATTCTGGAGCACTCCTTTGGGAAGAGGTCAAATGATTGACTTGGTACTAGGCTGCTCGATATCGAGAGGATCAGTACTGGATGAAGGAACACTTGAAGGGGCTTTAGGTTCCTTCCCGGTGGGTGGAGGGTATTCTTTCGATCGAGTACTGATGTGAATGGGAATAATTCCCGCCATAAAAACTTGGGAGCCGAAAGTGGAAGAAGATTGAGGTTGATCGACCACCATTTGAGTCTGTTTGGAGGGAAAAGGCTCTTTGAGGACAGCAACAGTTCCAGGGGTGCCTTTAAGAAAACGACTAATCTCAGACCTTCTAGGAAAGTCTTTAGTATAGTGATCTTCACCACAGATGAGACAAGGATACTTAGGTTTGCGTTTGGTACCTTCATTGGCCAGAGGCTTAGGAGGGTCCTCCTTCGGCGGATTGACTTTATTCTTGCCTTTACCCTTTTTCTTACCTTTCGAAGCTTTGTCTACCATGGTGTACTGGACGGCATTAACTTCAGAATTTTTACCAGGATTAGAGGGGGCCTGAGAAGCATTTTCATTTGGAGCAGTAGATTTTTGCTTCGCAGGGGTCGCGGAAGAATTTCGGGAGGATGAACTAATGGAACCAATGACACCATCAACAGATGGCATTGAAAAAGCCTTAGAAGTTTTGGATTGTGGAGTGTCAGGAAAATAATCATACAACGTACCGGACTAGAAATAAACCAAGTCAAGATACTGAGCACACGCGATAGCTTTCTCTTCAGTAACACATGCCCCCATAGCAATATCCCGAGCTATCGAACCAACGAACGAGGTTGTAAACCAATCAGTTGGATGCTGATCAGGGATCCAGAACTTAATCCAACAACGATGCCTTCTCCATTCATGAATATGATCAGAGATATGCGTGGTCGTGTCCTGTTTCAAAGATGTAAGGAGGTGTGTGCCCATTTCATAATGAATCGGCAAATGAAAATGAGTTAGAAATGCCATAGCAAGTGAGTTAAAATCCTGGAAAGTTCCACGAGCTAACTCAATATACCATTTCACGGCAGAGCCAGTGAGAGTCCGTTGGAACAGACGGAGCCAGATAGAATCGTCAAGCCATGAGTTAGATGAGCACCAGAGGTGATAAGTCATGACATGAGCTTAAGGATCTTCTCCAGATTTATCTTCGAATTTTGGACAATCACTAGGAATCTTAGTTAGAACCGATGGCTAATACGGATTATGAAGGATGGGATCATTTGTCAGTTTGGACACATTAGGCAGTTCCAAAGTCACCAGGAAAGGTAATTGAGGATTAAAGGACATCTGAGGCCCCTGATAAGAGTTGGCATTAGGGTTCCATCCAGCTCCTTGTTTCCCCCATTGATTTTGCCCAGACGAATTATTCCCATAAGGGTTTTGTTCGTAAGGGTTCTGTCCATAGGGATTATAAGTATAACCGGATGGTTGACCTGGGTTTTGATGACCAGCAACCCATTGATTACCAACCTGACCAACAGGAGTAGCATAAGGCTGCTGAAAATTTTGATAGGGATTGACCTGCGGTTGTTGATAATTTTGATATGGGGTAGTTTGAAGCTACCCTTGGGGTTGCTGAAGGACTTGAACACCATATTGCGGTTGAGCTCCAAACTATGCCTGAGGTCCAGGCTGCATTTGATAAGTAGGTCGGGTTTGAAATCCAACTTGAGTTTGGAGACTAGGTTGGGTCTGGAGTCCAGCCTGTGTCTGGAAACCAGGTGGAGCTTGAGAAACAACGATCGTTTGAGCACCTGGTTGACTAGAAGATGGATTAACTTGACCAGATGGATGTCCTTGTTGAAATTGAAGTTGATCCAACTGGCTAGAAGGTTGGCCTTGTTGATATTTAGGTTGACCTATTTGCCCAAAAGGTTGAGCTTGTTGGGTAATAGGTTGACCTTGCTGAAGCTGAGGCTGGCCTGGTTGACCAGAAGGTTGAGCTAACTGAACAGTAGGTTGGCCTTGTCGAATCTAAGGCTAGCCTGCCTGTCCAGAAGGTTGACCAAGCAGGACAGTAGGTTGACCTTGTTGGATTTGAGACTGGCCTACTTGTCCAGAGGGTTGACCTTGCAGAACAACGGGTTGGCCTGGTTGGATTTGAGGTTGACCCGGTGGACCAGAAGGTGGCACGAAGTAAGTAAAAGAGGAACCTATAAAGGCCAAAGGTTGTCCCTGTAAGGGTTGTCCTTGTAGGCCAGTAGGTTGTCCTGGATAAGGTTTCCCTTGATAAGGCTGCTCGTAAGACGGTTGCCCTTTATATGGTTGTCCGTAAGACGACTGCCCTTGATATGGTGGACCCTGAAAAGCTGAAGGCTATTCTTGGCACCCATGATAACCAGTACGACCCCAAGCAATAGATAACGGAACGGAAACCTCAACCGCAGGCTAAGATGGGAGGGATCCAGGATGATAAATATGAGCCCCTTGAGAATCATAATAATGGAACGGATTTTGCAGATCTGGATTCTAAAAAGCATACATGTACTAGTCATAAGTCCACCCCGCCGAAATGGAGCCAGAAGAGAGCAAGACACTACTGGTGGGATTAACAACTCTAGATGTCGAAGCTGAAGGACCACCACTAGTGGGACTAACTGAAGTCCCAGAAATAGTGGTAACCACTGAGGATGCAGCGGCGGAACTAACAGTAGGAGCCAAAGAAGCTACACAGACAATAGGTATGGACGTAACAGATGTGACAGACACATTGTGAATCTAAGGTATGAAAGGTTTTGAGGTCGGGGCTACACTACGAGACCACATGGAACTCGAATTAAGAGACATGGAACTCATGACATCAAACAAAGCACGATAGCGCAGAGGCAATGTCACGCCAAGAGGGGTAACGTGGAAGGGCGCACTTGCCGTGGATATAGGGATTTCGCCACTTGCCACAAAGTTTTCTTCACCTGAGATGAGGGTCATCTCATCCATGTCAAAAGAAGACATCAGATCTGAAACACCAAGAGGAGTAACGGGGAAGTCCTCTTCGGAAGGTTCCCAAATAGGGTTCCAATTAATATTGCAAAACTCCTCTTTCGGAGCACGAGAGTTAAGAGGTTGAACACTCGGGATAACAGGAAGGGTATCAATAATAGGTGATACCTCAGAAGTGATAGAAGATGCAAAGCCTTGGTCGCTTGGTACGGGAGACGGGATCAGTGATTCCACTAGGATGATTTAACTCAAAAGTACTGGGAAAGAGATAATTGAGTAGAGACACAATTCTACACAAACCAAAACGCAGTCAAGATTAACAGGGAAAATGTGAACGTGTCTAATAAATTTTATGACACAGGAACAAAACTTGACCTTTTCATGTTTAAAGAGTCAAGAAAAGGACAAAATATGACTCTAGTCACCTTTGAATATTTAATGAGCCTGAAGGACAAGCGCTCAGATGATCCCTTTCTTTTAAGGTCCGAGTCAAAAAGGAACAAAAGTGACTATTCTGGAGAACTAGAAAAGAGGTTTACCAAAAAAACTGCAAAACTGCATATACACTTTGGTGATCAAATGAAAGAGAAATGACCAAGGACTTTCCGTACAACAGTCAATCTTCTCGAATGATGTGTTCGGTGCATTACGGTTCATAAGGAAGTAGACACGGCTTCCTATGGATGTAGGATGATAACCTAGTGGGGTCTCCCGATATATACTTGATGGTATGAGGAACACAAGCCCATACTAACAACTGTTGAGTCACAGAAGGAGGAACCACCCAACCTTAAGAGAAAACAATAGTGACTAGGTTTAACGACGCCGGAGCACGTCTCTAGCCTAGACCTCTAGATAATGTGTGTTAAGTTCCAATGTGTTGTTAGGTTCATTCAATTTATTTTAAAAGTTAATCTTGAATTAAGTTTCGGTTTTGAGGCCCTACCAAATGTATTTCAATAATTCCTAGGATGCAGCTACAATGAGTAAAGCATTAATATTTCGATGAACACCTACTTAAAGGAGGGTAAAGAGTTCATTTCCAAGAAAACACAAACCAAGACAAGCAAATGCAAGCACTAAGAAACGCAATGCATCAATACTACCAATGAAAGATTTAAAGTTCGCTTTCCAATTTCTCAATCATGAAAATTCGTAATGAAAATGTACTTTCACTTTCGTATACTAAATCAATGCAATATTTGATTTTTTGGAATTTAAAAGACAAACAAGAAAGTGTAAACCTGACTGATCCAAACAATTGTGATCTATGTTTGATAGTGAGGAAATCGAATCAATGTGAAGAACTGGTTCAATAACCAACACTAAAAATCAATCAACAAGAAAACAAGCAGCAAAAAAGCCTCAAGCAAATCAATAAGACGATCACAAATGAACCTTGGATAGACAAGTGACCCAAGCAAACGACTTCTCAACGAAACCTTTAACAGAGCTAGGTCACAAGGTCTAAAAACACAAGACTTACTCAATGAAACCAAAGAGAAACAAACCTTAACCAAAACCAATCAAAACAAGTCGATGAGAGACAAGAAGCAACAGGGGATAAGTAGGACTGATGGATTCAGGAGGCAAAGCTGTAAAAACAACTTGTATAGGAATCGACATGGGTCTATAACAAGCAACTTGAGACGAAAAGCCAATCGTCACAATTGCAGAGACAACAACTGGGCGGCATCGTCGCAGGTGTACACTTGTCTTCGGCGATGGTCTGATTTCAGGAATCATCGCGACTGTACGACGAGTTATCTATGACGTGAAGGTTTACTAAAGAGGATAGGTGTGACGTCGTCGCAACTGTTAAGCTATCTTCGGTGACGATATTACTAAAGGGAAAAGGCAAATAAAAACTCCTGAAAGACACTAGACTGATCTTCCAACCAGTAAGAGGGATTCCTAGATTGACCCAGGTAACCCAAAAAATTGAGGGCTCAACCCCAAAAATCAAGAGACACTATATCAAAAAACAAACCAAGAGCAAACAAGAAGAAAACATACAAAGGATTCCCCAGCGGAGTCACCAACTTGTGATGTAGGAAATGTTCCCTCTGTGGACTGAGGCAACCCCTCTAGCCCTAGAGTTGGTCTAGTCACAGCATGACAAAAAAAAAACAATTTCCTTAAACAGTCATCGTTGAAAGAGCCTACCTCAAACTAGTGTTTGATGAAGCTTTCGTTGCGCCGCTTCAGCTATCGTTTCCTTCTCCATAATGAGCAATCAACCTGAAACAACACAAGAGAACAATAGAACACGTAACTGAGAACAACAATGATCTATTTACTTACAGAGTCAAGGAACCATAATCTATGAAGTAAATTTTACACAATACATAGGAAATCATCATTGATTGTATTAAAATGAATCAAAAGCAAAGCCTACAACCAAGCCTTGACATCTCAAGACTTCTCGAAGGGTCTAGTTAGTATGTTTCTTCAAGCATTCACTCTCAAAAAGGGTCTCCCAATGAATGATAATGCTCTCTCTCACTCACAAGCTCTAGTACAAAGCTAAGGCAATCCACAACCAATTGCTAAACTATTAGCAATTCACACTGCAAACTTACACCAAAGCTAGCTAATTTGCTCAAATCCAAAAACCAAGAACTAGTTGATCATAGCAATGGGGAGTGCTTTTATAGTAGGAGGAGCCTCCATGAAATGAGGGAGAGGGAGCTTATCCTCAAGGGAGGTTTCTCAAAAGGCAGAACTACCATCCCAAAGGAGGAAAGGTGAACTCCTTTGACCCAACAACCAGCTCTAGAATCACCCAGAAGCATTATGTTTGAACTAATTCGCCATATCTGGATTGTCGCAAGTCATACACTAGGGCTCAGTGACGATGTCGCAAGGAAGTAGTGTATCCAGAAAAATTGTCGCAAGAAGAATCTTGAGGACTTACGTTGAGCCCTAAAATCCGACTGTCGTAGGAAACTGATGTACCCCTGCAACGACGGTGCGACCTTATAGATCAACACAAAGAATCATCGCCAGAATAATGAAGCTTACTTGCGACGATGCAGAAACATAGGTAAAAAGGTCAATCTTCAGGATTAGAGAGCACTTTCTTGATCTTCTTGAATGAGTGGGAAGATATGGACATGTTTATATGATGTATGACATAGTAGAGATGTCGCTTGGGGACTGACATGAGGTTGGTGACAAATTACTGTGTAACACTAAGTCAAACTATAAAAGTATAATACATATGTCTCTATATAAGTTTGGGAAACACTAGACAAGCATGCTTTCATACAACAACAATAAGATGCCTAAAATCGATGCGATCCTTTCATCGTTGCTATACCCTCACAGAAAAATTGCAATCTATAGCATGTACCCCAAAGTTGTAGATTGAAAGGATCTGTTGAGATGAATTACTATTGAAGGAGAAACACTTTCAAAACAATAGATAAAGTCTATTATGAATTCAACCCATTTTCACACAGACCAAGGATGCTACTGGATACACTTCTCCGCTGAATGGAAACTACAATGTATTGTAGTGCTACTGAAGGAAAAACATCTTTAATGCAACACGGATAAAAATCTAACATATATTGTCATTGTGGCCTCAGTTGTCGATGATCTCATCAATATAGGCAACAACTTCGATAATTGAAAAACCAAAAGGTGAGATGCATAGATCATTTGAAATGACAGATTTGGGCATACTTTATTATTGTTTAGGAGTGTTATTATAGAAAAGGCTAGGTAACTTGTTGTGTCTTTATGTCACAGGAAAAGGATGCGAAGAAATACATAAAATATTAAATAGCATGGTATAAGTTGATTGCAGGTTATTTTGAAATGGAAATGGAATTCTCCTTATGTGGGTTCTAATCTAGTGGGTATAACTTTAAATAAGAAACTGATAGTTATGGGGTTGAAATTGTCTCACAATTCATGAAAAGTCCCAAATTTTTTCACTAGAAAGAAGTAGAGCAAGTTGTCAGGTTTATGGAAGGGAACACCCTATTTGTAGGAATATAAATTGAAATTAGTCAAGCATATTATTTATTGTCTTCTTGTATGTGTGTGCTTTGAAAAGATAACCACATCCAAAGACTCAATAAAAACTCTGGTAAAGTTTATAGATGTGAAGCACTTCTGAGAAAATCCATCACTTAGTGACAATTGAGCGAGGAATATGTCGAAGGATTCAATCTTGCACTCAGTCATAAAAAGGAAGTTGGGGTATTCAACATCTTGCCAAAAAAACCAACTCCAACCATAACGTGAAAGGTAGGTTAACTGCGAAACCTCTTTCCCACTTTGTAGTATTGTTCCCCCTTGAATTCCAACAGGTATCTAGCTGCTTAGATCCACAAAACTTGTGCCATTTAAACTCTGCATGATACAATTGTGATGTGAAAGCTTGACACACACTCTAGTTTCCCTGTAAAACAGGGTAAGTCAAAATATTATGACAATCTTAACTGTAATTTGATCATACAATATTGAGGTATTATATGGAATAAACAATATACTATCAATGCACTAATGCAGAACTCAAAATAAATGAATTTCTTATTGCTACAATAGTGCCTCTTGGGATTCTCGGATAAAGCACCTAACCTGCATGGCAAAAGCTTCATAGAATAGAGTACCTCCTACCTAGAAGTGTGTCCCCTACTCAAAATATAGAACCCTTCTCTACTGTGAACTTTTCTCAAAGATAAATCTGTGCATAAAATAGAACTAAGAAAAACACCTAAATTAAGAAAAGTGAGCATCTAAGTCAAACTATAAAAGCATACTAAATATGGCTATATGAAATATTGAGGTATTGCATGGAATAAACAATATACTATCAATGCACTAATGAAGAACTCAAAATAAATGAATTTCTTATTGCTACAATAGCACCTCTTGGGATTCTTGGATAAAGCACCTAACCTACATGGAAAAAACTTCCTAGAATAGAGTACCTCCTACCTAGAAGTTTGTCCCCTGCTCAAAATATAGAACCCTTCTCTACTGTGCACTTTTCTTAAAGATAAATCTGTGCATAAAACAAAACTAAGAAAAACACCTAAATTAAGAAAAGTGAGCATCTAATTCAAACTATAAAAGCATACTAAATATGCCTAAAATTGATGCACTTCTTTCATTACTACTACAACCTCATAGGAAAACTATAATATACAACATGTATCCCAAGGCTGCATGCATATACTAAAGGTGCGGACTGAAATTATCTACTAAGATGAAGTATTGTTGAAGGAGAAACACCTTCAAAACAACAGATAGAGTCTAATGTGCATTCAACCCATCTGCACACAGACCAAGGTTGCTACTGGGTACACTTCTCCCCTAAATGGAAACTACAGTGTATTGCTACTCTACTAAAGGAGAAACACCTTCAGAGAAACACAGATAAAACTTTAACATATATTGTCACTGTGGTATCGATTGTAGAAGTTCTCATCAATATAGGTAATAACTTTGATAATTGAAAAATCAAAAGGTGAGCTACATAGATCATTTGAAATGATAGATTTGGGCATACTTTATTATTTTTTAGGAGTGTTAGTATAGAAAATGCAAGGTAGCCTGTTGCATCTTTATGTCATAGACCAAGGATGCAAATAAATACAGAAAAGATTAAATAGCATGGTATAATTCGATTGCAGGTTCTTTCGAAACAAGAATGGAGTTCTCCTTGTGCAAATTCTAATCTATTGGGTATAGATTTAAATAAGAAATTTATAGTTATGGGGTTGGAATTGTCTCACGATTCATGGCAAGTCCCAAGGTTGTTCACTAGAAAGAAGTAGAGCGAGTCATCAAGTTTATGAATGGGAACACCCTATTCACAGGTATATATCTTCAAATTAGTCGGGCATATTATTCCTCCTCTTCTTGTACATGTGTGCTTTGAAAAGCTAACCACCTCCGAAGACTCAAGAAAAACTCTAATAAAGTTTATAGGTGTGCAACACTTTTGAGAAAACCCATCACTTAATGACAATTGAGTGAGGAATATGTTGAAGGATTCAATCTTGCACTCAGTAATAAAAGGGAAGTTAGGGTATCCAGCATCTTGCTAACGAACCGACTCCAACCATAATGTGAAATCTAGGTTAACTGTGAAACCTCTTTCCCACTTTGTAGTATTGTTGCTTCTTGAATTCCAATAGGTATCTTGCTGCTTAAATCCACAAAACTTGTCCCAGGTAAACTTTGCATGATACAATTGTGATGTGCAATCTTGACACGCACTCTAGTTTCCCTCTAAAAGAGGTTAAGTCAAAATATTATGACAGGCTTAACTGTAATTTGATCATACACTGTTGAGGTTTTATATGGAATAAACAATATACTATCAATGCACTAATGAAGAACTCAAAATAAGCGAATTTCTTGTTTCTACGCTACTCTTGGGATTCTGCAAGGAGCCACTAATTTATACACATTTGGAATCTTTACTTGGTCTGTATAAAGATTAAGCAATGGTAGTGATCATTCTTTTCCCTCCCATGGAAGGTCTATACAGAGTCAACAATAAATTGCTTAAAAGTGAGGTATAAATAGGAGTCCGACTCTTCAACTCTAATTTAGTGGCAAGGAAATATTCAACTGTAAATGCTTGATCTTCTACAGTGTAAATTTCTAGATAAATGATTAGCATAAATCTGTCCATTGTCCGCATATCCCAAAAAACCATGTATGTCTGGACTCTGGTTGTGTGTAAGAGAGGGGAGATCACATAAATAATCCATTATCAAAAGAAAAATTTAAAGCACAACATTCTATGGAGAATTTTTTTTAAATTTTATTACATACCTTAGAAAGTTTGAAAGGACATAACTAAAGCTTCCCTCTCCTTCCGCACTTCATTAAATATGCCCCTTTTTCAATGCAGATGTGGCTTGCAGAATCACAATTAGCAAATAGAATATGAAAAGTAAGTTTAATGAATTAAAGTAGCTTTGTTATACCTCAAGCAAATGGACTATGAGAAATTGGATTCATTCTCTACAAAAGATGATATAGCAAGATCTAATTACATTTTTAACTGAAACAAAGGTAAATTGGATTCATGCTCTTCAATAGACGATATAATGAGATATAATGACATTTTCAAATCAAACAAAGGTAAGTTGAGTAAGCTCAAGCTCCAAAATGATGGCATCCAACTTTTGTGTGGCAGTTACTGTATATATCTAGCTAGAGGCTATAACATAAAGATATTTTTTATATGTGAAGATAAAAAAATGAAAGGAATGTGAAATTTTGACCATCAACTATAAGTTCCTTTCAAGGACTAGATCAAACCATAACATTGTTATCAAGATAATCAACTCACCCATTCTAGTACACTTCTAGTAGTTTCATGATAAAACTCAAACTCAATAAACTTCAAACAACATAAATTAACCAACAATATGTCTGAGGTTGGTTACCTAAGGATTATATCATACTAAATTACCTTTTGCATCTAACATTGAAAATTATTGTGAAAGAAATGAAGACAAATCAGTGATTATGATGGAGGCATGTGATGAAATAGATTAAAAAAAGACCTTTCTTCTTTGCTACTGATGAGCCTTCTAGTGGATTCTTAGATGAAGTTGATCCTAGTCTGCTTTCTGAAATCAAAGAGACACTTTCTAGCTACTCTAATTTGACAGACAACAACCCTAATTCTTATGAAAATGAATATGGAAAGCAATAAGCATCAATGAACCTGGTCTTGAAGAAGGTGTCTCAAATTCTAATATGGATAGTATTTTAAATTTCTACAGCTAGTAGAGGGTTTTCCCAGTTGGGTTCCCTAGAATTTTTTTTGTTTTGCTATAATGTGACTGTGTTTTATTTATGTTCTATTACACTACAAATTGGTAGAGATATTTTTTATCTTCATGCAACAATTACTTTCGGATTTATTCATTCAAGAAGTATCAGAATTTTAAGGAAATTCTACACAAGGGAAAATTAATCTATATTTTCACTTATATCTTTTACAAGTAAAATTCACAGCTAAATTTTCATCCAAAGTGTTTAGGTTACTAGCAAGTGGTATCACAGCATATCTCAACATTTCAAGGCATAAATCATACTATTCAATAAGGTTGAGACTTGAGATACAAAAATCTTCCCAAGTTATGCAAGCAAGAAAACTGCTGATTTTCAGTTCTAAATCTATCCAACCAGAACAAAATTATGCCATTTTCAACACCCTCTAAAAGTTATTCCTGGCCTCAGTCAACTCAATTAAGAATATGTCAATCTTGTTGAGGTTTCTTCTTCATTTCATGCTTCTAAGTTATATATTTATGCAACCTAATATATCATTTATGTTAAGTGATTATTCATTAAAAATTATTTAGTCCGTCCAGTGCATCTACCTAATTTTCTGATTAGTTTCTGGGAAGACTCTATCAGACATTTGCAGTAGAAAATAGAAGATTGTTTTAGTACCTAGTGTTATAAAACTCTAATCTGGAAAAAGTATTTTGGGTTGTTTCCCTAAAAATATTTACAAAATTTTCAATCCCAAAGCCATTTCAGGGAGAAATTTAGTATTATTTTTGGAAAATTTGAATGCAACTAAAAGAAATTCTTCCCGTTTGCTCAAAAGATTCCAACACCAAATATGAGTGAATTCACAGAACTTAAGATTTGGAAATAATTAAATTTCACTTCGCTTTTCCAGGACCATATATGAGTGAATTCACAAAACCTGAGATTTGGATTCTGGAAACACTTAAATTTCACCTCATTTATTAGGATTGGAAGTTCCCTGAGATACAAACATGTAGCATTAAGGATCTACTTTGCTTGTTTAAGGACAATTTTCATTTTATAAATAGTGATATAAGAATCCTTGTATACATGCCTGACACAGTTCTTTGGTCAAAGCTCATGAAACTGAACTCCATCAATACATAACAGACAAGGTAGAATGTAAGAGAGCATCTACTTTTCAACATATACTCTGACAAAAATAAACATCTATACAGTCATATAAAGTTGTCACCACACCAAATAAGGAATTAAAAACCAAAATAAAAATAGGAACATGCTTGGATTTTTTTTTTTTTTTTTTTTTTTGTAAGCTAGTGCGGGACCTTTACATTTTTCCAACATACAACATCAATCACCTCTGCAGGACTCAAACTTGGGTGGGGGGTGCAACAGCCATCCGCCCCTACCATTACACCATGCACGTCATGTGCAACTTGGATTGTTATAGTTACTCTAACAAAATGTTAAATAGGATCAATATGTTAATATGGAAAATAGTGTAGTTGATTATGATTTATTGAGACCAAGGGGTTAGCCCAACCGAATTTCATTAATGTTACTGGGTATTTGGCTAGTTTTGTGCTGGCAGGTGCCCTGTTTGAAATCCCTTGGGTGAGGTGCACTAGTCAATGCCAATGGGTTTACAAGGGATGCCATCCATGAATGTGGGGAAACATCCATTGGGATTCCCCAGAGAGTTCTTGGAAAGAATAAAAATAGGATTTCCTAAAGAGAAATTTTGAGATGGATACGATGTACACCCAGTAAAATCAACTCTATAGAGACAAACCTTAAAAGAAGGAAAAATGCATATGCTTTTACCTATGTTCCCTCGTTTTCCCTCCCGCCCTGTGAAAAGTGAAAATATGCTACTCTTAAACTTAAAAGAAAGGATGAAAAAATAGTGAATTTTGAACCAGTCCTCCTTGTGTGGAAGAAGACTAAAAGTGGGGTGGAAATGCAACGAGGTTAGAAATGAAACATACCTGGGTGCCATTAATGGATTGAAGAGGTAAAACCTTAACTCACAACTCTCTTCAATCTCGTTTTCTCTCCCACCCTGTGAAAAGTGAAATTATGCTACTTGTAAACTTAAAAGCAAGGATGAAAAAAATAGTGAATTTTGAACCAGAGATCTGAGGTGTATGTACTCCTTAAAACCTTAACTCGCAATTCTCTTCAATATCATTTTCCCTCCCGCCCTGTGAAAAGTGAAAATATGCTACTCGTAAACTTAAAAGCAAGGATGAAAAAAACAATGAATTTTGAACCAGAGATCTGAGGTGTGTGTACTCCTCCCTGTGTGGAAGAAGACTAAAAGTGGGGTGTAAATGCAACGAAGTTAGAAATGAAGCATACCTAGGCACCATTAATGGATTGAAGATCCAATGGTAGGGGATCTGAGGTGTGTGTACTCCTCCTTGTGTGGAAGAAGACTAAAAGTGGGGTGGAAATGCAGTGAAGTTAGAAATGAAACATACTTGGGCGCCATTAATGGATTGAAGATCGAATGGTGGGGTTCGATATCAGTCTGCTACTAGTAAAACTTTAATTCAAAACACTCTTCAATCTCATTTTCTCATTTTCCCTCCCGCCCTGTGAAAAGTGAAAATATGATACTCTTAAACTTAAAAGAAAGGATGAAAAAAATAGTGAATTTTGAACCAGTCCTCCTTGTGTGGAAGAAGACTAAAAGTGGGGTGGAAATGCAGCGAGGTTAGAAATGAAACATACCTGGGCTCCATTAATGGATTGAAGATCTAATGGTGGGGTTCAATATCAATCTACTACTGGTAAAACCTTAATTCACAACTCTCTTCAACCTTGTTTTCCCTCCCGCCCTATGAAAAGTGAAAATATGCTACTAGTTTTCCCAAAGACTAAAAGTCGGGTGGAAATGCAGCGAAGTTAGAAATGAAACATACCTGGGCTCCATTAATGGATTGAAGATCTAATGGTCGGGTTCGATATCAATCTACTACTGGTAAAACCTTAATTCACAACTCTCTTCAATCTTGCTTTCCCTCCCGCCCTGTGAAAAGTGAAAATATGCTACTAGTTTTCCCTCCCTCCGCCTTATGAAAAGTGAAAATTTATTTCACAACTCTTTTCAATCTCATTTTCCCTCGTGCCCTGTGAAAAGTGAAAATATCTACTAGTTTTCCCTTTGCCCTATGAAAAGTGAAAATATACTACTTGTTTTTGAAAGTAAATGAAGATTGGAATTAGGAAGGCTTATGGGCTTAGTTAAAGAATAATAGTAATAATAATAATAAAAGTCAAAAGTATGGGGATGAGTGCAAAAATCTAAATGTTGGCTCAATTAATAATAAAAATAATAAAATTCAATTTGTTATATTTTGATTTTGTTATTAACTTTTGAATAGGTTTTGTTACAATACCATGAGCCAATACCATGGTTTATCAATACCTCAAGCCCAAAAACCATAACTTATTTCACAACCAAAATATTTTATAACAATATGACAAGATTCTTAACCATGGCTATTCACCCCCCACTTTACAGTGGATATTATTAACTTGTAAAAAATTGGTTTTGTTATAATACCATGGGCCAATACTATGGCTTATCAATACCACATGCTCTAAAAACATAACTTATTTCACAATCAAAATATTTTATAATAATATGAAAATATTCTTAACCATGGATATTCATTCTCACTTTACCATGGATATTATTAACTTGGAAATAGACTTTGTTACAGTACCATGGGTCAATACCATGACTTATCAATATCACATGCCCAAAAAACATAACTTATTTCAAAATCAAAATATTTTATAAGAATATAATCATGGATATTCACCCCGATTTGTCATTGATATTATGAACTTGTGAATAGGCTTGTTACAATAGCATGGGCTAATACCATGGCTTATCAATACCACATGCCAAAAAATCATATCTTATTTCACAATCTAAATATTTTATAACAATATGACAAGATTCTTAACCATCGATATTTACCCCCACTTTACCATGGATATTATTAACTTGTAAATAGGCTTTGTTACAATACCATGGGCCAATATCATGCCTTATCAATACCACATGCCCAAAAACCATAACTTATTTCACAATAAAGAATATTTTAATTTAATTTAATTTTATAATATTTTTTATTTGAAGCTAATAGGAAAAGGGTTGTAATTAGTTTTGAGATATATATAAACCCTATATCCTCATGACTACTAAAATTATTCCCATATAAACTAAATTAAGGTTTTAATAAAATAAAAAATTAGAATACTTTTGTATTTAAAGATGTGAAATTTATATAATACAAATATTAGTAAGAACCAACATATATCTATCTTAACTAAGGATCCAAGTGATGATAGCAAGCAAAGTGAAGGGAAGAGAGGGGGAGGGAGATAGTGACAAAGATGGAGGGTGAGAGAGAGAGAGAGAGAGAGAGAGAGAGAGAGAGAGAGAGAGAGTGATGGGGGGAGACAGAGAGAAGGAGGTAGGAAGAGAGAGAGGGGAGAGAGAGAAGAAGAGAGTGGGGGAGAGAGATATGGAGTTGGAGGGGGAGAGAGAGGGAGGAAAGAACTAAGGAATAGGGAGATAGAGGTGGAGAGAGAGGGAGGAAAGAACTAAGGCATAGGGAGATAGAGGTGGAGAGAGAGAGGGAGTGACAAGGGATAGATGGATAGAGAGAGAGGGAGAGAAGAGAGGAGGAGAGAGAGAGAATAGGTGGGGATAAAGATAGGGAGAGAAGGGAAAGAGAGAGAGAGGGAGGCACAAAGATGGAGGGAGGAGAGAGAGAGTGATGGGGGGGGACAGAGGGAGGTGAGAGAGAAAGGGAGAGAGAGGACTAAGAGAGAGGAGAGAGAGATGAAGTTAGAGGGGGAGAGAGAGGGAAGGAAGAAGAAATACATAGAGGGATAAAGGTAGAGAGAGAGAGGGAGTGACAAGGGAGCGATGGAGAGAGGAGAAATAGAGAGAAGAGAGAGAGGCAGAGAGGAAGAGGGAGGGAGAGAGAGATAGATATGGAGAGAGAGTGTGTATGTTTGGGGGGTGAGATAGAGAGAGGGAATAAGAAAGAGGCACATAGATACAAATATAGATATTATATAGTATTATATAACCAGCCTAGATCCGTCTTAACTTGGATCTATCAAGCACCAAAAAAGAGGTTTGCACATCGAGAGATTGGATCCCTCTCGGTGCTTGATAGATCTGAGTTAAGATGGATCTCGGCTAGCGTAATAAGTTTGTAGTTGTATTTGATAAACTAACAATTTTTTTATGGTTGTGTTTGAAAACAATTTTTCCATGTTTGGTGTAATTATCATAATAATAATAATCTAATTTTAATTTAATTTTAAGCTTACCTTTTTTATGCAATGATTTTGTTGTTAGCTTATAGAGATAGACATGTTATACTTTTGGAATTTGAAAAGGAAACGCATGCTCTTAACTTGGTTGTATTGAAAACATTTAAGTGTAAGAAAGAAACATGGCCTCTTAAATTGGTTGTACTAAAAACATAAGTGTTCTTGTATACTAGGTGGGTGAAAACAAGAGAGAGTATATGGTAAGTGGATTAAATAGTTAAAAACAAATGTTAGTTAAGGAGAAAGTTACAAAAATCTAACAAATAGGCTAGGGTTAGGATATTACTGTTTTGGGACATCTAAAGTTGAAGGTACATTTTATGGAGGTGTAGTCTAAGCTCTTGGGTGTAGGGCACATATTATGGGTATCTTGGACTTTTGGTGTGTGTTAGTGGTGTCAACTAGTGGTGGAGTGTCCAACCAATGAGTAGGAAAAGTTTTTCATTTACAAGGTTGGCATCAATCAAGCATTCTCCCTCTCTACCCAACTCTAAGATGAGAAGTGTGCATAGTGGACTTATTATTGTAACAAATTGCAAATATTTGATTATCTTTAAGTTGAAGGGCTTGAAGTGGCTGCCTCAACCTACAAATATTTAAAGGAACTATGTGTTTTTCAATTAAACCCTTGTGGTCAAAGAGCTGCAAAAGAGGAAGGCCTATTGCTATTTTTAAGGGGTTGTAATGACCCTCGTCTTGTGGTAAATATGTAGATATGATTCTAATGGTCCTGATCTTAGTACATTCACGTATATAATGTAAATATTTTCCTATCACCTTGCATTGTGTAAATATGATAAATATTTTGTGGTTACCCTGATGTACATGTTGAAGTTCCACTTGCATGATTATGGGAAACACTTCTCAGTTATCCTTGTGTACATGGGGAAGATCATACTTACTCTATGCGATAAAAACACCTAGTAATATTTTCACATTGAACACTATACAATAAACTTAACCCTAATATCTTAGTGAAGAACAAGTAACTAGCTAGACTCTGGAAGGATTTTTGGATTGACTGTTAGTGAAACTCATTGCAGTTAGGTGTGCCAGTGTGTGGTGAGTGTTAGTGAGTGTCAGGGGAACACAAGGGAGAACTAGGTCAAAATGCATGGAAATGAATGAATAAGAGTGTGTGACAGGGAGTGTCAATGAGTTCCAGGTGTGGTAAGAGGGGAGTGACATGGTATGCTAAGCAGCGCTAATTCATTCTAGCGTGCTAGAGCGACATTCAGACAATATGTGATAGGTGCCAAGGTGCGCCAAATAGTGCTAGGAAGTGTTAGGGAGCGTTAGGGAAATACAAGGGAGCACTAGGTGAAAATAATGCATGAAAATGAACGATTAAGAGTTTGTGACAGCAAGTGTTAGTGATTTCAGGGTGTGCTAAGGAGGGAGTGACAAGGTATGCTAGGCATTGCTAAGGCATTCTAGAGGCCAGGGAAACATGACAAGATGTGCTAGGTGCTAAGGTGTGCCAATGCATGCCAGGGAGAGTTATGGAGTGCTAGGGAAAAACAAGGGAGCACTAGTTTCAAATGCATGGAAATGAATGAATAAGAGTGTGTGACAAGGATTGTCAGTGAATTCTAGGTGTGTTAAAGAGGAAGTGACAAGGTATACTAGGTAGTTCCAAGGAATGCTAGAGTGCCAGGGTGACATGCCAAGATGTGCCAAGCCCTAGGGTGTGCCAATGTGTGTTAGGGAGTTCCATGAGAACACAAGGGAGAACTAGTTCAAATTGCATGGAAATGAATAGATAAGAGTGTGTGATAGGGAGTGTCAGCAAGTTCCAATTGTGTTAAGGAGGGAGTGACAAGGGTATATTCTAGGCAGTGCCAAGGCATGCTAGAGTGTCAAGGCATGTTAGGGAGTGGTAGGGTTTGTTAGGGAGTGGAAAATCATGCCAAAAAATGCAGGGGATGATATTGTGTGCCATGTAGTGCCAATGGATTGTTATACGTGCCATATGTTGTGGCATGTGAAGATGTAAGCTATGTTTCTTAGCTGTTTTACGGGCACTGTTGGATGTGAGTCTTAACATGGTAACTTGTTAAGTGGGATGAGTTAATATTGGACATGAGAAGCCTAAGATTATTTATAGTCCATTAGGGGAACAAGGCATAGTCTAGTTGTAGTAAATGTAACTTGGTAAAGTTGTTGTAGTCGAGGCAGGACTTGGTTGGGTTCAAAGTCTAAAAGAAAATAAGGGTAGTTATGAGGGAACAATAATTAAGGAGTGCCATGGCATGCCAAGGAATGAAAAGGCATGCTGACATATTATAGATAGTGCCAATGCATGTCAAGGAGTGTTTGGGAGTGTCAATGAATCATAAGGGAGAATTAGGTCAAAGTGCATGGAAATGAATGAATAAGAGATTATGCCAGGGAGTGTCAGTGAATTCTAGGTGTCCCATGGATGAAGTGTGTTAGGAGAATTTCATATTAGGACTTGTAAGAGGAAAGACTACGATTGTGATAAGAGGATGGAAAAAGCAGTTTGAGACAAAGGGAGACTTTGGTCTAGGCACAACACTATTTTTTCAATGACTTGGTTGGGTTCCCAAGTCACAAAAAAGTAAGGTTATCTATGAGGGCATGAAAACTAGGGAATGCCAAGGTGTGCATGGAATTTTAGGAAGTGATAATACATATTATAAAGTTCCAAGCAATGTTAGGCACGTCAAGACATGCCAAGTTCTAAGGCATGCCAATTTGTGCTAGGTTCTAGTATGTGGCACCAACACATGCTAGGGATTGCCAAGGAAACACAAGGGAGGACTCGTCTCAATTACATGTAAATGAATGAATGTGTGCATGTGATAGGGAGTGTTAACAAGTTATAGGTGTGCTAAGGAGGGAGTGAAAACGTATGATAAGCAGTGCCAATAGACGATAGAGTGCTAGGAAATCCTACTAAGATGTGACAAGTGCCATAGTGTGCCAATGTGTGCCAAGGAGTGTTAGGGAGTGTTAGGGAAACACAAGGGAGAACTAGGTCATAATGCATGGAAATGAAGGAATAAGAGTGTGTGGCATGGAGTGTTAGTGAGTTCCAAGTGTGTTAAGGAGGAGTTACAAGGCATGCTTGGCAATGCTAAGGAATAATAGAGTTATATGGTGACATGCGTCCAAGATGTGCCAACATGTGTAAGGAAGTGTTAGTTGGGAGTGCCAGGGAAACACAAGGGAGACCTGTGTCAAAATGAATGGAAATGAATAAATAAGAGTTTGTGATTAGAAGTTTAAGTGAGTCCTAGGTGTGCTAAGGACAAATTGACAAGGTATGGTAGGCAGTGTTAAGGCATGCTAGAGGCTAGGGTGACAGCAAAGATGTCATAGGTGCTAGGGTGTAACAACACGCATCAACGAGTGATAAGGAGTGCTAGGGAAACACAAGGGAGAACTAGGTAAAAATGCATGGAAATGAATGAATAAGAGTTTTTGACCAAGAGTGTTAGTGATGTCTAGGTGTGCTAAGGAGAGAGTGACAAGGTATACTATGTAGTGCCAAGGAATTATAGAGTGTTAAGGCGGTAGGCCAAGATGTGTCAGGTGCTAGTGTGAGATAGGGAGTGTTAGGGGGTGTCAAGGAAACATAAGGAAGCACTAGTTCAAAATGCATGGAAATTAATTAATAAGAGTGTGTGAGAGGAAGTTTCAATGAGTTCTAGGTGTGTTAAGGAGGAAGTGACAACGTTATATGCTAGGCAATGCCAAGGTATGCTAAACTACCAAGGCATGTCAGGAAGTGCCACGGTGTGCTAGGGAGTATCAAAGCATGCCGAGGAATGTAGGGGATGTTAACGCATGCCATATAGTGCCAAGGCATTCTAAGACATGTCAGGTGCTATGGCATGTCAAGATGTAAATTGTGTTGCTTAATTGTTTTAGACCAAGGATGGATGTAATGAGCCTTGTCTTGGTAACTTGTTAAGTGGGATGAGTGAGATTGTAAATGAGTACCCTACGATGAGTTACAAGTAGTTCTTAGGTGAACAAGGAATATGTTGAATTTCCATGACACACGAGAATCCAGGTTTGGCCTTAGAATTTTTTATGCGAACACTCTCAAGAGCCACAACACATCTACTATGCAGAACGAAATCTGCCATGAAAGAAAAAGTAATGGATTGAATGCACATAGTTTAGGGTTTGCACATCTTCATATGTTAATTCTTATTATTGTGATACACAATATCCATTAATATGTTTGGTGTAAGACTCCTCTGGAGATTTCTATCCAACAAAAACATCTTTGTGGTAAAAGGTGTACTAGCAGAGGTTGCTCCATCAAAAATAGAAACCAAAAGGGACCTTACTGTGCACACAGATGAAGAATTAAGAATATTGTTATCTATGAGTGCTAATGTGGAGATATGGGACAAAGTTACACAGGCAGCGAACCTTTTTGTTCAACCAATCAAGATCTAAAAAGGAAAATGTATGATTATATATACATGTGTGATAGTATTTGGAGAAATGCCAACCTAACCCACAAATTTGTTGACATTTTGCTGGAGCTGACCTATAATTGTTCATAAATTTAATAAACATGTAAAATAGGACAAATGAGGAGCCTATGTTATGATCCAAAATTCTTTGACACCTATGTTTAGAAATTTCCAATTGGGATGAAAAGGAAATTTATCTTTATGAGCCCCCACATTGGGAGCATCTTAAGATTGCCCACTTACTAGATCCCATGCATATATTTAAAAATGTTTCATCATTTTTATGGAGGCACATATCATCGAAATAAAGTGACACATTGTTTGTTAGGAGAGATCTTATTTATTCAAAAAATTAAAAAGAAACATTGTCCAAGACAAGAAACTAGAGGAGAGCTTGGTCCCTCTTGGTCTTTCAAAGAAGGTGATGTCCCATGGATTTTAAATAAAGATGATCTTTCTTTGGCAAAGGAAGTTATAATGAGTGTGAGGGTGCCTTCTTGATATGGTTCTTCACTACAAAATTGCTTCAATGTGGAAGATTGTTTGTCAGTTTTGAAATCACATGAACATTTGAACCTTCTAAGAGTACGTATGTCAAAAACGTGATTTTATTATTATTTTTTATTTTTATGTGATGGGATATTTTATAATTAATTTTTGTATAATGTACTATTTATTGTGTAGTGTCATTATCCTATTCTCATGCATGGGTATGTGAATAATGACTTCCCCCAAGACCTACAACATTCCATATCTAAATTACCTGCGTTTGTACGTTGGATCACATCAAAGGAGATTCATATGGCTAACATTCCATGATGGCGTCAATAGATAACTAAGATTGTTTGTATGTTTGAGAAGGAACTACCGAACGTTTCATGGACTTGCAGGTTCATCTTCTAATTCACCTAGTATATGAGGTTGAATTAGTTGGGGTGGTTTCTTGCCGTCGGATGTTCTTCTTAGAGAGGTACATGGAGAAATTGAAAGGTTTTGTTCGAAAAAGGGAGAAACCCAAGGGGTCTATGGCAGAGGGGTATATATCGTATGAGTCTTTCTATTATGTCAATGAGTACATCATGCAGATGAATAACATACTAGGTGCAACAATTTGGGATGAAAAAAGGGATGAAGACTAAAGAGAAGGGGAGCTTCTTGAAATGAATGGAAAGATGCGCATGATAAAGAGTAAGTGGCTTATCATTTGTCAAAATTCTACATAGTATCTATTCACATTGAACTTCATACTAATGCATATTTTGATCTCATACATACTATATATGTATGTTTGATTGATTTCATCAACTAACTCAAGTCAGAGAGAAATATGGTGCATATGGTCGTTACCCGCATGCTGAAGAGGATGCACTAAACATAGTGATTGGGTGCACAACTAGGTAATTATAATTTTTTTCTGTACATTTTTAACTTCATGCTACACCTTTGAATTGTAACATCTATATATATATATATATTTATGTTCGGTTATTAGACACATGACATTGTGATTTTTTTCACTTTTTATTAGGTGTATTTGTTCCCATCTATGTGGGCATATGAACATCATTTTTGCACAGAGGATGTTGATGATGCATGAATGACACAAGATTGTGGAGTGGAAGTCAAATTCAACCAATCTAGTTGTGCTAGCCATGCGATCAAAACCTAATGCAAGGGATGTTAGGTTACGTTGGAAATATACAAGAGATCATTCAAGTGGACTTCTCTTCATTCCAATGTGTTATCGGGACACCTTTGATCGAAATAATGTAAAAGAAGGTCGCAATAGTGGGTTGATATCTATCAACTCTAGAAAGATGTGGCATGAAGCTAAGGAACCTTATGTTTCCCCAAAACACTTCAACTAGGTGTTTTTTTACCCAGGTGTGTTGGATAGGGATTGATGGTTCGTATTAAGACACGACCCTAGATCAAAACATATTTTTGAGAAAAACGATGTTTTCTTGCCAAGCAAGGAAGATAATTAGGGTGATGACAACATAGAGTGATATGTACTTGTGTTATTTCATCATTTATACTATTGTTGTATGTTTTTGTTTTCTTTATTTCGCTAATTATATTGTTTTTTATTCGGCTTGGCATTTTATATAATTGGTAAGATTCACAAACATTTTTACACTTCTTTTTTGCAGTGGAAACATTTTTACATTTAAAGCTAAGTATTTGCAATTGTGTACAATATCTATGATAATAAGGATTCAAGGTCACAATCCTTCTCAAATAGGAAAATGAGAAGAACGTAACCAAAATGAGAAAATAGTGAATTTAGAAACTACATTGAAGATTTAGTCTCGATTTAGATACTTATTGGTTTATTGATTAGTTCACATGTTTTTTCTTCTTGTTTAGGTCAAAATCAATATAAATCATGTAGTGATAACTCTATGAGGACTTTAACAATGAAACATTTGTGTATTAATATATAAGATTAAATTCTTGACATGAGAGATAAAGTCATGTTTACTATATTTAAATTACAGTTCTTGCAATATTATGTAAACTAAAATGAGGTCTTATGCATGTATAAAATGTTGATTACATCTTTTTATGGACCATAAGAGAAACAAATGGGCTTACATGGATGCATGAGAGGTTTTAATTTTTTCTTCATGGATAATGGAACAATTTTGACTTTTCTTTTTAATGGTAATTATAAATAAAAGTTGAATTAATAAATATTTTATGGCTAAGAATTAAATGATAAATAATGTGATGGTGATTAAGATGTATTTATTTGACTTTCAAATAGATTTGTGATGCATTTTTCTTTCCTATTTAGATTATGTAAAATAAATATCTATTTTTATCTATTTATAAGTAAATTATTTAAAGTAAACATGCCTTTATCATTGTGAACATGATGTAATATTAGTTAGGAGAAATGTGAAAACATGAATTTTAGAGACTATCTCATGATATGTGGAAAAAGTAATATTTCTTGAGCTGTTCATTAAGAAATAATCAAATTTATTATTTGTCAAAACTTTAAATCTAATATAGTATGATATTTTTATTATTTAACTCATAGTTATTATTAAAAAGAAAAATAAATAAATCAGTACAATAGAAAATAAAGAACCAAAATAACACCAAAATGTTATATCTTTATTACTAGAAAAATGTCACTTGCCTCTTTAAGGGAGAACTTCCAATAGAGAAAATCCCCAACTACAAGTAACTTCACAAGCCTTATTTTGCATTTCTTGATCTTCATCTTTAGAGGGAGAAATTTCTAATTTAAATTGGTAAGCGTGTTATAAATATTAAATTTAAATAGCTTGAAAATCTCATAACTTTAATAATAAATTGAATTTTGTAAGTTATATTAAATCTAAATTAATTATAAAAAATCCCAACTCAAGTTTTCTTAATTTAATAATAGATTGAATTTTATAAACCAATATTGAATTGGTTAAATTGTATGTTTGAATAATTTATTATTATTACTATTTTATATTTAAAATTGAATGAGTTACACATTTTCATCTTATTAAGAACTAACAAAATTATTTTACCTTTAATTATTTTTTTCATTGTGAGTATTGAAATATTTTACTAATTAAGTTAGAATGAATTTGAATGAACTATCTAAGAAATAGAAAAATATTTATTGTAATTTTACAACCATAGTTTCAACTATACTAAACTTTGTAATTTATAAAAATATCTTTACATTTTTTTTAAAGTAAGTTGTTTTGCATGCATTTTCATATATACAAGTTTGAAATAAGTTCACCAATACATAATTTATAATAAATATTATTTCATAAAAATAAACATTATGACGATAACCATCTAACAAACATAAACAACATCTAAGATACACATCCAAATTCACTACCATAATCTAATTATATACACCTCTAACACATATAAACGTCATTAGCTAGCACACAAATCTATTAATCTAACAGGGCATCATCGTCATGATCACATCTAACAAAACACAAACATCGTAATCTAACATCACCACCACACACATACTCAAATTAATATACATCTCATGTCAAATAATTGCTATCACATACACATCTATCTGCAAGCACATTAAATGAACATATCTAACATGACCTAGCATTATACGCATCAACACCAACATATAAATTAAGTACATACACATGAACACAAAAAATGCAATGTATATGTATATATATACAAACAAGTCAAATAAATGCAATCAAATACCTAATAAAATAGACATAGTAGTGCCAGCCTAGTCTGCAGCAGAAGATGATGGATGGTCAACTACTTCCTCAATGTTTGTCGAACTCTGAGGTGGAGGAGGAGGTGGTTGGTATGCAACAGAAGATGATGGATGGTCAACTACTGCCTCAACGTTTGTCAAACTTTGAGGTGGAGGATGAGGTGGCTGGTTTGTTGATATATCAGGAGAAACATAAGGTACATCCTCAAGCTATGGCATCTGATCATCACACGATAAGGAGGAGGTGTACTACTAGAAGGATCACCAACACCCTAACCACGATCCGATGGGGTAGTACTACCAGAAGCATCATGATCATCATCCTCATCATCACCATCATGATCACCACCCTCGTCATCATCGTCATGATCACCACCCTCATCATCATGATCACCACCCTCATCATCATGATCACCACCCTCATCTGACGTACCTGTCGTTGCATGCCTTACATCTATCATTGTTGTCAATACCCTACTAGCTTCGATGATATGATGCATATGAGACATCATCTTGCACAAACAGTCCTTGTAGAGATCCACAGATCTAGGATCTACACTAATGTCTTGATCCCTCTCAAGGAAGACTCCCTCCTCAACCAAAACTATGGTCAATCTGTCGTAGTAGTCCATCCAAAATCTCAAACTAGCCCTATGGGCCCGAATGCCCATGACCCCTGAGGATGTGCCTCACCCTCTTGGGTCTTGCCTATCTCCTCATCTTCTCCATTCGTTGGGGGAGGAGGCATGTCCCCATCAAATGTGCCGATGTATACAAAATATATAGTACACAACAATAATTATACAATTTGATAAAATAAGTTAAATGATGTGTTAGAATAAATTTTAATATTCTAATTAATTAAAAAATAAAATGAAACTAGATTAATTTAAAGAAAACATTAATATTACCTCTATCATCTGGAGGCTCAATAGGTGTGAAGAGGGCGTTGGGACACTGTCTCTAATCAATCCCCACGTACGGAAATGAAAACAAGATAAACACATGGTCAAACTCACTAGCCATGAATGCCAGTGCCTAGGTGGAAATCTTGGCTGGATACTCCGGCAAGCCCATCTTGGGCATCATCTCCCCACATGCGCATATGAACCTCAGTAATCGTCCTAAGAGGGCAATGGTTAAATGTAGGCCTCATCTCTAGAAACCTCTCAAAATATAAACCAAAAAACTTTCAAGAGGAAGGGAAGCTCGCCCTCCTATGTATTGTTGTGCGACATCTATATAAATCCATACAAAACTGCCTCAAAAAAATGGCAAACCATCTAACACATTGTGGCACCCGAATCAAAGAATCGACATAATACGAAAGAGTGCAACTAATGCACTACCCATCACTACTAAAGTGTGCAATGGTGGTGACTAATAAAAAGATGCACCTAACCTCCTGTGCAGCAAAAGAAGAAATTCATAATTGTCCACCACGCACTTGTAAATCTATTAGTTGACTACATGAGGCCTAAAATATCTTTGAGAGTAGGCAATTTGACTCTCTGCTACAACCCCATGGGGGACAACAAGAAACTGGGGAAAATTCTCCCCTCTCTTGGATAGGCCAATGATAAAGTATATGTTCTCGTTAGAGATAGAAATATAGTTTGAAAGTGAAGAGAGGGGAGAAGAGAGAGATGGAAAGAGGGAGGGAGGGACAAAGAGATTGATAGATATGGAGTGAGAGAGCGTGTTTGTTTGGGGGGTTGAGATAGAGATACAAAGAAGGAGAGATGGAGGGTGATATAGATATAGATGGAGGGGGGAGAGAGGGAAAAATATTTCTTGCACTAGATGCATTGATTTCAGTGTAGATGGTGATTTCTAATCCCATTTGATTGCTTGCACTAGATGCATTAATTTTAGTGCAAATGTTGATTTCTAATGATATTTGGTTGCTTGCACTAGATGCATCAATTTCAATGTAGATGATTTATAATCCTATTTGATTTCTTGCACTAAATGCATTGATTTCAATGTAGATGGTGATTTCTAATCCTATTTGATTGCTTGCACTAGATGCATTGATTTCAATGGAGATGTTTATTTCTAATAATATTTGATTGCTTGTAGTAGATGCATTTATTTCGATGTAAATGATTTCTAATGCTATTTGATTGCTTGCACTAAATGCATTGATTTCACTGTAGATGGTGATTTCTAATCCTATTTGATTGCTTGCACTAGATGCATTGATTTCAATATAGATGGTGGTTTCTAATCATATTTGATTGCTTTCACTAGATGCATTTACTTCAGTGTAGATGTTGGTTTATAATTCTATTTTCTTACTTGCACTAGATGCATTGATTTTAGTGTAGATGTTGGTTTATAATCCTATTTGCTTACTTGCACTAGATGCATTGATTTCAGTGTAAATATTATTTTCTAATCTTATTTGATTGCTTGCATTAGATGCATTGATTTCAGTGTAGATGTTGATTTCTGATTTGATGTAATCGGATGTATGATGGTACATTAATTTTAAAGCGATTGGATTAACATTGTGCATTGATTTCAGTGTAAGCACAAAAAATATTGACAATGTACATTGATTTTATGTTATGGTAATTCAACCTATTAATATTGGAGAGAAAGAGAGACAAGGTATGATGTTTACTACAATAGTCGAGCTAAATGTTTAAATGGTTTATGATTTAACCTGTCATTTTCATATAATCGATATGAAAAAATGACAAAAGTAACAAGGGTGACAATAAGAACAAAAGAAGGAAATAGTCTGAGATTAATCACAATGAAGACTATTTGTAATTGACTATATTCTTATTATTGAGAGTTTCTATCATTCAACACTATTGCATTGTCACTTTGGATTGCAAATTTTTATCTAATCATTTTTCATCATTAAAGTTATTAACAATATTTATCATCTCAACAAACTAAGGTAACTATGCAAATTTAAAATTAAAATGACCAGATTAATATGAGATATATTTAGCGTATTTAAAATGATTATATTAATGTTAAAATGAATTTACTTATTATTGATAAAATTAATCATATCGTTAGATTTTCTTTGGTTACACATGACTGAAACCAACCTAGATCCATCTTAACTCTGGATCTATCAAGCGCCGAGAGGGATCAAATCTCTCGAGGTGTAAACATTTCCTCTAATTTTACACTCAGAAAAGAGGCTTGCACCTCAAGAGATTTGATCCCTTTCAACGCTTAGATCCAAGGTTAAAATGAATCTAAATTAATTCTATTCAATCTAAAATGGTATAAAATATTAGTGTCTTTATCATTTATATTATTACAATAAAAAAAAATATTTGAATAATATATTTTATCTAAAAACTATATAATACATCGATAAAATGGTTATATATAAATATAAAATAAAAATTTCAAAAGCAATATTATTAATAATTTTCTTATGAGTAATTAAAATTTTATTTTAAAAAGAAAGACATCAAGTTTGTATATCTACAAAAATATTAAATAACAAATGGAAAACTTCAACACTAAAAAAGTCTATAGGGTTATAACTCTTATTTTTTAAAATAAACTCTCTCTTATTCTTAAATAATAAAATGATTTTCTTTAATAAAAAGTCAGTCAATGCGTTACTATAATGAAATGTATTTAAGTTATTTATTTATACTACTCAGGAATGTTTCAAGGTCATATTTAAGTTATTTCTACTACTTAGGAATGCTTCGAGATCATATTTAAGTTATTTCTAATACTTAAGGATATTTCAAGGATGTTGGTTGTAGCATAATTCAGTGATTAAATAATAAAAACTTTAAAATGTTGTGATTATTCAACAACCAATTTTAAATTGAGATTGTTATCATAGTGGTTACTAAATTATATTTGATTGATTGTTTAAAAATGTTATATATAAGGCAACTCATTATAAAGTAACATTATTATTATAGTGGTTGTTAAATTAGATTTGATTAGGTGTTTTCATTTTCATTATCATAATGGCACATTTTGAGATGAAAAATGCTATAATACACTGTTAGTTATTGAATAACATTAGTTGATTGATCTTTAACATTAAAATAATAAAAATTGCATGGCATAATAATTTTTTATTATATTTATTAATATTAAATATATCACCCCAAAAAGACATTTTTACTTTTATTCATAGGTCAACCTCAAAAGATTTGGTGGAGAGTAGGTAGTTTGTTCAAATGTCATATGAGAGCAAGTAGTTGACTACATGTTAATAATGCTAAGGATTAAACCACCCTATGGAGAAGTTGAATAAAGAAAGGTAGTTACTCCATCACATCATATCACCAACCTAATCTTATGTGAAAATTTTTCAATGTTCCCCTCTCCTTTATATAAAAGGGAAATAGATAGCCAATAAGATGTAGCCCCACCTCGCTCCTCAATAATTGCTTCCTAAATGTGGGATATATTCCCACTCACAAATACCTACCACCTAGGTGGGATCCAAAAAACATCGTTATGGGACTCGCTCCTTTAGATATTAGTACCAACAGCCAACTCATTATTGACAGCTGTGGACATTTCAACGTGTTTCATGAGATGCAAGCAATATCTTGACTTTACCACGTGTGAAAGCAGAGTTCCTCAGACCGGCTACGTGTACCGAAACCATAGGACAAGCTTGATTAAGAGTAAACTTTGAAGCCAGGCCAGAGCGTCCAGGTGGCCAGATCTAGTTGGAAAGCGGGCAACCGTGAATTATCCAAATTTGTAGGAGTAGAATGCGTAAAGGGTTAGGCTGAATTACAGCAGGCAAAACAAATCCCGGATAACAATCAGAATTTAGTGGTGCATTAGCAGTTAATGCCTAAAAATCTAAGCCCATTCTCATTTTGACGTTGCTTGCAATAGTGGTGGTGTGTTTCATTGGCCACAATTCTTTGATCTTTTCAATGGAAGTGGTGCCATTGGTTACAATTTTTCTATTTTTTTTAATGAAAGTAGTACGATAGGCGTACTCCCAAATGGTGGGCTGCTCTAAAACCAGAATAGGAAGTGGTTTTCCAAGGTGGGTTTGGGTCCTTTCATAGACTTGCACCTGCCCACAGTAACTTTGATGTATGCATTCTTCTCTTATAGGTCCCTCTCATCTCATTTTCCTCTTGTGCTCTGATACCCACATCTGTGGTTTTTCCGAAGGAGAGTAGCTGGATTTCGTGCCGCAGGATTAGATTGGTTTGCAGCTGGGCTTCAAGCTCTGTTTGTAGGTCAGCAGGGTGTTTTTGTTATCGATCATGTCGATCATGGCTCTCAGACTTGGAAGGCTTGTTGGTGCTAGCGGTAACTCATTCTTGAGAAGAAAGACTGGAGAGAAGAAAAATTTGGGAGGCAGGAGGAATGTAACAGTGATGGCCTCTGTTGCTTTCCCTGGGATAAAAGAGGAGTACGAGACTCTGAGATTGAGCCCTGGGGCTTCTGAGAAAGATGTCAAGAAAGCCTACCGTAGCCTTGCATTGGAGGTGTGGATTTTCCCACTTGAAATAATTTCTCTTACTTTCAGCCCCAGATATTTTTAGTAGGAATTCTTCCCTGTCTGAAGCAAAAGAGCATGCTATAGTTCAGAGAGAAATTTGAAATTCGAGGTTTTATGTTGAAGAATGTTTTTGAGAAAAAATATCTTCTGATCATGTCACAGGTCATAGAGATGTTTC
This sequence comes from Pinus tabuliformis, assembly GCA_031772625.1. NCBI lineage: Eukaryota > Viridiplantae > Streptophyta > Pinopsida > Pinales > Pinaceae > Pinus > Pinus tabuliformis. The sequence continues at coordinate 773,956,627 of CM062805.1, forward strand.
AAAAATCACAAATCCATTTTCAATAATTTAGTTTGGATGAAAATCATATTGAAGTCATATGTGTATTTAATCTGGTTGCAGTATCATCCTGATGTTTGCAAAGGAAATAACTGTGGGATTCAGTTTCAGAAGATCAATCAAGCTTACGAGGTAACTTGCCCGCCTGTGAATAATTTTTGTAAGCCTCAGGGGATTGCTTAGTCTGTTTAAGTACCGCCCTGTCTAAATTTCCACTTGGACTGGATGCATGCTTAAGTACTGCCCTGTCTTATTTTTTCACTTGGATTGGATTTACTCCTATTTATTTACTATCTATTGGTTTAATATGGACGCTATGGACGCCATTCATGAATTTAGGGAAGTGTCCCTGGGATCCTCTAAGGATTCTTTCATTGGAAAAAATAACAATTGGTCGGTAAATGCATTTTCAGCTTGTAACTGTATAAACATGCCCATAGCTCTGATAGGTTATGTTAATGATGAATGTTCAGACCGTGATGTCCTGTTTGGAAAAGGCAAAGCATCAAAACTGTCATGCCGATTACTATGTGGAGGAATTGATGGGAGACGATGACGATTCTTGGGAAGAATGGATGGGATGGGAAGGAGCTGGAACCCTTGATTATTCCTCTCACATTAACATTTATGCCTGATCAGATCTTCATCATAAACTGTATCCATGTCAGTTTACTTGTAAACAAATATGGCCTCTCCATGGCCATCCCCATTCATGGGCTGCCTATGAAACCCTTGCTTTTGTCACCCTAACAATTGCATTAGAAAGCTCATAGAGTTTCTTCATTCGCCTCTTGTAAATATGATATACTTTTCTACTTGTACAGCTGATTTTTATTTCTCCTGCCTTGTCTCCCACAGCACAAAGGACTTCTTGACCCAGTTGTTGGAACAACTTTTTGAGGTCTTAATGAGTCATTTGCTTTGCTCATGGGTTCTGATTAATTTCTCAATTACTAGTGCATACCTTTGGTATCTCTTTCTGTCACTATCATGTCAATGTTATGGGGATCTGCTCTGAAAAGAGGAGCTCCTAACCATTCTGGTTGTAATTGTAATGGTACTCAATCAGAGTAAACCATTATTTTGAATCAGAGTATCTTTGGTAATTGAGATAAAATGTTGTTTTTTCATTCCATGATATGCTTTTCTATGGTTTATCATCCTAAACGAAACATTGTTGAAACAAGATTGGCTAGAACTATTGGCAATCCCTGTCTTTATTTGCAGGAATAAAATGATCTTTAACCATTAATGTTGATTTTATAGGTTTCATATATGAACTAGATATATTGGACCAAAGGCTTTGGAAGTCACACATTATATAATTTTATTTTATTTTAACTGTGTATAGAAAAATGTTAACTAAGAAATATTCAATTTCAATTAGTCTGAATTATTTGCTTTATAAATTATTACTCCCAACTATGGGGGCCGGACAAATTATGTTTTATTCTTTAATTGTGTAGCCATGAGTGGAGCATTGATGCCCAGGTCTTGTGACAAGATAGATCTGAACTGTTCAATACCAGCAAAGTTGAAGAGGGTAATTAGAGTGGGTGAAGTGCCCAATTTAGAGATGTTGAGGGGAAGAGTAGCCAACAATGGGAAGGCTATCAGGAATTTCAAAAAGATTCATATTAGCCTTTTAGAGTGGATTTAAAACCTTTGATTCCAGTCTCATGAAAACCACAGGATTTCACTGATTGCATTTTCTGGTCTACATTGATGATTTACGATCAAGTGGAAATTTATTGAATACATATGACTCTTTAGGGTTTGAGTGAACAATGTTGTTAAGCAGGTAGTTAGTCTAGCAGAGATTGCTCTAGAGGAAATTCTAGGAAAACGAAAACCATCTGAAACCCTTGAATTTGAAATTGAAGAAATTTTGAATTCCTTGTATGGAATCAAAGTTGAAGATGATGGGTGTAAATGGAAAGGAAGACGAGAGTATAGGGGTTAAGTATTTTGGCCCATATCTAGGGTGAGAGAGAGACTGCGTGCCTAATCAGAAAGGAGGATAGTCTAGACTCTACAACTGTAGCTGGAATTTGATGGTTTACCCTAGTAATGCATATTGTGAATGAATGATGCATAACCAGTGTTACACAACTATTGAATGACTAGAGTTTTGTGTGAATCAATGGTCACTGGTAGTTTTTATCTCTGAACCTAATGAGTGGGTTATTGATGGGGTTGCGTATGAATGGAAATCAACATCACTGATTAACTTGTAATTGAAAAGTTTTGTTTCTATCCTTGGAAACAACGAAATGAAAATATCTTCTTACATAAGAATTCATCAGGATATGTTGGCGGATATTTTTTATGCCCTCTAAATTGAATGTAGTATGAAAGTAGAAATAGAGAGATTCAAAAGCTTCAGCTAGTGTTGCTTCAAAGTTAGTATCACATGTTTTGTCCTATGATTAAAGAAACATTGGTGTTGTAGGTTGCAGTGGTGAAAAGAAAGAGCAACTTGGAACACCCTTGATAAGACATGGATACAAAAAACACAACATTTAGACTCTACACGAGAAAAAACCTCTTATGTGTAATGACATAGGCTGAAAAGCAAGAGCAACTTGGAACACCCTTGTTAAGACATGGATACAAAAAATACAACATTTAGACTCTACACGAGAAAAAAACCTCTTATGTGTAATGACATAGGATGATTGCAGCAATAATCTTGCAAGCAATTTAGATTTGTGTTTAACAAACCAAGTAGATGGAGTAGGTGCTAAGTAAGCTTGGATGAAGATTTTATGTGAACATTTTTGTTTAGATTGTGTTGGTAATTTGACAATTTAAGTGGGACATTGAGCAATCAAGCATAAACATAGATTCTTGATTACATGACAAACTTGTTTACTCGAGGAAGGGATAAGAAAATAATATTATATTCAGGTATCAGAAATGATGACCTAGTAGTGTTATCCGGAGGAAAGAAGAGTGATATCTAAAAATGTAAGCATGTCAATGTTAGTCAGCGAAATTTGCGGATTACTAGGCTGGGAATATAAGAAGAGAATTTGGATTTAGGTTTTATACATCACATGACTCGACATGATTGCATTGTATTTTATGGTCATTGTTCTCATAATAGATATGCTTTGTTGTTTTTGGAATGTAAGGTGAATTTCATGAAAAAAAATAAAATGGTGAAATTCATGTAAAAGATGTGTAATACATAACACGAATCCACAAGAATGGATTGTGTTTTAGGAAAAATGTTCTCATCATAAATATGCATCAATTAGTAGGGTCTAGTTCTTAGGACACTCATAAGAAGGTGGTTGTTTTCGAAATGTAAATTGAATTTCATTCAAAATATGTGCGTTGGAGGGTGGGTATTAGAAGGGAGTTGTTCATGAGTAATGTGAGGAAATTGGTATAAGTTGCTCTATAGTAATAGAGGGCATGGCTATAAGCTTATTGGATAAGCAGTGCAAGCGTTGTTTGTTAAGTTTGGTAATCTTAATATTCCAATTTTGCAAGTGATACCAAATAAGTTTAAGTAATCTTGAATTGTAGCATAGAATGTTTAAGGAACCCTAATGTATGTGCACCTAGTTAGATGGAAAAAGTATTGATAGATGAATGGTTGAATGATAATTTTGTAAGCATGGAGTTTTATGAAAATTTAGGCTATTAATGGATGGCATAATCACAAAACAATTTAGGAAGGAAGGAACAATGAGTAGCAAACAAATCAAGTGTTTGGTTCACAAAGATATTCATGGACCATTGTAAATCTATATTATAAGATTCCACAAAAAGTTATAACACTTTTTGAATGTAATGAGACACATAATAAGATATTGGACTACTTGGTGAATTTGACTAGACATTAAGTATTGAACTAGTTTTTCAACCCTAAACGAAGAAGGATTCACATAGAGATGGTGATCTATGTCCATATCACTCAATATTTTCAAGGGGTGTTTCCATAAGGACTCACATAAGTCATAAGTCATTGTTAAGATGGTCTAAAGTTATATCTATTGGTAATGAACTTGAGTTTAAACTAGCAATTGCACCAAATGTTGCAAAGGAAACACCGTAAGGCACAAATTCAAGAAGAATCATGACATATAAAAAATCATTGAAGATAAAAATTAGTAAACAAAATGCTATTCAACTATCTTAAATCATAAGCAACAGTTTCATGTGAGCTATTAAATCCTTGAAAGTGTCCATTGCCAGTGGCATATCTCTGAAGTGACAATTCATTCAGCAGTGGAGAAACTTTTGGAGGTCCTTGTGACCCAACTGAAATTTGATAATCCTCACCATATCCAAAACCTTCGGGTAACAAACCATTATAGCAAAAATCACCTGAGAAATTGTTGGGTCCTGCCTTTTCAGGCATATAATAACAACTTGAACCACCTGAAATTTGAGAATCATATTCTGTTTTTTGTCGAGCATAACCATACCAATTTTCACCATACGAAAACTGAGAATCTCGATTTTGGCGACTAGCTAAGGTATCTCCTTCCCAAACATTGTGAAAAGAAATTTTGGGTATAGCTAGACTGACACCACAGTTAGAAGCCAGTGTTTTACATGCAAAATATTTTGGTTGTGTTGGCTCTAGCACAAGGATCACCCCTAGCAATTCAAGCATCCGTGAGAGATCCTTATCATCATTAGCACCATTAATTTGACTTGAACCACTGAGTTTAGGCATAATGTTGAAAAAGCCATCAGATGCACCATTGCTAAAGTAAGTAAATGGTTTATTGCTTGAGAGACTTGTGCATTTATTACCATTTGAAAAGGGAGTAAACAATCTTGAAGGCATAGTACTGGGAGTTGGTGAAGAGGATAGATAAAAAAGAATGAAGTGAAGAACTATAAAAGGCATAATCTACCATCAATGAGTGTTCAATTTGATAGGAAAATGGATATTTTTCATCACTTATGGAGCTCATACAATTTTCCAAAATACAGTTTTCATGAATAGCAAGGAAAATGTTTAAATTATTTTGAAAATCTTTTATTTGTTCACTTTTTAGAATCAACTTGTTATTCTCCAGCAAATAACCTGCGTATTGGTAGACAAAGGGTTGTAGGGATTAAACACCATCCCCAAACAATGACTAGGGGAGCTAAACAAATGAAGATGGTTGCGTCAAATGCTAATGGTAACCAACTGCATTTGAACCTGGTGAATGTAATCCACCATCAAGCATACGAAAACTGTAAGACGGACAAGGCCAAGAACGCTGAGTAGTCGCTCGTGATGATAACCCCAAAGATAAATAAATTTTCTCTCCTGTTATCACCCCAAGAAACTCTCCTAGGTTGTATCTCAGAGATGCTCGGAAACATTACAAACTCAACAAAAATGTTAGAAATAGTTGGATGAATGGAAGGAATGATGCATATTCAAGCTAGATAACCACTTCTACTATGCTTAACCCCAGACATGGGTGAACACCCCCAGACTACAAGGATTTAGACCACCAATTACTCACAATTTGAGGATTAAGTGAACATGGAGAATATTGACCACACCAGCAGATGCACAAGACCATGTGATGGCCAGCTGCAACCAGTAAAGAGGTCTGTAAATCTATTTCCTAATGCACAGACAGGATGACAACTCTCTGGCACTAAGTAACAGAAACCTGCATAACACATTCAATGATACATACTAGACTTCAACACAGAGGTGGGATGACAGACTCTCTAATGCTAAAAATCAAGAGCGCATGAACAAATGCATAACAGGCACAACCTAAAACAGAATAGAAATGGAAAGTGAGCAATTAATAGCAAAAGAAGCTTGTATTAGCTGAAAATGAAAACTAGACGCTGCAAGTATCACAGTAGTTACAGTCTCCAGAAGTTGAACCTTACATCAAAACTACAACCATCAACCCATTACATCTTGTTTTTGGGTATATATAGAGTTTGTTTACAAAAAATGCTTTGCTATCCTATGCATGGAGGGGTTATAACGGACCACCAACCACCTTAACTCTCTGATATGGGTCTCTGATACAATCTGTTGCTTAAATAAATTAATTTGACATTCTCTGTTGCTCGGCCGTTCTTCCTGCACAGGTGGAGTATAATATGAAACAGGCTCCATTACTGATAAGTGCGTTTAACCGTTCGAGGCACGTCCTTCTTGCTTTTTGGCCATAATGCTCTTGAATTCAGTTGTTGAAGAATATCTGCACAGGGTACTGGTAGATGGCCGCCATTGTCCTTTGGAAACACGGCTCAGTCAAAGGTGGCGAAGACTTGATGGCGGGTGTACGAGTGGACGGAGGATGGACATCAACCGTTGGATCGTAGTGATCGATGGCGGGGATCGGTTTGCGGAAGATATCGGGAGATACGAGGGCGGGGAGATCGTGGGTCGTTGGATCTCGGGCGGGGGGATCCAACGGTTGTCGGACGACGAAGTTGCGCGAGGGTTAGCGAGCGGGGGAAGGTGGTTTCAGTGGCAGGCGGTATTCCCCGCACCGCTTATGGGAGGGAAGTGGCAAACGTACATGGCCGCGCGATCCAATATAATAGCGACGCGTGGCGGATGGGACCAGCGGGAAACCGCTTTCCTCGTTGGTTAACGAGCGTGTAGGTTACGGGAGCGGGAAGCGCGAATGCCGTTGGATCGCGGCGGGGGATTGATCGGATGGCGCGGACTAAATGCACACGTTTATGACTGATGTGACAGGGAAACGACGGGTTATGGTGCGCGGTCACATGAATATAGTCGTATGGGTTTAAACTTTAGCGCTGAGGGGATAGACGGAACAGGGGCTTACACAGGGTTTTGGAGGCAAAATGGAGGAAAACAGGGGTAGCGGGAGTTCTAAGAGTGTAGGAAAAATGAAGGAGGAGAAGGAGATGGAATGCTGTGGGCTCCATTTTGAGCATAACACATGACCAAACCTGTTCCGTTCTTTAGAAAAAACCTCATCTTATAACAGAGCTGACACTGGCTCCTTATGGTGATGAGATCCTCCCTATGAGGTCTCCAGAACCTGCAGATCAATGCCTTCCTGATGAAAACAAATTAGCAAAATTTCCTATTGTTCCATTGGGCATGAGTCTACTTTGCTTACACTAAACTGATAAAAGCAAAATATTTACAACTTTAAGGCCAAAAGACCTTAAACAACATAATTTTTTTAAAAACGCCCATTAACTGGGCCATCAAAAACTGCCTCTCCTCCCATACTTTTCAGTATGAAGGTGTTGTTCTTTTGAATCTGAGAAATGATAAAAGACCCTATCCAGAAAGCATCAAACTTCCCATGATTGCCTTTCTTCTCTTTCAATGCATCCCACTTCAGCATCAAGTCTCCAACATGAAAATTATCCGTTTTTGCCTTCTTGTCAAAAGCATCCTTGATATTTTTCTGATGTGCTGCAACCTTTTCAACCAGCTGTTCTCTAATCTGATGTACCTTTGCTAAGTCAGTGATCCTTTTGCCATATCTTCTTCCTCATTTTGCTCTTCTTGAAGGAATTTTGCCACAGGGAGAGTTAACTGAATTGGGAATACAACTTCAGTGCCATATACCAACTTGAATGGAGAATTCCCTGTGGATTTCTTAATGGTCACTCTGTTAGCCCACAGTGCATACTTGAGCTTGGAATCCCAATTCTTTTTGTTGTCCTCTAACAGCTTTTTGATTATCCTTATCAGGCTTTTGTTAGAGGATTCTGCTAGACCATTGCCTTGAGGATAGTATGAGGTGGAATGAACCAATTTAATGCCCATTGAATCACACATTTCCACCAATTCTTTTGCCCTGAAGGCTGCTGCATTATCTGTGATTAATTTATGTGGACAACCAAATCTGATGAAAATATTCTCTGTCAAAAACATCATGACCACATTATGATCAGCCTTTCTGGTAGGGATTGCTTCAATCCACTTAGTAAAATAATCAGTGGCTACTAATATCCATTTGTGCTGACCACTGAAATGTGGATTGATCTCTCCAATGAAATCTAAGCCCCATTGCTGAAAAGGTCCTTTTGCATGTATTGGTTTTAAGGGAAGGGACTTCAACTGTTGCTTCCCTTCAAATCTTTGGCACCTGTCACAAGATTTAACAAATGAAAATACATAAGAAAATAAAGTGGGCCAATAATACCCAGTTTTGAGGATCTTACGGGCAGTGGTTTTCCAATAATGATGCCCTCCACACATGCTGAAATGAAATTGTTGCATAACTTCTATTGACTATTCTTTGTCCAGACACCTCAAAAGCATTCCAGATGGATCCCTCTAATAGAGCAGATTTTTATTAATGTAATATTTAGCTGCCCTAAGCTTAATAGTTCTGGCTTGACTTGTGCTTGAGCGTGGAGGGATTTCTAGCTTCAGCAAGAATTCAACTATTGCATAATACCAATCACAAGAAGCTAGATTCTCGGCCACTGCCTGCTTTCTCTCTGGTTTAGCTGCTTCCTCTTCTTCTGTCTGACCAATTTCTGCAATTGTGCACAGGAAATCAATATCCAATGATCTGCAATTTTCTTCAGCTAACAATCTGCAAGAGCCTGACCTCTGACAAGTTTGGTGGGTTTCAGCTCTATATTAAATTGAATTAACTTTGCAATCCATTTAGCCATTCTTCCATCAGCATCAGGCTGTGTTAAGACGTCTTCTATTGCAGCAGAGGGCACATATGCAATTATCTTGGAATGCAGAATGTAAACTCTGAAAGCTTTCAATGATTTGATAAGAGCATATGCTTGTTTTTCAATAATGTCATACCTCAGTTCAACATTCCTTAAGTTTTTGCTGAAAAATGCCATCGGATGCTCTGAACCTTCTTCATCTGCTTGCAATAAAACTGCTGCAATGGTGTCTTTAGAGGCAAATGAGAATACATGGAACTCCTTGCTGTAATTCAGACTTATTAAAGTGGGAGTCACCATAATAGCCTTCTTAATGGACTCAAAGGATTTTCTTGCTGAACCAGTCCACCTGACCTCTGACCCTTGCTTCAACATGGAGGTAACATGCTTTACCAGTTCTGCAAAATTTGGTATAAACCTCCTCACAAAATTAATCTTGCCCAGAAAGGACTGGATATCTTTCTTTGATCTTGGGATAGACAAAGTCTGTATTGTTTTTACTCTTTCTGGGTCAATTCGGACACCTGCAGCAGAAACAACATGTTCTAACAACTTGCCTTCTTCTAAAGAAAATTGTGACTTTTTTGGATTGATTGAAATCCCAAACCTTCTGCATTTCAGGAACACCTTCTTTAAATGCTGCAAATGGTCTTGATGGCTGCTGGAGTATACTGTTATATCATCAAGGTAGATAAGGACAAATTTATCATTCTCTCCCACAAATGCTATATCCATAGCTCTCTGAAATGTTGCTTTAGCATTCATCAATCCAAAAGGCATCTTGGCATACATAAAAGTGCCCCAAGGAGTGGTGAATGCAGTCTTCTCTTGGTCATCTGGATGCACAACAATCTGATTAAACCTCGAAAAACCATCTAAGAAAGATATTACTTTGGCTCCTGAGACCTTTTGCAGTAAATGCTCCATTTTGGGTAGAGGATAATTGTCTTTCTTAGAGCATTTGTTTAAGTTTCTGAAATCAACACACACTCTGATTTCTCCACTTTTCTTCCTCACCACCACCAAGTTGGCTACCCATTTTGAATATCTGAGAGGGACTATGATTTTGGCAGCCAACAACTTTTTAATTTCTTTTTCAATCAGAGGAAGAAGCATAGGATTTATTGGTCTCAGCTTCTGTTTGAAATGAATGGTGTCTTTCTCTAAAGGGATTTTATGCTGAATAATTTTTTTATCATAGGTTTTCAGGTCACTATACTCCCAGGCAAAGACATCAGAAAATTGCTTCATTAAATTGCAGTATTCAGCATTTTGGTCTGCAGACATATGAGCAGAAAGGTTTATGTACCTAGGCTGACCTGGACTCCCTATATCGTGCTTACAGACTGCAGATTGATCTTCTTTCTGGGCAGCCTTGTAAGGCACATCATTTTGGTCAAACAATATTTTTAAAGGAATTAAACCCTTAGGTATATGATTGCTGGGAAGCTGGACAATGCTATCTTTGCCAATTTTATTTCTAAGCTGGAATTGGGGACTTTCTTGCAAGGCTTTATTCTCTTGGTAAATTTGCAATTCAGAGAATTCATCAGTGACTTGAAGGAACCTATTTAATTCATCATCATCTTCAAAAATTTTCCAATGCTGGACATTGTCAGGCAAGGATGGTCTGTATTTCATCTGCACTTCATAAACTAGTCTGGGGGGCATGGGAGGAATAAATAGGCTAGCAGACAACAAGGGAATCAACAAGCTGATTTTTGGCTCTAGGGATATATGAAATACAAAAATCATCAAAGGAATCTTTGAGTCTTCATACCTCATCTCTGTATGCTTTCAGCCTTGGGTGCTTTGCTTGAAATGTTCTGTTTACTTCCTGAATGATCAGATCAACATCTCCAAACACCTTTATGTTCCTGATTCCTCTGTCTTTTGCTGCATTAAGGCTCAATAGCAGAGCCTCGTACTCTGCTATATTTTTGGTGACTTGAAAAGCCAACTTGAAAGACAGATGTGTGCTTTCTTGCTCTGGAGATACCAACACCACCCCTGCTCTTGCAGTCTCCCTGGAACATGCTCCATCAAAGAACATCTCCCAAATTTGACTTCCTTGCTCTTCTTCAGCCTGAACTGTTGGTTTCCCGATCTGCATTGAGGCCTTATAAGATTCTTCTATTTGGAGGATACATGCTCCAAAATCAGTGTTCATAGCATATATGGGATGATTAGTAGGATTCTTCTCATCACTTATGATATATGCCAACTGTGCTTCTCTATACAATCTCCTGCTTTCCCCTCCAAAAACTGGGATAGTGGCATAAGATAAATCATTTTGCAATGTCCTACCTAGTCTCTTAATCCATCCTCTAGACAACAACATGCCAAACTTAGGAGGAACATCAGCTACCACAATATCCATCATCATACTCTTCATGGGCAGTTGAGTTAGGGTAATGGCTAGGTCTTTGATCAATCCCAAGCATTTCACTTTCCTTGAATCAAAAGAGAATAAATCATGATATGGTCTAGTGATGTCAAGGCTTAACTCTTCCATGACAGCTTTAGGCATCAAATTGTGGATGGCCCCTGTGTCTAACAGGAAATTATGGAGGATTTTGTCATGAATGGTCAAGGAGACATAAAATGATGGAGAATTATTATCAGCAGGTTCAATCATGGGGCTAAGCACAACAACAGGCTTATCATCTTGCAAATTGACAGAGTCAGAGGAGGTCTATGTGGTTTCCGGTTCAAGAGCATCAAGGATAGGCTTTCTAAACATTTCACTCTTTACCAACTCTACTAGAGGCACAGATAGTTTTAATTTCTGGACTTCTGACTCAAAGCTGAATGGGGAAGGTAACTTATCAGAACCTCTTACCTCTTGAACTGGAGCTTTGAGGATCACTGGATCAGCTGCCGGTCTTCTCTGTCTGATATTCTGTGACTCTGTTTGGACAACAGCTTTTTGGGCAGGATTCTCCTTGACATTTTTTGCATTTGACCTCAGATTATATCTCTGCTGCTCACCAGTCTGCAGAACAACCTCTTTGTCCCATTCCTGACTGTCTTGTTCCTGCAGCAATGATTCTTCGTATGCAGCCACTGTCAAAGAGGCAGCACTGCCTTTATCTTCCATGCAATGAATTTCATCCTCATCTTCAAACTGCTCCTCCTCCATGACTACGTTCTGGAAAGGAGCTTTAACCTTTTGTTCTTCATTTGGTTCTTTACCCCTCTGAATGATTCACAGCTGTTCATTTGCTCTTCTGAATGGATTTGGGTTTCTTGGAGCAAACGTGTTCTACTGCCTTGTCTTTTCTTAATTCTGCTCAATCTTCAGCTTAGATATTTCAGCGGCCAATGACTCTATCATCTTAGTCATTTTGTCTAATTTGGGTTCTGAAGATGATGCAGATGAAGTAGAAGCCTCACCTCTCTGCCTCCTTCTATCAACATGACTTTTTAACTTTTTTGCAGCCATAATATTGGATTCCACCTCTAGTGCTGCATCCTGCATGTCAGCTAGAGTGGCACATATTCTTTCTCTCAATAATAGGCAAAAATCGGAGTTAAAAGCATTGGCATAAGTGAGTTTGGCAGAGGTGGGGGTAGGCTTTACCTTAGCTGGTATCTTACTATACATATGATTGAATCTTTTATTAAAATCAGGCAATGATTCCCCATTTTCCCTCTTCAAGTTACCAAACTCAGTATGGTAATATAGCAAGTCCTTTTTATCTCCCCATTGCTTAAAAAATGCATCATCCAATGCTTCAATGTTTTTTATGGACCTATGGGGAAATTCTCTGAACCACTTCCTGGCCTCACCATCGAGGCTCTGGACAAAAACTCTCATCCAAACCTCATTTTCACTTATGTCTAAGTTATCAGCATAACTATAGAAAGCCTCAAGGTGTTCTTCTACTGTTACTCCTTCTGTACCAGTGAACTTAGGCATATAATTTTGATATTCTCTTGTTGGCATTGCATCCAAAGGAATAGACAAGACCAGGGGTCCATACCTGGCAGCTACAATTCTTTCTATCTTCGTAGGTGCTTGCTGGCCTGCCATAACTGGGGTATGTGGAAGGACACTGGCAGATTGAGCAGTATGAAACAATGGAATAGATGACAGAGACAAAAGGATGTTCTGGACTGTATGAGAAACTTTCTTTGGACTGAGATTCAAAGGGGAACTAGATGGATAAGGAGCTCTATTAATCTCTGAAAGAATTTCTTTACTAACAGTGCTAGGCTCTAAAACTTCAAACTGTATATCTTCAGCTATAATCTGATCTTTCAGAGATGCATGAGTTTTCTTAGGCTTACCCGATCTTGATGCTCCTTTCTATTATGTTTTCTTCAACTTGACAATCTTCATAGGGTCAGGCAATGGTTCAACTGGTGATTTTAGAGGATTTCTTCGAGTATGCCTCACAAACTGAGCCAGAACTGCAATGTGGAGTCGCCAAAGGTTGGTCTTCCCCAATGGAGTCGCCAGATAGAGGATTACAACCAGAAATGTGCCCAGACCTTGTCTATCATCAAAATCTGGAACTGTGTCATTCTCCCAGGAAAGCTGAGCTTTCAACCTTCGATCCTCGGCAACGGCGCCAATTAATGTTATCACCCCAAGAAACTCTCTTAGGTTGTATCTCAGAGATGCTCGGGAACATTACAAACTCAACAAAAATGTTGGAAATAGTTGGATGAATGGAAGGAATGATGCATATTCAAGCTAGATAACCACTTCTACTATGCTTAACCCCAGACATGGGTGAACACCCCCAGACTACAAGGCTTTAGACCACCAATTACTCACAGTTTGAGGATTAAGTGAACATGGAGAATACTGACCACACCAACAGATGCACAAGACCATGTGATGGTCAGCTGCAACCAGTAAAGAGGTCTGTAAATTTATCTCCTAATGCACAAACAGGTTGACAGTGCTCTAGCACTAAGTAACAGAAACCTACATAACACATTCAATGATACATACTAGACTTCAACACAGAGGTGGGATGACAGCCCCTCTAATGCTAAAAATCAAGAGCGCATGAACAAATGCATAATAGGCACATCCTAGAACAGAATAGAAGTGGAAAGTGAGCAATTAACAACAAAAGAAGCTTGTATTAGCTGAAAATGAAGACCAGACGCTGCAGGTATCACAGTAGTTACAGTCTCCAGAAGTTGAACCTTACATCAAAACTACAACCATCAACCTCATTACATCTTGTTTTTGGGTATATATAGAGTTTGTTTACAAAAAATGCTCTGCTATCCTATGTGTGGAGGGGTCATAATGGACCACCAACCACCTTAACTCTCTGATATGGGTCTCTAATACAATCTGCTGCTTCAATAAATTAATTTGACATTCTCTGTTGCTCGGCCGTCCTTCCTGCACAGGTGGAGTATAATATGAAACAAGTTCCATTACTGATAAGTGCGTTTAACCGCTCGAGGCACGTCCTTCTTGCTTTTTGGCCATAATTCTCTTGAATTAAGTTGTTGAAGAATATCTGCACAGGGTACTGGTAGATGGCCGCCATTGTCCTTTGGAAGCACGACTCAGTCAAAGGTGGCAAAGACTTCATGGCGGGTGTACGAGTGGACGAAGGATGAACATCAACCGTTGGATTGCAGTGATTGATGGCGGGGATCGGTTTGCAGAAGATATCGGGAGATATGAGGGCAGGGAGATCATGGGCCGTTGGATCTCGGGCCGGCAGATCCAACGGTTGTCGGGTGACAAAGCTGGGCGAGGGTTAGCGAGCGAGGGAAGGTGGTTTCAGTGGCGGGCGGTATTCCCCGCACCGCTTATGGGAGGGAAGCGGTAAATGTACACGGCCACGAAATCCAATATAATAGCGACGCATGGTGGATGGGACCGACGGGAAACCACTTTCCCCACTGGTTAACGAGCATGCAGGTTACGGGAGCGGGAAGCGCGAATGCCGTCCGATCGCGGTGGGGGATTGATCGGACGGCACAGACTAAATGCACATGTTTATGACTGATGTGACAGGGAAACGGCGGGTTATGGTGCGCGGTCACGTGAATATAGTCGTATGGGTTTAAACTTTAGCGCTGAGGGGATAAATAGAACAGGAGCTTACACAGGGTTTTGGAGGCAAAACGAAGGAAAACAGGGGTAGCAGGAGTTATAAGAGTGTAGGAAAAATGAAGGAGGAGGAGGAGACGGAATGCTGCGGGCTCCCTTCTGAGCATAACACACGACCAAACCTGTTCTGTTCTTTAGAAAAAACCTCATCTTATAGCAGAGCTAACACCTCCCGCCTCGTCTCCCGCAGCGAATGCAGTACGAGTCATTACTTTCTTAAGTTCCACTCTTTTGCCTAGGAATGGAATGTAGTGCCTCTGTACAACTTCATCATATCTTTTTGCTTTTCAAATACAACAAAACCAATCTGTTTCAAGACTATTAGATCATTTTCCCCAATTCTTTTAACAATTTCAGATGCATCAATGGAGAAGTCCCAGTGAACATCAAGGCTTGGACTCCATGAAGCTTCCTCTAGATGCATCCTTGAATGCCAAGAGAGAATGATTTGCCCCCTTCAGAAGAAGATCAACACATTTAGGAGAATGACAAAAAATTGCGAAATGTAAACCTGAACTCTGATTTGCAAACAAGTAGGAAAGAGTATGGAGTTCTCATCTTATTGCAATTTTGTTTTAATTCAATTCAAACCTATGGACACTTTGCTAGGGTTTAAGATTATGCCTATGTCCTGACGGTGTAAACAACACAATTAAACAAACAGAGCAATAATTTTTTTCTATGACTGCATTCGAGAACAAAAAGAGAAATTTAACCTTTTCTTCTTTTGGGGAAATCTATGCTTAGCTCCATTGTGGCATAAACACAATTAAACAGACAGATGAATAAATTTTGTCCATGACTATTCAATATGAAAAAAGAAACAAAAACTTTCATGTTGTACAACAATGTAAAATGCTTTGAAGCAAGCAAAGATGCAATCAAGCCTTGTTATGATTATTAACACTATCTTCTGTATCCAAGAAAATGGGAAATTCATGTTTAAAAATCGATTTTACAAATGCAGCTAAAGCAAAAAAAGTATCCAATATTTAAGGCATTGATGATAGGAACACTAAAGTACATGTTGGATTGTACATTGCACAAATGGGCCCCAAAATTAGTGCATGGTTGTGTTGGAGTTTTGGGTTTAGCAAACGCCTGTTGTTTCCAAATAAAATGATCTTGTGCATAATGATGATGAAGGCCTTCATGCGGATGTGAGATTGCTATATAATGTTAGGCAACTCAAGGAGGCACTTAAAATATTGAAAGTAGTGGATCAACAAAGCATCTAGGCAACGTCCAATTTCTATACTTTGCTTCTGTATATTTGTGCCAAGATGGATTCACTTCCACGAGAAAATCATTTGCATTCTCATGCCACTCAAATCTAGATGGCACATGATATTTATGTGGGTGGAGCACTATTTTCCTAGTGATTTTGTGGCGAGTCCAGACAGTTAAAGAAAAGATAAGTCATTTTTATGACTTGCTTTATTTTCTGTGATGTATTATCTTTATTTTGAAAGAGTCACTGGTTGTATCATAGTGTAAATGAATTTAAGAAAGGATTTGTTTCACTAATAACAGATAAAACAATAGTAAGACAATCCATATTTGAGACTCAGGTCAGATATCCAACTAAGTTGGTTATCCAAGTCTAGTAAAACACTGACTAGAAACATTTGGGTAGTGTCGAGGATTGGTCCTACTCAAAATTGACAAACCTTGATATAAAAAAAATGTTATAGTAATAATTGTTGTAAATTGAAAGAAATGTCATAATAGAAATGAAAGATAATCGTAGAATTTTTAGGATAAGTGATGGCTAAGAAGCATATTGCATAATGTAGTGATCATCTAGATTGGTGCGGGAGTTGTTTAAGGAAGATGTTGAAATTGAGGTAAGATGGGTATCCTTAAGACCTTGAACAAGAGCCCAATGGCTATCAAAATCTAAGATTTATGATATAACTATTGAAATTGCTAAGATCCTAATCTACCAAGGCCGGCCTTCTTTATAAATAATAAGCACAAATCTATTATTTCAGCGAGAACCACTGATTACGACCTGGGAAATGCAAAAAGCATTGTGATGGTAGTATCTAATGTAAGTAGTAATTATTTTATTAGGGTATATGGTGTGCTTGGTATCAGTAGTGGGTTACTTGACCATTAGTTAAAACCTCATTTCATAATACAAGATTGAATCAAAATAGAAAATTCAAAGAAGAAAACCTTCATGGGGCGCACACAAACTTGTAGTGCAATAAATACAAGAAAAATGCTTTTATTCAGTGGAAAATTGAGGTTGGTCGAATGCATTTTCAAAATAACGCTGGTAACTTCTCAAACAAACAAAAACAAATAATTTTGTCACTGGTTCGAGGACGGAATAGATCAAGAATCATGCATGTAGAAACATAATCGTATACACAGGTGACAGTACAACCAAAACATGTTATAATTGTGAAATCCCAACAATTATCTTGGCTTACTTACAACAAAACTTTCACATCCTGAAGCCTCTCTATCAAAACCCCTCATTAGGAGGCCCAACGCATATGTTGTACTGGAATTGAACATGAAAACCCCCACTCCAAGTAACAAATGCAGAGAGGTTGTAGTCGACATTTCCATTACAACTTAATGGAAGGCTCAACAAATTACCCTTGACAATAATCAAACTCAGATGAAAACCATGTTGCACCAGGGACATCAATCTTGAAGCACCGACAATATGAGGAATTAAATAGCTAAGCTAGAAAATGAGAAACAATGTTCGTAAGTTGTTAAGGGAAGAGTCTAGAACCAAGCAATTGGCTGCGTAGTTATCCCTCACCTATTAACACATTTACAACAGATCGATGTCACATATAGACTCAAAAGAAATGGAGTAACCCTACAGGGGATATTACAAAGAGGAGGTCCAAGGCACGTCACCTGTTGAGCCCTCTTTCAAAACCTTTGACAGTCTTGAAAATGGAAAAATAATAATAATAAAAAAGCTCAAAGAAAAGGGAGATGAGATATGAATATTAGAACATCATTTGTAATAACTTGAAGACCTTGTAAACCCTACAAGGAGTTCTTAGAGAACACTCTTTGGTTAAGCCTTAAGAGCTTTGTACGAAAAATCTGCATAAATCTGAGCATCTAAAGAAACCTAAATTTATTAAAATTACATTTATCCTGGCATTAGATAGTATGCTTCCATCCTTAGAACTCTCTCGCAAGAGAAAATCCTTATATAAAGAAAATTGACAAGTTTAAACAAGTAGAACATACGGTAATAAGAATCTTATTCTCGTTTACAAGTTAACAATCAACATTAAGTATCTATGGCTATGTCCAACTGAGATATCCTTCCAGGAATTGAATATGGTTGCAACTCTTGTGGTAAAATAATCAAGTTGTAGTGTAGGGGAAATTATTGTGAGGGGCAATAATCGTATCCATAATTTTAAAGATGGCCTATGTTCTTGTGGGGATTATTGGTGATGATAAAACTAAGGAACATTGTTTCATCACTTTAAAGACGTCCTATGTTCTTGCGGGGATTATTGGTGATGGTAAAATGAGAAACACTGTAAACACAAACTAAATGATTTTTTGTGCATAAGCTAAGAGTAGATCTTTACAAAAAGATATATTCCCAAGTAATATTGTCAAATTTTGAGGAATATTTTGGGAAGCATGCAAAACATCAATGGCCTAAAATTTGATTACTAAATAAGATCAGTAGTCAAACCAATTTTGATCCAAAATCTCCATAATAAAAATTTAGAATCCCTCTTTTACTAAACCATTTTTAAATTGACGACCTTAATGGGTGACTTGCCAAACAATTAGCTACTAGACTATCTATTTATTTGTCAAGTATATCTTATATATTGTGACAGGGAAGACATGGTAGATGAAAGCAGCTTTGGGTTTTGGGCTATCCTATTGTAGTTTTTTGATATGGAAATGGGAGAGTTAGTTGAATGAAATGTGTGTTCAACTGTAGAGGTAATGAAACACGTCTCATTTTCCATGTACACCAATCCTTACAAAAGTGGTGGGTAATACCCTTAGATTCCTTTTGCTTTAACTAGACCATAGTGTTAGTATTTTATGCAACTATAAGTGACACATGATTGCCGAGGTCTACAATTGTAAGCATATGGGCTGCTAGAGAAGCTATATTTATCGGGAGAGATGGTTTCCAAATGACAAGTAGGAAAGAGTATGGAGTACTCATCTTATTGCAATTTTGTTTTAATTCAATATAAACCTATGGACACTTTGCTAGGGTTTAAGATTATGCCTATGTCCTCACAGTGTAAACAACACAATTAAATAGATAGATCAATACAAAATTTTCTATGACTGAATTCGAGAACAAAAAGAGAAATTTAACCTTTTCTTCTTTTGGGGAGATTTGTGCTTATCTCCATCGTGGCATAATACAATTAAACAGACAAATGAATAAATTATGTCCATGACTATTCAGTATGAAAAAAGAAAAAAAAAATCATGTTGTACATCAAACTGAAATGCTTTGAAGCAAACAGAGATACAATCAAGCCTTGTTATGATTATTATCAATATCTTCTGTATCCAAGAAAATGGGAAATTCATGTTTAAATACCGATTTTGCAAAATGCAGTTAAAGAAAAACAAAATATCCAGTATTTAGGGCATTGATGATAGCAACACTAAAGTACATGTTGGATTGTACATTGCACAAATGGGCCCAAAAGTTAGTGCATGGTTGTGTTGGAGTTTTGGGTTTAGCACACGTCTATCCTTTTCAAAGAAAATGATCTTGTGCATAATGACGATGAAGGCCTTCATGCAGATGTGATATTGTCGTATAATGTTAGACAAATCAAGGAGGCACTTAAAATATTGAAAGGAGTGGATCAACGGAGCATCTAGGCAGCGCCCAATTTCTATACTTTGCTTCTGCATGTTTGTGCCAAGATGGATTCACTTCCACGAGGAAATCATTTGCATTTCCATGCCACTCAAATCTAGATGGCACATCATATTTATGTGGGCGGAGCACTACCGTCCCTAGTGATTTTGTGGTGAGTCTAGACGGTTAAAGAAAAGATAAGGCCTTTTTGTGACTTGCTTTATTTTCTATGATGTATTGTCTTTATTCTGAAAGGGTCTCTGGTTGTATCATAGTGTAAATGAATTTAAGAAAGGATTTGTTTCACTAGTAACAAATAAAACAATAGTAAGACAATCCATATTCGAGACTCAAGTTAGATACCCAACTATTTTGATTATCCAGGTCTAGTAAAACATTGACTGGAAACATTTGGGCAGTATTGAGGATTGGTCCTACTCGAAATTGGCAAACTTTGATATATAAGGAAAATGCTACATAATAATTATTGTAAATTGAAAGAAAAATCATAACAGAAATGAAAGATAATCGTAGAATTTTCGGGATAAGTGATGGCTAAGAAGCCTATTGCATATTGTAGTGATCATCTAGATTGGTGTGGGAGTTGTTTAAGGAAGATGTCGAAATCAAGGTAAGATGGGTATCCTTTAGACCTCAAACAAGAACCCAATGGCTATCAGAATCTAAGATGTATGATATAACTATTGAAATTTCTAAGATGCTAATCTGCCAAGGCCTTACTTCCTTTCAAATAATAAGCACAAATCTATTATTTCAGCAAGAACCACTGATTACGACTTGGAAAATGCAAAAAATATTGTGATGGTAGTATCTTATGTAAGTAGTAATTATTTTATTAGGGTATATGATGTGCCTCGTATCAGTAGTGGGCTACTCGACCATTAGTTAAAACCCCATTTTATTACAAGATTGAATCAAAATAGAAAATTCAAAGAAGAAAAACTTCATGGAATGCACACATAATCATAGTGCAATAAATACAAGAAAAATAAATTTATTCAATGGAAAATTGAGGTTGGTCGAATGTGTTTTCAAAATATTGTTGGTAACTTCTCGAACAAACAAAAACAAATAATTTTGTGACAAGTTCGAGGACATAATAGATCAGGACTTATGCATGTAGAAACATAATCGTATACACAGGGGATAGTAGAACCAAAACTAGTTCTAATTGTGAAATCCCAACAATTATCTTGGCCTACTTACATCGGAAGTTTCACAGCCCCAAGCCTCTCTATCAAAACCCTTCAAAAGGAGGCCCAAGGCATACGCTGTACTGGAATTGAACATGCAAACCCTCACTCCAAGTAACAAATCTAGAGAGGTTGTAGTCGACATTTCCATTACAACTCAATGGAAGGCTTAGCAAATTACCCTTGACAATAATCAAACTCAGATGAAAACCACGTTGTGTCAGGCACATCAATATTGAAGCACTGACAGTATGAGGAATTAAAAAGTTAAGTTGGAAAATGAGAAACAAGGTTTGTAAGTTGTTAAGGGAAGAGTCTAGAACCAAGCAATTGGCCACGTAGTTATCCCTCACCTATTAACACATTTAGGGTAGAGCGTTGTCACATATAGACTCAAAAGAAATGGAGTAACCCTACAGGGGATATTACAGAGAGGAGGTCCAAGGCACATCACTTGTTGAGCCCTCTTTCAAAACCTTCGACAGTCCTGGAAATGGAAAAAGAATAAAAAAAAAGCTAGAAAAAAAGGGAGACGAGCTAAGAATATTAGAACATCATTTGTAATAACTTGAAGACCTTGTAAACCCCGCAAGGAGTTCTTAGAGAACACTTTCTGGTTAAACCCTAGGAGCTTTGTACGAAAAATATGCATAAATCTAAGCATCTAAAGAAACCTAAATTCATTAAAATTACATTTACCCTGACATTAGATAGTCCACTTCCATCCTTAGAACTCTCTCTCAAGAGAAAATCCATGTATAAAATAAATTGACAAGATTAAACAAGCACAACATAAGTTACTAAGAATCTTATTCCCGTTTACGAGTTAAAAATTAGCGTTAAGTATCTATGGCTATGTCCATCTAAGATATCCTTCCAGGAATTGAATAGGGTCGCAACCCTTGTGGTAAAATAATCAAGTTTCAAAGCGGGGGAAATTATTGTGAGGGACAATAATCGTTTCCATAATTTTAAAGATGGCCTATGTTCTTGTGGGGATTATTGGTGATGGTAAGACCGAGGAACATTGTTTCATCATTTTAAAGATGGCCTATGTTCTTGCGGGGATTATTGGTGATGGTAAAATGAGAAACATTGTAAGCACAAACTAAATGTTTTTTTTGTGCATAAGCTAAGAGTAAATCTTAAAGAAAGATAGATTCCCAAGTAATATTGTCAAATTTTGAGGAAGATTTTGGGAAGCACACAAAACGTCAATGGCCTAAAATTTGATTGCTAAATGGGATCAGTTTTCAAACCAAGTTTGATCCAAAATCTCCGTAATAAAACTTTAGAATCCCTCTTTTTACTAAACCATTTTTAAATTGACGACCTTAATAGGTGACATGCCAAAGAGTTAGCTACTAGACTATCTATTCATTTTCAAGTATATCTTATATATTGTGACAGGGAAGACATGGTAGATGAAAGAAACTTTGGGTTTTGGTCTATCCTATTGTCGTTTCTTGATATGGAAATGGTAGAGTTAGTTCAATGAAATGTGTGTTCTACTGTAGAGGCAATGAAATACATCTCATTTTTCGAGTACACTAATCCTTACAAAAATGGTGGCTAATACTCTTAGATTTCTTTTGCTTTAATCAAACCATCGTGTTAGTATTTTATGCAACTGTCAGTGACACCTGATTGTGGAGGTCTATAATTGTAAGCATATGGCCTGCTAGAGAGGTTGTATTTATCGAGAGAGATGGTTCCCAAATGACAAGTAGGAAAGGGTATGGAGGTCTCATCTTATTGCAATTTTGTTTAATTCAAATCAAACCTACGAACACTTTGCTAGGGTTTAAGATTATGGCTATGTCTGACGGTGTAAACAACACAATTAAACATACAGGTCATTAATTTTTTTCTATGACTGCATTCAAGAACAAGAAGAGAAATTTAACCTTTTCTTATTTTGGGGAAATTTGTGCTTAGCTCTATTGTGGCATCAACACAATTAAACAGACAGATGAATAAATTATGTCCATGACTATTCAATATGAAAAAAGAAAGCAAAAAAATTCATGTTGTAAAACAAACTGAAATTCTTTGAAGCGAACAAAGATACAACCAAGCCTTGTTATGCTTATTATGACTATTTTTTGTATCCAAGAAAATGGGAAATTCAAGCTTAAATATTAATTTTGCAAATGCAATTAAAGCAAAAAAAATATCTAGTATTTAGCACATTGATGATAACAACACTAAAGTACATGTTGGATTGTACATTGCACAAATGGACCCCAAAAGTAGTGCATGGTTGTGTTGGAGTTTTGGGTTTAGCACATGCCTGTTGTTTCCAAAGAAAATGATCTTGTGCATAATGACGATGAAGGCCTTCATCTGGATGTGAGATTGTTGTATAATGTTAGGCAACTCAAGGGGGCGCTTAAAATATTGAAAGTAGTGGATCAACAGAGCATCTAGGAAGCATCCAATTTCTATACTTTGCTTCCATGTGTTTGTGCCAAGATGGATTGACTTCCATGAGGAAATCATTTGCATTACCATGCCACTCAAATCTAGGTGGGTGGAGCACTACTTTCCCTAGTGATTTTGTGGTGAGTCCAAAGAGTTAAAGAAAAGATAAGTCCTTTTTATGACTTGCTTTATTTTCTTTGATGTATTGTCTTTATTGTGAAAGGGTCTTTGGTTGTATCATAATGCAAATGAATTTAAGAAAAGCTATATTTCACTAATAACAGATAAAACAATAGTAAGACAATCCATATTTGAAACTCAGGATAGATACCCAAATAAGTTGGTTATCTGGGTCTAGTAAACCATTGACTGGAAACATTTGGGCAATACCGAGGATTGGTCCTACACAAAATTGACAAACCTTGATATATAAAAGAAATGTTATAGTAATAATTATTGTAAATTGAAAGAAATGTCATAACATAAATGAAAGATAACCGTAGAATTTTCGGGATAAGTGATGGCAAAGAATCCTGTCACATAATGTAGTGATCATCTAGATTGGTGCAGGAGTTGTTAAGGAAGATGTCAAAATCGAGGTAAGATGGGTTTCCTTTAGACCTCAAACAAGAACCCAATGGCTATCAGAAACTATGATTTGTGATAGAACTATTGAAATTTCTAAGATGCTAATCTATCAAGGTCTTACTTCCTTACAAATAATAAGCACAAATCTATTATTTCAGCAAGAACCACGAATTACGAGCTGGAAAATGAAAAATATTCTCGTGATGGTAGTATTTAATGTAAGTAGTAATTATTTTATTAGGGTATATGGCGTTCTTGTTATTAGTAGTGGGCTACTCGACCATTAGTTAAAACCTCATTTTGTAATGCAAGATTGAATCAAAATAGAAAATTCAAAGAAGCAAACCTTCATGGAGCACACACAAACTCGTAGTGCAATAAATACAAGAGAAATAAATTTATTCAATGGAAAATTGAGGTTGGTCGAATTTATTTTCAAAATATTGTTAGGAACTTCTTGAACAAACAAAACCAAATAATTTTGTCATTGGTTCGAGGACATGATAGATCAAGACTCATGCATGTAGAAACATAATCTTATACATAGGTGACAGTACAAACAAAATCTGTTATAATTGTGAAATCCCAATAATTATCTTGGCTTACTTACAGTGGAACTTTCACAGCCCGAAGCCTCTCTATCAAAACCCTTCATAAGGAGGCCCAACACATATGTTGTACTGGAATTCAACATGCAGACCCCCATTCCAAGTAACAAATTCAGAGAGGTTGTAGTTGAAATTTCCATTACAACTTAATGGAAGGCTCAAGAAATTACACTTGACAATAATCAAACTCAGATGAAAACCACGTTGTGCCAGGGACATCAATCTTGAAGGATTGACAGTATGAGGATTTAAAAAGCTAAGATGGAATATGAGAAACAAGGTTCGTAAGTTGTTAATGGAAGAGTCTAGAACCAAGCAACCAATCACGTAGTTATTCCTCACCTGTTAACACATTTATGGCATAGCGGTGTCACATATAGACTCAAAATAAATGGAGTAACCCTACATGCGATATTACAGAGAGGAGGCCCAAGTCACATCACCTGTTGAGCCCTCTTTCAAAACCTTCGAAAGAACTGCCAATGAAAAAAGAATAAAAATAAACTAAAAAAAAAGTGATACGAGCTAAGAATATTAGAACATCATTTGTAATAACTTGAAGACCTTGTAAACCCTTCAAGGAGTTCTTAGATAACACTCTCTAGTTAAACCCTAGGAGCTTTGTACAAAAATATGCATAAATATAAGCATATAAAGAAACCTAAATTCATTAAAGTTACATTTACCCTGGCATTACATAGTCTGCTTCTATCCTTAGAACTCTCTGGCAAGAGAAAATCCCTGTATAAAGAAAATTGACAAGATTAAACAAACAAAACATAAGTCCCTAAGAATCTTATTCCCATTTACAAGTTAAAAATCAACGTTAAGTATCTATTGCTATGTGTTTCTGATATATACTTCCAGGAATTGAATAGAGTCGCAACCCTTGTAATAAAATAATCAAGTTGCAGAGCGTGGGAAATTATTGTGAGGGACAATAATCATTTCCATAATATAAAAGATGGCCTATGTTCTTGTGGGGATTATTGGTGATGGTAAAACCGAGGAACATTGTTTCATCATTTTAAAGATGGCCTATGTTCTTGCGGGGATTATTGGTGATGGTAAAATGAGAAACACTGTAAGCACAAACTAAATGCTTTTTTGTGCATAACATAAGAGTAAATCTTCATAGAAAGATAGATTCCAAGTAATATTGATAGATTCCAAGTAATATTGTCAAATTCTGAGGAAGATTTTGGGAAGCATGCAAAACATCAATGGCCTAAAATTTGATTGCTAAACGAAACTAGTAGTCAAACCAAGTTTTATCCAAAATATCCATAATAAAACTTTAGAATCTCTCTTTTTCTAAACCATTTTTAAATTGACGACCTTAATGGGTGACCTGCCAAACAATTAGCTGCTAGATTGTCTATTCATTTGTCAAGTATATCTTATATATTGTGACAGGTAAGACATGGTAGATGAAAGGCGCTTTGGGTTTTGGGCTATCCTATTGTCATTTGTTGATACGACAATGGGAGAGTTAGTTGAATGAAATGTGTGTTCAACTGTAGATGCAATGAAATACGTCTCATTTTCTGAGTACACCAATCCTTACAAAAATGGCAAGTAGTACCCTTAGATGCCTTCTGCTTTAATCAGACCATCATGTTAATATTTTATGCGACTGCAAGTGACACTTGATTGTGGAGTTCTATAATTGTAAGCATATGAGTTGCTAGAGAAACTGTATTTATTGGGAGAGATGGTTCCCAAATGACAAGTAGGAAAGAGTATGTAGTTCTCATATTATTGCAATTTTGTTTTAATTCAAATCAAACCTATGGACACTTTACTAGGGTTTAAGATTATGCCTATGTCCCAACATCGTAAACAACACAATTAAACAGACAGGTCAATAAATTTTTTTCTATGGCTAAATTCGAGAACAAAAAGAGAAATTTAACCTTTTCTTCTTTTGGGGAAATTTGTTCTTAGCTCCATTGTTGCATCAACACAATTAAGCAGACAGATGAATAAATTATGTCCATGACTATTCAATATGAAAAAAAAAACAATTTTTTTCATGTTGTACAACAAACTGAAATGCTTTGAAGCAAATGGAGATACAATCAAGCCTTGTTATGATTATTATCACCATCTTATGTGTCCAAGAAAATGGGAAATTCATGTTTAAATATTGATTTTGCAAATGCAGTTAAAGAAAAACAAATTATCCAATATTTAGGGCATTGACGATAGCAACACTTAAGTACATGTTGGATTGTACATTGCACAAATGGGCCCCAAAATTAGTGCATTGTTGTGTTGGATTTTTGGGTTTAGAACATGCCTGTTGTTTCCAAAGAAAATGATCTTATGCATAATGATGATGAAGACCTTCATGCAGATGTGAGATTGTTGTATAATGTTAGGAAACTCAAGGAGGCTCTTAAAATATTGAAAGTAGTGGATCAACGGAGCATCTAGGCAGTGTCCAATTTCTATACTTTCCTTCCACATGTTTGTGCCAAGATGGATTCCCTTCCACTGGGAAATCATTTGCATTCCCATGCCACTCAAATCTATATGGCACATGATATTTATGTGGGTGGAGGACTACTTTCCCTATTCATTTTGGGGCGAGTCCAAACAATTAAAGAAACGATAAGTCCTTTTTATGACTTTCTTTATTTTCTGTGATGTATTGTCTTTATTTTGAAAGGGTCTTTGGTTGTATCATAGTGGAAATGAATTAAGAAAGGCTTTGTTTCACTAATAACATATAAAACAATAGTAAGACAATCCACATTCGAGAAGGTTAGATACCCAACTAAGTTGGTTATCCAAGTCTAGTAAAACACTGACTGGAAACATTTGTACAATACCAAGGATTGGTCCTACTCAAAATTGACAAACCTCGATATATAAAAAAATGCTACAGTAATGATTGTTGTAAATTGAAAGAAATGTCATAACAAAAATGAAAGATAACCATATAATTTTCCAGATAAGTGATGGCTAAGAAACCTACTGCATAATGTTGTGATAGTTTAGATTGGTGCGAGAGTTGTTTAAGGAAGATGTCGTAATTGATGTAAGATGGGTATCCTTTATATCTCAAACAAGAACCCAATGGCTATCAGAATCTAAGATTTATGATAGAACTATTGAAATTACTAAGATGTTAATCTACCAAGGCCTTACTTCCTTACAAATAATAAGCACAAATCTATTATTTCAGTGAGAACCACTGATTACGGCTTGAAAAATGCAAAAATTACTGTGATGGTAATATATATAATGTAAGTAGTAATTATTTTATTATGGTATATGATGCACCTGTTATCAATAGTGGGCTACTCGACCATTAGTTAAAACCTTATTTCTTAATACAAGATTGAATCAAAATAGAAAATTCAAAGAAGAAAACCTTCATGGAATGCACACATACTCGTAGTGCAATAAATACAAGAGAAAGAAACTTATTTAGTGGAAAATTGAGGTTGGTCGAATGTGTTTTCAAAATATTGTTGGTAACTTCTCGAACAAAAAAAACAAATAATTTTGTGACTAGTTCGAGGACAGAATAGATCAGGACTCATGCATGTAGAAACATAATTGTATACACAGGTGACAGTACAGCAAAAACATGTTAATATTGTGAAATCTCAACAATTATCTTGGCTTAATTACAGTGGAAATTTCACAACATGAAGCCTCTCTATCAAAACCCTTCGTAAGGATGCCCAACACATATGTTGTACAGGAATTAAACATGCAAACCCCCACTCCAAGTAACAAGTGCAGAGAGTTTGTAGTCGACATTTCCATTATAGCTTAATGGAAGGCTTCAAAAATTACCCTTCACAATAATCAAACTCAGATGAAAACCATGTT
This sequence comes from Pinus tabuliformis, assembly GCA_031772625.1. NCBI lineage: Eukaryota > Viridiplantae > Streptophyta > Pinopsida > Pinales > Pinaceae > Pinus > Pinus tabuliformis. Next base: position 773,984,887 of record CM062805.1, read on the forward strand.
GTGTCAGGGACATCAATCTTGAAGCGCCGACAGTATGAGGAATTAAGCAACTAAGTTGGAAAATGTGAAACAGTGTCCGTAGGTTGTCAAGGGAAGAGTCTAGAATCAAGCAACCGACCACATAGTTATGTCTCACTTGTTAACACATTTACAATAGAGCTTTGTCAGATATAGACTCAAAAGAAATGAAGTAACCCTACAGGGGATATTACATAGAGGAGGTCCAAGAAACATCCTGTTGAGCCTTCTTTCAAAACCTTCGACAGTCCTGAAAATGGAAAAAGAATAAAAAAAAGCTCAAAAAAAAGGGAGATGAGCTAAGAATATTAGAACATCATTTTGTAATAACTTGAAGACCTTGTAAACCCTGCAAGGACTTCTTAGATAACACTCTCTATTTAAACCCTAGGAGCTTTGTACGAAAAATCTGCATAAATCTACGCATCTAAAGAAACCTAAATTCATTAAAATTACATTTACCCTAGCATCAGATAGTCCACTTCCATCCTTGAACTCTCTAGCAAGAGAAAATCGTAAAGAAAATTGACAAAATTAAACAAGTAGAACATAAGTTACTATGAATCTTATTCTCGTTTACAAGTTAAAAATTAGTGTTAAGTATCTATGGCTATGTCCATCTGAGATATCCTTCTAGGCATTGAATAGGGTCACAACCGTTGATGTAAAATAATCAAGTTGCAGAGCGGGGTTCCTTTAGGCACATGTGAAAATGGCTGAAGGAGCGTCGACGAGGGAGAGATATGTAGTTACCATGGTAACTCCTCCCATAATAATCCTCTGATCCCAAACCCTGAGTCGCTGGATTTCCTATGCGTGGAGCAAGGATGATACTTCTCAGTTAGAGTTGATAACTGGATTTCAATAGAGTTCAATAGGAACTGCCATAAAAATAATTAATACGTAACGGAATGTGAAATTATTTGACAAATGCATAATTTTAGAAACAGATTCACATCACGGAGGAAGGAAAACAGAAAATTAAAGGCCATGAGATTGTGTAGATTAAAGGTCATATGGGATGGGAAAAATTGACCATAAAATCATCTGAGTAGTCAGACAGATTGGTACATGGCGCAATGTCATGTACGACATAGAGAACAGACACAACAGGCAGGGCAATTGCAAAGAAGATCATGTGAACCATGAACTTCTTGCCCATGCAGTTGTAGATGAGCTTCATCTTAAACAACCTCGTAGCCATGGAGGCTGCTAAACTTCCACCACAGGGGGTAGATAACTGAAAATAACCATTGTTAGCACCTAAATCTGCCCTAGGCTGAAGGAAGGCAACATTCAGGGTAACCACAAACCACGCTCAGTCTGGTAGCTAGCCCTACCAGAACAGGAGAGGGCTCTCTCCGAGTCATGCTCAGTGAATAGATAAGCAAAAAACGGTCTGAGATGACTTACAGTGAAGTATTGATCTTAGGCTAGTAAGTGAATAGGGATACAAGAAACAATTTTTATGAATGACTGAGCTTCTGGGATGGTATGGGACCAATGGTCAGCAAAGAACAGAGAATTTAATACAAAGGCACAGATTAATTCGTGAGGCAAGGCAGGCGGAAAGTGTAGCAATTTAGTTTGAAATAATGCAGAATGGAGAGATTGTTTAGGAGAGTGAAAAGGGCATAGGAACATGAATCCTTTTCAACAGAAGAAGAACACTGAACATGAAATTTTCCCACAGGCAGAGCAATAAAATTGAATTCTACCTTATCTAACTCAGAAAATTTCACTGGAAATGAACATGAATTGAATTATGAAACATAACGAAATACATATGAAAACATAAGAGACACATTTGCTACACTCACAACCACATGAATCTCATGAAACAGAGCCGCTGCCTTTCATTAATTCTCTGTCAAAAATATACAGTGAAGAAGCAGAGTTTCTTTCCCACAGTCTCCCAGAAGTTACAAGCCAACCAACCTTTTGAAAATGGTTTGCATACAATATATAGAATGTTCCATGAAGAGATAGAACACCCAAGGGTTGGGGAGTTACTCAAATCATTACAAAATGGAGATGAAGAGCCAACCATCAGCTACAGGTGCAGCGTTACAAACATGACAAATGGCTTAGGTGACCGTTTGCCTTCCTTTGCCACTTGGATAGAAGCCAATCTGGAGAGAAAGTACTTTAAATGCCGCATTAGGTGCCAAAAAACTGAAATGTAGATGAGCGGGCCCACTTGGAGAAGTCGCGAATCGAAATTTCGCAAAACGGAGGCAAATTTGGCATTTTTTCCTGTATGCGCCGCGCTATTTTCTCTGTGCACCGCGCCACTTGGGAGCCTGTTTTGAGGCACTTGTAGGAGTCCTAAATGTGCCAAAGTGTGCTTGTTGGAAAGCCTGTCCTGTTTACTTTCTAACCCAACTGGAATTTCTGAATTTGGTGCTCATTTTCCCCTCCAAACCTTCATTCTCCCAAGACTGCTTCCTGTGTGTCAAAATAGGGGCATAGGTCATTTTTTGTGTGTTTTTGACCTCCTGGAGACTCAGATCTTGCCCAAATTTCTTGTCCAAGCACCAGTAGTCGTGATTTTTCATGCTGAATCCAAAAATGCAAACCATTCTTCATTTGGAGTTCCCAATTTTTAGCGCCGTGCCACAGGGAGAAAATACCTGTGTTTTGCCCAAAAATTTGTCATGTGACCAAAATTTCCCAAAATTCCTTGAAATTTGGGCTCGAGGTTCTCTATGGGGTGCTATGTTGTGCCAAAGAAGCCTCAGCCAAGATTCGAAGCCGATCTTGCTCTTTTGCCTCTTTTGTTGCTTTGCTCAATTTTGCCTTCAAGCTCCTTATCCGGGCCTTTGCACTCATATTTCGTGTCCTGTAATGATAAGCCATGTGTCTCAGCAAAGCATGGTCCTTGTCAGCCTTATCTAGCAGCCTCTCCAAGTGCATGTTCACGCTCTCGAGATTGGCCTCCCGATCCTCATTGATTTCTTGCTCCAATGATGTGAGCTCAACTCTTCTCCTTTGTGCAGCTTGGCGATGCTCACAAATGTTTTGTAGCTCCATGATCGCCTGCTGATCCTCCAGCTGCTTGTTCCTCTACTCCAGGTATTTCATGTTCCACTTAGCCCTCTCCAAGTCAAGGGATAAGGCCTCAATCACTGATTGCTGCTCCTGGATGATCTCTCTAAGCTCTGCATTTGTTGGTTCTGTATCTGTCTCATCATCATGAAGGAGAACGAATTATGTCTCTCGTTCACCTGATGGCTTACCTGAAGGCCCCTCATCATGCATTGTCTCCTTACCTCTATCCTGTTCCTGTGTCGTCGATGTAGGAAGCAAGGCCCCTTCCACCCCGGGTGGAGATAACACTCGCTTTTCCGCTGCAAACAAATGTCTACTGCCTCTCTGATAGGTGTTGAATACTGGCATAGTAGCGGTCTCATGGCACTCATACTGATGAGAAGGACCACCTATCTCATGCTCTGCCTCTGATACTACCTGTGGAGTGCTGAAGAAGTCACGGGAGATGAAGTCCTCCCAAGCAGTGCCCTGCAATCCCAACTGATGATCCACCAAAATCCAGATAAGAGCAAAGTGATAAACACTGTTAAGCTGCTGCTGAGGGGTCTTATGATGCATGAAATTGTTCATCCTCTCTATGTTCCTGCAAATGAAAAATGGGAGGTTCATCATCCGCACCCTGGTAAAGTGCATGAGCAACCTGATGTGATAGGCATATAGTCGAGAGAACCTCCCCTCACAACTGAAGTACTTCATGATCAATTTCATGAGTGGAGCATACTCATCTTTCAAATATCTGAATGGAAAGACTCTTGTGAGCTGACTCAAGAATCTGGCCTTAATGTAAGGCTCATAGTGTTGCCTATCCACCTTCTTCTTCTTATGCCATTGTTCTCCAACATTTGGTATGCCTGTTGCCACTGAGATAGTTTCGGGTGTCAATGTGAAGGTGACCTCGGCCAAGATAGACTGACCTCCATGTAGGTGAAGCACAAAAAGACGGGCCAACTCATGATGAACTCTAACGTTTGCCACCCTTTGACAAAATTCAAAACATGCTAGGTGCTGGAAACATGACATGGCAAGAGGGCATGCTTGTAATTCAGTGAGGGTAGTGGGCTCATCCCTAACATGTTTTCCACTCCTGTGATGTCTCCTGGGGGCCCGTTCTCCTGAAGCTGTATCACTGTGAGTTTCCACCTCATACTCTAATGAACCCTCAAATGCCATGACTGCCGTTTATATACTGTATTAAGGCTGCCCTTTGATGATGGTGAAGTTGGGTGTTGTTTGTGATATCTGCCACCAAGGGGAACAATGAAACAAAGGGAGTATTAGGAGGGGAGTAATGTAATGGGAATAGGGGTTATAGGGAGAATTTTGTTTAGGGATATGTAGGGGTTTTGGGTATTTTGATAGGTTAGGGTTTGGGGTTTTTATTGACCAATAAGAGGAGGGGAATGTGGGGTTGTGTTATATTCTTTCCATGACTAACCCACGTAGTGAATCGGGGGGGTGGAGTCCCCCCTTCGTTGCGTCGATTGTGCAGCGGGGGGGTCCGCCCCCCCTGTCCGGGGGGTTTGAGGGGGACGGGTAGCCCCCCTCTACAGGGTCCGGGGCAACGCCCCGGGAAATTTTTTTTTGGACCCTATATTAGGTTGGGCGAACCTACCTATGGTTTTCAGTCCATGGTTTTGGATGCGATGGTTTTCAGTCCATGGTATTGGATGCTTCGGCATGTATAAATATGTATTGTAACATTGAAAGGAATATAATGAAAAATCAAGCTGGTAGTCCCGGTTTTGGGATCCAGGGGAAAATCTCTGTGTATATGTATTTTATGTGTTATGGTCTCGCATTGTTTATTTTTCTGTGATTTAGAATTTGTATGCAGGTAATTTCTGTACGGGGTTAAAACCTACATTTGGTATCAGAGCTGTTTTGGCTTCAAGGGGACGCCTTTGTTGCTGAGGGGTTTCGCTCGGGCCTATGGTAGACCCTGTTCAGTGGGAGATCTGTGAGATCGATTCTGGTGGTGAAAGAAGATGGCGAGCAGCGGAAAGATAGAGATCGAGAAGTTCAATGGTCAGAGTTTTGAGTTGTGGAAACTCAAGATGGAGGATCTGTTGGTAGATAAAGATCAGTGGATCGCGGTAGATCCAGGTACTAAGCAACAGGAGTGACCGATGAAGAATGGAAGAAGTTGGATTGGAAGGAAAAGAGCACAATACGATTGTGTGTCTCAGATTCAATATTGCTGAATGTATCAGGGGAAGCTACGACGAAGGCTTTGTGGGACAAGTTAGGGACTTTGTACCAATCTAAGTCTCTGGTGAATAAACTTTTCCTGCGGAAAAAGATGTATAACCTGAGGATGAAAGATGGAGACTCGGTGACAGAGCATCTGAACGCATTTAATACTGTGGTAAGTAAGTTAGCGTCTGTTGATATTAAAATTTCAGATGAAGATAAGTGCATCAGTTTGTTGTGTTCTCTACCAAATTCATGGGATAGTCTAGTTATTGCAATAGGTAGCAATGCAACTACTTTGCAGTTTGATGAAATAGTCTCATCCTCGCTGACGGAGGAGATGAGACGGAAAAATATGGAGAGCCAGAATGGTGATGCCTTGTCTGTATGAGGACGGTCCCAGAATAGAAACAAAAATAAGTCATCGAGTGGGAGATCTAAATCTAGAGGGAGATCTAAATCTCCAGGAAAACCTGTAAAGGTGGTGTGCTAGAAATGCAGAAAGGAAGGGCACTTCAAAAGGGACTGTAAATCTAAAGCTCCTGATAAAGGAAAGGGATCTGATGCTGCTCCTTCTGCAGAGGTGAAAACCACCTCAGATGAAGGTGGGTATGTGTACTTGGCTTTTTCAAGTACACATGTAGATCATGAGGCATGGTTGATTGACTCAGGTGCATTCTTTCACTTCACTCCCCATAGAGAGTGGTTCTGCGAGTATGAGAAATACGATGGTGGTGATGTCTTCTTAGGAGATGATAGGAAGGCTAGAATCATTGGTCACGGAAAAGTAAAGTTGAAGTTGCAAGTTAGAAGGGTTAGAACACTTCCGGGTGTTCTGCATATTCCTGCATTGGCCAGAAATCTGATTTTTGTAAGCAAGTTGGATGATGCAGGTGTAAAAACAGTGTTCGAGAAGGATACCTGCAAGATGGTTCAGGGAGCACTAGTATTGATGCGGGGAGTTCGGACTGAAACTCTGTACAAGCTGTAAGGTAGCACTGTTGTTGATGGGTGCAACAGTTCTGTGGTTCCTGAAAGTGGCACTGAAAATCTAGTGGTCTCTGGAGAGAAGACCATGCTGTGGCATCAAAGGCTTGGACATATTGGAGAGAAGGGCCTTCGAATACTTCATGGTAAAGGTATGGTAGAAGGTATGAGTAATAGCTCTCTAGATTTTGATTTCTGTGAAAATTGTGTATATGGGAAGCAGAATCGGGTGAGTTTCCCCTATGGTGCTAAGAGGGCGAAACAGATATTAGAGCTTGTGCACAGTGATGTGTTTGGACCTGTGAAAGTTCCATAACTGGGTAAGTCTGTGTACTATGTATCATTTATAGATGACTTCTCAAGGAATACATGGATATATTTCCTTAAGAAGAAATCTGAAGTCTTTAACAAGTGTAAAGAATTTAAGGCTCTGGTGGAAAATCAGACAGAGAAGAAGATAAAGGTGTTGAGGACAGATATGGTGGAGAGTTTTGCAGCAAGGAATTTGAAGAATTCTGTAAGAAGTGTGGTATAGCACGACATAATACTACTCCATATACACCTCAGCAAAATGGAGTCGCAGAAAGAATGAACAAGACGTTGATGGAAAGGGCAAGAAGCATGCTTAGTGGTGCCGGGTTAGGACAAAAATTCTGGGCAGAGGTGGTGGATACTGCATGTTACTTGGTCAATAGGTCACCTTCATCAGCGTTGGAGGATAAGACTCCACAAGAAGTATGGACTGGTAAGAAACCCTCTCTTTCACATCTGAGGGTATTTGGATGCGATGCATATGTACATGTTCCAAAGGAGAAACAAACCAAGTTGGATAGTAAATCTGAAAAGTGCATCTTTATTGGGTATAAGGATGGTTTAAAGGGTTATAAGCTTTGGAACCCAATAACAAGGAAGATTGTGTACAGTCGAGATGTGGTGTTCAGAGAGGTGAAAGATGTTATTAAAAATGAAGTCCAACCAAAGGAACCTGAGAAGATAGAGTTTGAGCTAAAGGAGGAAGAATCAAACTCTGCAGCAGAGGAGGAATAAGAAGATGAAGAGCCACAAACTCCGGCTGTGAGAAGATCAGTTCGAGAAAGAAGGCAGCCAGAAAGGTATAGTCCTTCTGCTTTCTGTTCAAATTTTGCTTTGTCTATTACTGATGATGATCCCAGAACTGTGAAGGAAGCAGTAGATTCAAAGGATGGAAAACTCTGGAAAGAGGCCATGGTTGATGAAATGGCATCTTTGCACAAAAATGAGGCTTGGGATCTGGTGGAGTTGCCGACTGGAAGGAAACCCATTGGCAGAAAATGGGTGTTCAAAAAGAAGACAAATGCAGAAGGGAAGGTGGAGAAATACAAAGCTCGGTTGGTAGCAAAAGGATATTCCCAAGTGTCGGGAATTGATTTTGGTGATATTTTTTCTCCTGTTGCCAAGGTAACTTCTATTAGATTACTTTTATCTGTTGCTGCTGCTTTTGATTTTGAGGTAGAATAGATGGATGTGAAGACAACATTTCTTCACGGGGATTTGGAAGAGGAAATCTACATGAAGCAACCTGAAGGCTTTGCGGTGAAGGGTAAGAAAGAACTGGTATGCAAGTTAAATAAGTCTCTGTATGGGTTAAAACAGTCACCAAGGATGTGGTATCAGAAATTTGATACATTTATACGGGGACTTGGCTTCACCAGAAGCAAAGCAAATCACTGTGTGTATTTTAAATTGATTGGTGACCGTGTTATTTATCTGGTATTGTATGTGGATGATATGTTGCTGGTTGGAAATGACAAAGAAATTGTCCAGGATTTGAAGACCCAATTGTCCTCGAAATTCGACATGAAAGATCTTGGTGCTGCAAAATATATTTTGGGCATGGAAATTAAAAGAGATCGGGCAAAGAGGAAGCTTTGGTTAAACCAGAGGAAGTATGTCGAGACAATACTGCAGAGGTTTAATATGCTGGATAGTAAACCGGTGAAGGTTCCTATTCCTGTAGGTGTGAGGTTATCTGCTGAACAGTGTCCCAAGACACAAGAAGAGGAAGAGGACATGTCCCATGTTCCATATGCAAGTGCAGTCGGTAGCCTGATGTATGCAATGGTCTGTACTAGACTAGACATTGCACATGCAGTGGGAGTATTGAGCAGGTTTATGTCAAAACCAGGGAAGGAGCACTGGACAACAGTGAAGCGGGGTTTCAGGTATTTGCGTGGCACTGGTGATTATGGTTTGTGCTACCAAGGAAGACTAGGATTGGACAGAGTGTTGGATATTCGTGGCTTTGTTGATGCACACTGGGCTGGAGATCTGGATCAGAGAATATCTACAAGTGGGTATGTGTTTAACCTATTTGGAGGTGCAGTCAGTTGGATGAGTAAGAAAAAATCTGTAGTGGCACTATCAACTACAGAGGCAGAATACATGGCAGCCACTCATGCAAGCAAGGAAGCAGTTTGGTTGCAGAGATTGTGTTCAAGTATGGGGTTAGTACAGGGAGCTATAAGAATAGACTGTGACAGCCAAAGTACAATTTTCTTGGCAAAGAACCCTGCTTATCATTCAAAGACAAAGCACATTGATGTTCAGTATCACTTTGTGAGGGATATGATAGAAGACAAAAAGGTGTTGCTGGTAAAGGTGGACACTTTGAAGAATACTGTAGATGCATTGACAAAATCTGTGAGCTCTGAGAAGTTCTCTTGGTGTAGAGAAACAATGGGCATTTTCAGGGCTGGAAAAATGACTAAGCTCTCCTGTGGAAAGAAAACAACAAGTGGGAGATTGTTGGGTTGTGTTATATTCTTTTCACGACTAACCCATGTAGTGAATCGGGGGGTTAGAGGGGGGGTAGCAGTCCCCCCTGTTCGGGGGGTTTGAGGGGGGCGGGTAGCCCCCCTCTACGGGGTCCGGGGCAGCGCCCCGGGAAATTTTTTTTTGGACCCTATATTAAGTTGGGCGAACCTACCTATGGTTTTCGGTCCATGGTTTTGGATGCGATGGTTTTCGGTCCATGGTATTGGATGCTTCGGCATGTATAAATATGTATTGTAACATTGAAAGGAATATAATGAAAAATCAAGCTGGTAGTCCCGGTTTTGGGATCCGGGGGAAAATCTCTGTGTATATGTGTTTTATGTGTTATGCTCTCGCATTGTTTATTTTTCTGTGATTTAGAATTCGTATGCAGGTAATTTCTGTACGGGGTTAAAACCTACAGGGAAAGGGAATATGAGTTTGGTAGTGTTAGGGTAGTGATAATAGGAAAAATGGCATAGGGGAATAACGAAAAGTGGTAGGGCAGGAAAAATAGAGCCTTGGCATCAACATACACTTATACAACCCTAGCATCAATGGTTTTTTGGTGTCTCATTGTGGTTGAATTTATGAAAATTTTTGCATTCAATCATAGGCATAAAACCACCATATCACTCATAAAATTTGATGAACAAATGATGTTTCGAGCCTACCTTGCAATTGATGTGCTTCACAAAAAATTTGAGGGAGTTTTGGCACATTTCTGGTGCTTTGTTTGTGTTCGCCGCGCTCTAGGTGTGCGTCGCGCCAGTTAGGAATTTGCACTGCAGACGGGCTCTGTGTGCGATGCGCCCTGTGTGTGCACCGCGCCCCTGCCTATATGCGCCGCGCGCCTGTAATGGCCTCCAAACTTGCTCCAAACCACGCGATTGCAATCTCCACGACTTTGCAATGTTTTCCCTCTGCCTTTGATTGCACAATGACTTTGATTTTGGTGGGGAATTTGTATATATAGACTTGGAGGTCATGATTTAAATTTTGATTTTTCAAAAAACCCACTTTCTAATGTTATGTTTGACACTTTTTCACTGACTTTAAAACAACCCTGATTTTCACTTTTCCTCTGAGTTTGGCTCAAGTGATGAAATTTTCGACACTCTTTGCAGGGATTGCTTGACAGGACATTTGGCCATGGAAACCATGATTACACTTGAAGAGATCAACTGAAGACTTTTTTGAAAATTTTATCACCCATGACACTTTTTGACTTTTCTTCAAAACAGAGTTTTGGAGAACAGTCGAAGTCTATCAATATGATGATGAAACTCTGTGAATCATTACTTTACAAGGGCATCACTCTGGCCTGCATGGCTTTACTGGACATATTTAAAGACCAAATTGATTTAATCCCTAGACCTAATGAACGAAAATGACTTTTGTCGATTAAAGGACCAGACCTTGACTGTCATGGACTTTGGTGATCATTGACAAAAGACCTAAGCCAACAGGAGCCAGACATGAGGGGAAATGACTAGCATGACCTTCTCCGTCAGATCATGGCATGCCCCTAGCGGAATGCAGCTGAATGAATGGAGTGGGACACCTAAAAATGAAATGCATAAAGAGTTTTGATCTCTGACGGAGGGCTGCCCAGACTGACTCTAACAACTACTCGAAAAAGAAGTATTATGGATCTAAATGAGCAAGCTCTGACCTTATGTTGTTGCTTTGTAAACCATTTGCAGTCCTGAAACTAATACAAGATTCGATCTTTTGGAAGTCTTTTCGATTGGAGAAAATGTTGTGGCCATTGTCCAATCTTTAAAATCGAGCAAGGGAAATAAAAGGAGGAGATTTACCAGCAAGCATGGCGGGAGATGAGATTCATCGTGTGCAAAATCTAGTAGCAGTGTGGTTTCCACCCACCAGGAAACCTTGCACGCTCTTTATTCCAAACAAAAGTTTCTTCTACAATTGACCTGGAAATGAGACCAGTGCTGTAGGACGCAAGCAAACCATGGTATGCATTTTGCAAGTTGTTTGTGCAGTTGGGAAATTTATGGATAGTGAATTTAAAATCTTGGGACCGAGTAGCAACCATCATTCAATTCAAATCAACGGATAATCATAACCCGATCATATAACAAATGATCGAATGGCACATATTATGACAGGAAGGTAGCTAAGAGAGTTCTTTTCAAAGGGCAATGTGTTATGACGTAAAAATATTTTGATTATTATTATTATTATTTTAGATCTAGGTTGAATGTAGGTTGGGGCAAGCCCACATATTGGATTGAAGAATGATCTACCCACTTGTGAGATGTTGTCACTAGATTATCGTGAGGCTTAATTCAACTTGGATGTCCCTTGGGACATTTTTTATCCCCCACAATTGGTTCCCATACTCAACTCCTCCCCATGAGATGTGAATCTAGCACTTGATGGGGACTAAACCCAACACAATCAAACTGGTCTATACCATATAATAAAAAGTTGATTGATGAAATCCATTCTTTTATTATTTTCTATTTGCTTCCTTTGTGACTAACAAATCATAAATACTAATTTTGAATGAAAGATGAAGCAAACCCACCAGAAACTACCTCTTTCTCTTGGTTTTATGAAATTATATATATTTTAAGAATTATTTTTATTAAATTATCAACATAGATGGGGGATAGTTACCTTTAAGTGTATTGAGAAAACAAATTTAAAATAAAATCTCAAAAAATGCATGGTTAAGTAAGAATTCTTTTCTTTAAAAACAATAAAAGGGTTCAGTAAAAAGGTGTAGAATGTGTAATATAAAATGTACATGATAGTTTTCATTGGCTTATTACATTAAAATTAATTCTTTGAGTAAAGGAAAATAATTGGTAGCACATATCTAATACATCGAAGTAAGTGATATATAAGTTGGATAATAAAAGTCTCATAATATTGAAAAGTTTCATGACCATGTAAAATAAAGATTCAAAGTTAAATGTTGAAGAATTTGGTGTTAGATATATTCTAGCATAATTAGAATATGGATTAGTGAAATAATAATTGTATTTATTAATATTTAAATTTAGAGATTTTGTTTTAAAATTATTTTTTGAAAAGTGTTGAGTAGTCCCTAAAATTGGATGGTTAAGATAGGTTTAGAGTATTCTTCTCTAATTAAAGGACAATCCTAAATTGCTTCCTACTTTATGAGGAACAAAGATGTAAAACTCTTAAGTGATAATGATTGTTTAAATCAAGTTGATAGATGCGGTAATATGGATATTTATGAAGCAAGACTAGTTGTTATTGAATATTTTCAAATATCAAGAATTTGTGTTCATAACATTTTTTCACTAATATTGGAACTAAGTGACAATTAACCATTTATAAATTTAGGGGTTATGGAGTTATTCCATATAAATGTGATGGTCACATCTCTTAATGGAAAGATAAAAATGAGATTAATGTGGATTGATTAAAAATAGGAATTGTAATCACTAGCTTCAAAGGAACATTGGTTTGCACATATGCATGGAGTTTGGGACTAGCTTCCAATAACCATACTGAAGCCTGTGCCTTTTTGCATGGATTGAATTTGGCATGCATCCATTGCATACAAATGTTAATTGTTGTGGGGGACTCTAAATACATCATAAGAGATATGATTCCATGAACCACATCTTGAGATTTAAACTTGCGTCAGTCCTTGACAAACTCAAACAAGTTGTGCATTCCTTTCCTTATGTTGGTTTCTACCATGTACTTAGGGAAAACAACATCATGGGAAATTCATTTGCAAATATGGAAATCCATGAAAAAATGGGTGTTATCATCATCAACACCAAGTTTATTACCAACCTACTCTCTAATGTCATTTGTTAATTCAATATAGCATTTAAACATGGGGTGCTTGGCCTATGAACATGGTGATAGGTTCGTTAGAGTGTCATGACTATTCCAATCATACATGAGTCTCATTTCCCTTCTCATTATGAAACTTCAATATAAATATTATAGCCTCCCATTGAGATTAAACTATGTACGATGGATTCATCTATGCATAATATTAACCGTTCTTTCTTGTGGAATTGGATTGTGGGTGTCACTGATATATTTGGAACCACATGTTCCAAATACCAAGACAACATATCTACTAATTTGAAACCAACATTTACCAAGACTAACAATTATGTCATAATCCATAGTCAACTCGTAGTCATTAGACATAATGCTACAACTGTCACCTACTTACACTCAAGTACATATCAGCCATCTCAACACATATGTGTGAGTAAAACCATCTTAAAACAAGATCGTTCATTGATGCAAACTTATAGACACATACTCAGTTCATGCCATTAATCAAACATTCAACTAAAGATAGACGACATATTAGACACCAACACTCAAACACCAAATAGACAAAATAATCAAACATTCAAGCACAAAGTATATGCCATGAGCAAGCTCATACCTTAATGTTTCTCAGAGGAGGCCATTTTTTCTGCACAATCAATCTAGATTAGCATGATATAACTTCACAACATATCAAATCAACATAAATAAGTTCATGATATCCATAACAGTAACTTCCTAACATGTTCACATCATAAGCTCATAAACAATTGTCAATCATGCATAGCAATTACATATGCACATTCAGTCTAGATTGATACAACACACTATCACAAATAAGTCGACTCATACCTGAATACCATAACCATAATCATCTGCATACACCAATCCAGGTTAGCGTGATACATGTAACATCAAGATCTTAATATAATAACCCTAATCATCAAGTTACTAGCATATAAAAACAAGTTATATATCATGCTCGTCAAGAATATATAACCCAATCATCAAGTTATCTAACATAAAACAACAATAAAATTTCATACAACCACATGTTACTATCATTCATGACTATATGACACGTGCATATGACTACACTAATCAACAAGCATCTATCATGTACGTAACTATAACATTTATAGAATGAAAGGCATACACATTACCATAATGCATATAACAATCTGTAACCTACATACCTGCATGCCCAACATACAAACTTGTATGACGAAATTCTCTTGCTTCGTGGTCCAATGCTGTAACTTCACTTTGATGATCTGCATATCCTTCTCTATCTCAGCCAACACATTAGCATCATAACATACCAATATCATCATGCTGACCTAATTGCATACAACGACCCCACAATGCATGTCTGACCTACCATACATGCATAACCATAACCATGACAATGCATGCATAAAAACATATAGACATGCATAACAAATGTATGTACAACCATACACTCATGACGACACATCCCACAACAACACCATCAACCTTCACATGGCGATGTCACTACAACCATGATCAACACCATGCAAATGCAACAAGCACATGGATTACAAGCATAAGGAACACGTATGCAACCGACATGAATGCATGACCGACACACAACCGATCCAGTCCAAGGGGTGAACCATGCTCTTATACCACTCTGTAATGACTTCCTCCCACATCTACCCAAGTAACCGGCCAACCAGGGTAAACATGTGACGAGAAGTTACTATGATATGATTTGACCTCCTAAGTGACCTTAAGGAAGTGGAACCAGAGGAAACACACCATACCAGACCTTCTGCACTTGCTATAGAACTCCCAGAATGCATCCCAGTCATCTCCCTGACTAGCCTCTGGGTCCCACTGAGATTTTTGACAACTAAGCCCCTAGACACTCCCTTGATATGGACAAGGGTGCATTTGGAAACCTCCGGATGCACACACATGGGTATGTGTGCATCTGGGGATTTTTATCCTTAAACTTGTGCTTGGGACTTAGGGATTTGTGCCACTTTTTCAAGCCCAGAATCCAGGTCATTGCCCAGAAACCCATGTAGCTTTCAAAATCAATAAATTACATGATGACAAGACTTACAAATAAAAACTGACTTTAGGACTAGGCTTGACCATCCCCAACCAGGATTGACACTCTGTCAAACACTTGGCAATAATGCAATCTACAGGAAATGAATACAAGACAGAGCATAAACCACTAATAACTCATATGAGACTTGGAAAGAAGGATCACCCTCCTCTTTCTTTAATTGTTTTGACGTCAATTAGGTCTTGCATCCATTCCTTTCAGTTACAAGTAAATGCACGAAATAATTATGAAAATAACTAGTCATATAACCAACCTTAAACCACGTAAATAACAATGAGATAACATTTATTAAGGCCACACAATAACAAGTGCAAATGCAAGAGAATTTAGTTTTTATTAAACATAGGAAAGAGTAAAACAGGTTCGGGACTTCCATGTACCACCCAACCATAGACATGGTTGAGCCAAATATTTCTTTCGGCCAATTTCCCCCGTGCCATATTCCAAGCATTAATGTGGGATCTCATGGAAAACCAATCCAAATAAAACTAAGGGAATCCAAAGGTTAAACCACCTCCACCCTCACCAAACTGTGATCTCACCAAAACTGACACCAACATCACAAAACCAAACCGAGCTAGGAATGCCTGTGACTCCTTCACTATCCTTGAGGAATTTTTCGTCTCTTTGTCTCTCAAGCTTTACCGCAATCCACATTGAATCACTAGGCCCTAAACCGAGACACCAATATCTCATTATTTATTGCAATCCACACTGAATCACTAGGCCTTAAACCAAGACTCCACTCTCAGGGTTTACCGTGTATCTCGCCAAAACGGTCAAAGGATTCCTAGGCCTTTGGGAATTGTCTTGACACCACCTCCGCCCCAGATTCCGAAACCATCCGGTAATTCCAAATCTCAAAACCAAGAAAACAATTCCATCACACCATTTCTATTCGAAAAAGGGCAAGGCTAGGCTGAAAACCATTGTCATAACCTGGCAAACCCATGCCACTGACAGAAAGAGAGCCATATACCAACATGTAAATCCATGCATGTCAAAACCAGCTAGGAAATCACACATGAAATATGTTACTTGCAAGTATTCCTGCTGAAGCCACTTGATCTGGTTATTCCTTGCTTGATCTTTTCTTTTCTTTCCTTTCCTTGTCCTTCCTTTGCTTGTTTTTCCCTTGCTTGCTCCAAAGCTAAAATGCTCCAAGAAAACTCAAGTGTCCAGGAGTGAGAGAGAGAGAGAATAATGAGATAGATCCAAAACAAAACTGACAAAAGGTTACAAACTGATCCTCAGAAGTCTTTTTATCAATGAGGCCTCTATTTTCTTCATTTTCCATTATTTTCCTTCAATTTCCTCCTCACATGCAACCTGTTACCTTTCACCTTCCTTTTCTCCTATTTTCCTTTAATTTCATAAATAAATGTGTCAAAAATATTTCTTTGCCTTTTTTTTTATGCCTTAGCCATTTCCTTTGCCAATTTCCTTAGCCATAATAAATGGAATAAACACCCACACTAGGATGCCTTGCCCAACATTCAGCTTGGAATACGTGTCCCTTAACCGTGGTCTTATTTTGACTTTATTAACTTTTATTACATGAACTTTTTTTTTTTAACAGAAACGGTTGAGTTTTATTTATAAGGAGAGGTTGGGCATGGCCAATCAACCTCGATTACAGTCATTTGAGAGATTCTAGCTTTTAGAGTCCTCCTATTCTAGCTTTTGTATCAGAGCTTAGTTGTCGCTTTTGATTCTTTTGGAATGGTTGAGTGTTCCTTGATTTTCTATTGGATTCTGAGTATCCTTTCTTACATTTATGCTTTCCTTTGGTAACTTGAATATTTCCTACCTTACAGTAATTCCCAGATAAATATTAATCCCAAGCCTATACTTGCCCGCCCAATTAAAACTATATTGTTAAATAACTTGGCCCCACCTCCAATAAGCTAGGCTATTCTTCCGTTCCTGACCCCACATCAGGGATAACTTCCCTCCTTGTTCACTGTGCGATAACCGTAAATCTTCCCCTCCCAGATCCAACACTTATTGCATCCTTCACTGTCCGGCTCTTAACTCCTCAAGAGCGCATGATACGGGCGGTTTTTTCCCACCACGCGTCGAGCCCTCAAATACATCGCATTGATTCATAAAAAACTACCTAACAGCTAAAAGCGGGGCAATGAAATCCGCTCCCCGCTCCCCGTATCATTAACTCCCCACCATGAAACTCGCGCGATGACCGTCAGATCTTCACCTGCCAAGATCTGATGCTTTTCGCATCCTTTACTGTCCGACACTTGACACCTCAGAAGCATGCGATATGGGCAATTTTGTCCCGCCACGCGTCGAGCCCTTAGGTATATCACATCCAATTAAGAAAAAACCACCTAGCAGCCATAAGCGGTGCAATGAAAACCACAAACCGCTCCCCTCTTCATTAACAACCCACAATGTTCCAAACGCGATAACCGTCAGATATTCGTCTGCCCAGATCCAATGCTTTTCACGTCCCTCACTGTCCGACCCTTAACATCTCTGAAGCATGCGAAAAGGGAGATTTTTCCCAACCACGTGTTAGTCCCTTAGGCTCATCGCATCTAAACGAGGAATATTGCCCCGCCTCCATAAGCAGTGCGATAAGATCGCTTACCACTCCCCATGTCAAAAAAGCACCCGTTCTCTGTTTGCCTTCTGTTTTGTGCCCTGTTTAATCCCCATACCTTCGATGGTCCATGCAGTAAACCATTTCCCTATCTACTCCACTCAGGGATAAACCATCCCACGATCCAATTACCTATGCCAGAGCCTTGAATCTGCATAATTCTTCTGCCCTCAAAGCGGAATTGGAAAAAAGCATTGGGACTAAGGCCCATTGCCTTGTCTAACCTGTCCTTGTACCGCTCACCTATTATGTTAAGGAATTGGGTGCATTTCAACTTCTTCTTCATTCTTTGCCAACATTCCTTGAGCTAGAAGACACCCTTTATTAGCCATTATGTCAGCTTCCTTGTTAAGAGTTCTCAGGACATGGTAGAATGAGCAGGAAGTGAACTTTTGAGTAATATTTCTTATTCTTTCAAGGGTTTTGTTTAGAGCAGATATATGGAGTTGGTCACCAGTATTAAGGACTTTTATCAAGATTTCAAAGTTACCGAAGATTTGAATATTTTCCACTCTGTTCCTCCGAGCCAGTTGGCACGCTTTGAGCAGTCCAAGAATCTCAGCCTAGTTATTAGTGCTTTGTCCTAGACCCCAACTGAACCTATCCTTTTTGTGCCCATCTGTGGAGTAAATTATTCCTCCTGCCCCTGATGTCCCTAGGTTTCCTTTGGAGGCTCCATCGAAGAATATCGTGACTTTGCCCTGATTTTTCCACCACTTTTTAAAGTCCTCCTCAGAATTTCGAAGCCGCCACTCTGGATTATGGCTAGGCAGGGAGATGTTCTTTTTTATGCTGGCCCATCTCAGGGATTCACCTAGCCAGCTAAGTTCTTCAGGTAATAGGGAGTTGCCATGCTTATAACGTCTGTTTTCAAAAGTTTCCAACAGCAGAGCTTTTGCCTTGAATGACACTGAGTTGGTGGATTGAAGTCTGTTGTTAAAGATGGCTTCATTCCTAGCCAACGAAATTCCCCAGCAAATGTATTTTGGGATTGCATTCCAGATTTTAGACCATGTAGATTTGCTTTTCAGAGTGTGTGGATAACTTTCTTTCCATGTTGCAAAGATACTAACAACTGATGTCTGCTCAGGGATTTGGGCGTTGAGCCCCATCATTGCTTGAAACCAGACTTCTTGAGAGAAGGGGAAGTCTATGAATAAGTGTTCTATCATTTCCTAAGCCTTACAACAAAGAGGGCATCTATGGGGTCCAATGATTCCTCTTTTCTCTAAATTATCTCCAATGAGAGTCCTTTTATGCATGAGAGTCCAAATGGGTCCCAAACATGCTGCCAAAGCTTTGTAGTGTGGATTTGATGATGCTTTTTTTGTAGAGATGCAAAACCCAGCCTTGCTGAGTAAGATCCTGTCTCCCCCCAGCCCCACTTGTCCTTCAACTGGAGATGCACAGGAGCCAGACCATTGAGTTTAGCAAGTAATTGATGGAGTTGAGGGAGCATCTAGTCAGGGGGATGTTGAAGGGCCTAATTACTCCAGTTTCCTGCTGTATCCCAAGTGCAAATGTCAGCAAGATTATGGATACCTTTTTGAATGAGCCAGTTGCGCAGGTCTACAATTTCCAGTGCAAGATTTAGGGGTTGGAGGCCCATGATCTTGTCATCCCACAGTCTAATTCTTCTCCCATTTCCTGGTATTTTGTAGAGTTGTTCATTGAAAAACTTCTAGCCTTGGTTGCATAGCTTCCAAAACGTGGTTCCTTTGTGGGAGGCTCCTTCTTCCATATTCCTTATTGAGAGTCTGTGCAGATATTTTTTAATTAGGACTTGAATAACAAGGTGTCTTTGATTTGAGAAGATTTTCCAGAGGATCTTGCCTCCCATTTCCAAATTGGCCAACCCAGGATCTCTTACTTGTAGTCCACCTTCAGATATTGGCCTTTTCACTATGTCCCAATTTACTATATGATTTTTTTTTTGGTTCCCCTTTCCTCCTTGCCATAGAAAGTTTCGAATCAGCTTTGCTAGCTGTTCGGTGATCATTTTTGGAGCTAAAAGGAACGAGGTCTGGTATATAGGGAGGGATGAGAAAATTGACTTGACCAAAGTGAGCTTCCCTGTTATGGTGAGCCACTGTCCACCCCAAGAAGTCATTTTAGCCTTGATTTTGCTGATAATTTCCATCCAATGAGGGGCCTTGCTGGTACCCAAGGTTAAAGGCAGACCAAGGTACTTGAATTTTTCCTAGGAGACATAGCCAGTGAAGCCCAGGGCTTGGGAAATCCTAAGTATAGTTTGTTGGTCTACCGCCCAACCGTACACTGCACTTTTCCTCTTGTTGACCATTGCTCCAGAGACTCTGCAGAAGCTTTGGATTACTCCATTAAAGGATCTTGCTATTTTAATGGAGGCCCCCCCATAAGGATGGAGTCATTGGTGAACAAGGCATGATTAATTGGGGTTGTTCCAGTTATGGCCCTGATGCCAGGAAGAGTCCCCTTGATCTTCTCAGCTATGAGCTTTCTAGTGAGAGAGTCTGCCATCATAATATACAGGAAGGGGGACAGAGGGTAGCCTTGCCTGATTCCCCTCGAGGCTTTGAAGTATTCTGCCAGTTTTCCATTTACTAGGGGGGCTATCTAAGGTTCTCCAATGCATGCTTTAATTAATTTAACAAATTCAGGACTAAATCCAAATGCAGAAAGAGCTTGGAGGAGGAAAGAGTGCCTTACTTAGTCGAAGGCATTCGCCATGTCCAGTTTGATGAACATACCTTGCTCTTTGCGTTGATTGCTGGAGTGGATGATTTCCTGCACCAGAATCACATTATCTAGGATATGCCTGCCTTTGACAAACCCTCCTTGGTTGGTTGAGATGATTTTTTCTAGCAAAGGCTTTATTCTATTTGCAAGTAACTTGGTGAGAATTTTGTAGGACGCATTACAAAGCGAGATTGGCCTGAATTTGTCGAATGCCTCCAGGTTGGATTCTTTGGGAATTAGAGCTAGGAAGGTGGAATTTTTGCTTCCTCCCACTTTGGCTTTTCATAGGAAGCCTTTGATCATTCGGTACATATCAACCTTGATATTGTCCCAACAGGTTCTATAGAAGTGAAGGGAGAATCCGCTTGGTCCTGGGGCTTTGTCTCGTTCCATCTTCCATATTACATTGCTTATTTCGTCTTCAGTGAATGACTTAAGAAGAGTTGTGTTTTCCTCCTCCTTTACCAACCTTGGGACATGCTTGAGGAAGTCATGAGCTTCCTCACCATCCACTGCACCTTCTTCTTTGAAAAATAGTTGGAAATGAGAGGTTGCCGCCTCTTTTATCTGAGTTGTGCCTTTGATGATAGCCCTGTCTGGCGAGGTGATTTCAGTAATGTGGTTTCTAGATATGTAGAAAATATGTGATAGGTTAACCCGATAATGCAATATAAATCAAAGCAAAATACTATAACCTACTTCTACTATCAATTTGCAGAAGCTTAAAGATCGAGCTGAACAATATAACAAGAAGAAGAAGATTCAATGGCACAATACACATGAAAATACTTTGGGGAAAGCCTCAGCTAAAAACCCCACACTATTGTATTATCATACATGGTGGAAATACATAGGAATTATACAAATCCTTAGCTCTCACAGCTAGCCAGTTCTCAGTACAATCCTCACAGATTCTCACAGGAAATCTTGGCTTCTCTCCAGCCTTCCTCTCTGCCCTCCAAGATCCTATTTGCTTGCGCTGTTCCTTTTGGATGATTAGCCTATTACCAAGTGGAAAACCAAGCCATCAAAACTGTGCAATTCTGAAGGATGAATCCTTGACTGCATGCATGAGTTTTCTCCATGAGAAAATACATGTAACTGATAGTGCACTGTCCTTGAACTTTAATCTCAACTGGGTCTTTCTCAGAATAGACATGCATGAGTTTCTGATGACGGAATCTTCAGTTAACTGGAGTAGCACTAGTTGAGTGCATTAATGCATCAACTGAATGTTAACTCACTATTAGTTCCTCAAATATTTTGGAACTAATTTAACTAGAATTAACTAAGTAAATTGAGTTAACTAATTACAACTCAAATATAACTCAATCTTATCTCCTTAGTTTAAGGGATAACTCTTGCATGACTTCAGAAAGACTTCTAATTTGAATTTCTCCAACTAATTAATTTAAAATAAATTAATTAATTATTTCTAAGTAGCTGTTAAGACTAAATTCAATTTTAATTCACAATTTAATTCAAGGAAAAATTAAATTGGAATATTCTTGTTGCTATATTTCAACACTCCCTCTCAACAAGAAAGGGATTATCTGCCACCCCGATCTTGTCTCTATGGAACTCAAATTTACACATTGACAATGCCTTTGTCAAAATGTCAGCATCTTTCTCCTCTGTCGAAATATACTACAACAACATGATCCTCTCGACCTGTGAAAATCCACAGGCAACAAATCTTGCCTTATGCTTCTCCACACTACCATTAGCAGCTTGCTTTACCTTTTAAATCCAACGGAAACTCACAAATGACTTGTTCTCTGGTCTCGGAACCACGTCCCAAACACTGTTACGAACTATGGAGTCATACTCCTCCACCATAGCATCAACCCAAATCAACTGCTGCACTGCTTCCTCAAAGGAAGATGGCTCGGTCTCAACACATTCCCCAACAAGGGCCATGTATCCAATGTACCTCCTAGGTGACCTCCTTTGTTTGCGCTAAGAAGATGGTGCTTGCACATTCTCTCTCGAATATTCCAACAATCTGTCAGCTTCTCTTATGCACTTCCATCCATCTCTGGAAGACTCTGCTTGAGTGGATGTCTCGACTCCTGGAACCTCTGCATGCGGCTACTCTGCATCAGTCTGAGGCTCCTCCACCTTAGGAACCAACAGTTTCTCCATAGCCTGTAGTTGGAGCTCCCTCTCAAGGGAAACTCACATAGCCTTCTTCTCATCAAACTTGAGATCTTTGCAAACCACTGTCCTCCGACTGGTAGGCAAGTACACCTGATAGTTGTGGTGTATCAGTGTACCCCACAAATCTCCCAAACTCTGTTGTCAGCTCAAGATTCTTCCATGCATCCTCTGTCACATGGCAATATACCGATGAGCCAAAGATCCTGAAGTGACCCACATCTAGTCTCTTACCGGAGAAAGCTTCCTCTGGTGTTTTCATCCCAAGTATGCGATGCGGGCTTCTATTCTGCAAATAGACCATTGTGTTGCATGCCTCAACCCACAAGTGAAGTGGTAGGCCTTGGTCATGCAGCATTGCCTGTGCTGCCCCTACAATAGTTATGTTCTTCCTCTCGGCCACCCCATTCTGTTGTGGGTTATGAGGTGTCGTCAACTCTCGTTTAATTCCTTCCGCTGCACAGAAGTCCTTAAACTCTTGAGAGACATATTCTCCACTGTTGTCGCTTCTCAAGGCCTTGATCTTCTTCCCTCACTCTTTCTCGACCAAAGCTTTGAACTCACAAAACTTTGTGAAAGTTTGGTCCTTCTTCTGCATGAAATGAATCCAAAATTTACAAGAATAGTCATCAATGAAAATCACATAATACCTTTTCTTCGTTGTGGATGTCGTCTCAAATGGTCCACACAAATCAGTATGAACTCGCTCTAAGATAGCCTCTGCTCGACTGTCTCGATCATGAAAGGGAGACTTGGTGTACTTTCCCAAGGTACAACCTTTGCATGTGTCAACTTGCTCAATTTTACCTTTGGGAAGTCCTGTAGATATCTGCTGCATTATCTTCAAAGCCCCATGATGCAAATGGCCCAACTACCTATGCCACAACTTGCCAATATCTTGGATTTGCACCAATCCTGCTTTCATACTCAATGCTGCACAATCATCTACCTCTAGTTTATAGAGATTCTTCAGCTGAATCCCTATCCTCTTAGTCTGACCTATGGATATGTGTCTTAGGAACACCTTTCCTTTACTGAAGACAACATCATATCCTTTTTCCCTTAACATCATGACCGATACCAAGTTATTCTTCAGTCCAAGCACATACATCACATCTGTCAAGGTGAGAGGAGCTCCATGCTCCCTCTGAAAATCAACCGTGCCCACTCCTGAAACACTATACCTTTCGTCGTCACCCATCTCTATGCGCATCTTGAGGTCTTTGTCCTCTAAGGCAATGAATAAATTTTTATCACCGGTCATGTGGAATGAGGCTCCACTGTCAAGATACCAGACACAACCCATCATCGATGACACCATGCATGCGATGAGGGTAAAGTCCATTTCGAATTGAGAGGCTAATGCCTCACCTTTTGATCCTTCCGAGGATCCATTCTTGGACTTCTTCGATGGGAAATTAGTCACATAATGTCCCATCTTGTGACAATTAAAGCATCTTACTTTAGACGTGTCACCCTTCTTCCCTCCATGAGAAGAATTCGATTTGAAATGGGAAGCCTTCCCCTTCCCTTTCATTGCCTTACTTGCTAAGGCCAGATTTTCTTCATCATCATTCTTGGATGAAGAACCATCTCGTGTGCTCCTCCTAATCTCCTCCTGCATAAGATACGACCACAGTCATTCCCAATCTGACAGTTTCTCCCTTCCATTCACAGAGTCCTGGTAGCTATTCCAACTCTTTGGAAGGTCAAGAAGAGCAAGCTCACCATATCATCATCGGCAGTAGTTATTCCCACACTGCCAAGCTCATCTCTACAGGTGGTGAGCTTGTTCAGATATGTGGAAATAGTATCACCCTTCTCCATCTTGATTCTTCAAAGCTTATCCTTAAGCGTCAATTTCCTCTGGTCGCTACTATTCTTGTAGAGGTCCTTCAATGTCTTCCACATTAAAAATGGAGTATCCTTCCCATGGAGACTCGAGACAATATGGTCTCGAACTCCCTCAAGGATGTTTTGTCTCACCTTCGCCACACACTTCTTCCACTTAGCCAACTCTTGTGCATTAGTTGAAGTTGGCTTTGGGATTTCTTGATCAATGAATTCCTTCAGGCCATTGTCTTCTAATACAACCTCCATTCTATCTTTCCATGCTATGTAATTCGAGCTACCTTCCAAGGCATACTCGAGTCTCAAGCCATAGAACGCCATTGTCCAACCTTGAAGTATGATATGGATGTGATTTGCACCTACAACCCCGAACTTCAAACTTCGAATTCTCTTCTCAGTATATTGTTCACAGCTCTGATACAATGTAGAAAATATATGATAGGTTAACCCGATAATGCAATATAAATCAAAGCAGAATAGTATAACCTACTTCTACTATCAATTTGTGGAAGCTTAAAGATTGAGTTGAACAATGTAACCAGAAGAAGAAGAATCAATGGCACAATACACATGAAAATACTTTGGGGCCTCAGCTAAAAACCCCACACCATTGTATTATCATACATGGTGGAAATACATAGGAATTATACAAAGCCTTAGCTCTCACAACTAGCCAGCTCTCAGTACAATCCTCATAGATGCTCATAGGCAATCTTGGCTTCTCTTCAGCCTTCCTCTTTTCGATCCAAGCTCCTATTTCCTTGTGCTATTTCTTTTGGATGATTAGCCTATTACCAAGTGGAAAACCAAGCCATCAAAACTGCGCAATCCTCAAGGATGAATCCTTGACTGCATGCATGAGTTTTCTCCATGAGAAAACACATGAAATTGATAGTACACTGCCCTTTAACTTTAATCTCAATGGGTATTTCTCAGAATATACATGCATGAGTTTCTGATGAGGGAATCTTCAGTTAACTGGAGTAGCACTAGTTGAGTGCATTAATGCATCAACTGACTGTTAACTCGCTATTAGTTCCTCAAACAATTTGGAACTAATTTAACTGCACTTAACACAGTAAACTGAGTTAACTAATTACAACTCAAATATAACTCAATCTTATCTCCTTAGATTAAGGGATAACTCTTGCATGACTTCAGAAAGACTTCTAACTTGAATTTATCTAACTAATTAATTTAAAATAAATTAATTAATTATTTCCAAGTAGCTGTTAAGACTAAATTCGATTTTAATTCACAATTTAATTCAAGGACAAATTAAATTGGAATATTCTTGTTGCTATATTTCAACATGATAGACGGGTTCAGATTTTCTTGTGGAAGAAGGTTGTGTTTTTGTCTCCAGACGCAAGCCAAAGATTGTGAGACTTGAGTCTCAAGTATTCTTCCTCCTCTCTGAATGTACGGAGGGTTCTGGTTTGATGTTCTTGCTCGTTGTGGATTTTTGTGCTAGTTATGACTTGCTTCTCCAAACCCATTTGCAGATCCAACAGCGTCTTTGTGCTCTGTTTTCGTTGGGTAATGGGATAATCTGTGGGATTTTTTATCCATTGTTTCAGGGCTGCTTTGGTGGCTTTCATATTTTTCTCCCACACATAGTTAGGCGAACCAAGAACATGGATGGACCATGCCTTATTCACTATTTCCAGAAACCCTTCTCTATTTTCCCATAGTGGGCAGAATCGAAAGGGGATTGGCCCCAGGTTTTCTTCTTCTTCCAGCAGAAGGAGGATGGGTTTATGATCTGACTTCCACTTTGGCAAATTTTTTGTGGAAATGATCATCTTCTCGGAGAGGAAGGAGCTCTGGAGTAGGAATCTATCCAGCCTAGCTGATATGTGCTCCTCCCCTGTTCTGTTATTTGTCCATGTGTAAAGCCCTTTTTTTGGCTTGAAGTCCAGTAAATCCCATTGTTGAATCAGATTTTCCACCAAGGGAAGAAAGCGGTCCCTGCTGCTGGTTCCTCCTCTTTTTTCCTTTGGGTCGAGGATTAGATTGAAGTCTCCCGCAATAATTATGTTCTTGAGGGAGTATGCTTCTAGAAATTCAGTTAGTGTTTGCCAGCATTCTTCCTTTTCTGTATAGAGGACAGGTACATAGAGATTAAAGAGAGAAAAGTTTATCTTACTTGGGAGATGGTGGAGTTCGGTGTAAATCCAGTGTTGCGTTTGGAAAGAGCTCTCAAGATGAAACTTGTTTGCCTCCTAGAGTGTGGCTATCCCGCCGCATGTTCCTCTGGCACTTACCGCTTTTCCAGCTTTTGTTTTCCATTTTGCTTTGCTGAGTTCTAGATGGGCTTCGCCTTCTATTTTAGTCCCCTGGAGCATTAGGATCTCAGGGAGTCCTTATTTCAATAGGCTCTTGACTGCTTCCGATTTTGATGGATTCCCCAATCCTTTGCAGTTCCATGAGACTAATCGCATTATTTACTGTTATGGGTTGGGGCAACACCTCCCTTGGGAGACCTGGTTCTGGTATTTCTGTCAATAGAAATCTCTATAGTGCCTTGGCTGCCTTGCATTTTTTGTCTCTCTACCTCCTCTTCTCTGGTCTCTCTGTGAGATTTCCTCCCCACTCTTTTCGAGGGCCTCTCATTTGTTTCATCTTCCGAGGATCCCAATGTCTCTGGGGTCTTCTTCCTTGTCATATCTGCATAGGATGGGGAGCTAGAGGCACCTTTTGGGGTTTCGGTTTGGGGAGGGGTTGTTTCCTCTTGCCTTTTGTTTTCTTCCATATTGTTAGCCTACTGTTCAACCTCTTTGTCTGCTGGATCTTGAAGTTTTTTTGGTGTGCTGAGTATTTCAAAGGGATTTGTGGGTATGTCTGCTCTTGGAGGGGTTGTGCTTCCTTCAGCTTGGGCTTCGGGGGGAGCACCCCTCCTAGTGGACAAGCCTTTCCCTTTGTTCTTGTTATTCTGCTTAGTTGTTCTTGATTTTTGTACCTGAGTCCATTGATCTCTTTTCTCCTTCTCGGCTCCATCCTCTGTGTTCTTTTTACAATGCTTGGCAATGTGAATTTTATAAATTCACATTGAATTTATAAAATAAATTCATATTCATATAACATTTAACTACATCTCTATAATTTAATAAATGATATCTAATTAAAGTCTTGTACATATTTTTAATGGTTAAATGATCCATTCAAACATACAACTAATTTTTTTTGTTTTTATAAATAACAATAATAATTTAAATCAATTTAAAATTTATTGTTTTCATATAAATAAATGTTAATACATAACAAATATTAATGTAAATATATTTTTAATCTTTTGAAATTAATTCAAACTTACAATTGAATATCTTAATTTATAATTCCAAATGTTATAACCATCACTATTATCCTATATTTAATGAGTCAATTAAGACGCGTTTCTACCAAATTTAAGTGTGAATTTCCTAAACTATATGATTAAATAAAAATGTGTTGAGATAGGATTTATATATGATATATATTTATATAAATATAATTTACTTACTCTCTTTATATATATATATAAAACATTGAATTCAAAAATACAATTAGGTTTCTTAATTATTAATTTCAAACCATGTATCATGAATAAATAAATAAATAATTAATTAAAACTATGAAGTGATGAATTTTGTAAATACACAAATTTTGTATATGCGCATATATATGGAAGCATGCATATATATAAGATGAGTTCCATATATATATATATATATATACAAAAGTCATCTTTTGTATATATGCAACTTTTGTATATGAACACACACACACATATATATATATATATATATGGAAGTGTACATATACGAAAGGTGGTTTCAATATCTATATAGAAACCATAATCCATGTGAAAACCTCTGTATATGCATATAGATATGAAAATGCATATATAGAGTTTGACTTTCATAAATACACTTGCATTTCTGCATGTGTGATTTCCGTATATGCACACTTCCATATCTATGTGCATATATAGAAGCTACGCATATACAAAAACCATCTTCCACATATGCATGTTTCTATATCTATGTGCATATGCAAAAGTCATCTTTTGTATATGTACAAATTTTTTATATGCACATATATATGGAAGCGATGGCTTCTGTATGCAGTTTCTGTATATGTACATATATATGGAAGTGTGCATATATGGAAGATGACCTCCTATATGTGTAACTTTTATATATGCACATATATATGGAATTGATCTTCTGTATATGTGCAACTTATGCATATAAGGAAGATGTGTTCCATACATATGTGCATATACAAAAGTTGCACATATACAAAATATGGCTGCAATATCTATATAGAAACCGTATTCCATGTGTGGACCTCTTTATATATATATATATATATATATATATATATATATATATAAGTCGAATTTCATAAATACAATTGCATTTATGCATAAGCGTGATTTCCATATATGCACGCTTCACTATATATGTGCATATACAGAAGTCATTTTTAGTATATGCACAACTTCTATATGTGCACACATATATGGAAGTGATGTTTTATGTATGCAAATTTTGTATATGTCATATATATTGAAGCATGCATATATGGAAGATGGCTTTTGTATATGTGAAACTTCTGTATATATATATATATATATATAACTCACTTTCTATATATGTGCAGTTTATGCACATATATGGAAGATGAGTTCCATATATATGTGCATATACAATGGTTGCAGATATACAAAAGTCATTTTCCGTATATGCATGTTTCCATATATATGTACATATTGCATACATAATTTGCACACATATGGAAGTTATCTTTTGTATATGTGCAACTTCTATATATGCACATATATATGGTAGCATGCATATACGAAATATGATTTCAATATCTATACATAAATCATATTCCATGTGTGGACTTTTGTATATCCATATAGATATATGCAAGTATATATATAGAAGTCGACCTTCATAAATACACTTTCATGTGTGATTTCTATATATTAATATTTTCATACCTATGTGCATATATAGAAGTTACGTATATATGGAAGTCATCTTCTGTATATGCACATATGTATGGAAGTAATGACTTCTATATGGAACTTTTGTATATGTAAATATATACGAATTCGTGCATATACGAAAGATGGCTCCCATATATTTGCAACTTTTATGTATGAACATATATATGGAACTCATATTACGTATATATACAACTTTTGCATATACAAAATATGAGTTCCATGTATATGTACATATACAGAAGTTGCACATATACGGAAGTCATCTTCTGTAAATAGGCAACTTTTGTATATGCACATATATATGGAAGTGTGCATATACAAAAGATGGCTTCAATATCTATATAGAAACCATATTCCATGTGTGGACCTCTCTATATGCATATAGATATGCAAGTACATATATAGAAGTCGACTTTCATAAATACACTTGCATTTTTTCACGTGTGTGATTTTCGTATATGCACACTTCCATATCTATGTGCATATATAGAAGTTGTGCATACATAGAAGTTACACATATACGAAATTCATCTTTAGTATTGTTGAAAATCCTGTAGATTCACAAGCTCATGCAATGTACTAAAGCATAGGACAAGAATCTACTTCTACTTTCAACCAGCAGAAGCCAATAGATTAATGAAAACAATATGAATAAGAAGACGATAAATCAATGACACAACACAAAATGTATATGGGGAAAGACACTGCTCAAAACCCCGCTATCTGTATTGCATATATCAGAAATATGTGTGAATATACAAAGCTTTTTCTCACTAGAACAATTCCGCACAAGTATGCTCAACTCTCTCAGCTCACAAGCTAGCTCATACCAAATTCTTTGCCTATTCATTAGCTTTCCAAGCCCCTAATTGCTTGCGTAATGCCTAGGATGAATAGTCTGTATTCAAAGGGAATTCATGCTTCCAAAACTATGTAATCCAAACATAGGATCAATCTTTGATGCATGCATGATATTTACACTCTAGTAAATAATACCACTGATAGTACATTGTCCCTGCACTCTAGTCTCAACTGGGTCTTTCTGTGAACTGACATGCATGAGTTTCTCATGAGGGAATCTTCAATTAACTGGAGTAGCACTAGTGGATGCATTCACTACAACAAAATAGGCAATTTGCACCAGATTTAGCACTAGATTTTAGTGCATTTTTTTCTCAATTGGGATGAGCAGCCTGGCGCTAAATCTGGCTCTATTGTACAATTTTTAAAGCATCCTTTTTTGCGCCAAATTTTGCATCTTTTTTAATGCCAATTTTTTCATCATATTTTGCACCAAGATTTGCATTTGGTTTTAAAACAGGTTTTGCTTCTAGTTTTGTGCCATTTTTTGCATCATTTTTTGCTTCCTATTTTGTGCTAGTCTTTCCTTCTAGTTTTGTGTCATAATTTTCATTGAGTTTTACACCATCTTTTGCATCTAATTTAGTGCCCTTTTTTGCATCCATTTTGGGCCAGTTTTTGCATATAGTCTTATGCCATTTTTTTCTTCTAATTTTGTACTTATTTTTACATCTATTTTTGTGCCTTTTTTCACACCACTTTTTGCATCCAATTTTGCACCATATGTTGAATCTTATTTAGTGCCAAATTTTGCATCCATTTCTACCATATGTTGAATCTTATTTAGTGCCAAATTTTGCATCCATTTCTACACCATTTTTTGCATCCACTTTTGCATTTTATTTGTCTCCATTTTTTGCATCCTATTTTGCATCTAATTTTGCATCATTTGTTGCATCCAATTTAGCATCATTTTTAACACCATTTCTTGCATCCAATATTGTATCCTTTTGAGCATCTAAATTTGCATCCCATGTTGAACCATGTGTTGCGTACTCCTTTGCATCCCATTTTGTGTCTAATGTTGCGTTCAATTGTGAGCCATTTTTTTCATCCACTTTTGCATTTGTTTTTGCACCAAGTTTTGAATCATTTGTTGCACCTCATTTTGCATCCAATGTTGCACCCAAATTTGAGCCATTTTTATGCCCATTTTTGCACTATTTTTCTACTATTGTGTCCAATTTTGCACCATTTTTTCTACTTTTGTGTCCAATTTTGCACCATTTTTTATGTCCAATTTTTCATCCTTTTTACTGTCTAATTTTGCATCCTTTTTGGCATCCAAATTTGCATCTTTTTTTCTGCCACATTTTGTGTCCACATTTGCATCTCATTTTGCACCTAGATTTTAGTTAGAATTTTCATCTAGTTATGCATAATTTTTGGTATCCTTGGTTTCACCATTTTTTAGTCCCATTTTTCATCTTGTTTTGTTTCTATTCTTACATCCTTTTTTCACCCAATTTTGCATCATAATTTTACACGATTCTTTGCCTCCTCATTTTGGTGTCCATTTTTGAATCCTTGTTTGCGCCCAATTTGGTATCCTTTTGTAAGCCATGTTTTGTTCCCTTCTTTGTGTCTAGTATTTCATCCTCTTTTAATTCTACTTTAAAAACATTTTTGTGTCATTTTTTTGCATCTTGTTTGATGGGTAATTTAACATCCAATTATACTTCCAATTTTTCATGCAGGATTATATCCACTTTGGTCTTCTTGTTTAGAGTTTTAATTTTATTTCTATTTATGACCCCCTTTATGGGTTCATTTCACTAATTTCAATTACATAGTGAAATATATTACAGTTTTTAAATATCATTTTGCTGTAGGATTTAAAGCATGGTTAGATGAACATAAAACCCTCTTAGTTTATCCCAGAAGCCTAGGACATACCGATTAAGAGAAAGGTTGTTCTAAGGCTCAGGATTCTTAGTATATCAAGATGTAGAGTATAGAATAAGAAAAAGAGAAGGAATTCTTGTGAGTCCTCGCATGTAGGTCTTGTTGGAGTTTTTAGTGTAGCTAGGAAGTGCTCCTACCTAGCTCCAAAACATGGTCCTACACATAAGAGAGAGAACAAAGAAACCTTCACAACACAATATTTTGATAATCAAAACTATCAAAAACATATAAATATTACTGATTAAATAAATATAAACCAAAATCATGTACATTCATTAGTTAAATAGAATAAGTAAATAATGAATAGCAGAATATGGAAGGAAGAACAACCGATCTATATTAATAAAGGGGTTGGAGGAAAGTTACAACCATTAGATGAAGTTGCAACACTACCTCCCCCAACTCCTAGCTCCAAAACTCTCCCTCTCAAGATAGATCTCAGCAGCCTAACAATACAAGAATTCCCATCATTTTCTTAATGGCCAAGCCTCCAATATATAGGAAAGTGAAGGCTATGAATATTTCCCAAATTCCTCATTAGTTCAATTTGGGCAAAAGCTTTTGTGTGAATAATGTTTCCTCATATAAAAATGGCCTTTTCCACTTTTTAGATGCTTTTGTGCTTAGGAAAAAGCTTCCCCATGCTTTATGGCTCCTTCCCACTTTTGTATGCTTTTCTTTTTCTCGGAAAAAGCTAAAGATGAGGATAAAGAGATCACATTCCACCATATGAATTTCCGAAAGTGAACAAGAGTGTCACATTCTAGTTAACTCGAGCTTTTTTCCTCCTAAGTGAGCATTTTGGTAACAAAAGTTAGATGAAGGGGAAACGTTGTTATAGACTAGGATAACATTGTCCTCATGGTACAAAACTTGCATTATAGTCTTATATAGTCTAGGAGAAAGGGATATTTCAACCAACAACATAGTATTCTCCTCTTAGATGATGAGGAGGTATTTTCATGTGTAACACATTTAAGAGGATATCACAATTCAAATTGATAACTTAATATTTGTAAACAAATTTAAGGGTAATTGACAACATTCAACAAAAAGATAGAAGCGTCCTCATATATAACAATTCTCCATCAAAAAATCATTGACAATTTTCAATATACTATATGACTACTAAATCAACACTTATTGTAGATATCATTATTCCAAGATAAATTCACAACGTTACATCCAAAAATAGTAATATTATCATACATAATGATTCTCCATGAAAAAGCATTAACACTTTTCAACACATATATAAAGTAACTAGATAATAATAATAATATCCTCATCATATTTAATCAAATAACTAAGTTTCAAATGTGTGATTATCATATCAAAATATTTTTTGAACGCCATTATTCTAAGGTAAATTACAACATCCATCAAAAGATTGTAATATCATCATACATAATAATTCTCCATCAAAATAATGTTGATAAGTTTCAATATATATATAAAATAACAAGATAAAAATGATAATATCATTGTCATATTTAATATTTAATTAAATCAACTAAAAGTCAATGTATTATTACCAAATGAAAATGTTTCAAAGATATCATTATTCTAAGGTAAATTCACAACATCCATAAAAAAATAGGAATCTCATCATACACAATAATTCTTCATAAAAAAATATGTAAACAATTTTTAACATATTCATAGGGTAACAAAATAGTACCAATAGTATCATCATCATTATTTGAATCAACTAAAATTCAAATGTATGATTACCATATTAAGACATCCCAATTAAATATAAAAAATAACGCATAGCTAGCTAGCACCACGAAAATCATAGTCAAGATCATCTTCATGATCATTTCCATGATTATCATCCTGACCATCTGGATAATATCATCCACATAATCATCACCAATTCCATCACCATCTACATCGTCATCATCTCTGATATATCATGTAATCTAAGCATAGTCTATATCATCATCTTCGTGGTCATTACCTGTAGCGTTTTGAAAAAAATCAATATTACATGTTAGCACTAATTCTATAGCACAATGCATATTTTTATTACAATGCTAACCATAAAATGAGGTAGGACATAATAACATTTAATAATACTAAAAAATAAAATGAAAATATTGTTTAATATATATTGTAGATCCAACTAAGATTACACTTGTAATTCACATTAAGTAGTAGAAGCATTTATTAATGCATATGAAGTAGGTACCCATTTGTTCTTCATATTGTATTGTGAATGTTTCTTATGATGTCCATCCACGATTGGTAAATTAAGAGTTATTGGAAGCTTTATTTCAAATTACAATTGTAATTCACATTAGAAATAGCATAAATTTTAACAAAAAAGAATGTCACATGAAAAAAGTAAATTGTTTTTAATGAAAAATAATTCACATACAATATGAATGTCACATCAAATATTGAGTATTTTTTAATGCATGTACTTTTCTCTATGATAAAATGGAGCCTAATATTTGTTCAAGAACAAATGATCACAAATAATTACTTCAATTTATCCATTATCACACTTAATCCATTATACCTAGTGACGAAAATGATTCCATTCAAATTTCTTTGAACTCCCTAAATATAATGCAAAAGAGAAAACTCCATGACCATCACTGCAACCCCCTCCCTTGCCTTATACACCATCAGAGACAATGAACTTGGAGTTATGACCATGATAGCAACCTCTCCCTTGCCTCGCGTCCACCATCAGAGGCATTGAACTTGGAATTAAGAGTACTCATGTTTTCTTTGCTCTAATTAATCTTCAAGGAATCAAAACTTGATCAATATATCAAGGACTCCATCAAGGAATAGATATATCACATTTGAAGCTCAATAAGCTTTTCCAAAAGAGTGTGAAATAACACTTATCTCTATTTTATGAAATAACTCGAATGAGTGGAATGAATGGTTGGAAACACTTACCAGGGAAAGGAAGATTTGTGGTCCATCCTTATTTCTACTATTATTTTTGGTTCTTAGAAAGGAGGGAAGTGTTTAAAAAAATTTCTAAAAATGATTTTAAATTAAAAAAATAAAAATCATTTGCTTATGTTTTAGTTTTTTTTTAATATATGTTTAGTTTTAGTAATTTTTATTTTTATTTTTTTTTTCTAAAAGAAACATTTAGTTTTTGGTATTTTTTATATAGAAAAATATATTTAGTTTTTATAAAAATGGATTTTAAACATTCCATTCATGCTAAATTTGTGATTTTATGTTAGAAGCTTAAATTATATATAGAAAAGTAACTTAATGCCATGTGTTGTGTCATTGAGATGCGTATTATACATCTCTTCCTCGGTAAGTTATAGAATGTGTTTGGGTTTTCTTCATGCAATAAAATTAATTCTACTCTTCATTATATCTTGAGATGTTCAATTTGCACCTAATAAAACAATAAAGTTAAAATAGGTTTTCCTTTGTCCTTTATAGATCTTTGTCCTCATTAATCTTGGTCTTAATAGATTAATTGTCTTATGGTGGCCATGAGTGGTCACTCACATTAATTGCATGCTTTTTAGTTTCTTGTTAGTGACATTTCTTAGGATTCATAACATGTTATTTAATTTTTGAAAATGTGTTACTTTCCATATTATTGTTAAATATTAATATTAAATATGTTGATTTTGAGCATGGTTTAGCAAAAAGTTCCCAAAACGTCAAAAGTCACCTCTTTTTGAGATTTTCATTGGTCAATTTCCCTTAAGGCCATCAAGTTCACCATTTGGTCCCAGGTTAAGGAAATATAGGAGTCATGAAGTGCCATTGTCCAAGCAAATAAATATTGAAACATGTATTTTTTAGTCACATTATACTTCCTTTTTGTGTAAATTATCCATGAAAATAGTCGCATGGAACATGAGGGTCCTCAATAGTAAAAGAAAACAAATACTCCTAAAAGAAAAATGGTACACAAAGCAGCCATCAATAATGTTGATATAAGAAACAAAAATATTAAGTGAGGTTCTACCTAATATAATTATGAAATGGGGGAGGAATTGCAAAGTAGTAGTGATTGATGCTTAGAGATACTTCGGTGGAATGACTATTATTTGGAATGATTAGGACATCAAGGTTACTAATATGTTTACCTCATTTCGCATTATGACAATACAATCTTAGTTAATTGACATCAAGGAATACTACCATGTATCCAATGTCTATTAATCCAATATCACAAATGGAAAACCTCTATTTCTCAATTCTATTTCCATCACAAGTAATTTATACTCCCCATATCCATGGATTATTGGGAGTGACTTCAATATTATCAAGTGTCTCAAGGAAAAGAAAGGATGAATCACAATGTTTAACAAGAGATTTTGTAAGCTATACCATCAAAGCCCTAAAGTAGTCTCCATTAAATTTTTCAAGCAATGATTATCAAACCCACACATGTGGATCAATGAGATGTAATACATGTGTGTGTGATGACTAACTTAATACATTGTTCTAATAACTCCACAAACTTAAATATTTCACTCCATCACATAAATTGACCGTAGGGTGACATAAGTAAACCAAGTGTATACATGAAACCCTTGGGCAACAAACATTCCCTAGATCCTCAATTAGGTGCTTAAATGATGAACTGAAAATGCAAGGGGAAAAGAGGACTTCATGATTTAATCATCACAAACATGTGATTAAGTGTGACTAGGAGTGTATATATTTGTACGTTTTCCAAAGAGGGAGTGAATACTATGATTTACCATTAAATGGGCCTTATTTTTATTTCTTTTTCTTTTTCTTATATATAGGACTTAGGGAATAAGGTTTTCATAAGTTTGACACAACTCATAGATATAACATTTACATGAATTTTCACTTCCACCTTAGAGTTTAGACTTAGATAAATCATTACAGTGTATCCTTAATGATTTTGGCTTTCACTTTTTTATTTTCTGTCATCACAAATGACAAAAGGGAAAATATTTTGCCACAACTCTATGAATGCTTAACCATAAAGGTGTCATACGATGAAAACAAATTAATGATGTTATTCTCTATGAAAATGATGGGTATTCTTGAGAAAAGCTTATGGTTGTGGATGTCTCCTCCCTGGTTGAGAGGGAGTGAGGGTGTGTTGAAAATAGCAACAAGAAATGCTAAAAATAGAAGCGTTAAAAATAGCACTGCTATAAATAGCATTTCGGGATACATTCCAATTTTAGTTAGTCCCTAAACTGAAATTGAGAATTAAAATTCGAATTTGATCTTAGTAGATGTTTGTAAAATAATTAATTAATTCATCTTGAGTTAATTAGTTGTAGAAAATCAAACATGAAGTCTATGTGAAGACATGCAACAGTTTCTCCATTGATTGAGGAAGTTATCCCTTGATTAAAGGAGATCAGGATGAATTGTACTTTGAGTTGTAATTAGTTAGCTCAGTTATTTGAGTTAAGTCCAGTTAGTTTAGTTCCAACAGTTTGTGGAACTGATTGTGAGTTCAGTTAGTTAATGCATGCATGCATGTAACTACTACACTTTAGATAACTAAATATTCTCTCGTAAATAACTCATGCATGTCAGTTCAGTTAGAGACCCAATTGAGATCAGATGATGGGACAGTGTACTATTAGTTGCATGAATATTCCATGGAGGATATCTCTTGCATGCAGAAGGAATTCATTCCTTGGAGATTGCGCAGTTACTTTTGAGTTTGATGAGTGTGTGATGAGGCCAATTCACATAGGTGGCAGCATTGGACCCTAAGAGAAACTGCGCAAGGAAATATGAGGCTTGGAGCATTGGAGGAAGGCATATGTTGTGTCTATTCAGTCTGTGAGCTGTATTGTAGGATTGTACTGAGAGCTGGATAGCTTGTGAGCTAATGCTTTGTGTAATCCAGACATATTTCCACTTGTATGATAATACAGAGATCAGGGTTTTTAGCTGAGGCTTTCCCTAGAGT
Organism: Pinus tabuliformis; assembly: GCA_031772625.1. NCBI lineage: Eukaryota > Viridiplantae > Streptophyta > Pinopsida > Pinales > Pinaceae > Pinus > Pinus tabuliformis. Next base: position 774,022,865 of record CM062805.1, read on the forward strand.
ATTCTTCTGCGTTCATGTGTGATTTCTTTCTCATTCTTAGTTATATGTGTTCTAATTGATCTTGCTCAAAATCTATTAAGCTTCTGCAAGTTTGTTGTAGAAGTAGATGTGGTATTTTGCTTTAGTATATTGCATAATCTGTTGATCTACAGTGGAAAATTCTACAGGATGGACACCATATTATCCATGTGTCATGGACTATGGCTAGGACTAACAATCATAAGTCTAGTAAAGACACCATTAGGGAGAATGGTGGATTGGATAAACATATGGGACCAATGTTCTTTAAGAATTCGTACTTTGATTAGGACTAAACACCATAATTCAAGTACATTAATCCAAGATAAGAATAGTCATGAGAATAGACATTTCCTCGTGTCAAATATTATGACAGTGGATTAGGAAACGATCATGTGAGGACATAGCTAGTGAACATCCTAGTGGGGTAAATGCTTAGAGAGGCAGTGGTATCCAAATTTGTTCCTCCCAACATTGTGCTCTGATCTAATGGAGATATATAACTTGTTATTCAAGGCCCTGCTATTTTGACAATGTTGGATATGATGATGTAAATCATCATTGATGCTTATCAATCTAGATCCCTTCTTATATGAATATTTCAACTTGAGAGTACTTTTTGTCTCATTATGAGTAACTCCCTAGTTTAGAGGGAGTTTCATCATCTTCATTATCGTCATCATCACCACCATTGTCGTAATCATTATTGTCATCATTGCATTATCGTCATAATCACCATTCATGTCATCATCATCATCATCATCATGGACATTTTCGTCAATTGTTCATAATTATAGGTGTCGTAAGAAATATCATCAACCCAAAAAATGTTACGAGTGCTTGAAAAGGGTTTTTAGGACACATGATATATGCAAGAGAAATAATAAGTTTATTTTTGAGAAATGATCGATGATCATCATCATCATCATCACTACCATTATCATCGTAATTATAATTTTCATCATCCCCATCATCATAATTAATGTAATTTCTATCATCATTGTTTTCATCTTTGTCATGAACATCATAATAATCATTCATGCCATTATTGTTATTGATGATGACCAAGATGAAAATAATGATAATGATGATCAAATGATGATGACTTGGAAGATGACGCCTAAGATAATGATTATGACTATGACCACGGCAACATTTAAAAATTGGGAAGATTGGCCAAGGTCCTTAACATCGTCATCATCATTGTCATTATAACCTACATCATCTTTATCATCATTTCCATTATCATAATAATCACAAATAATGTCATCGTCATCATCTTCATTATCATTATCATCATAATTATTGACATTTTTATCAGTTTTTCATAATTGTCAATGTCATAAGAAATATCATCAATGCAAAAAATATGATGAGCGTTGGAAAAGGGATGCAAAAGTGAACAAAAAAAATGGGGAAAACAATAGACGTAAAATTGCATGAAGAGTCCACACAACATAAGTAGATGCGAAACAAGAAAAAAAATTGACACAAAAGTGGATGAAAAAGTAGATGCAATAGTTGATGCAAACTTGGACACAAAACATGATGTAAACATGGATGAACAAGTGGAAGAAAACATGGGTGCAATAGTAGGCATAAAAATTAGCATGAATTGTGGTGAAACAAATGTGGATACAAAAACGAATGCAAAAAACGACACAATCTTGGATGAAAAAAGGAGGAAAACATGAATGTAAAAATGGATGTAAACATGGACCAAACATTGGTGCAATAGTGGAAACAAAATTGGACACATCAGAAGTGGATGTAAAAGTAGTTGAAAAATGGGATGCAAAAATATAAACAATATCTTATGCAAACTTGGACACAAAAGATGATGCAAATGTGGATGAAAAAGTGGAAGAAAATGTGGGTTCCAACGATAGGCACAAGGTATGGCACAAATTGTGGCACAACCAAAGTGGATGAGAAAGTGGGCATAATAACACACACAAAAAAAGATGCAAACTTAGATGAAAGACAATATGCAATAAGGGATATAAAAGTGGATGCAAACATGGGTGCAACAAGAGAAACAAAATTGGATGCAAAATATGGATGCAATTGGAAGTAGATGCAAAAGAATATACAAAATGAGATGCAAAACCCAATATAAAAGTGGATGCAAAAATAGATGCAATATTTGATGCAAAAGAGGATTCAAAGATGGATGCAAAATTGGAAGCAAACGTGGGTACAATAGTAAGTACAAAACATGGCACAAATTTTATCACAACAAAAAGTGGATGTAATTATAGATGGAAAAAAAGAAGCAAATGAAGATGAAAAATAAAATGCAAAAGGGATGCAAAAGTGGACATAAACATGGGTGCAACAATGGGTGCAAAAGTTGATGCAACAAAATTCGATGCCAAAGTAGATGCACTATGAGACACAAAACCTGACGCAAATCTTGATGCAAAAGTGGATACAAAAAGGGATGCAAAAATAGATGTAAAAGTTGATGAAAACCTAGATGTATATGAGGATGAAATCGTGGATGCAAATTTAGAAGGAAAAATGGGTGCAGAGGGAGGTGCCAAACTAGGTGAAAATTATGGCACAAGAAAATGGGATGCAATAGTGGACACAATAACATATGAAAAAGAGGATGTAAATATAGATGAAAAATAAGATGTAAAAGAGGATGCGACAAAAGTATATGCAAAAGTAGATGCAAAACTAGACACAAACCTCGATGCAAAACTTGGTCCAAAAGGGATGCAAAAAATGATGCAAAAGTGGAAAAAAATGTGGGTTGCAATGATAGGCACAAGGTATGGCACAAATTGTGGCACAACCAAAGTGGATGTAATAACACACAAAAAAAAAAGATGCAAACTTAGATGAAAGACAATATGAAATAAGGGATGTAAAAGTGGATGCAAACATGGGTGCAACAGGAGAAACAAAATTGGATGCAAAATATGGATGCAATGGAAGTAGATGCAAAAGAATATACAAAATGAGATTCAAACCCCAACACAAAAGTGGATGCAAAAATAGATGCAATATTTGATGCAAAAGAGGATTCGAAGATAGATGCAAAATTGGAAGCAAACGTGGGTACAATAGTAAGTATAAAACATGGCACAAATTTTTTCACAACAAAATTGGACGTAAGCATGGGTGCAACAATGGATGCAAAAGTTGATGCAACAAAATTCGATGCCAAAGTAGATGCAATATGAGTCACAAAACCTGATGCAAATCTTGACAAAAAAGTGGATACAAAAAGGGATGCAAAAATAGATGTAAAAGTTGATGAAAACCTATATGTATATGAGGATGAAATCGTGGATGCAAATTTAGAAGGAGAAATGGGTGCAAAGGGAGGTTCCAAACTAGGTGAAAATTATGGCACAAGAAAATTGGATGCAATAGTGGAAACAATAACATATGAGAAAGAGGATGTAAGTATGGATGAAAAATAAGATGTAAAAGAGGATGCAACAAAAGTAGATGCAAAACTAGACACAAATCTCGATGCAAAACTTGGTGTAAAAGGGATGCAAAAAATGATGCAAAATAGATGCAAAAAATGATTTTAAAAATGATGAAAAAGAGGATACAAGAGATGATGCAAAAGTTGATGCAAGTGTAGGCGCAAAAAGTGGATGCAGTAGAGGATGCAAAAGTTGGTGAAACAAAATTAGGTGCCAAACTTGATGCAAAACGTGGTGCAAAGGATGGCACAAAACTTGGCATAAAACCTAGCATAAAACTTGATGTAAAATCTGGTGCAAAACCTATTACAATACCTGGTGCTAAACTTGGTGTAAGACTTGGTGCAAAACTCGGTGCAAAATTTGCATCAAGTTTTGCACCATATTTGATAAATGGACACAAATAGCACCAAAAAGGGGCTCTAGATGCAAAAAAGGAAGCAAAAAGGGATGCTAATCACAAGGTTTTGTTGTAGTGATTAGTGAACCAATGGGCTGTTAGTCCTCTATTAGTTCCAAAAACAATTTAGAACTCTCTTAACTAAACTTAACTCAGTAAATTGAGTGATCTAATTTCCAACTCAATTTAAACTCATACTGGACCCCTAAAACTTAGGGAGAAAAAATACATGACTACAGAAATACTTCCAATTTGTAATTCCTAAGATAATTAAGTTAATTAAACTTAATTAACTATTTACAAGTTGCTATGAGAATAGAATTTGATTTTAATTCTCAGTTTAATTCAAGGAAAAAATTAAACTGAAATTTCTTGTTTCCATTTCTCAACACTCCCTCTCAACAAGAAAGGGATTATCAATTACCCCGATCATGTCTCTATGAAACTCGGATTTACATCTTGACAATGCCTTTGTCAAAATGTCAGCATCTTGGTCCTCCGTGGGAATGTACTCTAACAACATAATCCGCCTCAATACACAATCTCTGAGATGATGATATCGTATATCAATATGCTTTGACCGATCATGAAAAATGGATTTTTAGAGAGTTTGATACAACTCTGATTATCGCAGTAAATCATAGTTGGATCAATCTGCTGACCAAACAAACCAACCAGGATCTTCCTCATCCAGATGACCTCACATGTTGCCTGACTCGCAGCCATGTACTCTGCCTCTGCCGAACTGAGTGTAATTGATCTCTGTTTCCTGTTGTACCAAGAAACTGCTAATGACTCAATACTGAAGATCCCTCTTGATGTGCTTTTCTGGTTGGATGGAATCCCTACCCAATCTGCATTGGTGAAGCCTTGAAGCTTCACTCCCTCTGTCCGTATGTATCATAATCCATACTGAGAAGTGCCCCTAAGGTATTTCAACACATGATTTTTCGCGTTCCAATACAACTTGGTAAGACTAACCATCGCTTGAATAAGTTGGTTAATTGGACATTACATATTCAATCATGTGTTCACCAAGTACATGAGTGAACCCACAAGCTGCCTATAAACAGTAGCTTCTACTACTTCCCCTGAAGTAGCATCCTCCTTCCTCTAGTTACCTGCTAGAGGAGTCTCCGTGGGTTTGTTGCTCTCTATACGAAATCTCCTAAGTACCTCGTTGGCATACTTGCCCTGAGACAAAAACAACTCCCCATCTCCCTACCATACCTCCATGCCAAGAAAGTAATGCATGAGCCCCATGTCCTTCATCTCAAACTATCTTGCAAGGTCCTCCTTATAAGACTTGATCAACTTATCATCAACATAAAGTACAATGATCAACAATTTGCCTTCCATCACTATGTGGTACAAGTTCACATTTGCTTCACTCTTCATGAATCCCAACCCGGTGAAGTAGCTATATATCTTGGTGTACCAAGCATGGGGTGCTTGCTTCAGCCCATACAAATCTCTCTTGAGATGAAACACATGCGACTCACGGTCAAAGGTATCAAACGTTTTAGGTTGCTCTACGTACACCTCTTCCTCAAGCATGCCATTAAGGAAGGTTGTCTTCACATCCATATGATGTATCTTCCAACCCATCTGTGCTGACAGTGCCAATATAGATCTGATCGATGAGTACCTTTCAATAGGAGAAAAAGTCTCATCATAGTCCCCTTTACCTGTGAAAAGCCACGGGCCACAAATCTAGCCTCATGCTTTTCCACACTACCATCTGCAGCGTTCTTTACCTTGTAAAGCCAATGAGATCTCACCACTGACTTGTCCTCCAGTCTCAGGACTACATCCAAAACACTGTTATGAACTATGGAGTCATACTCCTCCATCATGGCATCAACCCAAACTGATTGCTACACTACTTCCTTAAAGGAAGATGGCTATGTCAAAACACATTCGCCCATAAGATCCATATATCCAGTGTACCTCTCAGGTGACCTCTGCATGCTCTGAGAAGTGGGTGCTCCCACATTCTCCCGTGCATCATTCAACAACCTGTTAGCCTCTCTGGTGCACTTTCTTTCCTCTCTGGAAGACTCTACTTAAGTGGATGTATCCACTCTTGGATCCTATGCATGTGACTGCTCCACATCAATATGATGCTCCTCAACCTTAGGAGCTAAAATCTCATCATCCACATGTAGCTCAATCTCCCTCCCAAGGGAAACTAGCATGGCCTTCTCGTCATCGAATCTAGCATCCCTGCAAACCGCTGTCATCCTGCTGGTCAAAAAGTACACTTGATAGTTGTGAGGTGTATTAGTGTACCCCACAAACATCCCCAACTCTATTGTCAGCTCAAGCTTCTTCCGTGCATCTTTGGTCACATGGAAATATACCAATGACCCAAAAATCTTGAAGTGGCCAATATCTAGCCTCTTACAAGAATAAGCCTCCTATGGTGACTTCATCTCAAGTATCCTATGTGGGCTACAGTTTTGAACATAAACCATTGTGTTGCATGCCTCAACCCATAAGTGTAGTAATAGGCCCTAATCATGCAACATTTCTCTCGCTGCCCCTACTATGTTTCTATTCTTCCTCTCGACCACCCCATTCTGCTGAGGATTATGGGGTTCCTTCAACTCCCGTTTAATCCCTTTCATTGCACATAAGTTCTTAAACTCATTTGAGACATACTCACCATTGTTATCACTCCATAGAGATTTAACCTTCTTGCCTAAATCTTTCTCCACCAATGCTTTAAATTCAAAAAACTTTGTGAAAGTTTCTGCATGAAAAATATCCAACATTTATGAGAATAATCATCAACAAATATAACATAATACCTGTGTTTGGCCATGGATTTTGTCAAGAATGGTCCACACACATCTGAATGGACTTGCTCTAGAATAGCCTCTGCTTGACTGTCTCTGTCATGAAAGGAAGACTTGGTGTATTTTCCCAATGTACACCCCTTGCATGTATCAACTTGCTCAAGCATACCTTTGGGAAGACTGGAAGAGATCTATTGTAATATCTTCAAAGCCCCATGATGCAAGTGGCCCAATCACCCGTGCCACAACTCTCCAACGTCTTGGATTTACACCCTTTCTTCTTTTGTGCTCAAATCAACACACTCCTTTACCTCCAACTTATAGATATTCTTCACCCGAATCCCTATCTTCTTTAATTGACCCGTGTCTATGTGTCGAAGGAACACCTTTCCTTTCGAGAAGATCACATCATAGCCTCTATCCTCAAGCATGGAAATAGATACCAAGTTCTTCTTCAGCCCTGGCACATACATAAAATTATTCAAGGTGAGTGGAGCCCCATGCTCCCCCTGAAAATTAATTGTGCCCAATCCAGTAACACTATACTTCTCGTCATCACCCATCTTGATGTGCATCTGGAGATCTTTCTCCTCCAGGTCATTGAATAACGCTTTGTCATCATTCATGTGGAATGAAGCTCTACTGTCTAGGTACCATACACTTCACATCATTGATGACACCATGCATGCAAAGAGGGAAAATTCAAATTCGAATTGTGATGCCAAAGCCTCACTCACCGCTTCTCCTGAGGACTTCTTCTTGGACTTCTTGAGTGGAAAAATTGTAGCAAAATGGGCCAGCTCATGACAATGAAAGCACTTAAATTTGATCATGTATTTATTCTTACCTCCATGATAAGAATCCGATTTGGAATGGGAAGCTTTCCCTTTCCCCTTCACCTTAATTGCTAAGGCATGGTTCTCTTCATCATCATTCTTTGATGAAGAGCCATCCCTGGTGTTCCTCCTGATCTCCTCTTGCATCAAATTTGACCACAATCGTTCCCAATCTGGCAGGTTCTCTCGACCATTGACAGAGTGCTGATAAATATGCCAACCCTTTGGGAGTCCTAGAAGATCAAGACTCACCATATCATGCTCTGTAACCGTGATTCCAACACTTCCAAGTTCATCACGACATTGAGTGAACTTGGTCAAGTATTTTGGAATTGTCTCGCCTTTCTCCAATTTGATTTTTCGAAGTTTTTCTGTCAGTGCCAATTTCCTTTGGTCACTACTTTTCTGATCGAAGTCCATCAATGTTTTCCACATAGCATACGAAGTTTGCTTGCCATGGAGACTCGAGACAATGTGGTCTCGAACTATCTCAAGGATTATCCACCTCGCCTTTGCCACACACTTCTTCCATTCAGCCAAATTTTGTGCATTCGATGTTGTTGTCTTAGGAATTTCTTGATCAACGAATTCCTTCAAGCCATTATCCTCTAGCACAACCTCCATTCTGTCCCTCCAAGCTATAAAATTCGAGCTTCCTTCCAAGGCATACTCGAGTTGCAAACCATAGAACGCCATTTTCCAATCCCGAAGTATGCATTGTGGATTTGAATTTCACTTGTAACCCAAAACTCAAAACTTTGAAATCTCCTCTAGTATATTTTTCTCAGCTCTGATACCATGTAGAAAATCCTATAGATTCACGAGCTCATACAATGTACTAAAGCATAGGCAAAGAATCTACTTCTACTTTCAATCAGGTGAAGCCGATAGATCGATGAAAACAATACAAACAAGAAGAAGATAAATCAATGGCACATAACACAAGATGTATCTGGGGAAAGCCACTGTTCAAAACCCCACTATCTATATTGCATATATTAGAAAAATGAGTGAATATACAAAGCTTGTTTTCACTAGAACAATTCCGCACAAGTATTCTCAACTCTCTCAGCTCACAAGCTAGCTCAAGCCAAATCCTTAGCCTATTCAACAGCTCTCCAAGCCCCTAATCTCTTGCATAATTCCTAGGATGAATAGCTCGTATTTAAAGGGAATTCATGCTTCGAAAAGTGTGCAACCCAAACACATGATCAATCTCTGATGCATGCATGATATTTACACTCTAGTAAATAATACGACTGATAGTACATTGTCCCTGCACTCTAGTCTCAACTAGGTCTTTCTCTGAACTAACATGCATGAGTTTCTCATGAGGGAATTTTCAGTTAACTAGAGTAGCACTAGTGGATGCATTAGTGCACCAACTAACTGTTAGTCCTCTATTAGTTCCAAAAACAATTTAGAACTAATTTAAATGAACTTAAGTCAGTGAACTGAGTGAACTAATTTCCAACTCAATTTAAACTCATACTAGACCCCTAAAACTTAGGGAGAACATATACGTGACTACATAAATACTTCCAACTCGAAATTTCCTAAGATAATTAAGTTAATTAAACTTAATTAACTATTTACAAGTTGCTATGAGAATAGAATTCGATTTTAATTCTCATTTTAATTCAAGGACAAATTAAACTGGAATTTCTTGTTGCCATTTCTCAACAAGTATATGCAAACTTCCATTTATACATGCATATACAAAAGGTGCACATATACCCATCTTTTGTATATGCAAATCTTCTATATATGCACATATATGTGGGAACGATGGCTTATGTCTGAATTTTATCTATATTTACATATATATGGAAGTGTGCATATATGGAAGATGAATTATGTATATGTGAAACTTTTGTATATGAACATATATATGGAACTCATCTTTTGTATATCTGCAGCTTCTATATATATGGAAAGATGATTTCCATATATATGTGCATATACAGAATTTGCACATATACAAAAGCTAGATTTTGTATATGTGTGTTTCCATATCTATGTGCTTACAAAATCTACACATATATGGAAGACATCTTTTGTATATGTTCAACTTCTATATATATGAATATATATGGAAGCTTTCCTTTTCTAGTCTAATTGGTTGTTTTGGAGGACTTTTCTCTCTGGATTTTACTGCATTTTTCTTCTGTGATTTCTCTAGAATTTCGCAGGCCTCCCAGGACTTGTTCTCGACCCGGGAATAACCTCTTTTCATAACTTCGAATCAGTCGTGCGACTCTTATCATAGACATATGCATGAGTTGCGCGTCTATGGGCCACGTAACCCACACAATACACATAAAGCTAAAGAATCATTTGTAATTTCTCTTTCCTAAGTGTTTGAAAACCTTTAATGATCTCCTTGCACTCTTGCACAATTGTACAGTTTAGATATGCTGCTTAATTTTTTTGTTAACCACTATTGGTATGGCAATTTCTTATTTTTTAATTTGAAAAAATTTCATCAAACATTTCTTAATTAGGAGGAAATTAAGTGGCCCTAATCCACATATATTTTCAACTAGTTTTTCTCGTTTCAAAACTCATATCACATAGCTTAATTAGGAGGAAAGTTAGTGGCCTTAAATCCACATATCGTTTTTTTTACTAACCAAATTTTTTACTTCATTATTATTGGGATTAGGACCGGGTGTTATTAAAGAAAGGGAGTAGCGCCTACTTCCCTTGCATCCTTGTGACAATCCCGGACTTTCATTTGAAAGATTTCTCAAAGAAATCAAATTTTCCATCGCCCTTTAGGCTCACATAGTGTAATTATGAAGGAAGATAGTGGCCCATCATCCACACATTATTTCTTTTCTTGCAATGAACACAACATAACATAATATAATTAAGAGAGTATGTGTCGTGCGATTTTTATCATAGGCAGACGTATGAGTTGCATGTCTATGGACCACACAACCTGCGCGATACATAGAAATATAAAAAAAATCATTTATATTTTTTCTTTCTTAAGTGTTTGAAAACCTTTAATGAACTCCCCACACTCTTGCAAATTTGTACATTTTAGATATGCTGCTTAATTTCTTTGTTAAACACTATTAATAGGGTGATTTCTTATTTTTTACTTTGGAAAATTTGCATCAAACATAGCTTAACTAGGAGGAAATTAAGTGGACCTAATCCACATATCTTTTCAACTAGTTTTTCTCATTTCACAACTCATATCACATAACTTAATTTGGAGGAAAGTTAGTGGCATTAAATCCACATATCATTTTTTTACTAACCAAATATTTTACTTCATTATTACCAGGATTAGGACCGGGTGTTATTAAATAAAGGGAGTAGCCCCTACTTCCCTTGCATCCTTATGACAATCCTAGGCTTGCATCTGAAAACTTCTCAAAGAACTCAGTTTTTCCATTGCCCTTTAGACTCACATAGTGTAATGAGGAATGAAGAAAGTGTCCCATCATCCACACATTATTTCTTTTCTTGCAATGAACAAAGAATACCATAGTATAATTAAGTTTGTAAAGGATCACCGCATGTCCACATCACTCCACACTTTGAATGCTCATTATTTCACTTACACACACTTTGCACTACACACACAAAGTTATTTTAAACTTTGTACAAAGGGCATTCACTTTCTAGAGTTTTTGTACTTAGTTTATTCTAACTTACATTTTCACACCGTAAGTGAATTAAGACACTTTAAAAGCAACCATGACTTGAACACATTAAATTCTCCACAAGGGTCATAAGATAATTTATAGTTCAAGTTAGGATCATGGGGGTAGGTAGCACATAAGCCACTATTGGTCATTCTACATTTTGAAACATAGAAGTTGTATTTTTGGGTGCTTGAAATCCTTCATCATCCCATGGAAAATAATACCCAAGCATGCTAGAAAACTAGTTCAAAGGAGGTTGGGCTTAGGCCTCAGTGTGTGTAGTCCGATGCGAGGTTGCCCGACTCGTATAACACTCCATATTGTTGAATAAATACCAAGAATTTCAATACTCGACTGCCCTCGTGGGACAAAGGTAACCTTATTGGAAAAAAAATTAGGGCATCTTTTCCTATAGGTTGAGGTGCAAGAAGCACTAAGACCTTATTGATATCTTGGTTGATCCTTGGCTACTAGAAGTGTCGCTAGTACTTTTGGGATGTGGCACCAGTACCCATACAAAAGGACTCATCGCAAGGCCCAATTACTTTGGAGTGGAAATTATGCATAGGTATTTTATGAGTTTTATCATACAAAAATGAACAAAACCATTTTCGTGTTTGATTGATCACATAGCATAAAGTTAAAGGGAGAATTAACCTTTTTATTTTTCACTTTGCTTTATGTATGCGATTCATTTTCTTTGATAAAAAATTCCCCTTCACCACAAATTTAACACACGCCCACTAGGGCACCATAGGGGAACCAAGGGTTACCTGTCGTTCTCGACACATCTTAACCCCCCCCCCCACCCCACTTCACTAGGGGGGGTGTTTCAGGTCTCACGCCATCTTGGCATAGAGGAAATCATTCAACCACTGTGATTGGTTCATCTCTCATTGGATCAACCTTTCTTGAGACCTCCCCCATCAAGGTACGCCTTTCACTACCTCTAAGGGGAGTCCATATACTACCCCACGAGTAGTCCCGAGAATACTTCCCCACAAGGGACCCCTTTACACACCACAGTTCAAAATCATTTTATGATGGAGAATACCAATCACATCCCATTTCTAGCTTCCTTGAATCTCCCAAATTTAAGAAAGCTCACAAATGATCCCATTGCCCATAATCAACAATGGCCCCCTATTCCAACCAAATTTCCTTCAAATATACCAAAATTTGAAGGAAAGCAGAGGGAGGATCTTGCAAACCACATCATGACCTTTCACTTATGGTGTTCTTCCAAAAACATCACTAAGGACTCAGTTCGTATGAGGCTATTTCAACGCACCCTCACAGGCCTTGCAATGAAGTGGTATGTATGCAAGGTAGTTGGTTCCCATCGCACATTTGAAACCCTTGCTCGCTCATTCCTCACTTTATTTCAACTCCTAGTTCACCATGATACTGGGTTAGAGCTCCTCACCCACTTTTGACAAATGACCTCCACACATATTTCATACCATGTCCATGAGTGGAAAAAGCATCATAGCCTATGAAAAGTGAACGTAACAAAGGACCTTTGCATAGAATGTTTCCTGAAATATCTTGTGCCAACAATAGCAAAATATGAGGCCACAACCCAACTGCAAATAGAAGAAGAGGCTATTAGCTTATTTATACTCATTCAAGGTATCTTTACTTCGTTTTGCTTGATGCCCCTCAATTACAATCATTTGGAAAACATCAACCGAGAGCATCGAATAGTGTAGATGGTTTGATTGGAACCATCACCTAAAACCAACATGGAAACACTTTCCAACAATATGGAAATGTGTACATTGAACAAATCCATTCCCGTCATATCGTGATCCACCCATAGCTCAAATTCCACCAACATGGGATATTATCCCAATCAACCTACTCCCTCTTAGTACTCTAATATTCAGGGTAACCAACATCCTCCCATTGAGGGTGGCCAATACCACCCATGTGTTGCAGAGGTGGTGTCCACATCCCAAACCACTTACCCTAACCTAGGACAAGTGAACCCTTACTACTCTTTTCCAGCACCCCAACATAGCAACCCTAGGGCTAAACCTAAAGCTGAGGTCAACTTTTTGCAACCTTCTTTCCCACAACAACGACAACCATTTGAACAGTTGAACACAGGAAACCCTTCAAATGCTAATACGAAGAAAGAAAAGAATAAACAAAAAGGGGAACTTGGGCAGGGGGTAAAAACAAAAACCAACCTTCGCGGGGATAGGTTGGGTGTAATCCCCCTGACCAAAACCAGAACCAGAGGAAGAATAATAATAATAACCCAAAAAAGCAGAGTAAGAACCCTAGTCTAAGGACTAATCACTCATGTGCTATTTGTGGGGAATATGGGCATTACACCCATCATTTCCCTCAAATCCTAGAGTTGAAGAGGATGAAGGAATCTGGAAGGTAGGAAGGGTCATACCGACAACCTGTAGCCATGAAAAGTCCTTTCCCACACCAAGGAGTATTGGGAACCCAACACAAGCCCACCCCCCACTAGTATTGAAACCCAACTGGGGGTAGTTACAGTGACCCAACCAATTGTGACATTTTCATAGTTGAAGAATATGTTCTCCTACAAACATGAAACTGGGATTATGGAAACCCTCCAGAAACCAAGCCCTCCACATCAACTAATGCTACAGCCACACCACCTTTAATATTGACTCGAACCACTATAGAAACCATCCCACGAATGATAAAAATGCCACTACATCATGTCAGGAATAATTCAAAGGCAACTCATAGCGACATCATAGTTGATGATCTATCTCAATCCCCATCATCTCTGTCAGCGTTGAAGGTTTTACAAACCTGCCCAACCCAAAGGAAAGCCCTTCTTTCCACATTAGGTGCAATCAACCCTTCTGATTTGTGTTTGATGGATTTCGATTTGGATAATGCTACACCACGACTTCCATCTATAGTTGCTTTCTAGATCTTTGTCATTATCTAGAACATCACCATCCATTGATGCATTATGAGTCACGGTCTTTTGTGGACACCTTTGCTCCACCAATACCCACCACACTGCAACCAATTGAACACCATTGATTGGTTATCCTACTATTCAAACTATGCCTAGTCCATGTATCCCAACTACACAAATTATGGGTGGTGTTCAACATTTTCCTATCCTTACTCCTTTCATATCGGCTCCCGGACCTTTGGCTAGCACCCCTTTAGGTGCTATTAGTTCGACTACCTTCAACAATCCATTTGGTTGGAACCCTCTTCTTAGTTCTAACCCCTAGACAATTTCGAATGGGGGAAATTTTTCTGGTATGCACATACCTATTGGGGGAATTCTTGTCCCTATACCTCCTATGGTACAATATGACCCTTCTTTGATTAATTTTTTTCCTTCTAGTGGTTATCCTATCTATGGTGGTCCCATGCATCATATGCCTTATGTGGCTAGTAGTGTTCCTTTTCAAGGACCTGTTGCATCTCCTTAGGTCCTCCATGTTCAACCATCATTGCTTGCTGGGGGCAACTTCTATCCTAGGGTTAACCAATTTTCTGATGGACTCCCTCAAACTGGAAGTGTGCCTTATGGCCCGTCACTTTACACAACCCCACCTCACGATAAGGAAATTATTATCCTTTTGATTACCTCTTAGCGGAAATAGTAAGACACAAGCACAACTATGTTGCAGAAATAGGAAGAGGCCATTAGTAAAGCTCAACAATTTGAGCTTATCTACACACAATCATGGTACTGTTACTTTGTACTCCACGATGATCCTCGTTTATAGTCTTTTGCGCAAAATAAACCTAGAGCATCAAATCTTGTGGATGGTTTGATTGGAAACATTAGCCAAAATCAACCCAGAAGTACCTTCCAATACCCCAGAAATGTTTCTGGTTAATAATATCACTTCCAATCATTTGGTGGGCCACCAACAACACCAGTCCCATCCAACACTAGGTATTATCCCAATCAACCTTTGCCTCCTCAAAACCATCCAATGCAGGGCCACCAGTACCCTCCACATGCCATAAAGACAGTTTAAACCTCCCAATCTAGCCACACCAACCCTAGTCAAGGAAATCCTTACCATCCTTTCCCAACACCTCAACAAATTAATCACCCATATCAGCCAAACGTAGGGGTTATTTTTTTTAACCTTCTTTCCCTCAAGAGGAGTAGTCGTTTGAAAAGCTCAACACTACAAACCCACCAAATAATAACAAAAATAAAGGGAATAATAAACAAATATCTTCCCCATGTGCATTATATCATTACACTCACCATTGCCCTAATCTTCCTACATATCGGGATGCATTAGAGTTCCTCCATTAGGCCAATACAGTGACACCCACACTCCTTGCTACTCAAGTAGTGGATGAGTTACCTCGAACCGTTTATTGTGTATTTAAGGAATAAGCCCCACGATCTATTCACCCATGTGCTTTTTTCCACCATACCTCTCACCCGATGTTAATCCCCACTAGGAAAGAGAAGAAAACAAAAACAACTCCCCCAGAATCAATTCCTTTCATTGCAAGAAGCCATCTGTATATGCAATAACTTTTTTATATGCATATACATATGCATATGCAAACATATATAGATAAATCAACTTTCATAAATGTGTTTTTGACTTTTGTATATGTGTGACTTTTGTAATTACACATAGATATAACAACATGCATATCTAGAAGCCACACATGTAGACGTGGAAGAACATATAGGAAAATATTTATAAAAGCTTACTGTCATATTTGTTGTTCTCCTAATACTTCAAATTTTTGTAGGTGCTCCATAAATTGGAAAGTGGGATGAAATTATGTAGTTGGACACTGAAGACCCAAAAGACATGATAGAATTTTCTGCTAAAGATCTAACATGGACAAAAATTTAAGGGGAACAAATTGTTATTATTCCTTATCGTCGACTGGAATATTTTATAAATGGAGAGAAATTAGATGAAGATGCTCCCACTCAATTTGTTGTTAATACAAATAGATCTAAAAAAGTGGAGGATGTTGTATGTGCTTACATTAAAACATATATGAAATATGCCATGTGAGTCTTTATTTGTTCAATTAATTAGATACATCTAATTCAAGTTCAAATGAAGTTGAAATGTGTAGACATGTTTTCTAATTTCTTATCATTGTTCTTATTTAGTTATTGGTGTGCATATGGTCCTGAGTCAACATGTAAATACATATGTGATGAAAATACAAAGAATCCAAAAGGATCAACAACAACAAAAAACGTATTCCACACCAAGCATAAAAGCTAACATACACTAAGTGTATACATTTTGATAAATTTGGTGCTTTTTGTCATGGAAAAAGTGCAGTGGGTATACCTCAAATGTTCAAGTATGTGCCACATATATCCTTGGATTTACGAGCTAGTGTGAAAAGGATGGTTGAAGATGGTTCTAATATCACAATGGTTTGAGACAAATTTATCTTTGATTTGGAGAACCAATTTGGTGAGTTATTTAAAGGGGTGCGTCAAGATACTTTAATGACAGGGATGGACATTTCTAATATTTACAATAATATTAGACAAAAAGAATATATGAAGGATGACAATTATTAAACAAGTGTCGAGTGTTGGTACGATCAGTTTCCAGATAGTTTCTTTTTCTATCAAATACAGGATATTGTGCAAAACATACCATCTATTATAGGCATACAAACACATTGGATGTGGCCCATGATGGTGGCACATTCACACAATAATGCTATGTTAAGGGATTCTACATTTAGTACAAATATGTATGGGATGTGTATTATCAATCTTTTGATTTCTATAGTGATAAAAAGGAATTATTTTTTTTGAACATAATACTTATAATTTTGTGTTTTGAATGTAGTATCAAATTTATATCTTAATGGTATTCGACAACATTGTAATGGTGTCCCAGTGGCTTGGGTGATTTCTTCACACAGTACCACAAATGATAATAAAAAATGGTTGGCATATTTATTTGAAATGGGAATCAAAGAGCATCCAAATTGGAATGTAAAAGAATTTATCACAAATGATGTTTCTGCTGAGATTTAGGCATTAAGGTACCATATTTATTTTTTCAAAAGAAACATGACAAATATTATTCATTCATAATTTACTCTAATCTAATGTTGTACTATTCCTACATCTAACCAATTTCTCCATCCTATTATATGTATGGAGCGTCCATCGAGCATGGGTGAAAAATGTTGGAAACAAAGTTAAAGGAAAAGAAAACAAATTTTTCATTTTATGTGCTTTAGGAAAAATCATGCACTCATGCAAGGATGATGAGTCAGTATGAAAATTTGTTGCAGGAATATTTTCTGAATTTAGTGAAGAGGAACAATTTTTGAAATATTTTGACACCACTTGGCTATCTAATGATAAAATATATAAGTGTTATGCGACATCATATCATGACTATTACTCTGTAATTGAATGTTTTTAGTTTATATTTTAGTTGATAAAAAAATTTAGTCATTACCTTTTCAAGATATGTGGGAAAAATATTATCGAAAGTTTCCACATTCTCATCAAGACACCAACAATGAAATTGATTCCTACCATATGCATCTAAAATATAGGTACTTATATGAGGAAAATAATGTCTTCCACAAATGTGTGGATTGGCTAATATTTTTGTTGTTGACAAAATTTGAACTATATTATATTCATAACCAACGTTTAAAAGGAGTTATAAGGCATACAAAGTGTAAGAAACAAGAGACTATCTAAAAGTCTAGAGCAAGTCATATATGAGATGAAGATTGTGTGCATGACCCTAAGAGTATAAATGAATTCATGGTTCATAGCCAAAATAAGAATACTTCTTATACCTGGTATAATGTCATATATAAAAGGTTTGTTTTTAATTTTTGTAGTTGGCGATTGGGCATTGAATGGAAATGTTTGTGAGCATATATTCAAAGTTCAAATGTTGGCTAGTGAACACAGTTTGGACTTTAACATGTTGCCAAAATTTTCTAGTCCAATTATCAAAAGTCCTAGATTTTTAGTTGATTTAAATCAAACAGGTACAATGAGCATACTGCTAGAAGACCAATCAAGCATTCACCATGTACCCATTTTATCAAAACCTATTGATTTTGAAACTATGACATTAAACATTTCAATCTTTGAGATTGATAGATCAAAAGTTGTGCGTGCATCAATCAACAAAAAGTTAATGGATATATTAAACCATTTGCCTACAAATTTGGAGAATTTAGAAGCAATTGATGAGATGTGTAGCACATTTAATGAAGAGACAAATAAAAAAATTTCCATTATGATGTCTCCACCTAGAATTATGAAATAAGAGAAAACATAGTTTTTTTTAGCCCACAAAGTAAAAAGACAAGACATGGTCATGAAAGAAATTCAAGGAAGAAAAAACCACAATTTGAAAAGGTTGGACGAATTCACTCAAATTCAAGGAACAACATGGACAAGCAAATGAAAGTACTTTCATCAAAAAAACATATAAATATTGAGGGATCTACATCTCAGAATGAACAAAGGCATGTTCGACATTGTCAACTTCAATTATTTTATGATGATATTGTCAAGGGTTCAACAGGTACACATTTATAAATTATTTTTGTTTATTTATATAATTGAATGAATGCTTATCTAATTAAATATTTAGTGCACTATGTCATGCAATCAACTCTAACTTTATTTTTCTTTAATGGTTTATGATAAAAATATCAACCAAATAATGTAGCAATTCAAGAAATTGGCACAAACATGCCGACAAACCCATTGATTCCATATTTGAACATGTGAAGTTTGATGAAAGGTAAACTTAATATCAAAGTTAATAATTTCAGTGCAAGGATAGAATAATCATGGACAAATATCGGCTTCCTCTAGCCACATTTACATAATGTTAGTTAGGGAAAACATTACTCCTTTTGTTATCATTTTCTATAATGAGTAGCTCTATTTCATGTGTTTCTAGTTCAACTTTTCTTGTAAGAATACATATTGTAGTGCCTAATGATTTCAAATTTATGATTGTATATTTGGTACTTAACAGTGCATATAAAATGCAACAATAAATCTTCTTCATGTAACTTTCACATTTGTAAACATTCGATTTAGAAAAAAAATAAGGAAAGGAAAAAGAAGGTATTTTTTATAATGTATGTAATTTTACTTGCTACAGAAATATTAGTAAAAGACGGTGGTATTCATATATGGGTTCTATTGATATTTTTTTTCCCCGAGGAAAAATCATAATTTTCTATTAATTTAAGAAAATTACATGTTGTAGATGCCAACCAAGCATATGCAGAGGGTTAGGCCAAAGCCTTCAAAGAATATATATGTCTGTAAAAAATTACCCAAGAGGGTATAGTGTAGCTGATCATATATATAGATATATATATATATATATATATATATATATATATATATATATATATATATATATATATATATATATATATATATACAGGGAAATAAAGAGCATAATATAAGAGTATGATAATATAAACAAAAAAATATTGCATTA
This sequence comes from Pinus tabuliformis, assembly GCA_031772625.1. NCBI lineage: Eukaryota > Viridiplantae > Streptophyta > Pinopsida > Pinales > Pinaceae > Pinus > Pinus tabuliformis. The sequence goes on from CM062805.1 coordinate 774,042,517, forward strand.
GGGCCTATCAGCCTTCTAAAATATCTGATCTATGTATGACCGATGGTAATACTGGTAGTGATCATCCTCCTGTTGTTCCTGTATTAGCCATAGACCCCTGGGCTGGACCACGACCTCCTTGGATGACTGGTCAACAATCTGATTACATTACCTGTAAATATGATGTCAAGAAATATAATCAAATTGTGATTTTAAAAGTATGGCTTCATCCAATATGTTCCTGAGTGAGTGCAAATGACATGTATTTGTGTTATTGAACTAGTTTATAATGATTTTGGAGTCCCTGAAAATCTATAGGTGTCTACAATCATGATCTAAAGAAAAATGAAGCAAATGGCTAAGAGTGATGAGTTCAACATAGTTGTTTTTACCAGCCCCTGGGCCCATCTAGATACAAAAAACATGACTGTTAGATAGATGCAATAACCCCCCCCCCCCCCCCAAACATCCTTGATCTTATGCAGATCCTCAATGTATTCCCAGGGGTGATCTCAGTCTATATCTTCAGGTGTAACAATACAGACAGGAGGAGTGTGTTCCTCGTCATGGATTTCGTGGAAAGAGTTTATAATCTAGGCGATTGAAAGAGGCCAATCAGTAGCTTTATCTCTAAATATAATTCCACTCCTATTCAACTAGAGTGACCAACAGATAAGAAGGGGGAGGTTGTGTGCTTTCTGGTTCGAGGACTCAATCCACCAACGATTCCAAGCATCCAAAATGTTATCTCCATGCCATCTCTGAGTAATAGCTAGTGAGGAGAGAACCTGTTCCCATAAATTGATAGCAACAGGGCAGATAAGAAAGAGGTGTTCATTTGATTCTTTGGCTTGATGACAGAGGACGCACCAGGAGGGACCATAAAAAGACATTTTCTTCATATTTTCCCTAGTAGGAGTTTTTTTCATTAGAACATTCCACATAAACAGCCTGGTACGTGGGGGGGCTTTGAGCTTCCAAAGGGTGCACCACCACCCGACCAACTCAGGTGGCTTGTGTGAAACATAAATAATAGGATAGCCTTCTTTTGGAGAATAATTTACGTGCGTTGTAGGTTCCCAAATGATTTCATCTTCATCATCCAAGATATGAACATGCAATTCAGTCAAAGCGAAGACATAGCTCACCCAATCATGTTGCCATTGTAGGGATCCCCAAAAGATAAGCTGATTTCCAAGATTGTGTAAATATGGTGGAATTATCCGAATCAACAATATGGGCAATCCAGTTGATGCCTCGATCATTTAGGAAATTAATAAGATCAAGGTGCAACCTGTACATGTTGTCGCATCCTATCCAAGGTTCCATGCCGATGTGCACTGATATGCTAGATTTAATAGGACATACAAGGCCATCTATGATAGTGGGAAGGGTGCAGAAAAAAACCCTCCAGATCATCGAAATACCAGCTTTGTGCCGGGACGGGAGTTGAATCTAATCCATAGTATGAAGAGGCCATATGTATTTGTGATGGACCACATCAGTCCAAAGGTTGCGTATCATGAGAACATGCCAACCATCTTGGAAATAAGAGCATGTGCAAGGGTGGATAGGTCCTTCAATCCCAAACTACCCAATTTATTTGGAAGGGCGATGTGACTTCAGGCCACCAAAGCAAAAGGCCTCCCCTCCTTGAAACCATTCCATAGGAATCTACAACAAATTTTTTGTATCTGAGATAGGATTCCTTTGGGAATCCAGGCCAAGGACATCTAGTAAGGGCACCCTTCTCTGCATAAGAACACATGATTCAATTATGTAACCCTTTTTTCCACCTTGGACACAAGCCAAATCCAATCCTCAATCTTGTAACTCTATGGCTAGATGTGGAACCCAAGATATTTTAGTCCATCTTCCAAATAAAGTCTCTAAAAAGGGAACTTCTGAAGAGCGGTCCAGATTTCCTGAGGGGAGCATTCTGAGAAGGAGATGGTGGATTTCAGTCGGTTTGATTCCATTCTGATTGCAAGGTAAAAAAATTTCATGATAGCAAATAAAACAGAGAAGTCTCGAATACCCCCACTGAGGAAGATGAGGGCATCATCAACAAAAAGTAGGTGGGAGATGATACATTGTTCTGTAATCTTCATACCCTGAAGTCACCCTTATCTTCTTTCCTGCTGTATTAATCTGCTAAAACTTTCCATTACAAGGAGGAAGAGGAGTGGAGAAAGGGGACATCCATGTCTGAGTCCTCGCTCTGCATGGAAGAAATTGGAGGTTGAGCCATTTATGAGAACACTGAAGAAAACAAAAGTGATACAACACATGATCCAATGAATGAAAGGAAGGGGGAGGCCCAGGTGTGTTAGAAGCATTCTTAAGTATAATAACCAACTGACATGATCAAAAGCCTTAGAGAGGTCGATGTTGAAGATAGACCCTTTTAAATGCCTTGTCTTGATGGAGTGGAGGACCTCCTGTGCAGTGCCAATGGCCTCATGAATTTGTCTGTTATGCAGAAAGGAAAATTGTTCAGATGAGATGTGGGCAGATAGGATGGGCTTTAGTTGATTAGCGATGATTTTGGCAATAATCTTGTAGAGGAAATTGCAAAGGGAGATAGGCTTGAAATCATTGAAAGAAAGTGGGGAGTCCATTTTGGGGATGAGGGAAATGAAGGTGGAATTGAAGGCCTCATACATTTGACCAGATGATCTGCATTCCTCCACAACCTTAAGTAGGTCCTGACCAATGGTCTCGAAGAAATCCAAATAGAATTCAACAGACCATCCATCCGGGCCAGGGCTTTTATCCTTTTTAAACCATTTGAGGGTGCTTTCCAGTTCCCCCATTGTAACAGGCTTGATGAGGTCAGCTTCCACATCCTGATCAACAAATCAAGGAAATAGTCTAGCAACTCTAATGATTTCAGCAAGAGTGGCCTCAGGAGGAGCCTTGAAAAGATGTTGGAAGTGGTTAGTACCAAGATGAGCCAGTTGGTGAAAAGTGTGAGTAGGTTGGCCATCCTCATTAGGCATCTTCCAGATAGTATTAATTTCCCGTCTCCCATTTGCAAAATTGTGGAAGAATTTGGTGTTGTCATCCCCTGCTTGTAACCAGATAGCCCTACTTCTAAGGCACCAAGTCTCCTCTCGTTCTTTAAGAATTTTGGATCGTTGTACCTCCAGGTCTATGAGGGTGTTTTTAGCTTCTGCAAAGGAGAACCCCCTCCTATTCTCGTCCATCAGATCTACTAGCTTGTCTTCGATGAGCCTTAGAGTCTGCTGGTGTCGATCTCTTTTATGTTTAGCCCATTACATAGATAATCTCTTTAGATCATTCAGATTGTGACAAAGCCTTCTAATATGGACCTCCCATGTGCAAAAGGATGAGCCCGCCAATAGTCATTTACCAATTTGATGTAATCAGGGTTCATCAACGAGATGGAATTGAATTTAAAGGGATCTCTTGGTTTTTGAAAGGGTCCCAACAACTCTAAAAAAATAGGGGAGTTGTTAGAAATGCCTCCAGATCCCACCCACTGTTGGAAATTTGTCAAGGCCCTTACCAAGTTCTCCTTGATTAAGAAGTGATCCAGTCTTCTGGCCATTGATGCCTCTCAAGTTCTTCTATTACGCGAATTCAGCTACATCTTATTCATAGGGATATCTACTAGATGGTGCTGCTCCAGAAGATGCTCCATAGTGTCTGAGAGGGGGTCCAACTAGGCATTGTGTCCCCAAGATTCTGGTTCTATTGATATTATACTCATAATATGTGGGAATAATTTTTTTCTTAGTAATATTCATATTTTTTTAACAATGCTAAATATTTTTCTTTGTTTATGTTTTTATTGTCATGCAGTTCTGGACAATGAAGATGCACCAAGGTTGATGTCAATTATATATGAAAACACTCACATAGAAAAATGTCTTAGTTACATAAAAAATAAGTTCCTTATTAGAAATGACTCTCCACCCCGCAATTTTTTATGAGACTTTGTATATTTTATTAATGATGAAGTCAATCATTTGAAGATGTGTAGATGTTTGTGATAGGGGAGCCAAAATAAACTTAGAAGAGAATAAATTCAGAGGACTATGAGCTATTTTACAAAGTTAAAATGTCTTTATTTTTGAAACAAAATTTCCAATTAAATGTAATGGACTATTTTTTGAAATGGGATGAACTAATTTTCCAATGAAATGTAATGAACTATTCTTAGAGGAGGCTTAGTTATAAAATTTAGTTCTTATACTAAATATTGTTGTACTTATAATGTCAACATTGATGTCAAAAGGTAATATATGCATTGTTATGTTTACTATGATTTGTTCTTTGGTTTACTATATTTTTTTATAATAGGTGGAGTATTATATAAATAGTTTGTTATCTATTTAAGGTGAATAAGAAAAATCATTTCATGTAATTTTTTTATGATTAAACAATTGTATCATAAAGATTACTAGTTCTTTTCAATAGATTTGGAAGATATGCCACACCTAAAAAAATTAATATATATATATATATATATATATATATATATTCAACATTAATGTGATTATTTTATATAGTAATTAAATAAAAAATTATTATTAAAAAATATTTAGTATTAATATTAATATTAATCATTACTCCAGTCACGTAATGTTACATTAAGGTAAATAAAATAATAATTACATAAAATGTAATAATATAAATATTTCAATATTGAACATAAATACTAATAACAAAAAAAATCAATGCTAGTTATAAAAAAAAGACTTCAATGTACATTAAAGTAAATAAAATAATAATTACATAAAAATGTAATAATATAAATATTTCAATATGCACAACGGTATCTCAGTCACCAGCAACCTAGATCGATATACACTTTTAAAATGCTGCAAATGTGTCCATGTAAACACTGTTATTTATTTAATAATTTTATTTAAAACTAAGCTTTCTCTTATAACCATGAGCGAAGCGTGAGCATGATGGGGTTTCACCCATATATACATTTACATATATATTTATACTCATTTAAATTATTATTTTTAAGGATTTGTTTTGTTTTGTTTATTTTTTTTTTAAATATAACTAAATAATTTATATATATGATTTTACAATATTAAAAATATTAAAAGAAATTTAGAAGTACTTATTAAAGGAGTTGTTTTTAGTGCGATTTTTTGGAAGTTTTTATGGTAGGTTTTTCAAGTCTATTTTTTCTAAAATCTTGCAGGAATTTATTGAAATCACAAGCTTGATGGGTAATTGATGCAGGAGCATCTGGTCAACAGGGTGAAGACCGAGGGAGGGCGAACAAAGTTTCTGAAAAAGATTGGGGATGAGAAACATTTCACTGAACGGGCAGCAAGTCTGTCAAGTTCCTATGTTTTTGTTTTCTTTCTTTCGTGGTCAGCTACATTGTTAACTGTTGTTATTTTAATTTCTGTTCATTATGTTTGAAATATTGTAATAGATTCTAGTTAGAAACGATAATAGTAGGTTAGGGTCGGTAGGTGGTTAACAACGAATTCCTATGGTAAAAAAAGGCAGACTAAGTAAACTATTGATAGTCAAAGAAAGTCATGCCTATAGTAACTGTTAAAACTGTAATTGAATAACTACCAGCAGTTATCAAACTGCCTGAAAACATTGTATAAAAAGACAAGCAAGCAAAACCCAGAGGGGTTCAGCAGCGGAGCATATACAAGAGAATAATAAATATACATTTTCCTTCATCTTATTTCAGTGCACAAGCAAACAAATTGTTCATATATGTGTCCTCAGTAACAAAAGCCTGTATGTACAGTGTTGCGTAAATATTTCATTTTTTTATTTAAATATATCAACAGTGTTTTACAGTATTCAAAGAGCTACGAACTGGCAGAGAAGAAAGCGAACAAGAGGTGGAAAGAACCAGCACCCACTAAGGGTTCAAACCAAACAACCACAATAACCGGGTAAGCAACCAGAACTGGCAGCGAATGAGTCTATCTATCACTTAATTTTACAATGTATTTCTTCTGCATAAAAATTACATAGAACTGTGCATCGTGGTGCAACCAAACAGCGTTGCAACCGACCCACAAACCCTCCTAAGTTATGGCCAAGGGTTTGACAAACCCAGAAATTCCAAACATAACAAATAAACAGGCATTTCACATAACAAGCGACCATAATCCGTGATCAGGACCAAGACTCATTACAAGAAAGCAAAACAAGAACAGGACTACTCGGAAGGAGTCGACGGAAGCCATTGCTATGACACGGAAGACGGCCACACCTGCAAAAGACATAGAAGGTGGAAGGTTAGGGTTTCTTTCCAATAAAACCCTTGCATGAGAATTGAAGCCATAACGCCTGTAAATGAAAACCCTGAGTATGGAGACAGGAGAGTAATCATACCTGACAGTGTGCCAGAACAGTAGGCCAACAGAACCCTGAAACAGAGACCCCGGTCCACAGAGGGTCCGAAGAACGTTAGTCTCGGTGCAAACAGAGGAAAAGAAATTCTAGCATAGAACTGTGTCATACCTTGTCCAAATAGCCGAGCGCCAGAGAGGAACGAAACCGGAATTCCATCGACCTGTGCAATTGTCGAGCTGAGCGGGCCGAGCATCATTACGCCATAGTCCTTAACCAAAGAATTGTCAAGAAGGCCAGACCAGAAAGTAACCACGAAATCAAACAAAGGATAGTTCTTACAGCCATGAAAACGAAATGAACATGCGATGGAACCATAGCAACTTACCAACGAAACCAAGTGCCGGATAGACAAACCCACACAGTAACGACAGGGTATAGTTGAGGCATCATCATATCACCACGGAACAGGCGGAAACCCAAAGGGTTTCATCACAGACAAATAACCAGAGGCGGAGCCAAAACAACACAGAGACCACCGAGACCAAGCATCGAAGGCAAAAATGACCGCAAAGGCGCGAACCGGGTAACAAAAACAAGGTAGGGTTTGCCAAGTTCGAGGAGAAAAGGTGTCCAACGGAGGGTTAATACAAAGTACAGCCGTGTTGATTGTAAATTAAACCATAATCAATTCCCAATTACCGCATATTCCAACCAGTTCAATAACGTAAGTCCACATCAGCTGAGGCAAGGCGGGACCACGTGGGCTGGCCCCATCAAGTGGTATCAGAGCAGTTTTTTTTTAAATAGAAGAGGATGGAAGCACCAAGACGAGGACGTGGAAGAGGTGCACGTAGGGGAGCAGATGAAGGATTGAGGGAGCAGATTAGAATTCTTACAGCTCGTTTGGAAGCAGTGGAGGCGGGTAGGCGAAGAGACCCGGAACTTGGAGATAACAGTGAGGAGGAAGCGGTAACTGCTACAGACGGGTCAGACGAAGAAGCTCCGGAATTGAGACTGCTGCGTTCAGTTCTATTGGCCAGCAGCAAACCCAAAACAGAGATTTCTAATTACGATGGCAGTCTGTCCGCAGATGTCCTGTTGGACTGGATAAGCGAACTAGATAAATATTTCGAAAATGAGGAAATCAGTGAGGATAGAAGAGTTAGGTTCGCTGCCACTAAGTTAAAGGGACACGCACTCTTGTGGTGGGACAGTGTCCAAGCAGACAGAAAATGAATGAATAAGTTGCTGATACGACAATGGTCAAGGATGGTGGCAAAATTGAAGGGCAGATTTCTACCAAAAGACTACCAGGTGGAATTATATCGGCAAGTACAGAATTTAAGGCAGAAGGGTATGACTGTCAAGGAGTACACGGAAGAGTTTTACCGAGTGAATTTACGTGCTGGTTATACGGATGATAACCCAGAAAAAACAGCAAGGTACGTAAATGGATTGAGGATGGAGATATTGGATGAAATCAGTATTCTTTCTCCCCGGAATATTGAAGAAGCCTTTCAGAGTGCTGTAAAGGCCGAGGAGAAAATCAACAGAAAACAGAACAACAGGAGAGGGAGAGGGAATGGCAGAGGACGGGGACAGTCCTACGGCAGAGGAAGGACTGCTGCGAACAGCGAAGAAGGCAGCAGTTCTAAAACTTCAGGGACAGCAGAGAAAGGAGAAAGCACCAGAGGAGGTCGGTCATATCAGCGAGGACGAGGGAATGGCCGCAGAAGAGGGACGAGTGTCCAGTGCTACAGGTGCCATAAATGGGGGCACAGATCCTTTGAATGTACAGAAGTTGAACAGGCAGGTCAGAGGGGAACACTTATGGCACAGCCTGAAGAAGCTGAAGCACAACCCCGGGAGGTGGAAGACATAGCGGAAACGGGAGAAGCTTTGATTTTGAATAAAGTGCTGTTAAAACCAGCCAAGGAGGTGGCTGAACCAACACAGTGGAAAGCACTGTTCCGAACAGTCTGTAAATCGCATGGAAAGTGCTGCAAAGTGATAATAGACAGCAGGAGTACGGATAACTTGGTTGCCACTGAGATGGTGGAAAAGCTGGGGTTGAAGCGGCTGAAGCACCCCACACCTTACAAGGTGTCGTGGCTACAGAAAGGCCACTAGCTGTTGGTTGATGAACAATGCGAGGTAGAGTTTCACATTGGCAAGTACCACGACACAGTGGTCTGCGATATTATGCCAATGGACGTGTGCCATATACTGCTTGGAAGACCATGGCAGTATGATAGGAAGGTGACACACGATGGAAAGACCAATTGTTATAAATTTACAAAGGATGGGGTCAAACACACACTAGTACCCATCAAAGAGGAAGACACAGCAGAATCAAGCGGAACAAAGGCGCTGTTAATTGGAGGAAAACAGTTTGTAAAACAGGTTGAGGAAAATGAAGTTAATTTTGCAGTTATGAGGAGGATGAAGCCAGTATTGCTGAACTTGGAAAAATCAGAACTGCCCAAAGAAATACAGGAGCTGTTGGAAGAATTTCAAGACATTGCGGCTGATGAGTTACCTGATAAATTGCCTCCCAAAAGAGTATCAGCCATCACATTGATTTTATACCAGGAGCAAGCTTGCCGAACAAGGCAGCGTACAGGATGAGTCCAAAGGACAATGAAGAAGTACGCAAACAAGTGCAGGATTTGTTGGATAAGGGACTGATCAGAGAAAGTCTGAGCCCCTGTGCAGTACCAACAGTCCTTGCACCCAAGAAAGGTGGAGAATGGCGAATGTGCACGGATTCGCAGGCTATAAACAAAATTACGATTTGATACAGGTTTCCCTTGCCAGAATGGACGACATGATGGACTGTCTTAGTGGGGCAGCTTACTTTACAAAAATAGATCTGAAGAGTGGGTACCATCAGATCAGAATTAGAGAGGGAGACGAATGGAAGACAGCCTTCAAGACCAACAAAGGACTGTACGAATGGCTGGTCATGCCATTTGGGTTGAGTAACGCTCCGAGTACTTTTATGAGACTGATGAATGAAATGTTAAAGGAATTTATTGGGAAATTCGTGATAGTCTATCTGGACGATATTTTAATTTTCAGCAGGACAAAAGGAGAACACCTTCAGCATATTCGAAGGGTATTCAAGAAGCTGCAGCAGTACAAACTGCTGATAAATTTGAAGAAATGCACTTTCTTGCAGAAGGAGTTGATCTATCTGGGATTTGTAGTTGCAGAGAACGAGTTAAAGATGGACCCAGAAAAGATTGCAGCAATCATAAGTTGGCCGTCACCTAAGAATTTGTTTGAGGTACGTAGCTTTCACGATTTAGCAAGTTTTTATCGAAAATTCATTAAGAATTTTAGTGAGATCTGCGCACCAATGCTAGAGACCATCAAAAAGGCCAGCCAACCTTTTTGTTGGACCAAGGCGGCAGAAAACAGTTTCCAACTTCTGAAGCGGAAAATAACGGAGAGGCCGATCTTGAGACTGCCCGATTTTAGTAAACCTTTTCGGGTTCGTTGTGATGCAAGCGGGACAGCTATTGGCACTGTGCTCAGTCAAGAGGACAGACCGGTGGCGTTTTTTAGTGAAAAACTAAATGAGAGTCGGCAGAAATATTCGTCATATGACAAAGAGTTCTATGCAGTGGTCCAAGCTTTGAAACATTGGAGGCACTACTTACTGGGCAATGAGTTCGTCTTGTTCTCTGATAATTCAGCGTTACAATATGTAACGCAGCAGCACAAACTGAACCATAAACATGCCAAGTGGGTGGAATACTTGCAGAGTTTTACTTTTGTGTTAAAGCACATAAGTGGGCAAGCCAACAAAGTGGCGGATGCTTTAAGCAGAAGAGCCTTGCTCTTACAAGAAAGTGGCATACAGGTGATGGGATTTGAGTACTTGAAGGATTTGTACCAGATGGACACGGATTTCAAGGAAGCTTTTGAAGCATGCCAAAATCCCGTAATAAGGAATACGAGCCCATGGCTAGATTTGAATTTACAGGAAGGATTATTGTTTCGAGGTGGACAGCTATGTATTCCGGACTGTTCGATGAGGGAAAATTTAGTAAGAGAGAAACACAGTGGCGGACTAGCGGGACATTTTGGCATCGATAAAACGTTGGAGCAGCTCGGGCATTTTTATTATTGGCCAAAAATGAGCCGGGACGTGCAGAGGTATGTAACCAGGTGTAAAATCTGCCAACTCGCGAAGGGACACAGCCAGAACACTGGACTGTACACACCCCTACCTATTCCGAGCAGGCCATGGGATTCGGTCAGCATTGATTTTGTCCTAGGATTGCCTAGAACGCAGCGGGGATATGATTCAGTGATGGTGGTGGTGGATAGGTTCTCGAAAATGGCTCATTTCATTCCTTGCCGGAAAACTAGCGACGCCACAAACGTGGCACACCTGTTTTTTACAGAAGTAGTTCGATTACATGGCTTACCTAGAACTATTGTTTCAGACAGGGATGTGAAGTTCACGGGACATTTTTGGCGCACCCTGTGGAAAAAGTTGGGCACGCAGTTAAATTTCAGTTCTGCGTATCACCCGCAGACTGATGGACAGACAGAGGTGGTGAACAGGAGTTTGGGCAACTTATTACGAAGTTTGACAGGAGAAAACTCACGATTATGGGATCGAGCTCTTGCCCAGGCAGAATTCGCTTATAACGATTCGCCCAATCGGAGCACCGGATTTAGCCCATTTCAGGTTTTGTATGGTATGCATCCTCGAGGGGTACATGAACTACGAGATTTGGGACAGCTAGAACGGAGAAGTGTAGATGGGGAAGATTTTGCTGAAGCAATGAGCGAACTTCATGAAAAGGTCAAATTAAGGTTGCAGGACAACACGCAGAAATACAAACAGCACGCAGACATAAAGCGACGAGAGGTACATTTTGATGTTGGAGACGAAGTCCTTGCGCATCTGCGCCGGGAACGGTTTCCTAAGGGTACATATAACAAGTTGAAATTCAAGAAAATTGGTCCATGCAAAATTCTGCGGAAATTTTCAGCTAATGCATATGAAATTCAGTTGCCACCTGACATAGGTATATCACCTATATTCAACGTGGCAGACCTGTTCCCATATCATGCCCAGGCGGAAGATGACAGGATGGTACAGCCACAACGGGACACCCAATTAGAGAGCAGTCTTTGGAAGAAACAGTTGCCTTCGGTCCGGACCCATGAAATTGAAGGAATCCTCAGCACCCAGGTAGCCAAGAAGACACGCAGGAAGGAGTATCTGCGTTACCTCGTCAAGTGGAAGGACCGTCCAATGGAGGACAGCTCATGGCTCGACGAGGAACAGATTCAAAAGGCTGGCTACTCGGTGGAGGAGCTCATGGGACGGAGCCATGAGTTCTCTTTTACCCCGGCAGCCTGATGCAGGAGCATCTGGTCAATAGGGTGAAGACCGAGGGAGGGCGAACAAAGTTTCTGAAAAAGATTGGGGATGAGAAACATTTCACTGAACGGGCAGCAAGTCTGTCAAGTTCCTATGTTTTTGTTTTCTTTCTTTCGTGGTCAGCTACATTGTTAACTGTTGTTATTTTAATTTCTGTTCATTATGTTTGAAATATTGTAATAGGTTCTAGTTAGAAACGATAATAGTAGGTTAGGGTCGGTAGGTGGTTAACAACGAATTGCTATGGTAAAAAAGGCAGACTAAGTAAACTATTGATAGTCAAAGAAAGTCATGCCTATAGTAACTGCTAAAACTGTAATTGAATAACTACCAACAGTTATCAAACTGCCTGAAAACATTGTATAAAAAGACAAGCAAGCAAAACCCAGAGGGGTTCAGCAGCGGAGCATATACAAGAGAATAATAAATATACATTTTCCTTCATCTTATTTCAGTGCACAAGCAAACAAATTGTTCATATATGTGTCCTCAGTAACAAAAGCCTGTATGTACAGTGCTGCGTAAATATTTCATTTTTTTATTTAAATATATCAACAGTGTTTTACAGTATTCAAAGAGCTACGAACTGGCAGAGAAGAAAGCGAACAAGAGGCGGAAAGAACCAGCACCCACTAAGGGTTCAAACCAAACAACCACAATAACCGGGTAAGAAACCAGAACTGGCAGTGAATGAGTCTATCTATCACTTAATTTTACAATGTATTTCTTCTGCATAAAAATTACATAGAACTGTGCATCGTGGTGCAACCGAACAGCGTTGAAACCGACCCACAAACCCTCGTAAGTTACGGCCAAGGGTTTGACAAACCCAGAAATTCCAAACATAACAAATAAACAGGCATTTCACATAACAAGCGACCATAATCCGTGATCAGGACCAAGACTCATTACAAGAAAGCAAAACAAGAACAGGACTACCCGGAAGGAGTCGACGGAAGCCATTGCTACGACACGGAAGACGGCCACACCTGCAAAAGACATAGAAGGTGGAAGGTCAGGGTTTCTTTCCAATAAAACCCTTGCATGAGAATTGAAGCCATAACGTCTGTAAATGAAAACCCTGAGTATGGAGACAGGAGAGTAATCATACCTGACAGTGTGCCGGAACAGTAGGCCAACAGAACCCTGAAACAGAGACCCCGGTCCACAGAGGGGCCAAAGAACGTTAGTCTCGGTGCAAACAGAGGAAAAGAAATTCTAGCATAGAACTGTGTCATACCTTTTTCAAATAGTCGAGCGCCGGAGAGGAACGAAACCGGAATTCCATCGACCTGTGCAACTGTCGAGCTGAGCGGACCGAGCATCATTACGCCATAGTCCTTAACCAAAGAATTGTCAAGAAGGCCAGACCAGACAGTAACCACGAAATCAAACAAAGGATAGTTCTTACAGCCATGAAAACGAAATGAACATGCGATGGAACCATAGCAACTTACCAACGAAACCAAGTGCCGGATAGACAAACCCACACAGTAACGATAGGGTATAGTTGAGGCATCATCATATCACCACGGAACAGGCGGAAACCCAAAGGGTTTCATCACAGACAAATAACCAGAGGCGGAGCCAAAACAACACAGAGACCACCGAGACCAAGCATCGAAGGCAAAAATGACCGCAAAGGCGCGAACCGGGTAACAAAAACAAGGTAGGGTTTGCCAAGTTCGAGGAGAACATGTGTCCAACGGAGGGTTAATACAAAGTACAGCCGTGTTGATTGTAAATTAAACCATGATCAATTCCCAATTACCGCATATTCCAACCAGTTCAATAACGTAAGTCCACATCAGCTGAGGTAAGGCGGGACCACGTGGGCTGGCCCCATCAGTAATCTTGTGCAATTGAAGTGCCCTAGGGGTTTTCCAGGGTGCTGAATCCATATATAGTAAAAAAACTAGTTTAAATAACACAAATCAAAATTTCACCTGAAATTTTTCCACCAGAAAGTTCAAAAAATCGCACTAAAGACAACTCCGTTATTAAAAACATATATCCACATCACAAGGGTATATATATGGGGTTTTGGGTATATATATGAGTTTTTTAATAACTTTCACATGTATTGTTTATGCAAATGAGTGTGAGGGCTTGAATGATGTCAAAACAACATTTGTGCGGAGGCCAGGTCCACAAAAAAGAAATCTAGAGGTGATTCAAGTATGAGAAGGGAATAACTAAGATGTTGGTAAAGTTTAATGCAAGATCCGAGAACAAGATTAGGAGATCCAACCAAAAAAACTTAATGTCAAGGAGTTTCCAACTTTAATGAATGGTCATTTCACATATACTGCTTTTATTTATAAAAAAAAAAATTGTGCATCCAAGTAGAGAATGTGGCTGTTCGACTCTATAACAATAGAAGTTTTATTAAGCAAATTTAAATTAAACTTATTTGATCGGTCTAAAAAAGTAAAATTATCGAATCACACACAAACATGATAGTTTAAGGTGTCTTTGAGCACATACTTGTAACATGGTTTGGATGGATTTTCAAGTAATATATTTATTCCTAGCATTGTCTCTATGTTAGAAATTCATTACAAAATCATATTTGCTAGAAATGGAATATAAATAATAATATCTAAAAAATAAGAATTAAAGTTGGAGACAAGATTAACATTTACTTGAAGTTGACAACAAGATTAACATTTACTTGGACACAAGATTAAAATTCAGACTCTGAAGTTGGAAACAATTGCGAATTGAGCATAATTCTTGATTCTTAAGTGCCTTACACTTTGGAATGGATAGCATTAGCATTGGATAAGTAGTTGTTGGATAATAGGTCATTTTACTCTTCAAACAATTTGTTTAGTCCTCTTTGTTAAGATTGACTACCTATCAACTACATTTGGATTGACTCAAACTCATAAAGAAGTCAAGACATAAGTTACTCTATAATGGATTTAACTCTAGGCTCCTCAACTTAGATATAAATACCAAAACAAAAACTCTCAAACATGTAATTTTAAAAACATTAAAAAAAATAAACTAAAAAAACTTAAATTTAATATATCAAATATTATTTTCTTAATTATGGAAACCAAAATACAACTTTTTCAATTTAAAATTCTTATCGGCATCTCTTTGCACCTTTTGGGGAAATTGCTAGTCTAAATTTAATTAGAAATGAATTTCCACCCCACATATTTAATAAGGCTTTCTAGATTTTATCGATGATGGAGTCAACCATTTGACAATGTGTAGATGTTTGTGATAGGGAAGTGAGCATAAAACTTAGGGGAGAATATCTTCAAGGTCTACAAGCGATTTTACAATGTTATTTTTTTATTATCTTTTTTAAACAAATTTCCAATGAAATGGAATGATCTTTCTTTCCTTTTTTTAATTTCATTCTTGTTCTAAAAAATTTTTAACTTTCAATGTTAATATTGTTGTTAAAGAGTAATATATGCACTATTATGGTTCACTATAGTTTGTTATTTGATTTACAATGATATTTTGAGAATAGGTAAAGTCTTATATAAGTGGTTTGTTAGATCTAGATAGGGAATAGGGAAATTCCTTTCATATAGTTTTTTATTATTAAGCAATTATATGATGAATATTATTTGTCCTTTTGAATGGATTTGGAAGATATTTCTACTCATAAAAATTTATATAAATCTATTCAACATTCACATGATTACTTGATATATTCATTTTATATATTAACATTATAATAAAAAATTGTTTTGTTTAATAATATATTGATAATAAATAATAAAATATTAATTATGCATACACATACTTTATGTTAATAAAAATATTGATAATAGAGACGTAGCTGTACCATTCTTTAATGTTTTAAAATTAATTACCATTATATAAAATTTATAATATTATACATTTATGTATTCATATTTATTTATCAATTTTGAATATGGTTTAATGTTTAAGTATTTATATTAAAAAACAAGTTAGATTTACTTAGTTGTATTTAGTTAGAGTGGTAAAGATAAACTATAAAATTATTTTAAAATGATTCATCCTTATACATTGAAACAAAAAACATAATAAAAAACTTAATATAAACATGAAAATAATAAAAAATCATTTTTAATAGAAGATTTAATGTGAAATTCAATCCATGTGGAATTTCTAAAATGAAAATTTATTTTATTTATAACACTTTTGAAAACAATGACAATAATTTTTTATATATAAAGTTTACATTCAAATCAATAAAAAAATGGATACAATTTTTTCTTTATAATCATGTGACTAAATAATTTAGATGATCATAATTATAAGAATATTTTATAATCTAAAGATAAAAACTTTTTTCATTTATTAACATTTAAATTTAAATGAACAATTATTAACATTAAACAAAGTCTTAGCTTGAATACAAAAATTATTAACATTTTTTATGTAAACAAATGCAATCAAACAAAATATGCATCTTTACATACATATATGGTATATAATATTTCATAAATAAAAGTTATCCCTATATATAAAACTTTCATTTAAATATGTATTGTAATAATATGTAGAAATAACCCAAATAGTTTGTTGGCCCAAACAATGGTCCATGTACCAATGGAAAATTTATTACTTCCTATTTCTCTTACTTTCTCCAGCACAAGTCCAAGTTGAGGAGTTATTAGGAATGTTGCAAAGATATCTATTTTTTTAGTTTAATATTCAAGATTTCTACTTGCTCTTATGAATGGCTTCCTCCTTCCCTTTTATTATGAAGGGGATATATAGAAGTATATGCCCATGCATATAATATGTCAGATTCAAAGAGTTTAGAATATAAAACTTGAACTAGTTGTAACATATAAGAAATATTGATTTTTCTTTCCTTCTTGTAAAAGGTTTCTAAATTTTTAGATATAAATATAGATAGAGAATTTAGGTATTCCTTATTATTTTTCTTGGACTTGCAGAATATTTTTTAGAGTTTCATTATAAGTTTGTAATTTATAATTACAAGAAAAGTAAGTAAGTTGTCACCATATATTATATATTGTATCACATTGATGATTCCTTTTTTTGCATTTTTATCACTAGCTCTTAAATGACTGAAATGTTATCTTGAATATTATAAATTTCTACCCATCCATAGTGTAGAGAAATATCAACAAAACATGTGAATAAACTATATATAATATTCTAAAGATTGATACACTTTTGAACAAAATTTGTTATAAACCAAAATTCACTTTTAAACACACTAATCACATTCAAGCCAACATCAAACTTAGCGATTGTTTTTCAAAACTTTCGATGTTAAAAAATGATATAGATATATGTGTAGTTGGAGGGAGCACTTGTAATATTCCACAAAGGAAAGCCCTCTATTTGAATACTTTATATATCTAAATAAAATGGGTTGTCATTAAACAAAAAGTATCTTCTATGTTTTAGGTGGAAAAAGTATTGGTATTCAAAACATTAAAAAAAATACAAGAAAGATAATTTATTGAAAATGTCCTTATAGCCCCTTTATAGACAAAACAATGGCTAAAGCTCTAATATTGCAGTCCAAGTTATTTAAATTTCCTCGACTGTTTAGGCTTCAAAGTAGCAAACCTAGTGGGTTTAGTGAGAGCAATGCTAGTTGAGCATATATGCTCTATATATTGTTTGCATGACTTGAACCCACATGTTTTCAAGTCCTTTGGTGTGATTTTGGTCCTTTTAACCATAAAATCAAAATTCATCTTTTTTGTTTTCCGTCAAAACTAAAACATTATCAATAAATATCAAAATCCACATAGATATAATGAAATATGGGGACCATGTGTGGAAAGCCAAAAGACAATGCATTAACTAGCTATGTAGTTTCAAATTATAATAAATTATGTTCATGTTACTATGAGCTAAAATATATGGTATATAACTTACCTCTCTAAAATTATCTTGAAGTCAAAATGAATGTTGCAATGGTTGAGGTAAATGTGATTTTTGTTGACTATCATGTCCACCATCATATATGTGTAAAGGTGTTTTGGGAGATGTATATTCATTATGCTAAACATTAGAGTATACATAGATATAAGTATGTGACTCAAATAGAATTAAATGTAAAAATATAATAAATTTATTAGAGCATAAATAAATATAAACTTACTTTGCATTGTGACATTGGATGTGAAGATGGTTGTAGCATTTGAACTATTTCATTTCATTTCTTCTTAATACTTTGACCATCTTCCGAGGCTTTCAATTATTTCATTGGTTCCAAAGGCAACACCTACACCATAAATTAGAAACAAGATATATATATATATATATATATACATACATATATATATAATCAAGGATAACAATATAAAATATAGAAAATCATTTTCTTATCCCATCATTATAGTAAAACATAACGATTTATATACTAATGTTTTTGTGGAATAGTTTATATGGATTAAAAAAATATTTCCCTAATAACCCCTTGAATTCTAGGTAAGTGTCATAATGTTTGGTAGCTTAAACTTTGTTGTATAGCCAACTTGATGGATCTATATATAGCAACCAAACAATGTGGAGATCTCTCTAGGGAATTTTGTTGATTAGGCTATGCATACCAATAACAATGAGAAATTAGTATACAATTATAATAAAAGTAAATATCATTTAATGTTAAAATCTCTCGAAAATTAATACATGCAAATAAATGGATTCAACTATGTAGTCACTATTATTATTAGTTTCATCAAAGTTTAATATATGGGTATGCCCATTTAATCCTTCTTCCCCTATGTAACAACCCTCGTGAAAATTCCATGTAATAAAAGTAAATAAAGACAAAATAATAACCACAGATGATGGGACACTTATTCCAAGCTGAATATTGGGAAAAATCTTAGTGATGAGGATCACTTGTGATTGGTTATATCTAAGGAAATTGGAAAAGGAAATGGCTAAGGATTTTAAAAGGAAAAATGACATTTTTGGCACATTTATTTATGAAAAATAATGGAAATATGGAGAAAAAGGAGGTGAAAGGTCACAAGTTGCAAGGAGGAAATTGAAGGAAAATAATGGAAAATGAAGAAAATAGATGCCCCATTCATAAAAAGGATGATGAGGAACAGTTGGTAACCTTTTGTCAGTTCATTTTTGGATCTCTCTCATTATTGTATCTCTCTCTCATACTCTTGGAGACTTAGAGTTTTCTTGGAGCACTCTTAGTGGGTGTGGCATACTTGGATTCTTGGAGAAATCTTAGTGGGTGTGGCATACTTGGAGTCTTGGAGCAAGAAGGCAAAGGAAGAGCAAGAAAGTGTAAGAGGGCATCGAGATCAATAACTACATCAAATTTTCTTGCAAGTACCGAGTTGCATGTATGCTTTCTTCACTAGTTTTGGCATGCATGGCATATGAATATGGTTTCTTGGTCATGATCTATCATTGGCATGGAGGATTGCCTAGATTGACAGTGGATTACATAACCTTGCCATTTCCTGGATAACCATGGTGATTGTGGGTTTACTTTCATTATTATTGGTTGGTTCCCATGTTTCCTTAGCTTGGGTTGAGTTATTAGTTCCTAAAAGCCCTGGTTGGAAAAATACTCTGGAAGCCCTGTAACAACTTGGGTTGAGTTACTAGTCCTAGAAGCCTTGGTTGGACTAACACTTTGGAAGCCTTTGGTGGGTTGAGTTACTAGTCCTGGATGCCTTGGTTGGACAAATGCTCTGGAAGCCCAACGACAACTATGGGTTGAGTTACTAGTCGTGGAAGCCTTGGTTGCAACAAATGCTCTAGAAGCCCTGGAAGGCTTGGATGGAGACTCTGATGATGGTTTTGTGATGCCAAACTGTGAGGTGGAATCATTGTTTGATGAGTTGAGGTGGATGACCTCTGGAAGCCCTGGATGAGTTTTGATTGATGTGTTTTATGATATCCCACATTCATGCTTGGAATATGGCACATGGGTGAATGGCTAAAAAAATATTTGGCTTAGCCATTATGGTCGGTTGGAACGTGGAAGTCTCATCCCAGGTTTGAATTTTGCATCATTAATGAAAGGTTATTTCTCCTTATATTTCTATGAGTATTTGGACGGATTATATGTGGTCTACATGGTTGTACTTTCATGAGTATTTATGTTGCTATTATGATGGTTATGTATGTGTTTTGTGGCAGTAGCCACATATGGATTTCATCATGTTTTTACTTGTAATTGAATGATAAATGTACCTATGACCTAATGGATGGAATGGAAGTTGATGTATTGAGCCATCAATGCTTCTTAACGATTCTCAGCTAAGTATGAGACCCCTATGCTCATAACTATTATTTACACCTATAGTTTATATATTCTTGAATGTTTGACGAAATGCTTGTGATAGCTAGTAGGGGACCAGTCAAGGTATTAAATAAGTATTTGCTTTAGCACTGTCATTTCCATATTATTTTATTGTTCTGAAGAGATGGTTCAATTTTGGGCAGTGATCTGGGATTTGGGCCTGAAAAAGTGGTTCAAATCCTGGGAACACTAGCATAGCACTAACTAAATGAGTCTCTGGATGCTGGCAAGCAAACCTGTGAGAAAGACTTTGGGTTTTTGGATGTTGTCATGCCTATAGCATGAGAGCGACTGAGACTTAAGTTGTCCAAAAGTTCAGTGGTACCCAACAGAAGGTTGTCTAAAGTGTTGGATTACTTCCTGAGGGTCCTAAAGCTGATGTTGAATATTTGTATGGTGTGTTTCCGTCGGTTCCACTTCCTTAACATGACTTAGGAGGTCGAATAATTTCATAGTGGCCTCTCGTTGCATGTTTACTCCGGTTGGCCAGTTGCTTGTGTAGATGTGGGAGGATGGTGTTACACCCTACATTATCAAGAATCTTCGTCATTACTTTCCTTTTTAAAGAAATATCTATGCGCTTCATTGTGTGTCCATATGTCTATGAGGTAGAATATGATCCCAATGATGATTTTTTTCACAAATTTTTGCTTTGAAGTATCATTGAGTTGATCAAATGTAGACAATGACTATGAAAACAAGTTTTAATGAATTTAGTCCACAATAATAAATTTATATTATTAAAAAACATATACACATAAATACCATTAAATACTTAGAACTAAAATAATTTCTTCATTGACAAATATTTTATATGCTTCTTGGCGTGCACGACATATCCTTGTATCTAAATCATATTGTATTTTTACATTTTTCCTTTTAACCACACTTGTTGATTTGACAACCCATTTATCATTTGCATCTCTTACCCAACCTCTTTGATGTGGAGGAATTGGAGGGAGATCGTGTATGATAGCATGATGGTGATTAAGACCAGATAATATAGATCGACTCAAGATGTTGACAACACAATCACCAACAAGACAAGTGAACACTTGCTTAGTTCCTTTGATAATTACATCTCATTCAAGTCTATTTTCCTCTGTTTTCTAAATTCCTTATAAATGAACATGTAAATAATATTGATGTTAAAACCATTTAAAAATAAAAATCAATATTCTTATCTATTTCTTTCTTTCTTGTTAATAATAAATGAGCCATGTTGCTACTACTATTTACAATGACAATTTAAAGAATAAGCCATGTTGTTTCTTGAGCTATGTATAAATTTGTTTGTCTCCAAGTGTCTGATCCAAAAATGATTTGCATGCAAACATAACATGAGATATTAAAGTATGTCAATAATAATTATAACATTGTTTGATTGCAAGTTCAAGATATTATGTCAATAATAATTATAACATTGTTTAATTGCAAGTTCAAGATGCTCATCAATAGCCTATGGAGAATCGAAAGAGATAGGCCCATTTCGAATAAACAAGACAGGCGCCAAACTGCACTTGAATCCTTTCACATGAAATAAATGTAAGTTATTAAAATCCCATTAAGAAATTAATGCATTTTTTTAAGAATGATAAGTTTACAAAAGATTAATTTTTTGATTATAAATTTTAAAAATATTTCAAAATTAAATATATAAAAACAAAAGCAAAATCAAAGTCAAATAATTAATTTTCTAAGTTTTAAGAATATTTCAAAATTAAATAGATAAAAGAAAAAGTAATGTTTCAAAATTCAATAGATAAAAGCAAAAACAAAGTCAAACAATTAACTCCACTCATTTTCATCAAATTCTAAATGTTCCCAAAATCTCCAATAAAATTTAGAATTTCATGCTTGGATAATATTCATCTTCTTCACTCCTATGAGCATCACTGGGTGCAATGAGTGTTAAGTGAACTATTCAATAATCATGAGAAATTAGTCACTTAAGACTACCTCTCATAGAAATGGTCATACGTGAATGACTTACTTAATGCAATTGAATCCCAAAATGATATATAATATTCACCTTGTTACCTTGTTATATTGTTCGTTTACATAACCATTCGTTTGGGTAAATTAACAAATTGGCAGTGACCAATTTACTTTTTCTTCTGAAGTCTCTTGCTGGAGTGGGATATTCTTATACAAACATGAGCTCAAATTTAAAATAAGTTATCCATCTACTTAGTTATATAAAGTTATTGCAAAAATACATTGATCTCAATTATCATATAAAATTATTGAAAAATACTTAATTATATAAAATTATTGAAAAAATTGATCTCAATGAACAAATAACCTTTCACATAAAACAGATTCATTATATTGCAAATTGAAATTTAATTTGTAATATACAGGTCTAGCATTCCATTTTCACGTTACGGGTCGCATGTAAATTCCATGACAGTTAAATTTTTGCACTGCATTTCATTTTACGTTTAATATTTTTATTGTATTTCATTTATATGATGTTTTTTTAATAGATATGTTGCACCCAACAATACTAATATTTACATTAGCATAAGTTATATTTAATTCATTTTCTAGTATATTTATATTTTAAGTTTTTAATACTTGCGTTTTTTTATATTTAAACTTTTGTAATCTATAATGAACTAAGCAAATTTTTTAATAGAAATTATATAAAAAAAATTTCAACTAACACATTTTGAACCAATAAATATAATTTATTATCAAACCGAAATATAATTCATCATCATATGAATCATGTGATTCTTTGTTCCCAAATAAAATTATATATATATAATAGTGTAACCATATATACATCCAAAATGAAATTGGATATTTATCTTAAACCTACTTATCATCTCATCCGGGTAACATTCTATACAATAATATATTATTAGCTAATTTATTGTTAAAAGAAAATTATTATCCATGAGCCATCGCATGCAATAAACTAATAATATTTCCTTTACCCAATTATTTATTGCTCCACCATTGGCTTTGAATGACGTGAAATATATTACTAATTAATTTATAGTTAAATGAAAATTATTATCCATGAGCCATTGCATGCAATAAAATAATAATATTTCCTTTACCCAATTATTTATTCCTCCACCATTGTCTTTGAATGACGTGAAATATATTACTAAGTAATTTATGGTTAAAAGAAAATTTCCGTTACCAAATTTTTTATTCCTCCGCCATTGACTTATGAATTACGTGAATTGAGTTTTGTTGGAGATGGAGAATTTTTTCTTGTTTAAACGTTTTTATTATTCAATCTTGGCTACACCTCTAACTCGATTTATAATAAACACACAAATATTCAATTGATTGATATATAACTTATAAAGTTATAGGAAAGGACAACTTATTGGTAAAGCAAAGATATAATTTATTTGAGATTTTGAAGTTATTGTGATATTTGGATTAACTATAATAATGTTTTGAGAACGAATCTTCACTCAATTGTAGGTTTAGTTGAACTAATTTTTTTTTTCTAGTTGGCCACTTATGAGCCATCAATCAATTATTAGAGAGAGTGAATCTTCTTGTCATAGAAATATCTTATGAAAAGTGTGACGTTAGGAGGTAACTCCACAATGTAAATTGTGATTTTGCATCAAGATTGCTCATGGATATATACATGGAGGGAGAGACTCTTGGGCTTCACCTCCCAATGTCTCTTCATATTCCTATTCTTATTATTTACTATTTACACTATTTTACGTATATTCACCTAATCCCAATGATTAGGTGTCAATATCCCCCCCCCCCCTAATCTGAAGGGATGTTGGTGAGTCCAAGCATCATTTTAAATCTTTCGAACTTTTCTCTTCCAAGCGCTTTGGTGGAGGTGTCTGCAATCTCCTCATTTGTGGAACAATGGCTAGATGGATTGTCTT
Organism: Pinus tabuliformis; assembly: GCA_031772625.1. NCBI lineage: Eukaryota > Viridiplantae > Streptophyta > Pinopsida > Pinales > Pinaceae > Pinus > Pinus tabuliformis. The sequence continues at coordinate 774,066,389 of CM062805.1, forward strand.
GGCCTCAACATGATGTCGAATCAGATCGTATTTTGTATTGATGTGTTTCATTCGATCATGGAACTTTGGGTTCTTGGCCAACTTTATTGCAAAAGTGTTGTTAATCATGAGTGGAGTTGAATGCACTTGTTTCACGTGCAAGTCTTCCAGAATTTTTCTATGCCACACAATTTCCTTTGTTGCTTTAGTTGTTGCCACATATTTTGCCTCTATTGTGGAATCTGCTAGAATTGATTATTTGCGTGACCTCCAGGAGACAACTCATGATCCAAGATCCATAGCATAACCTGAAGTAGATACCCCAGTTTCTTTGTCTCCATCGAAGTCTGAATCAGAGTATCCAATCAAGTTGAAGTCGCCCACCTATGTATACTTGATTCCAAAGTCTTGAGTTCCCTTCAAGTACTTTAGAACTCTTTTTGCAACATACCAATGTCCCTCACAAGGCTTTTGCATAAACATGGAGAGGATTCCAACCACAAATGAAATGTCCAGTCTGGTAGTAGTAAGGTAGTTGAGACTTCCTACAAGCTGTTTATACTTTGTTGCATCCTTCAAATTCTTTTCCTTCAATGGATGTGAGCTTCAAGTTCTATTCCGTTGGAGTAGTCAAAGGATTTCACTCAGCCATGCCAAACCTATTCAACAGATCTCCAATGTACTTCTTTCGAGAGTGGAATATAAACTTCGGATGTTGAGTTACTTCAATACCAAGATAGTAGCGAACATAGCCCAAGTCAGTCATTTCAAAACCTTTCCTCAATTCCTTCTTTATGGATGCAATGTAGCTCTCATTGTTCCCTGTCATCAAAAGATCATCTACATACACCACAAGATATATAATTGTTTTGCCAACTTTCTTGACAAATAAAGTTGCATCATTAAGATCATAATGTTTGAAGTTGAGTTTCAGAAGATGCTCAGTTAACTTTTCATACCAGGCTCGCAGTGTTTTCTTGAGGCCATACAAGGATTTCACAAGCTTGCATACTTTGTGTTCTTGGCCCTTCACAACAAATCCTCCTAGCTGGGACATAAAAACATTCTCTTTCAAATCTTCATTCAAGAAAGCTTTTTTTACATCCATTTGATGGACTTTCCAACCGTTCTGAGTTGCCAAAGCAAAGAGTGTCCGAATAGTAGCCCATTTTGTTGTGGGGGCAAAAGCTCCTCATAATCGAGCCCTTTTTTTGTGCAAAACCCTTTGCCACAATCCTGGCTTTGTGCTTGTCAAGTAAACCATCAACTTTATACTTGTCCTTGTAGACCCACATGCAGCCAATTGGTTTGGTTCCCAATGGAGGATCAACGAGCTTCCAAGTGCCATTCTCTATCAAGGCATCATACTCTTTCTGCATCACTTATTTCCATTCACATTGAAAAGAGGCTTCTTTGAAGGAAGTTGGTTCAAAATTTGTAGACAAATTCAGTTCACGACCATAAGAAACATCCAAATCAATAGGTGAATCAGAATCGTCTACATCACCTCCATTTTGCATAGTTTAATTTCTTGTTCATATCTTTCCAACCTTATCAGGATGAACACTTTCAAGTGTCTTTGTCAGCCATTTTGGAGGAACTTTCTAATATGGCCCAGGCTACTCAGTTGACTGAGTTGGGACTGAATCAAGATTTAGTCTCCCAATTATGTCAATCACATCTCTCAAAGTGTCATCAATGGGTGGAGCTTCATGTGGGGGAGAGAGTGCTTCAGAAGAAGATTCCACAGATTGATCTAGTATAGGATATAATGGGATATAGTGCCTTGACATAAGCTATAAGAGGAATGCCTATTTGAACACTAGTGGTTTTGATATCATGCATAATAGATCTTACTTCTAATGCTAAAGCAATATGGTCATCATTTTTCAATTCAAGACTAAACAATTTAATCATCAATTGGATAACTTAAAGTTTAGGGTGTGAGTCGTAGAGTTCCTTCAACTTTTGTAAGGTTTCAAAAGCATTTGAAAATGGTGAAATATGGTGACTCACCTCTTCATTTACAGATGCTTCAATCAAGGCATAGGTATTTCTATTCTTATTTTCCCAAATGGCTATCTCCTTATTGGAGGTGGGCTTTGTAGGTTCATCATCTCCTTCTCCTACACATACTCCTTTCCACAACTCATTGAAAATGAGAGTGTCTTTTATCTTCCACGACCATTTTGGATAGTTCTCTTTCCCATTGATGACTACTCCAACAAAAAAAATGTAATTCTGGTGTAAACTTGCAATTTGATATATATGGGATAGAGGTATTATTTGGGGTAGTTGTTATATGAGGGAGGATATATATGGGAGAGGGAGTATTTAGGGAAGGGTGTATATGGGGGAGCGGTCAACGATTGACCAAGATTCGACAATGTTATATGGGTGGAGGAGCGTGTAAAATAATACACAATGTAGAAATCGGTATGGAGAAGCCTTGGCAACATACAACAATAAAAAAAATCGAAGTTGTAATGGTATAATGCGCGGTGGTATGAGACGAGTGTTACAACATATGGGAGGGTGTATTGTAATGAACTGGTGGGTATTAATAGTCGAGAGAGAGGGTTGAGAGGTCGAGGCTCGAGGGAGAGAAAACCAGGAGTGGTATAATGTATACAATGTTCAAAACCAGGTGCGGCGAGGGGTGTGAGCGCAATGAATGTGGTAATAACACAATGGAGGCACTAGTTGGGTATTAACGCTTAGGAGGGGTGTGAGTGCAACGACTATGGTAATAACATAGTGGATACAATGTATTATAGTGGGAGCAGCGTTGAAGGCAAAGGGGAGAGGGACCCGTGAACGCAGTGAGGAGAGGGACCAGTGAACGCAGTGAGGCTATATCTTCATATGGTATGGAAGCATTTGGTTTTGTCATAAGAGGATGTGAATGTTGCATTATATCACACAGTGCGTGGAGTATCGAGTCAGCATGGTGGGAGTTACCTGTAGTGGTATGGAGGTAACGTATGAGGGGAGTTTCGCTGTGCCACTCATTCAATTTAACGAAGGGTCCAACCTTCAACACAACATTTCAAATTCTCTAGAAAATTCAACACAACATTCAAACAAATGGGACATTCCAAAATTTTAAAGAATAAGAATAACACATAAATAATTCAATGCAAAATATGGCAGAGGGATAAAGAATAATGGCAAGAAATTAGCAGGAGTTACAATGTAGAAAATGTTAATAATAGGAACTGGCTCAGATACCGTGTCAGGGTAGGAGGAAACTCCACAATATGAATTATGATTTTTCATTAAGATTTTTCATGGATATATAAATGGCAGGATAGACTCTTAGGCTTCACCTCCCAAAGTCTCTTCATATTCTTATTCTCCTTATTCACTATTTACATTATTTTACATATATTCACCCAATCCCAGTGATAAAGTGTCAACAAAAAGAATGAATATCTCTTATTCCCCTTTTCATCCATTAAATAGAACAATTTGTTCCAAAATTGGAAAATGAATCTTCATGCACACAATCTATGTCTCATCATGTTAACTTCTATTTTTTGTCTGAAGTTTTCCTTAACCTTTTTCTTAATTTGATTCTTGCTTATTTAATCTCTTTTTACTTTTTTTTTAAACTTTACTTATTCTTACTATTTTTATAGTGCATTTTTATTTATTTATTCGGAACTTCAATTTATTATTCATTATTTTATTTATTAAATACTCTTACCATATTTGCTTTATTATTTTATTTATTTATATATTAATATGCTCAATTTTATTAATATTATTATTATTACTACTGGCATTACATTTGATGTGTCATGGGGATAAGGACTCAAAATAACAATCACGTAAAATATTTTTCTTTATTTATGGGGTTTTTACTCAAGAAAACTCAAGGCAAATTACCAAGGTGGTGCTTGTAGGAGTTTTAGAGATTATCCTCAAATCCATGCAAGTGCACAAAGAAAATGCCTATATGGAAAACAATCGAAACTCTATAGAAGCTCAAAAAGAATTTCTAAACTTTGAGGAAATAATTTTTTTCCATATCTTTCATAATCACAATGGAAATGCTATTTTGTTGGCACAAGGGGCATCCTCCCTACTAAAAGCAGTTAATGTCATCTATTTTGGAATTCAATAATCCCACCTTCCTTAATTTCCTAGAAACCTTATGATTTTAATTTTTCAAATTTGGTTTTCCCCTTCATTTCTTTCCCACTCATCAGAATCATTTAATTTTCGTATTAGTAAGTATTCCATATGTGTCATCCACTGTCAAAATCCCTCCATGACATCAAGTGGAGAAAAACATTCCATGGTTAGTACTCATCCCATCATTTATCTCTTACGTGATTGCCATGATTATCTCAAGTGAAATAATCTCTTCATTGCATACAATGTGTGTTTTTCTCTATCTTTTGAGTTCCATACTCACACCTGGTTATCCCATGACTTTGTTTGTACTAGTCCTCTAAGTTATTTTGGTGCCTCTTGATGGGTTTAATGTGTCTTTGTCCCTAGCACCCCCTCCCCACCCCATTGTAGCCTCCCATGAATTTTGTTGCATTGGATCTCAACCATGATGTGGCTAAGAGCCTCCCCTCCTTCCAATTGTGAAAATCTTGTAGGTTCAAGCTTCAATTGAGATCAAAAATCAAAAGGCACAATGTTGCACTAGAGAAATTGATGCAAATACAAGCTACACAAAACCAAGTTTGTGTCCACAAAATGTAAGTCATCTTAAACACATCGTCAAAATATGAAGCATGATCTCAACTTTGAAAAAAGAAAATTCTTTATTAAAATGAAACATTACAAATCTGGCACCATTCTTCTCAACTCAAAGGTAGTTTACCAAATATTCCCTTGTGATGGTTGAAGAGGACATCATTAATCATGAGTAGAGGCAACATTGAAAGACCTGTTAGCTCAATAATATTACCAATGAGAATAAGAATTAGTCAGTGTTGACTTCAAATTATAAAATCCAAAACCCTTTTATGCGTTGTAAAGCAATTTTTCTACTGGGAAATTATGTGAGGATCTATACTAGTTGTTTCTTTAGAAAACCAGTTGTCTTCCAGCTCCCTTTTTGTATAAGGAGGGAAGACAATTGAAATCAAAATTTTGCAATAAACTACTCTACTCGTCTGTAATTATTTGTGGATATTTTAAGTATATTTTTTAATATAAAACACAATTGTTTATCTATCTATCTATATATATATATATATAGAGAGAGAGAGAGAGAGAGAGAGAGAGAGAGAGAGAGAGAGAGATTATCAAATAATAATAATAAATAGCTAATAATAACATCAATTGGATGCATCTTAGGTGGTTGGGAGAAATGTTGTTATCCTCCCCACTTGGGTTTAATTCTCGCATGTGACATGCTTGAGTTGCTAATGAGTATATCCTTATAATGGCTTCAAGCCTTGTTTTTTAAAAGTTCCATGAGGATTGAAACATGTATATTCCTCATATCAAATGTAAAGATATTTGTCAAAGAAAAAAGAAGAAGAAGAGTTAATAATAGTAAAGCGCTAAAATATAACATTGTTAATAAAGTATCAATAATAATAACACATTATTAATAATATAATATTATTGCTCTTATAATGCTTTTATATTTCCAGTCAATATAACTAAAAATTACAAAGGAAAACAAAACAAGACACACAAAAAGAGAATAATGGGAACAAAACAAAGAAGACAATCAAAATAATCAAAACAAGCAAAAAATGATATAACCAAACATGACGAAGGAAACAAAAAAATAAACACAAAAAGGAAATAAACAGGTGAAACTAAGAGCCAAAATCCAAGAAGAGAAAGCAATATCAAATAAGTTAAAGGCACAAATAAGTGTGATAATGCTCAAGGGAGAAAATAAACAAAAACAAAAAAGAAAAAAAATGAATTATGGTGCTACAAGCAGAGAACAAGAATCAGAAAGTGAAAAGAAAAGAACAAAAAAATCATAATGCACAACAGGAAAACAAAAAGAACAAACAATTAGAGAAAGAAGGGAGCAATGGACCAAGGGAAAAAATATTAAATGGGAAGCCAAAAAAAAATCAAATGATAACCATGAGGAAAGCCAAGAAAATTAGAGAAAGAAAAAAAATAACGAAATTCAGGGAGAAGAAGGAGAATAGAGAAAAAGAATAAGAATCAAACCTAAATTTTGAGGGTCATCTATTAACTAATCAAGGGGAGTCAATTCCTACTTACCTCTAGGCCACCATCTATGTTTAGGTTATTTGGATGCTTAATAATTTCTAAAGCTTCCCTCACATGGGGCTTGTAGGAGTCATCCTCCTTTGCAAGGTTCTTAATGTCTTCTAGACAAACATGGTGCCTATTTTTAATCGATTTTTCTACAAGGGATAAATTCAAATGCGTTCATTCCTAATGCCATAACCATTCTCCTTTATCCTTATTTGGAATGATATCCATGTTTCTCCAACAAAGAACTGGAGCCTTGAACATGTTATCTTGCAGACACACTTACATTGAGGTTGGTGTAAATTATCTTGAACGAACCTCATTTTTTGTGTCATAATTACAAAGGGATTGAATGATGTAGTGATATATTTTCTCTCTAAGTACCTTTGCAATATTATTATTTACCCCCTGGATATAACAAAGATAAGCCTTCTTAATATTAGATGGATAAGTGCTAAGGAATCGTGGCCCTCCTTTCCATCCTCGTGAACACCCAAAATGTTCAATATTCGAGATTCTTATTGCTCTTATGACCAATGTACTCAAAACCCCAATATTTTTTACTAGGTGGTTGTTAGAGCCTAGATTGACCTTAGGTTGAAGGGAGGCAATCCTAGGATAACCACAAACCAAGCTTAACTTGGTAGCTAGCCCTACCAGGTCGGGAGAGGGCTCTCTCCTTATGAATCTTAGTCAATTTGACTGGATCAAATATGGATTTTAGGCTAGGTATAGTAGCTATAGGGTTTTTGATTGATTTTGTTGGGTTTTTTGCTAGATCAAATGGAGCAGGCAGCTTTGGGTCCGGGAAATCAAGTCAGGAATGCAGGGTGTTCTATGGGGCGAGGTAGGTAGGTGTTTTGGCACTTGGAATTGAGTGAGATGAGAGGTATAAGACTGGTGAGGAGCTGAGGAGGGCATGCAAAGATCATGTATCCTTCTCAAATAGTAGAAACCATCAAACTGAATGGTTTCCCAAGGCAGAGCACTGTAAACAATGTATTCTACCTATCTATCTTGATATCATTCAGCTAGAAGAAATGAATTAGATTATGGCTCACATAACACATGAGAAAAACTAATAACAGAAGAAGAAACTATGCAAAAACACTTTACCACAAGCACCCCACAAAAATAGCTGCAAATCCTAGTTTATTTCCTTACCAAACTGATGTAAAGATGTACAATGTAGCTCAGAGCATCCAAGAGAGTCCAACCTCACCAAATGACCAAGAAAATACATAATATAGACATCAAAACACCTATGATAGCCATCAGGGGTCAAATCCAAGAGATAAGGAACTGTTACAACCATTTCCAAACAAGGAACAGGAATATAGGCAGTGGAACAACTTGCCTCTATAAGCATGGAAACTGATTCATTGACCCCCAAACCACCTCAAAATGATGAATCTACCCTCTAAGGTCATTTCACAATTACATTTACACACCATGGCATTAATTACAATCATAAATTCATCCATGAAGAGAGAAAAAGTCAACTTGCAGAGAAACTAGGCGAAAATTGGATTTTTGGGCAAACTGGCTCTATGCGTAGTGCCACTGGCCAGGTGCGTAGCGCCGCTTCACAGCCACTTTTGGAGGCCTTTCCCTTAGCCAAATTGAGCACAAGATAGCTCATTGTAAAGGTATTCCTGTCTAGTTTTCAGAACATCTTGAATTTTCTCATTTGGATGTCATTCCCCCCCTCAAAAGTGAAATCTCCCAAGGCTGCTTCGATGTGTCCAAAAAGAGGCACTGAGGTCATTTTTTGATAGTCTTTTGACCTTTTGGTGACCAAGTTTTGCTCCAAAATTGTTGATATTTTCTAGGTTTGATTTTATAATCATGCTAAATCTAGATATGTAAACCATTTCTTCAAAAAGCCCTCCAGTGAAAAGCGTAGCACCGGTGGTGCTACGCACCTAGGGCAATTTTCTGTGTTGGAAAATTTCAAATTTTCAAAATGAAAAAAACTTACCAAAACTTGCCCAGATTTCTCACAAGGCACCACCATTAGTTGATTTGATGGGCTAATGAGGCTTCAGCCAAGATTTTTAACTTGTCTTGCTCCTTTTTGCTCCTTAAGGCCTTCCTCAACCTAGCCTTAAGCTTCCTCATTCTTATGTTGCAGATCTTGTTGCGAGTCATGTAGTGATAGGCCATGTGGCGAAGCATCTTCTTATCCCTGTTGGCCTTCTCAATCAGCCCCTAAAGGTGTATATTAACCCTCTCAAGCCAAGTTGCCCAATCATGTTCAATCTCTTGCTCAATGGAAGTCAAAATGACATGGTCCTCTTTGTCATTTTGCCTCTTCAGTTTCAACATTTCAAGCTCCATTAGGCTTTGCTTATCCTCCAACTGTTTGTTCTCTTTCTTTTTCATCATCTATATCATCCTTGTGCATATTCTCTTTGTCTTTGCTTTGTTGCTTATGTCTCTCCATGGAACTGTCACTAAGAGTGTCTTCTTCAAGCTCGTATTCACCATCTCTCTCCATTGTTTTTATAGCTATGAACACTTGTGATAAATGAAGAGATAGGGTGGATGAAAGATAAGTATGAAGAGATTTTATGGATGAGTAAGTGAGTGTGAATGGGTGTGTCAATGAGATTTAGGGAGTCAGTAGGGTTTGGGAATAGTGTAGGGTTTAGGGATGTATGTAGGAGTAAGTATGTAGGGTTTTGGGGAGAAAGTATAGGGTTTGGGAAATTTATATGTAAGAATGGGATTTGGGAAGAATATATGAAGGAATGGTATTTAGGAAACAATAGCAAAAAGGATTGGATAGGAAAACAAATGAGAGAGTGAGCTTGTCAAATTTATAAGACAGTTTGTGAATTTTATGGGACAATTTTGAGTCAAAACTAGGGTTTTAACTTTATGAGTGAAAACATCCCCAAAACTTGATGCAAAACCATTTTCAAAAAGAATGATTGATTTAATTACTTTCCAAGAGGTAACTTGAGATATTTGAAGCAAATTGAGTGATTTTGGAGCGTTTTGGGGCTTGGTTGCCGGGTGTGCAGTGCCCATTCAAATTAACATCGAGGAAGTCTGCCAGGTGTGTAGTGCCTTTTTGTAGGACACTTTTGAAGGCCTTATTTGTGTCCCAATTGGACGTGTGATATCTCATTGGAAATTTGGTAAAGTCTACCTTCGAGAACATCTTGAATTTTTCAATTTGGAGTTCATTTTCCCTGTCAAAAGTCAAATCTCCCAAGATTGGTCAAAATGTGCAGAATGAGGCTGCCTAAATGCAGAGTGCTGTTGCAGTCAACATTTGAAGGTCTTCCTCAACTCCAAATTGAGTTCATGATAGCTCATTGGAAAGATATTTGTGTCTACTTATCCATGGACTCATCAAGTAAGTCATTTGGTCATTCCACATAGGATAAAAATTGATTTTACCAAGGTCACTCCAGAAGTGCATTAACCATCTTGAGGAAAATGATGCTTTAGAAATGCCTCCCAAACCATGAAACCTGTGTAAAAACTGAAATAGGGTTTTCTTATTGGGTCGATGATGGATAAAAACCTCTCTCACGTTTGTCAAATTCATCTTCTATTTCTCAGAAACATCATTTGAATAAAAACCGTCCCTTATTTGTGGTGAATGGCTTGTTCCTTGGAATGACTTCTCGACAAATGATGGAGACCTGATGTTTGATGATATGAAATGGCCTCATACCTTCTGATATCCCTTATGCCTCCTCTGCTCAGATATCTCTGATCCCATAGACAACCCTAGCTCAGTGGGAAAGGAATTTAGGGTTTTAGTGCTTGTTTCTCTTTTGCTTTTGTAGTTGAATTGGTGCTCATGATGACTTGAATTTTGCAGTGGCAGGTGCTTGGCAACATCAGCAGGTGACCAGGAGCAACATGAAACTATTAATTACATATGATAAAAAATAAAATTACATGAAATATACAAATAATATACCAATGCTCTATTTTCACCTCAAAATTGATTTTGAGGTGAAAAATTTATTAAGCTTACAAATTAAGAGATAAAAAAATTTCTGATGATTATTGTCACCGTCATGTGTCTGCTAACCATTATTAATCAATAGTCCTTGAAATTTAGTCATGGTAAAACCTAATACCTAATGAGACTGAAACCCTACGACCTAAGACCTATTTGATGAAATGAACTGAAAATAAACCTGAACCACAGTATGAAAAGAGGTCAGCAGATATGTGTCATGAGGGAGAAAACTAAAATGTACCCTATGATCAGTTGATCCATGACCTAATGGAATGCAGCTCATCAGAATGGGACTCCTAGTATGAAATGAAAAAGAGTAAATTTTGATCACGGATGGCAGTGTGAAGACACTGACACTAATAATGGTGATGAAAGTTAACATGAAGGTAGTTATCCATGTGAGTCTTATTTCTAAAATTGTGAAGTCAAAGAGTCCCATATTATCTTCTGGTGATCATTACATCCAGGAAGCGAATGCTTTTATTGTCTTCCCATTCCATGTTAAACTTGATTTCATCTGAGAGATCATCCTCTCCATGAGGCCACCTTATAATGCACTTGAGCCACAAATTTTCTCCCAATAACTCCACTATTACGAAAAAAACATTTACATTGAGCAACCTATCTAACCAATGCAACTAGAGGCTAAGAGGCTCCCACCTTTATGTGTTGAATAAACCTTGAGGAAACTTAGAAAGAGAAGTACCATGTGGAAAAGTAACTAAATCATGATTACTACAACAACCCACATGAGAATAATATGCTCCCCCAACCAAGGTTTGACTTCATGGCATCCTATAGTCACACATCCAATCATTTGTGAAAATATCCAAATGCACTCTAAAATGTGCACAACCAACTGCTAATTCTTTGCTTAAAATTATATTCATATCTTTATATGCATCCATAAAGAAATATGGTGCAACCATCAAGGTAGCTAATCTCAATGCCTACACTCCTAAAAAGTTCATACCAAAGAAATTGAATCAAAAGAAATTACAATTAAAGAAAGGTATGTGAATTGCATAGTGCAACAAAATCACCAATAATAAATTACCTTGTTTCCTTGATTAGTAAATTTTCATGGATATTCCACTAGAATAGTTCATCACAATAAATCTAGTAATACTTTGAAAATCTTAGATTATGCAAACTATTTGCTTAGATTTCAAATTAATTATTACTAGCTTAATGCATGAAAAACTAAAATTGAAATGAAAGAACAAGCATATGAACACACCATCTACACAAACAACCACAAGATGTATCATGAGAAACCTAGTATGGAAGAAAATCTAGCTATAATGTAAGCCTATCCTCTACTGGGTAAAAGCATGGATCTAGGTTACACTTTTTGGCAAGGGAGGATGTGTTTAAGTGAAAAGAAGAGAGCTTGATCAAGCCATTTTTAAGAGCTTGATCGAGCTCCTTGAGTGCTAAAAAATAGTCTGATCGAGGGTTGAAAAAAAATCCTCAATCGAGCATTATGGCTTGATCGAGCCCCTATTTTCTATTAAAACACACAATCGCAGTCTACGTAGGCCATTTTTGCATAGATTGTGAGGCAAACAGGAGCTCGCCAGAGGTATTGAAGCTTGATTGAGTGATCGAACCATGGAGAAACCCAACCAACCTCTCCAACAACCCCACCAACGTCCCAAAGGGTTAAAGCAAGGTAGGTTTCCTATCATTTTTGTCTTTTTTATTTATTTTTTCTTCTAAAATTAAATAAATTAATTTGAAAAAAAAACTTTCCATACAAGAACCATGAAAACCACAAAAAACCACCAAAAAAACCCTTCAAAACAACAAAAAACAACCTAGAAAACCACAAAAACAACCTAAAAGGCCACAAAAAACAACTTAGAAAACCACAAAAAGTCACTTAGAAAATGCTTCGAAACCACCAAAAGAACTATACTTTAGGTTTTAAATCTTTTTCTTACTTGCAAGAGTATGCTTATTATGAATATTTTCTGATTTTGAATGATAAAAACTTTAGTTTCTAATTATTTTAGGTTCTAAAGTTTTTCGTTAGGAATTGTGAAATAAATTTTCAAAAAATAAATTTTTTTGTTATTTAAAATTCATGTAAAATTTAATACAATTTATGTTTTAAATATTTTTTTAATAATAAATATAGTATGATTAGTTTTAAAAAATTAATTACTTTATATATATATCTATATATATATATATATATATATATATATATATATATATATATATATATATATATATATATATATATATAGAGTTACATAACATAAAATTATAGATATCTATATATATATATAGTTACATAATGTTATATATATATATAACGATAACATAACATAACTATATTTAACTATTGAATGAAATGCTCATAACGAGTCATTATAGGACCTCTGTTAGAGAGAAGGTATCGAGCTCTGCAACTTGATCTAGGGTTGGCGCTAGGTTTTGGTGTTGGGCACCATGGCGGGACGTGCAGGGGGGAGTGTTGCTCCCTCCTACGGTCAAGTAGTTACGGATAGAAGCAAGGGTGCGGGCAAGTAGAGTTTCAAGAAACTTCTGGAGAAGGCAACAGAGGCAAGAAACACGGAAACATTGGGAAGAAGCAAACCTCTTGAACAGGAAGGGGAACAACAGATAGCTAGTAAGGATAAGGAAAAAGGGAGTAGCAGTCAAAAACTCACTTCTATAAGGACAACTAGGGTCTGCAAACCCAAGTCGAACTTCATACCTCAGGTCATCTTAAGCGACCCAGCGCTACAAGCGCATAGGGATCATATGATGGAATATGCAGTCATATGCAAATTCATGGGGATATGGCCAATGGAAATACATCTTCATCTGAGATCTAGGGGCTTCTTCGCAGTAGTATTCACAAGCCTAGAGGATAAAGATAGAGTGTTCGAACGAGGACCATATTTCTATGTTGCGGCAGGCCTCTACATGTGGCCATGGATGATGAACTTTGTCTCCAAACGTGAAACATTCACATCGGTACCGATATGGATTAGACTATACTCCCTTCCTTTGGACTATTGGCTACCAAAATATCTAAAAGCAATAGGCAACAAACTGGGGCATTTTCTAAAGATCTCAGATGTGACTCTAAAAGGAAAATATACATCCTTCACCCAGATATGTGTGGAAATGGATTTATCTGAAGCACTTTTGGATGCAATAATTTTAGAAGTATATGATGAAGAATGGGTGCAGGCGGTGGACTATGAGAACATCCCATTTAGGTGCCTCAAATGCCATGAGCATAGGAATCTATATAGAGACTGCCCAATGAACAACATGGAGAGAAATGTGAATACCACTATGGATAAAAATCTTGAGGGCTTTACCAAGGTTCGGGGCAAAGGGAAAGGTGGAAAGTGGCTGCAAAAGAAAACCAATGAGGAAAGACAACTGAGCCATAATAGCTTTAAGATCCTAGAAGAAGAAGAAGAAGGAAACAAAGAAACAAACTAGGAAATGGAGAACATTATCATTGAGAAGGAAAGAGATGACATCATGGAAGATATCATAGATAATAGCTAGCAAAAGGAGGATCTGCCAAGCATTATGGAGATAAATAAGGACCATGAGATGACTCCAAGTGAAGCGGGAATGGAGGACCATGAACTGCAGGAGATTCTAGATAGGGAAAACCTAAATGTAGAGAAATTTCTTGAACAAGAGAGGAATATGATAGGGTTCAACAACTCTTCCTATGGAGATCACAGTTGAAGGGATATGGAGTCAAAAGAAATCATGAAAGCCAGGAGCATAGAGGGGTCAAGATGATGGAGGAAACACAGACATGCTCTCTAAAGAACCCAGGCAGGAAAAGAGGAAGAAAAAGATAGAATGAGTTGTTGAATGAATGTGGGAAATTATTGATTAACTCATGTAAGATGAAAGATCTCACCAGTTATTCCTTTACAAACCTTGCTTAATGAAGCTCACAACTTGGAATATTAGAGGCACAGAAAATAGAAGGAAACAAAGAAATCTCAGTAATAGAATAAAATAAGAGAAACCATATATGATTTTTATCCAGGAAACAAAATTTTCAATGGATAAGATTAGAGAAATTCGTAATAAATCGATAATCAAGTATGAGTATCTAGAGGTTAAAGTAATAAACTCAGTGGGGGAGATTCTCATGTTGTGGGATCCTCAGAAATTTGGAATCCTGGATGCTGAGGCATCTAGGAACTATCTTTCTTTGGTATGTCAACCTTTAGGTGATAAAGAGATATACATGATCACAAATGTTTATGGACCTCAAAAGCAAGAAGACAAACTCAAGCTTCTCACCTTCCTTGAGGAACTAAGAGCAAGACACCCTAATATGCCTTGGATCCTTGCAGGAGATTTCAATATGATAAGATCTCTTACAGAGAAAAAATGTGGTATCAGAAAGCTAGGAAGAGACTCCATGGCCTTCCAGAACTTCATAATGAACATGGGGTTAGTGGACACTAAAACAATAAATGGGACCTTCACCTAGAACAACAAGAGGGGAGGGGCTTCACAAGTTTCCTCTAAACTAGATAGATTTATTATTTTAGAGGACCTATTTATCTCAGGCCCTGCCATGACGACTTTTATTCTTCCCTTTGGAGGTTCGGACCATTGGCCTGTACAACTGGAAGCCACTTTTATGGGTACACCAAGAAATAGACCTTTCAGGTTTGAGGATCTAAACATTCAAGGCACTAGAATGTTTATGCTCCAACAGAAACATAAACATATCAAATATAGGCTTAAATATTGGAACAAAGAGGAATTTGGAAACATCTTCAAAGCCAAAAGAGAAGCTGAGCAGAAACTCTGGTAGATCAATCAAATCAACATCACAGAGGGCTTTATCGAGGAACATAAAGAGCTAGTTGATTCTTTGCAGGAGGAATGGCAAGATAGGTGCTTGCAAGAGGAGATTTTCTGGAGACAGAAATCAAGGATATAGTGGATTAGAGAGGGAGAAAGAAACAAAAATTTCTTTCATAAATATACCATGGATCATAGGGCACACAACAAAATCACAAAGATCAAATATTCTTAAGGGAGAGAACTTGTCTCTCACAAAGACATGGAATCTGTCCTAGTACAACATTTCCTCAATATAGCAGAGGAGCCTCTGGAGGATAGATCCAGGTTCATCAACTATCTCACTTAGTATATCGCTTAGCTGGTTACAAGAGAGGACAATCACAATCTTAACAGGCCAGTGTCGGAAGAAGAGGTCAGTGAAGTGATCAATGAAATGCAAAATGGAAAAGCTCTAGGCCCGGTTGGATTCGATGTAGAATTCTTCAAAGCCTACTAGAAAATAGTCAAACAGGATATCATTGAGGTGGTGGAAGACTCAAGAAGATACAAAAAGGTTCTAAAGGCTTTTAATGCTTCCTTCATAGCTTTGATCCCAAAAAAGGAAAAAGCCATGACTCTGGATGGTTTCATACCTATAGCTTTATGCAATGTGGTGTATAAAATTATTTCCAAGGTGATCGCCAATAGACTCAAGCCCCTCTTACTAGCTCTCATCTCAGAGGAGCAAACAAGCTATGTGGAAGGAAGGAAAATCCTCAATAACATCATCCAAGCGCATGAGGTGGTACAATCTCTCAAAAGCAACAAGCAAGCTGGTATGATCATTCAGCTAGCGAAATCTTATGACAAGCTAAGTTGGTCTTATATAAGGGCAGTTCTAAGAGCCTATGGCTTTGACCAAAACTGGATAAGATGGGTTATGGCACTAGTTACCACGAGCAGTTTTTCCATCCTGCTTAATGGCGCTCCTTCAAGACTCTTTACACCCTCTAGAGGTCTTAGACAAGGGGATCTGCTCTCACCCTTCCTCTTTGTTCTCATGATGGAAGGGCTAGGCAGAGAAATTAAAATGGAAAATGCTAAAGAAAGAATCCAGGGTATCAAACTCACCTTGATGGAGCGGCAAACACTCATCAATAATTTGTGGATGACACAATGCTACAGGGCATACTCACAGTCAGGGAAGCTAGAACAATCAAACATATTTTGAATGACTTTGCTATGGCAGCTGGCACAGAGGTAAGCCTCAACAACACTGACATTGCTATTCAGAGAAATATCACCAAAATTCTTGGGTTTCAAAGGGACCAGCTACCTTCCAATTATCTGGGCATACCTCCTACAAATAAACCTCTGAGCAAGGAAGTGTGGGAGTCAATAATAAATAAACTTCAGGACAAGATCAGAAAATGGACATGCAGGTCTTTAAATTTGGTGGGGTGCCTTGTGCTTACACAGGAAATTCCCATGTTCATGCTCTCAGCTCTTCCTGCTCCTAAAGGAATTAAGCAACAGATCAGGAGCATACAAAGGGATTTTCTATGGGGTAGAGGAGAAGAGAAAAAGAAATGGGCTTTAGTAGCCTAGGACAAGATCTGCAAACCCAAGAGCCATGGTGGCTTGGGGCTTCATGATCCTGAAACCCTCAACAGAGTTTTGGGAGAAAATCTGGTGGAGGTGGATCAAGGAATCGACAACTCCCTCGGCTAAGCTTTGGAAACAAAAATATGCCAAGAATTGGCAGGAGAAGGATCACATTAGAATGTCAGGGCATACTAAGGGCTCCCACATTTGGAAACTTTCCTGGGAAAATAAAGGCATTGTTTAGCAACATAGCTTTTGGGAGATTCAAGCTGGGAACCTAGCACGATTTTGGGAGGATAATTGGCAACAGGAACCCAACTTGTACAAGAAGGAATTAGCAGCTCTCAAAAATGACAGACAACAAAGACCTACTTATGGTAAAATAATTTTGGGACCAGATAAGGAACAACAGAAAATGGAGGATTTGGAAGGATCTAGGCCACAGTGAGGAGAGCCCCCTGAAGGCCCAAACAGACTCTCTTGCTCAGGATCCAAATCATAGGAGGATTCTGGCATCCTCCTTGCCTGATCAACTAAGATGGGGTAAGAACATCGAAGGAAACTTTAACCTCAAAGAAGCTAAACAGGTAGTAACAAGTTTTAACTACCTCAACCCTAATCAAGTTTGGAAGAATCTTTGGCAAAGCCCCCACTGGATGAAAATAAAGTTATTTATTTGGCTAGTTCATCAAAGGAAAATTTTAACTTGGGAGAACCTCCTGAAAAAAGGATTCACTAGACCTTCCAAATGCTACCTTTGTGGTTCACAAGAGGAGACGATGGATCACCTTCTCAACCTCAGTCCTTTCACCTCTACAATATGGGAATGGGTGGCCTCAATCTTTAGGCACACTGATAGGGACAAGCTCAACATCTCCAACACTTTGAAGAATTGGAGGAAAAATTTCTCAGGGAATAAAATCATTAATAAACCCTGGACTCTAGTTCCAAGATTTGTCATCTAGGATGTTTGGAAAGAATGCAATAATCGGATCTTCAAGAACAAAGCAAGCAAGCCCCAACATATAATTGACCAAATTTTAAGGCAGCTCAAAGACACAGTCAACAGCTTGTTAAGGAAACTCTCTAAGGACCCCCCACTGCCCCAAGATGCATGTATTCTATTGCATTTGGGTCTCCAATCTATAGGCCCATAGGGCATAATCAAAGGTGCGTGCTAAACAAATCCAGATATAAATATTTGGAAGCCTCCTCCACATCGCTTCTTAAAGGTCAACATAGACGGAGCATCTAAGAGCAATCCAGGGTTAGCTGGTTTTGGGGGTGTTATAAGAGATGAACATGGTCAAATAAAGGAGATCTTTCATGGCCACTTGGGGAAGGCCACTGATAGTATGGCAGAACTCATGGCCTTAGAGCAATGCTTGGAAATATTGGTGGATTCAAATTCACATAATGTCATCATTGAAGCAGATTCGGAATTGATTATTAGAGCGACCAAGAAAATATGCAAAGGTACATCACTGGATAAAGTGTTGAGACACTAGAGACTATCGCAGATCTTTCATCGTTTCTACACTCACCTGCAAACCATAAGAACTGTAAGATTTTTCCATGTGAAAACAAAAGCTAACATGTTAGCTAATCATTTAGCAAATGAAGGAGTGATCAATAAGGAAAGGGACACTCGGCACGTTTGGTAGTTGTTGCCACCAAGCAAATTGTTAGAGGATTGTCTTTGTAAGGCTACCAAAGATAGGGATCGATGGATTGAAAGGATGGATCGAGGAGGCTCAGGAGATAGGTGGGAGGATAGGGAAGTCTAAACTTTTTGCCGGTTGTGTGGTAGTAGTCCACAGATTGTATTGGCGTGAGGATTGATTCTGGAAATGTTGCAAGTTTAATCAGCCATTGATCACTATAAGGATTGATGGCGATCCTTTGATTAACGAAATATTGTTATAAATGAGTGTCTGTGTGTTAAAAGGAATATGGCAGATAAATTGGGGTTTAAGCGTAAATCCATTGTTAAGCTAAAGATCAGCAGCATTGGCAGAAAGGAACAAGAACCTTCCAATGGGATAGATCGAAGGTCATTACATGGTGGAAGAGTGTGAAAGTTAACTCATGAGGGAAGTGGTTTCTTGAACCATAAGTGGTATTTCGGGCGGGGTCCAAGTGGTATTCGGTTTTTCAAGGAAGGACTCCATTTCCACTCTTCAAGCAACACATAACAGTGAGGAGGAGAGAGGAAACCACTTTTTCAGGTGGTTATTCCTCGTGCTACTTGTCTACCTGAAATCACCGTGGAACGTTGGATCCACGAAGTGTAAATCAATGGTGGAGGTTAAGTCGTGCAAGTTGTCTAATCGGCAATTGGTGGAAGAAGAAGGAGTTGGATTGCATTCACCGATTTGCAATTAGGTGATTCACCGATAGCCATTGGATCATTGATATAGATGGACGGCTGGGATCAGGTCGACTGATGATCGGTGTTCAGAGAGTGCAGTGGGAAGGCGTTGGGTAGGAAGTGAGGACTCGCCGATTTTTATGGTGGCGGGTGTAATATGTTTGAATTCCGACCTTAAGTGTTGTGGGTCGGGTTTTTGTGTATTTCCTGTGTAATCCATATATTCTGATAGAGTGATTGGTTCTGAGTTTTAAAGGTTTAAATCCGTTAACGCTTCCGTTAGGTATTGTGGGCCATAACCCACAGGCCTCTAGATCGCGTTTTGGTAAACGATAGGGATTTGGTTTACCCTATAACATATGTAATGTACTAGTTCGGTTAATAGAAGGCTCCATTCTTACTTGACCAAAAAAAACTATATTTAACTATTATAACTATAACATCACACACACACACACACATATATATGAAACTATAAAATAGCATGTAACATAACTATATAATTATATAACTATATATATTTAACTATTATAAAGTTATAACATCACATAGTTATATATTATAGTTCTATATATATATAACATAACATTATTCTATAACTATTTAACACACGCGCACACACACACACAGATATATATATATATATATATATATATATATATATAGCATGTAACATAACTATAACTATAGTTCATAACACACACACACACATATATTATATATGCATAACATAACATAGTTCTATAACTATTTAACATAACAAAACTATTTAAAACACACACACATAACATTTAACTAAACCTAAAACGAGAAGAATAATAGTATGATTGCAGTCAGATCACAAGAGATAAGTTTTTTAACATGTCATAGGGTTTCATCTTGATCTTTACCATGGCAGTGGCAGGAGGGGGTTTAGGATCTCCCTCCTTCAGTGAAATAGTCACTGGCAAAGGGAAGGAGCAGGAAACCTCCTTCTTCACCAAACTCACCACTTTCAACGCATTCATGAAGCATCCAACCAATAACTCGGGAGAGGGAGGGGTAGGAAAAGGATTTGACCATCAGCCAATCAATCAGTCTGCAAGATCTAGTGGAAATACCCCAGCTCAGCCATAAGCAGTCAATCCCTGTAAACCAAAGACCAGTAAAATACGAACTCTAGAAATAAAATATTTGGATGTTATGGCCTATAGGGAACACATGTAGGAGCACGTAGTTATCTGCAAATTTATGGGATTTTGGCCCTCTAAAAAGTTCTAAATTGGTGGATCTAAGCAAAATGGCACCCAAAGGGAGGAATCAAGCTCCAGCTTGGCTCCAAGGGTTCTTTGCATTTATATTTGATTTACTGGAGGTCAAGGACCATATCTTGGAGGGAGGACCTTATTTCTTCAATTCGGTTAGATCATATCCGAGATATTGGAAACTGAGCTTCACCCCAAAGAAGGAGGACTTCATAAGAGTCTTAGTATGGATTTGGCTATACTCCTTGCCCACTAACTAGTGGTCTCCTTTTGTCCTCAAAGGAATTGGGGACAAACCATTGACTAGGTGAATACATAAATATGTCAAAAGGAACCACAGTAGGGCACTACATTTCATACACCTACATATGTGTTCACATGGATGTTTCTGAGGCTCTCCCAGAAGCCACCAAATTGGTGTTTAGGGTTGAAATTTAGCTCTAGAGTGTCGACTATGAACACATACCCTTAAGATGTCATAAGTTCCATGAACACAAACACCTATTTAGGGTCTTCCCATAGAATGCCTCTCTAGAAACTGACTCTTCGACTCATAAGAAGGAAGACAAGCAGAGCTTCACAAAGGTGGCTCCTAGGGACAAAATCACTTGAAAGACCCTAGGAAAACATGCTTTAGTGAACCAAGTCAACATGAAAAAAATTGAAATACCGGGTGAGGATCAAGAGGACCAAGATAAGGAATATAATGAAATAGAAGGAGGCACCAGTGGGCACACACCCCTCCCTAAAACAAATACTAAACAAGAAACATGCCAACTAGAAATATCTATTGACTTTGGGTAAGAAATTGAAGACATTGAAATGGAGCAAGAAATCAATAGTGGCCTAGCAGAGGAAGATGTGATATAATAAATTCTAGGAGACATGGACCTCAACAAAATCGTGGAAGTATAGGAAAGGAAAGGATCAGAAGCCATCCCAGAGGAGTACATCCAGAAAACAGAGGAAGCATTCCTCTGCCAAGAATATGTCAAGCAATCAACAACAAAAAGAAAGTATGGAGATCTTAACAATATCGACATCAAATCCAATATCCCTGCGGATCAATATAATCCAAAAGGAGTAGGAAGGAAAAGAGACAGTAAACCCACTAGTCAAATTATACAAGAGCTTGGAGCAAGACTAATCAACGAAGTAAAGGTAAGGGCCTAAATCCTAACTCAAAAACCTTCCCAGTGAAGTTGATCCCATGGAATATTAGGGGTTTGAATGGACCCACAAAGAGAAGGCTTTTAAAGCAAAAAATCATGGAAACCAAACCAAGATAATGTTCATTCAGGAAACAAAGGTAGGTTTGGGGGTTATACCTTCTCTTCAAAAGTGGTGTTGGAAAGGCTATAGCAACATTACAAACTTAGCTAGAGGCATTATAGGAGGATATCTAATAATATGTAACAAAAAGCTAATGGATATTAAAACATCCATAACCACTTCACACATATTAACAATGGTATTTCAACTGATCAGAACCCCAAAAATACTATGTGTTACCAATATTTATGGCCTACATAGAGAAAAAGAAAGAATTAATATGTTGGACACCCTAAAGAAAATTCATGAAGATTTGTCATGTTCCCATAGAATTATCAGTGGTGACTTCATCATGATCCTTAATCTTTTTGAGAAAAAAGGGGGTCTCAGAAGACTGGATAGAGGCGTGGAATCTTTTAGAGAAGTAATAGACCATATGGAAAGGGTGGATGTGGAAACCCTCATAGCATATTTACCTGGAACAACAGAAGAGGAGGAGAAAGGAAAATTTCCTCCCACCTAGATCGATTCCTAATATCATAATCCATAGTCATGATAACTCTAGAAATAGAAGGAATAATCCTCCTGCACGTTGGTTCATATCACTGTCCCATTACACTAGAGATCAAACTTCTAGGTACTCCTAAGAATTGACCCTTCAGGTTCGAAGCCTTCTAGCTAGACCATCCATATTTTCATGAAAAAATGAAGGAATGGTGGAATGAGGCCTTCCCCCTGATAGGATCCCAAATGTACCAATTCCAATAGAAAATCAAGCACATCAAAACTCGAATTATGCATTGGAACAAGGAGGTATTTGGAAACATATTCAAGAACAAAAAAATCCTTGAAAGGAAGATGGAAGAACTTCATAAAAACATCATCCTCAATGGCACGTCATACCAAATGAAGAAAACAGAAAAATAATTGCAACAAAAATGGGAAACAAGGGAAAAATAGGAAGATAATTTGTGGCAACAAACTTTCCAAGGGTCAATGGCTAAAATATGGGGAACGCAATACCAAGTTCTTCCATGAAACGATGATCTAGAATAGAAAGGCAAGAAGGATCCTCTCCCTTTAGGAAGTTGAAGGCAAAGCTTAATGCTTTCTTTAGGAACCTCTTAGCAGAGCCCAACATGGATAGGACCCCAGAAATTCAGGAAATTTTTCAGAATATTCCCACAATCCTTAATGAATATCAAAATACTATGGTTCCTAAATAAATCATTGAGTAGTAAGTAGAAGAAGTCATTATGTCAATGCCCCTTGGAAAGGCTCGAGGGCCTAACGGCTTCACCATATATTTCTTCAAATCTTGTTGGCTAATGTAAGGGTCCTTGGTTTGATTTCCATGTAAAAAAATATAATACAAAGGTCATGGGAGACGTATTCCAAGATGAATGGTGGGAAAAACATCCTAGTGGGTGTCACTTTTAGTTAATTAATGGATATGGAAATTAGCAAAGGAAAAGAAGCATTAATTTTCACTTGTTTATTAAAATAAAGGAAAATAGCTGAAAAGGAAGGTAAAAGGTTGCATATTTGCATGAGAAGGAAAATGAAGGAAAAATGAAGGAAAATGAAGAAAATAAAGGCCTCAATGATAAAAAGGATTTTGAGGATCAGTTCACATATTTTTGTCAGTTCAGTTTTGGACCTCTCTCTCTCATACTCTTGTACACTTAGAGCACTCTTGGAGCACTCTAAAGTTGGAGAAAGAAAGGCAAAGGAAGGACAAGAAAACAAAGGAAAGAAAATATCAAGCAAGGAAGCGTTGGATCAAGTGGCTACAACACGATTACTTGCAGGTATCGAGTTACATGTATGATTTCAATTCTATTTTGGACATGCATAGTACATGCATGTGTGTATTTGGTTCTCTTTCTATCATTAACATGGGTTTTTCAAGGTGTGACAGTGGTTTCAGCTTTGCCTTTCCATTTCCAGATAGCCATGGTGAGATGAGGTTCTTTTACTTGGTGGAGCATTGGATTGCTGGATGTTTTTGGAACTAGGTGAGGTGGTATCAGGAAAATTCCCAAGGGCCTATGAATCCCTTGATCGGTAATGGTGAGATTGCAGTAAAGTCTGAGGATGGAGACGAGAAAATTCCCCAAGGAATTGGTGAAGAAATCCAGAGGCATCCAAGATTGTTTAGGGCCTAGTTATCCCTTGACCTGTTTTGGTGGGATTGCGGTAAATCCTGGTAGTGCATGTTTTTTTTGGGCCTAGGAATCCTGGGTCATAGGTCAACTCATGTCATAGTATCCCTCATCTCATGTTTACCTTGGCAGGCCAGTGAATGTGTATATATGTGGGAGGAGTGGTTACAAAGTGGTATTAGAGCTTCCAGGTTAAAACACTTGGATGGGATGGGCATAATATGTTTTCCATGCATGCATGCTAGTTGTCTGTGTGATCATATGCATGCATTGTGATAGTCATTGTTGCAGTTTGTGTCATCATGATGCTAATGTTTTGGATGAGATAGAGCAGGAAAAGAAAATTATCAAGGTGAGGTTGCAGCACTAGTTGGCATTATGATACAAGTATTGTCCTTGATGGAAATGCTACAGGTCAACTTAGTTTTGATAAGAGGATAACAAGAATATTCAGAGGCAATAGGGCAGTGGTATAGAGGATCAGGAAGATGGAACTAAGGTCTATTGATTAGAATAAATAAGTTGAAGGAAGAAGATGATGTAAGAGCAATTTAAGAGATATACACAGGTTCACTTAGTCCAAGCAAAATATACATGCAGGTACTTAGAATAGAAATAGCATATAACATACACACGCACTCCCACAGAAGGCAAAGCACGTACATGTTGAAAACCATGGTTTTGGTCCGAGGTATTTGGACCAAGGTATCTTTGGACCACGATATTGACCCTGGGTATTTAGTACGAGGTATTCGGTTTGTTGTATTTGATCCAAGGTATTGGTCCTAAGTGGATTCAGTCCATGGCATTGAGAAAGGCCAAAAACTATATAAAGAAGAAAGGATCATAAGGCCAGAAGTGCAAGTGAATAAGATTCTAAAGAATACTTCTATCTGAAGTATATTTTATGTTGCAGGGTTATGTTTGGGACTAGATCTAAAATATTTATGTGCACCTTGAGTTCAATATTGGATTAGGATCATGAGACCTGAAATGACTTATTCTTGAATGATCTGATATTGGTTGAGGCTAGATCTGATGTTTTGCATCTATTTTATTTGTTACCTGTCATGATATGGGTTTGTCTGAAGTCTGGAATTGTAGCAAAGTTCTGAGTCAATATTTGCAGATTTGTACGCAGGTTCGTCTCGGAAAAAGAGCGTGTACACGCAGGTTCTATTCTTTCAAGTAGTGCATACAAAACAAAGGCTTGATGTTTAGAAATGACTGATCTATCAGATCAATATTGTTGATTTATTGATGCTGCTATTTTACTGTTGTCTGTCAATGAAGTCTTCTTAGATCTGAATGTAAGTCTGAATGCATAAGGAGGTTGATATTTGATTGATTGTATACGTGAGAAGAAGTGTTGTCTGTTGCCTGCCTGTGTAAAGTTCTATAAGTTGACAGTAGATGTTCAATACATTGCTGGTTGGTATAGTTTGTGATTCAGAGATTTTATGATTCAAAATCTTTAGAGGTATATGCAGGTTGGGCTGAAGGAAGTAGCATATACATGCAGGTTTTCTTCATTGAAGTAGCATATACAATTTGACACTTAAATTTTTGAGGTTTCAGTTGGTTCTGAATATTGATACAAGTTCCTTGGTTCAACACAGTGTTCTAATGACAATTATTTGATTGTTTCAGATTAATTGCATGTTGGTTGATGAATTTTGAGTTTCTAAATTTCTGATGGGTTATTGGTGAGTCAAGGTCTTCATATGTATTGATATGTTCCAGGAGCATCCAGTCTGAAAATTCATGAAACATGGTCCCTCGTGGAAGAGTGGAGTTTTCTGTAGGCTGGCACCTATGTACTAGTAAACATATTGGCTAGTACAAGAGCTAGGGGGTTGTAGCTCCCTTCTAGTAGAAGCTGGAGAACGAGAGAAGGTTGTAACCTTTTGTAGGTATAAGCTTGCATATTGGTATTAGTCTGCACCAGTACAAGATTGTAAACATATTTTCTTATTATTAAAAGAAGATAGAGACGACAACAGCAGGTGGTTTTCATCCACATTGGGTTTCCACCTTAAATCTTGGTGTTCATGTATGTTGCTCAATGTTGCAGGAAGCGTCCCCCCTCCCCCGCTTCTAAGGCTCGAAGCACGTCCCGTGTGGATGCGTCTAGGAACCATGTGACACAACTTCACTATGACACAACTTCACGGAATACTAATCCCTTTTGAGATGAGAAAAGGAGGTCCATCAGATATGAGAGAAGCCGCATTTAAAGCTTCAGTAAAAGGAAAAGAAAAGGAAGAACTCAATGAATAAGGACACATTTCAGAAGAAGAAGATGGGGTAAATTTTGTCAAGAAGCTTCAACGGGGCTCTGGAAGGTTCAGAGGTAAGCTACCTTTCAAATGCTTTGCTTGTGGTAGAGTTGATCATTATGCTGCCAAATGTCCACATAAAGATAAATATGAAAAAGGAAAGGAATATGCAAAAGGTAATAGGAAACAAGTTGTGAATAGAAGGAGTTACTATACTCATGTAGATAGTGATGGTTTATCTAATAGTGATGAAGATGAAACTGGTCAAGATTATAGACTTCTCATGGCTTATGATAGCGATGATTTTTGGTATAGTTTACAAGAGGATAGTGATGGTTTATCTAATAGTGACGATTATAGACTTCTCATGGCTTATGACAATGATGATTTTTGGGATGCTTTAGAAGAGGAAAACTTTCATGAAGAAATCTCTAAACTCAAAATCTGTTTAGAAGAAAAGAATATGATCATAGATACCTTGACATACCAACTTGTTGAAAAAGAAAAACACAATGAAAAACTAGAATGTGAAATTGTGGGTCTAAGAAAAAATCTTGAGAAAACAAAATCTCTCAATCTTAGATTTGCTAAAGGATCAGAAATTTTAAATGAAATTATCAAAGTTCAACGTTATCCTCTGATAAAGACAGGTCTTAGATATACTAAAGAAGCATCTCAATCACAGAAGCCATCAACCTCCACCAAAAGCTATCTTGATGCAACAAATACCAGTGAACAATATGACAATCGTTAGCAAAGGCATAAATCTAATCGCTAGGTAAATCATACTCAATTTGTTCTAAGGATGAATATCAATAGAAGCCACAACCAACCTCAGGCAAATCATACTCAATTTGCTCCAAAGATGAATATCAATAGAAACTACAATCAACAGGTAAATAGATTCGATAGTCGCAGAAACTTCTTTAATGGGCAATGTTTTTCATGTCATAATTTTGGGCACAAAGTTGCTCAATGTGTTGCTTACAAAACCATCATGACTAGAGAAGCACGAAATCAAAGGAATGTAACAGGGATCAAGAGAAGTTCCTATAATAACTTTTCTCCTCTTGAAAATGAAATAGAATGCTCAATTTGTAACAACTTTGGTCATGAAGAATCTGAATGTAGGAGAAAATTTCAGCAAACACCTCAAAAGGATCAAACACCATTAAATCCCAAGATATGGAGAAGGAAAGAATCTCAAACAGAAAGATGTGGTATAGCATTGTATGCAGAAGGACAAGAAAATCAGTGGTACATCGACATTGGATGCTCCAAACATATTACAGGTGAAAAAGAAACTTCATTCATATAATGCATTAGAAAAGGAAAAGAATGTCTCATTTGGAAATGACACTCCAACTGCCATAAAAGGTAAAGGTTCTGTTTACTTGAAAGAAAAGGTTAAATATGGAAATGCTATGTATGTAGATGGTTTAAAGCATAACCTATTGAGTGTCAGTCAAATGTGTGATCAAGGAAATTAAGTGGTGTTTCAATCAAACGGATGTGTTGTTCATGAGCTTGATACAGGAGAGACTGTGATCAAAGGTACAAGAACTCCAAACAACTTATACATACTCAAAGGAGGACAACAACAATGCTATCTAAGCAAAAATGATGAAAACTGGCTGTGGCGTAGAAGATTGGGACATCTAAGATTTTCTCAAATAAGAAAAGCATGTAGACTCAAGGTTGTTCGTGATCTTCCAGATATCAGCATCCCAAAAAATACAATATGCAAACCATGTCAAATCGATAAGAAAACCAGAGTTCACTTCATGGAAAAAGAAGGGTTAGCTAGTAAGCCTCTTGAAGTTATCCATACTGATTTATGTGGACCAACAAGGAAAAAGTCACCTCGTGGAGAAGAATACTTTATTTTGTTCATTGATGATTTTTCCAGAATGTGTTAGATAGGTATTCTAAAGCATAAAGATGAAGCATTTGAAAAGTTCCAAGCCTTCAAAGCTTTGGTTGAAAATGAATCAGATCGAAAAATCAAATGCCTCAGATCTGATCGAGGAGGGGAATTTGTATCGGATGAATTCTTTGAATTTTGTGAATAACATGGAATAAAAAGAGAATTCTCCACTGCAAGAACACCTTAGCAAAATGGTGTAGTAGAAAGGATGAACAAAACAATTCAACAAATGGCTCGAGCCATGCTAGATGAATATGGAACTCCTGCAACCTTCTGGGGTGAAGCTGCATTCACTACCGTGACTATTCTCAACAAAGCAAATGTTTGGGTAAATAGCACTCAAACTCCACATGAACTTTGGTATGGTAAGACTCCTATTGTAAAATACTTTAAAGTTTTTGGAAGAAAATGTTTTATCAAAAGGACTGATGAAAAGCTTGGTAAGTTTGAACCCATAGCAAATGAAGGGATTCTTCTTGGTTATTCTTCCAGAAGTAAAGGATATAAATGTTATAATAAAAGACTTGGGAAAATTGTTGAAAGCATTGATGTTGTAGTTGATGAAGCATGCAGAAATCCAAAACAGATAAAATCAACAGAAGATTATGACAATGAGGAAGATGGGGATTACTTTCCCACATCAAATCAAAATTATATTGAAGAAGAAACTAATGAAGCACCAGAAGAAGACATAATGGTAGAAGAAAAGACTTCGTCCAGGTATGTTTAGAAAAATCATCCAGAAACTCAAATTTTAGGAGAAAGGGAAGCTAGTGTATAGACAAGAAGAACTGTTACAGGGACCTCAAGCTATATAGCATTACTATCCTCCACCGAACCACAAAATGTAAATGAAGCATGCAAAGATGAATGTTGGGTCGAGATGAAGAACTTGAGCAAATTGAAAAGAATGACACTTGGGAATTAGTTCCTAGACCTCATGATAAAAATATTATAGGAACTAAATGGATATTCAAGAACAAGTTGAATGAAAATGGAGAAGTCATTAGAAACAAGACTAGACTTGTTTGTAAAGGGTATGCTCAACAAGAAGGTATAGATTTTGAAGAAAATTTTGCACTTGTTGCCAGACTTGAAGCCATAAGAATTTTTCTTGCTCTTTCTAGTTTTCAGAAATTCAAAGCATACCAAATGGATGTAAAATCATCCTTCCTTAATGGAGATTTAGAAGAAGAAGTTTATATTGAATAGCGAGAAGGATTCATTCTTGGAAATGATGCAAAACTTGTATGCAGACTCAAAAAGGCTCTCTATGGTCTAAAACGGGCTCCAAGGGCTTGGTATTACCGCCTTGACAAATATCTACACCAACAAGGTTTTACAAAAGGTTATGTAAATAGCAATTTATATACAAATATTGAAATTGATAAATTGATAATTATTATTGTTTATGTTTATGATATCATTTTTGGTAGCAATGAAGAATCCATGAGTCATAATTTTACTTCAGTAATGCAGCAAGAATTTGAAATGTCTTTGCTTGGTGAACTTACCTATTTTCTTGGTCTACAAGTTCAACAAACTAAAGATGGATGCAGTCTCAGCTCAAATGATGAATCAACAGCAGTACATCAACCAACCTACAAATCCATGATTGGTAGTCTGCTTTATCTAGCAAGTACCCGACCTAACATCATGCATGTAGTAGGAATAGTTGGAAGATTCCAAGCAAATCAAAAGGAATCACACCTTCAGGCAGTCAAAAGAATTTTCAAATATCTTCAAGGAACTCAGGACTTTGGACTATGGTATCCTAGAGATTCAAATCTTACTCTTCATGCATATACATATGCAGATTGGGCAGGAAGTGTTGATGATAGAAAAATCACTAGTGGTGGTGCATTCTATATGGGTTCCGGGTTAGTGTCTTGGTTCAACAAGAAACAAAGTTCAATTGCTTTATCTACAGCTAAAGCAGAATATGCAGTTGTTGCATCTTGCTGCACACAACTACTTTGGATGATGCAAACTTTGAAAGACATTCAGATCACATGTACTCCACCCATGTCCATTCTATGTGATAATACAAATTCCATCAGTATTTCAAAGAATCCAGTCATGCACTCCAAGAACAAGCACATACCCATCAAGTACCATTTTCTACGAGAACAAGTTCTTGAACAAAAGGTCAAATTGGAGTATGTCCCCTCCAAAGAACAGGTTGCTGATATATTCACTAAACCACTGCCCAAAGAAACATTTGAATATCTTAGACAAAAGTTTGGAGTTGTTGTTGCATCATCCTGCTGTTAAATCCAGTTTTTTCAGAGGAAGTTTACTACATGCTGGTTTCATGTAGTATATGAGCAGGTACACACAAGTTGCCTTGGCTGAAAGCACGTATATGTTTTTCTGACAAAAAAAAACAATGGTAGCACCGGTTCAGAGGGAGCATTCACATTCCACATTGTTGGCATTATGGTTGTTGAACTCAACTATTTCTTAGTTGCATTAGTGATCAGTGTGATATAACTTCTTCTGTCATGGTCTATATTTCAATGAGTTCTATTGGTCATATCATGTAATTTATTTCCCCAATATCCTTGGGATGGATCATGTAATAATTGTTGTATTTCTGTCATGTATAAACTTGTGTATATCCCCACTTGGTTGGGAAGATGAGTCAAATATGGTGTATCCCCACTTGGTTGGGTGATTGATGTATCTATGATTTCATGGTCATAGGGAGGTCATACTCACTTTGTTGAGTTATAGTGTCATGTTATTATATTGAATCATCTCTTTGCAGACTCGACATGTACTTAGGGGGAGTACGGATAACATCATGCAAAGGAGGAGAGTATAGTAGTCCACCCTTTGCCCTTGATGTCAAAGGGGGAGAGTATTTTGGTATTTTGGTGTTGTATGGCATCTCTAACAGTCTTTACAGCTTGCAGTAGTCAACACCATCATGGTTTCCATCAAGTCCAAAGGGGGAGATTTTTGGCATTATGATACAAGTATTGTCCTTGATGGCAACTCTATAGGTCAACTCAGTTTTGATAAGAGGATAACAAGAATATTTAGAGGCAATAGGGTAGTGGTACAGAGGATTAGGAAGATGGAACTAAGGTCTATTGATTAGAATAAAGAAGTTGAATGAAGAAGATGATGCAAGAGCAGTTTAAGAGATACACGCAGGTTCTCAAAACAGAAATAGTGTATAACATACACACGCACTCCCACAAAAGGCAAAGTGCGTACATGTTGAAAACCATGGTATTGGTCTGAGGTATTTGGTCCAAGGTGTCTTTGGACCATGGTATTGACCCTAGGTATTTACTTTGAGGTATTCGGTCTGTGGTATTTGATCCAAGGTATTGGTCCTAAGTGGATTTGGTCCATGGTATTGACAACGGCCAAAAACTATCTAAAGAAGAGAGGATCATAAGGCCAGAAGTAAAAGTGAATAGGATTCTAAGGAATACTTCTATCTGAAGTATATTTTATGTTGCAGGGTTATGTTTGGGACTAGATTTGAAATATTTATGTGCACCTTGAGTTCAATATTGGATCAGGATCATGAGACCTGAAATGACTTATTCTTGAATGATCTGATATTGGTTGAGTCTAGCTCTGATGTTTTGTGTTTGTTTATTCATTATCTATCACGATCTGGGTTTGTCTGAAGTTTGGAATTGCAGCAAAGTTCTGAGTCAATATTTGTAGATCTGTATGCAGGTTTGTCTCAGCAAAAGAGTGTATACATGCAGGTTCTGTTCTTTCAAGTAGCATATACAAAAGAAAGGCTTGATGTTTAGAGATGGCTGATCTATCAGATTAATATTGTTGATTTATTATTGCTGCTATTTTAATGTTGTCTGTCAATGAAGTCTTCTTAGATCTAAATGTTAATGTGAATGTGAAAGGAGGTTGATATTTGATTGATTGTATAAGTGAGAAGAAGTGTTTTCTGTTGCCTGCCTATGTAAAGCTCTATAAGTTGATAGTAGATGTTCAATACACTGCTGGTTGGTACAGTTTGTGATTCAAAGATTTTATGATTCAGAATCTTTAGAGGTATACGCAGGTTGGCTGAAGGTATTAGCATATACATGTAGGTTTTCTTCATTGAAGTAGCGTACATAGTCTGACACATGATTTTTTGAGGTTTTAGTTGGTTCTGAATGTTGATACAGGTTTCTGGGTTTAGCACAATGTTATGATAACAATGATCTGGATGTTTCAGATTAACTGCATGTTGGTTGATGAAGTTTGAGTTTCTAAATTTCGGATAGTTTATTGATGAGTCAAGGTCTTCATATGTCTTGATATGTGCCAGGGGCATCCAGTCTGAAAATTCATGAAACGTGGTCCCTGGTGGAAGAGTGGAGTTTTCTGTAGGCTGACACCTATGTACTAGTAAACATATTGGCTAGTACAAGAGCTAGGGGGTTGTAGCTCCCTTCCAGTAGAAGTTGGATAACACGAGAAGGTTTTAACCTTTTGTAGGTAGAAGCTTGCGTACTAGTATGAGTATGCACTAGTACAAGATTATAAACAAATTTTCTTATTATTAAAATAAGACAAAGACGATAATAGCAGGTGGTTTTCACCCACATTGGGTTTCCACCTTAAATCTTGGTGTTCATGTGTGTTTTTTATGTGTAATGGTTTATTATGTTTATACTGCATGGTTTCCACGTTTTATTGATGAGTCAAGGTCTTCATATGTCTTGATATGTGCCAGGGGAATCCAGTCTGAAAATTCATGAAACGTGGTCCCTGGTGGAAGAGTGGAGTTTTCTGTAGGCTGACACCTACGTACTAGTAAACATATTGGCTAGTACAAGAGCTAGGGGGTTGTAGCTCCCTTCCAGTAGAAGCTGGATAACACGAGAAGGTTTTAACCTTTTGCAGGTAGAAGCTTGCGTACTAGTATGAGTATGCACTAGTACAAGATTATAAACAAATTTTCTTATTATTAAAAGAAGACAAAGACGATAATAGCAGGTGGTTTTCACCCACATTGGGTTTCCACCTTAAATCTTGGTGTTCATGTGTGTTGTTTATGTGTAATGGTTTATTATGTTTATACTGCATGGTTATTGTTTAATGATTGATGAAGTACTGATGCACTAATTAAATATCAACATATGATGAATTAACTGAATCATAAGTTTATTGCATAAATGTTGGTTTCCTTAAAGACAATTACATGTACACGCTAGTTCCCCTCTTTGAAGTAGTGTATATAAATTTGATTATGAAAAAAGAAAAATTCTTGATCTGATAATACTGATTCACCCCCCCTCTCAGTATTATTTCCAACAAGGGCCCTAGAGTAAGAACATATCGTCATACAGGTTTGTATGTTGGGTATGCAATTATGTTTTTTAATGATCGTTATAAGCATTATGGTTATGTACATGACTGTCATTCTATTTTTGTTGTGGTTACATGCATAAGAGATGTTAGTTGTTCAGTGCCGTCATATGTATGTGTGTTGGATAGTCATGCATGGTAGTTAACTTGTGGTTATATGAATTGCGGCCATTAACATGATGATTATGGTCATAGAATTTAATATATTGATATTATATGTATCATGTTCATCTGGATTGGCTTGTGCAGATGGTTATGGTTATGATATTCAGGAATGAGTAGATATATTTGTGATATTGTGTCATACTAATATGGATTTACTTGTGCAAATGTGATAGCCTCCCCTGAGATACATTGAGTTATCAGTATCATTACATTTCCATTCAATTTATCTAACATGGTATGTTTATATGTTGTTTGAATGTTTGATTAGTTGCATGATATGAGTATGTGTCTATAAAATTGCATGGAATAATGATCTTGTTTAAGACGCTTGTACTAACATAATATGTGCTGAGACAATCGTTATGCACTTGAGTGCAAGTGGGTGCTAATTTTAGTATTATCATTAATGACTATGAGTTTATTATGACATGATTGTTAGTCTTGGTAAATCTTGATTTCAAATTGATAGACATGATATTTTGACCTTGGAACATGTGGCTGACATGTGTGAATAGCTGTAGGGTAACATGCTTGGTATTAGCATTACAAGGTAACAGTTGATTTTTTTATATAACTAACAGTTGGATGGTGTGACAAGACATATTAAGACTCAATTGCAACAAGGTAAAAGGTAAAAGAAAGGATTTGGGTGAGAAATCCTTTGGCTATGTTTGGAAACCATATTTCCAAATGAATGAGCGTTTTGCATGAATACATGAAGTCTTCTTAACCTTGATTTCGTTTGAAATTATGTGGATATGTTCTATATTCATGAACATGTATTTGATAGGTATATTAGCTAGATTCTATTTATAGTTGGGTCCATCAAGGGAACTGGAGTCCCTTGAGAGATTACATGGATGTGTTCAGTTACAAGGCAACGTGCTTGGCACAATGGGGTAAGGTAACTAGTATGTTGATATGTTTATTTATACAATGGTAATTGTGTGTTTATGGCAATATCATGCAGGGGAATGGCATGGCAAAGAGACTACCATGAAATCTTGAAGAATGCTCGGGTTGAGATTTCCCTCAGAACCATTGGGAACTTGTTGACGGTGCTAGATTCTGCCAACATTTCAAGGGGATCTCCCCAGTGTAAAGTCCTAATTAGACCTCACACTATTTGGTGTAGGAGTCCCATACAGTCATACAGCCTGGCCACCATTGGAATGATAAAGAATGCCTTGGTTACAATTGGGCATAAGAGAACACAATGCCTCTTTTGATTAGTAAGAATGTGAGCTTTGTGAGACACTCTATATAAGGTGTACAAGGGAGACTTCCACGAATGGTGAGGGAAACGAGCCACTAGTTAGAAAGGTAATAGTACTATCCTAAAGAGCGATCCAAGATAAAGAGAAAGACTTGTTAAGTACCTACATATTAGTCCACATAATAAACAACAATTGGTAATTCATAACATCATTAATTCAATAACATCCATAATAAAGCAATGAAGTAATTAATTAACCTAGCATGTAATTAAGGCAACATATACCATACACATAACGAGAATAGTCCAACTATACATGATAGATGTATGAAGGAATTTTGACTCATTGAGCTTTTGATTATAAGTGTAAGATCCCAAGAACATTGTTACATGAGTGAAATACATTATCCAATAGTGAAAGATGAAACCACAACCTACTTCTTGAAAGAATAATCTCTCTCGTATGTAGTACAAGAAAATCTAACGCTAGGCATCCAAAAGCCTAGAAAAAATCCTATTGTTTGAGTTATGAGGAGGTATTTATTACAAACATAATGACTTTTGAGCCTCCTCATGACTCTTTAACTTCTATGACTATTCATATGCTAATATGACTCATTACATTCCAATGTGTGGCTTTTCATATTCCACATGTGTCCCATGGACTTCATCACATAACATTTATTACATAAGACAATTTATACATGAGACAATGGACTTATAAGACAAACTTCTAAAAGATAAAACTCATCAAATGAATAGATCATGTGCGTCTTCATGGAGTTCATTCTTGATGTAAGTGTTCCATGCTCAGAAATCCTTTACAATGGCTTCGATTTGATTTGGAAAGTCTCCTTTGTACCACAATTTCACCTCCAATTCCTCTCTAACAGTATGTTCCTGGAGTTTGACTTGACATTGTTCCACATCCATGAAAGCTTCATGTGCACTTTGATTAGTGTGAAGGAATACTTTTGAATAACATATTTGGTCACTTCCAAGCCTTCTTGTTCTGTTACTTTCTCTATTTGCTCAATGAAATACATGATCTCTTGAAATATGACCTCCTTGCCTTTGATTGCTTCAAAAGATCTCATGGTGGGCATCCCTTGCTTCTGTGTAAGATGTTAGTGTCGGTATCTTCATCCCTCCCTCAAAGATCAAATTCTCTTGTTGCATTGCATATTAGGTATCCCACCCGGTTAGCCGCATTCCATTAGGAGCATGGATCATCTGACGGTAGTGGCTTTCCTACAATTTCCCTCATGTCATTTACCTGCTTGCTCATGTTTGTTCATTAAAAATCATATACAGTATTCTTTTTATCTTAAATATTGCAAAGGTTGTCTTTAGGGTTTCATTGTCAATTAGGTCTAGGGTTTCATTAGGGCTTTGTCAAAAAATGTTTCAAAGTGTCCAATAGCAACCAGCAGGCCATGAGGAGGTCTCAGCATCAATAAATTTCATTATCAAGTGTTCGAAAATGTGTTTTTCCTCAAAACTCTATTTTGAGGAAAAAACAGAGTATTTTGCTTTTATTGTAAAAAAATTATGAAATTTTGTTTTCTTCATTGTATATCACTCCATCTGCAACCTTGGTTTCTTTCCTTAGCCCCAGTAGTTCCAACACCTGCAAAATAAGCAAAGTTCAGGTCATTTAGTTCATCACAAAGCTCAAATGAAGTGAAAAAGTCCAAAAAACAGAGTTTGAAAATAAAGTCATTTTCAAAACATTATGAAAGTGGGTTTTGCAAAATTAAAATTTAAAATCTCCATGTATAAATCATGTCTCTAAATGTTTAAATCTCATTTGCACTCCAAGAGCAAAGAGGTTGCAAGGCAAAGTGATTTTGGTGAGCAAGTGAGAAATTTGGGTGAAAATCACTCCAAGTCGCTGGGCACGGCGCACTGAGCAAGAGGCGCGGCACATTGGGCCGCATTTCTCAGTGCAAGAAGACATAGGCGTGGCGCATATGCTGGGCACAGCGAATTGGGTTGGATGCGTGGTGCACACAGCTAGAGAGCCCTAAAACTGCCAGAACTTGCTCCAATCGCCCAAAACACATGGATTGTGACTTGTCCAAGTAGGTTGACCCTTTGTCATTGCTCTTCGTCCAAATTTGATGGTTGTTTGATGGTGTTTGTTGCATGGTGAATGTTTAAAGGAAAACAAACCCTATCTCTTCAAAATTTTCAAAGGAGATTGCTGCTAGGGTTTTGTATTGGTTGTTTTGCTGCCAAGTATCCCCTCACCTCATCACTCCCTTATTTCATATTTTCCTTGCTTTCCCTATTCCCCAAATTCACATACCCCTAAATTCACTAATTCCATACCCCAATTCCCTTTCCCAAAATCCCAAATGCACCAAACCCTAGTCTCATACTTAAAACTCCCAAACTACACTCTAATTCCCTGTTCCCTTAACTAACCCTACCCCAATAGTCCCTAATTCCCTATTTCCCTAAATTACCCCTCCACGGTCCCTCATTTCACTTTTTTCCCTTGGTGGCAGAGGTCAAACACATCATCAAAGATAGTTCAAGACAGTTTAACACATCAGCACCTACAACTCCAAGACATTTTATCCACTAGCAGACATGGCATCTGATCCTTCATATGATTATGAAGAGGAGACCCAAAGTGACTCACCTACAGAGGGACATGCACCCAGGAGGCCTCATAGAGGTGGCAAACACATTAGAGAAGAACCAACCACTCTTGTTGAATTACAAGCCTGCCCTCTTGCCATCTCTTGTTTCCAACACCAGTCATGTTATGAATTTTGTGAGAAGGTTGCTAGCATTTAGTTTCATCATGAGTTGGCTCGTTTGTTTGTACTGCATTTACATGGTGATCAAGCCACTCTAACTAGTGTCACTTTCACATTAACACCAGAATCCATTTCACTAGCAACCAGTATTCCCAACATTGGAGAGAATTGGAACAAGAGGCAGAAAATTGACCGACAACATTATGAACCGTACATTAAGCCCAGATTTTTGAGACAGCTCAAGAGAGTGTTTCCTTTTCGATACCTCAAGGATGAATATGCTCCTTTAATGAAACTGATCATGAAGTATTTCAGCTGTGAGGGTCGGTTCTCCCATTTATATGCTTATCATATCAAGCTGTTGATGCATTTTACCTGGGTATGGATGATGAACATCCCTTTCTTCATTTACCAAAACATAGAGAAGATGACCACCCTAGTACAACACAAGACTCCTCAGTAGCAGTTCAACGATATTTACCATTTTTCTCTCATCAAAATTGTGGTCATTCATCAGCTTGGCTTACAGGGCATCACTTGGGAGGACTTCATCTCTCGTGAGTTTTTCAGAGCTCAACAGGGACCTTCAGAGGCTTGGCATGAGACAGGTGGACCTTCTTATCAGCATGAGGGCCATGAGACACAGACTGCTAGTGTGCCGGTGTTCATCACCTATTAGAAGGGCACTAGACGATTGTTTGCAGCATCAAAGCGAGTGTTATCTCCACTCGGGGTGGAAGGGGCCTCGCTTCCGTCATTAGCACAGCAAGTTCAGGACCAAGGCAAGAGTCCACTATAGGAGGAAGGACCATCAGGTGAGCAAGAGACTGATTTCATTCTCATCGAGGGTGATGATACTGATATGGGCACGCAAAGCACAAATCTTAGATAAATCATTTAGGAGCAGCAGACGAACATTGATGCCTTGTCTACCAACTTGGATAGAGACCAATGGACAATACAGTACCTGGAGCAAAGGAATAAGTAGCTTGAGGACCAGCATGTGATTATAGAGTTGCAAAACATTCGGGAGAATCTCCAAGCTGCCCAAAGAAGGAGGGTGGAGTTCACTTCACTTGAGCAGGAGATTAATGCCGATAGGGAGTCATGGCTTGAAAGAGTCAATATCCACTTGGAGAGGAAGCTAGAAAAGGCCAACAAGGAGAAAAACTTGTTGAGACACATGGTTGTTCATTACATGGCGAGGAACAAAGTTCGCAAGGTGAGAATCAAGAATTTGAAAGCAAAATTGAAGAAGGCATCAAAGAGGAAAAAGGAGCATGATCGACTTCAGATATTGGCCGAGGCTTCCTTGGGTCAACATAGCTCTTGATAGAGAAGACTCAGCCCAAATTTAAAAAAATTTGGAGCTAATTTTTGCATTTTGGAAATTTTTTGGTACAAAAACAGAATTTTCTGCACTATGCACCGCGCCACGTGGCTCTCGCTTTTGCTAGGAGCATCCAAATCATAAAAACTCAGCATTTTTGGATTTGGCATGAAAAATTGTGCTTTCCTACCTATTGCCAAGAAATTTGGGCAGGTTTTGAGCCCTCAAAAAGGTAAAAAACACTCAAAAAATGACCTCACTACCCCTATTTTGACACACAGGAAGCAGTGTTGGGAGAATGGACTTTTGGAGGAGCAAATGGAGACCAAATTGAAAAATTCCACTTGGGTTGGAAAGTAGACATGTAGACCTTTCCAGAAAGTACATTGGGAGCTCATTTGGACAGCAGGAAGGCCTCCAAAAGTGGGTCCAAACAGGTGCGATGCATAGAGAATCAAGCGCGGCGCATAGAGGAAAAAATGCCAGTTTGACCAAATTTTGCTTTGTTTTTTGCCAAGCCTTGGCTAGTTTGACTTTTTCACTTTCCTAATGGAAAACTTGTGATGTAATTTGATGAACATTGATGGATCATGATGTAAATATGTTAAATTTTCACTTGTAGAGGTAGATTCATCAGTTTAAAGGTTGTTTGAAACTGAATGAATTAGTTCCCTTGTTTCTAGAGGCATGCTGTTATGTTGCCTAATTTCTAGTTCTTAGTTTAGAATCAATTGGATCGGCTCCTAAACATGTGTGCTCGACCCCTAGAGGCAAGTATGAGCTATGTTTGTCTATATTATGTTGTTTTTCAGTCATTAGCATGGTTGGACTCTTGAGAAAGAAAAGAACTTCATTGTACACTCATATTTTCATTTTTGGCTAAGGAATTGAGACCAGGATTTACAGCACTCTTTGGGATCCATGTGGAAATTTGTCTTGGTAAAGTGCTTTCTTTTGTAATTGTGAATTTTCTTATGTGTTATGTATTCCATTCTCTATCTTGTTTCTTCTGAACTAAACAAACAAGAGTGTAAGTAGAATCCATTGAAAGTGCAGTGCTCTACTTGAAGTTTGCTTTAGTTATTTGATGTTTTCAGCTATGTGGGGAGGATCCATGTTGCTCTTGCCCTCTTCAACACCTCACCTATCTATTCCTTCCATCTCATTCAAGTTTAAGTGCCGAAAATAGTTTCCTACCTTGCCCCATAGAGACCTCTGCAGGACTGAGCCTCATTCCCCGCACCCAAAATTTATCTTTCCATCTGAGCCAACAAAACTCCA
The DNA here is from genome assembly GCA_031772625.1 of Pinus tabuliformis. Classification (NCBI taxonomy): domain Eukaryota; kingdom Viridiplantae; phylum Streptophyta; class Pinopsida; order Pinales; family Pinaceae; genus Pinus; species Pinus tabuliformis. The sequence goes on from CM062805.1 coordinate 774,106,341, forward strand.
TTTTATCAAACCAAACTCTATTGCACATATACCTAACCTAAGATCAGTATTTCTATCAGTCATCTCAATCCCTCATCAATCATAATTCGTTGAGATTGACCCGGAGAGAGCCCTCTCTTGACCTGGTAGGGCTAGCTACCAGGTTGAGCGTGGTTTGATGTTGGCCCTGGATCCTACCTTTTCAGCCCGAGGTAAATCTAGGCAATAACATAAGAGACTCAAACCCATTATGCAGTCGGTTGTAGGTAGCTCTGGTGTTAACCAAATGTTCTCTAAGATGCAATTAGTTCTGCATGTGGAGTATCAACTGCACTCTGTCAATATTTGTGGCAATCTTATCCTTCTTTTCTAAGTGTTGTGAAGCATCTAGATATTTGGAAGTCCATTCCTACATTTGGTAAACTACTTTGGTTGTTATCTTCAGGATTTTCACTACTTCTTGCATGTTATTCTCAATGTCATTGAGAGGAGCCATGACTTGTTGTATAAGTATCATCTCATCATATAGTCATGCCATAGTATCCTCCATTAGTCCTGTTGTAACTTTTTCTGACACCCTTAAAAGTTACAAAACATTTGAATTTTGCCAGTCTTTCTTCTGGCTAAACTTTCAAACATTTGTGAAATTCAGTTACAAAATGGTCTTACACAAGTTGTTGGGTTAATTTTAATATTGATTTTAATTTTTCAATAAATTTAATTTATAAAAAATATAAATCTTATATTTTTTTATAAAATTATTTATTTAAGATATTAATTTCATGCAAAAGGTATTGTGCTTGTCACCCAATCTACATGTTTATTTTAAAACCAAATACAACCAAAGAAACGCTTCATACAACATGCCAAGCCATGCAATAAGACAACAAAGGAGTGCATTACGCATCGAAAGGAGTTATCGACATTTGATTATATAAAGGATATTTATTATGCTCTCCCGTGACATGTGGGATAATTCCCATGATGAAAAATAAAAAAAGTTGGAATCAAGCATGTTTGCCAACGCCCAAAGCCAAATTCCAAACTAAGCCAACACATCAAATACTAAAACCAAGGGCCTACACAAAAGACAATTCACTTGCATTGTGTCTAAATGCTTTGTGAGTGTTGAATATCAAAAATATATTATGTACATCCTCTTGTTTCAGTTCACACAAACACCCAAGAGTCAAAGAAATGCTCGAGAGCTAAGCAGATCTCCTATTGAATGACAAAAACAAAAGTCAAGTGCCAAAAACTAAGCTCAGTTAAATATTTTTAATGGAGTCAATGCTAGACACACAAGAGTAAAGTTTGTGTAGTTTTCAAAGATGAAGATCAATTCTTAAAAGTTGAATGGTTAAAATTAAATTGTGCGACCGCTGCCAATTCAAATTTTAATCAAAGAAGGTGGGGAAGGGGGGGGGGAGAGAGAGTCAAAATAAATGGCTTCATTATACCACTTCTTCTAACATGGCACAATCTGGTGAATTATGGCATCCCCTAGATCGAAAACTACCTACCACTATGACACCCTCCCACAATAATATTCATAGTTTCAACAGTATTATTAGGGTGAGAACAACACAGGTGAATTTCTGGAGACTAGTATGTAGGGGCCATAGTAAAAAAATAGAGCTGGGGAATGGTGGGATATTCAATCAAACATGAGTGATATTGTAAATTAGATGGGAAAAATTTCCAAGGACCCATGTAACTCTTGATATTCCTCCCACAAGGCAAAATTATATGTAGAATTCTTTTAAATTTTCATTTAAAAGCTTAGGTCATCTGTGTGGAGATTAGCATCAGGTCAATCCTATTGTTGTTGTGAGTAGACTACTTAGCTTGGTTAGCTGCATCATATTTCGACTTGTTAAAATGGGAAAGTGTCAATGGTTGTGCAGGAGTCTAAGCACTTTGAGGTTCGTGGATCATTATTACTATCATAACTTTCTTTAGAGTCAAATGCAGTAAACCATCCATTCCCTTGATCTACATGTTGCTGCTCCTTTTGTGACAACTGATTGTCTTGTGTATGATTGTGTTTTAAAATACACAATTGGTGGCAGATTTGTATCAGTTGCAATATATTTGGGAACCACCTTTGTATAACTCTACATTCCATATTTTTGTATCTAGAGTTTTTAGCTACGTACAATCCAAGAATTGAAATTCTAAATGCTTCATACTCATTAACAATTTTGTCACTTTGAACCCACAGAATACAATTACAATCTGTACCATGTCTAAAACATATTGCCTCGAGCTTCCCATTAGACACCTTTGTCACTGGAGAAAGTGAAATGTTTTTTGTCTCATAGCTACGTGCAATGTTATGGCTGCATAATGCTATGGATTTTGAGGCTAATGATTAAATGAGTTAGTATATGAATTGGATGGATGAAAATGCAAAGAAATAGAGAGTAGATCGTTAAAGAGTTTTATTTGTGAACAGAAAAAGAATTTTTTTACTCTGTGCCTCATTAAAATTTCATAGTGGTCTCTAGATAGTGAATTTCGGGCTCCAATTTTGGGAAATTGAAGTCAAATTGCAAAAATCCATAATGAGGGTTTTTTGCAGAAGGACCCCAGTTGGATTTCACGTGGGAATTTTTGTGAAATTTTGAACGGGTAGTTATATTTTGGTAGTTCTCTCAAGGGTATATATTCATATTTTGTGATGGAGAAAATTTTATTTGCATAAACCCTCATAATATCTACCCTTTCTCTATTTTAAAAATAAGGTCATATTCACAAACTTGAGATCATAGCAATAATTTTTTTAAAGGATATGTTGCAATTTTATTGATTGTGAACAAAGTGATGATCAGTTCGAAAAAGAATACCCCAAAGGAACCTACAACAAATTCGACACCAAAAGATAAGACTGTGTGGAATTTCAAGGCAGTTGGATATCATCCCCACGAAACTAGATTATTGAGAGCGATATCACATCCATGTTCAATATTGCAGACTTATATTTCGTCAAAGGAAAATAGGACTTCTTGTGAAACTCAAGCTTGTGAGAATAGCCTACTTTGTAACAAGGGGAGTATTCAATGGCAATAAATCAGTCATATGTATAGTGATAAATGTAGGAAGTGCAAATACTACTCATACTATGAGGATTACTCCACCTATAGATGTAAGTGTACATGTTGTTCTAAATGTTCTGGCATTTAATTTCTATGGCCAAAATATTTCTTTCATAGTGCAGTTTGAAAGAATATCTAAACTTGGGATTGTATTTAGATCATATTCTTGGGTGAATGTAAATCAAAGAGTAACAATACCTTTGGTAGTGACTTCTTTCATCTCTTAGTAGTGGTATGGAATCTACTTCAAAATTATTCAAATTTATCCCAAACCAATATGGAATGCAGGGAGAATTTATTGCTAAATGAAAATTGTGCCATTCTAGTTAATTTTTGTGAACAATTATATTTGCAGCAAGACCTCTTCTCTGTAGATACGAGATTATAAGAAGCTGCAATTAAAAATAAATTGGTAGCAGCCTTCGATGAATGTCTGTAAGAGACATGTTTGAGGACATTTGAAACAATTTCATAAAGATATATTTATGCACTATAGACATATTGTTCATTTGCAAGGAAGGTAATTCTCATAAAAATGAAAGGACAATGAGTGTTAAAGAAGTCACACATCAATTAAGTCAGTGAAAATGTTTTCTATCGTGCGATGGGAAAAGATGCATCTCTATCTCAGAATTCTATGTAGAAATACATATCTAAAATTGTTGCAGATCATGTTAGTGATATTTTTTGTGCAGACTTTGGGTTTATTATTTTTCTTCTAGAAATCATAGGAATACTAGGTTTTACCAATCAAAACATTTGAAATTCTATAATCAGTGGTTAAACAAACACTTCATTTATTCCAGATCCCAAAATTTGAAGGTAGGGCACATTGCAATTGTAATATTTTAAAGTAGTCGGTGATGAGATGAAAGTCAAAAGTAAAACTTGTAGGGTTCAATGATAATTAGCAAGGAAAGATATCAATCTTTTATAGTTTTCTTAGGATTTAGATGAATATCAGTTACATATTTGGAAGAGCACCAATAGAAGGACAATCAAAATTGAAAATTTTAAGGAATTTTATCTGATAATAATATATCCCCGATTTGGGGGCAGGATATTTGATAACTATAACATTTGAATACAAGAGATCTTGTGGACATAAATGGCATAATTTCCTAGGCACAAAATCAGTAGTGAAAAGTTCATTTCTTTGTGTTGTAGTGGCTACAACTACCCTCCAAAATTTTTCCTATGCTTCGTTTTGGAGCCTCCCTCCTAAAATCATAACAACTCATCTTACACTAATCTAGGTAATTTTGTTTTCATTCAAATTTATCTTTTTCATTTTGGCTTGTGTTTTCTTACTTGACTTATTGTCTAACCCACAAGTCGATCTCATGACTTGGTTTCAACCCGGTTCCAGGCTTGCCTTAGTGAACTGCGCAATCCTTGAGGGAAACCAGCCTTGCTTTCTGGAATTGTGTAGTCCAAGCCAATAGTGAACCTTAAGCTCCAAAACTGTCTAGATTCGGGTGACATCTTTCCTTCAACTGGGAAACTATGTAGAGCATGAGAGACAGCTTGGGCCACTTAGCCAGGAATTGCACAAAATATTTTCCCTCAACAGCTGCCCGATGCATGAGCTAGTGAGTTGTCCAGTTCTCCTTAGAATTGTGCAATCTCTCTAGGAACGCAGGGCATCTTTTCGTGCAAAAAGAAAAAGGAAAAAGGTGAATATTCATCCCTACAAAATAGGGATTTATTTTTAGCGTTTATAGGTGGCACTTGAGTTTTGGAAACTACCACCAAGTGTCGCTTTTTCCTAGATTTTTGGCCTTCACGAAATAAACCCTAAATTGAAAAAATCTATTTAATGGACACCGCCAGAGCTAATTTTTACATTTGATCTTGGACATCTAGCATTCCCGAGGAGAACTAGGAACCTTTGGCACGGTCATTGCAATTTTCCTGAGTAAGTCTTGCGTTTCTAGTATTTTGTTATTTTGTTTGTCGCTTTTGTTTGCTTGGCTTGTGAGAGTGTTATTTTACCTGTTTTATTGAATGAACAATGTCATTTTGATTTGTTTTAGCTTGTAGAAGTCTTTTTTTAAGTTTTTCATTTCCTTTCCCAAGTGTCATATGCATGACCTAGTTTTTCCACTAACTGTCATTGTTGCAATGATTCTCTCCACATGCTTCATTATTATTTAGTTTGATTGACTCCAACACTCGTTTTATTTGCATGCATCATCATTCACTCAAATCTACACCTACTATCCTTCCCCCTTTAGATCTGCTCATTTTCATGTTGCCATTGGGCAGATCTGGGCTTTCTTGGCCTGAATCTATCTCCTCCTAGGGATGAATTGTGCACTTCTATATCTCAAGGCTCTACATTGGCTCCAAGAATTGTGCAGAGGCTGCCAAGTCTTGGCTCCAACTGCACACTACATGGTTCTAGGAGCTAGTCCTGAGCCTTGGCCACTGGGATTGCACAATGCATAGTCCCATCCAACCTAAGCTTGACTGAACTGCACATTGTGCAGTTCCAGTCAGCAAGACCTCCCCACTGGCAGTTGGGATTCGCAATGTGCAGAACCAGCTAGCAGTCAGTCACCTCTGAGATCCATTATTTCGCAATTCTTCCCAGTAGTTGCCCAATTTGTTGTTTGGTCTGTTCTTGAAGGGATTTTGGTTTCAAACTAACATCTACATGCCATGAATGTCTTCTCTATCTCCAGGTACAACAGTTGTTGAGAAAGTCTCCAACATTTATAGGTAACATGGCTTCCAAGCAAGCTTCATGAAAGGATACAGTCAAGAGTAGCACTGGGGAAGTAGTTGAGCAGGTGTCAGTGAATTTGCCAGTGTATGTAGATACTTAGTTGTTCATTGAGAAGGACATGAAGTTAACATGATAGGAAATCAAGGATATATTTGCAGGGGACTTTAAGGAAGATATAGAGGATCGATAGGTGTATTTTAATATCCACTGATCAGGCTTACATAAGTTTGCATGTAGGTACCTTGCCTTCCCATGTGTGGACATCATCCACTGGATTGTCTCACACACAAATATCGAGACTATGACATTGAGCAGTGCCAGTGGGATACAAATTGCTACCTTCAGGATGGAGAATTGTCATCAGATGTATCACTTACCTTAGCCAGTGAACTGCATGGACACACTTTTCTATGCCACCCACATCTTTGTAAACACCACATATATTATAAAGTGTTGGGTGAAAGAGCCATCACAGTTCATATCAACACCTAATCATGTTTACAAGATGAAGTCACTCAGAAAGGCCTACGAGTTCTTCATCATCTTTGCATGCCAATTATACAGTCAACAGAGCACAAAGACCTTTTTGCATAATTGGGTGGTTGTGTTAGACCAATTGGTGAATGATGGAAAACCATTCAATTGGTCGGCTCTATTGGATCATCAGTTGAAATACCATGTGACTAACGCCCAAAATCCGCCCAAGGATGAGCAAGTGAGATTCTTCATGTCCACGTATTTACTTGATGCAATCTGTGCCCAACATCAGTTTCCTGGAATGGGTTGGACATGGAAACCATAGGAGAATGTCGTCAATATTTATTGCAAGTTTCTTTCCGAGTGCAGCGACCGAGGAGTTATGGTGAGGCTAGCTGACCATTTCATCATCCCGGTGTTCAAATTTATCTTTGAGTGAGATCCACCTTGCATGTCCCAAGAAGTGATGGTGGAAATACTTAACATTGCAGATTGGTATGCCTCACCCGGTGGCACCTCCATCAGGATGTTTGGCAGAGAGAAGCCTCCACATGTTCTACTAAGGTATTCCATGGACAATTTGGTCATGCAAGAGGTCACATATCACATATCCATAGGGTTATCAACAGGGTTGCATAGGAGGAATAAGGCTCTAGGGCTTGCTCCTCCTTTGTGGATTGGATTGTACAAGATTAAGAGCTTGAAATATGTGGATGTAGAAGCTAAGGAGATAGCGAAGTTTGAGTTTGGCACCAGAGATTACAATTCGTATGATCGCCAAAAGATTTGCAAGAACCATTTGCAAGGGTGTATTATCCATGGATCCATGGGGTATGTCATTGGGCAGAGGAGAAACCTTGGAGGTATTGTTACAACCACTCCAATCTCAATGAACTAGTCAGTATAACCACAACATGGAAATATGCTCTATAAGCAACAACACCACATGATGCAACAACAACAACAGTGATAAGCAACAAACTGGTGCAGGAAAAAGGTAAGAGGAAGATTGTTGAGAACCCATGATCTAGGTGGATATTGGTGGCCACCTGCCAATTACACCTAGACTCCCCAGTTAGTTTCATTTGTTTCCTTCCTCATTTCATCATTTACTATTTTTAGCAGTTTTTTGGGTCCTAAACTTCCAGAGCTGTTTTGACCCCCTAAATGATGTTTTTTTTTTTGGTCTGCAATAGGCCCATAGCCATAGGTAGGGACCTGTAGCAAAACTGGTAGTACTCAACAAGACCTTTCCAACAAGGTATCGTACACACCAAACAAATATAATATGACCAATTTACGACCTCGGGAAGTTGACTACCCAAATAACCCCAACAAGGCCCACAAACTATTGGTGTTACATCTCCTGGGGTTAGGTTTTGGTTGTTTAGGGTTTTCTCATGTTTTCCAATAATAAATAGGCCATTGAGTCCCATTGTAACATAGTTCAAAGGCATGTAACTACCACATCTCTTCTTAGAGATAAGCTACCATCGCCCGAGCTATCTTATTTCCATTATGTTTGTAAGCGTAGTTCAATCTTTTTCTATTAATGAAATGAAGTGTTTTTCTACTGCAACTCTGTGTTTATGATTATATCTATAAGTTGTTGTGTTCCTATTTAAGTTTGGATCAATGGTATCATAGAGGTATGCTATTTCTTTGTTTTTCTTTGCATGTCACTAACGAGGTCGGTGTATAAGGAGATAGGGCTTGATATGGTTGAACCATTGCAAGATCAGCCTCGCAAAATCCGATGAAAAAAGACAAGGGGGAAGGATATCCTTTCAACATGGTGCTCGAGGAAGCTCTCAAGTGACAAATGGATGTGATGATGGATAACTTTTCCCAGATACTTCGATGGCTACCCACAATCGATGCATCTTCATCTAGCAGCCACTCTGGAGGCACCACTCCTATTAAGGTACAAGTTAACTTCGATATTCCCATATTCGAAGGCCTGATAGATGTATATGCCGTAGATAAATGGTTAAATCTGTTGGATGGATATTCTTCATTTCATGACTTTTCCAATCGGGAAAAGATTATTTTTTCACTTCTCAAAGCCGCCCCACACGTCAAGGACTGCTGACCAACCTACTGTGAACAAAAGGACAAGAGTGAACCCTCGTTGTTTTTAACCACACCCACTTGGAATTCTTTACGAGATGCCATCAAGGAACAATATTACCCTATTAGGAGCTATGAAGATAAATACATAAAGTGGACCACGCTATGGCAGGGAAGGGACCAAGATGTGCCAGAGTTCACAAATATTTTCCATACCCTTCGCAAGAAGCTAGGTATCAAGGATACTGAGCGGAATTTGGTTCTCAAGTACCACGACTGTCTAGACAAGTACATCTAGGAAGAGATGGAGTTCCTGGACATTTCCTCATTCAACACGGCGTATCAGTACGCTTTCAAGATTGAACAAATGTTTAAACAGAAGAAGCAGGACTTTGGATTTGCAAATCCAAAGCAAGGAAAATGTGCCCCCAAACCACAGAACAAAGGACCAATCCAAGGTTGCGCTACCCAGGACAACCCACTGAAGCCGCAAGAAAAGAAGAACACCACGAAGATGAAGAAGGACACAGGAACATGGTGTGAGTTTCATAAGAGCTCCACCCACAATACAAGTGAGTGTGGAGCCAAGTAGTCAAAGGTGGCCGAGATGAAGGCTTCTGAATTAGACATAGGTTCCAATTATGAATCAGAACCCGATAAGGGAACTGACAAAGGGAAGAAGATCATTGATGCAGAGCCTAGTGCCACCATGACCACCACCAAGATCCAGAAGATTGAGCCTGAGGGTCCAGAGGAGGGGGAATGCCTCTTAAACTCATAGATGTGGGTGAAGGGTTCTCCGTTGTAGTTCATTGTTGACAACGGGAACCAAAAGAACATCATTTCAGTAGAGGTCATGAAGTGGTGGGCCTAAAGACTATAACACATCCACAACCATAAAACATCGGATGGCTTCACCAAGGAAAAGATCTTCACGTCAGCCAGCAGTGCCTCCTTCCCTACAAGATCAAGTCCTTCGTGGATGAGGTATTGAGTGATGTTTCTCCTCTTCAAGTTTGTGATGTGTTGTTTGGAAAACCATACTTGTGGAAGCGACATGTTGTATATGAGTCTAGACCTCACTCTATGATTATTACTTTGGCTAATAAGTTGTACAGGATACCAGAGGTAGCCCTACCTACCGCCATCTCATTGATCACTACAAAGCAATGCAGTAATATCATTTCCCAAACCAGGAAATTTGTTTTCCTTATGATTCACCCCCAAGGCAAGAAGAAGGTTGTGGCCACGTCTTCTAGGTAGGGTTCCTCTACACAACAAAAACAGATGAACAAGGTCATGGAGGAGTACAAGGATTTTTCCGCCTCACCCACAGGGGTACCTCTGCACTGTCAGGTCAAGCACTCCATTGATTTGACCCCGAGCGCGTCGCTACCTAAGGGATCGATCTATCAACTCTCTGTTATGGAGAACGATGAGATAAAGAGGCAGATTCAAGAATTATTGCAGAAAGGGTACATCAGGCTAAGCTCATCAACTTGTAGGAGCCCGATTATATTGGTACAGAAGAAGGATGGGAACTGGAGGCTCTGTATTGACTATCAAGTGATGAACAAGATCACTGTCCAGAATAGTACCCAATCCCACATATTGATGACCTTCTAGACCATCTCGAAGGGGCTAAATATCTCAACAAGATTTTCTTGAAGTCAAGTTATCACTAGGTGCCTATTGAACCCTCCCATGTGTGGAAGACTTCCTTCCAATCCAAGGAGGGCCTTTTCGAATGTTTGGTCATGCCATTCAGATTAACGAATGACCCTGCAACCTTCATGAGACTGATGAATGATATCTTGATACACTTTACCAATGCATTCGTGGTGGTGTATTTAGATGACATCTTGATCTTCAGTCAAAATTGGGAAGAGCACCTCAACCATATTCAAGAGGTCCTTCAAACCCTGTAACAACACCAGCTATGTGCTAACTTGGAGAATGTACCTTTGGGCTAACCCAGGTTCAATATCTGGGATACATCATTGATGAGCAAGGTGTACATGTGGAGCCATCCAAGATACAAGCCGATTGGCTAGCCCCAACCAATCTAACAGAGCTCTGTAGCTTTTTGGGTCTTGCAAATTTCTACTGTAGGTTCATGTTGGGGTTCTCTCATATCACTTGGCCTTTAAGTCAAGTCACCAAGGGTGGATCGAAAGAAAAAGAAAATTGGTCGGAAACCCAACAAAAAGTGTTCTCCAAGTTGAAGAATCACCTCTATTCTACACCAATGCTCACATTACCAGGCTTGCAACAACCATTTGAGATTGATACATATGCCTCCGACTATGCTATTGGTGTAGTTCTTACTCAACACGGGCATCCAATGGCTTACCACTGTGAGATACTCACAGTCCAAAAGTACCCCACTTACAAAAAAAAATGTACTCCATTTAGCAGGTCTTCTGTCAATGGAAGAATTACATTCTGGGGAAGGAAAAGGTCATCCACATAGACCACCGACCTCTATAGTTCATATAGACACAAGGGAAGTTGAAAAATGATTGCCATAAAAAATGGTCCACCTATCTGCAACAATTCCATTTGAACATTAAGTATAAGAAGGGAAGCACTAATAATGTCGATTATTGCCTCATTCGACCACCATTCATGGCGTTGATCACTGTGCTTAACTCTTGTGGTCACGAGACATTGGGGTGGGTGCATCTTTACAAGAGCGATCTAGAATTCAACAACATATACCAGACACTCCTGGAAGGGAAGCAAGTTCCAAATTTTGACCTTCAGGATGCACTGTTATGCCACCTGGGACACATGTATGTTCCTTCAAGTGAGTGTGCCAAGATTATTTTGGAGGCACACTATAGTAAGGTCGTTGGACGTTTCGATGTAGAGAAAACAGTGGTAGTATTTCAAAAGTATTTTTATTGGCCAAAACTTCTTCAGGATGTTGGGAAGTACATTAGATCCTGCACCACCTATGCCATTGCCAAACCAACCATCAAGAAGCAAGGCTTGTATACTCTTCTACCTACTCCTAGCTGGCCTTGGGAATCTGTCTCGATGGATTACTTGTCAGGCCTTCCTTCCACTAAGCACAACAATGATTTTGTTTTCGTTGTCGTTGACAGATTCTCTAAGATGGCCATCATGGCGGCCTACAAGAAGAGTATCATAGCAGAGGCCACTACTAAGCTCTTTTTTGAGTGAGTGTGGGTACACTTTGGGATCCCACAGTCCATTGTCTTAGATTGAGACAACAAATTCCCAAGTGAATTTTGGTTAAGTCTCCAGTCGATACTGGATACAAAACTTACTAAGTCCATGGTTTTCCATCCACAAACTGAGGGCCAAATAGAGGTTGTCAACAAGATGATCGTACACATTTTTCACATTTACAACTCGAAGCATCCATGCACCTGAGATGAAAGTATCACCTATGGTGAACATAACTACAACAAAGCTCTCCACAACTCCTTTCAAGTAGGGCTGGGATTTTAGCCATTATGCCCCATTGATGTTTCCATACCATTTGCAGATACTCAGGTAGATTTGGCTCAAGTTCAGTTTGAAGCTGAAAGGGCTAATAGCTTCATTGAGTGCATTCAACACATCCACCAATAGGTCCATGATATATTGGACAGATCCAATGCTAAGTATAAGCAGCACCATGATGAACATCGAGTGCCGCACAAGTTTTAAGTGGGCAACAAATTTTGGCTACATTTGCAGAAGGAGAACCTTGTTGGACCCCACCACAAGCTTTCCCCACTCTGATATGGGCCATACACCATCAACAAGGTCATCGATGACAATTCCTTCAAGCACAATATCCCGCCATTCCTTGGTCTACACCCAAGGTTCAATGTAGATTTCCTTCCGCTATACTTTCCGCCATTGTTGGACACATTTGAAATTGCAGAAGAACTCACACCAATAGAGCTCAACCCAGACTTCATGGAGTAGGCCAAAACCGATCAGATAACGGACATAGAGATCAAGAACACATGCCAATAGAGGATACAATTATATCAAGTTGTCAAAGCAGGCCAACTCCTTCACCAGCGCAAGTGGTTCACCAGGGACCAGGTTCAACAAAAATTTCCTCACCTTATGGAGGCTTTGCACACAATGGGGACCATTTCTTCCTAAGGGGGAAGGAATGATCCAGGTGGATATTGGTGACGACTTGTATATTCCACCTAGACCCCTAGCCAGTTTCATTTTTTCCTTCCTCATTTCAACATTTACTATTTTTAGCAGGTTTTCGGGTCTTGAACTTCCAGAGCAATTTTGACCCCCTAAACAGTGTTTTTTTGGGGTCTGCGGCATGCCCATAGCCTTATGTAGGGGCTTACGGTGAAACCTGTAGTATTGGCGAGACCTTTCCAACATGGTATCGTATGCGTCAAACAAAGATAATATGACCAAGTTACAACCCCACGAATTTTGGATCCCAACTAACCCCAACGGGGCCCAAAAACTCTTGGTGTTACATATCCTAGAGTTAGGTTTTTGGTTGTTTATAGTTTTATCATGTTTTCCAATAATAAATAGGCCCTTGAGCCTCATTGTAACATAGTTCAAAGTCATCTAGCCGCCACATCTCTTCTCAGAGATAAGCTACCATCGCCCGAGCTATCTTATTTCCATTCTGTTTGTAAGCATAGTTCAATATTTTTCTATTAATGAAATGGAGTGTTTTTCTTCTGCATCTCTGTGTTTATGATTATATATTTAAGTTTTTGTTTTCCTGTTTAATTTCGGATCAACCCAGAGGCTAAGGAAAGCTACAAGTTCAAAGAAGATCCTCTCATTGAGAAAGTAGTTTTGGAAGTGGAGGCAAAGAGGCAACAACACATAAAGAGAGTAGAGAGGAGGAAGAGACAGAAGCAAAGGTTGGAGGAAGCAGAAAGGAAGTTGCAGTAAACGGGGAAGAAGTTGAAGGAAAAATTAGGGCTAACAAGGAGAGAGAGGGAATATAAGCATAAATAGGAACAATAAGAAGGAAAAGACGCGATGACAGGACAAGCTATGCCCATACAGGTTGAGGAGACAGAACAAGGAGTAGATGAAGAAGAGGATGAGAAAATGTAGGATTGGAAGCTTGCTCAACAGATTTAGAAAATGGTTGAAGCAACTGACATGGATTTGGGATAGGAGCCACTGGACCAAGGTACCAACCTCATGCTGAAAGCATCCGAGGTCGCCCCTCAATATCCACCACCTCCAGTATCAAAACCAGTCATGAGCGAGCAAGGAGAGGTTGTTCTCCTTCATGATGATCTAGTGATGGATGTGTACAATCTATCATTTGATGAGTTGTAGCAAAAGATTATACAAGCGCAGAGAAATCATTTCTCGAATGATCACATTTCACCTGAATTTATGAAGGAAAGGGTGATAGCTCGAGATGTCAAAAATCATCCAGTCACCATGGTCGATACCACTATGGCTTATGTAGGAGCCATGAGCTCAAATGTCAAGTTCTTGTTAGCAGAGAATGAACAGGTGGCGAAGAAATTGCATGCGGCCTAGCAGAAGGCAGAAAAATCTATAGGATCCACAATGGCAGAGATGAGGAAAGCGATACTTGCTGAAGTATCAACTCTTGAGCCCACCATGCAGAAACTCTATGAGGGATTTGTCACTGTGCATAAGGTGGTAGTGCAATAATATTGTCCAAACTCTCAGGGACATACACACTGCTATCTCCCATGTGTAAGAATGGAAAATCATATACAAGGGATCCCCTCTTCACTTTCCGAATACGATGAAGCTGTAGGTAGAGCTTGATAAAGAAAAGATCTAGATGGAGATCCAAAACTATGAGAAACTTTCCCTGTTCGTCAGTACATATAGGCTTCATATGCATGGTTGTTCAAGAGTTTGGATGTCATAGTGATAACGCATAGGATCCCTTCGATCAATCCCTTACCATAGCTAAGGAGAAACACCAATCTGACTAGAGATTGACAGGTACATGGAGTAGCTAAGGTGAGATGCCACTAACGATGACTTGGAGTTAAGCATGGAAAACATGTAGAAGTAAATTGGTGGTCCTGCCATAGTTAGTACCATGTTGCGCATGCTTAAGGATGAGTTGGACTAGGGTTCCAAGACCATATACCCACAAGCTACATAGGGAAGAATCAGCTATCAGAAAGACACTATCAAGCAGTATGGGGACACCATAGCACAATACCAAGCTTGGTATCAGTACGTCACTGAGAGTCATGAAGTGGATGTTTTCAAGTTGGTCTTTCCCCAAACTTATGAGTCATAGTGTTTTGTCTTCTCAGGGTGTCTCTAGCATATTTTATCGCACATGGGTACATGTGGAAAATGTATATTATTTGTAAATATATTGTAAGTGAAATTCCAAGCGTCATTAGTGGAATGTGAAAATTCATTATGTAATTGTTACATAGTATTTTGTCACCGACTTTGCATTCCCTGATCCTAGATACTGTCAGTCCATGTTACTGACATCTGTGTTGTGTCATGTTGCCAATTATGTGTCATTAACTTCCTTGCAATCTCAGACAGAGTGTCTCATTTCATTATCCCTGAAGAAGACCATTTTTACCTAAGTTTTTGGGTCTTCTTGAGTCAGCAGTTATCTGCCTCGTGAGGATGGTCAAGTTAACACTAGCCCTAGCGAGTTTTTCACTATGTCCCTATGCTGCACCCACGATGAGCCAAATTTGGCAAGTTTTTCAACAACTTGTCAAAACTTCGAGATGAAATTACTTCATGGGAAGTCCTAGGGCTGGTTGTTGGGTCAGTTGATCTCGCCTTTCTCCTCTGGGATAGTTGTTCCACCTTTTGTGCAACCTCCCTAAGAGATAAGCTCTTCCTTCCATATCTTATGGGAGCTCTCTCTCCTATAAATATCTCCTCCTTGAATAACATCAGCTATATTGGATGTAACTAGATGATATCTAGATGTAATTTGATGGTTTCAATTTTCTAAGAGAGGAGTAGAGGTAGAGAGTGTTATTGGAGTGTGGAAGTAGCCTCATTTGTATTTTGATTTGAGAGATGCTTGAGTAGAGTTGGCTTGAGAGCTTTCTAGTATCAACCCTTTTGGACATAATAGAGAGTCATATGTTCCCTTGGGATCCATACAGTCGACGGATAGCGAAGTTGGGTTTTGGTGGCCTCATGAGGGGCCTGTGAGCCAGCTGCTCTAGTGATGGTCGAGAGAAGGACACAGAGACACAAGTATCTGACAGTAACAATCTTGAGCTTTCTGCCCTTGTCTGACTTCTTTGGCTCTGGACACATTCTTCCCATCATCATGTCCATAGTTTCTCCAGTGATACAAGTCCCAGTCATGTGGGGCATTTCCCTCCTCCATGACAAACCTGTCAAGAAATAGATTGTCTCAAAGATTAAGCCATGCATGTCTAAGTATGAACTAATTCAGACTGTGAAACTGCGGATGGCTCATTAAATCAGTTATAGTTTTTTTGATGGTACCGTACTACTCGGATAACCGTAGTAATTCTAGAGCTAATACGTGCACCAAGTCCCGACTCTTTGGAAGGGATGCATTTTTTAGATAAAAGGCCGGCGCGGTACCTGGTTGATCCTGCCAGTAGTCATATGCTTGTCTCAAAGATTAAGCCATGCATGTCTAAGTATGAACTAATTCAGACTGTGAAACTACAGATGGCTCATTAAATCAGTTATAGTTTTTTTGATGGTACCGTACTACTCGGATAACCGTAGTAATTCTAGAGCTAATACGTGCACCAAGTCCCGACTCTTTGGAAGGGATGCATTTTTTAGATAAAAGGCCGGCGCGGTACCTGGTTGATCCTACCAGTAAATAGATGTTTGCTGCCTCAATCTCCATCTCTTGCCCTCAGATAATGAACTTAGCCTCATTCAGATCCACGTTCCAATCAGATATTGGTGTAAGTCTATTTGTGCCCTTAGACTAGGCACCATGAAAATTTTCAGCAGACCATAGTTCCAGAGCACGTCCAGACAGTCTTGGTCTCCCATGGCTAGTTCATCATTGCCAGTATGCTCTTTTTATTTCCACTCAATCACCATTTTTCTTCCTGCACACACACATCAAGGATTATAAATACTTTGCTTGCATTTAAAATCCAAAGAAATGGCTTCAATTTTGAGAAATGTTAAGAATCAGTGCTCAGCGCACTTGTTTTTCAAACAGGTGCACTGAGCCAAAATCACCCGTTAGGAAAAATCAGGATCTTCGTGACTTTTCCATGTACAGTCGCGAAGACCCCATTTTCTCCTCGTGGAAGATTTTGGGTCATCGCGGTCCCCAGGTAGTGACTCGCGACAACTGTCGCGCATATGCTGGCCCTAAAACCTTCCTTGGAGGTGGCTCAAACCATCAAAAATGAAGTATTGTCTATGTAAAAATGCAGGAAAATGATTAGAGCTTCCCTGGAGAGGACGAATTTGCTGACAAGCTGCTGATCTTTCTCCAGTCAGCTGTTGAAATTTCAAATGCACGAGGGTAAATTTTTCACTCTGAGGTAAAATGGTGAAAAGTAATTTGTTTTTTACCAAATGACTCTTTTATAAGCCTTTTTGGTCAAATTAGGGTTTTTGACTATTTCACATATTTTTATATCAAAGATGGATCTTACGCTTGTTTTTGTGTAGCAACAGGTTTCGCGAACCCTGGTGACTACCCTACGAGTTATATTTTATACTTTTTTGGACTTGGTAAAAACACGAAAAATTCCCTCTTGGAGTCATCTTTAAGCTCTTTTCTGACTCTTGAAACATGAAAAGATAGCCAAGCTCTTGTCGCTTTGAACTCATTAAAGGCCGCGAAGCGTCATCTACCTAATATACATTTATCCCTTTTTTAGGCAGGGATAGATTATTTACAAAAAAGGTATACGTTGATCTTTCATGGTCAATAGGTTCCCTTGGATATTACTTTCTACCTTTTCGGGTTCAAGAGACAAATTTATGAAAAGAGACCTTTGGAGTTTTCTTTTCCGTGTCTTTTTCAAACTCTCTAAACATGAAAAAGACTCTGAGTTTTACCTATGTCGGACTTGTTAAACCTTGACGACATTAGACATGTCATCATGACAAGATCAAGCTTCTCCTTCCTAAGGCTTGCTAAAAATCACTAGGTCGGATTCGTCCGAAGGATGAACTTACATTACAAGCATATGCTATCCCCTTCAAGCTTTTGTTTCAAAAATAATTGGGGTATTCACCAAAAATGGTGGGGGAAAATTTGGAAACATTATGTTGATTGCATTAGTTATTATGGCAGCTTGTCGCTCTTGGACATCGACACTCTTTCTGCTTCGTGTTAGGTTGGGATATCCTCTTTCTATCATTAGCCTTCCAGGTTTTGAGTTGTTCATTTTTCCTCATTCCATCTGATCCCTGCTACATCATCATGACCTTTGATCCTTTGGTACCAAAATGCTACCAAATTTCGGAGTCGTGTCGCCGATATGTTCAAGAGCTTAATCCTTCTACAGTTTGTAGCCTTACACACCTTCCTTAGATTCTCTGTCTAATTCAAAATCATCTTGTTCCTTTGTCTCGCGTCGATGATGTGGGAAACATTATGGCCCTCCTTCGACCGGTTGCTTCCTATCGACTTCAGCTCATTATCCAGGAAGTTGACCTAGAGACTCCTTTCTGGTACCTTGGAGCTTGCATGTCTTAATGGCAAGTTCTTTGCATTTAACGACAAGCTTGCATCATTGATCTTTGATTGAGTGATTTTACAAGTGTTCAAATCCAGATCATTCTTCACACTTTGTGGATTGTACTAGCAGTACCTTGGGAACCATTGACATTACTGGTGGTCTCTCTCGTGCTTGTTAACGGTTCACATTATTGGCCAGTAATCAAGTGATTTTATAGTGTGCTCAATTTCAACACATCTATTCACATATTAGAAATTGTACGAATAGTTAGGTTGGGATTCAAGACCCTGGGCTCAGATTACACAAGTCCAGGTTGCGTGGATTGATTTATACATGACTCTTTTGATTGGATGGCTGCGACCATACCTGAGTCATTTTTTGTGGTCTTTCTACTTAGATGGCTACGTCCATACCACATACCATTTATATTTATCTTCTAGATGGCTGCACCCATGCCTTATGCACATGTGTCTCCTTTCACTACGTACTCATGTATCAAATATATCAGTTGTACTTGCATCTGTAGGTTCTCCGTGAGGACGTTCTGTTTCGATTATGGATTCGTAAAGCATTTCACCCCTCCCACTCTCTTGGCCTTCATGCTTTAGGGGGCATCTGTTACACAATAATTTGTTACCGACTCTACACTCGCTACTCCTGGATAATGCCGGTCCATGTTATTGACATCTATGTTGTGTCATGTTGCCAATTATGTGTCATTACCTTCCTTGTAATCTCAGGAAGAGTGTCTCATTTCATTATCCCTGAAGAAGACCCTTTTAACCTAAGTTTTTGGGTCATCGCGAGTCAACAGTTATCCCCCTCGAGAAGATGGTCAAGTTAACACTAGCCCTAGCGAAGTCTTTTCTCTCTCCCTATGTTGCATCCACGATGAGCTAGATTTTGCAAGTTTTCAACAACTCGTCGAAACTTCAAGATGAAATTACTTCATGGGCGGTCCTAGGGCTGGTTGTTGGGTCAGTTGAGCTCGCCTTTCTCCTCTGGGATAGTTGTTCCACCTTTTTTGCAACCTCCCTAAGAGATAAGCTCTTCTTTCCTCCTCTAATGGGACCTCTCCCTCCTATAAATATCTTCTCCTTGAATAACATTAGCTAGATTGGATGTAACTGAATGATAGCTAGATGTAATTTGATAGTTTCAAGTTTCTAAAAAGAAGAGTAGAGGTAGCCTCATTTGTATTTTTATTTGAGAGATGCTTGAGTAGAGTTGGCTTGAGAGATTTCTAGTATCAACCTTTTGGACAGAAGAGAGAGTCATATGTTCCCTTGGGAGACGGTTCACAAGTAAATGCTTATGGAGACATACCGACAGGACCCTTCAAGGAGGCTTATGACATCAAGGCTCAGTTGTAAGTTTTACTTTGATTTATATTAATACAAATCAATAGCTTGTTTCCTATATCGTGCGTTAAATTGTATGTCGATAGCTTGAGGTTCCTTGACTCTTCAAGTAGATTGTTTGGTCGTTTTCTATTGCGTTTGTGGTGTTTCTCTACATGTTGTTTTTAGGTATGAACGACTAAAAGAACAAAGAGCTGGAGCAACATGACGAGGACTTCATCGAATGTTGTATTGAAGGTATGTCTTCATATCACCAACTTTCTAAGGAAATTTTCTTTGGTATTGTTTGTGTAGTGACTAGACCCACTCTAGGGCTAGAGCGGTTGCCTCTGTTCGCAGAGGGAACTTACCTATGTCACAGTAATGTAATGAGTTATTTCTAAAGAAGTTGAAGAGTCATGAGGGTAGTCATAGAGTCGAAGGGGAATGTCAAGGGTCACCCCACCCTTTTTTATAAATAGAACCTCATAACTCATAGAACAAGCTTATGGGAGCTAAGATTTTGGTTAGGCTTAGGCTTAGAGAAGGTTTGGGAGTATTGTAACGAGCCTTAACTTCTCCACGCGTAGAGTGAGTATACTTCTCTGGAGGAGTAGGTGTTCTTGACTGTAATGTTCCACTATTGGGGCTAGTGCCTGTCAATGGTGTATGTATGGATGGAACTTTCACTTATAATAATAAAACTAAGCCAACAAGTTTTCATGCATATGTTTTTATTGTAGTTGGACTATTCTTGTTGCTTTAGCAATGTATGTTATTTAACTTATGCAATTGCTTATGAACTACTTTGTATGCAATTGTATGAAACTGGTTGAAGGCGTCTTGTTGGATTAACCCGTCACTTTGGTTAGTGGACTATTCCGCTTTCTAGCTTGTGATATCATTTCGATTGTGTTTTCCTTTCAGGCTGCGAACTGTTACAGGCTCCTAAGGGACACACTTCCTTTTCCCCTCCATGTCTTAGAACCCCCATGCATCTCACTTG
Organism: Pinus tabuliformis; assembly: GCA_031772625.1. Lineage (NCBI taxonomy): Eukaryota > Viridiplantae > Streptophyta > Pinopsida > Pinales > Pinaceae > Pinus > Pinus tabuliformis. The sequence continues at coordinate 774,126,692 of CM062805.1, forward strand.
ACTCATTGCAAGGTCACACACTTGATTCCGACCAAAGCCATCATACTTATCTTTGTGTGCTACCGTGGTCAAGGGACTACATTACCACCCACTTTTGGGACTCCTACTCCAAGTGGTTTGAGGTCTAGTTGGGACTTCTTATGGGGGAGATCCCCTTGAATGTTGGCGGGTCCAGCAACGTCAACATTTATACTGCTAGAAGGAGTGCCATATGATAATTTGATCCCTCAAATTCTGTTTTGAATCTCTACACATCACTCATGACTTACATCAAAATCTCAACCCTGACATGTTTTTCTCATTCTCATGATTTCGATCTATTGGCGGATGTCATAGATAACTTGTCACGTTTTAAATATGATGGTGAAAACGAAACATCCCTGTTAACTCATGAAAATTCATTTTTTGGTTTCTGTGATAGGAATGAAGTCCCTTTAGATGACATTGCCTATGGGTTGTTCACTTACACGTTTGAAGGGCATGCTAAGAAATGGTGTCTCACATTGCCTTAAACCTCTGTACACTCTTTCAATCAAATGTTCATAGAGTTAGGCCATGCTTTTTTCTTCTATGACTATAAAGAACTTAATCACAAAATCTTAAAATTACGAAAAGCACCTGACGAATCTATTGTGCCTTTTATGAAATATTTTGTCGCTACTGTTTTGAATTTCTAGAAGATGAAGTTGATTGACACTAAAAGATTTCAATATCTTCTTCAAATATCAAAAAATATACAAGAGTTAGAATATTTCAAACCCCTCCCAACATACCTCAATGTTAGAGCCTCTAAACCTGAGATGGACAAGGTTGTTGTCCCAAGTGACCCTCCATCCCCTTCTCATCAAACAACTCTAGGTATGCAAGGTGAGGTGGGAGAAGTTACGAACCTACCTATTGAACTATCACCTCCTGCCACCCCACCTGCTCTTTATTTTTGCACAGAATTGGACTGCAAGCCTGATGGTTGTCACATGGTCTCATCCCCTTGACCTCCATCCACTGGTTCCTTTGATCCTCTGGATTTTGATGTGTTGTGTTCATCCGTTCTGGATTCCACATGCGATGTTCATGAGGATCAAGTTATGGACGAAGTTGGTGTTGGGAAGCCAACCTATGCTATCATTTTTAATGAGTATGTATGGGAATTTGAACAAGAATTTGTGGTGAAGGATGTCCTCCTTCTGCCCACACCTCGTCTGCTTTATCCTAACATCTTCTGTGATTTTGCCATTTCTAATTTTTCTTGTGAAAATTTATCCCCGAATGTTTCCACTTTCGATCATTCACAGAACACACAGGATGTGAGTTTGTCATTTGATTGTGGAGAGGACAAATATTCATTCCAAAATCCACTTGACCTCTCATCTTTCATTTCCAGAAATTCAGAGGGTGAAAATTCTTGTTTTTCATCAACCCCTCTGTACGATTCATCAGATCATCAGGATGTCGATGTAAATCTTGAATTTTCTTATCGTGTCTGTCATGATCTTTTCACTCATTCATATTATCATGATTCTAATTCACCTACTATTGATCTTTCTAAGCCACTGGTCTTTAATGATCCATCTTCTGATGAAGTGGAAGCCCCTCAAATTGTTGAGGAACTTCATCCCAAGCTGATGGTTATGTCAGGTTCTTGTAGCCTTGGGGCCAGTCCCACTTCCGATTAGAAATATGTTGAATCACCCCAGGCTCCTCATCACTCTCTTGTTCACATTGAAAATCAATCTAGTTTGCAGTTTTCACATCCTCCACCGGAATCACATAATCCTGTCACTCAGGGATTGGAGGTGTCATGCGTATCAAGCACTACGACATATTTTTTTTTCTTCCTTCTTCATGTTTTATCATTTTTCACATCCGAAAGAGTTTACATCCTTGTCGTCCACGCGCAATGTGACACAACACCATAATACATCTGCAGGGTGCCTTTCATGTGCTTCCAATCTTTTATTTTCTATAGACGCATTCAAGCTTCAAACATTTTGGTTTGTATTTCTTTATCTTTATTGTGTATTGGTTAGCTTGAATATCTTTCTTGTTAACCACCCCATCACTTACATGGGTCAACCAATGTGTCGGTGGCTGCATTGGAAACATCACTTTACATTTGTTAGCCCATGCTTTGCTTAGATTAGGAGGAGTAGTGTTTTCTTTCCTATTTTGTCTTTTCTTATTTTGTTTTTCTTTCATCTTAATTATTTCCTTTGCTTGTTTGTTTGTTTTATTCACCCTTAGGATTAGTTTTCCCAATAAATCATGTTTGGCTTCTTGATACAAGCAAGGTGAAATACAAGAGGAATTGTACAACTATCAACATTTTGTTATTTGTCTATTCCCCCTCTTTATGAAGATCTTGTGTTTATTTTAGTTGATGATACCATGATGGAAAATACGTTCCTTTTAGAGCGAGTCTTGGTGAAATCACAATGCTTACACTCTTAACTAGTACCACCTACTCTATTTGGTTTTCTATATTTAGTTAACCCTTTTCAACTCAGTTAAGTAGAGTAAGGTGAAAGGGGAAAACCTTAAAAATTATGTCAAAGGTATATATAAACATCCTTCTCTAAAGGGACAACCTATTTTGCTCTCAATAAGTCGGGATCCCTCTTCCGCCTCATGAATAAATAAGTGCCTATGCACAATTATATGAAAAATAAAATAAAGGAAAAAGAAGTGAAAGTATTCTTGCATAGGGAGGTGAAGCAAGTAACTCCTCTGGGGTACTATCCAGGCTCACTGGCAATAGAGAAATGCTTGTGTTCCTGAAGTGACTACACTGTGTTGGGTGCAGGAATTACGGTTAGGCAGACTCCTTCAACACTTAATTGTCAACCCAGGGGTTTTGTAAACTTAGAGATGAAGCAAAATAAATGCTAGAAATGATATGAACTTTTCTAAACTCTATTCCTACTTCCTTAATTTTAATCTTGCAGATTCAAAAAGAAAATATCACCTGGAAATTTACACCAAAGACATTCTAGTGTTGGAATGTGAAAGAATGTACTTTTGCAAGAAAATAAATGAAAGGAACTCTCAAACTTCTTGCAAACAATATTTTACTAATGAAAATGTAAATCTATGTTTATCTTCAGTATGGTTGTGTGCTAGGTTAATAATTGGGCCCTTGAAGATATCTGACTTCTTATAGATCTTTCTCCCTGCACTAAGCTATTATTCCTGTACTTCTACAATGTGCTTGCACTAATACTAAGAACAAGGTTTATGTTACACCTGTACTGAAGATTTATGTCTTCATGTAGGAGCTATAAGCTTTAGGACTAGATCACTCTATTCCTATATCAAGATATCGATTCCTATACCGAGGCAGAGGTTCCTGCACCAAGTTTTCCAATCCTTCTTATAAGAAAATAAAGAATGTGTTAACTTAGGAAAAGAACTTGCAAAGGTGAACAAAACTTCAAAATAAATTCCTCAAACCAAAAGATGCTTCAACCAATCTTAATATCTAAAACAAGAATTAATTTCCAAAGTCAATGTGCACTCTTCCTTAATCAAGGAACTTCTTCATGCAATCCAAAGAGATCATCTAATTGTGACAGCAGGCTTCAATCCTGTAATAGTTATTCACACGAACTGATCTGCATTCATAACCTTCTTAACTCAGAAAGATTCTCTTTAAGAATAATTACGCATAAAGTCTGATCTTTCCTAAATAGCATGAAGTATAGGTACAGATTAGTGTATCACAACGGTGTTCAGTTTCAAATTACCAAAAGCATGTTTAGTTCGAGATATCAAGAACACTTTGGAGTGAAAATCATGCACCGTAGAATCACACTAAGGCTTATCAATCATATAAGAATAAAATACTATTACTGTAGTGAACCAAAGGAATCAATTTGTGAAATTGTAAATGCACTAGTTCAAGAATGCGTGCTTGCATGATCTAGGCAAAAACGAGATTAAACTTCAAGGAAGGAAATCATAAAATTAAACTCAATCAAGCATGCACACCATGGTTCTATCACACAATGATGAAATCAGATTTAAACTTTGTAGAAAAATAAAAGATTGTATTTACTTCACACTTTGCATTAAACAAAATTAACACACCTTAATTGAAAAAGAAGAACACAAGGGAAAATGAGCTGGGTTGGCTGTGCCCTATCAACCAACTCGTTTCCCTATTTAGGAAATGTAAAGATTCAGCTCTTAATTAATGCATCAACACAAAATTACAATGCAAGATTGAGAAATCATGGCGCAGTCCCTTTCTATTAATAATAAGAAAATGTACATCATGAGTTCAAATCCAACCTAGAATGAGGGTGATACTAGCAAAATTATAGAAGAACAAAATTACAATACCCTTGCTATATCTATTGCTCGCTACCATTTTCTATCTGAATCCTATATTTTATACATTCATTCAGGCTTGCGGCCGTAACCAAATTACATCAAGTGTTCCAATCTAAGCCTTTCGGCTATAAAAAAATAACAATAACATTTAGGTATAGGCTGAATACCTAGATTATCAAATAGCCAGATTACATCTCACCTTCATCTAGGAAAATGTGGAAATCATGAAAGCCATCCTGGGCCACTCAGCCCAGGAATTGCACATAAGCTTTTCCCTTAGTAGCTATCAGATGCATGAGCTAGTGAGTTGTCTAGTTCTCCCCGGAACTGCGCAATCTCTCCGGGCATGCATGGAAATTTTTCTTGAAAAACCAAAAAGAAAAAGTGAAAAATCATCCCTATAAAATAGGGATCTATTTTTAGTGGTCGCAGGTGGCACTTAAGTTTTTTTTGGAAACTGCCACCAAATGTTGTTTTTTCCTAGATTTTTGGCCTTCACATCATAAACCATAAATCAACCAAAATTTATTTAATGGACGTTGCCAGAGCTCATTTTCACATTCGATCTTGAGATCTAGCATTCTTGAGGAGATTGGCATGGTTGTCGCAACTTTTTTGGGTAAGTCTTGCTTTTCTAGTCTTTTGCTTCTTTTTTTGTCTCTTTTGTTTTCTTGGCTTGTGAGAGTGTTGTTTTACCCATTTTATTGAACGACCATCGGCATTTTTATTTATTTTATCTTGTAGAAGTGTTATTTTAAGTTTTTCATTGCCTTTCCCAAGTGTCGCATGCATGAACCAATTTTTACACTAATGGTCATCATTGTGGTGACTTTCTCCACACGCTTCATTGTTCTTCAATTTGATTGAATCCTCACTTGTTTTATTTGCATGCATCATCATTCACTCAGATCTTCACCCACCATCCTTCCCACTTCAAATATGCTTGTTTTCATGTTTCCATTGGGCAGATTTGGGCTTCCTTGACCCAGATCTAGCTCCTCCCAAGAATGCAATGCACATTTCTAGATCTCAAGGATCTACCTTGGTTCCAAGAATTGCACAGACGATGCCAAGGCCTAGCTTCAACTGTACATTGTGCAGTTCTATGAGCTAGTCGTGAGCCTTAGCCATTGGAATTGCACAATGCACAGTCCCAGCCAGCCTAAGCCAGACTGAACTCCTCATTGCGTAGTTCTAGTCAACAAGACCTCCCCACTAGTAGGTAGGACCGCACAATGCATAGAACCAGCTGGCAGTCAGTCACCTTTGAGAGCTAGGATTGTGCAATCCTTCCCAGTAGTTGGCCAGTTTGTTTTTTGTCTATTCTTGAAGTGATTTCAGTTTCAAGCTAACATTTGCATGCCATGAGTGTCCTCTCTATCTCGAGGTACATCTGTTGTTGAGAAACTCTCCAACAGTTACAGGTATCATGGCTTCCAATAGAGAAGGTGTCAGTGAATTTTCTAGTGTATGTAGACACTCAGTTGTTCATTGAGAAGGGCATGAAGTTAACATGGTAGGAAATCAAGGATATCTTTGTAGGGGACTTCAAGAAATATCTAGAGGATAGGCAGGTGTATGTTAATATCCACTACTCAGGCTTACATAAGGTTGCATTCATATACCCCACCTTCCCATGTATGGATATCATCCACTGGATTGTATCACACACAGATCCCGAGACTATGACATTGAGTAGTTCCAGTGGGATACAACTTGCTACCTTCAGGACAGAGAACTATCATCATATGTATCACTTACCTCAGTTGGTGAACCACATGAACAAACTTTTCTATGCCACCCACAGCTTTGTAAACACCAGAGATATTATAAAGCATTGGGTGAAAGAGACATCGAAGTTCGGATCCATAACCAATCATGTTTACAAGATGAAGTCACTCAGAAAGGCCTATCAGTTCTTAATCATCTTTGCATGCCAATTATACGGTCAAGAGAGCACGAAGACCTGTTCGCAGAATTGGGTGGTGTGTCAGACCAGTTTGTTGAAAAGTGTGCAACAAGAAATGCTTGTTGAGAATGCAACAAGATGATGGAGCTTAGTGGAAAGGAGTCGCCTTCACTAAGTGGTCCCCCAGGCAAGTTTTGGCGCAAAGTCTATTTTTAGACATATGGATCATGGTCTATGAGTTGCAGTTTGTTGTTTATGGATGATTGGTCATGTTGGGAAAAATAGATGGACTTCTATTTTTGGATCACAACAGGAGTGATAAGAGTCTATTTTTATACTGCTAGTCAAAAATAGAAAAGTCAAATATTATTGTCTCATAATAGTATTTAGACTACAAACTTTATCTTATCTTCTTGGAGCACTTCAGTTTGAGCTATAGATGTGGCACATGCAGCTGTCAGAAGGAAATACGCTTTCTTTGTGGGTCAGTTGAGCTATTGCATGCAGGACATCAGTTAGAACTCATGTGGTTGAGTTCTGTGGAGTTGGATGAGCAGTTAATGGAGTTGTGTTCAGTTTGACTTAGTTGAACTAGTTGTATTTAGTCTAACTGGCCAATAGACTAAGTGATGAGTTGTGTGAATTAGTTAATAATTAATTCATTAATTATTAACTCATAATGCAACTAAAGAATACATCAGTTAACTCAGTGCATATACAGTTCAGTGGAGACAGGTGTTAGAGGTTGAGTTTGCTATCAGTTGTGACTATAGTTGTGCATGAGATCTTGCACAATCAAAGGATTAAGTATGCCCGTGAGAATTGCATATTCCTAGTGATATAGCCTGTGCTCACGTGATTTCCAGTGTGAGTGATTCTCCAAGGTAAATAGAACTTGGAAAGAGTTTGGATTCATTCATTCTCTTGCAGGATTGTGCAGTGGAGGCAAGCAAGCAGCGGAGGAGATTTGGAGATTAGATCTGAGCTGTATTGTGTGTAACAGGTGGAGATAGTACTGAGTACTTGTGAGGAGTATTGTACTATGTAATGTTACATGTTCCCAATCATTAATATACAGATAGTGTGGGGTTTTCAACTGTATGCTTTCCCTGGGTTACATACTGTGTTAATGTGTGCATGCTATTGATGTTTCATTGTTTTTGATGCTGCTAAATTGATGATCAACGTAGAGGAGGTTATGTATTATGCATGTATTCCGCAATAGTGTATAATCGGGATAATCTCTGTTGAATAAGTGTTTATTATTCAAAATTTCTACACACTTGGTGAATGATGGAAAACCATTCATCTGGTTGGATTTGTTGGCTCATCAATTGGAAGTCCATGTGACTAACGTCTGGAATCTACCCAAGGATGAGCAAGCAAGATTCTACATGTCCACATTTTACTTGATGAAATTTGTGCCCAACATCAGTTTCATGGCATGGGTTGGACATGGAAACCACAAAAGAATGTTGTCAATATTTATTGCAAGTTTCTTTCCAAGTGAAGCTACAAGGAGTTATGGAGAGGCTAGCTAACCATTTCATCATCCTGACTTTCAAGTTCATCTTTGAGCAGGATCCACCTTGCATGTCCCAAGAAATGACGGAGGCAATACTTAACATTGCAGATTGGTATGCCTGACTCGTTGGCACCTTCATCGAGATTTTTGGTGGAGAGAAGCCTCCCCATGTTCTACCAATGTATGCCACGGATAAGTTGGTCATGTAAGAGGTCACATATCACATATCCACAGGGTTATCAGCAGGGCTACATAGGAGGAAAAAGGCACTAGGGCTTTCTCTTCCTTTGTGGATTTGATTGTATCATATTAAGAGCTTGAAAGATGTGGATGCCAAAGCTAAGGAGATAGCGAAGTTTGAGTTCAACACCAAAGATTACAATCTATATGATCCACACAATATTTGTAAGAACCATTGTGCGAGGGTTTATTATCCATGGATTAATGGGGCATGCCATTGGGCATAAGAGGACCCTTGGAGGTATTGTTACAACCATTCCAAGCTCAATGAACCAGTCAGTATAGCCACAACATGGAAAGTTGCTCTGTAGGTAGTAGCACCATAGGAAGCAACAACAACAACAACAATAAGGAGAAAACCAATTCAAGGCAAGGGTAAGAGGAAGATTGTCGAGAACCCAGAGGCTGAGAGAAGCTACAAGTTCAAAGAAGATCCCCCCTTTGAGAAAGGAACTTTGCTAGTGGAGGCAAAGATGAAATAGTGCATAAAGAGAGCAGAGTGGAGGAAGAGAGAAGCAAAGGTTGGAGGAAGTAGAAAGGAAGTTGTGAGAAAAGGAGAACTTGAAGTAATAACAAGAGATAAGAAGGAGAGAGATGGAAGAGAAGCAGAAATAGGAACACGAAGAAGGGCAAGGAAAGATGATAGAGAAAGTTGCGCCCATACAAGTTGAGGAGTCAAAACAGCCAGCTGTTACACAACATTTTGTCACTGTCCCTATACTCCCTGTCTACGATCCTAAAGGACCTCTATAGTGTACCCAACATGCTTTCCCATTATGAAGAAACTCTCAGTATGTCCCTCTTAAAGAGCAAAATAATTCCCCTTTGCATCATTTCCCAAGAATCTTCCTTCTATCCTAATTTACAAGACGACGCTACTGACCAGTTTTCTCCTCATGTCGATTTACAGAGGTTAAAACTAACCCTCACACTGATCGAATTGATTGATCCCTTTTCTATTCATGTCAATCCTCTTTTGGAAGGTTTTGTAAGTAAGGAGTCGAAGCTTCCATGTCTAGAAGCTTTGTAAAGGAAGTCTGGTAGATGGTTGGGCCGGATAGAGCCGAGGAAATTAGTTTGGGCTCCTTTCCCCTATTAGGATGGAACAACCTCAAGAGATAAGACCTTCTCCCATGATGATAGGAACCATTTCCTATCCATTCAAGCTATATAAGCCTCTCTTTTTCCTAAGAAAAATCTAGTTGGAGTTTTGGAGCAAGTGTGAATAACCAACAAGTCATTTATAACTTATAGCTTTATAGTGTGTGTTTGAGGGAGAATAGTGTGATTTTGGTTTGATTTGAGACTAGAGGGAAAGAGGCCTTAAAATTCCGTTTGTTGGGGCTATCCATGAAGTGCTAGAAAAAGTGTGGGAACATGGATACATCGGAGGAGACCAGCAACATCAAGGCACAGATTGTAATCTATTTCTGATTTATATTAATATAACTATCGATTGATTTCCTACATGAAGTGTCATTTTACATATATATGTATTAATCTTCCTTGACCTATTAAGTAGGCTGAATACAATATTGCATGCTACCACATTTGTTGTTGTTGTTGTTTGCTTGTTTCAGGTATTCGAAGGAAGGAAATGGAAGATAGCTGGAGTGAGGAAGCAGGATCATCACCAAGTGGAATAGCATTCTAAGAGGTAGACCCTCTTAATTGATTCTAGATTAAGGAGATTTTCCATAGATTGTTTGTTTATGGCTAGACCCACTCTCTCGGGCTAGAGGAATTGTTTGTGTCCACGTGAGAATTTACCTGCACCACAAATTGGCGACTTCATTGGGGAGCCAATCCTTCTGTTTGATTGATTGTAATTTTATGGTTTTGTGTGAACTTTTCTAGTATCACCATTTCCCTTTAGTGTTCTCTGATTTTCTTGGTTTACTGCTCTGAGCCTGAAATTTATAGTGGTAAGTCTGGTCTTAGCCTTTGAATTTATTTATTTTTTCCTCAAATCCTTGGTCAATGCATTTATTTTTCTGACAGTCGCACCAACCAGCACGGGTTTCTCAAAAATAGTTGCGCCAACTCCCTTTTGGCGCGTGTTTTCAATTAGGCAGTCGTGTTGATTCCTGTAGGTGAAGATAAGGGATTACCCTACATCAGAACTAGTGTGTCTTGCCCTTCTGATTTCTATCTCTTAGCTCGTTTTGACTATGTTCTCCCTGGCTGGAAAGCTCTTTTAGCTTGGTTTGTATGATTGGTTAATTTGCATTTACTTCACTTGGTTTCTTGAGTTATTGGATGGTGTATAACCCTAGGGCATCTAGGTCATCACCCATTCACTTGTTTTCCTACTCATAAAGTCAAGTCCATAGTCAAATTTTGCTCCTTATATTTCGTTTGATTTGTCCTTTCATTGCTTCGATTTCTGTTTGAAAAGTTTGGAAAGTTTTGTTTAGTGTTTGAGCATCTCTTTTCAAGCACAAATCACATTTCCCATCTTTTTTTTGGTTCAATCTTTGCTTCATTACTTTTTTAAAGAATTCTCTTTTATGCTCACTTGTGATTGATTGTATTTCAAATGTTTCATTGAAGTGTGAAGTATTTGCGAAAGATTCATTCCATCATTTCATTGAAAAATACATAACTCTAGTTTGTTGCATCAATATGTTACATTAATTAGCATCATTGAAGGCTAGAGTTGCATCGTCATTTGCATTGAAAAATAAATGAATTCTCTTTATTAGTGAATGGGCTACTTGAAGTGCATTTGATAGGAAAGTTAGGAATTGGAAAGACTTTTTCATGATTTTTGTTTTCAAAATACGAAATAGTGAAAAAATCATTTTTTATTTTTTTATTTTTATTTTTATTTTATTTTATTTTATTTATTTATTTATTTTTTCGATTGTATTTTTTGTTGCATTTGAGTATGATCTATACTCTCATTAGTCTCAACAATTCATCAAATTGAAAGGGTCCTACCTCATTTAGATGCATATAGGTGTTTTTGAGTCGCATTGATAAGACTTGAAAACCGAGAAATAAGATAAACTCTAAAATGTACTCAATTAACCTAATGGCATTTGAAATCTAATGATCACATCTTAGAAGGTCTAGGCTAGAGACATGTTCTGGTGTCTTAAAACCTAGCAGTTGTCGTTCGCTTCGGCACCAGATAGCGCTAGTACAGACTTGTGCTCCCCATACCTTTGAGTATATAAAGGGAGACCCCACTAGGCTGCAACCCTTTATCCATAGAAAGCTAAGTCTCCCACCTTGTAAACATGATACAACGAACACAACATTAGGGGATATTGTCTGCCCGTACTTCTCGGTTCGCTGGGAGGTATTCTGCAGTTCACAGTTACCTGGTAATCCTTTTTACCTAGATCATCCTGAGTAGTCATTTTGATCTTTTTGACTCCCTAAATATAAAATATCACCCGAGTGCCTGTCCTTTCGAGCTCATTTCAAACTGAAAGTGATAGAGTCATATTTTCTTCTTTCTCATCTCTTAAAACATGAAAGAGCACCAGTTTTTTTTTGCGTCTTAAAAAATTGTTGCCCATGATCTTATAACATCCTTGTTAGTCTTTTTTAGACCACATCGTGAGTATACCTTTAAATACATTTTAAAGCCCTTGAAATTGATCTCTCTTTTGGTTATTTGAGACAAGATCATCGTGGCTGAACCAACTGGTTCACCTAGTTCCTCTTCCTCTCCTCTCTTTGAAATATTATTTGAGGAGCCTTTTCCTGAATTGCCACAGTCACTTGAGGACCAAGGTGTTGAGCTTGGAATTGTTTAGAGTATTCAACCTTTGTCATCTCATCGTCCCCCTTCAGATACTGGGTCACTTTCTATCGTTGGCCCAGAATCTTCGGATAACCCTATCCAGACTCCCGAGAGTCCACCAACTTTTGAAGGTTAGCTTGTACTAGTTGTTTATCCTTCGAATCCTTTGTTTGAGACTGTTGTAATATCACTGCAGTGTCCATACAATCCATATGATCAGCCGGGTATTCCTTTGGAATTATCCCCTCAAACATCTTCAGTAGTTCGTCGTCATCTGTTTTCACCCATGCAATTAGAAGGTGAAATCCCAGTCCCCTCTCTAGGTCATTCGAAGGTTTCCTCTCTGCGTACAGTCGAGGAGCAGGAATATCCTTTCCCTCCTGAAGGTTTCCCTTACATGGGAAGCATTCCATCTAGTTTTCATCCTAAGTTACCGCGTAATTACGTGACTTTAGCTTAGTTGGTTTCAAGCATGCCTACTACCTCATCATTGTATCACAACCCTATTTAGGCATCTGTCTCTATGCCTACCACAGATTTGTTCATTCAAAACCTGACCACCCAACAAATGGTGATGTTTGCAGTCGCTTTAGTCCCAATGCAACCCACCATTCCCAATCCTCTTGTTTCGTCGGTTTAGGTGACCCGTCCCGTTCAACTGATGATATTGAGTCATATCGATGTCAACAGTAAGTGGACGAGCTATTCCACCACCTGGGGGGTAGAGTCCAAATGTTTCTATGATGTCTGGCACAACCAATGTTAGTGGCTCATAACCTCACATGGTTGGGATGAACCAACCCTCTTTGGGTGCTATTTCAAATCCTGCTGGTCTTGCTGGATCAAGTAATGTCTAGCACCAACAGCCTAATGTTGGCCCGTCTGGGTCAAGTCATGTCCAGTACCAACAACCCAATGTTGGTCCATCTGGGTCAAGTCATGTCCAGTACTAACAGCCTAATATGGCTCAAGGTCAATGCCAACCTCCTTATGTTCCATATGTTTCACAAGTAATGGCTAATCTGTCATATATCCCTCAGCCTGGACCTTATGTCCAACCTGGTCCATCCGCCACGCCTGGTGGGTATGGCTAGATACAGTTTGGGAACTTTCAAGCTGTCATTCCAAGAACTATTCAAGCACCTTTGTAGCAGCAAGGACAAATCCTGTAGCAGCAAGGGCAACCTTCATTGTAGCAAGGGTCATCCATGCAGCAGCAAGGTCAAATCATGCCACAGCAAGGAAAACTACAACAACCATAGGGGAAACCCTCACAAACGTTGTAGTAAACTGTGCAACCATAGATACAGTATGCACCACAATACTCTAGGCCTTTGCCTTCACAAGTTCAACCTTTGTAGCCGCAGGGACAACCTTTACAGCCGCAAGGTCAACCCTTGCAGCCACAAGGTCTACCCGGGAAGCACCAACCGTTATACTCATATCAACAGGGTCAACCCTTGCAAGGGCAGGGCCAGGGACAAGTCCTACAATAGCACACACAAAATTCTTATGTCCAAGGGCAACGGGTTCAACCTCCTTTTCTCCAAGGATAGCAAGTCCAAAATCCTTATGTCTAAGGATAGTAAGTGCAAAATCCTTACGCCCAAGGGCAGCAGGTCCAATACCCATTTGTCCAGGGGTAGCAGGTCCAAAATCTATGCTCAAGGAAATCAGGTGAAAAATACATATGTCCCAGACCAGCCTGCTTAACAACCTTTCAACCAGTATGTTGCTTATGAGCAGCCTCTGGCTGGAAAGTTTCAAGGATTTCAAGGTAAAACTCCTCCCTACGGGCAAGGTAACCTACAATGTGGGAAAAGTCAAATGCATTATGGAAAAAACCCTCCACTTTGGGGACAAAATCCTTACCCGTAGGGATGGGTCCTACCAGTTGGACCCCCTTATTGACCTCAAATTCCTTTCAATACCCAATTGCCATTCTTGGTTACGATGGAATTGTCAGATGTGTCTAGACTCACTAATGATCCAATTCTTCATTCGCCATACTACCTTCTGGTTTTGTCCAAGATTCCAAGTGATTGTCCAAAGTTTGAAGGAAAAGCGAAAGAGGACCCTCAAGCCCATGTGATCACATATCACCTCTGGTACTCCTCGAATTCCTACATTGATGATTCCATATGTCCTCGTCTTTTCCAACGGACTCTTACAGGAGCTGACGCTAAGTGGTATATCGAGCTCCCCCAGAATACCTATCATGACTTTAACACTCTCGCCATGAAATTTCTCACACATTTCCAATTTCTAGTTCGCTATGAAATTGACACCCATCTGTTAATGTCACTCAAGCAAGACACATCGACTCACATCTCCGATCACATCCATGAATGGATACGTAGGCGCCATCTGATTAAGTTTGAAATTGTTGATCAGTTATTGACCGAGTGGTTCACTAAATCATTTGTCAACAAAATTGTTGAGGACATTGCTATGGGTGGATGCATCACTGAGGAACAAGCCATCGCATGTGCCTAGTATCTAGAACTTGTCTATTCATAGTTTAGCACATTATATGATGTGTTACCTGATGCACCCAGACCATCATCTGATCTGACAACATCTAAGTCCCCCACTACCCCTCTTATTGATGGAGTAATTGGTTCAGTGACTCAAACCCCTGCAAAATCTTCTTCCAAACATAAGTCAGTCTCCAACATTGCTCCCAATGACTCCTCTCACAATGTGTCCGGCCCTGGTAAAACCTCAGAGGTTCATGTTTTCCAGTCTACCACAGCGGATAAATCCTCTAAAGGTAAGAAGAAAGGCAAAGGAAAGGGTAAAGTCGATGCCCCAAAACAGGGTCCTCCTAAACCATCTGCTAGTGATGCTTCCCAACAGAAACATAAGTATCCATGCATCATTTGTGAGGAGGATCACTATACTAAGTATTGTCCCAGAAGGTCTGAAGTTATTTGTTTTCTCAAAGGGACCCCAGTTGTCCTAAAAGATCCCTTTCCGTCCCAGCAGACTCAAATGGTAGACCAGCCTCAGTCATCTGCTTCCTGAGGTTCACAAGTGTTCATGATGAGTACCCTGATCAACATGGCCACTAGGTCAAAAGATTATCAAACTCCTACCTCGTCAATAGGGAAAGAGAAAAAAAGTACCCCTTCTTCTTCCACCCCATCTGGTTCTTGTCCTCTTCATATAGAGTGACCTAATCCTAATTTCGCCATTCGACCACCTTCTCGAGGTGTGCTTCTAAATTCCTCATACAATCCCAACGCTCGAGCCACTCAACGTTATAACATTGTTGAGTATTTGGCTCAAGCGCCATTAGCTAAGTCTGATCTCGAGGTCCTTCAAAGCTGTCCTTCTCAACAGAAATCGTGATTATCATCTATTGGGGGTATTGATCTAGCTAACTCTAATCTCATCTTCTTTGACCTGGAAAACCACGTTCCACGTTTACCTCATCAAATTGCCTTTCCCATTCAGGTAATCATAAATGAGAAAACCATTCATAGGACTGTCATTGATGAAGGTGCTTCTACCTGCATCATGTCTGTCACTTGTTGGAAGGAAATTGGTTCTCCTACTTTGAACCACTCCCCTAACACTCTGGTAGCTTTTGATGGGCGCGATTCGCGACCATTTGTTGTCCTTCCCAACCTTGCCATTACATTGGAGGGAAAGACGGTACATGTCAAGGTAGAGATTGTTGACACTAATCTTAACTACAACCTTCTACTCAGAAAGAGATGGACACATGCCATGCATGTTGTAGCCTCCTCCCTCTTCCGCATGATTCATTTTCCCCATCAGGGGAAGATAGTCACAGTCAACCAACTATCCTTCTTTGCCTCTTCCTCCTCAGATGGGAATGTTCCATATGTCAAGCACATTGGTGCTCCTTATGAGAGTGTGGTTGCAAGACTTTTTAAACATCCTGCCTTGATGGGAATTTTTCCACTCCCACCTCCTCATGTTTCCTTTATCAACATGATTTCGATCAAGTCTGATCCTTGGGTCGTTCCTTTGCCAAATATTTTTGATACATGGGGCGAGGTTATGCTATTAAGTCCCACAAAAATTGATTACGTGGAAATTGTTTCGGCTGCACCTTCGATATCCTCTGATCATCCTATTTTAAGAACACCTCTCGATGCGTATTCTCAATCCCTGTGGCTTGGTTCTTCGGAATCCCCCGATCCCTTAGCCGAGACTTTTCTTTCTGACGAAAGTATCATGGAAGTAATGTCTCTAGAGGAAGTACCTTGGAACGACACTCATCATTGTTCCTCATTCTTGCCTAGCCCAACAGTCATGTCTATTTGTCTCGAGGAGTTCTCTTCTCAGTTCCCATCCCTGCTGCTTCAAACACTGATCCTAACTCATGAAGTTTGGTTGGAAGGGAACATGGGTAACATTACCCAAACGATGGAAATTTATATTTCTATCAAACCTGGTGTCATTAAAAATGTCCATATTGGGGTAACTTGTTCTCCATAAGAGATCAAGATCTATGCTCGTCTGTTCCAATAATTTTGGGATGTTTTCGCGTGGTCATGAAGAAATGCCTAGCATTGACCCAAGTATAGTCATGCACGAGATCCCAAATTATCTTCATGTGAAACCTGTTCACCAATGGCTTCATCCAGTGGACCCTAGAAAAGTGGCCGCCATTAAGAGTGAAGATGAAAAACTTCTGAAAGATGGATTTATTTATCTGATCCCTCTTATAGATTGGGTGTCAAATATTGTACTAGTGACAAAGAAGCAAGGTAGTATTCGTGTTTGTGTCGATTACCATGATATCAATCGTGCTTGTCCTAAAGGTAACTAACTCACTCCCTTCATTGACCAGATAATTGACGAATGTGTCCGAAGTGAATTATTTTCCTTTATGGACAGTTTTTCTAGCTACAACCAGATAAACATTGTGCTGGTTGATCAAGATACAACAACCTTCATCTATCCATGGGGGACTTTTGCGTACAAAAATCTCCCTTTTAGCCTTAAGAATGATGGATCCACATTCCAGAGAGTGATGCCTTATGCATTCCATGACATTTGAAACATCGTTCAAGCTTACTTGGATGATCCCCCTGCTCATTCTCATAACCTCCATGATCACCTTGATCATCTCCACCAAATTTTTCTTTGTTGTAGACACTACAACATCCGGTTGAATCCGCATAAATGTGTCTTCTGCGTCGAATCTGGACGACTCCTTGGATTTATCATTTCGAAGGAAGGCATTCGCCTTGATCCTCTTAAAGTCGAGGCCATAATTAATTTACCCCCTCCATCTTCATTGCATCAACTGCAGAGTCTACAGGGAAAAGAAAATTTCCTCCGTCGTTTCATACCAAAATATGCTAAGTTAGCTTCAAGGTTCACCAGATTTCTCAAGCAAGGAACCCTATTTTTCTGGGATGAGGTTGCTCAAAAGTCTTTTGATGACCTAAAGACTGTCCTCATCAATTCTCATTTGTTGCATCCCCTAAACTATCATCACGATTACTTCCTTTATCTAGATGCAGCCTCTAGTACTATCACCATGGTGTTGGTACATGATGATGACGAAGGCAATGAACATGTTATTTACTACCTCGGTCACAATCTCCTCAACACTGAGGCGCATTATGCTCATGTCGAGAACTTGGCTTTGGCTGCCGTACAGGCTGTTCAACGCTTTTGGCATTACATTCTCCTCCGCACTACCACTATGATTTCGGAATGCAACCGCATGACCTACATCCTAAGTTGTCAGTTGCTGGGCAGCAAATATTCAAAGTGGATTGTTATCCTCCAAGAATTTGATTTGGTGTTTACTATTGCCAAATCTAAGAAATCACTAGTTTTTGTTGAGTTGATTTGCTCCCTTCCCTCCCCTTCTCTCCTTGTTGGTGCCGATGAGTAGCTTGACCCCTCGTACGGTGATCTCATTGTATATCTCTAGACATCCACCTACTAGTCTGTGTTCACCAAGGATGATCGTCAACGCATTCGACAACAGTCTCAACCTTACCGTATCATTGGAGATACCTTATACCGAATCGGTGTTAGTTCCATTCTCTGTTGTTGTATCAATCTCAAGGAGGCTAAGAGAGTCTTGAATGACCACCATTCTGGTGCATGTGACATTCACCTGTCTGGATATGCTACTGCTAAAAAAATCCTTCGCGTTGGTTATGCTTGGCCCTCTACTTCAAGGATTGCATCCTCGTCGTTCGCAAGTGCCATGAGTGCCAAATTTATTAGCGTAAGATGCACGCACCACCTGCTCATCTACACCTCATTATTACGGTCGATCCTTTTTCCAAATGGGGCATCGACTATATGACCTATAACCCTCTTTCAGCTGGGGGGCATGGATATATTATCGTTATTGTGGACTATTTCACAAAATGGGTTGAAGCGATGCCTACATACTCTACGAACGGTAAAATGGACGCTCAATTTCTATTGAATCACATTATTTCCAAGTTTAGAGTGCCTCAGGCCATTGTCACCGACCATGGCTCCCATTTTTGAGATTACATGATGGCTGAGCTGACCTCTACATTGGGCTTGCGCCACGATGGCTCAACCTGATACTACCCTTAGGAAAATGGCCAAGTTGAAGTTGTGAACAAAGTCCTGGTCACGATGCTTCAGTGAACCATTGGGATGCACAAGTCAAATTGGCATCTTATGCTATTTTCAGCTTTGTGGGCTTACCGAGCCTTGACCAAGGACACAATTGGATTCACACCATTCTAGCTAGTCTACGGTCTGGAAATAACTTTACCAATTGAGTGCAAAATTCCATCCTTCAAGCTGGTTGTCGAACTTTTTCCCGAGACCTCACCCCAAGAAGAGTGTCTCTTGTACCTAGAACAACTTTATGAGACTCGTCGCATTGATGATATGGTTATCGAAGCACAGAAAAAGTGGTTCAAATCCCACTTTGATCAGTCTGTCTCTCCTCGAGCCTTTTTTTAGGGCAATTTGGTTCTTCTGTATGATCAGGCTAATGATAAGCTGGGGGAAGGCAAGTTCGAACCCATGTGGTATGGGCCCTACATTGTTAAATGTGTATTATAGAAAGGGGCCTATGAGCTCATTGACTATGAGGGAAATCCCTTAGACAAGCCTTGCAATGAGCTTTATCTCAAAAATTACTATTCTTAGGCCATCTTGCATGGTTACTTTTGTACAATAGTGTGTCATTCATTTTTGTACAGTGTGGTTTGGTGTGTTATTTTTCAAGTAGCTTCTCTGCTTATTATGTTTTTTCCTACTTTGCAGATGTCGGTGTCCCCTCACGTCAGTTTCACTGATGGTGGTTGCTGTAGTACCCGGAATCTATCATCCATGACATGGGCCATTTATGACCCCCATGGTGAGTTGATTGATCTTCAAGGTATATGTCTAGGTCAAACAACTAATAACATTGCTGAGTATAGCGTGGTTATCGAATTATTGTCAGAAGCTATTGCTCTTGGCATCCAGGAATTGGTTGTCAACCTTGATTCACAACTTGTTGTTCTTCAACTCAACGGGAAATATTCCATCAGAAACCCTCAGATATTGAGAATGTATCTACGAATTTGTTTGTTAGAGAGAAATTTTGATTACATTACATCTCATCATATTCTTCGACACATGAATACATTAACAGATGCATTAGCTAATTATGTGTTGGATAGACATTTGTGAAACATGTCACAACTCAAAAACAAAAACATGTGTACCATAGTAAGCAAGGAAGAACAACATATATATATATATATGTGTGTGTGTATGTCGGTAATGTTTTCATACATCAAAACCTCAAAAAATAATATTTTTGTTCAAAATACATTCGTGGCTCGTAGGCCTCAAAAATATGGAATGCTAGACCTATGAACTAAACATCATGATGCTCATGATAGCATGTAACTTCTCAAACTATGCGATTCAATAGTCGGAAAATATGATCTAATACCCACACTGAATGCCTCTAGTACTAGCGTGGGACATCACCCATCCGAGCATACTCTGGGATCCCATGGGTCAAACCCTCGAGATTCCGAGCAATCTCCTCCTCGCTATCACTTCCCCCCTTGATAAGGAGCAACATTAAACTGCTAAGCGAAGCACCTCGCAATCAGGGACATCCCAGCAGGGTGTTCTGGTCCAATATCTGCATTCATAAAATCGAAGTTTCATGAACATATATATTTAAAAAACATCAAAAAACTAAAAAAATTATTTGTTTTTACCTCCATCATCAAAATCCTCCCCTTCTAGGAGTTCATATTTGGGTCTCCGCAGAAGTCGGTACCACTGTAAGGCCAATCCTCCACTACGATCAACTTTCGTTGTAGCCACGAGAAAAAGGCGGGCTTGTAGGACATCTGTTGGACCCCCATAGCCTTGCGCATAAACTCGTTCCAACGGACCATCCATGGGTCTCGGGACATTAGAGGATCTACCTCAGTCAGCTATTATTGGAATAGTGGCACCCATACTTAGAAGAAGGCCACCAACACAGATCTAAAGCAAAACTACTTCAGGTGTCCCACCTTAGATTTTGATAGCTAGCGCTTCATGTTGATTTTCATTGCTTCTGTCTAGTTAAATATGGTGGGCGCCATGTAGTCGATAGTGTAGTGAAACTTCGACTTGTTGGTCTCATGTGATGCTTGGGACCTAGCCACTCTATTAATGGTCAACAGTATCACTCTCAACACAAGATCCCGAATGGTCATAATCTCGATCTTGCCACTTTTGGCTTTAAGAGCTTCTAGGAAATGTTCAGCAAGTAGCATAGTCATGCTTACCCCAATCGGCCTCGACCCATATAGGTTGACTGATTCCCCTCTCCAGGACAATCCTGTGATGAAATAAATGTCTGAAGTCTCCAAGTCCAGCTCTTGGTCACCGATGATGAAAATTTCCTGATTTATGTCCTAGAGACTGATGAGCCACAGAAATGGGTAATTATATGGGCTCATTTTGCATCCTAACTTAGCTTAATCCACCATTATCATTATTTTATTGCATGTTTTTTATTATATTTATGCTAATAGAGTGAGTTGGGTTAGTCATTATGCCATGAAGTCTAATGTGTGCTTAATGCAGATTTTTGGTCAATTTTGGAAACAAAGTCAAAGGTTTAATGAGAATTTGGAAGCAAATATTCGAAGAAGAAAAGGGAGAGGATTTGTAGGAGTGTGTCCCCCTCATTTATGAATTCCTCCTTCTAATCCTCCTTTAGAAAGCTCGGAGCACAAGCAGCCACATCAATGCATCAAAGAGGTAGCCGAGCAAGTGAAGAATAAATGTTGTCTCTCTCAAGTCTTGGGAGCCAAGCCTCCTTGATTTTAGGAGAGCTATTGGGAGCTCCAATTGTATAAGTAGAGAGGCCTAGGGCCTCATTAGGTTGTTGGATGTTAGCCAAATTTTCTTACTTTTGTTGCAACTTTTGATCAGCTCATTTTGAGTTTACTTTTGTGGATAGTTTCATGTAATGTGACTATTATTTTGATAATGAAGATGAAATCTTTTCTGAGCTAGCACTGAGTTCTTCTAGAGGTCTGAAGCTCTTGGGTTAGGTCCCAACCCAAGCTGCCCAACACCTCTTGTTTTGTATTTATATATTTTTTTGCAGTTCATGAATTAGTCGCTGTTAGATAGATTTCTTCCTTAGTAAAATAGGTTGCTTTTTGGCGATTTACATAGTTGTTTCCATTTCAGTTTGCTGAAGTAGGTTAAACAGTGGTAAGAGAAAGATACAAAATGGCCATCAACAAAGCCTTGACCTCCTTTCCTCCCTTTGGGACCATGAGATGAGGTCAAGGCCCTCTTGCTGCCACCAAAAACACAGTTTTGCCTTCTCTATGCAATTTCTAGTGTTTAGAGGTTAATGCTTTGCTTCAGATCCATTTTGCCATACTCATTTCTATTTTTTCAATAAATCTCCATTCATGCTTTCCTTTCCATATAGCATTTTTCAGCATTCTATTTTCCTAGATCCGAATTTAGGTTAACATGAGATACAGTTCTGTTTTTTTGTGCAGCTAGTTTCTTTGCTTGCTTAGTTTCAGTGTTTGATTTGCAGCTCTCTTTTAGTACATCTCTGCTCATAATAGGTCAACAAATCAGCCACCACCATCTCTCTTTGCTACATGTTCCATAGGTCGTTCACATCCCCTCATAAAACTGCCCTAATTTTCTGCACTTTTCTCATAAACTTTCCTCTCGTCCCTTGAACAAGTCCAACTATCATTCCCTTCCCTAATCCTCCTTGATGAAACTCAAACACCTTAACACATCCTTCTAGCCTTCAAATACCCTTTCCAACCATTTTCCCACCTTCAAAACCTCTAAAAAATCTCTCGGCATCCTCTTGTAGATCCCCTGCAACCTCCTATAGAAATTCCTGTAGGTGACTTTTTGAAGTTCCATTGCAGGGAAAGCCTCCAGAAGGTTACCAGAGGCCTCCTAGGACCCCTCCACACCAGGGAAAATTTTAAGAACCCCCCCCCTCCCCCGCAAATTTATATGTATAATAAATGGGCGAATCTCCATGGTATATAGGAAAAATGGAAGGCGATTTTATCAATAATATAATATGTATATATAATTTTTTGGTGAATCTCTCACCAGGCATGGCGAATATTTTACTCAATTATAAAATCTTGTAAGATATTGGTATTACCATGGGTCAATACCATGGGTTATCATAAATCTGGAGCTTAAAAATTACTATTAGTAATTTATAAAAATTAATAAAATTAATTGTTGATTTTTATTTTATTTTTTATTTTAACCAAGCTAAAATGTTTAACATACATTAAATTACAACATCCATTTTTACTCTTGATCCACCCCCGAGAGGGATCAAATATTTTTTCACTCTATGCTAGTTTGCATATTACGATATTTGATACTTCTCGGGGGTTAGTAGATCCAGAGTAAAGATGGATCTCTGCTGGTTTAATTCCCCCATTTAAATAGGCTACATTCTAGGTGAATACCATGGGTCAATACCATGTGCCATTTTTATTTTTATTAATACTAATATTAGGGTTAATAATGTTTTTTTGCATGGTATTAATAACAGTCTAGTCCATGGTATTTGCCGCGTAGTATTTTGCCCATAGGTTTCACCTAAATATAACGAATTTTTTTAGTGTTCCTAAACATTAGGTGACTTATGGAGTAAATATAAAAAAATGTTTTATTTGTTTACCATACCTCTCGTTTATTTATATTTTTATTAATTTACCATACCTCTTTTACAAATATGGTATTTGTCCCATAGGATTCACTTAAATAAAACCTCTTTCTTGAGCCTTCATAAACAGAATGAGGGTTATGGACTAAATATAAAAAGAGGTTTTATTTATTTACCATACGTCTAGTTTATTTTTATTTTTATTTATTTACCATACCTTTTGAGTAAGTATAAAAAGACATTTTATTTATTTACCATACCTCCACTTTACTTATATTTTTATTTGTTTACGCCCTTGCATGTATATAAGGTGACTTATGGAGTAAATATAAAAAATGTTTTATTTATTTACCATACCTCTCATTTATTTATATTTTTATTAATTTACCATATCTCTTTTATAAATATGGTATTTGGCCCATAGGATTCACTTATATAAAACCTATTCTTGAAAATGGGCGAATGGATTCACTTAAATAAAATCTATTCTTGAAAATAGGCGAATGGAAGGTTGTAACTCCTAATTTCAAGGGCTAAATTCACCTTTTTTACCCTCTCCCTTAAAATAAGGTGGGCTATTTGAGGTGATTTGTAAAAATGTACTATGATACAAAATATTCGCCCACTAAAAATTTAAAACCCCTTAATTTCGCCAAAGGGCGAACATTCCCCCCTAAAATTTTCTATGCTCCACACCTTCCTACACCTTTTCAAACTTCAAAGTCACCCTCTATCACCACCTAATTGCTGCCACCTCCACAAACAAATAAATTACATGCATGACAATTTTACATAAAATACATAAATATCCAAAAAGATGTTTTTTTCTCATTTCCTCCTAGAAATAGCTTGAATAAATGTTGTTTAATTCATAAATAGGTAATGACATGCATTTTATGGGTTTTCATATCTCTTCCTACAAAAGTAGGGCTAGTTGGTTAATTAGGGTTTGTTAGGGTTACTTTACATTTCAGTCTTCTTTTCCTTTCTGCAAATAAAGTAGCCTATGTAGAGTGAGCTTTCCTTTCTTTCATCACACATAAAGCTTCTTCTAGAAATCATAGAACTTGGCTTGAGCTCCTAGTGATCTTGCGCTAGCTAACCAAGTGACAACCTACAGTAAGAACTAGTACTTCTACATACAGCACCGTCGCTTCCAAGTTTGTTACGAACTACTGGTTGATAAAAGAAAAGTAGGAAGCCCTAGGAGTTGCAGCATTATTGCTGCAATACTGGTGCTCACCACTTTTTGGCATCGTTGTCGGGGAAGCGTCAAAGTATTTTGTGATTATTGCTTTTCTTCTATTCTCTACTGCAACATTCTGCTAAGTAGTTCATTTCAGCAAAAGTAGAGTAGTTGTTTCTTTCAATTTCTGCATGTCCTTGCTTTCATTTCAATTCTGCAATTTCCATTTCAGAAAAAGTAGATTAGTCATTTCCGGGCTCTCAGTGTTGCATTTCATTTTCTTTCATTTTCAATTCTGCAAATTTCATTTCAGCAACTTCATTTCAGCAAAAGTAGATTAGTCATTTCCTTGCTTTCAGTTCTACATTTCATTTGCTTCCCTTTCAGTTCTGCAATTTCATTTCAACAAGTTCATTTCTGTTAGTTGAAATTTGTTTGTTCAATCAATTTCAGTTTTTCAAGTACAAGCAAAGAAAAAACAAAAACCAACCAAGAAATTTCCTTTCATGCCTCGTAGAAATAGAGATAATTTAGGAAAATGTTTTCCCAACACCCCCACTGCTTCACACAACCAACCTTCTCTCTTCTTCGGTGGCTGCAATCAAGAAAAACCCTTAGGTAACATCTAGACATATTTGAAGAACCTATAGGGAAAGAAGAAGAAGAAAACATTCCTCTGGAGCCAATGGCTGAAAACAAAAATGTTAGGAGCAGTTCCTCTTCTTCCAATTCATCCATTAAAGGTGAAATTGGAAGCATGTTGGAAGACCTCAAGAGTGATATGCTGTAGATTATTGCCATGAAAATTGATGCCTTACATATCAAAAGGAAACAAGAGGAAGCAGAGAGGGCTTTGGCCATTTTTTGCCCTAGATGCACTAAGAGGCATCCCAGGAATGAATGCCCACTGAACTCTATAGAGTTTTGTTCAATCTGTGAAGAAAATCATTTTACATACAAGTGCCCTTCCTTGCCCAGACTTAAAGCTTTATACCAAGGGGCCGAAGGAGCCACTAAACATATCTATTACATAAACCAAAGGAGGCTACATGGACCTAGACCATATCAGCAGGGGATGCAAGGGACATCTCAGGCATACTACAATCCCAACCAAGTCACATTCATACCTTCTTTGGGCCCCCCTGCTCATCCTTCTTGGTCCAAACCTCCTCCTTGATCCTTCACATCTCCATATCCTGCCCAACTAGCGAACCATTCATTTCACTCCTATGCTCAGCCACCACCTCAGTGGAATGCATCTCATCAGGGGTGGAGGCCCCATTACAACTCTTCTCTTGCTCTTTTGCCTCTACCACCTGCTCAACCATTCCCTCTTGCTCCACCAAGGCAACCCCAAATGCCTACCCAGTCGAACCCGAACCCGAACAACAGACATGCTCAGCAAGTATATAGTGGGGAACCACCTGCCCAAAAACAACCCCATCCACATCCATCTCAAATATACACTCCCACTCGACTACCTGTACCACCATTTCCAAACCCACACATTGAAGTAGCTCAACCCATTTACAATGCTGAGGTACAACACTTCCAAACAACTCCTGTCGAGCTCAATGGTATTCACCATAGCTCAAGAAGAGTATTGCAAAAAAGAAATTATGTTGATATCATTGAAGGACCACATCCAGCAGAAGAAGATTCAAAAGAGAAGATCAAAGAACCATGGGTTGCACTTGACAAAGAGAAGACATCAAAATCAGAGATCGAGAGAGCTCCCTCATGGTTACCATCCAATCCTCCATGTATTCAAGAGAAAAATCAACAAAAAGAGGAAGATATGAAGGTCATGGCAAAAGAAGACATGAAGAATGATCCAGATCAGCAGAAGGGCCAAGGACATCACAGCTATATTGAGATATGGTTCCAGACAGTCGCTAAGTTGCAGCATTACTCTCTTCCTCAACTATGCTTGATCCCTTCGAAGTCAAATCATTTGGTCTCTGAAATCCGGATATATGTCAAAGCATACAATTCTAGCCTCCACATCATTTTGTCTATCATCTCGATGTGCACATGGTTCCATTAGAAGTATTCTTATACTTGAAAGTGATTTTGTTTTTCAAGTAGGGTAGGGTAGAGAAAAAAAGGAAAAATGAAAAAATGAAAAATAAGAGAAAAAATAAAAATCTAAAGTGAAAACCTCCTTGGAGGCACCTCAGATTGGCTCATTAATTGAAAACCTACATGAGGCGGTCAATGGGTTAGAAAGAAGAAAAAAGAGGAAAAAAATAAGATCCCTGGGTGAAAACCTCCCTTGGAGGTGCCCAGGGCAGGTAATCAGAGTGAAAACCTCTCTAAGGCGCCCTAGTTGCTTTCAAAAAAAAAAATAGAGAAAAAGAAAAATAAAAATGAATTTCCAGTTGTATTGTAGGTGCAGGAGGACTATACGAAGCAGCAACAAGTGCCAAGGGAGATCTGAAACCAATAACAGTACCTATCCTACCTTCCCTCACCTTTCTCCATCATTCTTGACATTCTTTTCAGCTCACTATGCTTCTTTTCTGAAAATTGTGTTTTCTACAGGAGGCCCTGTGTTTTCTACAGGAGGCTCTTGTAGAAATTACAGAGAGCTAGAAATGGATCTTAAAAGCAGTTTGAAGAATAGGGAAGCTTCATAAAGGGTTGATAAATCCTCCTGCAGTCTTCAAACCTCTCTTCCATCATTTTTGAGCTTTCATCACAACCGAAGCTTGAAAACTGAGCCTCCATTTAATAAACTGTTTCATGGGGATTTTCATATGGATGATGGTAACATGCTCAAGCAATTTCAGCAACTTCCAGTGCATGGTTACCAAGAAATTGGCCTCCATCACCTTCAGCCATTTTTTGCATTTTCTCAATATCCGTGCATCCATTTAAAAAACTGTTTCATGGGGAGATGCATATGGATGGTGGTAACATGTCCAAACAATTTCAGCCAATTCTAGTGCACGGTTTCCAAGAAATCGACCTCCATCACCTTCACCTATTTTCATTTTTTCTCGAAATCCATGCATCCATTGACCAAAATATTTCTATGGGAGGTGCATAATGATGATAGAAACATGCTCAAATTTTTTTAGGTCAATCCAGTCTACCATTTGGGAGATATGGACAAAACAAGTCATTGTCCTATTAAAATCTAGTATCAGCAGCATGAGGGTGCAAATCTGAAGGTTGAAGAAGTCTCCTGAAGATCAAATCCAGCGAGAAGGGAACCTGCACAAAGCATAGCCACACATTAGGGAGCAGAAAGCATACAACAGAGGAGATACATGCATGTAGCAACTAAAATATGAGCATGTAGCAGCAAAGGAACCAAGATGCACAACAACATGAACATTCGACTTGCAGGTAAGTGTCTAACCCTCTCCTCTGTTGCATCTATATAATTCAAAAATTGCATGAATGAATGAGATGGTTAGGGTTAAACTAGAAAGGTGGCCAGTTAACTGGCCACCCTCATCTAGTTTGACTGTGCTCATCTGGAGATCCCACCACACGTGTGCCTAGTCAACTCACAGAAAATCCAAAAGACAGGTAGTGGCAGGTGTATAAACTCCGATGTTGTTGGGTCCCTATAATACTAGTGATTACCCCATTAATATTGTAGTTATACCCCTTATTTATATTGTTGTGCCCCTATTACCCACATATTGTTATTTATGTGCCCCATAGAATCCCTCTATTATTATTTTTGTGGCTTTATATTATTATTGTTAGGTCGGCTGGATTATATTGTGACTCCTTAGACTCCTATATATAGAAAGGAGGTTTTGTCATTTGTATCATCCAAGAATTGTCCATTTATGTAATGTAAAGGAGGTTTCCCCCTTGAAGACGCTGAATTCTAAGGCGTTGATCTTTCTTTTCTATCTTTTCTTGAGCTGGTTTCATAACATTTGGTATCAAAGCTTTGGATTCTAGGGTTTCGCTGCTCCAAACAGGTCATCGTGGCATTTTCCCTATAACTTTTTTTCTGTGACGTTTCAGAAGTCGCAAAAAAAAAACCCATTTGAGAAGAAATCGCGCTGAACCTTGGTTCCGAATTTCAGAGTTTTTTGCGCGATATTTTCGGAGATATGATCTGAGGAAGTTGGTCTTTTTGCAGACTCCTGAATTACACTCAAAACAGGTGACCTGGGGAAAATCATCATAACTTTCTTTCTGAGCATCGGATTGAAATTTCGTAAGAAGGTACAGAAAGAGGACGGACTGTAGTTTTCTTTGGTATATTTTTCAGAGTCAAAGGTTGAAACAGTGACACGTGGAACGTCGTACAAGTTCACTCTACTGAACTAGTCTATAATCAAGTCACTGTGGGAGATTTCGCATAACTCTTCCTTGGAGAATCCAATTTGGGTCAGACTTGTGGCATTGGAAAGAGGACCGGAAGCAGTCACAGAAACAAGAACTCGATAGCTACAAAATCGATCAATTTCAGAGTATCTTATCAAGTGGAAGAACTTATCCGCTGAAGATTCCACATGGGAGGATGAGAATTTTATGCAGAAGTATCCATAACTACTCAAGCGTTGAGGACAACACTTTTTTGAAGGAGAGGGGCATGTTGGGTCCCTATAATACTAGTGATTACCCCATTACTATTGTAGTTATACCCCTTATTTATATTGGTGTGCCCCTATTACCCACATATTGTTATTTCTGTGCCCCATAGAATCCCTCTATTATTATTTTTGTGGCTTTATATTATTATTGTTAGGTCGGCTGGATTATATTGTGACTCCTTAGACTCCTATATATAGAAAGGAGGTTTTGTCATTTGTATCATCCAAGAATTGTCCATTTATGTAATGTAAAGGAGGTTTCCCCCTCGAAGAGGCTGAATTCTAAGGCGTTGATCTTTCTTTTCTATCTTTTCTTGAGTTGGTTTCATAACATATGCAAATGATGGGAAGTGATTACGGGCAGAAGTCATGAGGAGTCATGATGACAAGGTAGTGGGGACCAACGGTTTGAATAATGGCAACATACCCTTTTTTCCACCTCACATCATCGCCGGAAATATCTCGAGTAAACATAAGTACTCCTCCTCGAACTTATTCACCACCTTTGTTTTCATTTTATCATCATCCCCGCGGCTGTAACAAGCTCCATACCACCTCCATAGCCTCAAGACCATCATTCTCTGTTGTTTTTAGACCTCCTCCTCTTATCGGCGTTCTATAGAAGCATTATCGGATTCTACAAGAGTAGTAACAAGTTCTATAGGAGAACCTACAACCATTTCTACAAGAAGGGCAGTAAGCAGTTTTACAAAAGAGAACACAGAGTTTTTGCTCAAATTCGGACTTGAAGGGGTAGGCTCTTCACAAACCCACCTTGGATGTTCATATGTACAAGGACTGATTCAATTTTAAGGACAAATTAAGCCTGAAAAGAATAGGAATTGCATTAAAACACTTCTGTCTGTTTCTTAAAAAAAAACACAGTTTTTTCTCTGTTTCCTGTTTCTACAAAAATTGTTTTCTCCTTCTCCACCTGGGGTGTTCCAAAATATTATAAACATAATGACAGGGGGATTCATGAGAAAGGAACCCATAAATTCAATTAGGCTCCATGAACATCCCGAGATAGTAGCCATTTTTACCAAAGCTAATTGGATGCCATTTTTCTAAAAATTTAGAGGGTATGATGAAGAAGTGACTCAAGAGTTTGCCCTTTCCTTGGTACCCCACTCAAAGACCCATGCCACTATTATTTTCAAAGGTCTCACCATGGAAATCACCCCATAATTTATCAGTAGGGTTACTAGTCTTCCACTTGGACTACCCTAGAGCAAAGATGAGAAGCCATTGGGTCAAGTTGCCAAGAAAACCTTCTTCCAACCAAATGAGCATCCTGTAGAGGACAAAAATGGCATTAGAAGAACAAGCATACCTTACTCTTGGAATGAGGTCAATTACCAAATTATCAAGTACATTTCCTGTGAAAGGAGGTATAGCATACTTTATGGTTACCATTTCAAACTTCCGCATGAGCTGAGATATGGCATGGATATTCCCACACCCCAAAAAATCAACATTCCCTATTTTCTCCTACAGTCCCTTATAGACTCCAGCATTAAATTGAAGGCAGGAGGTCCAGATCAATTGGCTCACCATGGACTAATTAAACTGCTGGTGGAAGAAGCCCTCCACACCTTCACAATCCCCATATCCTGGGAGATCTTCAGAAATATGACAAGAGAAGATGATATAAAAGCCCTCACATATGACCTCAGTCCTTCTGAAAGTGAGGGGGAAGAACAAAAAGGGGAAGATGAGGAGGAAACCAAAACAGAGAAGGAAGAACCTAAAACAGGGAAGGAAGAGACTAAAACAGAGGAGAAAAATACCAAAGCAAAGAAGAAGGAACCTAGAATAGAAGAGAAAAATACTAAAACAGAAAAGAAAAAGTCTAAACCAGAGAAGAAAAAGACTAAATCAGAGAAGGTAAAAACTAAACAAGATGAGAAGGAAACCAAGACAGAGCTAGAGGAAACAAAGCTAGCAGAGGTGGAAAAGACAAAAGAAGAGGAAAAAGGGGCAAAGAAGATAGAAGTGTCTCCTAAGACACTAGAAATGGAAGCAGCAGTTGTTCTTGCTAGCCTTAGAACCCCAGTTAAGAACAAATAAAATAGGAAAAGGCAACTATCAATGTATTTCAGGGCTCGAAAAAGCACAAGAATTAAAATAGGGAAGCCACAGCCATCCTCAAAAGAGCGTATCATAATTGAAGATTCCCCTACTGTCAAAAGGGAAGAATCTCCATCCAAAACCCCCATTACTTATGAACGAGGAAGTCCTAGATCTTCCACTTGGAAGGAAAGAATAAAACTACAGGACTTAAAAACAGTCCTACAGGAGGCAGAGACTGCTCTACAAGAGACCCTAACAAAGCTACATGAGACTGAGAATCTTGAGAAAAGGGCAGAAGAGCAGACCAAGGGGAAGGATGAAACAATAGAGATTCAAGAACCTGACCCCCAACCTAGTTTGGGCTCTTATTACAATCTCCTTGAGGGGGGGAAATCATGCCACAGAAGTTTGCAGTCCCACTTTTCTTTGTGCTGGAGAAAGAAAGAGTAAGGAGCCATAGATGGATGAAAATTGCCAAGTTCAAAGGGGTGGAAGACATTGGCCACATGGAGATCAAGCATAGAGAAATGGGTTATGAGTTGAGCACTGTAAGACATACAGAAGCAATCATAAGATCTCACTTGGAAGCAGAAAATGAAATGTTAAGAAAACAACTGCAAGAAAAGGACACACAATTGGCATGCATGGCCAACTGGTCTATGGAGGCACTACAGTGTAGGCAACCAGCGAAATCATATGGAGTATAACTTAAAGAACAGTGGCTACAGTTTTAGATGAAGACCTTGGCACAGAGAGACACCATGCCTTTTCAGGATTATAAATAGTTAATGGACCTATGTGACCATAGTTCAGCAAAAGACAAGGCAAAGATAGCAGAGTTCTATTTTCATAACATGGCCCTAACTGATATGAACCTATGGCGCAGCCCAATGCTAGGTTAGGGGACTTGCAGCTGATGGCCATGACATCATAGATGAGTCATGAGGAGAAAAGGGAAACATAAATCAAGAAGTTGATGGAAAAAGAACAAAATGAACCCCTCATGATTAGAGCAGAGCCATCAGACCCTATGGCTCTCATTAGCACCCACCAGCTACATGCAAATAATCCTCAAATTGCCCTTAAATATGTTAATGATCAAGCTCAGGCCATTGCACATTTTGAGTACATGAAAAGATTGCTTGGAGATGAATGTATTCATGCTTGTATGAGGAGGTGGAATACACTGCCACACAGCTTGCAGATCATGGAGTATCACTCCCCAACCAAGATGAAAGAAGCATTAAGGAGAGTGCCATTGTACAAGCACTCTATGCAAAGTTTGAAGGTTAATTGGATTGGCCTCAAACTAAGTCCCCCACTTCCGCCAGGACTGCTAGAGGGCAAGAAAGAGGAAGAAGAAAAATAGTAGTGGGAAGAAGTGGACAGAAAGGCAGGATTCCATGATAAAGAAGACAATTTCACATCAGAAGCATGGGATGTTAGGGAGGCAATGAGGGCCATCAAAGATGAAGAGATGGACTAGTAGCTCAGAGGATGAGCGACACATTCAATAGGGGGGTGATGCTGAGCCCCAGAAATGGGTAATTATATGGGCTCATTTTTCCTCCTTACTTAGCTTAATCCACCATTCTCATTAGTTTATTGCATGTTTTTTATTATATTTATGCTAATAAGTGAGTTGGGTTAGTCATTATGCCATGAAGTCTAATGTGTGTTTAATGCATATTTTTGGTCAATTTTGGAGACAAAGTCAAAGGTTTAATGAGCATTTGGCAACAAATATTTGAAGAAGACAAAGGAGAGGATTTGTAGGAGGGTGTCCCCCTCATTTATGAATTCCTCCTTCGAATCCTCCTTCAAAAAGCTTGGAGCACAAGAAACCACATCAATGCATCAAAGAGGCAGCCAAGCAAGTGAATAATAATTGTTGTCTATCTCAAGTCTTGGGAGCAAAGCCTCCTTGATTTTAGGGGATATGTTCCTCATTTCGAGCTTACTTTTGTGGATAGTTTTATGTGATGTGACTATTATTTTGATAATGAAGATGAAATCTTTTCTAAGCCAGCACTGAGTTCTTCTAGAGGGTTGAAGCTCCTAGGTTAGGGCCCAACCCAAGTTGCCCAACAAATCTTGTTTTGTATTTATATATTTTGTTGCAGTTCATGAATTAGTTGCTGTTAGATAGATTTCTTCCTTAGTAAAATAGGTTGCTTTTTGGTGATTTACATAGATGTTTCTATTTCAGTTTTCTGAAGTAGGTTAAATAGTGGTAAGAGAAAGATACAAAATGGCCATCAACAGAGCCTTGACCTCCTTTCCTCCCTTTGGGACCATGAGCTGAGGTCAAGACCCTCTTGCTGCCACCAAAAACGCAGTTTTGCTCTCCATGCAATTTCTAGTGGTTGGAGGTTAATGCTTTGCTTCAGATCCATTTTTACATACTCATTTACGTTTCTGCAATAAATTTCCATTCATGCTTTCCTTTCCATATAGCATTGTTTAGCATTATATTTTCCTAGATCAGAATTTAGGTTAACATGAGATACAGTTCTATTTTTTTGTGTAGCTAGTTTCTTTGCTTGCTCAGTTTCAATGTTTGATTTTCAGCTCTCTTGTAGCACATCTATGCTCATAATAAGTCAGAAAATCAGCCACCACCATCTCTCTTTGCTACATGTTCCACAGGCCATTCACAGCCCCTCATAAATCTACCCTAATTTTCTGCACTTTTCTCATAAAATTTCCTCTCGTCCCTTGAACAAGTCCAACCATCATTCCCTTCCCTAATCCTCCTTGATGAACCTTAGACACCTTAACACATCCTTCTAGCCTTCAGCTACCCTTTCCAACCATTTTCCCACCTTCAAAACCTCTAAAACAGCTCTCGGCATCCTCTGTAGATCCCCTACAGCCTCATGTAGAAATTCCTGTAGGTGACTTTTTGAAGTCCGATTGCAGGGAAAGCCTTTAGAAGGTTACTAGAAGCCTCCTAGGACCCCTCCAAACCTTCCTACACCTTTGAAAACTCCAGAGTCACACTCCATCTCCACCTAATCGCTGCCACCTCCACAAACAAATAAATTACATGCATGACAATTTCACATAAAATATATAAAAATCCAAAAAAATGTTTTTTTCTCATTTCCTCCTAGAAATAGCTTGAATAGATGTTTTTTACTTCCTAAATAGGTAATGGCATGCATTTTATGGTTTTTCATCTCTCTTTATGCAAAATTAGGGTTAGTTGGTTAATTAGGGTTTGCTAGGATTACTTTACATTTCAGTCTTCTTTTCCTTTCTGCAAATAAAGTAGCCTCTGTAGAGTGAGATCTCCTTTCTTTAATCACACATAAAGCTTCTTCTGGAGATCATAGAAGTTGGCTTGAGATCCTAGTGATCTTGCGCCAGCTGAACAAGTGACAGTCTATAGTAAGAACTAGTACTTGTGCATACAACATCGTCGCTTCCAAGTTTGTTACGAACTACTGGGCTGATAAAAGTAAAGTAGGAAGCCTCAGGAGTTACAACATTATTGCTATAATACTGGTGCTCACCAGAGACTAATCAGGTACCATAGCAACTCAGGTTGGGCATGTATACCTGGTGTAAGAAATAATTTGAGGAGCCCACAATTCCTCAAAGCCTCCAAGCAATTTGGATCAGCTATTTCTTGAGTATCAATATCCTCATGCTCATGTTCTTTCTAATCTACCATTTTTCACGATTTATTCTTGCAAAAACCATGTAATCAAGTCAATGATCATCCTTGGTTGGAAAAATTTGGTTTCAAATAGCTGAATTGAGCAACGAACATGAAAATTTTGCTCACGGCACTGGCGTGACTGTTTTAAAAATAGTGGCACCAACGACGCGGTTTGCATTTTTACCCACCCCCAATCGGTGATTCCATGCCCGGAAATCGCCCTGACCAAGGGAATTTTTTTTTTTGACAAAATCTCCCCATGAAACTCAAAAAAATGGATAAAAACAGGAAAAATTAGTATGAAAATGGAGCTTAAGGTCTCGACTCTTACCTACAATTGATGGCTCGGCGAACGACCTCACGGATGTCCTGCAATCTGCTCCAAAATAATTAGGGAAAAAGTGAGCAAAAAGCTCTTCACACAAAGGTAAGATGGTAAATGGTAAAAAATAATTACTTTTTTCCCATTTTATTCATTTTTTTTCATGAAATATTAGGGGTTTTTTAGTATTTTTGACCTATTTTCCTCAAAATTGGATAATTCCTTTACCTTTCTTGTGCAACGACAGGTCATGGATTGTCGATGATGGTACTAGAGTTGTGTTTCAGCTCTTTTCTTGACTCGTAAATCTAAAATGAAAAGATCACAAAGTATTTTTCCCTTTTTGACTCGTAAAAGAGAATAAAATGGGGGGTCTGCTTTCAATCTCTTTTCAAACTCTTTAAACATGAAAATATTGCCGAGATCTTGTCGTTTTGAACTCATTAAAGGCTGCGAAATGTCATGCACCCAGTACACCTTTACCCCTTTTTCAGTCTGGGATGCACTATTTACGAAAAAGGTACTCCTTGACTGAAATGGTCAAGCGGTTCTCTCAAGCATCGTTTTCTACCTTTACAGGCTCGAAAGACACAAATGTACGAAAAGGGACCATGTGGAGTTTTCTTTTTCATGTCTTTTTTAAACTCTCTAAACATGAAAAATATATTGATTTTCTCTTTTGTCAGAATCGTTAAAACATTAAATGACATTGGATTCATCGCCATGACGAACGTGAGATTCTCCTTGCTAGGGCTCATTAAACTTACTAGGTTGGATTTGTCTGAAGGATGAACTTACAATGCAAACATATGCTATCCCCTTCAATCTTGCGATAAAAAATAATTTGGGTACTTGCCAGAAATGGTGGGGGAAAATTTGGAAATTCGGTCAGTCGTGTCGGAAGGTCACTCTTGAACATGACACTTTCTACTTCGTGTCGGGGTGGGATATCCTCCTTTTCATTTGACCTTCCCGGGTTGGGCCACTCATTTTTGCCTTCCATTTGATCTTTTCCACATCATCATGACCACCGATCCTATGGATCCAAGAACTGCCAAAATCCAGAATCATGTCACCAATATGTTCAAGAGTTAGTCCTTCTATAGTTACACTTACTCCTAATTCTCTGTATCATCTGAAATCATTTTCATCCCTTTTTCTCGTGTCGATGATGTGGGATACATCATGGCCCTCCTTCGAAACGGTTGCTTCCTGTCGACTTCAGCTCATTATCTAGGAAGCTGGCCGAGAGACTCCCTTCCAGTACCTTAGAGCTTGCATGCCCTAATGGCAAGTTCTTCACACTCGATGATAAGTTCACATCATTGGCTTTCGATCGGGTGATTTCACGGGTGTTTGACATCAGTTCCTTTATTCACATTCCGTGAACTGTGTTGCCAATACCTTGAGAGCCATTTTCATTATTGGTGGTCTCTCTTGTGCTTGTTAACAGTTCACATCATTGACCGGTAAACAAGTGACTTCCCAACATGTTCAACTTCAACATATTCATTCACATGTTAGGATTTGTACTTTGATCGGGTCATTTGGAGCGCAAGACCCTGGGCTAAGATTACACAAGTCCAGGTTGCAAGGCGATGTGACATGGTCATGTTGATATACATGTCTCTTTTAGATGGATGGCTACGACCATACCATGAGTTGTTATATGTGATCCTTCTCATTATTGGGTGGTTGCGACCATACCTTGGTTTCATTATGATCCTTTCTGTTGGATGGCTGCGCCCATGCCTTGGATCCATTTACATGATCATTCTCTGGATGGATGCGTCCATACCACGATTCATGTATTATTATTCAGAGTTTTCAGTGATGTATATGTATCTATTCTTGCTTGCAAGTTTCCGATGATGGACTCTGATTCCCTACTTCCACTTATAAAGCATTTCACCCCTCACTCTAGTTCATCCTTCACACTTTAGGGGGAATCTGTTACACAGCATTTTGTCATTGTTCCTGTACTCCCTGTCTATGATCCCAAAGGACCTCTACAGTGTACCCGACATGCTTTCCCATCATGAAGAAACTCCAAGTATGTCCCTCTTCATGAGCAGAATAATTCCCCTTTGCATCATTTCCCAAGAATCTTCATTCTATCTCAGTTTACAAGACCAACGCCATTGACCAGTTTTCTCCTCGCCCTAATTTATAGAGGTTAAAACTAACCCTCATGCTGATCAGATTGACTGATCCCTTTTCCAGTCACGCCCATCCTCTTTTGAAAGGTTCTTTAAATAAGGAGCCGAGGCTTCCATGTCTAGAAATTTTGTAACAGAAATATAGTAGATAGTTGGGCTAGATAGAGTCGAGGAAATTAGTTTGGGCTCCTTTCCCCTATTAGGATGGAACAACCTGAAGAGATAAGACCTTCTCCCATGATGAGAGAAACCATCTCCCATCCATTCAAGCTATATAAGCCTTTCCTTTTCCAAGCAAAATCTAGTTGGATTTTTGGAGCAAGTGTGAATAACCAACAAGTCATTTATAGCTTATAGCTTTCTAGTGTGTGTTTGAGGGAGAATAGTGTGATTTTGGTTTGGTTTGAGACTAGAGGGAAACAGGCCTTAAACTTCCATTTGTTTGGGCTATCCATGAAGTGCTAGCAGAAGTGTGGGAAGTCGGATACGTCAGAGGAGACCAGCAATGTCAGGGCACCAGTTGTAATCTCTTTCTGATTTATATATTAATGCAATTATCGATTGATTTCCTACATGAAGTGTCATTTTACATCTTTATGTCTTAATTCTCCTTGACTTATTAAGTAGGTTGAATACAATATTACATGCTATCACGTTTGTTGTTGTTGTTGTTTGCTTGTTTCAGGTATTCGAAGGAAGGAAACAGAAGATAGCTGGAGTGAGGAAGCAGGATCATCACCAAGTGGAATAACATTCTAAAAGATAGGACTTCTTAGTTGATTCTAGCTTAAGGAGATTTTCCATATATTGTTTGTTTGTGGCTAGACCCGCTCTCTCAAGCTAGAGGAATTATTTGTGTCCGCACTGAGAATTTACTTGCACCACACTAGCAGATGAAGAAGAGGGTGAGAAGATGCAGGATCAGGAGCTTGCTCAACAGATTAAGAAAATGGTTGAAGGAATGAACAGGGAGTTGGGACAGGAGCCACAGGACCAAGATACCGACCTCATGTCGAGAGCATCTGAGGTCACCCCTTATTCTCCACCACCTCCAATACCATAACCAGTCCCGAGCAAGCAAGGAAAGGTTGTTCTCCTTGACGATGATCCGGTGATGGATGTGTACAATCCATCATTTCGTGAGTTGCAGCAGAAGATTGTACAGACACGGAGAAATCATTTCTCATATGATCACGCGTCACTTGCATTTATGAAAATAAGGGTGATAGTGCCAGATGTCCAAAAGAATCTAGTCACCATGGTCGATTCCACTCTGGCTTATGTAGCCACATGCTCAAATGTCAATTTATTATTAGCAAAGAATGAACAAATGGAAAAGGAATTGCAAGCATCCAGGTCGAAGGTAGAAAAATCCGTAGGATCTGCAATGGTAGAGATGAGGAAAGTGATACTTGGTGAAGTATCAATTCTTGAGGGCACCATTCATAAACTTTATGACGGATTTGTCACCATACATAAGGTGGTTTTCCATCTATTTGGTTTGTAGCGGTGATGCAGTAAGATTGTCCAAACTCTCATGGACATACACGTTGCTATCTCTCGAAAGAATGGACATTGAGATACAAGGGAGCCACACTTCACTTGCCCAAGATGATGAAGCCACAGGAAGAGCTAGACAAAGAAAATATTTGGATGCAAATCCAAAACTATGAGAAGCTCACCCCGTTCTTAAATAACACACGGGCTTCGTATGCATGATTGTTCAAGAGTTTTGATGTCTTAGTGAGAATGCACAAGATCCTGTCGATCGGTTCCCTCACCGTAGCTAAGGAAAAACACCAAGTCAAACTAGAGATCGACAAGTACATGTTTCAGCTAAGGCGAGAGGCCACTAGCATGACTTGGAGCTGAGCACCGAAAACATGTAGAAGTACATTGGTGGTCCTATCATAGTCAAGGCCATGTTGCGCATGCTTTAGGATGAGTTGGATAAGGGTTCCAAGACCATATACCCCCAAGATATGGAGGCAAGAGTCCCCTATTAGAAAGACACTATCAAGAAGTATGGGGACACCATAGCGCAGTTCCAAGATTGATCAGTGTGTCACCGAGATTCATCAAGTGGATGTTGCTGAGTTGGTCTTTCCCCAAACTTCTGAGTCATAGTGTTTTGCCTTTTCAGGTTGTCTCTAGCCTATTTTGTCTCACATTTGTACATGTGGAAAATGTATATTGTTCGTAAATATGTTCTATGCAAAATTCCAAGTGTCATTAGTGGAATGTGAAGAGGAACTACGTAATGTAATGAGTTATTTGTAAAGAAGTTAAAGAATCATGAGGGTAGTCACAGAGTCAAAGGGGAATGTCAAGGGTCACCTGATGCTTTGTTATAAATAGAACCTCATAACTCATAGAACACGCTTTTGGGAGCCAATATTTTAGCTAGGCTTAGGCTTAGAGAAGGCTTGGGAGTATTGTGAGGAGCCTTGGCTTCTCCACAACGTAGAGTGGGTATACTTATTTGGAGGAGCAGGTGTTCTTGACTGTAATGTTCCACTATTGTGGCTATTGGTTGTCAATGGTATATGTATAGATGTAACTTTCACTTATAATAATAATTACTGAGCTAGCATGTTTTCATGCATATGTTGTTATTGTAGTTGGAATTTTCTGGTTGCTTTAGAAATTTATGTTGTTTAACTTACGCATTCACTTATGAACTAATTTGTATGCAATTGTATGAATTTGGTTGAAGGTGTTGTAACATGCATTTTTGTTGCTTGTAGTCTTCATTTTTCATTCAAGAACTTGAAAATATTTCAAAAAATATAAAAGCAAGAGGAAGAAGTGATAATGACATGGCGGAATCGCTAAAGGAACAAATATAAAAGAATCAGTCCCAGTATACCCATGCGATCACGTTAAATCATGATATAAATGGTTATACAGAGCCATAACCGAAATATATGTACTATGTTGTAAAGCCCAAGAATAACAGCGAAGTGAGAATTCGCAGAAGTCAAGCTCAGAGAGAGTTGAGCAGCGGGAAAATGAAAGGCCAAAACCCTGAAGAAAACCTCGGAACCACAAAATACTGAAGAAATGGTGCAAAGTCAAATTGAGGGGACAAATGAAGAATGAACGCATAGGAATCGTTGGATCTTGGAGATTAACAGATGAGGTCGAAGGAAATTAACGATCCATACTAAATCATGTAGATTGGAATCAAGGAATGAACGGCGGAGATTAACCAAAAGCGGTGGAAGAGAAATCCAAAGGAGCATCGCTGCCATTGATGGTCGAAGATCTACGGTCATCGGACGTGAACAAGTCCAGGCGTTAACCAAGATGAACGACATATTTAAAGCTATAAGCGGGATTTCGGGCGAATGCAAAATGATAAATGGTATCTAGAGGAAAGCACCCAATTCCATTCAATGGTTGACACATAGCAACTAGAGGAGAGAGAAAAACCACTCATTTTGGGCGGGTAACCCTCGTGCAAGTAGTCCACCCGAAATTGATATCAGATATCGGATCCTATGGTTGAAATCTACAGTGGAGAATGGACCCGATATATATATATATATGTGTGTGTGTGTGTGTGTGTGTGTGTTTGTTAGCGATGCGATTAAATCGCAATCGCAAAATACAGCGGCACTTATATGAAATCACCCCTGGCCAGACCCACAAATATATGCATTATGTTTTAAACTCTCGACACGTCTGTTATATCGCATATCATTAAGTTTTGTATTGATATATCATTTGAAAGCGCCGATTGCGATTTATGATATGAAGTCAATGGAGCATTGAACGGGTGGATCCGATGGATTTATGTAGCCGATTTAATTCTATTTGAGTTCCATGGTAAACCAAAGATTAGCATTAATTTTGTTGTATAAAGGGAAAAACAATGTTAAAACCAAATCTAAAGAAAAGGCAGTTGGGCATGTTTTCTTTGTATTTTGGCAATCAAAACACCCTATATATACATAAGCTCAGTTTTCGCACAAGTCAAAGTCTAACGCATTTAATTACGGTTAAAGCGGATTAAGAATTATTAAAGCATCCATAGAGCAACTCAAGAGCCGATTAATAGAGCCAAAAATCCAGCATTTATCCTCATCTTCTAGTTCAGTTATTTCTTGTTATTGTATGTTCTTTGAGGTGTCTTTTACCCTCTGTAAAATTCTGTAATATTTTTTACTTCAGATAGTTAGAGAAGCAGTTAAGTAGTTTGATAGTTTCAGAGATCAGTAACTATTCCCAATGTATAAAAGAGGAAAAACTACAAATAAAATGGTTGTTGTTGGAATTTTGGAGAACCCGGGGACTAGGCCACTGTATTCTTGATATAACTGTTGATTTATGAAAGAATCAGAAGTTTCCATGAATTGTTGGGTATAATTTTGTAACTTCTCTATCATGTGCCATCTTATGTTTTCTTCTTTCAAGTATAGTAATGAAGTTGCAGGTCTTTATTTTCTTATGTAGATAAAGTTAAAATTCCCTAAAAGAGCGCACCTATACTTGAAGTTTTCACCTTCCTTTCTAAGTTATAGATAATAGTTTCTCTATAAGGCAACATATTATCTTTAACTTCTCCAAGGGTCACAAATAGTAGTTTCTGTGCTAAGCATCATATTGTCTATGATTCAGTTCTCATTTTCATAATTCTTCTAGGTTACGGATAGTAGTTTCTGTGAAAGACCAACATATTATCTTGAACTTTTCCAAGTGTCACAAATAATAGATTCTGTGTAAAGCAGCATATTGTCTCTGACTTCTTCCTTCTTCATTTATCATTTATATTTAGCAAGTAAATGGCATTCTGAGATTTTCAGGTCACATATGTATTAATAGTTAAAAACTAAGTTTTCTAGGTCCTTCATTTGAGAACACAACATATAATCAAGTGACAGTAATTACAATCATTAATGTCTTAAGCACAATTTCTACACAGCCAGGAAATTGGTTTCTTAAGGTACAACATTAATTGGCGTTGTTGTCGGGGAGAGAAGACAAGAACACTTTTCCTTGGGTTTTTCAATATTTTCCTTTGTTTGTTCAGTGAGGAGGAAATATTTGGCTATTTTGAATCAAAGCAATAAATCTGGCTTCAAGGAGACCCCATACAAGATTAGAAACTTCACAACAGAAGGTTCAAGTCTTTCAGATCCTGAAAGGCTAGTTTCTAGGAGGGCTGGAAAGTCTAAGATCCCAATTACACCCATCCCTACATTGTCTGCATCAGGAAGTAACTTATCCAAACATTCATCTGATAAAGATTCATATTTTTCATCATCTTCATTTCAGGTACCTAACTGTCAAGAGAAATCTTTAGAGTCTGTTACTTTTCATTTACCTTCTATAATTATTCAACTTGAACCAATATCCACATTACCACCTCTGCACACTCCATTTACTTCTAAGTCAAGTTCTGCATTCGTTGGTAATCAAGGTTCAATAAACATGGCAGTACCTGCATTCTTGATGAATAGGTATGCACCTCTTCAATTGCCACAACCGTTAAATCAAATGCCACAGTAATACCTCAATATTCTTCCATGTTTTACAGGGGAAGATGAACAAACTGCAGAGAATCATGTGTCAGTATTTTGCAATTTTGTAGAAAACAAAAATGTTGAACATGTAGATGTCGTTTTAAGACTTTTTTTTCAGTCCTTGGATGGAGAAGAAAGGAAATGGTTTAAAGGACTTCCCAATCATTTTATTCCTTCTTGGGAAGAGATGGAATGTTTATTCGTTCAGAAATGGGGAGGAAAAAAAGACCATGGGTATTCATTAATAGAGTTTATTGCCATAAAGAAGAAGTCTGATGAAACTGTGGTCAAATTTGTCAGAAGATTTAACAAATTGTACAATAGTCTCATAGTGGAGATTAAGCCTCCTCCTGCTAGTGGAAAAATAACTTTTGCAAGGGATTTTGAA
The DNA here is from genome assembly GCA_031772625.1 of Pinus tabuliformis. NCBI lineage: Eukaryota > Viridiplantae > Streptophyta > Pinopsida > Pinales > Pinaceae > Pinus > Pinus tabuliformis. The sequence continues at coordinate 774,169,516 of CM062805.1, forward strand.
TCAAATTTTGGATTCACATTATGGGAAAGAAGATCTCCAACCCTTGATCAAATCCAAATAGATGCATTAGAGATAGAAGCAAATCTGGTGGCTGCAGGAAAAGCACCAGAGACACAGCCTATCTAAGACAAGGGAAAGGCAAAGATGGAATCCTCTCAAAGTCAAGCATTGGAGGATATGTGTAATGTACTTAAAACTTTGTCAGATAAGTTAAATAAATTAGAGTTAAAAATAAGAATTTTCAGAAGAAAACACAGTATAATAAGAACTTTAATCCCCAATATAGAAGACGACCTTTGTAAATCTTGCAGAAGGAAAGAAAAGATCAAAATCAAATTCAAGCACCATTATATATAGAAGCAGATGCTAGTGAAGAACAGGAGCAACCTGAAGATCAAATTTCTACATTATATGTTGTATATGAAGATGAACTTGGTATCAAAGAAGAAGAGTATGAATATGATGAAACATATTCCATTCATGATGAAAATAAAATTTATGAATATTGGAAGCAATTCTCTGATTTTATGCAGGCTGAACTACATAAGAAATATGACTTGAGATCGAGAAAAAGATCAAGAAATCAAGAAAATGAAAGTGAGTAGCAAGTTTCAACTTCCTCACCAAAGGCAACTCCACAAGAATCTCAGCCTGCAAAACAAGTGAATAAAGGAAAGCAACAATAGAATGCAAATGACAAGACACAGATACTTCAAGGTGAGTCTTCTCAAGATCAAGTTGAATTTCTTTTTTTTGTAGAAACTTGTTTCAATTCCTCAAGTAATTCTAGTCATGAAAAATGGTGAAGAGGAGAATGAAAGGACTGCTAAATAGGGTCACTTGTTTAGTCTTACTAAGGAGTTGGAAAAAGGTAATAATTCAACTTCCTCTTACAGAATTGACAAGAATACCTATTTATCAAAAGGAGATTGCTGAGTTTGTTAATTTGAAAGAAAATGAGATTATAAATGACACTGTAAATCTGCAGGAAGACAAACCAGTAGTGGTTTTTGGTCCGCATGTTGAGGAAATAGACTCTTCAATACCACCTTTTTATATTTCTTTATTGGTCCATGATTTCCTCTTACATAATTGTATGTTTGATTCGGGAGCTTCACACAATCTTATGCCTTTGTTAGTAATGAATCAACTAAATATACAAGTTACCAAACCCTATAGGGGCTTGTATTCTTTTGATTCGAACAAAGTCAAGTGTCTTGGGGTCATTAAGGATCTAGCAGTGTCACTAGCTCAAATTCCAGCTAGAAGCTTGGTCATGGATGTAGTAGTAGCAGATATTCCCGCTAGATTTGGAATGCTTCTATCTAGGTCCTGGGGGGCTAAATTGGATGGTGTTTTGAAGCTAGATTTTACGTATGCTTTTATACCAACTTTTGGTGGGGAAGAGAGGAGATTGTATAGAGAAACTAGATTTGTAAAAACAATTACAAAAGATGGAGCAAGTAATTCACCTGTATATAGCTAGGAGAAGGATGACTTTGCTTGTTTCATATTGCATGATAATGCAGAGCTAGCTGGAGATAATCAGAAGCAGCTTGCTTCAACCAATGTAATTACAGAGCTGCAAACTGAAGAAGTGTGGAAATGTTTCTTTGATGTATCTTATTCCAAGGGAGAAACAGGTGCTAGTTTTCTTCTAATTGCACCTGGAGGTAATATGTTCCCTTTTTCCTTTAAATTAGAGTTTGAGGCAACAAACAATGTGGCAGAATATGAGTCCTTGATTATTGCTTTACAAATAGCTAAACAAATGGGAGTTAACTCAATTTCTGCTTTTGGAGATTTAGAGCAGATTATTAAGCAAATAAAATATCACTACCAAACAAAGCACCCTAGGCTTAGGGCATACAAAAATGAGGTATGGGATTTGATTGAGAACTTTTTTGAAGATTTTAACATTCAATTCATTCCAAGAGATGAGAATAGATTAGCAGATTCATTGGTTGTGGTTGCTAGTACTTTCAAGCCTCCTATTAATCCAAGTCTAAGATACAAGATAGAGATGAGACATAGACCCTTTCTTCCTGATAATGTTAAGAATTGGAAAGTTTTTAAGGATGATCAACAAATTAAGGAGTTTTTGACTATGGTTGAAGAGTTTCAGGGCACAAAAATTGATCAGGATGAAGAAGAAACAACAAAAGTTACAGAAGTCAGTGGTTTAAAAGATTCAATAGCTAATCAGAAAATCTTTTAATTGAAAGATAATACTATGCCAAAGGGATTTGTTCCCCTTGAAAGACTTTTTAATCCCAATGATGTGGCTGTTGACTCAAGGAAAATTTCACAGGAGACACACATTCAGGATCACAACCTTGGAACTCAGGAGAATCCCAGGTTAGCGAAATTATTTAGTGGAGTTCCACCTAATTTTCAAGAAAGATATATTAAACTTTTTAAGAATTATGTTGATGTCTTTGCATGGTCTTATGAAGATCTCAAAACCTATGATGTAAATATTATTCAGCACAAGATTCCCTTGAAGGAGGGAATAAAGCCCTACAAACAGAAGCTTAGACAGATAAATCCTCTGCTTCTACCATCAATTGAAAAGGAGGTCAAGAAGTTGCTTGTTGCCAAAATAATAGTTCCACTCAGTTATTCTGATTGGGTGTCTAATTTAGTGCATGTGAGAAAGAAAAATGGAGAAATAAGGTTATGTGTGGATTTCAGAAATCTCAACAGGGCTTCTTTGAAAGATAACTATCCATTGCCTAAAATGGATCATGTGCTGCAAAAGGTAATGAGATATTTTAGAATGTCAATGCTAGATGGATTTTCTGTTTATAACCAAGTGGCCGTGGATAAGGAGGATTAGAAGAAAACGACGTTCAAAACTCCCTGGGGAACCTTTATGTATGCCAGAATGCCTTTCGAATTGATGAAAGCAGGTGCTACATTTCAAAGGGCTATGGACATTGATTTTGTTGGAGATAAGTTTGTAGTAATATATTTGGATGATATTACTATTATCTCAAAGTTTGATGAAGAACATTTGGACCATTTGAAAAAGACTTTGAATAAATGTAGAAGATTTGGATTTTCCTTAAATCCCAAGATATACATTTTTGCTCTGAAAGAAGGAAAACTATTGGGGCACATTGTTTCCAGAGATGGAGTGAAGATAGATCCAGCTAGAGTACAAGCTATGCAAAAAATACCATTGCCTAGAATTAAAAAAGATATTCAAAATTTTCTGGGAAAGATAAACTTCCTGAGAAGATTTGTATCTAACTATGCAGAAATTGTAAAAGAAATTACTAATATGCTAAAGAAGGAGAATGAAGTGAATTGGAACAAATAAGCTAGAGAATCATTTTCCAGGATTAAAGAGGCATTATAGGCAGCTCTAGTCGTAATCAACCCTAATTACCAAAAGCCTTTCCAATTTTTTTCATTCGCATCATCAAGTTCAATAGCTATTGTCTTACTGTAGAAGAATGATGAAGAGAAAGAGCAGCCAATTGCATTCTTCAATAAGATTCTTAGGGATTCTAAGCTGAAATATAATATTCTTGAGAAACAGGTGTATGATTTGGTAAAAGCCCTAAAAGATTTTAGCTATTATGTGCTGCAATCACAAATCATTGCTTATGTGCCAAATGTTCCAGTGGAAGATGTATAACTACAGGGAGATGTAGAAGGCAGAAGAGGAAACTGGATAGCCAAGATCCAAGAATATGTTTTGGACATAAAACCCACAAGGTTGGTGAAAGGACAAGGATTGGAAAAAATGTTGAGAAAATCAAACTTTTAGGCATTGGGAATCAACTTGTTGGCACCTGTGGATGAAAAAGCAGTTGAAGAAAGTGAAGGAAAGCAAGATCCAGGTATGAAGATCAGGTATAAATTTTTGTGTTCAGAATGGTATAAGCATATAATTCATTATTTGTGCTTTCTTTCCTATCCCCAATCCTTAGATAGAACAAAGTATAGGGCACTAAAGATCAAGGCACAACCATATGTGAATGTGGATGGCAGATTGTACTGGAAGGATCTGCTGGAATTTTATTGCTATGTTTAATATAGGATGAATTTATAGAAACAATCAAAGATTATCATGAGGGGTTATGAGGAAGACATTATAGTTGGAAAGTAATTGCACATAAGATCCGTCAGGCAAGCTTTTATTGGCCTATTTTATTTGGTGAGACATATAAGTTTGTTATAAGTTTTCAGAAGTGTCAGCTTTTTGCCGAGAAAAAGAGATTAGCCACTTTACCTTTGATTCCAGTTTTCATAGAGGAGCCATTTAGATAATGGGGATTGGACTTTGTTGGAGAAATCAATCCACCTTCAAGTAGACAACACAAGTGGGTTCTCACAACAACCGATTATTTCACCAAATGGGTAGAGGCTATACCTACTAAGAAAGCAAATGATCAGATAGTAATGAAGTTCTTGGAGGAGAATATTTTCAGCAAGTTTGGATGCCCCATCAAAATTATAACAGACAATGCTCAACGGCTTACCATCCACAGGGAAATGGATTAGCTGAATCTACTAACAAAACTTTGATGAATATCCTTAAGAAAACCATTGCAGAAAATCAAAGAGATTGGGATTCTAAGTTAAAGTTTGCTCTGTGGGCTGCTAAAGTAACAACAAGAAGATCTACAGGGAAATCACCTTTTGAATTAGTAGATGCAACTCAGGCTCTATTTCCAAGTCAACTTGTGAAGCCAGTGATTGCAATGATTCAAGAGGCGAAAGAAGAACCAAATGCTTTGATAAGAAGAATGAATAAAGTGATAGAGCTAAGCAAGAACATGGACAAGGTAAGAGATAACTTTATTATGTATCAATCTAAGATGAAAAATATTTTTGACAGAAAAGCCAAGGAAATTGATTTTAAAGTTGCAGATTTAGTATTGAGATGGGATACCAAAAGAGAAGATAAGGGTAAACATGGGAAGTTTGATCCTCTCTAGTATGGCACTTTTAGAATTGCTGAAGTAAGATCCAATAATACCTTCATTCTTGAGAATCTTGACAGTGAAACTCTACAACTGTCTGTCAATGGGCAATACTTAAAGCATTACTTCCAGTTCTGGAGAATAAGTGTCATTTCATTGTAAACACTGGAGTGAAATCAGTTTACAAATGCCATAGAATTTAAATTTATGAGAAGAAATATATGACACCATGCCCGAAGTGAAGGCACTAATATGTGGTTCTTAGTGCTTCTGTGGTAAAATCACTATCCCTAAGTGGAGCCAAATGTTGTAACACGGAATTTTGTTGCTTGTAGTATTCATTTTTCATTCAAGAAGTTGAAAATATTTCAAAAAAGATAAAAGCAAGAGGAAGAAGTGATAATGACATAGCGAAATCGCTAAAGGAACAAGTATAAAAGAATCGGTCCTAGTATACCCATGCGATCAAGTTAAATCATAATATAAATGGTTACACGCAGCCATAACTGAAATATATATATACTATGTTGTAAAGCCCAAGAATAACAGGGAATTGAGAATTCGCAGAAGTCAAGCTCAAAGAGAGTTGAGCAGCGGGAAAATGAAAGGCCAAAACCTTGAAGAAAAACCCAGAACCACAAAATACTGAAGAAATGGCGAAAATTCAAAGTGAGGGGACAGATGAAGAATGAACGCACAGGAACCATTGGATCTTGGAGATCAACGGATGAGGTCGAAGGAAATGAATGAACCAGACTAAATCATGTAGATTGGAATCAAGGAATAAATGACAGAGATTAACCAGGAGCATTGGTGGAAGAGAAATCTGAAGGAGCATCACCGTTATCGATGGTCGAAGATCTATGATAATCGGGCGCGAACAAGTCTGGGTGTTAACCAAGACGAAGGGCAGATTTAAAGCTATAAGCGGGATTTCGGGTGGATGCAAAATGGTAAATGGTATTTAGAGGAAAGCACCCGATTCCATTCAATGGTTGACACGTAGAAACTAGAGGAGAGAGAAAAACCGCTCATTTCAGGCGAGTAACTCTCGTGCAAGTAGTCCACCCAAAATTGATATTAGTCGGTGGATCCTGGGTTGAAATCTACAGTGGAGAATAGACCCGATATATATATGTGTTAGCGATGTGATTAAATCGCAATCGCAAAATGCAGTGGCACTTATGTTTTAAACTCTCAGCACATTCGTTATATCACATATCGTTAAGTTTTGTATTGATATATCATTTGAAACGGCTGATTGCGATTTGTGATACGAAGTCAATGGAGCATTGAACGGGAAGATCCAATGGATTTATGCAATCAATTTAATTATTTTTTAGTTCTGTGGTAAACCAAAGATTAGCATTAATTTCGTTGTATAAAGGGAAAATCAGTGTTAAAACCAAATCTGAAGAAAAGGCAGTTGGGCATGTTTTCTTTGTATTTTGGCCAATCAAAATGCCTAATATATACATAAGCCCAGTTTTCACACAAGTCAAAGTCTAACGCAGTTAATTATGGTTAAAAAGGATTAAGAATTATTGAAGCATCCACAGAGGAACTTGTTGTGGCCAGCAACAACCCCCCTTCTTATTTAGTTTTATCACTAATACTAAATAAGTGGGGACCCTTATTCAAAAATTTAAAAAATCGATTAATGCTTGTATTTCCTTTTTCAATAAAAGTTATGAACCAACTCAAGAAAATATACAAAAGATAGATCAATGCCTTAGAATTCAGCCTCTTCGAGGGAGCAACCTCCTTTACATTACATAAATGAACAATTCTTCGATGATACAAATGAAAAGACCTCCTTTCTATATATAGTAGTCTAAGGGGTCATAACATAATCAAGCCGACATAACAATAAGGGGTTACACTAGTAGTATAGGGGCCTAACATGCCCCTCTCCTTCAAAAAGCGTTGTCATCAACGCTTGAGTAGTTCTTGATGCTTCTGTATAAAATTCTTGTCCTCCCATGTGGAATCTTCAATGGGTAAGTTCTTCCACTTGATGAGATACTCTAAAATTGATTGATTTCGTAGCTGTCGGGTTCTTCTTTCTGTGACTGCTCCAGGTTCCAATATGATTTTTCCTTCCTCTTCAATTTCTGGCAATATTGTTTGAATTGGGATCTTTTGCAACTTTTGAATAAGTGGCCATACTTCTTCATCCTTCTTCCATTCATCCCTTGCTTCGTTTATCCAATCTGGTTGGATAATAGAAATAGCACAAAAAAATGCTTCCACATCCTCATTCTTAAAGTGTCTTCCCATTCCGTAAGGTCGCCATTTTTTAAGTGCATGTAGGATTGCCAACATTTCCTTCTCATAAATAGCTTGCTTGAGATGTAGCAGTAAAAATACCCAATCACCTACATCAAAACATTTTTCACTACGATGTTGATCTACCTGTTGTTTCATTTGATTTTGCAACGAAGTGGCGTTATCCTTTAAAAGTTGGAGAACTTGTTGTTGATGCTCAATGTGATTTTTCTCTGCTTGAACCTTTTTCTTCTTGATATGTCCTTCTATCTCTAGAGTTTGAGGAGTGGTAATTTCTTCCAATCCTTTACAAGATATGGTCAGATTCATTTCTTGATGCTCGATGTGATCTTTCACTTCTTGAACATTTTTCTTCTTGATATGTCCTTCTATCTTGATAGTTTGAGGAGTGGTAATTTCGACCAATGAATTACAAGATATGGTTGGATTCATTTCTTCTTTCTCGATGTGATCTTTCAATTCTTGCACCTTTTTCTTCTTGATATGTCCTTCTATCTTGAGAGTTTCAAGTGGTAATTCTTGCCAATGCTTTACAAGATATGGTCTGATTCATTTCTTCTTTCTCTGGGGTGGGGTCCTAGCGTATATCCTCTTCTTTTGATGTTTCTTGATCCTTTTCTTCCTCCTATTCATATTCTATGTAAAATAATTTCTTCTCAACACACTTATGACCTTTAGTGCATTTGCTATCACAATTGTAACAAAGCCCTTTTTCTGTTTTTTCTTCCAATTGTTGTGGTGTAACCCTTGTAGGTTGTGGAACACTGGGAGAAACAACACTTCCATATTTATAGTTGTGAGGGGTATGCTTCCTGGTTTCCATAATTTTTCTTTCCACTATGTCACAAAGCCCTTTTACTCTTTCCAATTGTTGTGGTGTTGCTCTAAAGAAGGTGTTGCTCTTTGTATCCTCATAATGTGCTATCATTTCCTCCGTGAAAATTGACCACGTAACAAGTTGTTTATGAGAACAAAGCCCTTCATACCATAAAAATGGATCCGGTTCTAAATATGAAGATGAAATACATACTTTTTGTAACAATGGTACACCATGTAGATCAAAATATTTCTCCATCTGAAGTATCCAATTTACCGGATCCTTGCCATCAAACTTCCTCATCTTGCCTTTTCTTGATTTTAGGAGCTCGATCTTGAAACGACTGTAACTCTGTACTTTGGGATCTTTAAGTTCTAAAATTGCAACCTATAGTAGCCCTTTGTGTCCTCTTTCCAATGCCACCAGTCTAATCCAAATTGGATTCTCCAAGGAAGAGTTATGCACAATCTCCCAATATGACCTGATTATAGACCTTTCTAGAAGAGCGAAATTGTATGAAGTGCCACATGTCACTTTTTCTACCTTTGGCTCTGAAAAATATATAGATGAAACTAAAGTCTGTCCTCTTTCTGTACCTTCTTACGAAATTTCAATCCAATGCTCAGAGAGAAAGTTATGACAATTTTCCCCAAGTTGCCTGTTTGGAATGTAATTCAGGAGTCTGCAAAAAGACCAACTTCCGCAGATCATATCTCCGCAAATATAGCGCAAAAAGCTCTGAAATTTGGACCCAAGATTCAGCGCGATTTCTTCTAAAATGGGTTTTTTTTTTTAGCTTCTAAAATGTCACAGAAAAAAGGTTATAGCGAAAATTCCACGATGACCTGTTTGGAGCAGCGAAACCCTAGAATCCAAAGCTCTGATACATTCATAAACTTAGGAGAATACCCTCAAAAAATATAAAAAGACTTAAGTTTTATGATAAGCTAGAATAAAATCACTCCTTAAAGCACGTCGCATTGCAAAAAGGGTAATGGATGCTTTCCTAAAAGCGGAATTCTAAGATTGCAAAATCGCGATGCGAAATCACGCATCGAAAGACCCTCATAGCATCACATGCCTCAAACATCACTTACGCTGAAATGCCTTAAACCACTGATATGCGATGGCGCATCTCGCAAATCGCATATTGCAGAAAACACATTGACGGATGATTACCACATGCAATGGATTTTCGATATTGTGATCTGCGATATTGTGAAGCAAATCGCAAAATTGCCTTATCGCAGATCTTCAGAGCTCGTTGTTCGAAAAATCGTTTTCCCTAAACCGAGGCCCGGTTATGCACGTTAATGTTAATCAATGAGATAGTTGGCAATCATTAATGAAATATGGTTTTGATATGATCGAAGAGCCATTTCACGTAAGTGGTATATTTTATATGTTTTCGGCATTTAAAGCTTTCCTGTCACCTTTTTCTTATCATTATTCTCACCTCATTTGTAAACTGCAGGAGCAAAGATCAGAGAAGTATACATAGCAGTGTTCAGGATATTATGGGAAAGAAGGGTAAAGCTCCGAGTTTTGAAGATAAATAAATGATTCCCTTATGCACAGACACCACCTGTAACAAAGATGTCAGTATTACTACTTGGGAAGGCATGTACAGTCTACTCGAGGAAGAAAATCCCAAGGTAATGGAGGTTATAGATATTGCAGGCTCACACAAGTCATCTAAGGTGTCTATTACAGAACTAGCATGTTCATTCTTGCACAGGATAGCGGCGAGGCCCAAAATTCTTCCATACACGGACATGGTTAAATGGATACTAGATAGTGCTGATATCACAAATAGACAATTCAAGACTCAGGGTCAAGGACTCATTGGCTCGTTCACTCCACAAGATTTGAGGCTCATGTATCATCTACTAGAGCCATAGAAGACGTATAGCAAATAGTTCATGGAGAAATTCGCTAAAGAAAATGAAGATTTAGTAGAATGTACCAAGGACTAGTCAAGAAGGGATGAACCACTAAAAAAGGATAAGCACGGTATGTATAGTACTGGTTCTCTCACCTCCCCATATTGCTTTGCTGCTGCTATGCTCTGTAGACTTTTTGGAAAGCCAGACGTTAACAAATTTTCATCTGAATGGCTACCATTATTGGATGCTACCACTAATGCTACTATTGCGGATTGGGCTAAGCTATTATCTGACAATTTAGCCACAGCCATGTTGAATTACCGGTCTAAAAGAACTATTTCTTAGAGAACTTATCCCCCTTTCTACTTATCTACATATGTGATGGATGCAATCTGTTATATTTCCAAGTTTCCTCTAATGGGTTGGAAATGGACTACTCAAGATCCCTTACCCATTCATATTTATCACAAAGAATTGTGGGATTCCAAGTTCACTCCGTATTTCTACAAGATTTGTCATGGAATCATGTTACCTCTGTACAAAATGTTGTATGATAAACACGCTCCAAGATTTTCTCCCAAAGCGGAGGTCGATATGCTCCCTGTCACGAGATGGTTCGAAGAAGAACTTTTCACATATGTCAGGGTATTCGGAAGTCTCACTTCCCCTCATGTCTTACCTTTATATGTTCCTGATAAACTATTGGCACGAGAGATTTCTCATTAGACCAGCGAAGAAGGAGGTATGGGTAAATATTTGAAGAACAAGAAGGCCATTTGGCCACAATTTCCTGTGGCTTGTGGGGCCTTTTCATGATTTGATGTAGGCCATGCATTCAAAGAAGTAAACAACATGTTATGTCTACGATTGTTCAAATTTCCAGGAAGACCGTTCGACCCTTCTGATATTGTTAATAATTTCACTACTGCAGTCAAAATAAAGGTGTTTTCTAAAGAAGATGATCTTTTTGATGATATATTCCAACAGAAAAGTACACTTAAAGAAGTTCTGCATTCGGTCCAAATGTGATTTCCTCCAGCAGAATTTCAGGAATTCAAAATATATAGAGAAAGGAGGTTAGCTAATATCCCTTTGGATAAATTACGCTTAGAACCTATGAGGGAACCAACTCCCAGTATCAGTCTCAGTGGAAGTTCAGACACAGAAAGGTTTAAATCTAATTCTAGGAGAGAAACGTCAGAAAACTCCAAGAGGTCTGAAAGTGACCATAATAAAAGCGAAGGGTCAGTAAGGGATACTACCCAATCTAAGGAGCTCCTAGAGAAACAGGTTTTGACCTCTCCACAGGTATATCCTCCCCCTCTCATCGTCTAGCCACCATCAGTCAAAATTGAGCTAGACAAAGAATGGGAGACATTCAATGACTTAATCAATATTGAGGGACAGAGCACAAAAACACTTGAGAGCAATGTACAGATAGTGAATGACATAGTCACAGGAACAATTAGCAATGTCCCAGAAGTGGAACATATTCCCATTACCCCATCCTCTGAACTTATGCTCAAAATAGAGGAAATTCCCCCTCTCAATGTATTTTACAGCCCGCAACATAAGGCTGTGGTGAGAAGACAAAGAAAGAAAAGGAAATTGGAAAGCGTTCTCTCTCATGATGCAGAATAGTTAGACATCCTTTGGCAAGATCCTACTACCGATCCCACTGGAAATATCACTAAATTACCCCAGATCGCAGGAGCATATGCCTCTACGACCATTGATAAAGCATCTAAGGTACAACAACTACTAAAAGAAAAAGAAGACCAAATACAGGTTTTGCAGCAACAGCTACAACAAGCCAATGCCAACAGCGAAGCACAAAAATATCTTGAAACATTACAGCAAGACTTTCAACAAATGCAGATGGGATACCAGAACAATTTGGCCGAAAGAGAAAAACAGTTACAGGTTATGCAAGAGATGCACAAGGATGATCCTAAGCTTACAGAATTCGTCACAGAATCCATTTCCTTAAATGATCAACTGCTATAGCAACAAGAAGCATTGTGCCAAAGAATATCACAGTAGATCTCTTATTGCGAAACAAGTGACAAAATTACTAATCAAGTCGTGGACTTGCGACATGATTACTATTTAATTGATAAAATAGTTACTGAATATTTGGCTTGGCAGGAAACAGAGGAAGGGAAAAAGGTAGGCACACCAATAATCAATGACACCCACAAAGAAATGCTCTTTAATAAGTGGGATGCACAGATCAGGAAATTAGAACAAGCAGCAGAAGAAGCAGCCACAGCAACGAATAATGTCATTGATTGCATCAATGAAAATTTACACAGCGCAAATCTGATATTAGAGACCACTCCAGGATATCTACTGAATGTACAACAACTATAGACAAGCTGGAGTGAGAAGGCTCAAGAAAAGGTAGAGTCCATCAAAAGGTTAACCAAGTTGAATTAGGATTCTTACTGGACGTACTTGGTAAAACCACACAGCCAGTGCATGACTCTCAAATGTATCATCAATTCTGCCGAGAAGATGGCACTAGCACTTGCCGATTCCGTTTTCGTGGCACAGCTAAAATTGAAAGTCGGCCAGCCAACTCTCCTCAAGCAAATTCTGAACGCTTGTGATTACAAGGAACAGATACACAGATAGTTAGTTTTTAGTTTTAGTTTTAGATTTAGTTTTAATTTTGCATGTTTTGAGGACAAGTTTTCAAATCCCCCGACTTCCCCATCGCATTTAGAATCTTTAAATTTTGAGCGAGAAGTCGATAAAATAACAACCACTACCACAAACCCGAATATTTCAGAGAAATCTACTATTGAACCTCCTGAATTTGAATCTTTGATTCCTAAAATTCAGCGATTTTCTATATCACCTCAAAGATCTGATAAATCTCAAGGCAGTGTGACTTTGCAATATAACCCTGCTCATCCTCTCACCGGATTAAAGAGCGAAAATTTTGGTATTGAGCCAATCGAGTTACCTCTACCTACAAGGAAGAGAGCAAGGAAATCACCTAAAGGGTTTGATAGCGATACTCTTTCTTCATCATCATCCATCTCAACCTCTCCACTACGAAGTCAACCATCCACTCCTCCACTTCAAATTATTGTCAACCAGTCCACTGGAACTTTAACATCTCCTTCTCAATCATCTGGAACTGTAATATCCTCATCTTCCCAACTGCAGGGATCATCTTCTACGCTTTCCTCCGTTAGTAGTTCAGCGATGGCCCAATCTCCATGGAATAACTGAGGGGCAGTCTTAATGCCTGCACCCTTGAGTCAAATACCGGCCCATCCTGAAAAATGGTTGCCTAAGTTTAATCCCGAAGCAGGCATGATAGCGGAAGAACATATAAACAACTTTATGTTATCTATAAATCTCAATGGATTTACTAATGAAGATGCTGTTGTCTGACTATTTCCTTACACTTTGCAAGGAGCAGCCGGATCATGGTATTTCTCATTACCATCTGGATCTATCACTAGTTGCGATATCTTCCAAGAACAATTCTTGACGAAGTTCGGTGATGAAAGTTCTACCGTGACATTGATCAATGACCTGTCTAACCTTAGGGCTGAGTCAAAGGAACCTATCAAAGATTTTAACTCACATTTCAGTAAACTGTTGAACAAAATTCCTACTGCTTCTAAGCCTAGCGAAGAAGTGCGAAGTGAATGGTACATCTCTGCTTTACCATCAAACATAGAAATCTTCGTTGATAGGGCTAATAAAACAACTTTAGCTAACAATATGAAGGAAGCAATATCGGTTGAGAAACATATCATAGCCTTAGAAAAGAAAAACATTGTATATGAACGAAAATCTAAGAAGGTTACTTTTAAGGAAGATCCCAAGAAAAACAATCGAAAGATCCATCCGATTTAGAAGGATTGCAGAAAGTTTTGAAAACCATGTCTAACGAAATGGTTGACATTAAGAAACAAGTATTAGATACTTATTCTAAAAAACCGTACAAGCCTTATAGAAGAAATCCTTTGACTGATTCAAAGCCTCCTAATGTTATTACAAATGCTAAATCAGAAGAAGAAGAAGAGGAAACTGCTACCGAAGAGCCTACCGATGAAGAAGAAGTTGTAGAGGTACAAGGTATGTGGGATTTCATCCTCTCAGATGAAGAGGATCAAGAGGCATCGCTAGTTAGTACTAGAAGTAGAAATCAACTCGATCCTCCTCAACCTACTCCTAAGCCAAAGAGCGCAAGCTCAATGCTTAAGGATAAAGTCGTAGCCAAGAAAACTACATCCAAAGCGACTCAAACAAGCCCAATCCAAACAGATTCACCAACTCCATCTAAAACATTGATTGTCTCTGATGAAATGGAGTATAATATCATAGAATACATGAAGAAGACTAGGGCTAATATTACTTTTTATGAATTGAGCAAGTTGAAAAATCAGCAAAAGGTACTTTTGAAAGAATTACATGCGTACCAGTTGCACCTCTGCCTGCCGCTATAATCTCTCAAGCTTCTCATGAGATGGGAAGACCTCCAACTAATGTGATTAATAAAGTTGATCCAAACGATATCGCTTTAATTGGAGGAAGGTCGAGATCTCATACTCCCCCATTTCTTCTTACTTATGAAGTTTTCAACAAAAATTTGCATAATTGTTTAGTTGATTCTCGAGCTTCGTCCAATGTCTTACCTAAATCGATATGTGCAAAGTTGAACGTTCAACCTCAAAAATATGTTGTGCGCATAGTGCAGTTGGATCGGTCGCAAGTTGAAGTGATCGGTGAATTAAATCAGGTTACCATAAGGTTGTCATCTAATCCAAAGGTATGTCAAGTTATCGACATTTTAGTTGCAGATATTCCAGAATTTTATGGCTTAATTCTTAGCAGAGATTGGTCAGAAAAACTTCATGGATACTTTGAAACTGATTGGTTGCACACGTGGCTCCCTTACAATGGTAAACCAAATCAGATAAAGGTTGAGCGAGAAAGACATCAGAAATACATAGTAACAGAATTGGAAGGAGAAAATGAATCGGTAGCATACAACAAGAATATTATTGGAAACTATTTTGTTGATTCTTTCTTAGGAAATTTTAATGCTCACACTTCACCTTACTTAGAACATTCTGTTTTATCTCAAGTAGAAATTTTTTCTCAAACAGATAGTTCTAAATGTATTAATTTTATAGATAGTCATGTAAATAAATCTTTATTTTGGAAGTTATTTTTTGATGGTTCTAAGTCTAATGAAGGAGCAGGAGCAGGATGTGTATTAATCAGTCCAGAGGGAAACAAAACTATGCTAACTTGTAGACTCGAGTTCGATTGCACCAATAATACTGCAGAATACGAGGCTTTAGTCCAAGGATTATACAAAGCAATCAGATTAGACATCAAATATATACAAGTCTTCAGAGATTCTGAAATTGTTATCAGATAGGTACGAAATACTATACATTGTCTATCAGGTCATTTAAAGCATTACCAATCTTTAGTACAAGATCTGACTGAACATTTTATAGCATTTAATATTTCATCAATTCCTAGACTCCAGAATGCTAGTGCCGACCTCTTGGCAAATGTAGCTTCCAAGCTCATTCCCTCAGAAGACTATAGCCCCAATAGATTTTCAATCAAATTAATCTTTAGACCCTCGATTCTTGATAACATTACCAATTGGATAATTTTCAACGATGATCCTGATATTGTAAGCTTCCTCACATCTAAGGGATCTTACACCAATCAGATAATTGATGAGGGCCAACATGACAGAAAATTGCAACAAGATAGCACTAATAATGTTATGCCAAAGTCAGTAGTCAAATTAGAAGACCTATATGATTTGAAAGATTAATTCAAAAGATCTACCAATTCAAAACTTCAAAGTTCAACTCTGAACTATGAATTAGTAAATCTAGGAACTGATACCAAGCCACAAAATATCAACCTAGGCCTTGGCCTAGCTCCTGAAGAAAAATTAGCGTATGTTCGTCTCTTGAAATAATACAAAAGTGTCTTTGCTTGGAACTATGATGAACTTAAGAATTACGACACTTTTATCATCCAACATACTATCCCAATGATAAAGGATGAAAAACATGTCCAGTAGAAGCTGAGAAAGATCCATCCTAATCTAGAAAACCAGATCAAATCTGAGCTCAATAAGTTATTGAAAGCCAAAATTATTTTTTCCATTTGACATTCTAAATGGGTTTCCAATATGGTTCCCGTTAAGAAGAAAATGGAGACATTAGAATTTGCATTGACTTTCGAAATCTTAACAAAGCCTACCAAAAAGATAACTTTCCTTTGCCTCCTATGGAGCAAATATTACAGGTAGTTGCAAGATCAGAGTTAATGTCATTTTTAGATGGTTTCTCCAGCTACAACCAAGTTTTGGTCCATCTTGACGATCAATTAAAGACCACATTCAGAACCAAATGGGGTACTTATGCATATCAAAAGATGCCTTTTGGTCTGATGAATGCTTGTGCCACATTCCAAAGGGCCATGGACATCGCATTTAAGGGATTAGTAAACAAATCAGTAGTAATCTACCTAGATGATATAACTGTATATTCCAAGAAGCGAGGTAATCATCTCTGAGATTTAAAAAAGATCTTTGAACGTTGTCTAAGGTATGGAATTTCACTTAACCCAAAAAAGTCCTTTTTTGCATTAAGTGAAGGAAAACTTCTTGGATTTATAGTGTCAAAATCTGGAATCCATATTGATCCCGACAGAATCAAGGAGATTTCCGAAATACCTTTGCCTCACAACAAGAAAGCTATGCAATCCTTCCTTGGCCAGATTAATTTTGTAAAGAGATTTGTTCCAGATTTTTCAAGAATCGTATCTCCTTTATAAGCAATGATTAAAAAGAACTCAATCTTCAAATGGGGCCAAGACGAATATGAAGCATTCAATCTGATCAAACAAGCGATTGTTAACGCTCCATCTTTAGCAACTCCAATTTTTTCCGATCCTTTCATTTTATATACATTTGCCTCTGATAGATCATATGCTGCGATACTCACTCAAGAAAATCAAGACAAGGCAGAAGCCCCAATTGCTTTTTTCAGTTCAAATCTACAAGGGGTTGAGTTAAATTATTCAAACGTAGAGAAACAAGCTTATGGTGTTTTTAAAGCAATAAAATATTTCAGACCCTTTCTGCTTAAAACCCATACAAAAATCATAGTACCATTTCCAGCGGTAATAAATATCTTAGTAAAGAAAGATGTGGGTGAGAAAAGATCCAATTGGGTTACCGCATTACAAGAACAGCAAGTATTGTAAAAGGTTAAGGCTTTTGCAAAATGCTGGCTGGAGCATCGCTTATTTCCGAAATACCATCTGCAGAGATACAAATGTACGAGGTAAGCCTAAACGATGTTGATTCATTATACGTTGATATCATATTTTATCTAAAGAACGAATATTCCCCTTCAAACCTCGATTATACAAAGAAAAGAGCTCTAAGGTTGAAGGCTAAGCAATATCAGCTCGTGAACGATGTACTTTTTAGGATGAATTATGATTTTGTTCTCCTTAGATGTCTTGAGAAATTTGAAGCTGACAAGGTGTTGCAGGAACTCCACAATGGACCAGCAGGTGGACATTATGCTAGAGATGCTACTGCACATAAAATCCTCCATGCAGGCTATTACTAGCCCACACTATTCAAAGATGCGCATAGCTACGTAAGGAAATGTCAAATTTTTCAAACTGTTGCTAGGAGACAAAAGAAACCATCATTGCCTTTTTAACCAGTCGACATTGAACAAACTTTTGATCAATGAAGATTGGATATAATAGGTGAGATCGTTCCTCATTCTTCTAAACAACATAGGTATATCCTTACAGCTACAAATTATTTTACTGAATGGGTAGAAGCAGTTCCTCTCAAGACAGCTAATGCCAAACACATCATTGATTTCATAGATCAGCTCATAATCACCAGGTTTGGTTTACCCTATGCTTTAATGTTTGATAATGCATCGTATTTTTCTGGCAATGCTATGACTGAATTTGCACTCAAAAGAGGTTTTAAGCTTAAATACTCTGCCAATTATTACCCACAGGGGAATGGGTTAATTGAATCTACGAATAAAAACTTAATCATAATCATTAAGCGAACCATTGATCAAACTCACAAAAATTGGCACAAGTCTTTAATATATGCTTTATGGGCAGACCGAATAATGCAGAAAGCCTCTATTGGCACTTCTCCCTTTAATTTAGTTTATGGGAAAGAAGTGGTTCTTCCAACCCATCTAGCAATTCCCTCTTTGGCCTTAGTTCAATATATTGATGAAGCACCAACTTCTTCCTTACAACTAAGGCAACTGCAAATCCTTAAGCTAGAAGAGCAACAAGAACAGGCTAAAATAACTCATGCTCATCACCAAGCATTAGTAAAAGCTTCTTTTGATTCAAACATGATATCCAGAAAGGACTTTCAGATGGGAGATCTAGTTTTAAAATGGGACAAGGCTCACGAGGAAAAGGGAAAACATACGAAATTTCAACGAATGTGGCTTGGCCCTTTCCAAATTGCAGAAATCATAGGCCCATCTACTTTTATGTTACAAGATTTAATAGGAAAAAGAGAATCTTTACTTGTTAATGGGAAGATCCTCAAAAATACTTTCCATAGGAGATCATTCTTCTATTTTTGTAGATTAGTTTTTCCTTTATTTTCATAATAAAACCAGTTGTAAATGGTTACATTTGGAATTCACGAAAAAGACAAGTATTTCTTTTAGATTTTGTTTTTTCGCTTGTATAAATAGAATTGTTTTAGAAAATTGGTCATTATTATTGAAAGATACAGTCAAAGGCTATAAGCCTAAAAATGATACTAGTTTCAACCTTGTAAATTTTGATAAAAAGCGACCTTTAGTAGGAATTTGTTTTATATCAGTCAAATGAAAGGTATCAATAACAAAACGAAGATTCTTTGTAGAAAAGCTCTTTCCAAAAACTCTACCATTGTCGTCCAGAACTATTCTTAAGGAAACAATGACTTCCTCCCCACATAGGGAATTATGAGCTTCAAGGAGTAATCCAATGATACACTTTAACTTAAAGAATAAGAAGTCTCATCCGAGCCGACTTATCATGGTCATAGATATTATAGCTTGCTGACTTTGCCAAAACTGCATACCACAACAGGTCAATGACTCAAGATTGTTGCAATCAAAAAACAAGGGGTCTCATCACGAGCTAACTTGTTCAGCAAAGCTATAAATCAAGTGAGTGGCACTGTCATAATTTGGCTACCAAACCAAGGCATTGTTCTTTAAGGATTAAAAGAAAATGAAAGAAATAAGTGTAGATATGGATTTCTCTTTGAAAATTGTATATTTCTCCAAGTGGGATATAGGATCATCGTTGGGTAACAAGTAACCCTGTCGAGGCTATAAACGCCTTCTGGCAGCAGAGGTTCTACCTACGACAAATGAGAAAAAATAAAATTGATTTACAGAGAAGGCTTTGTTTTTATATTTATAAATCGAGTAGTGACTGATGTAGATACAATGACTAGATCTAGGAAGTAAATAACCAAAGTTAACATAGAAGAAACAAACTATCATAGACAGCTAAAAGCATAATGTATTTTATCTTTTTATAATAAAGTTTGATTTTCTAGAAAAATTTCTATTTTGGAAGTTTAGAAAATTCAAAAGAAAAGCAGAGATAATTGGTTCTTCCAAGTGAATCGCCAATTGTTGTGGCCAGCAACAACCACCTTCTTATTTAGTTTTATCACTAATACTAAATAAGTGGGGACCCTTATTCAAAAATTTAAAAAATCGATTAATGCTTGTATTTCCTTTTTCAATAAAACTTACTATCATAAACTGAGGAGAATACCCTCGAAAAATCTAAAAAGACTTAAGTTTTATGATAAGTTAGAATAAAATCACTCCTTAAAGTGTGTCGCATCGCAAAAAGGGTAATGGATGCCTTCCTAAAAGTGGAATTCTAAGATTGCGAAATTGCGATGCGAAATCACGCATCGAAAGACCCTCATCGCATTGCATGCCTCAAACGTCACTTACGTTGAAATGCCTTAAACCACCGATATGCGATGGCACATCTCACAAATCACATTTCGTAGAAAACACATTGACAGATGATTACCACATGCAACGGATTTGCGATAATGCGATCTACGATACTATGATATGCGATATTGCTGCGAAGCAAATCACAAAATCGCCTTATCGCAGATCTTCAGGGCTCGTTGTTCGAAAAATATTTTTCCCTAAACCGAGGCCCGATTATGCGTGTTAATGTTAATCAATGAGATAGTTGGAAATCATTAATGAAATATGGTTTTGATCTAATCGAAGACCCATTTCACGTAAGGTGGTATATTTTATATGTTTTCGGCATTTAAAGCTTTCCTGTCACCTTTTTCTTATCATTATTCTCACCTCATTTGTAAACTGCAGGAGCAAAGAGCAGAGAAGTATACATAGCAGTGTTCAGGATATTATGGGAAAGAAGGGTAAAGCTCCGAGTTCTGAAGATAAAGAAATGATGCCCTTATACACAGACACCACCTGTAACAAAGATGTCAGTATTACTACTTGGGAAGGCATGTACAGTCTACTCGAGGAAGAAAATCCCAAGGTAATGGAGGTTACAACTATTGCAGGCTCACACGAGTCGTCTAAGGCGTCTATTACAGAACTAGCATGTTCATTCTTGCACAGGATAGCGGCGAGGCCCAAAATTCTTCCATACATGGACATGGTTAAATGGATACTAGATAGTGCTGATATCAAAAACAGACAATTCAAGGCTCAGGGTTAAGGACTCATTGGCTCGTTCACTCCACAAGATTTGAGGCTCATGTATCATCTACCAGAGCTACAGGCGACTTATAACAAACAGTTCATGGAGAAGTTTTCTAAAGAAAATGAAGATTTAGTAGAATGCACCAAGGACTCGTCAAGAAGGGATGAACCACTAAAAAAGGATAAGCATGGTATGTATAGTACTGGTTCTCTCACCTCCCCATATTGCTTTGTTGCTGCTATGCTCTGTAGACTTTTTAAAGCCAGACGTTAACAAATTTTCATCTGAATGGCTACATTTATTGGATGTCGCCACTAATTCTACTATTGTGGATTTGGCTAAGATATTATCTGACAATTTAGCCACAACCATTTTGAATTACCGGTCTAAAAGAACTATTTCTCAGAGAATTTATCCCCCTTTCTACTTATCTGCATATGTGATGGATGCAATCTGTTATATTTCCAAGTTTCCTCTAATGGGTTGGAAATGGACTACTCAAGATCCCTTACCCATTCATATTTATCACAAAGAATTGTGGGATTCCAAGTTCACTCTGTATTTCTACAAGATTTGTCATGGAATCATGTTACCTCTGTACAAAATGTTGTATGATAAACACACTCCAAGATTTTCTCCTGAAGAGGAAGTAGATATGCTCCCTGTTGCGAGATGGTTCGGAGAAGAACTTTTCACATATGTCAGGGTATTCGGAAGTCTCGCTTCCCCTCATGTCTTACCTTTATATGTTCCTGATAAACTACTGGCATGAGAGATTGCTTATCAGACCTGCGGAGAAGGAGGTATGAGTAAAGATTTGAAGGACAAGAAGAAGGCCATTTGGCCACAATTTCCTATGGCCTGTGGGGCCTTTTCACTATTTGATGTAGGCCATGCATTCAAAGAAGTAAACAACATGTTATGTCTACGATTGTTCAAATTTCCAGGAAGACTGTTCGGCCCTTCTGATATTGTTAAGAATTTCACTACTGTAGTCAAAATAAAGGTGTTTTCTGAAGAAGATGATCTTTTTGATGATATGTTCCAACAGAAAAGTACACTTAAAGAAGTTCTGCATTCAGCCCAAATGCGATTTCCTCCAGCAGAATTTCAAGAATTCAAAATATATAGAGAAAGGAGGTTAGCTAATATCCCTTTGGATAAATTACGTTTGGAACCCGTGAGGGAGCCAACTCCCAGTATCAGTCTCAGTGGAATTTCAGGCATAGACAAGTCTAAATCTATGTCCGGGAGAGAAACGTCAGAACACTCCAAGAGGTTCGAAAGTGACCATAATAAAAGCGAAGGGTTAGTAAGGGATACTGCCCAATCTAAGGAGCTCCCAGAGCAACAGGTTTTGACCTCTCCATAGGTATATCCTCCCCCTCTCATCGTCCAGCCACCATCAGTCAGAACTGAGTTGGATAAAGAATGGGAGACATTCAATGACTTAATCAATATTGAGGGACAGAGCACAAAAACACCTGAGAGTAATGTACAGACAGTGAATGATATAGTCACAGGAACAATTAGCAATGTCCTAGAAATGGAACATATTCCCATTACCCCATCCTCTGAACTTATGCTCAAAATAGAGGAAATTCCCCCTCTCGATGTATTTTATAGCCCGCAGCATAAGGTTGTGGTGAGAAGACAAAGAAAGAAAAGGAAATTGGAAAGCGTGCTCTCTCATGATGCAGAACAATTAGACATCCTTTGGCAAGATCCTACCACCGATCCCACTGAAAATCTCACTAAATTATCCCAGATCGCAGGAGCATATGCCTCTGCGACCATTGATAAAGCATTTGAGGTACAACAACTACTGAAAGAAAAAGAAGATCAAATACAGGTTTTGCAGCAACAGCTACAACAAGCCAACGCCAACAGCGAAGCATAGAAACAGCTTGAAAGATTACAACAGGACTTTCAACAAATGCAGATGGGATACCAGAATAGTTTGGCTGAAAGAGAAAAAAAATTACAGGTTATGCAAGAGATGCACAAGGATGATCCTAAGCTTATAGAATTCGTCACAGAATCCATTTCCTTAAATGATCAACTGCTACAGCAACAAGAAACATTGTGCCAAAGCATATCACAGTGGAGCTCTTATTGCGAAACAAGAGACAGAATTACTAATCAAGTCATGGACTTGCGACGTGATTACGATTTAATTGATACAAGAGTTACTGAATATTTGGCTTGGCAGGAAATAGAGGAATGGAAAAAGGTAGGCGCCCCAATAATCAATGACACCCACAAAGAAATGCTCTTTAATAAGTGGGATGCACAGATCAGGAAAGCAGAATAAGTGGCAGAAGAAGCAGCCACAGCAAAAAATAATGTCATTGACTGCATCAATGAAAATTTACACAGGGAAAAACTGATCTCAAATACCACTCTAGGATATCTACCGAATGTACATCAACTACAAACAAGCTGGAGATAGAAGGCTCAAGAAAAGGCAGAGTCCATCAAAAGGTTAACCAAGTTGAATTGGGATTCTTACTGGACGTACTTGGTAAAACCACATAGCTAGTGCATGACTCTCGAATGTATCATCAATTCTACCGAGAAGATGGCACCAGCACTTGCCTATTCCATTTTCGCAGCACAGCTAAAATTGGAAGTTGGCCAACCAACTCTCCTCAAGCAAATGCTGAACACTTGTGATTACAAGGAATAGATACACAGATAGTTAATTGTTAGTTTTAGTTTTAGATTCAGTTTTAATTTTAATTTTGCTTTATTTTTGCCTGAAATGAGGACAGTCATTTAAACCACATCCTACATTTTTGTAATAAATTATTTTTAGATTTAGTTAGTAGTATTTAAACCCTTCTCATGCATTTAGAGAAGGGTACTGAAATTTGTCAAAAATTTGTCCTCAGAACATGCACTTTTGCAACCTCCGAGGAGGTTTTGATGAATGAATGGAACAAGATTTATTGATATCTGTGTTTAATATCTACTACTGATGTTGCACTTTTGTACTCTTAGTAGATGTTGGATTAAGAAGAGATAAATCATTATTTCTTGAAGCTCATGAGTAGAACCAGTTATAAATGGTACTTTTATCTCTTAACTATTTCTTCTTATGTGTTAAGGTGATATTCATGTTCAGTTATTTATATATGAATGTGTGAATGCTTGAGTTACCATTTGGAACTTCTGTACGGTGATAGCTATTTATTTATGTTTAATATATGAGTAGCTTATTATGCGATATGTTTTTCACAACTGTTTTGTATAACTTTTTATACGAAATGGTTTATCTTTATTGAATTCTTTTCTCATAGTAGTTGAATGATCTTTATTACCAACTATTATTTGAAATCATTTTAGATCGCATAACTGAAAGATTACATCCAGGGTTAGTTTACAATTAGATATTTCTATTTATTAGAATACAATTGCATGTTGTTAGATTAGATTTAGAATAAAAAGCATTTTACTTAGGAATTATTAGAAAGGAAATATCAATTCTCAACACACACACACACATAGATTGGGAAACTAGTCCCATATCCCCAGTCAGACCCACTATACCAAACGGAAAAGGAGCTGCTAACCAAGGTCCGGACCGGGTGGGTATCCCCCTTGTTGTAGACCCGATTTTCGGGGCTTCAACATAATTCAAGAGCCAATTAACAGAGACGAAAAGCCAACAATTATCCTCATCTTCTAGTTCAGTTATTTCTTGTTATTGTATGTTCTTTGAGGTGTCTTTTACCCTCTGTAAAATTCTGTAATAATTTTTACTTTAGATAGTTAGAGAAGCAATTAAGTAGTTTGATAGTTTTAGAGATCAGTAACTATTCCCAATGTATAAAAGAGGAAAAACTACAAAGAAAATGGTTGTTATTGGAATTTTGGAGAACCTGGAGACTAGGTCACTGTATTTCTAATATAACTGTTGATTTATGAAAGAATCAGAAGTTTCCATGAATTGTTGGGTATAATTTTGTAACTTCTCTGTCATGTGTCATCTTATGTTTTCTTCTTTCAAGTATAGTAATGAAGCTACAGGTCTTTATTTGTTTATGTAGATAAAGTTAAAATTCCTTAAAAGAGTGCTACTATACTTGAAGTTTTCACCTTCCTTTCTAAGTTATAGATAATAGTTTCTGTGTAAGGCAGCATATTATCTTTAACTTCTCCAAGGGTCACATATAGTAGTTTCTGTGCTAAGTAGCATATTGTCTATGATTCAATTCTCATTTTCATAATTCTTCTAAGTTACAGATAGTAGTTTCTGTGAAATACTAGCATATTATCTTTAACTTTTCCAAGTGTCACAGATAATAGATTCTATGTAAAGCAACATATTGTCTCTGACTTCTTCCTTCTTCATTTATCATTTATATTCAGCAAGTAAATGGCATTCCGAGATTTTCAAGTCACATATGTATTAATAGTTAAAAACTAAGTTTCCAGGTCCTTCATTTGAGAACACAAAATATAATCAAGTGATAGTAATTACAATCATTAATGTCTTAAGCACAATTTATGCATAGCCAGGAAATTGGTTTCTTAAGGTACAACAGAACGTGTGTTGTTAGATTAACCCATCACTTTGTTTTGTGGACTATTCCACATTTCGTCTTGTGATGTCATTCTGCTTGTGTGTTCCTTTCAGGTTGCATACTATTACAGGCTTTTAAGGGACACACTTCATTTTCCCCTCTGTGTGTTAGAATCCCCATGAATCTCACTTGACTTGGTGCAAGGTTACACGCTTGCTTCCAACCAAGTTCATCATACTTATCTATGCATGCCACTACAATTAAGGCACTACATTACCACCCACTATTGGGACTTCTACTCCAAATGGTCTGAGGTCTAGTTGGGACTTCCTACTGGGCAGATCCCCTTGAATGTTGGCGGGTCCATCACCATCAACACCTTGATTGTCGGATAGTTAGTAGATTTTAAGGAAATAGATTCAGATCTTCAGGAAAAAGATCAGTGTATCAAAAGGGATCATTCTAGATTGAAATAACATTTGGCATCAGCAGCTCCAACATTTCCAAATTCTTTTGCAATCAATTTCTTATATTTAGTTTTATTTGATTTTATTTCTAGAAAGTTTGTAATAAATTAGATATTATTTTTAGTGCATTGTTAAGATTTCTTTTCCAGAAAGCTAATACTAGTTTGTAATTTCTATATATTGTTTCAATTTCATTGTAAAAGGGTTGGATTTTGATGCCAGAACCCTGTCATTTTTGTAAATACTTTTATTACAAGAATTTAATTAAAGTATTTTGGCTCCTCTATATGTTTTTCTAGTGCTTTCATAATTGATTTCTGCATATGTTCAGAGTAACATAGCAGCTAAGGCAAGGCTAGGTTAGAGTGTCGACCTCCCTTACAACCTACCATGGAGTTATTATCATTAGAGAGATTAGCTTATTGAACTATCTATTTGAAATAAGATCCAATGAATCTTTAATCATCGCCTTTTTTCATCTCTTGAATATATATTTGTTTGGTTGTAGAATTCTTCTACTTGCATATACATATTTTATTGATTAAGTATTCAGTATGAATACTTAATTACTCGATTTCTCTTATTTTACTCCACCAAACTTTTTAAGCCATGTTTTCTGTTGAAATTAGACATTGGCACTTGGATTAAGTTTCAGCAGGAGAGGACTTTATTTGTGAGCAGAGATTTGATAATCATCAACAACCACCTACAAAAAATCATATATTTGGCCATTGTGCATCAAAGGTTGTTGTCTGGTGATAGTGAACAGTGTTAAAAAAGGCCTCGTAACATCAGAGGTAACCCCCTCTGGTTCAAGGGCCAACTTGAACCTAAAGACTTCTTGAGTTGGTTTCTCAGTGTACTTTCATAGCTAATAACTACCTTTGAGAAACAAGTACACCTTGCTATGGAATGAAGTAACGAAGAAATATTTCCTCAGGTCATGATCATGATTAGATCTACTCTTTGCTAGTGAATAAGGAGCAAGCATTTTATATTGGTTGCAATTTCTTCACGTGGTGGCTCCACTTTGTCACGTGGCGATTCCACTGGGTTATCAATTCTACTGGTTCGAGATTTCAACCAAATTCACTATTGTGTTTGTTCAAGGCTCATTGTTGCTTGCATTTAGCAATATATTCTTCTTCCTCTCAGCCATGATCCGAAATCTAATATGTCTAGAGAGGATGCAACTTTCTAAGTTGACATTTAAGTATCTTTTTCCTATGGAATTTGATTTTCACGTTGTAAATATGTTTCAAGTGTTCAACTATTGGAAAAATGGTGTGTCAGTAAATCCAATCCTCACATGGTTGCACTGGAAGTTAGACTACACCTAACAGTGCAAAGTTCCAATAAAGTAGGTGTGTGTGCAATAGATCACTGGGTTTTGTTTCAATATATTTTAGCAAGTTTGCCGTAGATAACTTGATTATGGTGTGCAGTTCATGGATGGATTGATTTCAACAGTATCTGTATACAGTACATCGGTTAATCTTAAATTTTCTTCATCAATATTGTTTCAAATTTGCATAGTTTTCGGAACAAGAAGTTTTCGTTTGAATTCAGTTTCAATGACCCCACAACCCAAATAATTATACATTTATTCTGATTTAATTTCATATGGAGTTTTTATTCTTCAACCACAGTTTGAAGTGTATCAAATTTCTAGTTTGAATAGAGCACTGATCACAATTTGCAATATTTTGAAAATCAATCTGATTGATGGGAGTAGTTTGGTAGCATAAGTATGTCAATTAGAACATGTCTACTTGTTCTACAGAGATCAATGTTATAAATTATATGGCAATTTATTTTTTGAGATACAGTTCAAGCACAAGTTGGGTCTTTCATATTTTATATTAGAATTGCATGTGACTCTGGACTGTTGGCTCCATAACCCAATGGAATAAGCATTGTTGTACTTGTCTCACTTATAATAGTTGATTGTGTGTTGTTTTCTTGATTATGAGTAGAAATGATTTCAAATGACAACATATTACAGGTGTAAAGGGTATGGTTTTAGTTTGCAGTTTGCAGCTTCAGGTCATAGGGTTTTTATGACAAGAATCCATGCCCAACAGAATCAAGGAATAGGTCTACAGGTTCTCTGCATCCCACAGGGGGAGGCAGTCCCCAGTTGGAGCCAATATTGTAACTTATTCTGACACCCTTAAAAGTTACAAAAAATGAATTTTTCCATTATTTATTCTGGGTAAACATTCAGACATTTGTGAAATTCAATGACAAAATGGTCTTTACACAAACTGCTGGGTTAATTTTAATATTTATTTTAATTTTTAAATAAATTTAATTTATAAAAAATATAAATCTTATATTTTTTATAAAATGATTTATTTAAGATATTAATTTCATGCAAAAGGTATTTGGGCTTGTCACCCAATCTACGTGTTAATTTTAAAACCAAAGCCAACCAAAGCAGTGCTTCATATAACATGTCAAGCCATGGGATAAGACAAAAAAGGAGTGCATTACGTGTTGAAAGGTGTTATCAACATTTGATTATATAAAGGATATTTATTATGCTCTCTCGTGATGCATGGGATGCATGGGATAGTCCCCATGATGAAAAATAAAAAATGTTGGAATCAAGCATATTTGCCAATGCCCAAAGCCAAATTCCAAACTAAGCCAACACATCAAATGTCAAAACCAAAGACCTACATGAAAGACAACTCACTTGCACTATGTGTTGAAATGATTTGTGAGTGTTGAATATGGAAAATATATTATATACATCCTCTTGCTACAGTTCACAAAAACACCCAAGTGTCGAAGAAATGCTCCAAAGCTAAGTAGATCTCTAGTTGAATGGTAAAAAAAGCACCCAAGTGCCAAAAACTAAGCTTAGGTGCAGATTTTTAATGGAGTCAATGGCGGATGCATAGGAGTAAAGTTTGTGTAGTTTTCAACGATGAATATCAATTCTTAAAAGTTGAATGGTTAAAATTAAATTGCGTGACCCCTGCCCATCCAAAGCTTTATAAAAGAGGTGGGTTCGCAATAAATTATTTCATTAGACCACTTATGCTAACATGGTATAATATGGCAAATTGCGACACCCCCAAGTCCAAAACTACTTACCACTATGACCCCCTCTTGCAATCCTACTCATAGTTTCAACGATATTATTGGGGTGAGAAAAACATAGGTGAATTTTCGGAGACTGGTATACGGTGGGATAGTCAGTCAAACATGAGTGAGATTGTAAATTAGATGGGACAGCTTTCAAGGACCCATCTAACTCTTGATATTCCTCAGACAAGGAAGAATTATATGCAGACTTTTTTTAAATTTTCATTTAAAAGCTTCAGTCATCTTTGTGCAGACTAGCATTAGGTGGATCCTATTGCCTTTGTTAACATACTAGTTAGCTTGGTTAGCTGCAACATATTTTGGCTTGTTAAAATGGGAAAGTGTCGATGGTTGTGCAGGAGTCTAAGCAATCTAAGGTTCATGGATCATTAGTACTATCATAACTTCCTTCATAGTCAAATGCAATAAACCATCCATTCTCTTGGTCTACATGCTGCTACTCCTTTGTTGACAACTGGTTGTTGTGTGTATGATTGTATTTTAAAAAACACAATTAGTGGAAGATTTGTATTAGTCACAATATATTTGGGAACCACCTTTGTATAACTCCACATTTCGGATTGTTGTATATGTAGTTTTTAGCGGCGTACAATCCAGTAATTGACATTCTAAATGCTTCATACTCATTGACAGTTTTTTCACTTTGAACCCAAAGAATACAATTACAATATGTACCGTGGGTAAAACAAATTTCCTTGATCTTTCCATTAGACACCTTTGTCATTGAAGAAAGTGAAATGCTTTTTGTCTCACAACTACTTGCAATTTTATGGTTGCATAATGTTTTGGATTGTGAGGCTGATGATTATGAGAGTCAGTCTATGAATTGGATGGTTGACAATGGAAAAAATAGAGAGTCGATTGTTAAAGAGTTTTATTTGTGAACAAAAAAATATTTTTTTTACTCTGTGCCTCATTAAAATTTCACAGTTCTCTCGAGAAAGTGAATTTCGGGCTCCATTTCTGGGCAATTGAAGTCAAACCTCAAAAATACGGAACGTGGGTTTTTTACAAAATTATCCCAATTGGGTTTCACATGGATTTTTTGTGAAATTGTGAGTGGATAGTTAGATTTTTCTAGTTCTCTCAAGGGTATATATTCAAATTTTATGATGGAGACAATTTTATTTGCATCAACCCTCATATGATCTACCCTGTCTCTATTTACTTTTTAAAATAAGGTCATATTCACTAACTTGAGATCAAATCAATAATGTTTTAAAAGGATATATTGTAATTGCATTGGTTGTGAACAAAGTGATGATTAGTTAAAAAAGGAGAAATACCCCAAAGGAACCTACAACAAATTCTACACTAGAAAATAGGACTGTGTGGAATTTAAAGGGAATGTGATATCATCCCCATGAAACTAAATTGTTGAGAGAAATATCCCATCCATGTTCAATATTGTAGATTTATAATTCATCAAAGGTAAACAATACTTCTTTCCAAACTTAATCTTGCGGGAATAGCCTACTATGTAACAAAGGGAGTATTCAATGGAAATAGTTTAGTCATATAAACAGTGACAAATGTAGGAAGTGAAAATACTATTCATACTATGACGATATCTCCACCTAGAGATGTAAGTGTACATGTTGTTTTAAATGTTTTGGAATTTAACTTCTATGGCCAAAATATTTCTTTCATAGTGTTGTTTGAAAGAATTATCTAAACTCAGGATATGTATTCATATCATATTCTTGGGTGAATGGAAATCAAAGAGTAAGAATACCTTTGGTAGTGACTTCTTTCATATCTTAGCAGTGGTATGGGATCTACTTCAAAATTATTCAAATTTATCCCAAACCAATATGGAATATGGGGAGAATTTATTGCTAAATGAAAATTGTACCATTCTGGTTATTTTTTGTGAACATTTATATTTGTAGCAAGACATTTTCTAGATAGATACAAGATTATAAGAAGTTGAAAATAAAACAAAATTGGTAGCAACCTTTGATGAATGTCTATAAGAGACATGTTTGAGGACATTTGAAACAATTTCATAAAGAGATATCTATGCACTATAGATATCTTGTGCATTTGTAAATAAGGTAATTCTCAGAAAAATGAAAGGACAACAAGTGTTAAAGAAGTCACACATCAATTAAGTCAGTGAATTTTTCTTCTATCAAGCAATGGGCAAAGACATCTATATCTGAGAATTCCATGTAAAAAGAGATATCCTTGCAAATCATGTCAATGATATTTTTTGTGCAGGCTTTGGGTATATTGTTTTTCTTTTGGCAATCACAGGATTACTAGGATTACTAGGTTTTCTTTCGGAGTTAGACGTTGGCACTTTGATTAAGTTTTAGCAAGTATTCTAATGTGATTTACGCCGAAAAGTCTTCTCAAAAAACTTGATATGGATCACAGAAGCCTAAATTCAACAAGAGAGGACTTTATTTCTAAGCAGAGATTGGATAATCATCAGCAACCACCTACAACAAATCATAGATCTTCCATTGTGTTACAAAGGTTGTTGTCCAATGACAGTGAACAATGTTAAAAAAGGCCTTCTAACACCTGAGGGAGTCCCCTCTGGTTCAAAGGCCTGCTTGAACCTAAAGACTAGTTGAGTTGGTTTCTCAGCGTAGTTTTGCAACCAAGAACTACCTTCGAGAAACAAGTACAACATGTCATAGCTCTTCTAGCATCGTTGACTGCCACTCTGTGGTATTGAAGTTCTATGATGATAGTCGCTATTTCTTTGTTACAAGATGCTTGATGTATTACTTTATCGCGGCAAGTTATATTTTCATATGGGAATTCTCACTTAGAAGGTACTCTGAGTTTTCCTGTGCCGCTATATCGAATGCAACATTTTCCACCATAACTACCCTCATATTTCTTCTAATGTTGGAGGTGGTCACCTTTTTTGTTGCCACTAATACTAGGTTCTGGGGATCATTAGGAAAGTACCTATGCCTTTGTTGCATGTTTGTTTTCTTTAGCTGATAAAATGTCATGATGCAAACATCTATGACTCTATCTATTGGTGGAGGTGTAATCCCCATCTCTCCAAATGAAAGATGGCCCCCTATGGGTGGTTGTTCATTTGGAGTATTGGGCTCATCATCCATGGGATGGATGATTTATTCTTCCTAATCATTTTCCCCTTCCAATTCATGAGTCAATTGTTCTTCTTCCCACCTCTATATTGATTCCTCCTCCTGTGATTGTCTCTATTGTTCTTCCTCTATCTGTTTCCTCTCTTCTTCTTGTTCCAGTTTCTTCTGAAGAAACTCAACATGTGTAGTATACCTAGGGGGGATAGTATGGGGTACAAAGGGAGGTACCCAAGGGAATAATCTAATAATGGAATGGACCATAGTAATAAATAAAGTGGTAACCCATATCATGTAAGGGACCACAAGTAGTTAGCAATAATGTAATAAGCCCATTGTATTAGATAGATGGTATTGAGGGAACCATGGTAATGACCCATGGTATTGTATGTATGAGGCCTATAGAGGCTAGAGACTCCCCATGGAGAGATTTCAAGGATTATTGTATGAACAAGCATATGGCTGTGGAGTGTTCTCCTTCCTTAAGGAGTGAATGTATGGTGCTGCCCTACCTTAAGGGTTTTGATATCAATAAAGAACAAAATTTTATCTATTTCTATATTATTATTTATTGGGTATATTGGCATTATCATATATTTGCAGGTCATATCTATAAGTAATTCGAGTTTTCTTGTGCCGCTATAGCGAATGCAACATTTTCCACCATAACTACCCTCATATTTCTTCTAATGTTGGAGGTGGTCACCTTTTCTGTTGCACTAATACTAGGTTCTCGGGATCATTAGGAAAGTACCTATGCCTTTGCTATATGTTCGTTTTCTTTAGCTGATTAAATGTCATGCTGCAAACATATATTTCTCTATCTATTGGTGGAGGTGTAATACCCATCTCTCCAAATGAAAGATGGCCCCATGTGAGTGGATGTTTATTTGGAATATTGGGCTTATCATCCATGGGATGGATGATGTCTTCTTCCTAATAATTTTCCTCTTCCAGTTCATGAGTCAATTGTTCTTCTTCCCACCTCTATGCTGATTCCTCCTCCCGCGATTGCCTCTGTTGTTTTTCTTCTATCTATTTCCTCTCTTCTTTTTGTTCCAGTTTCTTCTCAAGAAACTCATCCTGTGTAGTATACCTAGGGGGGATAGTATGGGGTACATAGGGAGGTACCCAAGGGAATAATGTAATAATGGAATGGGCCATACTAATAAATAAAGTGGTTAACCTATATCATGTAAGGGACCACAAGTAGTTAGCAATAATGTAATAAGCCCATTGTATTAGATAGATGGTATTGAGGGAACCATGGTAATGAAACATGGTATTTTATGTATGAGGCCTATATAGAGGCTAGAGACTCCCCATGGAGAGATGTCAAGGATTATTGTATGAACAAGCATATGGCTTGTGGAGTGTTCTCCTTCCTTAAGGAGGGAATGTATGGTGTTTCCCTACCTTAAGGGTTTTGATATCAATAAAGATCAGAAGTTTATATATTTATATATTACTATTTCTTGGGTATATTGGCATTATTATATATTTGCAAGTCAGATCTATAACAAGTGGTATTATAGCACTTTCTTGGGAAAAGCGAAGAATTTTTTTTTATTTTTTTTGCAGGAATTTTTTTGGGTGGGGGGTTTGCAGATCAGATCTGTAAGTTCTGGTGCAAAATTTGTAGAATATAATTGTAGATATGGGTGATTTTAAAAAAAATACCCAATTTGAAAAAAACATCGGCTGAATTGGATTACGGATGAGGGAGATATCGATGATTTAAAAATATGAAATTCTTTGGGTCGGCGAGTTTGCAGGTTAGATATGTATGTTTTGGTGCAAAATTTGCAGAATCTAATTGCAGATCTAGGTTCTTTGTGAAAAAATGCCCAATTTATAAACAGACAATCGGTCGAATTAGAGTCTAGATGAGGGAGATATCGTTGATTTAAAATCAACTCTTCTTCTAGAATATTTTGTGACGACATGACAGTTGCAGCACGAATCTGAAATTTCAGTGCCTAGATCGGGATTTCTATCACATGGGAAGATGTAGAATGGTCATTCCATTTTTGAAAACAGGTCATAATAAATATTCTGAGCAATATTGACTGAACCGTAGCCACTTTAAATTTTCACCAAGTAAGTGATTTTTTTCGTGCCGTCTAGCAAGATGTTTTTTCACAGGAAAATATGATAGCTCTACTATTGAAGAATTAATATAGAGTCAAAAGTTCACATATCAGAAACATTAGAAAGTTTTATTATGGCTTGGTTTGCAAGATGAGGTTGCCATATGGTGGAACTCACTTGACAACAAGCAGTTGTCCAAACTTTCAGATGAAAAATTTGAAAAACTCCTTTTGGACAAATGGTCTCATGCTAGAAAACAGGGGAATGAGACATGTAAGGGGTTGTTTTCTACTGGTATCTCCTTGTTACAGGTTCATGGATGTATTTAGAAGGAGAAGATCATTGTGTCTATAAATCCTAGTTGCAAGCAAAATCTTATAAATGTTAATTTGGCAAAAAAAATGCAAGTTCCAGCAAAACACATTGAAAACACACAGGTTGATAATGAGGATGTTCAAGTTTATAAAGATTTGAAGATTTCTATGGATAAGTATGTATTGCATTCTAATTTTTATGCTTCAGATATGGATAGTGTGGATGTTGTTTTGGGATACCCTTGGATGGAATCTGTTGGTACTATCAATATTAATGTGCAAAAGAAATCCCTGAAGCTCTGGTACAAAAAGAAGAAAATTACATTGCAGGATATTTCCATTAAGACCCAAGTAGAGACTATGGAAGTAGAAGCACAAAGCTCTAATGACACTGACACATCAAACGATGAGCCTTTCGTGGTCGACAACCAAACACAAACAACAAACTAGGTACCAGAAAAACAGGCAGAGTCCAAGGAGGCTGAAGCAAAAAATGTTACAGGTACTGATACATCAGATGAGGAATCAGTGGTTGAAGTAATATTGGAAGATAAGCAACAATATCAGGCACCACAACATGTATCAGATACCAATCAGGCTCCATTAAGTGGTGAATTAAAGAAAGATACATTGTTGGTTAAAACTTCAGCATATCATCACCCACATCACCCCACAAGAAAACAACCAACACGATGGAAACAAATTAGCCACAAGCACAACAACCCCCGCATGATAGATAGAGATGGGCAATGATCCACCCACAACAAATCAACACAGAAGAGCCACCAGGGTCAACTTCCATCTCAAGCGAGCGAGACACCAATGAGATCGAGGGTTCACCTTTCTCTTGGATGGCTAGATGCACGTGCATGGTACCAGTGGACTACTCTTTTGAGTAGATCTTATTATTTGTGTTCTTCTTATGTTTCGTGGACGAAACATGTTTAAGGGGGGTGGAATGTAGTATACCTAGGGGGGATAGTATGGGGTACAGAGGGAGGTACCCAAGGGAATAATGTAATAATGGAATGGGCCATAGTAATAAATAAAGTGGTTAACCTGTATCATGTAAGGGACCACAAGTAGTTAGCAATAATGTAATAAGCCCATTGTATTAGATATATGGTATTGAGGGAACCATGGTAATGACCCATGGTATTGTATGTATGAGGCCTATACAGAGGCTAGAAACTCCCCATGGATAGATGTCAAGGATTATTGTATGAACAAGCATATGGCTTGTGGAGTGTTCTCCTTCCTTAAGGAGTGAATGTATGGTGTTACCCTACCTCAAGGGTTTTGATATCAATAAAGATCAGAAGTTTATCTATTTCTATATTATTATTTCTTGGGTATATTGGCATTATCATATATTTGCAGGCGAGATCTATAAGTACTATGAGTTTTCCTGTGTCGCTATAGCGAATGCAACATTTTCCACCATAACTACCCTCATATTTCTTCTAATGTTGGAGGTGGTCACTTTTTCTGTTGCCACTAATACTAGGTTCTAGGGATCATTATGAAAGTACCTATGCCTTTGTTGCATGTTCGTTTTCTTTAGCTCATCAAATGTCATGTTGAAAACATCTATGACTCTATCTATTAGTGGAGGTGTAATCCCCATCTCTCCAAATGAAAGATGGCCCCATGTGAGTGGTTGTTCATTTGGAGTATTGGGCTCATCATCCATGGGATGGATGATGTCTTCTTCCTAATAATTTTCCTCTTCTAGTTCATGAGTCCATTGTTCTTCTTCCCACCTCTATGTTGATTCCTCCTCCTGCGATTACCTCTGTTGTTCTTCCTCTATCTGTTTCCTCTCTTCTTCTTGTTCCAGCTTCTTCTCAAGAAACTCATCCTACTTCCTTCTCTCCTCTTATTCTCCTTCTTCTTCTTCTCCTTCTCTCCTCTCTGCTTTTGTTTATGTAGATCCTGTGTTCAAAGGATTAGCCTTTCATTTTCTACTACTCTTGCTTGATGAGTACCTGGTCCTTTTCCTGGGAGCTAACTTATTTACTTTAGGCATTGTTTCCTCCTGCTCCTCTTGTTCCTGCTCCTGCAAGCCCTAAGTTGGAGGATCATGAGGTGAACTAGTATTCATGGATGGATGTGTTTTAATTTTGGCGTTATACTAGTTCTTATATTTTCATCCTCTAGTCGATATAAACATGAATACCTTGTATTATGCTCGATCCTTTCACAATGTTGGCTGAAAATTTTCCTAGGATCATATGCATGGAAGTATTTAGTGGCGAAGTGTATGCAACTCAACTCTTAAGTTTCGACTGCTAGTGTCCTGTAAATCTTCAATTCATATAATTTGATCCTCAATGGAAATATAGGCCAAGGGGATTTCGTCCTCCTATGAATGGTTCCTAGCAGCCCCTTGTCTAGCTGATTTTCCACCTCCTGCATGACCATATTGTTTGTCACATATTGCGACATAATATGAGGGGTTTTTTGACATCTAAATCATCTGATGTATAGACCCCCAAAATCTATGAACCATTCTACAATATCTTGGAGTGACTCCTTCAATTGATCTATCATGCATGGAGGATTAGTCTCGAATATCGAGCACAAGATGGCTGCAAAGAAGCATTTGTCCAATCTTTCATACATGCCTCTAAAGCTTCCTTCGAATAACACCTTGTAGTGGTCATAAACTAGGAACTTATCTATAGGAGTCCAGTTCCAATACATCTTTGGGAATGTATATCGTGCATAGATACCATCTAGGAGATATTTTGGCACGTAAAATTATGGAGTTTTATTTTTTTTCAAAGATTCTTTGACCTACCCCACCTATTGCTACAACTCAAATGATAATATATCCACCCAATTAAAATATTTTCCATGGTTCACCATCAGATTGAGTTTATATATCCAAGTCCCTTGGAACACCTCCACATTCTTGCACCTAAACATCTGACAATACATAGCTATCAAATACTGATATACCTCTCTGAAGATATTTGTCTGAAAAAATGTTGATGGGCAATGGTGAAATTTGGCAGGTTCTCAACACCATTACTTGATAACATAGGCCATGTCGAGCATAGCCCATATTGTGTAAAAGGCATATTTTTCATATTGGTTATGCTTGAGAATCTTATAATACGTTTAGATATTCTTACAATAATAGGTGGCGAGGTGGCTGCCACTGTCACTGCATAGCACAAGCTGTGAGTCATCCATATGTGTAATTATCCATTAATAGCTTCAGCACATGGCATGACTGGGTATCTGCATGTGATCCTATGTATCCTAGACTTCTTAATGTTGATATATACATGTACATATTCTAAGTCCTTAGGAAACATTTCTTGCATGAATTTGTTGTAGATTTTTCTCCAAGTCACTTCTGTAGCCTTGTCGATAAAACACTAAGTGCCCACATATATAGGGACATTGAGCTTTTTAACTTAAATTGGAAAACCAGTTCTTTCTTCTGAAAGTTCTTTAGAGGCTACTCTGTACAGTGGAATGTATCCAACATATGATGATAAAGTGTTAACACTTGTAGCACAAACACCTATTTGTGAAATCACACTCATAGCGACAAGATCAACTTAAAACAACTAAGTATTCAACAATATTTGTAAATCACATTCAAAGAGTCACCATGAATGATAGAGCATGAAACACTATGAATGAAAACCAAAAATAACTTTCATGCAAGAAAAAAATACACGTGCAAACTAGGGAGGCACACTCTTGAAGCATAAAGGGACATGCACAGTCATTCAGGGCTTTGTTGTGTTGTAATGTGCTCAAGAAAGAGGCAAAAAGTAGCCAGGGCACACTGTAGCACCATGAAGGGTCAAAGGAATAGGAATAAGTGGATTTAGGTCTTCCATATGCACCCATGCACCCTGGGAGACAAGGAGGGCGCATTGTCACACTCCGAATAGACGAAGGATGAGGAAAAGGGAGCTTTGGCTCTTCAAATTGTGCCTATGTGCTCAAGGGAAAGGAGGGTGTACTTTCGCATGTTGAAGGGTTGAATGATGAGGCTTCGTGATGTGCCCATGTGCCCTAATCAAATAGGGTGCACTATAGCACTCTGAAAGGCTAAAGGGAAAATCTTCAGGCCTTTGTGATGCACACATTCATCCATGAAGAAAACTAGGTTGAATAAGGCACATTTTTCAAGACTAAAAGAGCTTTGAGCTCAGGAAGTGTGCTCTACCTGAAAAGATCCCAGAAACCAGTATAAAAATCATAATTCAATGCTATGATAAGAAGAGGAATGATTTGCGAGGCTATATAAGTTGTTGTGACATGCAAGTTGGAAGATAAAATGTTTTAGGAATGTGAAAGTTGTCTTGCATGCAACAGTAAATGAACACTTTCAAGATGAAGATCCAACTAAAATGCCAGCAAACACACTACAAAACTAGAAATCGACAACAAACATAGAAATATTGGAGCATGCAAACTTACTTGTTGCAATGGTTGATGAAGGGCTTAATGATTCTCTAATTATGTGCTTAGATGAAATGATGGTGAAAGAATGATTAATTGAGTTCATTTAAATAAATCAACATGCAAAAATGACTAATGCATGAGTGCCACTTGTCACGATTTTTCATGTATTCTTCATTTTTCGTTTAGCAGGGTCAATCGAAAGTATGCAACATGGGTACTCCTTGGATGAGGAATCAAATTTTGCATCCAATAAGTAATCCCACTCGAAATTTGAATAAAACCTTAGGGAGATAAGTTGAAAAAGTAGTTTTATTATTTTATTATTTTTTAAAATTTTTACTTTTTTACTCCAAAAATGGTTAATCATCCCCCATGGTTGACATCATCATCTTGAATCTTATTCATTCTTATAAATTTTATTTTGGTTGTACATTTTTCTTAGGAGGCCCATTTTAGACCTCAAAATTCCCCTAATGTAGGGTTCATTTTCTCAGCTGGAAAGAGTGTGCCCAAGTAGGGTGCATTTCTTCAGCCTAAAGAAGTGTGCTTTCTTCAAGTGCAAGCCTTTAACAACTTTAAGTGCGCTTTTAGATTTTGTGAGATATTTCCGTGCTTTCGCTTGCTTTTTTCTACTTTTGTGCACTTTTTGAGTGTATGCATGACTATAAGGAAAGTTTCTAAGTCTAGAAAAAATAATGAGCTCACCTAACCACAGCTTACTAATTCAAACATTTCTAATGGTTAAATGACACCACTTGAGAAACATTGACTTAGGAGGATGCAAAACTAGGAGAAAATTCACAAATACCAAATCAAACTACATGATGACACTTGGGGGATTGAAATTAAAGTTAGCGTAGGCTCCAAAATTGACATAGGAAAAATATTTGGAGGGTCGTTGTCACAACGACAACATTGGCGACACACTAGGAGAACCCCAACTTCTTTGAAATGGTTTTATTGTAATCACAAAGTCTCATTTCTCTAGGAAGTATTGATTCGATCAATGATTCACCATCAACTCCCCACTAAACCTAGTTAAATATATAGTCTTTCCCAATTCCATTACTTGGCCTAACATAAACATTAAACAACCCAAAGCAATATCACGTCGACTTAAGTAAGTGTAATATCGTACAACATAATGAAATAATCAATGTTAGTTTTACATCTCTAGCATTGCTCCACTGCCAGTAGGCATGGATAGTACCTTGACGAAGTTACTTCAAGAACAAAAACATTGCTTTGGTGCCAACGAGCCTAGACATTATCCCGGTGAAGTCACTTTCTTCACCTCCCTATGAAGGAATCCTTTCTCTTCTTTCACCTCTCTATTTTTCTTTTATTTAATTGGACTAGGCATAGGAACTTATTGTTTTTTTAATGGGCAGAAGAGGGATCCTGACTTATTGAAAGAAGAAGAGGTTGTTCCTTCAAAGATAAGTTTTAAACCTATGATGCTTTAATCACTAAAAAATTTCCCCTTATCTTATTCTACACATATACATGGCAAGGAACACATCATTTATAATAGGAATTATGGTAGGAATGAGAATCCAAAATATATAAGGGTTTCATCATTTTCTTACAGTTCCCCAGTTGAAGGATCGTATTTTCTGTTGGAAAATTGTTTCCTTAAAGGATGTAAACCAAATCAAGGAAGAGGTTAACATATAAGCCAATAGCTTCAAGCTTCTTCAACTTTCCTTTCACAAAATATATGTCAATCCATCTCAAAGCTCAAACTAACTTATTCAAAGACTAATCAAACTGAAAGAGAAAAATCATAACATGAAAGATGAAAGAATGGTGCAATGCATATAACTACATACAGCTTATCCGAACCTAAACTAAACAATACAAGGTTGGATCATGTAAAATTGAACTACCAATTCAGCCATAGAAGCTGCTTACAACCTTTAGACAGAAGGGTATATTCATGTGAAGTCAAAACAAAAAGCAGTGCAATGAACAAAAGAAATTGTGATAACATTTGCACTAACTGACAAAAATAGGAAGTGCAACCACAATGGTGTATTAAACTTAAATGAACTATCAAACCGATGGTTACACAACAACAATAATCAATGGGCATATGACCATATATGACTTGATGAAGCATATGCAAACATTGTCCATGAGACATGGGCCCAGACTAAAAATAGTTTTCTAATGAATCATCCACAAGATCGTGGACACAACCTTTATGGGAAGACACACAAGAAAGACAATACAAGGACAAATCCATGTCAAAATCCATGTCACAAGTTTGACCACAACTTAAGCTATCATGCATGTGAGATTCTTTGGTGGATGATGTAAGATATTCACTAAGATTCTCATTTGTGCCTACACTACAGATTCAAGATTTGGTAGAAAAGGGATGAAGTGGTGGAAGATCGTTAATCAAATTAAATTTCCTTCCTTGAAAAATTTTAAGTGAATAAAAGAAGCATCCCTCAGGAAGGCATCATCATCCTGTGTACTGACATCAGCGAAAAGGTTGTAGAGGAAAATCAAATGTTGACCGACATCACAAATACTAGCATAGTGACAGGGACCTGACATTATCCTCAGCCTTAGCCAAAGTTCCTTACTCACCTAACTTGAATATGAATCCCAAGATATCATGGTCAATGGGTTATCAAGATAA
Source organism: Pinus tabuliformis (assembly GCA_031772625.1). Taxonomy (NCBI): domain Eukaryota; kingdom Viridiplantae; phylum Streptophyta; class Pinopsida; order Pinales; family Pinaceae; genus Pinus; species Pinus tabuliformis. Next base: position 774,210,909 of record CM062805.1, read on the forward strand.
TATTCAACATGAGATTCAACAGAAGATAGATGTTCAAGACTAGTGAAAAAATTTTCAATGATTAGCATATCATCATCTTGATCGAAAGGAAATAAACCTAAAAGGAAATATTCAATAATCATATTGGAACCCTTTTGAAACTTTGACAAGTCCAAATCTTCATGTGGGAACAAAGGTCCATCCAAATTACTTGAAAAATCATGACCATATAGTTGAGAAAGAATAAATCATCAGGTCCATGATCATCCAAGGGCTCATCTTGTTTAATGGGTGGAAAATTGATGGGGGGAATATCAATATTTGAAGATGGTTTATTAATGATATCAGATGAATCACTATTAGATGAAATATGTGAAAGAAATATAAGTTCTTCGTCTGCAATATGGTATTTTGATTAAATGATTGATCTAGGTCCAACATACAGAACATGAAAGGGAGGAGGACATGGGACAAAGAGCATACCCGATTCTTCTTCCAGAAGTTGAAATTCACCTAATCAGAAAGATATGATTCAAAATATTTCCTTGACATATGGACTATGAAATGGTACTTTTCATCGAAGAACTTCCATTCCACGTCCTCATTTTGAAACTAATGACAAAGATGAAAGAACCAATCAGCAAAATTCTCAAGAGATTTAGTCAATTCCATTCTAAGTTGATCAATTTCATCAATAACATCCTAATATTCATATTTATGAAAAACTTGATAAATATCATTAACCAGGTGATCGAAATATGGGATATAAGCAGTGGGTAAAGAATAGCACCATTGCTTTGCACAACCATCCAATGTAAGGGTAAAGAACTGTGAAATGAATTATTTTGAATAAATGCCATTCAAGAAGAAAAAATCAACAAATTCAACAACATACCCATGAACGGTTGTTTTAACCTTGCCATCAAATTTAAATCATGACAAGTTATGTAAAATGTCCATGGGGATTAAAATATCTAAAGGTTGTGTAAAAAACCTCGGGATTATGATTTGGGATGAAGCTATTAAAGGTAAAAGATTTAAACAGACTTAATGGGCTCAACTTGTTATCTGGCCCCTCCTTCTAGCACCAGAAATGTTGACGGTGTTGGATTCCACCAACATTTCAACTATATCTCCTTGATGTAAAGTATTAATTAGACCTTACATTGTTTGTTGTAGGAGTTCTATCTAGTCATACAGTCCAACCACTGTTGGAATGATAAAGAATTCCTTGGTTACAATTTGGCATAAGAGAAAATTACACCTCTTTGGGTCAGCAAGAATGTGAGCTTTGTGAGACACTCAGTGTAAGGTGTATGAGGGAAACGTCCACAGATGGTGAGGGAAATGAGCCACTGGCTAGAAAATAAATAATACTATACAAAAGGGGGACTCGGGGTAAAGAGAAACACTTGTTGAGTACCTATATATTAGTACACACAATAAAAGAAACCGTTAAAGGATAACAACATTCATTCAATAACATTCATAACCAAGAAATGAAGTAATTCATTAACCTAGCATGTAAGTAAGGCAACATATAACATACACATAACCAGAATAGTCCAACTATATACACGATAATGTATGAAGGAATGTTGGCTCATTGAGCTTGTGATTATAAGTGTAAGATCCAAATAACATTGTTACATGAGTGACACATTGTATCCAATAGTGGAAGACGAAGCCAAAACTTGATTCTCTGAAGAATAATCTATCTACTATGTAGTACAAGAAAATCCAAGGCTAGGCCTTCGAAAGCCAAAAAAAAAAACTGTTGTTTGAGTTATGAGGAGCTATTTACAACAAAAACAATGACTTTTGAGCCTCCTCATGTTTCTTTGACTTCTATAATAATTCATAGTCTAATATGACTCATCACATTCGAATGTGTGGCTTTTCATATTCCACATGTGTCCCTTGGACTTCATCACATAAAATTTATTACATAAGACAATTTACACATGAGACGGTGGCCTAATAATACAAAAATGCTAAAAGACAAAACTCATCAAATGGATAGATCATGTGCTTCTTCATGGAGTTCATTCTTGATGTAAGTGTTCCATTCTCTGAACTCCTTTTTGATGGCTTTGATCCAATCTGGAAAGTATCCTTTATAGTGCACCTTCACCTCCAATGCCTCTGATAGTATGTTCCTGGAGCTTGACTAGACAATATAACACAACCATGAAAACTTCATGTGCAATTTGACTATTGCAAAGGCATATTGTTGAATAACATCTTTGGTCACTTCCAAGCCTTCCTGTTTTGTTACTTTCTTGATTTGTTCAATGTAATCCCTGATCTCCTAAAATATGACCTCCCTACCTCTGATTTATTCAAGAGATCCAATGGCATGCATATCGTGCTTCTATGTGAGAGACTCAAACCCATTATGCAATCGGTTGCAGGCAGCTATGGTATTAACCAACTGTGCTCCAAGATGTGAGTAGTTATGCAGGTGGATTCTCAACTACACTTTGTCAATGTTTGTGGAAATATTATCCTTATTTTCCAAGTGTTGCAGAGAATTTGTAGCTTTGGAAGTTCCCTCCTACATTTGGTCAACTACTCTAGTTGCTATCTTGAGGAGTTTCACTACTTCTCGTGCATTCTTATGAATTCCAATGAGAGGGGCCATGACCTGTTGTATTAGTATCATCTCATGGTATAGTCGTTCCATAGTATCCTCCATTGGTCCAAACTCTTCTAGCATCATTAACTGCCACTCTATGGTACTGAAGTTTTGTGATGATAGTTGTTGGTTCTCTGCTAGAAGATGCTCTACATATTGCTTCGTCCCAACAAGTTCTCTTCTTAGCCCGACATTATCATTTAGTAAGTACTCTGAGTTGTGAAATTGTTTAATAGCTGGTGGGTGAAGGTAGTGTAGCCTTGAGAATCCTTGTTTTAGCTGATGATATTGGTCTAATATCATGAGTAGAATATGGTTGTATGTATGTGAAGTGGTTCACTATCTTTATTTGATTAATTTAATAGTTGGTGGGTGGAGGTGAGGTAGCCTTGAGACAACTTATTTCAACTAATAATATCAATTCAAAAATCCTCTTAAAGCACTCCTCCTCAAGCTCTGAAATCTATCTCGGGGATGACTACTACAAGAAATACTTGGATGTAGTGTGCATAAGGCTAGGTGGAGAGTTGAAGTCCCAATATCAGTTGTTGAGCACATTTTAATAAGATAAGTATACTCAAGAATTTATACATTTCTTGTTAAGCATATGTTTAATGTGCTAGCTTAAAGCCTGTTTTGGTATCGATTCAATGTACTAGTCTAATGCTTCAAATATGTCATGGAATGTTCTTTTCTGTGTGCTTGAGGAATGTTGAATTCCTACGTAATTCTTGAGAAAATGAATGGATTTCAATATGTATTCATGAGCTTGTTTTATTGTTTATCATTGGCATAAGAGGCTTGTACTATCTCTAAATCGTTATGAGCTTGAATTTGGTCTAATGGGCCTATGTATAATGATGTACAGATCATTGTCATATTTGTTAAGAAATTACTAAAGTTGGATTTCAGATCTTGCCTTAGCACTATCAAGCTCAAGAAGGATAATATTTTAAATACATACATATATATATGTGTGTGTGTGTGTGTGTATGGAAATGAGTGGGTGTTTACCTTTAAGGCATTAAAGGTTTTGACCCTTGAGTGATAATCAACTACGTGTGGTAGAGCATTATAACCGATATGTGAGGGTAGAGGGAGTCACAAATATACACATAAGCATGTGTCATGGGGGTTGGCATCCAGGGCTGAGAGGAGAAAAAGGGGCTTGAGCTTACGTGCCCAAGAAAACAGGTGCTATGTCCAAGTGCTAAGGAGGAATTAACAATGGATGGGTAGCAAGTTGTCAAGTAATGAGAATTTTATCGTCTCGAGAGATCCACCCCTGAGATTTTGAAGGGAGTCTGGGAAAACCATGTTGGGATTTAATCATCGAGACAATGTGGCTTTGTGGGGATGGTGGTTAGGTATTTGACATATCAAGGTGAAGGATCCCAAAATAAGTTATAATGTGAAAGTAAGTTTTACTATGCAACAGAGGACTAGGTGGGACCCATGACCATCATGGCAAGCGATGTGGCCTTAAGGTGAAATGGCGACCTAGGAGGAGGACATATGTCAGTTGAATTTAAGGGTTTCATCAGGCTAAGAGGCCCATAATTGGGTGACACATGGCACTCGCGGAGTGGATCCATGTGGAGGAGGTGACATCACCCTAGTGCCTCTACCTTGGTGAATTCCTGAGGTGTTAGGTGCAATTCCCTCAGGATTTTATTTCTAGAGTGAGGTGGTAGTGGTGGGGCTCACATGCATAGTTATAATGGGGCTTGAAAATGCAATTGGTTAAAGAATATTTTATGTGGTGATATGACAAGGTTGCTTCCACATAACCCCAATGGTTTTGAATGCATTGTAGGGTGGTATCGACGAGGATGATGTGGCAGTGGTGGAGCCCAAAGTGTACGGCCATAACAAAGGATGTTGGAACGCATGGAGGAGGAGTCCACGGAGGGTCCACACAACCCCAGTGCCACTACCCTGGTGAGTTATGTTAGGGCTGGGAGCAATCCTTCCAGGATTTTATTCTCAAGGTGACATGGCCAAAGAGGTACCTGTGTGTTGGGGTTATGTTACAATGTGGCAGTGAGGTGGTTGAATAGGGTAGCCACGTGAGGACTACATGGATACCACATGGCAAGTTAGATGATGTGGGGAGACCTAATAATCCATGCTTTTATTAGACATATCTTGTGACGTGGGATTTGGATTAAGGAAAATTTTATATCATTGGAAAGGTCTCGATGAGATGAACACAACGACCTTATCCATTTCAAGTTTTGAGGAAGTAGAAAAAGATCAGGAAATTTAGACCCCATTTTCATAATTGGATGTTTGAGGTCGGGTAATCATAATAACTGCCTCCTTCTACCCTTATTAGGGGCTAAGGATGGTAGGGAGTGTGTTACTTTGTGCTATTAGAGTTACCAGGTTCAACACTTGGATTGAATGGGCCCTATCACAGAAGAAATGAAGGTATAGTGTTTATGACTTTATAGAGAGTATAGTGGTTTGATAATTTCTTGTTGTAGGTGCTAGTTATAGCATTATGATTATGCCCTGTATGTTGATTGTTTTCTTCTGCAAGTGAATCTTAGGCATAACATTATGATGGAATGGTCATGAGTTGATTGCGTTGATAATTCTAATACATCTATAAATGTGACACACACACACACATAAATATGTATTATAAGATGGAAGATGTTGATATGACATATGGTTTTCTAACTAATTCCCTTAAGATTGCAAATGCCATGATTGCTAGCCTCAACAAGATAGCTAACTTCTAGAATTAATAATGATAGTTAAAAATTTAAAATGGTTGATTTTCTTAAAAATTTATAATGGTGGTATCATTAATGAGAATGACTATAATTACTGTTGATGGTTTTGGTAAAAGACCAATTTTTAAACCTGTGTAGGCATGATTATAAATGAACTGATATGCTCATGTGCATGAAAATTGTGATTTTGAAAATTATGATGAAATATAAGTATGCCTAATTATGTCTTGGAATTTTGAGGCATGTGGCAAATGATTAAACTAAGATATTTGTGTAGTTGCAAGGAAGCATGATATGTATTTTTCATTAATGATGCTTAAAACTGAATGTAAGTGTAAATTCATAAAGATATTGGTACAACAAAAAAAGGATGCATGGTAAGAACTCCTAGACACTTGAGACAACAAGGTATAATGTTGGGAGGGAAGGAGAGGGGCATTCCATCAAAACTCTCTAATAAGCATTGCAAGGCTCCTTCTGGGAGAAAATGGAGGTTTTGTACAAGTTCAAAATGTTTCCATGAAATCTTGAAGAAGGTTCGGGCTAAGCTTTTATTCATGAACCATTGCAAACACTAGAACTCATGGGGATTGTGTTGTTTTTGTTGTTAAATATTTTATGTTTTTTGTTCCTCAATCGATTTTATGCCTAATTTTCCATTTTGACTAATTATTTGTGAATGGCCATACTACCTTGTTTATGGCTTTGTAATGTTGTTATGAACTTTTATGATTCTTCATTTTCTTGTATTATATCCTTCTATGTCTTGGGGGTCTTAGGAATTTTTTTGGGTGTGGAAGTAAAGTGAAGGAGCTCTGGGGAAGAGATGAGTGAAATCCAATGAGAAAAGTAAAGACCCAGATGAAGCTAAGTGCATGAATGAAGGGTGCTTGGAGGAAGGAAGGAAGAGTATGATAAAAAAGTGGGTTGGTTGGGTCCATGGGAATAAATGAATAGTGACAAGACAACCATGTGAGTGGCAAGAAAGGCCATTGATGGAAAAACAATGTTGGGATGATGCCTTTAATGTTTGCAACAAGTAGGAATAAAGGAATTTGGGTAACAAATTCCTTGGCCAAATAAGGAATTGATTATCTAATGTTATGCATTCTTTGCATGGTTGCAGGAGGTTCCCTTAACCTTGATTTTATTTATGTGTAAATATGTGTATGTTAATGATCACGTTGATGCATATATATAAAATGGCATCATGTCTAACAGGGTCTTCTCAAGAATCATTCTTGTGGAAGAATGATTGTATATATAAAATAATAATAATAATAATAATTGATGCAAATGCAAATGGTTGAAAGAGGAATCAATGGGGTAGGAGAAATACGTGGTTGGTTGATTATTTTAATTTCATAAGAATATAAATTTTATATGCTAATATTGTATCTTGCAGATGACAAGGAAATTTTGATGGTTGTGGAAGTAGGTATATTAACTAATGATCAGAATCCTTGATTGCAGGATTGGACATATAGTCCACTAAGCATCGTGTTGATGCCAGAAGAGAGTACAGTGGAGTAGAGAAGCTCAGATGATAGTCCCACTGAGAAACCCAATAGGCTTGTTAGCTGATAACCATTGAGAAGTGGTTGTTCCCTACAAGGTTGATAAATCCACTAGAGACTATAGTGGTTGACAACTTCTAGGAGGTGGGGGAACACAGGGCTAGTGGGTTAATAACACATGATGGTAGATCCACGGATTTGGACTAAGAACACAAGTGGAAGTTCCACTAAGTTGTGGGATAGTGCATTCATATTCCTCGAAGAGTAATACAGTTGATCAAACCTCCTCACTATTAACTATATAACTCTCTCCAAGACTAAACTAAGACTCTTTGTGCTCTGCATGAACACATGTGTTGATTTGTGGCCACTATGGTGTAACAGGAAGGAGTTGTTGATAACACCTTATCTATGGTATTTTTTTAAGACGTGTGTGAATGGTTGAGAAACCATTCAAAGGGAAAGACAAGAGGTATAATTTAAATTTTTGCAAATTCTTTATGATCAATCTCATGAGATATTGTATGCCATGTTGTAGGGAAGCCTAGGAATCACCCAGTCTAGTGAATGGAGTTGGTTGTAGGACGAACAAGAACCAGCTTGAAGATATTAGAGTGTGTAGCAAAAACACCAAGTACAATTGGTGAACCACATGGTGAAGTAGATGGGCGTATGATACCTTTTTTCATTAATTCTTGAATTTTCTTCTTGATTTCCATGCTCTCCATGATCGACAGGCGATACATACCAATGTTTGGAAGTGTAACATCCTGCTGCAGCTATATCTCATGCTAAAATCCCCTCTTGGGAGGTAACCCCTTTGGTTCCTGAAACATATCGCCATGCTTGCTTACCACATAAAACAAATTAGATTTTAACTTATCATCACAACCTTCAAAAGATTCATAATATATATCATTCTTTTTCTTGATCATGAGAAGCACAAAATTTTTACTTGCATTTACTAGTCTCTTCATCTACCCTGCATTAACCAAACAAATGTTTAACATTTTGTGATGGGCTCTCACAATATAATCCACTCCATCCTTGAGAAATTGGTATTTGTTCTCATGGCGATAAAATACTACTTTCCTATCATACAAATATGGGCTTCACAAAATGATTCCCAAGATGTCAATTGGAACTACATCTAACTCAAATTCATCAATGAATTTTTCAGTAATGGTTAAACCTGAATAATCATTTCCTTGTAACCTGTAAATTTGCATTGTTGAATATCCAACCCAAGTGATATGGCTTATGATGAGGTACAGTTTCAAGTTTAAGCATTTTGACCAAGTCTTCTAAAATTAAGTTCGATCATGACCCACTATCAAATAATGCATCAATCTTTGTATGAATTGAAATAAACCTTACATGGAACAATTCTATCCTTGATTCTTCATTTGGAGTGTTGTTGTGACTATGCGAGGAACTAGTACTTGCTATAACTTCTTTTCCCTTTGGGACCATGTCTGAAATATTGGTCTCATTACTAGAATCGGATCCAAGATCATGTTGTGTGGTAGTGGTCATCTTTTGTTTCCCCTTATTGTTTGATTTCTTAGGCCTTATTTCAGGATGTAGTTTCCAACAGTGGGTGTTATCATGCCCCACTTTGGAACAATGTTTGCATATAGTTTTCTCCCCTTCTTTATTTACACTTTCATTCTTCCTTCCTTTCCATCTTCCACCCTTCTCTTTCTCCTTACCCTTGAATAGCTTCTTCTTACTACCCTCTTCCTGAATGTTCTTTCCTCTTGCTTCAAGGTGTGTGGCTTGCACACATACCTCATCTAAATTGCTTGGATTGAACATAAGGATAGTGTGTTTTAAGTAGGAATGTAAACCCCCAATATATTTCAAGGGAGTATCTTTGGAATTCAAGTTTACTCCTAACAACAAAGCCCTTTTCCTAAACTCTTGGGTATAGTCTTGAACTGTTTGGCCCTTGAGTTGCCTAAAATTTTTCCAACTCATAATGGATTTTTCATATAGGCTAAAGGATAAAATTTTCTTTTAATTGAAGAAACAAATTCAACCCAAGAATTAGATATATTACCATGAATTCACATTTCCTCTTAAGTTTGTGCTTCCCACCAAACTAGTGCTACTCCTTCTAGCCTCAATGAAGCCAACTAGATTTTTATGTCATCTTCTTGAAGGTTCTAAAGTCTGAAATAAACCACCAATTGTCTAACTTTTATGGATTTACCTCACCATTGGACATGGGAAGTTCAAACTTAATGTCCAATTTGAGTAAGGGAGTTTTTTCTTATGGGATTTTTGAATGAGTATGAATAGTTTTTGTGGTGGAAGTGGAAGATGATGTTGTTTGAGATGATGAGGAAGATGAAGATGATGAGGAAGATGATGAAGATGGTGGATATGGAGGAGGTTTTCCTCCATTACCCTTTAAATCCTTATTTTCATCTTTTTTATCTGCTGAGCTTCCCTCTCCATGTGGGGACTTAGAACTCTCTCCAACCATTCTCTTATTCCTCTCTTCATAGAGGACTCTAACCATGTCAGTTAAATCATAGAAAGCTTTCTTGAATGCTTCCTCTTCTGAAAGACATTTACTCTCTCTTGCTCCGGACACGATGGCTTTGGAATCAAGCTCAGCTTCTGGCACTGCTTGTACCTCCTCAATCTCAATTGAAGGTAAAACTTGAGGTGCTTCAAGTGCAGCTGTGATTAAAACTTTGGGTGGAGATTGTGGCCTTGTGGCTCTCCTTCTTCTTGGCATTACCCCAGGATTTGCAACCAATAGTTTCCCTTTTCCTCTCTACAACTTTAACCTTGTAAGCATCACAAATTTGCAACCATTAAAACCCTACATGCACAAAACTCAAGCAATCAAGAAAATAACCTTTCCTATGGCACCAACTTGATATGTCATTAAATGTTAGTTTTTTGTGCTAATTTCAACTCCAGAATTAAAAACAATTTCTTATCATTTTCTTTATGTGCAAAGGTTTTCTTATGGTGTTTATAAATGTAACATGTAAATTTTTCAAGTTCTTATGTCAAATTCATGAGAAAAATAGCATGTAAATAAAGTGTTGAACATTAGAAAACAAATGTACAACAAACCATCAAAATGAACACTTAACAAAGTGTTTTGATGAAGGAGTTCACCCCTCTTGGGCTACATCTCCTTGGTCCAGCTTCCATGGTTTGGGTCTCTGTATTAGCTCAAAATGCAAAAAAAAGTGTTGTTTATAATGCTCTACTGCTACTAAAACCTGCTTCAATGTGGTCAAAACATCAAAATCATCTAGGAATGAATTTTTCTGACCCCAATTTGGTCGAAAATTGCAAAAGTTATGACAAAAACATTTTCCCCTCGGGAAACTCCATTAAAAATAGAGGACTCCAGTTAACTCCGTCAATTTTGGAGAAAAATATGAATTTATCGGACTGCCAAAAGTCCCACCAACATAACTGTAGGTTAATTAACAAATAAGCATGTATTAATTAATGTCTAATCCACAATTAGCACTAATCGCGCGGTTATGCTAACCGTTGGCCATTGGTTTAGTGGTGGTGGTCCCATGCAAAGGGGCTGGCCCGTGAGGCTGGCCCTCTCCTCCCCATTCGCCAATTTTTTAAAATTTAAATACAAAGCGTGACCATTATATGTTAAATCATATGTGTGAGGTGTAGCGTTAATGCTCCAGGCTTGTGCAGGCGAGGTCGCGGGTTCGACTCCGCCGACCTGCCCATAAAATTTTGTCGTAGTGTGTCGATGTTGCCATGCCTTTAGGGAGGGACATGTGGTGGCCTCTGGGCTTACCACATGTCTCCTCATCATTGATCATTCCTCCAACCAATAAAATCAAACCAACTCACCAAACTACAATCCAACCAAATTGCGCCACTTGGCGAGACCCCATTAGCTATTGACCAACCCTTTGACCTACACAGTCACCTTCCATGTCAACAATATGGACTACTGACTATACTCTTTTTTTGTTGTTTTTGAAAAATTCCTCTGTTTGGCAAACCGGACAGAACACAAAATCTTCCTCATACGTGCTATGTTTTGAATAAAACGAGTTGCATTGGGATCATATCACCGAGATGGACACGGTCATTCATGTTTTGAGAGATTCTGAGTACTTTGATTTTTGAGCTAAATATTGATCACCTAATCATTCCTCCCCACTGGAAGCCTTTTGGACCCCAAATGATACTATCATTTTTTTAGTAGGTGAGGGTACAACTCCCTCACCTTCTCAATCTGCATCCATTTTATCTTAGAAGTATTTTGTCCCTTGAGTCCCGCTCGAAAGTATTCGACATTCCTTCTCTTTGATGTTCTAGTTCTTCTGTCAAGTATGAGATATTGTTGTAATTCATCAAGATATTTTGGCGATAAATCATCTATTAATGGCAGATGAACATGCTCTTCTTGATCATCAATCAAAGGAGGCTCAAACAATCTCAAATTCTCGACAATAACAACAGAGTATATTTGCATATAAGGAGGCAAATCTAGCTTAAATTCATTGTTACCAATCTTTTCCATAATTTTAAAAGGACCATAACGTATCAGCTTCAACTTTTTACCTTCCTCTTGAAGTCTCTCTTCACTAATATATAACCAAACTTCATCTCCAACTTGAAATTTATGATCGACACGGTATTTTTCATACCTTGTCTTGTAGCTACTTTGCCTCTTTTCAAGTTGTTCTTGCGCTCTGTGATGTATTAACTGAATTTTCTCTATGAACTTCCTTGCCTTACCGATGTCTCTATGACCATCAATAGCGACATATTTCTCAAAGATGAAGTCCAATGGCGATCTTGGCAAGTACCCAAAACATGCATCAAATGGTGATGTGTTTGTGGAAGAATGCTTTGTCCTATTGTATGCATGTTGTATATAATGCAATTGTTCATCCCACAACTTGGAATGTTTGCTACAATGTCTTCTAAGAAGATGAATGATTGTCCTGTTGACCACCTCGGTTTGTCCATTTGTTTGCGGATGAAAGGTTGTACTCTTCTTCAACTTAGTGTCCATCATGTCCCACAAATTTGACCAAAAATTCTCAACAAATCAAGAATCTCAATCACTTACAATGGAAGTAGGAAGACCAAATGAACCCAAATATTTTGAAAGAAAAGATGAGTTGCTTTTTCAGCTATAATTTTATTTTTACATGGTGTTTGAATACACATATTTTTGAACCTCTCTACAACTACATACAAGTAATGATGACCTTTCCTTGACAATGGAAGACCTCCTACAAAATCTGTTGAGATACTCTCCCATGGACGTGAAGGTACCAAAAGTGGAGTGTACAATCTTAGTTTCTTATTTCTAGGCTTACTTATTTCACAAAAAGAACATTCTCTAATGAAACAATATACATTATCAAACATGCGTGGCCAATAACAATACCTTTGGAGATTCACTACTCTCTTGCCTACACCAAAGTGTCCATCAATCAATGAACTGTGTGCCTCCCTTATGATATTGTTTCTTTCTCCTTGTGGAATACATAACTTGCCCAAGTGATACAACAAATTATTATTTACATGGTAATCTAACTCTTCAATTTGGTTTCCTTGCCTCAAGCTTGCATACACATCTTGAAATTCATTATCATATGCATATTTCTCAATGTAACTTTCATGTAAAACAAAATTGTGCTTGAGTATAATAGATGAATTTACAATAGGCCTAGAAAGAATATCAACTACCTTATTGTAGATTCCCTTTTTGTATTTGATAGCCAAATGAAACTGTTGTAGAAAACCCATCCATCTGAAGTGTTGTCATTGTTGCAACTTTGATTGTGACTGTAAGTACTACAATGGTTGATGGTCGGTATGGATGATGGTCTCCTTCCCCATCAAGTAGTGTTTCCATTTTTTAACACTTTGTACCAATGCATAAAGTTATTTTTCATAAGTGGGATAGTTAGTCACGGTATCATTAAAAATTTTAGAATGAAATGAAATGGGCTTACCATGTTGCATCAAAATGACTCCCATGGTGTAATCACTAGCATCTGTTTGAATCTCAAATGGTTGTCTAAGATCCGGAAGAGCCAATACCAATGTTGAACTTATCTTTTGTTTTAAAGCATTAAATGATTTTTGTTGTACATCTCCCCAATGGAAGAATTTCTTGACACTAGTCAATGCATGTAGTGGAGCTACAATGGAAGAAAAAATAGCAATAAATTTCCTCCAATATTGTGCTACCCCTAGAAAGCTTCTTACCTCTGTCACTATATTAGGCTTGGGCCAATTCACAATGACCTTAACCTTAGAGGGGTTTATCTTCAGCTCACCTCCTCCAACAATGTGTCCCAAATACACTAAAGAAGTCTTGCCAAATTCACACTTTGACATCTTTAAAAATAATTGTTCTTTTCTCAAGACATCAAGTACTTTGTTCACATGCATGACATATTCATCTCTGGATTTGTTGAATATGAGAATATCATCTAAGTAAAAAATGACAAAATAATTGGTGAACCACATGGTGAAGTAGATGGGCGTATGATACCTTTTTTCAGAAATTCTTGAATTTGCTTCTTGATTTCCATGCTCTCCATGATCGACATGTGATACATGCCAATCTTTGGAAGTGGAACATCCTACTATAGCTGTATCTCATGCTGAATTCCCCTCATGGGAGGTAAACCCTTTGGTTCCTGAAACATCTCACCATGCTTGCCTACCACATCAAACAAATCAAATTTTAACTTATCATTGCAACCTTCAAAAGATTCATAATCTATATCATTCTTTTTCTTGATCATGAGAAACACAAAATTTTTACTTGCATTTACTAGTCTCTTCATCTGCCCTGCATTAACCAAAGAAATGTTTAAATTTTTGCGATGGGCTCTCACAATATACTCCACTCCATCCTTGAACAATTGGTATTTATTCTCATGGTGATAAAGTACTGCTTTCCTATCATAAAAATATTGGCTTCCCAAAATGATTCCCAAGATGTCAAGTGGAACTACATCTAACTCAACTTCATCAATGAATCTTTCAGTAATGGAAAACCTGAATAAACATTTCCTTGTAACCTGTAAATTTGCATTATTGATTATCTAGCCCAAGGGACATGCCTTATGATGAGGTACAATTTCAAGGTTAATCTTTTTGACCAAGTCTTCTGAAATTAAGTTTGATTGTGACCCACTATCAAATAATGCATCAATCTTTGTATGATTTGAAATAACCCTTACATGGAACAACTCTATCCTTGATTCTTCATTTGGAGTGTTGTTGTGACTATGTGATGAACTAGTACTTTCTATAGCTTCTTTTCCTTTTGTGACCATGGTTGAAATCTTTGTCTCATCACTGGAATCAGATCCAAGATCATGTTGTGTGGTAACGGTCGTCTTTTGTTTCCCCTTATTGTTTGGTTTCTTGTGCCTTAGTTCAGGATGTAGTTTCCAACAGTGGGTGTCATCATGTCCCTCTTAGGAACAATGTTTGCATATAGTTTTCTCCCCTTCTTTCTTTACGATTGCACTATTCTTCCCTTTCCATTTTCCACCCTTTTCTTTCTCCTTACCCTTGAATGGATTCTTCTTACTACCCTCTTCCTAAATGTTCTTGCCTCTTGCTTCAAGGTGTGTGGCTTGCACACATACCTCATCTAAATTTCTTGGATTGAACATAAGGATAGTGTGTTTTATGTAGGAATGTAAACCACCAATATATTTCGAGAGAGTATCTTGGGAATTCAAGTTTACTCCTAACAAAAAAGCCCTTTTCCTAAACTCCTGGGTATAGTCTTGAACTGTTTGGCCCTTGAGTTGCCTAAAGTTTTGCCAGCTCATAATGGCTTTTTTCATATAGGCTGAAGGATAAAACCATCTTTTAATTGAAGAAACAAATTCAACCCAAGAAATGGATATCTTACCATGAATTCACATTTCCTCTTGAGTCTTTGCTTCCCACCAAACTAGTGCTACTCCTTCTAGCCTCAATGAAGCCAACTGGATTTTTATGTCATTTTCTTGAAGGTTCTGAATTCTACAATAAACCTCCAATTGTCTAACTTTTCTGCATTTACCTTAGCATTGTACATGGGAAGTTCAAACTTAATGTCCAATTTGAGTAAGGGAGTGGAAGATGATGTGCTTCCTCTTCTGAAATACCTTCAATCTCTCTTGCTCCAGACATGATGCCTTTGGATTCAAGCTCAGCTTCTGGTACTGCTTATACCTCCTCAATCTCAATTGAAGGTAAAACTTGAGGTGCTTCAAGTGCAGTTGGGATTAAAACTTTGGGTGGAGATTGTGGCCTTGTGGTTCTCCTTCTAGACATTACCTCAGGATTTGCAACCCATAGTTTCCCTTCTCCTCTCTACAACTTTAACCTTGTAAGCATCACAAATTTACAACCATTAAAACCCTACTTGCACAAAACTCAAGAAATCAAGAAAATAACCTTTCCTCTGATACCAACTTAATCTGTCATTGAATGTCAGTTTTGTTGTGCTAATTTCAACTTTAGAATTAAAAACAATTGCTTATAATTTGCTTCATGTGCATAGGTTTCCTTATGTTGTTTGTGAATGTAACAAGTAAATTTGTCAAGTTTTTATGTCAAATTCATGAGAAAAATAGCATGTAAATGAAGTGTTTAACAACACAAACAAATGTACAACAAACCTTCAAAATAAACACTTAACACAATGTTTTGATGAAGGCATTCACCCCTCCTGGGCTACATCTCCTTGATCCAACTTCCATGGCTTAGGCCTTTGTATTAGCTCAAAATGGAAAAAATGTGTTGTTTACAATGCTCTACTACTCCTGAAACCTGCTCCAATGTGCTCAGAACATCAAAATCATCTAGGAATGACTTTTTCTGACCCCAATTTGGTCGAAAATTGCAAAAGTTATGGCAAAAACAATTTCCCCTAGGAAAACTCTACTAAAACTAAAGGAACTCCAGTTAACTCTACCAATTTTGGAGAAAAATCTGAATTTATCTAACTATCAAAAGTTCTACCAACTTAACTGCAAGTTAATTAATGGATAAGCATGTATTAATTAATGTTTAATCCACAATTAGCGCTAATGTCATGGTTATGCTAACTGTTGGTCGTCGGTTTAGTGGTGGTGGTCACATGCGAGGAGGCTGACCCTCTCCTCCCCCAACCACCAATTGTTTAAAATTTAAATACAAAGCGCAACCCTTATATGTCAAGTCATATGTGTGTGGTGTAGTGGTAAGGCTCCAGGGTTGTGTAGGTGAGGTCGCAGGTTCGACTCCACTGAATTTCCCATAAAATTTTGTCGTAGCGTGCCGATGTTGCCAGGCCTTTGGGGAGGGACTCGTGGCAGCCTCTAGGCTTGCCACATGTCTCCTCTTCATTGGTCCTCCCTCCAACCAATAAAATCAAGCCAACTCACCAAACTGCAGACCAAACAAATGGCACCACTTGGCAAGACCCCATTAGTTGTTGACCAACCCTTTGACCTGCACAGTCACCTGCCACATCAGCAGTATGGACTGTTGAATGTGTAGCGACTGTACCTTTTTTGTTGTTGCAAAATTCCTATGTTTGGAAAAGCGGACAGAATGCAATATCTTCCTCATACAAGCTCCATTTTGAGTGAAATGAGTTGCATTGGGATCATATCACTGAGACGAACGCGGTCATTCAGGTTTTGTGTGATTCTGAGCACTTTGATTTTTGAGCTAAATACTAATCACCTGATCATAGGTGGAACTTACACTAAGCTTCTATAGAGTGCACGCTTATTCCTTAAGAGGTAACATAGATGATAAAAGCTCCTTATCATTAACTATATCTCTTTCTTCTCATCTGAATTGAGTCTCTTTGTGTCTAAATCCTAGAGATGTTGGCATGTTGTAATATAATTCCCTTTGTATAAAAGAAATTGTTCCCTTCCTAATGTGAAATTGTTGAATAGTTGGTGGGTGAAGGTAGTGTAGCCTTGTGACACCTTGTTTCAGCTGATGATATTGGTCTGATGTGAAATTGTTGAATGGATGGTGGGTGAAGGCAGCGTAGCCTTGAGACACTATGTTTTAACTGATTATATTGGTCTAATTTCCTGAGTAGAAGATGGTTGTATCTATTTGTAGTGCTTCATTACTCTTATTTTATTAATTTTATATATGGTGTGTGGAGGTGAGGTAGCCTTGAGACACCTTGTTTTAGCGAATAATATCAGTTAAAAATTCCTCTAAAATAACTCCTCCTCAAGCTCTGGAATTAACTCAGGGATGACTACTGCAAGAAAGACTCAGTGGAGATTTGAAGTCCAAATCTTAGTTAATGAGAACATTTCAATAAGATAAGTATACTCAAGCATTTGTACATTACATGTTAAGCATATGTTTAACATGCTAGCTTAAATCATGTTTTGGTATAGATTTAATGATTAGTCTAGTGCTTGCAATATGTCATGGAATTTTATTTTCCACATGCTTGAGTAATGTTGAATTCTTGTGTAATTCCTAAGAAAATGAGTGGATTCCTATATGTTTTTATGATATTGTTTCATTGTCTATCATTTTCCTAAGAGGCTTGTAGATCTCTGGCCCGTTATGAGCCGTTGGCAGTGCGCCCATAGTAGCACCCGACTTGGGCAATGCTGAGTAAGGATAGAGAAGGCATATCGCACAACCAAGTAAGAGAATGAAGAGCTATTAAATCCAAATTTGAATGGCCCTATTATAGTCCATTTTCTCACATCTGGTCAATAGGACTACAAAACTGGATCAATCAACATCCATGAACACCTTTTCACCATCCTTAAATCCCTAAGAATGACTCTCTCAAATCCATGAGTTTCTGACCTTCACTACTTCATTTAAGTACTTTTAAGGCCTAGCACGCCCTGGCCCTTTTGGTACTTGCGTTCAGCAAAAGGTTGCTCAGTTCTGCACCTACTCCAATCAGAGTAGGTTTACCCTTGCTAGGGGTGCACCTATTCTACAAATTCGGGAAAAATAAAAAGAATCTCAAAGCTTCCTGTTCCATAAGCTTCTGGGTATTATTACAATGATTTACCTTGGATAAGAACTGTGAATCCTATCTCCCCCACCTTGGAGTTTTCACCTCTTATCCCTTGATCTCATCCTCCCATCTGTTAACACCCAGGTTGTTCCCTTTGACTCCTGAGGGAATACGGCCGGGGTAACCACTAACCAAGCTTTGGATTACAGGTTCTAGCCGACCTGCAATCAGAGAGGGCTCTCTCTTTTAGTTTTTACTTCTTGAGGATCTTAGGCTAGTTATGAGGTATGGGTTTTGAGTTAAATTTTGGTTGAATGATGTCTTTCAGTGCCTAAGGTGAGATATTCAGATAGTTTCAGTCCATTGGGCAATGGAGTCGGTAATTCTGGGTTGCTTGAGGTGTTGAGTGAGATTGCTCAGAAACTTCAGGGCCTTTGGATATGTCATGGAACAAACTTAAGGTTGTGGTGGTGAAATATGAACAGCCAGTGAAAGGCAATTAAGAGTTTTTCACTAAACTGATGATATGAGAAAGAAACGTATCACCCAGGAGCAGATTTGAATTCCTGAATAATAGTCTCTGTGTAAAGTCGTAGTCTGAAGGTGCAGCAATTAAGAATTGCACTTTTACAACTATAACCTGGAGAAAAACACTCATAACAGCATAGATTGAGTTCAGGGTACTCAGTGAATAAATCCTGAAACTATTCTTTTTATGTGCTATTAAACTGTGGAACATAGAGCATGAACGGATTATGAAAAAATGACATACATAACAAGAAAGTTAAAGAAAACTTATTGTGCCACGAAATATGCAGGAATCCTAGAGCAGTTAGCAAACACATCACGACGCATCAAACAACATAGAACTTTGGAAATTCCATTAGCTCCTTGTATTAGACTTCTGAAATTTACAACATAGGTTCTTCTGAAGAGAAAATCAACAACCCCTGCAAGCTTATGCGAGGGGGAATATATACAATTAGTTTTACAAAAATATCTGAACCGCTGAGTCATTTGATTAATAAATACACTCACCAACTTTCAGAATAGCAGATAAGGAAGTTATTGATGCTCTAAATACAAAAATGAATACTCTTTAATTCTGTCAGAAGTCTTTTTGATCTTTGGAGGCCGCTGAGTCGGTTGAGCGTTTCTGCATTAATGCTGAATGATATGTCTTTATGGCTTTGTCATGTTGTAGCTTTCTCGGCCCTGTTGTATGTAGCTGTCAGTGTTGCTTTAGTGGCCGAATTGGTTTGCTGAGTTGGCTCAGTCCATTCTTTCCAGTCATACTGAATGCATTAACTTTCTGAACCTTCTAATTATATATTTTTATGCAAAAAGTTGATGGATACCTGTTGGTTCACAGCAATAGTTGTATCGTGCTGGTCCACCATTCCTGTGTAGGCAATTGATGCCTCAAAATTGAGCCTAATGTTTCATCCGCCTCTGTATATTTGAAGTAATTTGGAGGTACTTCAAACAAATGTCTGATTTCATTCATAATAAAAAACAAGTTTTCCACTTTCTCATAGAGGCTCTGCCCAGACGCAGGCCCTGCTTCCTCTGGGATACTTGGTCCTACAGTTATTTGATTGGCGGAAAATGAGTTTACCCGTTTAGCATAATTTTCGTGTGATAGGAGCCTTCCTGCGCTGTTCAGTAAGCTGGGAAGGCCTCTGCTATGCAATGCTGTGAATTTAACTGTGAACTTATTTACTTCTGTTTGCATCTCCTGGCACCTTCTATCCAATGTCTGCACCAGATTTCTCAAAGTTAGGACCCTCTTTATCATCAGGATGGTGTCAGTTCTATTAGTGATCCCTATTGCTGCCAGCTGAGGGCCTGTGCGATTATTAAGGACATTTATCATTCTGTTGGCTATCTCAGGCATATTGCCTAGAGATGCCCTTGCTCTTTGGCTTTCCTTGTGTGCTCTGTTTATGAGCTCCATGTGCTCATGAATGGTCTCTATGTACTGCCATTGATCTGTTATTGATTGGCCAATATTGGCCCATAGGACTTTCTTGATCTCGGCCACTACTTTCTCAAGGGTAAGTTCTTTCTCTAGCTCTTTTATTTTCTCCTTAAGAGCTTTCACCTCTCTTGCCTTTTCAGCTACACTTTGCTTTGATTTGTCATATTTCTCATTGAGGGTGGCCAATTTCTCCTTAGCTTCATTCAGCTCTGCCATCTATGCCTCTAGAACCTGAACTTCTTTCATCATTTTCTGAATGTCAAGACTTTGAGCCTGTTCTCATGTCGTTGCTGGTGCTGTTGTTGATGGGGTTGTTTCAGCTGTCTGCCCTGTGGGAGGAATGATAGTTTGAGGGGACTCCTCAAGGTTTATGACTTGCTGAGGGGGCTGAGATGTCTGGCCACCCTCTTTCTGCTTTAGTGCTTCCTGTAATGCAGCCTCTGTCTGTACCATCTTTCCTTCTGTTTGCACCAGTTGCTTATTTAGTGTTAGCAGCATGGCTACTACATCCTGGTCTTTTCTCTATTGAGCAACCTCTTCCGTTTGAGGGTGAATGGTTGCTGGGATTTTCACCATCTTTCTTAAAGCTGCAATGTCTGAATCTCTTATCTTTAGCAGCTCCTTTATAGCTTTGGGATCCTTTGGGTCATGTCCAAGCTCTATAATGATGTCTTCCAAAGACCTGATCCTGTTGTCTTTGGCCTGAGAGGATGCTTTCTCCAACTCAAGTTGAGCAGTCGTATTGTGCAGACTGTTTTCCAACTTATGTGCCAAGAAGGTCTTGTCTGCAAGCGTTGAATAGACCATCTCACCCGTTTGCTTGTGAAGTGCTATCTGGTCCATAGGGTGGATGTCTTTTTCAAGAATCTCAAGGTTGGTTCTTATATAGTCTGCAGCTGACTGTGGCTGCAGCATGGTGGGCATGAAATGACTCATGGTCATTTTCCCTTCCGTTATGTCATATGCTGACATAAGCCTTTGCTGGTTTGTAGGGGCCATCTTAAGCAATTGATTATATAGCTGGAGCCTGACTGGCTCATTTCTCTTCTTGATGTCAATGAATTGTTGCTTAATGCCTGATTCAGCTCTCCTTTGTTGACTTGAGGAGCTGACCTCTCCTCCAAGGGTTCTTTCTTGTTCCTGCTGAAAGGAACTGGCAGATGCCTCCATGCTAGGAGGGCCCATGCCCAAGGATTTCCCAATAGGCATTTCTTCTTCAGAAAGGGGATTTAATCTCTGCCTTTTCTCCCCTTGAGTTGTGGATGCGGTGAGGGGAGTCTCTTTCTCTCTGTTCCTCTTCTTGCATCTTTCTTCATTTGCTGGTGTTTGGAGCACTGAGGTCTCCACTATTGTTTCCTGCCTGGGAGGTACACTTTGTTGAGTCTGTTGCTCTGTAGAAATGGGAGCTTCAGCCACTTGTTCTTGCTGTTTTGGCTGCTCTTTTTGTTGTTCTGCTGTAGGGGGTGGTTGTTCCTGTTCCATCTCCTTTTCCTTACCCTTGTTGGCTGCCTGATGAGTAGTTTTAGCTGCTTGCTAGTGGGCTGTAGAGGATGAAGCAGCTGCTCCAACTTGCCTTTGACAAGAAGAGGAAACCTGCCCACAAGTTTCCAAGTCAGCTTCTTTCTCAAGATTCTTAGCTTCTCTTTGTAGTATTTCTTCTCCAGAACTTGCTTCCTTTAAAGTGCCCTCTTTCCATCCTAACTGATTAACATATTTTTCAAAGTGAGGCAGCCTTATATGATTATAACTAGCCAATTTATGCTTGACCCTTCTAAGACTAATGAAATGATTGGGGTCATAGGGTGACCAGTGGAAACTGGTTTTTAATTGGAGGCCCTCTAGGATCCTATCTGCTTCTTTCCATCCTTCTTCTCTTTTATTATAAAGGAATGGGCCTAGCTGGTTTCTGATTTTGAGCTGTACTTTCTTGTTTTTGCTGTGGAAATGAACCATGTCTGCATTTCCAAACTGCCTGAAATATTCTAAGGCAAAGAGTCTCATAGGGACATATCTTGGCAGTCTATATGGGGCCAATTCACAGCCATATATTCTGATTACTGTATGGTTTTGGTAGAAGTACCAATCCCCAATGTTGTAGGCCTTTGAGAGCTAGAGAATCCTTTGCATCTCATATGTCAATCTTGGAGGAGGGGTACCCAACAGCAAGGACATAGCTGGATGGATAAAGATGTCTATGAACTCACAGTAGCTGTATGGTGAATAAGATGTGTGGTGAAAAATTGAAGTCCAAAATGCCACAGACCTTGGGTTCCCTTGAGCATCTAACTTCTTGAGAGGAATAGGGAAGCCATCAGGTTGATAAAACAGTAACAAGTGATAGATGTATGAAGTGTATCTAAACACCCTTTCCCTTTCTAGATTCATTAATTGTTCATGAATCTTATCGGCAATGTATGCAGCATAGTCATAGTGCACAGCAGGAGGCATTCCAGGGGAGAAGATAGACATCATTGCCAGAATGGTTTCATCAGCATCCTCAACTGATCTATAACCCAGGACATAACTGATCAAGTCTACAAGCAACCTGCCCAACTCATTGAAATATACATTTCCTATAGGAGGGGTTCTCACAGTTTCAGAGCCTGATTCAATGAATAGCTGATTAATCTTTAAAATTTGGGCACTAGACGATTTCCCTCCTTTCTTTAGCAAGTCCTTCATGGAAAGGGGAGTCAATGGCCTTGTAGAATGAAAGTTCAACATCTTATTTATAGCCTCAAGGGTGACATGGAACAAGACTGCACCTGAGGTATTGAGAACAGCTCTTTGACATGGGTCATAGTTGGCACTGCATCTATGAATTAACTCTGGGAGGACATTGACTTGAGGGAGGTTGTAAGTGGGCAAATTGGAGTCCCAAATCCCTAGAATATCAGTCCCACTGAGGTGTAGGGCCTTCAGCTCATTGAGCATATGAATATTATATTTGGCTTGCATGAAAACTATCTCCATCATCTGGTAATCTACATCACCCAAGGCCTGCCATTCCAGCTCTCTATGTGGGGCATTAAGAGGCGCAACATTCAGTCTAACTGGGGTCTCCATGTTCCACTAGCACCCGGAAATGGATTTGAGCTTGATTTTGTAGGCACAGCAACACAGGGCAGTGAATTTGCAAGAACAGGGCGATTTGCAGAGGAAAACAGGGGAATTATAGTGAAAACAGGTCACAATGCCCCCGAAAGAGGTTCACTGAGCGGACATTTGAAATATCACAGGTGGCTTTCCCGGTGAATTTAGTGCAGCAAAGGTTTTAAGTTCACGAATGCGCGAACTGACTGTACATTTGCGGAGACTTGGCTCAATTTAGATTTTTGTAGGTGAAATTTCGACCCAACAACCGAAAATAAACGCTGGTCACCAGGGATTTGCCGGTAATTACACTTTTTGTTACTCTTTTTACGCTAGCTTTGGAGAATTATGAACAAACCAGGCGTGGAGGGGAAACTCGGATAAATACCTAGTAAAACTTTGGCAATGGTGATTAATGCAGGCGGATTTGCAGGCACCCACGGTCTTCAAGTCGAATTTTGCAAGTTGGCGGCGAAATGGTCGTAATATGCATGCAGGAGAGCAAAACAGTTCTTATGGTAAAAGTGAAAAAAACCGTGAATTTTGGTGAAAATATGGACTTTTTGGGTTATTGGCGCCTTTTTTGGATGACGTCAGCATGACGTCATCGGGTGGGGTCGAGTACGGAAGGGTGACGTGGCGGCCTGTGAGTGGTCCACGGAGACTGGTAAGGTGGTGGACAGGTCGGAGCAGTGGCGGGCCGGGCGCTAACGCGGCGCTGAGTGGCATGACATGGGCGTGACGTAGCAGCGACGTGGGCAGGCGATATATGAAGGGTGGTAAGCGGTTCCATCGGACCGCTTATGGTACGGTGGTGGTATTGGCAGGCGGCCTCCCGATAAGATTTGGGAGCGACGCGTGTCAGAGGCCTAACGTCACCCTCTGACACTTTTCGGGAGGTAACGTCCGGTCATCGGGGGCCGCCCGATATGGATATGGGCCGTCGGATGGGAAAGCCCAGATCTGACAGTCGACGGGTCGCTAAAATGAAAGGACGATATGGCAGTGGGGCGGGGAATATTTTATTGTATTCCTTGAAATGCTCGCCCAGGCGGAATTTTAAACATTGGCGGAAAAATAGGTTTTTCAATGTATTTTTGTATCCAAATGCGCATTGCAAATAAACTTTGGATAAAGAGGGAAAAATGGGTTTTTAGTGTTAATTGCAAATAGCACGGGTTAGGGGTAATAGTGGGTTTTTACAAGGCTTTTTTGTAAGCAAAGTGGGGAAATGATTTCAAAGGGTTGTAAAGGGAAAATGGGGTAGAGCTTAGGTTATTAAACCAATGTGGGGTTAGTTTAATCCCTGATTTTGCACAAGGCATCTTGATCCAGACTTGAATTCTGCATGATTTTCCAATATTTGAACATATGGCTATAATGCCAAGGGGGAGGGAATACACATATTGCTGGGGTTTTATACACAATAGTGTTATAGTAATAGGGAGGGGGGAAACACGGGGAGTTAAGTATAGATAGAGTTAGTAGTTAGTTTTGGAGGGGAGTAGGAATGGGAAGTGATAGATACTAAGTTCTTAGGAAAGAAACTTAGTTAGGAAGTAGATCAAAATGAAAAGAATTTTACACAAGAAATGTGGCTCTTAATGAAACAAGAATCAACAAAAGAGTTTTGACTTATTCCATGAACACAGGTGGTGTTGGGATGTTAGCAAGAAATGTAATGGGGGATGATTGGGAAGTTAGACATGCTTCATCTTGCTGCTACAATATTGTTGAAAAAGGAAGAGCTGCACTGACACCATGTTTTTCCTTTGCTTAGGCCAGTGAACAGTCATAAATCATGCTTCTGCAACCCCATCTACCTACCCACTCTATTGCCTAGCATTTTTTGTTACTTCAACGAGGGTGCATTTGGACTTGCAAACCCTTATGTGCCTTTTCTTTTCCTTTGGCTTTTTCTTTTGATTTTCTATCTAAGGCTACCCTTATTGCTTCCAAGGCCCCAGATTAAACAGTTGGGAACCTTCATTCTCTACCTAACTACTTTATCTGCCAAGATTGAACTGTTTGGACAGATTTCTTTCTCTAATCTACAACAAAAAATTGAAACATGGGATGACCCAGCTTAGACTGTTGGATCACCCATTCAGAAGTAGGACAACATCAACCAACTGTAGATATGTGTCTTCCACAAGAATATGAGATCTTTGCATCATCAAAGTAGATCATATTGGCACTTCCCCTGCCAATCATGAAAAATGAAACCTATTGGTATAGGTAGCTAACAGTGGCTCCACTTGGGGATGGTTTTTCTTCTTCAAAGACCAAGAACAGCAGGTCAGACTGCCTTGACTTGTGACTTCTTCTCAAAACTTGTAAACTTCCTTTTTGGACTTCAGAACTGGAATCTGCCATCATTGTGGAACTTGCTGAAATAAAGGCCTTTTTCTGCTTATATACAGCACTTCTTAAACTGAGTTATTCACATGCTGAAAGAAAATAATATATACAACTGATTATGTACAAGGGAACAGCCATGCTATATACATGGAAAGTAATCAAAGTAGTGCTTTAACATCCGGCCATTTACAGGGCCCTCTTCAGCCTCAGTGCCATCCAGATTTTCCAAGAAATAAGTGTTATTTCCTTGTACTGCTTGAATTACAAAGGGTCCTCTCCAAAGGGAGTCAAACTTGCCATGCTTACCCTTGTCTTCTCTTCTTGAATCCCATTTAAGCACTTTGTCACCAATAAAGAAATCTTCAGCCTTGGTTCTTCTATCAAAGGCTTTCTTCAGCTTCTCTTGTAGGACTTGAACTCTGTTAAACACTTGATCTCTGGTTTGCTGCAAGCATATAATTTGGTTTACTCTTCTTTGCATGTCATTTGGTTCAGCTTGGCTTTCTTGAAGTAGTTTCATGACAGGGATCCCTAGGGATGAAGGGAATTTGGCTTCCATTCCATAAACCAATTCATATGGGCTGACCCCAATGGATCTCTTGGTTGTTAGCCTATCTGCCCATAAAGCATTTACAAGCTTCTTATGCCAATTTTTCTTATTCTCTTCCAATACTTTCTTAATGATGTTGATGAGACTTTTGTTTGATGATTCAGCCAAACCATTGCCTTGAGGGTAGTATGCTGTGGAGTGACCCAAAGTGATATGGAATTTGTGGCAAAAGTTCACCATTTTCTTGGATCTGAAAGCAGCAGCATTATCTGTTATTATCTTGTCAGGACAACCAAATCTAGACAGAATGTTGTTCTCAAGGAACTGAATGATAGTTGAATCATTTGCTTGTCTACATGGAACAGCCTCAATCCATTTAGTAAAGTAATCTGTGGCTGTTAGAATCCATCTATGTTGGCCTGAGGATGAAGGATGAATTTCCCCAATGAAGTCCAAGCCCCATTGCTGAAAGGGTCTTTCTGTTGCAACAGGCTTTAAGGGAAGTGGAAGTAACTTTCTTTTTCCCTCAAACACTTGACATTTATGACATGTAGTGGCAAATTTTTTAACATCAGAGAACAGAGTAGGCCAATAGTAACCTACTCTTAATATTTTATCCACAGTGGACTTCCAGTACAAATGTCCACCATAATCACCTGCATGAAATTCTTTCATCACATTGTTAGTTTCATCCATATTCAAACAGTTCAGCAGTATACCTTCATGATTTTTCCATAGTAAATTACCATCTATAACACAGAATTTTGAAGCTTTCATTTTTAGAAATCTAGATTTGGTTCTGGACAATCCTGGGGGAGCACACAGGTTTTGAAACACATAATAGATATCAGAATACCAAGGGGATTGTTCAAAGGCTACGTTGATCTTTGGAGTCGCCAGCTCCGATTCATTGTCCAATTGGTTAATGTCCAAGGCTTGAAAGTTTGTTTCGGACATTAATTTGGCCAAACCTTGCCCTTTTATCAGTTTTGTAGGTTTTATTTCAATGTCAAATTCTAAAATGTTGGCAATCCATTTTCCTCTTCTGCCCTCTAAGTTTTCTTGAGTGAGTATGTCTTTCACAATGGGGCTTGGTACGTAAGCTATAACATGGGAGTATAAGATGTAGATCCTAAAGTCTTTGATGGCTTTGACCAAAGCATAAGCTTGTTTTTCCATGATCTGATATTTCAGAGGTGCATCTCTAAGGGCTTTGCTAAAGAAAGCAATGGGTTTTTCATTCCCTTGATCATCTTTCTGTAATAAGACAGCAGCAATGGTATGCTGAGAGGCAAAAGAGAAAATGATAAATTCTTTGTCAAATTGAGGATTTGTTAATACTGGGGTTTGGGTAAGGGCCAATTTAATACCTTCAAAAGCCTGATTTGATTCTACTGTCCATTTCACTTTCGAATCCTTCTTTAGCATGTTGTTTAATAATCTGATCAGTTCTGCTAAGTTTGGGATGAATCTCCTTAAAAAGTTAATCTTTCCCAAGAAAGCTTGTAATTCTTTGATGTTTCTTGGATGGGGCATTTGCAAGATGGCCTGTATTCTATCTGGGTCAATTCTAATGCCGTCCTTTGAGATGATATGACCCAATAACTTACCTTCTTCCAAACCAAATAGAGACTTTTTGGGATTTAAGGAAATTCCATACTTCCTACATGTTATGAATATTTGTCTCAAATGTTTTAAGTGTTCTTGGTCAGATTTTGAGAAAGGTGTGAGATCATCTAAGTAAATAACAAGGAACTCATGGATCTCTTTGGCAAAAGCAATATCCATTGCTCTTTGAAATGTATCTCCTGCGTTTTTCAATCCAAAGGGCATTTTAACATATTTGAAAGTTCCCCATGGAGTTGTGAAAGCTGTTTTATCTTGATCATCAGGGTGGACTAGGATCTGATTAAAGCCTGAGAACCCATCAAGTAATGAGATTCTTGAAGCCCCCACCACTCTTTGGAGGATGTGATCCATTTTTGGTAAGGGATAATTGTCCTTGAGGGATGCTTGGTTTAAATTCCTTAGATCCACACAAAGCCTAATCTCCCCAGTTTTCTTTCTCGTGGGGACTAAGTTTGAAATCCAGTCTGAAAACCTGATTGGTGCTATGATACCGGCTTTGAACATTTTTTGTACCTCTTTCTCAATTGAAGGGAGAGGCATAGGATTGATCCTTCTCAATTTCTGCTTGAATGGCTTTTGATTAGGTTTGAGAGGGATGGTGTGTTGGATAACCGAGGTGTCATAGGATTTTAAATCCTCATAGCTCCATGCAAACACATCTTGGAACTCCTTAAAGAGATCAATGTATTTAGGCTTTTGGTCAGGAGGTAAAGATGCAGAAAATTTTATTATCTTGGGTTTTTCAATAGTTCCAATGTTGCATTCTTCAATGGCAGCATTAAGGGGCTGCATTTTTGGTTTTCTAGGAACGTCATTCGAATCAAAAATGTCCTCCAATGGAGTCAGGCCTGTGGGTAGAAAGTTATCCTTTAGCTCTATAATCTCAGCCTCTGTACCAGCTACTTCATCCAAATGCATTTGTTCAAGTTCTTGTATTTGGTCCTTGTCAAATTTCGTTGGGCAGAGTATTTGATTTGCTGTTTTAGGTGATATTGTTGTTTGGTCCTTTTCACTCAATGGGTGTGTGTCTTTCACAGTGTCAACATCAATGTTCAAGCTTGAGAATTCCTGCTGCAGGGTTAGGAAGCTGTTTATTTGTGCGTCATCTTCAAACACTTGCCAATCTTTGACATTGTCTGGGACAGAAGGTCTGTGTTTTATCTCAGTTGTAAAGGAGTGATTGGGTTCAAAAGGCAATTTGCATGTACTGGCAAATGTAGCTAAACTGTGGGCATGAAGATTATGAGTCCTAGGTATTTTGGTTATTTGAAATTCTGTGAAAGCTTTGAGTATTTCAATAGCAGCAGCCCTGTATGATCTTAGTCTTTTGTCATTGGTGACAAAATTGCCTTTCACTTGTTGGATAATAAGGTCTGAATCCCCCATGATTGAAACTTTCGTGGCCTGCAATGATTTTACCATTTTGAGGCCTAGCAGAAGAGCCTCGTATTCTGCCATATTATTAGTACATTTGAAGTTAAGCCTATAGGCTCGACCTTCTGCATGACTGCTTTGTTTGTTGTGAATCCACACCCCAGCTCCTGCCCCTAATTTGTTGACTGATCCATCAAACTCAAGGAACCATAGGATCTCTTGATTTAGGGGATTTTCCACATCTTGTTCATGACTTGGAATTATAAGTTGGAGTTCTTGTTTGTTATCTGGTTTGTCCTTTGGAATTGCCTCATCCATTGACTTCTCAATCTTGATTTCTTGGGAACTTGGTTGCTCACTCATGTGTAGATCTTGTTCAAGTATGATAGGTTTGTTATCACCCATTGGACTTACATCATTATTGAACAAAATAAAGGAGTCCATATCTGAATGGACTGCATAAATAGGGAAATTTTGAGGTTTTTCTTCACTACTCAGCATGTATTTCATGAGTGACTCTCTGTATAGCCTCTTGGGTTGCCCAAAGACAAAAATTGTGGCATATGACATGTCTAATTGCAGGGAACCTTGGAGTTTAGCCCCCCATGATCTTGATAACAGCATTCCATACTTGGGTGGGATATCAGAAACTACAACATCCATCAAGATTGTCTTATTTGGGTATTGGACAAGTGATACACATAGATCCTTTATGAGGCCTAAACACTTAACTTGGCTGGAGTCAAATGAAAATAGGTCCTTATATGGTCGGGTAATATCCAGATTTAGCCTTTCCATGACTGATTTGGGCATCAGGTTGTGAGAGGTGCCTGAGTCAAACATTGCATTGTGTAATATCTTATCATGAACATGCAAGCTGACATAGAACGGTAAAATTCCAGCCACTGCTGTCTTCCCATCAACCTCTGGACCGAAAAGTAGTTCTGGGGTGTCATCCAACACATTGACATCATCTTTATTATGAGTAAGTTGAAGGGATTTCTTGATTTTTTGTTTGTAAATGTCATGCTTAGCTAGCTCTGAAAGAGGGATGGCTATCTTCAATTTTCCAATCTCAGCTTCTAGATCAAAAGGTCTTTCAGATTGGGTCTTGGTGTCTTGCTTAACAACCTTTTCTTTGTTAATTAAGTTTTCTTCTTGGCTCTCACTCTGATCTTGAGGCTTGTCCTTTTTGTTTACCTTTTGAAAAGTGTTGCTTGGATTATGCTGCAAGGGTGATGTAGCCATTGGTTGTTGTTTCGAGGGAGATGCTTCAGTTATTTCTTCAACTGTTACTTCATTTGTAATTGAATCAGTTTTGTCAATTGGCTTTGTGACAATGGTTTTCTTAGGCAGTGGAGTGTCCTTTGTTTTCTCAGGCTGTGTCACATTTATAGTTCTGCTCCTTAGCTTGTATTGCTTATGAACTTCATAAACAGCTGTGTCATAGCCTTGTTTAAAGTCAAATGACTCACCTGACTTGGTTTGGGACTGCTTGATGTCTTCATCTTCATGATCTTCTTGACTCAGAAAGATTTGTTGATTATTGTCAAGGCCCATCAGATTGATGTGGGTATCATCTATCTGCTCGTTAGAAGTAGATGTTTCAGCATAGTTTTCCTGGAATGGGGGTCTAATTTCTAGTTCAGGGCTTGCTTTGCCAATATTAGGATTTTGATTTCTTCTAAAATTGGGATTCCTGATAGGATTATTCTGTGGTACTTCCCATGATGACTTCCTCTCAACTGATTCTACTCTGTCCCCTAACCTATGCATGCCCGTGATTATTGCATCCAATTTCTGATCCAAGCCTGAGGGCTCTTCTTTGAAGGTAGTCTTTCTTTCAGTTCTGGTCCTATTTCTCCTAGCTATCAAGTTGGCTTCTACACTTACTGCTATGTCTTGCATTTCAGCTAGAGTTCGAGGAGCTCTTTCTCTTAATTGGTATGCCATATCTGAATCAAACCCATCAGGAAAGGTGTATAAAGCTAGGTCAGGTGGGGGTCTGAGATTTTGGGGAATGGCATTGTAAACATTGTTGAACCGAGCACAATAATCCAAGACAGTTTCTTGGGGACCTCTTTTGATGGTATTGTATTCAGATAAAATATGAAGTGGATCCTTTTTCTTCTCCCATCTGTTAATAAAGGTTTGATACAGGGCTTCAGGGTCACCTATGGAATTTACTGGGAGCCCTCTAAACCATGTTCTTACATCTCCTGTTAGGCTTTGCACAAAAATTTTCATCCTAACCCCATCATCATCTATTTCATAATTTTCAAAGTAGTCCTGCATCTTCTTAGTATGTTGAAGGGCTGGATAAGAGCCAGTACCATCAAAATATGAAATCTTGCTTTGGTAGTCTTGGGGCATAGGACCTTGATTTGCAGGTAACTGCAGTGGAGCATATCTATTAGCCATGTTTGGTGGGACAATAGGGATAACATGAGTGAATGGGACAAGTGGAGAGAAGGGGATGACAGGGGTATGTGTAGTTAATGGAGTAGCTGAAAGGATACCTTGGGAAGTGGATGAAGAACTAGTGGATTGTGGACCAGTGGTATGAAGATGTAGGGAAGCCTTAGCAGGGGTTGGAATGTCAGTTGGGAGACCTGCTTCTGAACTAGAATCTGATAAAGTCCCTTCTGATTTGTGTCTCTTAAGGATTCTTGAAATCAAGTTTGGGTTCTGAAACTCAGGTGATGGGTTAGGATCTGGGTTAGATCTTGTATAGCGAGTTTTCTTCTTAGGAGCCAGTTTCTGTGATTTTCTTTAGGAGAGTTTTCTCAGAGATAGTGATATTTGATAAGGACTGATCAGGCATAGCACATCTGTATGGAACTTAATACTGAATAAAGATTGACTGAGGCAGCTTTTATGTACTCCTGCAAATGCAAAGCAGAGGCAGTTTCTAAGGCTGTCTGGCTGTCACTCAGGCTTTATCTACAGTATTAAGAATCAGACAGGGGGTTATAAAGTTTATTCAGGTCCCCAGTGGAGTCGCCATTTATGTTAACACCCAGGTTGTTCCCTTTGACTCCTGAGGGAATACGGCCGGGGTAACCACTAACCAAGCTTTGGATTACAGGTTCTAGCCGACCTGCAATCAGAGAGGGCTCTCTCTTTTAGTTTTTACTTCTTGAGGATCTTAGGCTAGTTATGAGGTATGGGTTTTGAGTTAAATTTTGGTTGAATGATGTCTTTCAGTGCCTAAGGTGAGATCTTCAGATAGTTTCAGTCCATTGGGCAATGGAGTCGGTAATTCTGGGTTGCTTGAGGTGTTGAGTGAGATTGCTCAGAAACTGCAGGGCCTTTGGATATGTCATGGAACAAACTTAAGGTTGTGGTGGTGAAATATGAACAGCCAGTGAAAGGCAATTAAGAGTTTTTCACTAAACTGATGATATGAGAAAGAAACGTATCACCCAGGAGCGGATTTGAATTCCTGAATAATAGTCTCTGTGAAAAGTCTTAGTCTGAAGGTGCAGCAATTAAGAATTGCACTTTTACAACTATAACCTGGAGAAAAACACTCATAACAGCATAGATTGAGTTCAGGGTACTCAGTGAATAAATCCTGAAACTATTATTTTTCTGTGCTATTAAACTGTGGAACATAGAGCATGAGCGGGTTATGAAAAAATGACATACATAACAAGAAAGTTAAACAAAACTTATTGTGCCACGAAATATGCAGGAATCCTGGAGCAGTTAGCAAACACATCACGACGCATCAAACAACATAGAACTTTGGAAATTCCATTAGCTCCTTGTGTTAGACTTCTGAAATTTACAACATAGGTTCTTCTGAAGAGAAAATCAACAACCCCTGCAAGCTTATGCGAGGGGGAATATATACAATCAGTTTTACAAAAATATTTGAACCGCTGAGTCATTTGATTAATAAATACGCTCACCAACTTTTAGAATAGCAGATAAGGAAGTTATTGATGCTCTAAATACAAAAATGAATACTCTTTAATTCTGTCAGAAGTCTTTTTGACCTTTGGAGGCCGCTGAGTCGGTTGAGCGTTTCTGCATTAATGCTGAATGATATGTCTTTATGGCTTTGTCGTGTTGTAGCTTTCTCGGCCCTGTTGTATGTAGCTGTCAGTGTTGCTTTAGTGGCCGAATTGGTTTGCTGAGTTGGCTCAGTCCATTCTTTCCAGTCATACTGAATGCATTAACTTTCTGAACCTGCTAATTATATATTTGTATGCAAAATGTTGATGGATACCTGTTGGTTCACAGCAATAGCTGTATCGTGCTAGTCCACCATTCCTGTGTAGGCAATTGATGCCTCAAAATTGAGCCTAATGTTTCATCCGCCTCTGTATATTTGAAGTAATTTGGAGGTACTTCAAACAAATGTCTGATTTCATTCATAATAAAAAACAAGTTTTCCACTTTCTCATAGAGGCTCTGCCCAGACGCAGGCCCTGCTTCCTCTGGGATACTTGGTCCTACAGTTATTTGATTGGCGGCAAATGTGTTTACACGTTTAGCATAATTTTCATGTGATAGGAGCCTTCCTGCGCTATTCAGTAAGCTGGGAAGGCCTCTGCTATGCAATGCTGTGAATTTAACTGTGAACTTATTTACTTCTGTTTGCATCTCCTAGCACCTTCTATCCAATGTCTGCACCAGATTTCTCAAAGTTAGGACCCTCTTTATCATCAGGATGGTGTCAGTTCTATTAGTGATCCCTATTGCTGCCAGCTGAGGGCCTGTGCGATTATTAAGGACATTTATCATTCTGTTGGCTATCTCAGGCATATTGCCTAGAGATGCCCTTGCTCTTTGGCTTTCCTTGTGTGCTCTGTTTATGAGCTCCATGTGCTCATGAATGGTCTCTATGTACTGCCATTGATCTGTTATTGATTGGCCAATATTGGCCCATAGGACTTTCTTGATCTCGGCCACTACTTTCTCAAGGGTAAGTTCTTTCTCTAGCTCTTTTATTTTCTCCTTAAGAGCTTTCACCTCTTTTGCCTTTTCAGCTACACTTTGCTTTGATTTGTCATATTTCTCATTGAGGGTGGCCAATTTCTCCTTAGTTTCATTCAGCTCTGCCATCTGTGCCTCTAGAACCTGAATTTCTTTCATCATTTTCTACATGTCAAGACTTTGAGCCTGTTCTGATGTCGTTGCTGGTGCTGTTGTTGATGGGGCTATTTCAGCTGTCTGCCCTGTGGGAGGAATGATAGTTTGAGGGGACTCCTCAAGGTTTATGACTTGCTGAGGGGGCTGAGATGTCTCTCCACCCTCTTTTTGCTTTAGTGCTTCCTGTAATGCAGCCTCTGTTTGTACCAGATTTCCTTCTGTTTGCACCAGTTGCTTATGTAGTGTTAGCAGCATGGCTACTACATCCTGGTCTTTTCTCTGTTGAGCAACCTCTTCCGTTTGAGGGTGAATGGTTGCTGGGATTTTCACCATCTTTCTTAAAGCTGCAATGTCTGAATCTCTTATCTTTAGCAGCTCCTTTATAGCTTTGGGATCCTTTGGGTCATGTCCAAGCTCTATAATGATGTCTTCCAAAGACCTGATCCTGTTGTCTTTGGCCTGAGAGGATGCTTTCTCCAACTCAAGTTGAGCAGTCGTATTGTGCAGACTGTTTTCCAACTTATGTGCCAAGAAGGTCTTGTCTGCAAGTGTTGAGTAGACCATCTCACCCGTTTGCTTGTGAAGTTCTATCTGGTCCATAGGGTGGATGTCTTTTGCAAGAATCTCAAGGTTGGTTCTTATATAGTCTGCAGCTGACTGTGGCTGCAGCATGGTGGGCATGAAATGACTCATGGTCATTTTCCCTTCCGTTATGTCATATGCTGACATAAGCCTTTGCTGGTTTGTAGGGGCCATCTTAAGCAATTGATTATAGAGCTGGAGCCTGACTGGCTCATTTCTCTTCTTGATGTCAATGAATTGTTGCTTAATGCCTGATTCAGCTCTCCTTTGTTGACTTGAGGAGCTGACCTCTCCTCCAAGGGTTCTTTCTTGTTCCTGCTGAAAGGAACTGGCAGATGCCTCCATGCTAGGAGGGCCCATGCCCAAGGATTGCCCAATAGGCATTTCTTCTTCAGAAAGGGGATTTAATCTCTGCCTTTTCTCCCCTTGAGTTGTGGATGCGGTGAGGGGAGTCTCTTGCTCTCTGTTCCTCTTCTTGCCTCTTTCTTCATTTGCTGGTGTTTGGAGCACTGAGGTCTCCACTATTGTTTCCTGCCTGGGAGGCACACTTTGTTGAGCCTGTTGCTCTGTAGAAATGGGAGCTTCAGCCACTTGTTCTTGTTGTTTTGGCTGCTCTTTTTGTTGTTCTGCTGTAGGGGGTGGCTGTTCCTGTTCCATCTCCTTTTCCTTACCCTTGCTGGCTGCCTGATGAGTAGTTTTAGCTGCTTGCTGGTGGGCTGTAGAGGATGAAGCAGCTGCTCCAAGTTGCCTTTGACAAGAAGAGGAAACATGCCCACAAGTTTCCAAGTCAGCTTCTTTCTCAAGATTCTTAGCTTCTCTTTGTAGTATTTCTTCTCCAAAACTTGCTTCCTCTAAAGTGCCCTCTTTCCATCCTAACTGATTAGCATATTTTTCAATGTGAGGCAGCCTTATATGATTATAACTAGCCAATTTATGCTTGACCCTTCTAAGACTAATGAAATGATTGGGGTCATAGGGTGACCAGTGGAAACTGGTTTTTAATTGGAGGCCCTCTAGGATCCTATCTGCTTCTTTCCATCCTTCTTCTCTTTTATTATAAAGGAATGGGCCTAGCTGGTTTCTGATTTTGAGCTGTACTTTCTTGTTTTTGCTGTGGAAATGAACCATGTCTGCATTTCCAAACTGCCTGAAATATTCTAAGGAAAAGAGTCTCATAGGGACATATCTTGGCAGTCTATATGGGGCCAATTCACAGCCATATATTCTGATTACTCTATGGTTTTGGTAGAAGTACCAATCCCCAATGTTGTAGGCCTTTGAGAGCTAGAGAATCCTTTGCATCTCATCTGTCAATATTGGAGGAGGGGTACCCAACAGCAAGGACATAGCTGGATGGATAAAGAGGTCTATGAACTCACAGTAGCTGTATGGTGAATAAGATGTGTGGTGAAAAACTGAAGTCCAAAATACCACAGACCTTGGGTTCCCTTGAGCATCAAACTTCTTGAGAGGAATAGGGAAGCCATCAGGTTGATAAAACAGTAACAAGTGATAGATGTATGAAGTGTATCTAAACACCCTTTCCCTTTCTAGATTCATTAATTGTTCATGAATCT
This sequence comes from Pinus tabuliformis, assembly GCA_031772625.1. Lineage (NCBI taxonomy): Eukaryota > Viridiplantae > Streptophyta > Pinopsida > Pinales > Pinaceae > Pinus > Pinus tabuliformis. Next base: position 774,247,027 of record CM062805.1, read on the forward strand.
TATCGGCAATGTATGCAGCATAGTCATAGTGCACAGCAGGAGGCATTCCAGGGGAGAAGATAGACATCATTGCCAGAATGGTTTCATCAACATCCTCAGCTGATCTATAACCCAGGACATAACTGATCAAGTCTACAAGCAACCTGCCCAACTCATTGAAATATACATTTCCTATAGGAGGGGTTCTCACAGTTTCAGAGCCTGATTCAATGAATAGCTGATTAATCTTTAAAATTTGGGCACTAGACAGTTTGCCTCCTTTCTGTAGCAAGTCCTTCATGGAAAGGGGAGTCAATGGCCTTGTAGAATGAAAGTTCAACATCTGATTTATAGCCTCAGGGGTGACATGGAACAAGACTGCACCTGAGGTATTGAGAACAGCTCTTTGACATGGGTCATAGTTGGCATTGCATCTATGAATTAACTCTGGGAGGACATTGACTTGAGGGAGGTTGTAAGTGGGCAAATTGAGTCCCAAATCCCTAGAATATCAGTCCCACTGAGGTGTAGGGCCTTCAGCTCATTGAGCATATGAATATTATATTTGGCTTGCATGAAAACTATCTCCATCATCTGGTAATCTACATCACCCAAGGCCTGCCATTCCAGCTCTCTATGTGGGGCATTAAGAGGCGCAACATTCAGTGCAACTGGGGTCTCCATGTTCCACTAGCACCCGGAAATGGATTTGAGCTTGATTTTGTAGGCACAGCAACACAGGGCAGTGAATTTGCAAGAACAGGGCGATTTGCAGAGGAAAACAGGGGAATTATAGTGAAAACAGGTCACAATGCCCCCGAAAGAGGTTCACTGAGTGGACATTTGAAATATCACAGGTGGCTTTCCCGGTGAATTTAGTGCAGCAAAGGTTTTAAGTTCACGAATGCGCGAACTGACTGTACATTTGTGGAGACTTGGCTCAATTTAGATTTTTGTAGGTGAAATTTCGACCCAACAACCGAAAATAAACGCTGGTCACCAAGGATTTGCCGGTAATTACATTGTTTGTTACTCTTTTTATGCTAGCTTTGGAGAATTATGCACAAACCAGGCGCGGAGGGGAAACTCGGATAAATACCTGGTAAAACTTTGGCAATGGTGATTAATGCAGGCAGATTTGCAGGCGCCCACGGTCTTCAAGTCGAATTTTGCAGGTTGGTGGCGAAATGGTCGTAATATGCATGCAGGAGAGCAAAACAGTTCTTATGGTAAAAGTGACAAAAACCGTGAATTTTGGCGAAAATATGGACTTTTTGGGTTATTGGCGCCTTTTTTGGATGACGTCATCGGGTGGGGTCGGGTACGGAAGGGTGACGTGGCGGCCTGTGAGTGGTCCACGGGGACTGGTAAGGTGGCGGACAGGTCGGAGCAGTGGCGGGCCGGGCACTGATGCGGCGCTGAATGGCATGACGTGGGCGTGACGTAGCGGCGACGTGGGCAGGCGGTATATGAAGGGTGGTAAGCGGTTCCATCGGACCGCTTATGGTACGGTGGTGGTATTGGCAGGCGGCCTCCCGATAAGATTTGGGAGCGACGCGTGGCAGAGGCCTGACGTCACCCTCTGACACTTTTCGGGAGGTAACGTCCGGTCATCGGGGGCCGCCCGATATGGATATGGGCCGTCGGATGGGAAAGCCCAGATCCGACGGTCGACGGGTCGATAAAACGAAAGGACGATACGGCAGCGGGGCGGGGAATATTTTATTGTATTCCTTGAAATGCGCGCCCAGGCAGAATTTTAAACATTGGCGGAAAAATAGGTTTTTCAATGTATTTTTGTATCCAAATGCGCATTGCAAATAAACTTTGGATAAAGCGGGAAAAATGGGTTTTTAGTGTTAATTGCAAATAGCGCGGGTTAGGGGTAATAGTGGGTTTTTACAAGGCTTTTTTGTAAGCAAAGTGGGGAAATGATTTCAAAGGGTTGTAAAGGGAAAATGGGGTAGAGCTTAGGTTATTAAACCAACGTGGGGTTAGTTTAATCCCTGATTTTGCACAAGGCATCTTGATCCAGACTTGAATTCTGCATGATTTTCCAATATTTGAACATATGGCTATAATGCCAAGGGGGAGGGAATACACATATTGTTGGGGTTTTATACACAATAGTGTTATAGTAATAGGGAGGGGGGAAACACAGGGAGTTAAGTATAGATAGAGTTAGTAGTTAGTTTTGGAGGGGAGTAGGAATGGGAAGTGATAGATACTAAGTTCTTAGGAAAGAAACTTAGTTAGGAAGTAGATCAAAATGAAAAGAATTTTACACAAGAAATGTGGCTCTTAATGAAACAAGAATCAACAAAAGAGTTTTGACTTATTCCATGAACACAGGTGGTGTTGGGATGTTAGCAAGAAATGTAATGGGGGATGATTGGGAAGTTAGACATGCTTCATCTTGCTGCTACAATATTGCTGAAAAAGGAAGAGCTGCACTGACACCATGTTTTTCCTTTGCTTAGGCCAGTGAACAGTCATAAATCATGCTTCTGCAACCCCATCTACCTACCCACTCTATTGCCTAGCATTTTTTGTTACTTCAACGAGGGTGCATTTGGACTTGCAAACCCTTATGTGCCTTTTCTTTTCCTTTGGCTTTTTCTTTTGATTTTTTATCTAAGGCTACCCTTATTGCTTCCAAGGCCCCAGATTAAACAGTTGGGAACCTTCATTCTCTACCTAACTACTTTATCTGCCAAGATTGAACTGTTTGGACAGATTTCTTTCTCTAATCTACAACAAAAAATTGAAACATGGGATGACCCAGCTTAGACTGTTGGATCACCCATTCAGAAGTAGGACAACATCAACCAACTATAGATATGTGTCTTCCACAAAAATATGAGATCTTTGCATCATCAAAGTAGATCATATTGGCACTTCCCCTGCCAATCATGAAAAATGAAACCTATTGGTATAGGTAGCTAACACCATCAAGAGTGGATTTCAAGCCTAGATTTGTAAATGGATAAGAATTCCAAAACTACCATCATCTATATATATTTACTGCCATCCACAAGTTAGAGGTTGCATTTTGGAGACTAACCATACCCTTATGCTTCTTCTTTGGTCACTAGAGAGTTATGATTCTCATGCATTAGGGTGGCTTTGAGGTGTACGTTATGGCAAGGAAGGGAAAGTCAACTTGGGAGGATCTCTACAAGATTAGCTTCCACTTTTGGTTGTAAACTCTCTCCCTTTCATATCAATACAAAGATTATATCTTTTTCTTACATGTGTTTCAATTCTATGTTGATCCATTGAATAGAATGATTGGATAATGCCACACAGATGGTGTAGATATTTGGCTTGTGTTGTTTCTTTGTGCAGGTTTTAATTATAGTGATCAGAGCTACAGTTAGAGCTGACAAGCCAATAGGAGAGAAGGGCCTCCAACAGATCACAAGTAAGCATCTTTCCATTCTCCAATTCTTCTAAGTAAAACCTTATAGTCTTTGATTTATTTTGTTCAAGACCAGGATGATAGGTCTAGGGAAGACACTTATGTCTGTAATCATAGATTCTGTATAACAAATTGGCGACCATACCTGGGACCAATTCATTCCCTTAGTGGTTTCCTTTACTTTTTCCCTTGTTACACATCTTGAACAAACCTCCAATGTCTCACTCATCTTGAATTGACCCGAGGAAGACCTTTAATTAAGCTGCATTTGATTTTTTGTGTCTGAAAATCCCTTTTTCCTAATCAGTGCACCCCCTGGTCTACTGACAGAGCATTGCAGAGCACCCTAACCTTCTCTGTACCTACATTATAGAGGACTAGTAGTCTCTTTGCACTTGCACTGACCCCTATTTCATGAAAAAAGTTTCATTTTGGTGCCTTTCTCTCTGATTGACTTGATTCCAGTTGGTCCTCCTTGTGTCTCTGAGTGTGTTTATCCCTCTCAGAATCCTTCATCTGGTTTTCTTTTAGTTTTGAGTGCCTTTGGTAAGAATTTGTTTAGGTTTTAATTTCTTCTTATCATTAGTTCATAGCAGATTGATTACTTGATCATTAGATTTCTTGAAGGAATTGGTGTTTCAGTCATCATTTTGAGAAGTGTTTTTTATCAGTGATTATGTGAATAACTTATTTTTCATCTGAAAATTAAGTGGAATTGAAATGAAAAATCGTATGCATCATGCATTGCATCTAGGGTTTTGTGAGTGAAAGTTGTAATTAGAAGCTGCTGCATTAGGGGAATTTCTTAACAATCTTGTTTGTTGCATTTTGTATGCTACATATTCTTTATTCTCTTCCCTCCCATATATAGATTTTCATTAAAATGAACTTTTTTGTTTTATCATGCTAGTTTGCATTTTAGTATATTTAGGTGAAATTTGTGGTGAGCCTTGAAAACCAAAACTTAAATCAAGATAAAATTTAAAATTTAGTGAATCAACGTAAGGAGAAATTGTAACATTAACACAAACATCTAGAGGTCTAGGCTAGAGATGTGTTCCACTACCTATAAACATAGGGGATGTCATTTTTTTCAGTGTTGCATCCCGGGGGTGATATCTCGTTCCACGTACGTAAGTGTATCAGGTCAGTCTCCATGAACCTTTGAGTATATTGGATGGTTCTCCATGCATGAAAAGTATATGGGAACGCTCTCATTGTACAGTTATGCATTAGACAACACTAACATGTTAAGATAGTCTTCGGCAAAATCACATAACCAATCTTTTGTCGACGCGTTTCGAACCAACCAGTGTGGTTCATCGTCAGGACAAGTTGAAGAACCAATCCGGCTTAGCTAGATTAAATAGAGTGTGCAGAGACTCCAACAGCTATAATGCTAACGGCTAATTTGACCTAATGAACCTGGTCAAACTACTAAAATAGTTAATTAATATTTCTAGAAATAGTTAAAATAGGTAAATAAAGGAATTCATTTGTTAATTTAAGTATAATATTAATATTTTAATTATAATGGTCATTATATAATATATATTCAATTATTATTTAAATAATTGAATAATAATAAATTAATTTAAAAATAGATATATTATTAATATTATTTCGAATATTAAGAGAATCTATAGTATAATATTAATATTTTAATTATATGATGATGATGATGGTTGTTAACGTCCACTGAGACCAAATAATGATCTATCGGACCTAAAAAGACAAATTATTTATTTTGATTTAATATTTTATTCCGATGCTCAAAAAGCTTGGAGAGAAGCCTCCCGAGTTCACTATAATTTTGGCATTGTAAAAGGCTAGAAAGGTCAGTATTGTAACATAGGTTGTGAAATTGAGATCTAATGTGGTTGTATGCAGGGCACTCTAAGAGGAAGTGGTTTTCATCCTCGATGCTCTTATTCTCACAAATATGGCAGATCCTTTCCATCCATGGCGTTTTAGGAACTACCCAGCGGCCAGTCTCACTATGGAGCTCATGAGAATTCGTTTTAATCTTTGCTATATTAATTTTATTTTTTGAGCTAGTTAGAATAGAGAGATACTTTTGATCTTCAAGGGTGGGGTTGATGACCTTCTTATAATAACTTAATTTTCTTTTAGACGCTAAATCTTTCTCACACCACAATTTTTCTTTGAACTTAGAAGTAACAATATCTTTAATGTTATTTATGTTTTGCAAAGCATCATTCTCATTGATCTCCCAATAGTTTAACCAGGCCCTTGTGTCCTTATGCCATCCTCGGTTAAGCCTTAGGTGGTTTTGGCTGGAATTTAAAGCTAGCTTAGGAATTCTATGATTGTCTATGTTATTGAGCTTGTGCTTGTACATCAGAAACCTGAGCATAGCTAGGCTCTCAATAGAAGAAAGACCTGCTTCTATAAGGAGAATAGGATAGGGTGTATTGCTTTTAATTTTCAGGTTATAAGTTATAAAACGCTTCTGGATTTGCTCAATCTTTCTCCATGATTCTCTGGAGATGCTGCAGCCCCAAACTTCACAGCCATATAAGATAACAGGAGTGACTAAAGTTTCAAAGAGGAACTTCTTTTTATCCCACATTATGAGGTTTGCTATTTTACAGTTATTTTCAAGACCAAAATAAGCTTTCCATCCCCCATTGATCCTTTTCTCAATGCTATGGTTCCAGTTGAGCTTGTGATGGATATCAATTCCTAGGTACTTGTAAGAATACACTTCTTCCAATTTATTATTGTCATACGTAAAATTAGCGCAAGTGTCCTTTTTAGATTTGATAATCATAACTTTTGTTTTGTCTGTGTTAACAGTCATACCCATGGTAGAGCAGAAATCCTTAAGAAGCTTGAGTTGCTTATCAAGATCAGAAGGGCACCTTGCCAGAAGAACAATATCGTCAGCATAGAGGAGAAGGATAATGACTATCCCAGCTAAGATTGTGCCACCACATCCTGCTTCTTCTAAATAACCTTCGAGCTTATCGATGTAAAACCTTCGAGCTTTTTTAAATGATTTATTATTATTTAATTATATTATTAAATACTAATATTAATAATATATTTATTTAATAATAAATAGATATATCATTAAATAATTGAATTCATTTGTTAGTTTAAAAATAAATAGACATATTATTAATATTATTTCAATTATTAAGAGAATCTATAGTATAATATTAATATTTTAATTATAATGGTCATTATATAATATATATTAAATGATTTAATATTATTCAATTACTATCTAATTACACGTGAATGGTACAAAATCACTACTATTTTTATAATTTAGTTACATTAGGTAATTATGTAATAATTACTTAATGGTCCATTGGTAAGTTAGTTCTTCATTATTTAAATATAATGGTCATTAAAATAATAATATATGTTTATTGAATAATCTATAACTTACTAACTAATTATTAATCCCAAACAAATTGTTAAAACATTATTCTTCCTAGAGTTTTGTTATCCTAGGTAAATGCCATAATTAAGGGTAAAGTCCTTATCCTTTAAACTTAATGGTCAAATAATCAATATTAGTTCAATATTTTTTATTCAAAAATATTAGAGGTAACTAAGTCCTTAGGTAAATAAATTATTACCTATAGGGTTGAATGATTATTACTAAAAATATAACTACAATTATTGGTCTATCATAATTTATCCTTTAAACCTAAGGTTAAGTTTCTATTAATAATCGATATTTATTCAATATTTATTTATTCAAAAAATATTAAAGTCAACTATGTTATAAGGTAAATATTATTATTATTTATAAGGATTAAAAAAGGGGGTCTTTTTAGACATTAGATAAAGGGAAACTCAATTTATCATAGAAATAATTATCAAGGAATAATTAATAAATTTATGAAAAAATAATAATAAATGCCCAATAGTATCATAAATAGGTTAAGGATAATACACTAATAAGCCCGAGACTGATTCCTAACTTATTAAAGGCTCAAACACTCCAAAATAATCGGACAAATCTGCTAAAAGAAAATACAAGGAAGGGGAAGATAGAAACCCTAAGACCAAAAAACAAGGGAATGAGGAGGCTAGGAAGATAAGGCTGGGACCCAGCAACTGCTAATCTTCCAGTCATCATCCCTATTAAGATTGTTTGGCCTTTTCTCGATCTCCAGGGCCTCTCTGGAGATCGAGAAAAGGCCAAACAATCTTAATAGGGATGATGGCTGGAAGATTAGCAGTTGCTGGGTCCCAGCCTTATCTTCCTAGCCTCCTCATTCCCCTGTTTTTTGGTCTTAGGGTTTCTATCTTCCCCTTCCTTTTATTTTCTTTTAGCAGATTTGTCCGATTATTTTGGAGTGTTTGAGCCTTTAATAAGTTAGGAATCAGTCTCGGGCTTATTAGTGTATTAACCTTAACCTATTTATGATACTATTGGGCATTTATTATTATTTTTTCATAAATTTATTAATTATACCTTGATAATTATTTCTATGATAAATTGAGTTTCCCTTTAACTAATGTCTAAAAAGACCCCCTTTTTTAATCCTTATAAATAATAATAATATTTACCTTATAACATAGTTGACTTTAATATTTTTTGAATAAATAAATATTGAATAAATATCGATTATTAATAGAAACTTAACCTTAGGTTTAAAGGATAAATTATGATTGACCAATAATTTTAGTTATATTTTTAGGAATAATCATTCAACCCTATAGGTAATAATTTATTTACCTAAGGACTTAGTTACCTCTAATATTTCTGAATAGAAAATATTGAACTAATATTGATTATTTGACCATTAAGTTTAAAGGATAAGGACTTTACCCTTAATTATGGCATTTACCTAGGATAACAAAACTCTAGGAAGAATAATGTTTTAACAATTTGTTTGGGATTAATAATTATTTAGTAGTTATAGAGTATTCAATAAACATATATTATTTTATATAACTTATTATTTTAATGACCATTATATTTAAATAATGAAGAACTAACTTACCAATGGACCATTAAGTAATTATTACATAATTACCTAATGTAACTAAATTATAAAAATAGTAGTGATTTATTACCATTCACGTGTAATTAGATAGTAATTGAATAATATTAAATCATTTAATACATATTATATAATGACCATTAGAATTAAAATATTAATATTATACTATAGATTCTCTTAATAATTGAAATAATATTAATAATATGTCTATTTATTTTTAAACTAACAAATGAATTCAATTATTTAATGATATATCTATTTATTATTAAATAAATATATTATTAATATTAGTATTTAATAATATAATTAAATAATAATAAATCATTTAAAAAATATATATTATATAATGACCATTATAACTAAAATATTAATATTATACTATAGATTCTCTTAATATTCGAAATAATATTAATAATATATCTATTTTTAAATTAATTTATTATTATTCAATTATTTAAATAATAATTGAATAATATTAAATCATTGAATATATATTATATAATGACCATTATAATTAAAATATTAATATTATACTTAAATTAACAAATGAATTCCTTTATTTACCTATTTTAACTATTTCTAGAAATATTAATTAACTATTTTAGTAGTTTGACCAGGTTCATTAGGTCAAATTAGCCGTTAGCATTATAGCTGTTGGAGTCTCTGCACACTCTATTTAATCTAGCTAAGCCGGATTGGTTCTTCAACTTGTCCTGATGATGAACCACACTGTTTGGTTCGAAACGCGTCGACAAAAGATTGGTTATGTGATTTTGCCGAAGACTATCTTAACAATGTTATGGATCACAGAAGTCTAAATTCCTAAACACTAGCATGGACTGCACTTCCATGTATCTTCGAGTATATTTTTGAATTCCACCATAGGTTGTTATCCTCACCATAGGTAATCGAGTAAGCCACCTTGTAAAATGTGATACACTAAACACAACATTTGGGGATATTGCCTGCATGTACGTAAATCCTTGGTTCACCAAGGTTGTAGCACCTAAAATATCTTTATCTAAGGTTTGAACTTGACTTTCCCGAGTCAAATACAAACCAACCTAAGGTTATACAACCTGAGGTACCTCAACCATATTCACCTACTACTTCAGGACCTTCTCATTCTCTTCCACTTTCTTATACACAACCCAAAATTATATATCTTAGACCTGATGGTGAACTCCTTCCACCTGGTCTTGTGAGTATCGAAGAGATTCCATAAGAAGAGCCTCAACCCTCCTCTCCCATTTGAGAAGGGACTCATTTTTATCAAGTCGATCCGTTTCCTTCTCCTCATACTCCATTTCAAACTTCTTTATCTGATTCTCTCTATTTCAAATCACCTCTAAGTTTTCCTTGGCAATAATCTTTGGGATTGACTATGGCTGAGTCTACTTTAGATTCCCAGCCTATATCTATTACCATGGCTAAGGCAACCCAAGTTGCAACACCATCCATGTTTGTAATGACAGTAGAGGAACATTTGTATGGTGGCACGTCCGTCCAACCTAGTTACCAATCCTTGTCTGATACCTTCTCTAGTGCATCATCTAGTCCATGGACCTCTCCCATGACATCTACATATGGAATTCCATCTGGCACTCCATTAGTGAGTGCTACATAGTCTACTCTTCTTCCTCCATTACACCTATAGTTCAGCAGCAGACTGGCCCTTATGTTAGTGGACATGGTTATTTAGAATAACCCAATCCATCTCTTATTGGGAACCCTCCTCTTGGGGGGAAGTGGCCTCCATATTACCCAGCTCTTTCGATTGGGGCCAACCTGTTGTAGGTTCATTTCCATCTCCTCAAGTTATTTCTCAACCTGAAATGAGTCATCCCTATTCAGGAAACCCTGCTAATTTTTGGAAACCTACTTTTCTTATTCAAATTGGTTCAGTTGTGGCTACATCTTTAGCCCCTCAACCTATTCGATCTACCCCTCAGATTTTTGTTCAACAACCCATATCTCAACTTGTTCAAACTCAAACGAATGTGAACTAACCTTTACAGGTTGTACCCTTAACTCAATAAATTATGTCGGTATCTTGCGCATCTCAAGCCATGTATACCAAGCCTTTTCAAGGTAACTTATAGACACAAAAATTTGGGTAGGCCATTCCTCAAGCTCAAATGGGTTAGAATATGTATGATATGGCATAGGCACAACCACAACCGAATCCACCTTATGTTGGGATGATGAAAAATTTCACGGGATAGCCATACCCACCATATCAAGGTATCCCTCAGATAACTTACAGTCAGCAAGTCCAAACTCAATCGTTTCAACCTTTGCAAGGTCATCTTGGAGCTGGACAACAAGGTTATGTGTATATAGGATATAAAATCCTCCCTATCTGGGGACACAAATACCTGTTTATCAAACTATCCTTTCTTATCTAGGATATCCTCCACTATACCTTAACATGAAGTTTCCATTCATGGAAACTCTCAAATTTTCGGCTTTGACCAGGCTCACCAATGATCCCATTGCTGACTCTCCTTGGTAGCTAGTTATTCCTACCAAATTACCTTATGATATTCCTAAATTCAATTAAAGTCCAGGAGAAGACCCATCCATGCACATAATGACTTATCATTTGTGGTGTTCTTTGAACTCCCTTAATGATGATTATGTTCCTTTGCATCTTTTCCAACGTACACTCACTGGTACGATAGCTAAATGGTACACAAAATTACCTTGAGCTTCGTTTGATAAGTTTAGTGCCTTGGTTACTACATTCCTGACACGTTTCCAGTTACCCATCAGATATGAGACTGGAACAAAACTCTTAACCAATTTCAAACATAATAAGGCCACTCACATCTCTGATCATATTCATGAGTGGCAATGTCGTCATCGTTTGGTTAAGACTTTTGTTCCTAGCCAATTGCTAGTTGAATGTTTCATTAAGTCTTTGTTGCCATCCATCATAGAAGATGTAGCCAAATGCATAGTCAAAACTGAAGAACAAGTGATCGTTTGTGCCCAGTAGTTGGATCTCATTTATACCCAATTTTGCACGTTGTATGATAAGATACCAGACGCTTCACGACCTACCAATATTGTTTCTCAAAATCGTGGTAAAGAATCACATGTTGTTGATGGTGTGATTCGCTCTACCAGCGAACAACCAAGAAGTAAACCATTTGGTTGAACTCTTGTTGTCTCTTCTCAAATCCATCCTTCCACTCTTATGGATTCTACTTCCGAGATCAATGTCGTTCACTCATCGAAGGGCAAATATCTATAAATAGGAAGTAAGAATAAAGGAAAAGGCAAGAAGAAGAAAGACAATGCTCCATAGGATAAACAAAACAATCAGTCTCCTGAAGAGAAGAGGAAACCTCGTTACCCATGTCTAATCTGTAATGAGGAGAATTTCACTCATTAATTTCCACACCGGGTTTAGGTGAAACAATTCCTTAAATCATCTGCTACACCAACTGTGTTGATAGACTCATTTCAAAATTAGGAGACCAATTTGGTTTTCTGGAACCCTACTTCCTCTAACTCGGTTTTGATGCTTTCCTCTACTAATCCTAAACATGATATTTTGGTGGCTACCTAAAATACGGACTACGGTAATGCAAATCCTTTGAACAGTCAAGCTATTGATCAACCTACCAGTTTGACTGCATCTCCATCAGACCCTACTCCAAATGTCGTACCTACTGAATTAACGATTAAACCTCCCAAGAGTGTTATCCATAAATCAACATTCAACCCTCGCGCAAGAGCTACTTAAAATTATAACATAGTCGAAGACCTAGCTCAGGCTCCATAAGCTATGTCCACTCTTGAGGTGTTGCAAAATTGCCCCACCCAAAAGAAGGCTTTGCTCTCTACAATTGGATGTATTGATCCTTCGAATTCCAACCTAGTATTTTTTAACCATGAGAACCATACACCACGACTTTCAGCTCAGATAGATTTCATGATCCAGGTTGTTGTTCATGGTAAGAATATCCATCGTTCCATTATGGATGAAGGTGCCTCAACTTGTATTATTTCCATGTTTTTCTAGAAGGCTATTAGTTCTCCCCACTTAAGCCAGTTGCCAACCATTTTAAAAGCTTTTGATGGAAGAACTTATAAACCGTGTGGAATTTTGAATTCTCTATAGGTAGAATTTTGTGGTAAGACTGTATCCATAGAAGTAGAAGTTATCGAGTGACCTCTAGATTATAATATTTTATTGGGTCATACGTGGGTCTATGCCATGGTTGCGGTTGTTTCCACATATTTTCGAATGATCACTTTCCATCAAAAAGGCAGTACCATAGCCATCGATCAACTCACTTTCTTTGCCACTGATTCTTCAGTTACTGGAAGTGTTCCTCTCGTGATGGAAATGCCTCACCCATATTACCATGTTGGAGTTGGACTGCTTAAGGATTACTCTCTCATAGTAACCTTTCCACTTCCTCCTCCCCCATTACCCAACAAATATACTTTGGTTTCCTATATTAATATGTTATCTTCTTGTACTACTCTAGTTGATCAATGGTAACCAGATTCATCTAATATCGATAGTTTTGGTGAGCGTATGTCGCTCACCCATGTTGAGATAGATTACGAAACCATCCATTCAGCTTGCGCAGCTTATTTTAATCCTTCCTCTTCGATCAATTGGGTTTATCGTTCTTTATATTATGGTACGTCGTCTGATCCTTTCTCTCATACATTTTCCACTGATGAGAGCACCATGGAGATCATGATGTCGGATTATGCACCATGGGACAATCATTATCAGCGTTCCTCCTTGCTAGATTCCTTCAAGGACAATATTAATGAGCTATATCTACCCAATATCGTTGAGTTATTTACAAATTATGCATCCATTTATGATGTCGATTCTGAGAAGAACTTGTCAAACATTGAAGATACCATCCCTCTCGGCATTTCAATTAAACCCAACATTGTCGAAAATCTACATATCGATGCGTCTTGCTCTCCCGATCAGGTCAAGACTTTTAAATCCCTATTTCAGGAATTCAAAGATGTTTTTTCCCAGTCTTATGAAGAAATGCCTGGTATTGATCCAAACATCATTGTGCATGAAATTAAAACTGAAGTTGAAAAACTTTTATGAGTTTTTTTCATCTATCATGTACCTTTGACTGACTAGGTATCTAATATTGTTCATGTTATGAGAAAACAAGGAATAATTTGTATATGTGTCGATTGTTGGGACATTAATCGTGCTTGTCTTAAAGACAACTATACAACCTCGTTCATCGACCACATCATTGATGATTGTGTCAGTTGCGGGATATTTTCATTTATGGACAGTTTCTTCGGCTACAATCAAATCAACATTCTCATGGTGGACCAACATAACACTGCATTCATTTGTCCATGGATCACATTTTCGTATAAAAAACTTCTTTTTGTATTGAATAATGTTGGGGCTATGTTTCAAAGGGTGATGAATTATGCCTTTTGTGACATCAAACATATTGTGCAAACTTATTTGGACGATTTGCCTGCTCATTCACGACATCAGGTTGATCACCCGATGCATCTTAAGGCCATCTTTTTACGACGTATACATTATAAATGTTGTCATCAATTTGACCCCAATTAATTCTTGGCTCCTTTTGTTAGTTTCACATCATGCCTCCCTCACTATATGACTTCTTCTCTCATTTTCTCGTAATAAAAAAATGTTTCCTTAAATTTGCATATTTGCCCTGAATCAAATATCTTGTTGTAACTTATAGAAAAATCACTATAAAAAATTAACATCTTATTTTTGAATTAATTATTATTACAATAAATTAAAATATATATATATATATATAATTAATACATATTATTAAACATAATTATGGAAAATTAAAAAATTTTAAAATCATAAAGTAAAAGTAATCGATATATAATTTAAATTAATTAAATATTAAATAAACAAAATAGTTTAAATTAATTAATTGAAATATAATATCATTAATTATAAATTAAACATAACAATTAAATTATAAATTAAATAAATATAAAACAAATCAATTAAATTAAAATATTATATTATATTAAATTTAAAAAAAAAAACATTAAATTAACAAAAATACCATTTAAATTAATAAAATATAACACAAGAATTTATATAAATTAACATAATAAAATTAAACTAAACTAAATAAAATAAACATAAATGATATAGGTAATAAATCAATTAAATAATTAACTTTTATTACAAGGGAACCGTTCTTAAGAGTTGGGAAACCCGGTCTAATGGTTCCTGCACTCTCGGGAGCTTTGGGAACTATATGAGAACGTTCTCTTTTCAACGGATGTTGCAATGGCAGCTTGGAAAAGTTCTGGGAGCTTTGAAGACTATTTTTTTTTAAGTTCCCACATTCCCTGGATTTGGGGAATACAAAGCCTATAGAAAAATATGTCGAACTACCTACAAAACATAAGCTTAAGTTGAAACTTTTGCAGGAAGAAAGGCCAAAGACATCCTTAACACCGATATCGTTAATTGAGAAACTAGAGCACTCTCTTAATGGGTTAAGTGTGTGGCACCTCGATGTAAGGGCAATATCTGAGATGTCATGTTGATGAGTATTTATTTTGTTGTTTATGTATATATATGGCAGAAGATTCTTTGTGCATATTGTATGTGGCAGTCAATGCTTAAACATTAGAGTTTCTTTACTTTTTCTCTTAAGAATAATTAGGAAAACATATGTAAAATTGTTCCTTTTTTTTAAGCGAGATTGTTTCAAAGACTCATCATGTGTCGTAATGAACTTAACATTTTAATATTTTATATATATATAAGGGAGAGATTCAGGAAGAGAGACACCCAAAGGATATATTTATATATAAGTGAGATTATATATTTATTTATTTATTTTATTTTATTTTTTTACGTGTGGTTCACGGATACCCATGGTCACTGGGCAGCCACTATGTCAACGGTTCAACATTGAGTGGACCCCACCCGAAGGGGATCAACACCCCTCGGCCTATTTACTGACTTGACCCCAAGAGCTTTCGGGAATTGACCATGTGGCCTCCCAATTTGCGAGGCACTGATTTGACCAATTGAGCTAACTCTTGGGGCTGAGATTATATATTTATTATTTATATATTTAAATTGATTTGAATATTTGAATATTTGATTATTATATAAATTATATAATTAAAAAAAATATTTTTTATTTTTATATTTTTTATTTTTTTATTATATAATATTACCGCTTTTGATTAGCTATTCCTGTAAATTTTAGGGAAACCTCTAATCGTTTCCAATCCCTGTATCCAAATTCCCAACGTTCCCACATTCCAAAAACTCATGCAACATACTAATTTACATATAAAACAAAATAATTAAATTACAATATAATAATAAATTAATAAAACAAAAATTATTAAATAACATATACATTTAAATAGTTAATTTTTTCTAACAAACAACCATTTTTAATAAATGACATATTAAAGGATAAATCTCTAATACCCTAACAAAACCTTAACTCACCTCTTATTCGTTCTTTTAAAGCATTAACTTTTAAAGTTTAGAGTGCAAATGATGTATGGGTTGTATAAACCTAAAAAAAAACTTTGTTAAAGACACCCCACCTGAATATCTAACGATTATAAAAAAGAAACAAGTTACGAGCGTCGACAGTAATGACCATCGGGCTTCACAAGTGAGTCGAACAACCTACTAGTTCTCACACTATAATCGACAGATCAAAACTTTTCGACGGATCATATTGCATCAGATATAACATGCCAGGCCTACAGTTTCTTCTCACTTTAGGGATTTTCAAATTTATATGATACATAATTAAGTTATATTTATGAGTTGTTAAGTGGTATATATATATATTTTGTATTCAGATTTTATATAAGATTATATTGTATAAGTAATTTAGAAAATTATTTGAAATTATTAAAATGAAACTTTCAAATTTACAATTAAAATTTTATTTAAATTTGTAATTGAAAACAAATATATATATATATATATATATATTAGATTTAATGGTGAATCGAAAATGTGCAGGTATGAGTTCAAAGTGAAAGAGCATTTAAAAGGAATTATTCAAATTTTAAATTGAAATGGAATTTATTATATATTTATTTCGGATTTCATTTCAAACTCAGAGTTTAATGGGTGAGTATGCGTTTTATATATTTTTTTTTTTCAGAGGGAAAAAACTTGATGATATTATATTAAGGAAATATAATGAGCATATACATATAAAGCCATATGGAGCTGGCCAGAAAACAGGCCAAAAAAGGACAAGAGCTGTAGAGATCAAAACCAATACAATCAAGCCATATGGAGCTGGCCGGCAGACAGGCCAAAAAAGGACGAGCGCTGTTGAGATAAAAAACGATACAATCTGAGAGAGTAGCATAGTTCAGCATGAGACCATAACATATAAACATAGAGGAACTGTCCATAAAAAGAACAAACAAAGAGCACAAAAGGCGATAAAAAAAAACAGCAGGATCAAGTTGGGTCGATCATAGCAGATATATGGATCAGAGTGGAGGAGATAGGAGCCTTGGACTCCTGGAAGATGCAAGCATTCCGCCATTTCCACAGGGTCCAGCACGTGAAAATGAATAAGGATCTCCATGCAAGCCGCTGATCCGACCACCATCTGAAAGCATCCTGAACAGAAGAGAATATCTGGTGAGGAAAACCATATGAAGAGGAAAGTTCATACCAGATTTGGGACGATGTCGGGCATTGAAAAAACATATGGATGTTTGTCTCGGGCGCTTGACAGCACATGCAGCATCTTCCGGGGCCCGTCCAGCCTTTCCTTTGAAGAACCTCCCATGTGAGGTTCCTGTTATAGAAAACCAGCCAGGAGAATAAAAGAGCCTTGAGCTGAACTGTAGATTTCCATAATTTGATAGGAAAAGGGGGACCAGGCAGCGGCGGGAGAGAGGAAGAGACAGATGCGTATATGTCTTTGACGCGCGCGAGCTGGTTGGCGGTCCCCATCGACCAAACTACTTCATCTTTGAGACCTGTTTGAGAAATGCCTTTCCCTTCGAAACAATTAACAGCAGCGGACCATGTGGGCCGTAGAGGAAGGGGCAAACCAAGGTCATCCCCATCCCTCCAGATTGGCGAAGAAGAGGACCAGGAGCGGATCAATTTATCCCAAGTAAAAATCCCCTTCGAGTGAAGAAAAGATATGAGCTCAGGGGTGAGCGAGGATTCTAGTCCATGAACAGTCGGGTCGATACCAAGCAGGATGCCAGAACCAGAAAAAAATGACCATTTTAAAAAAGACATAAAGAGCGGCTGAATCTTTCTAAGGCTGCGCCATATGGCGGACCCTCTTTTTGAGCTGAGGGACTGCCTCCTGAACCAGTAAGCGATCGGCCTACCTTTCAAATATTTTTGCTTGATGATTGAGCTCCATATGCCGTCGCCGAAGATGCCTCTGTGCAAAGACTTACATAGGAGGGCCATACCGAATGACTTCATATGTAATAAACCCCAACCACCATCCCGCTTCGGTCTTGTGATGGATACCATTTTTACCAAATGAATCTTTGATAGGTGGGATCTTCCACCCCAAAGAAAATTAGCAGACAGGGAAACAATTTTTCTGATAATGGAGGCCGGGAGGAAATATAGATGAGCCCAATAGACTACAAGATGAGAAAGGACTGATTGAACGAGGATGAGCCTGCCTCCCAGCGAAAGGAAACGCATCTCCCATCTTGAGATCTTGTTATAGAATCGGTCAATGAGCCATAACCAGTCCTGATGCCGGTTCCCTTTAGGTTTGAGGAGGAATCCCAAATATCTAAAACCCTCCATTATAGGAGCCATATTAATGCCAAATAACGCAGCAATCCATTGAGCCAGCTCCTGATGAGTGTCATTGTGATACAACATAGATTTGGTCTTGTTTATGACCAACCCTGTTGCTGACTGAAACTTCAGGAAGATCTCATTGAGACAGAGCCAGCTAGATTTTTGAAGCATGGCACAGATAAGAATGTCATCAACAAAAAGGTTGTGAGAAAGAGAGATATTCTTACAGATCTTGATCGGGAGGCATCGCTTGTCAGCAACAGCTTTGTTTATCTGAGAGCTAAGAGAATTCATGACAAGGATAAAAAGAAGGGGAGAGAGAGGACAGCCCTGACGCAGCCCTCTCTCCGCCTGAAAAAACGATGACGGGATGCCATTGATGATAACAGAATATGACACATTTTCGACACATGCCATCACCCAATTGATTCCTTGCGTCCTCAGTCCAATTTTTGCAAGTAGAATCCTGAGAAATCCCCAATCAACACAATCGTAAGCCTTTTCCAGATCAATCTTAAGAAAAGCGGCATCAGTGTTTTTGGATGAGACAGAAAATAAACACTCCTGTGTCGAGGCAACTGCATCAAGAATGTTCCTCCCAGATAAAAAAGCATGTTGATCCTTGGAGATGAAGGCATTGAGAACAGGTTTCAATCTCTCAGCGATAATTTTTGATATAATTTTAAAAAGGATGTTGCATAATGCGATGGGCCTGTAGTCTGCAAAGGAATCAGAGCTCTCCTTTTTGGGAATTAGAGCAATGAAAGTCGCGGTGAAAGCGTTGTTAATGTGCCCAGAAATACGAGTGGCATCCACCATCCCCAATAAATCTTCTTTAAACATATCATAAAAATGCGAGAAGAACTCGACCGACCAGCCATCTGGTCCAGGACATTTGTCCTTTTTGAACTTCTTGATAGCGTCATGAAGTTCCTCTTCGGAGATGGGTTTAAAAAATTGAGAATTGGCCTCATCATCAAACATAAGTGGCACTTGGTCAATCGCCCAAAAGACATCGGATATATCAGTCACCCGCCGCTTGTATTGATTCTGAAAATGCCTCGTGGCTTCCATCGAAATTTCGTGCTGAGAATATAAGAAACCCCCGTTGCCGTCTTGGATCCTCCATATAGAATTTTTGCTTCTCCTTGCGTTTGCAAAATGGTGAAAAAACTTTGTATTGCGGTCGCCCTCCTTGAGCCACAACGCCCTGCTTTTGAGTCTCCAGGATGACTCCTCCTTTTGCAATAACTCTTGTTTCCTTTTCTCCAGTGATCTGAAAAGAGTTTTTTGTTCAAAAGATAGGCAGTCGAAATTAGCTGCATCAGAGAGGGCGCTTATATCCTTTTTAATGGCCGCAAGATCCTGTTTATCCTTCTTCTTCTGTCTAATCGTCCAATCCTTAGCCACCTCCCTTAAGGATTGGATCTTTTCACGGAAAGAGGAAAGGGAGAGCGCTTCAGACTGTTTTAATTCCTCCCATTTCTTTGTTATGGCTTCATTGAAGGAATCATCAGACAAATAGACCCTGTTAAATTTGAAGGAGTAGCCCAACCTATGTTGAGGTTCCAGCCAATCAAGAAAAATGGGGCGGTGGTCCGATGTGTGGTCATTTCCAGTTCTAGCAGCTGGCATACCCCATTCGGCAATGATACTAGCATTAATGATGAAGCGATCAAGTCTCTTGGCGATAAAAGCTGGACCAGTTCTGCAATTATCCCATGTTGGAGTCATTTTACATGGAATGACATCGACTAAGTTCCTGTACAGAAACTCTGAGCGGAGTCTATCAGCAATGGAGTCATTCTTTCTACAGTTGCCCCAGCATTCGTCTGAATTCAGAGTAGCGTTAAAATCACCGGCGATCAGCAATGATTCAATGTCTAGAATCCCGGAAGCAAATAACAAATCCCAAAAGGATGACCTGTTCTTGTAGGGTGCATAAATGTTCAAGATGTTAAGCATCTTTGATTGTCCCCTGACATAAGCTGAAATTAAAATACCTGCACAACATTTAAAAGCTTTAGCTTTGACCCATGTCGGGTCCCACAACACAGCCAGACCACCCGACAAACCTTCAGCATCAGATGCAACCATGTACCAGGACGGAAACATTCTTCTGAAAAAGTCTATGGACATTTTGCTAGAATGCATTGTTTCCTGAATAAAAATAATGCGGGAGTGAGCTGATACAAAAATCTCCTTTAGCGCCAGAAATTTAGGGAGGGCGCCCAAACCCCTGATGTTCAAAGAGGTCAGAAAGGTCATTTTGAAGACTGACCAGCCATACATGCTCTAAGTGGCTGGGGATCAGCAGAATCAATGACTGGGACTTCGACCAGGGATAGATTTGTAATGCCATAATCAGAAGCAATTGTTCTGCCTCTAAAATGGCGACTTCCTCCTTTCTGCTTCTTACGGACTGTTATGTTTTTAGCCGAGTTGGGGCTGATGGACGGAAAAGAGGGCTTGTGGACGGTCAGAGGTTCAAGGACGGAAGGATTCTTCAGAAGAAGGAGGTCAATATCAGAATCGGATTTGTTGACAGGAGATTCCGACGGGGATATGTTAAGCATCGGTGAAGGCATTGGCTCCTTGCCTCTAGTGAGATCTGGAGAGGCAGGAGAAAGAGTCGATGAACTGAGCAGAATGGGGTGAGAGCCCACCACGAAGTCTCCTTTGTTCATGGGAGGAGGGGAAGGCACCGGTTCATCGGCAAGAGGCTCGGGTATATACGGGCACCCATAATCCGGCGCTGACGGGCCATCGAGTTGCTCCTGCTCATTTAACTGTGGAGGAGAAGCGGCTTTTACTCGTGAGGAAGGCTGGTCACGGAGAATACCTGCGTCTTCAGACATAGAACCGGGGCCGGTAAATCTGTTTCTAAAGAGGGGACGCCGTTTAGGTTTGCGGTTAAACCTGTGACTACAATTTTTAAATAGATGACCTGTTCGGTGGCATAGAGAGCAGCGGAAAGGGATACCCCAAAAGTCAAGTCTTTGACAGATTGTGGTCCCTTCCCATGTAATCACAATATGATCCAGATAGCCACCTTTGTATGGTTTCTCAATCAAAACCCATGCAACCCTTTTGTCCTTCTCCCCTCTGACCCATGGATCCACGTAAATAAATTTACCGACAGAGTTACCGATCTCCATGAGTGTTTCGACGGACCATAATTCCAAAGGTAGATTGGGGAGCTTTACCCAAATCATGCAGTTCGATGGCGTATTTTTTAGAGGGTCGAAGCCCACGTACCATCGGGATAAGGCTAAAAAGCTCCTTCCTACAACCCAAGCCTTATTAAGAATCATTTCAAGATCCTCTGGGGTTAAAAAATGGAATGAATACCAGTCATTCATCAGCCGAGAGGTGACCGATGAGTATCCGATCACAGACGTCCATTTGGATGATAACCAAGTTCTCATTTCATTCTCTGACATTTCAGGAAAATGCCATTTCCCAACGAGGGCAAGCTTTTGAAGACTATCTATGCGATCCGACAAAGTGGAGCTGGAAACAGAGACCGCCTTTGGAGGAGGAATAGTTTTGATCGGTTGGCAGGATTTTTTAGAGCGACCCACCTTATCCGGACTGCTGCTATATTTAGGGGAGACCTTGTTGTCCAGATCCGGAAAGGAGAAAGCCTGACAGGGCGACGGAAGCATCTCTTCCACCGTGGCATGCCATGTGGAAGCTTTGTTGGCAGATTCACGTGCCATTTCAGCCTTGATGGCAGCATTGAAGAGCGCCTGTGGTGACGGGGAGTCACTGTCAACCGACATTCTTGTTTTATATATATATATATATATTTCTTTATTTATGCAGGTATTTTATCATGAGCTATTTAATAATTAATTGATTGAATATTTGAACGAGAGATTAATGGGAGAAATAAATATATGTTTCATTTAGTTATAATAATAATTATTAATGTATTTCAACTTGAAGTTACAAAAACTAAAAATAAAACAAACTTTCAAACATTAAAAATAGGAGGTAGAAGATTGTTCCGTGGACTTTTTTTTTGGCAGATTGAAGGACGGTGGTGCATCGGAGATGAAGGCTTATTTTTTTAAGGTCATCATGTACTTGCTACATTGGTGTTGTTTATTATCATTGTGAGGATTTTTTTATTTAATAATATCTATTTCTTTCTTTTCTTTCTGTGCATTCTTTTTATGTGAGGTTTTATTTACTCGTTCATTGTGCAAGTTATTGATATAACATTATTATTCAATAATGTGATTTGAATACTTGTTATTTAAAGTCTTTTAAATTATATTTGAAATTATTTGTTGCAGAACAAATCTCTAACAATACATGTTATTTAGGGTTTTATTTGCACATAAATTTAAATACCATAAAACCAGTCCCCTTGTTTTATTTTTTATCATTAATTTATTTTTCATTTTTCATTTCTTTATTTGACTAGTAATATGTAGTGATTATCAATGCTTTGACATGATAAGACTGGTTAATCTCCCACACAATAAAATTGATTTAGTTTTTCCAATATTTATTATTTAAAAAAACTAAATCAAATAATTTAATTGTTTTGTTGCAGGATGAATAATAACAGCACTTGATGTCATATTGTTTCAACTACAACATTTATATTAAATGCATTTAAACCAGTTTTTCCTAACTTCTATCTTTTCATTTTATTTTTAATTTTAATTTTTACTAACCCTTATGTTTTGTGAGAAATATGATATATTAATTTAAACCTCATTTAGTTATAATGATATTTTATTTTTAATAAGCTTTCGACTGTTATATGCCTACCACCTCTATTTCCTAAAAACATTATTTATTTAAAACATTACTTATTTAATAATTTGGCCTATCTATTTGTTTAATTAGAAAATATATTTAATTTATTTTACTCTACAATGACTATTTAATTTACATTATTATCAAGGAATACCCCCTGTGGTGAAAGTGAGGCCATCCCTTGTCACCTAGAGCAGGAGGATCTAGGATCCTCAGTGATGTGGTCTTAGGTTGTTTCAGTTATCGGGACAATTTGTATACCAACAATAACATTCGACTCAATCCGCACAAATGTGTGTTTTGTGTTAGCTTTAGTCATCTTTTTGGATTTGTTGTGGAAAAACAAGGAATTTGTATTAATCCCTTGAAAGTTCAAGTGATCATTGATTTTCCTACTCCTTCCCTCCTTCAGATTCAATGAATCCTAGGGAAGGCTAACTTTCTTCAGAGGATCATTCCCAATTACGCTGAACTAACCAAAGGATTTACTTTCTTGCTAAAGAAAGGGGTCCCCTTCCATTGGGACGATGTCGCTCAAAAGGCATTCGATGCCTTGAAAGATGTATTGATTTGGGCATCTTTGTTATACCCCCCGATTACCAAAGTTATTATTTCTTGTACTTTGCTGCTGTAATTACTACCATTGTTATGGTATTGGTTCAGGAGGGTGATGTAAGAACTGAATATCTTATTTATTTCTTGAGTCGGAATCTCAATGATTCTGAATTCAAGTACACCCATGTTTAGAAGTTAGCTTTGGAAGTTGTTCAAGCCATCCAGAGATCTTGTCATTACATCTTGCTCCACAAAACTATGGTTGTTTCGGATTGCAACCCCATGATGTACATCCTCTGATGACAAGTACTCGGGGGAAATACTCTAAGTGGATTGTCATCCTATAAGAGTTTGATTTGGAATTTGTCAAATCCAAGTCGAAGAAATCCCTAGTTTTTGTTGAGTTAATTTATGACATTCCTAATTCTAAAATTGAAACCATATCCAACGATTCTATTCCAGATGATTCGTTGTTTCTAATCTTGTCGTCTGACCTATGGTATGGAGACATTCTCATATATCTTTAGACCTAGGCTTTTCGATCTGATGCCTCTCGCTTTCTCCAGTAACATATCCTATATAAAGCCAAACATGCTACTATCGCCAGTGACACTCTCTATTGTCACAGTATCGATAGGGGTTTTCGAAGGTTCCTCACTCATGAGGAGGCTAAATGCCTTAAATTAATGTCATTCAGGGGCATGTGGCATTCATTTGTTGGATATGTCACTGCACAGAAAATCTTATGTGCTGGTTACTTTTGGCCCACCATATTTCGTGAATTGATCCTTGTTGTCCAAAAGTGTCATGCATGCCAGATTTATGACTAAAATATTCGTGCTCCACCTGCTCCTTTGCATCATGTTATCATCAGTGTTCCTTTTGTGAAATGGGGCATTGATTTCATGACATGTAACCCTCACTTAACTGGGGGACATTGCTATATCATCGTAGCGGTTGATTATTTTACCAAATGGACCGAGATAATGCCTACATGTAACAATAACAACGAAACAATTGCTTTATTTTTCTTCAACCATGTCATTGTGTGGTTTGGTGTTCCACAATTTGTCATTATGAACCATAGAAAACATTTTTGCAATCACATGATGTATGAACTAACTTCCAAGTTGCGACTTTCGCATGAAAGTACCACTCCTTACTACCCTCAGGCAAATAGGAAATTTGAGGCAATTAATATAGTTATCAAAATGATGCTTCAACGTATGATAATGGTCGATAAATCAGACTGGCATCTCATTATTCATATCGCCTTGTGGGAATACAAAACTTCTGTTAGGACTGCTACTAAATTTACACCATTCTAATTGGTCTATGGTCTGAAAGCAATCCTTTCGATTGAATGTGAAATTCCATCCCTCAAAATTGCTATCTAACTCCTCCATGACACTTCCACAGAAGAGGAACATCTCTTACATCTGGCGCGCTTAGATGAAATCCTGTGTGATGCCTCCACAGCTAATGGAGCCCATACGAAATGTATCAAGGTGCAATATGACCAAAGTGTCAAGCCTCGTGTCTTATCAGAAGGAGACCTTGTTTTGTTATACGATCAAGAGTATGATAAATTAGGATCGGGGAAGTTCGAGCCAATGTGGTCGGGTCCATATTCAAATCTGCTCTTGCTAAAGGGGTCTATGAGCTAGTTGATTTTGATGGAGTTCCCTTGGTGCAAGCTAGCAATGGGTTGTACTTAAAGAAATACTATGCTTGATTATTGCATAGTGCATTGTGTATATTTTGTATATATGTTTGATTGAGTGTGTTTGTAGTGTGTTCCCTTCAGAGTTTCCTAGGTTTTTATTAATCCTATTTTCATCTGGTTTATAGATGTCAGCATCCCTGAAACCATACATTGGTTATCCTATTGTTGCTAGTCGTAGTACTCGAAACCTATCGTCTGCAGCTTGGGATATATATGCTCCAAATGGTGAGTTAGTGAGTTTACAAGGCATTTGTATCAGTCACTCTAAAAATAAAATCGTTGAGTATAGTGCAGTGATGAAACTATTGTCTGATGCTATTCCACATTGTATCTTCTGTATAGTCATCAAACTCGAATCACAACTTGTAGTACTACATTTGACTAATGTCTATTCGGATAGAAGTCCAACTATGTTTCACATGTTCATGAGGTTTTGTCTTCTAGAAAGATATTTTGATTTCATCCAATATCAACATATTTCTAATGTGTGATTTGAATTTCTCATGAACAAGCAACTAGGATTCCTTGTGATGGATTAAACAGGTGTGGGAGGGTAATCAATGGAGCGAGAGGATGAGGTTGACTATGAACTGGATCTAGATCAGGGGGAATGCATTTTCTCAGGGCCCTGTTTTGTCAAGGAGTGGCCTTCGGGAAGTGTCTCATAGGTTTCAGTCCAGTCTGACCTATCTGAGGTTCTTTAGAATCAGACATATACAAAAATGAGGAATAATTCTACAACTCCCTATTCTTCGCATTGGGTATTGGCTCCAACAGTGGGCTCCAGTGAGATTATATGGTTGGTGGAGGATCGGGGCGGTAAACCTCATGTCTAGTGTGAAACCCATCAGGCATAAGGAGTTTGCGCGTCTGCTTTGGGGGGAGCAGGAAGTGTGGAGCATTAGAAAAAATCGACCAAGGAGTGTTCAGGTGGTATTAATACCTCTGAGGTGGAAGGGTTGGCAACAGAAGCTAAAACGAATAGGTCAGAGTGCATTAAAAAAGATCTTCCCCTTCATTACTTCTTTTGGGTAAAGACCTAGGGATTCAGGAAGCCCAAAAGATGGTAGACATCTCTCTAGTTCTGAGGTCGCTTCTTATCCAAGGCCAGGGTCTCTGAATGGGAGGAGTCGAAGCTTCAATTAATAGTGTCCAAAGACCTTAAGGTTTACATGTTGGCCAATGGGTGGATTCATCTTTCCTTCAAGGTGGAGGAGAATGCAAGGAAATTTTCTCAACACGCTTGGAACATCACAAAGGCTCCGGTGGTTTTTCATCACTAGACACCTTTGTTCAATGCGGTGAAGGAGAAACAAGAGGTGGCTCCTCTATGAGTTAGACTTCCGAGGATTTCTTTGAAATTTTGGAACGACAAATCATTTCAAAGAATTACAAATCTTTTGGGGAGCCATCTCAATCATGATCGGGCTTTTGAAGTCAATCGAGAGTTTATAATGACCAGAATTCTGGTCAACATGGATCTTAGGGTGGGTCTACCAACGGAATTGAAAATCAAAATGGAGGAACAAGATTTGGAGCCTCATCAATTAGATTATGAAGGGGTCTGGTTCTGTTGTCATATATTCCATTATCATCGCCACCTAGTCAAGGAGTGCAAGCTGAAGTTCAGTTATAAGGAGGGATGCATCTTGAAGAAGCAAGTGACAGAGCTGGATTTGGCCATGGATGAAGGTCGGATGGATGAAAAAAAACCTTAGTCAGCTCCTATTATTAAGCTTGTGTAGAACGAGGCATGCTACAAATTTCTAGTGCCTCTAAATGGTTTGGGGTCAGGGCTATGCAAGATGAAGAGTGATTCCTCAAAAGGGAGGGGGAGAGGGCGTAAATCTCTTATGATCAAAGAAAAATAAAAGGTCAGGGTGGAGTTGGAGGTGGGTAGACAATAATCAATCAAAGGGGCACTTAGAGCAGTGCAAGCCCCAGTGATGGTGCCACAATGAAAGTACTCTCATTCAACTGTAGGGGGGTAGCATGCCCTCATAAAAAATGCACTCTCAAAAGTCTCATAGAAGTTGAGAATTAGGTGGTGATTTTTCTTCAAGAAACTCTTAGTCCCAAGGATGCAATTGTTGGCTTTGGAGGCTTTTCTCCCGGGATGGAAGTTCTTGGGGTCTGGTGCTATTGGAAGAGAAGGAGGTACGGTAATAGGTTTCCTTCCAAGGTCTATCTGGGTGAAAAGTAGTTGGAGATTTTCTTCTGGGATTGGGATTGAGGTGGTTTGTGAGGGCCTATATCGATCTTTCACACTTCTTAATGTGTATGGGCCATGCAAGAATAGGCAGGAATTTTGGGAATCCTTATTGAACAAAGATCTTGTGAGATTTTCAGATCTGATTTTAGGGGGAGATCTCAACTTTTCGTTGGGTGTAGCAGTTTCCTTGGGCCCCAAAGCCATCTCAGATTAGTTGGTTGTCTTCTTCATCAATAGATTAGAAGCTAGCAGGTTGGTGGATGTGGACTTGATCATGCTCAAGACTACGTGGAGGTATAAGAGAACTGGGGACGATAGGATATCCAAGAGGCGGGATTGTTTCATAGTAGAAGAAGGACTCACTTATGGTAACTTGATTCTCAGACAATGGATCTATGATGGTGGGTTGTCAAACCACTCCCCTATTCTTCTTGGAGTGATCGGTGGTACCAGGAAGCTGTCAGGACCACTTAAGTTCAACTCCTCTTGGCTCAGAGAGGAGTCTTTCGTTGAATTGGTAAGGAATGTATAGCTCCCTTTTGAACCGAGAGTTAATAGGTCTGTGGCCCAACAATTTGAGAATGACTTAAAAGATCTAAAAAAGGAAACCAGATGTTGGGCCTTGACCCAGAAGATATCAAGAGATAAGGAGCTTCAACAAATTGAGATATCACTTAGGGAGGGGGCTGAGAGGCCTAAGGAAGGATTTGGGACTGCAATGGAAAAAGAAAGGGTATTGGGGTTGGAGAAAATAAAACTAGAAATTTTAAAATTGCAATAGGAGGAATGGAGGTTAAGAAGTAGGGAAACTTGGTTGTCATGTGGTGATGAAAACACCAAGTTCTTCCAAGCTTTTTCTAGAGGAAGGAAACTAGCCAACACCATGTGGAGCATGAAGAATGAGGAGGGTCAAGAGGTGTATTATTTTGAGTGTCTGGCTGGGTTTGGTAAGGCCTACTTTGAAAACCTTTTGAAGGCTCGTCAGGAAGAAAATATAGGGGAGTTTTTTCATACATCAATGTTTTTTCCAATTTTTATTGATGAATTAGGAAATAGAGGGTTCATGGCATCGATCTCTGAAGATGATCTGAAAGATGTGTTGTTTAAATTCCAAAAGGATAAGATTATAGGACGAGATAGGTGTGGGGTGGAATTTTTCCTGGGGATTTATGATATTTTGGGGGGCGACCTATTAAAGGTAGTTGAAGAATCTCATAGAGAATGTATGATCCTCCCTGCATTCAATTCGACCTTCGTAGCCATAATTCCCAAGAAGGATTCCCCGAACTATTTCAAAGATTTTAAACCAATTTATTTGTGTAATGTTGTATACAAAATCGTAGCAAAGATAATTGCTAACAACTTAAAGCCAATCCTTTTAGCCTCAATCAAGGAGGAGAAATTTGGTTTTTTGGAGGATAGATAGATCCATGAGGTGGTGGGGGGCACACATGAAGGTCTACCTAGCCTCAAGATTCTGGATCTAAAGGGTGATATTATGAAAATTGATCTTTCCAAAGCATTCGATAGGTTTAGTTGGATTTATCTGATGTTGTTGCTGACACACTTGGGGTTTGGTGTGAAATTTATTATTTGGGTAATGAATTGTATTCAGTCTGCCTCATTTGTAGTCCTCATTAATGAGGCTTTGTCCCCTTTCTTCCATGCCGAAAGAGGGATTCGTCAATGTTGTCCACTCTCTCCCTTGCTTTTATTACTTGTTACAAAATCTTAGAGTCACCTCATTTCGAACACTAAGAGAAGGGGGGAATTCCAGGGATCTTTGGAGGTCAGGGATTTCTACCTGACCCACTTGTTGTTTGTTGATGATATTATTATTTTCTCCAATGGTGGGATGGTAGAGTTATCTAGCCTCAAAAATATCTTTTAATCATTTAGCAAGGTAACAGGGATGATTATCAATCCTAGAAAATATTTTTTTGTGGTTAAAAAATTAGATGGAAGGGAGCGAAGGAGGCTTTCTCACATGTTCCCTTATGAAATAAATTATTTGGATGAAGGTCTTAAATACCTTGGTTTCTAGCTAAATCCCAATTGATATAAAAAGGAGGACTAGTACAGGTTGATCGCCAGGATCGAAAAGAGGATAAAAGTTTGGTATTTTAGGGGGTTGTCTCGTGCAAGAAGATTGGTGTTGATAAAGTCTATGCTAGAGGCCATTCTAAAGTATTGGTCCTCTCTGGAATGGATCCTAAAAGAAGTTCTGAAAAATATTAGGAGGCTCTTCTTTATATTCTTATGGTCGGGTAAACAAGATGAATCTATGAACCCTTGGTTCAATTAGGAAAAAATCGTTCTCCCCAAAAAGATGGGGGGTTGGGGCTAAAGAACATTTTCACTTCCGCACAGGCTCTGGCAGAAAATGTTGGTTGGACGCTTCTATCCTCCAATATTCTATGGTCTAAACTAGTTACTCAAAAGTATCTTTCCCCAGAGACATTGGAGGACTGGATTATAAGGGAGAAAAAGCATCATACTAATCCCTCTCTCATCTAGAGAGCTCTACTTAATTCATTTGATGTATTTTAATTTTTTTTGGCTTGCTAGATAGGGAGGGGTAGAAAGGTCAGAGTGGGACTGGACCCTTGGCCGAGTAGTGGTAAAAGCCATAGAATTTCTCCAAATATGATTAAGGCCTTAAGAGATGGAGGTTTGGTTAGTCTGGATCAGGTGGCAGATCTTAGGTCTTCATCGATCTAGAGGTAGGGATGGAGATCTGCTGAGGATTTGGGGTTTGCTATGGAATTTGGGATAGGGTGGCATGCATATATAAATGCATTGACATTGGTACATATTCACCTCCCAAACAAGGAACATAAGCTGGTGTTGAGGGCCTCTCCCTCGGGGGTATATTATCCTAAGGATGGTTATGCATTACTTTCTGTTGATTTGGCCCCCAAGGAGGAGCAATGGTGGTGGAGACAAATCTGGAAGGAAAAATGTCCTCCTAAGGAAAATTTATTCATGTGGTGTCTACTAGAAAACAAGGTTTCCATGTGGAATGTATTCCAAAGGAGATTTATGGTAGGGCATGGTTGGTGTTCCATCTATAAGAATGGCGAGGGGTCTTTGAACCATGTTTTCCTCAACTACCCCTTCAGCAAACAGGTTTGGTCAAGTTGTGCTAGTTTGTTGGGATTGAGACTTCATTGGGATGGCTTGTTGGTTGATGAAGTCCAAAGGAAGTGGTTCACAATACATGAGTACAATCAGGTCAAATCCTTGTCGCTCATTCTCATTTGGGGAATTTGGTTGGCCAGGAATAAGGCCATTTTTCTAGACAAGGCTTCAAATCCAAATCACATTGTAGTAGAGGCTATGGTGATTCTATGTCACTTCCCCCAAATGAAGGATGGGGTGCCCCTCAGATTGATCGCTGATATTAATCCAAATCGAAGTAATCCATAGGGCCTATACGATGGTGCCTCTCTAATTGGAGGTGCTCATTGTGGGGATAGTATTGTTCTTCACCTTTCAGATTCTCACCATTTTGAAGTCGTGTTAGGGGTGGGAGTGGGATCAAACAACTAGGCCAAGTTGGTTTCTTACAAATGTATTTTTTTGTTTGCCTGGGATAAATATGTGCTGCAACTATAAATATATGGGCACTCGTTGTTGGTTGTTAATTGGCTCAGGAAGATTCAATAATGCATAAACATTGATTTAATCTCTTTATTCTCTAATTTATTGCAGCTCAAATCATTTTTTTCTTTATTTGTTGGTGCCCACGTCTTAAGGGAGTGGAACTATTTGGATGATTGACTCTCCAAATATGGTTTGGAGTTGGCTCTTGGCTTTTGGCAGGTGATAGAATAGTAGAATGGGGCGAGGAGTATATATCAGATGCAACCTTTCGAGGGTCTTACTCAATAATTTTTCTCTTTTCTATACTTATGGCTTTGCCCCTCTCTGTTAGTTGTTTTAAACGCTCGTTAGCTTTATATTATTAGCTTTGATTATGTTTCCTCTCTCCCGCCTCTACCTTTCTAGATTTCTTGGCTTTTCCATAAGTTTGTTTGGTAACCTCTCAGTGTATGCTTTATGTCTGATTTTTCATCTCATTCGATGGGTTCTGCCCCAAGTTATTATGCTTGTTTGTTCTTTATGGCGTTCAGTTAGCCATTGTAACTTCCTTTCAGAAGCATTTCTCCCCGTTATAGATCACAATGCACCACGTGTGTTTGTTGCATGTGACCATATTTTTCCCATAAATAATAGTTATGTCCACCCCATTATAGATCACAATGCACCAAGTGTGTTTTTTGCATGTAACTATATTTTTCCCATAAATAATAGTTACGTCCTTTTCTGAGAAAAAAAAACAAATAACAAAAAAACAAATAACAAAAACAAAAAACAAAAAACAAAAACAAACAAAACAAAACAAAACTTATTTCTAGAAATCTAAATACATTGGCATATGCAATTTCTAATCATGTTGTAGATAGACATTTACAACACATGTAAATAAATTCTATATACATCACATTGAAATGAAATAATAGAACCATAAGAAACAATGAAGATATATATATATATATATATATATATATATATATATATATATATATATATATATATATATATATATATATATATATATATATATATATCAAAGTTTTGGTTTTGCAAAATTTGTTCCTGAGACACATGTGGCCACACGACCTAAAATATACATGCAATCAAAATATAGTTATAAGCCTCCTAGTAGGCTAATCATATTTCTCATGGTAGCACGCCATTGTGCAAGCCATCTTGCACAGTAGCCGACTAATATAGCCATGCACACCAATAGTGTGTCGTTGCAGTATCATAGGGAGCTCATCGACTCTAGCCTCATCTATGCCATGAGTCAACCCCTCCATATGACACGTAACCTTTGCTAGGATCTCAACCAGATTAAGATCTTGTAGTACCTCTCATCCTACTGCAGTAACTTATACTGCCACTGGTGCCTGTTGTGGGTGTCTTACACAATGAAAATAAGAATAAGCCACTGGTCGAATGGGTCCAATATTTGCATGTGTACAAACCAGTAGTTTAGTCTTAGATACATCAAAAATCACATAAAATTGTATTACTTAAAAATATAAAAGTGGATAGTCTTCTATCATAATGAGTTGCATGTGCAGCCATCTTAAGAAGACAGGGGTGAATATTATCGTCGAAGGACCTACATGCCTAGACATGAGATTCACCCATATCCTCATCCATGGGACTCTCGGATCTGTGCACTCAAGCGTGATATTTTGTGGCCTAAGAAATGGAATCCATTTAGAGAAAAAGAAATTAGAATCGAACCATAGACAAAAAATTTAACTGTACATATTTTGCTTTAGTCAGTTGATATTTCATGTTTACCACTACCCCTTCACTCCAGTTGAATATTGTTGGCTCTAGACATTCTAGAGCATATTGCATATGTGACTTATTCGCCACATGAAGAGATGCACTACCAGCCAATCTGACAATAATGAACAATATTGTTCTTAAAGGCAATCAGACTACATTCTTAATGTCAATTTTTCCATCCTTAGTTGGTTGGGATCTCAGTCGACAATGTGCATTGACATAATCTTTGATTATTTCTCCACCACACCTTGAACCAGACAAAGAGATGGGGGCACCTCACCTTGACAGACCAATCAAGAAATATATATCCTCCACTTGCATTTCCAATGTTTTTGCACCAAGTATGAATTCTCACACCTAAACATCCCATGCACAAACAATATGCTTTATAAATTTATTTTTTGCCTCATACCAGGAAGCCAGAAGAATTTTAAGAGTCCATAAACTCTTAAAGCATGGATTGTGGTAGGATCATTACCTACAGTCAAATCTTGTTCTTCATGTTCTCTTTCCCTACATATCAAGGGCATTTTTTTTCTAATAAAACTCTAAACATCACAAGGAGAATCATTAGGATGAATTTCATGCAAAAAACCAGTGAAATTTTGAGGCAAACAAGCAAAACAAAGTTGGGTATTACACCCAATGCAACCTCCTAAAGGTAGACAGTTCCTTGAAGCACTAGCCCTAGTGTATTTCCCTCCTTATCAATGCACCTTTCAACCTTCTAGGGGTGCGTTGGACCTAAGGAAAAGAATTAGAGCCCTATGGGGCCTCAAAACCTTAAAAAATTTGGATGAAATCACAAAATGTAATCATGAAAAGGAAGAGAAAGGTTCTAGCTCCTACTTGGAAGTGACAACACTTGAAATGATTGGATTGGTCCTAATCAGTGGCAAAATATTGGGGGGAAAACACTCAGAACTCACTCTCCAAGATGTAAATGTGAAATGGTAAAAATGAGTTACCTTTTGCCTATTTTATGGTCATTTTTGTCATTAATTTATTAATTTTTTAGTGTTTTAACCTAAATATAACTCAGTTTTATCATGAAACAGGTATTTTTATATTTTGGTGGTGTTTTGAGCAGGATGACAGTTTTTTTAATGATTTGACGATGTCTGGATTAAAACAGGTCATTTTGACCAAGGAGCATACTTGTATCACCTTTTCGGGCTCTTTCAGCTCTTTTCAGAGTCCCTAAATATGAAAATATTATCGAGCATTTGTCTTTTCGAACTCGTTAAAGTAAATGAAAAGACATCTACTCAGCATAATTTTAACCCTTTTCTGAACTAAGATAGACTAACTACAAAAAAGGAATACCTTAGTCGAACATGGCTAAGAGGTTCCCTTGAGTATTGTTTTCTACCTTTTCGGACTCAAGAGACTATCTACAAAAATGAGCCTTTGGAGTTTTCTTTTTCGCCTCTTTTTCAAACTCTCTAAACGTGAAAATTATTTCGAGTAAGACCCTTTTTGGACTCATTACAGTATCAAAACAACAATGGACTCGTCGAACACGACGAGACCAAACCACTACTTCTCAGGGTTTGTTAAACATACTCGGAGGGATTCAACCTAAGGATGAACTTACAGATCAAGCATATGTTATCCTCCTCAAGCTTGTTAAAAAATAAAGAGGTAATAACCAACGATGGTTCGGGAAATTTGGAAAATGGGATATTATACCTATTAATGGTAGTGAGTCACTCTTGAACACAACACTCTTGCATTTCATCTCCAAGGTCGTTGGGTTGGAAAATTTGCTTGTCTTTTGGTTCATCATACCATTGCAGAGCCTCGATTTTTGGTTTCGGGTCAATGCTTCCATCTCCATTCAGTGTTGTCGATGTGTTCAAGAGAATTCATTTAGTTGATACCTTCTATGATACCCTTAAGCCTTCTTTCCATGTCTGTCATTCTTGAACCAGTTCTACATCAAAGTCATTATGTCTTGAATCATGATATCCATTTTGTGTTATTGATGGGGGATACATCAAGGCCCTCTTGTGATGGGTTACTTCATGTTGACATGAGATCACTATCGGAAAATTTGAGTTAGGAACTCTTCCTTCAGTACCTTGGGTCTTGCATACATTAATGGAAAATTGTATCGTTTTCAGGTCCGAAGGTTGAAATGGTGACACATGGAAGGCGTACAAGTTCACTCTACTAAACTAGTCTATAATCGGGTCAGCGTGGGAGAGTTGGCATAACTATTTCTTGAAGAATCCAATATTGATCAGACTGGTGGGGTTAGAAATAGGACTCAGAGGGATACCACAGGACGAAATTGTAGACCTTGGAAATCCAAAATTACATAGATACAATAGATTCAATATCGATCTCCTACAAAGCAAAAAAAGGTGTGTAGTTTTTTTTTTTTAATTTACATAAGTTTGGTTCAAAAAAATAGTTTGAAGTGATTCAAAGGGCATAGTGAAGCATAAGTATCATTAATTGGTTCCATGAAGAAATAAAATGGAAACACCTAGTAAGCAACCTGAAATCTCTACCATGACTCATGAAGAAGAGGAAGAAATGCAACATGATATATCAAAATTACGAGACCAAGTGCAACAAATTTCATTCTCACAAAAGGTAATAGAAGTTAAGATGGATGGTTTAAATAAAGGCATGGAAGCTAATATGGATGGATTGGAAGCTAAGATGGATGGTTTAGAAGCAAACCTGAAAGAAAACATTGAATATTTGAAGAAAGACATGGAAGGTTTGAAAGGAGGTTTGGAAAATTTGCTACACGAAATGCTTCCTAATGGTGAAAAGGTAGTGGAGGAAACTCATGATGAGAACAAAAGTAATGTTAGTCATGATTTCATAGAATCTAACATTGGATTGAAGACTCATGATGTTCCAAAAATCGATATGAGGAATTTGATGGCAAGGATCCTGTAGCATGGATACTAGAGATGGAGCAATATTTCGATCTCCATAATGTGCAAAACACACAAAAGGTATGCATTGCAACTTTATATTTGGAACTCAATCAGTTTGTATGGTATTGATGGCTTTGAACTTGTAAAAAAATTGTCACTTGGTCAATTTTTATGGAGGAAATGGTGGCACATTATGAGGATCCAAAAAGAAACTCCTTCTTTAGCCAATTGATAAATCTCAAACAAAAGGGTTCAATGGTGGAGCACATTGAGGAATTGAAAAAATTGAACATAAGGGTAAAAGATATTCCAAAGGAGCATAGGATTGATGTGTTCATAGGGACTTTAAAGGATAACATCCAACATGAGGTTCGCCTTTGGGGACAGGATTCATTGGAGAAGGCATTCAATTTGGCAAGAAAAATTGAAAGCAAAATTATGGCAACAAGGAAGCCTACCACCCACAACTATAAAGATGTAATTGTTGCTTCCCCTAGCCTTCCACAACCTACAAGGTTGACACCACAACAATTGGAAGAAAAAAGAGAAAAAGGGCTTTGTTACAGCTATGATAGCAAATACACTCAAGTTCATAAGTGTGCTAAGAAAAATTATTTTACATAGATTGTGAAGAGGAGGAAGAAAAGGAACAAGAAATGTCAAAAGAAGAGGATATAGACAAGGAACCAAACCTAGAGAAAGAAGAAAAGAATCCGACCATATCTTGTAATTCATTTAAATGAATTACCACTCCTCAGACCCTCAAGATAGAAGGACATATCAAGAAGAAAGAGGTAATAGTGTTGATTGGTTCAGGTAGTACCCATAATTTTATTCATTGTAAGATAGCCAAGGAATTGTATTGCTTCCTATATCCAACACTAGAG
The DNA here is from genome assembly GCA_031772625.1 of Pinus tabuliformis. Classification (NCBI taxonomy): domain Eukaryota; kingdom Viridiplantae; phylum Streptophyta; class Pinopsida; order Pinales; family Pinaceae; genus Pinus; species Pinus tabuliformis. The sequence goes on from CM062805.1 coordinate 774,283,658, forward strand.
TTTCAAATGATGGTTGCAAATGGAGGAACCATAAATTTCTCTGAAAAGTGCCATAATATAAAGTTATCCATGGGATAATATTTATTGAATAGTTCAATGCTTTCCATTCCAATGGGTGGTGATGATGTTGTATTAGGATTCCAATGGCTACAATATTTGGGTACAAAAGCTTTTAATGTTCAAGAACTTTTCTCGAATTTTTTTTAGGAGGGAAAGGAAGTTGAATTAAGGGGTATCGAGGGAAACCAAGAAAGATAATAAGCTCTAACAGCAGGACAAATATTCTAAAGAAAGAAAAACGGGGTATAATTGCACAATTATGTTCACTAGAGGTTCCCACATCAAAATCATCTATTTCTCCAGATCTCCAAAACGTTTTGGACAATCATTCCAAGATATTTGACACTCCCAAAGGCCTCCCACCTATTCATGATCATGATCATGCTATTCATTTGATTCCAGAAAATGTTCTTCCAAACATCAAGCCTTATAGATATCCATATGCCCAAAAGAGTGAAATTGAACGTATGGTTGTAGAAATGCTAGAGGCGGTATAATTCAACCTAGTCAAAGTTCTTTCTCTGCTCCAGTAGTATTGGTGCACAAGAAGGATGGATTATGGTGCATGTGTCTGAATTATAGGGATCTCAACAAGCTCACTATTAAAGAGCAATTTCCTATTCCTGTCATTGATAAATTATTGGATGAATCACATGAGCAATTTACTTCACCAAGTTGGATCTTCGTTCACGATATCATCAAATCAGAATAAAGACTGAAGACATTTCGAAAATAACATTTAGAACTCATGAGGGTCATTATGAATTTTTGGTGATGCCTTTCGGCCTTACCAATGCACCTTCTACATTTCAAGGTTTGATGAATTCCATTTTCAAACCCTTCATTAGAAAATTTGTGTTAGTATTTTTTGATGATATACTAATCTACAGTAAGACTTGGAAGGATCATGTTCAACATGTTGACAGGTTGCTCAAACTATTGAAGGAGAAAAAATTATATGCAAAAGCCTCCAAATGTTTCTTTGGAGTACAAGAGGTGCAATGTCTGGGTCATATTGTATCTCATGAAGGTGTTAAGGTAAACACTAGCAAAATTAAATCCATTAAGGAATGGAAAATAGCCACATCTATAAAGCATCTGCATGGATTTCCCAGGTTGACAAGGTATTATCACAAGTTTGTTAAGATTATGGGAGAATAGCAGCACCTATAACAACATTATTGAAGAAAGATGCATTTTATTGGACTCCAGAAGCAATGAAGGCCTTTGAACATCTTAAAGAGGCAATGTGCCAAGCACTGGTCTTAGCTATGCCAGATTTCACAAAAACATTTATTGTGGAATGTGATGCCTCATGAAATGGAATTAGTGTTGTTTCAATGCAAGAAGGAAGACCCATTGCTTTCGAAAGTTATCCAATCAAAGGAAATTATTTACACAAATCTACTTATAAGAAGGAAATGTTGGAAACAATACATGCACTTAATAAATGATGACCTTACCTAATGGGAAGACACTTCAAGGTGAAAACGGATCATGATAGTCTTAAATACTTTTTAGAACAAAGATTATCTTTAGAAAAGCAGCAAAAATGGGTCACAAATATGTTGGGTTATGACTTTGAAATCATCTACAAAAAAGGGAAGCAAAATGTTGTTGGAGATTCACTCTCAAGAAAGGATGAGGATGTGGAAGCATTGTATTGTTCCATTTCTATTATCCAACTAGATTGGATAAACAAAGCAAGGGATGAATGGAAGAATGACGAAGAAGTGTGGGAACACATTCAAAGCTTGTAGCAAGATCCCAGTACATCCTATACATTTAGCTCGAAAAATGATTTGTTATGGTACAAAGATCACTTATACCTCTATAAGAATTCCCAACTCAAACAAAAGATTCTTCTGGAATTGCACACCTCTCCCTTAGGAGGGCACTCAAAATTTTTAAAAACTTACCATAGGGTTAAGAAGGAATTTTTTGGGATGGCCTTAAATCTTATATTCAAAAGTTTGTGGCGTAATGTTTGGTTTGCCACCAAAATATAGTTGATACAATTAAGACCCTGGGTCTATTACAACCTTTATCCATTCCAAGTCAATATTGGGAGGAGGTTTCAATGGATTTTATCACAGGTTTACCCAAGTTTGAACGATTAATGCAGCTCTAGTAGCTACCTCTGCCTTAGATGTTGCTAGTGTATCTGGTACTGACCTTGGTCTAGATACCTGTGAAATAATAGAAACCCCAAGGGAGCTCTTGAATCATGGTCATTCTCGGCTTTACATCTGATGTGAACTAACCCGACCACGTATATATGGATATTGATATTGCTATTTCTTTTCCGCTATGATTTCTCATATTCCCTGGGATGCTTTGTAAAAAGTTATGGTGGTAGTTGATAGACTTACCAAGTATGCACACTTTTGTGCATTATTTCATCCATTTAAAGCTAGCACATTTGCTACTGCATTTATGGAAACAATTCAAAAGCTACATGGAAACCCAAAGATTATTGTAAGCGACAAAGATCCCATTTTCACTGGAAATTTTTGGACAAAATTATTTTCTTGTTTAGGTACTCAGTTAGCTCATAGCTCATCTTATCATCCCCAATCTGATGGGAAAGTTGAGATAGTGAAAACGTGTTTGGAAGGATATCTTCACTGCTTTGTATTTGATATATAGACACAATGGGTCAAGTGGTTACCTCTAGCTGAATGGTGGTATAACACTTCCTTCCATACTGCAGCAAAACTGACCCCATTTATGACACTTTATGAATATCATCCACTGTCCATCACATCATATTTAAGAGAAAATTCTAAGGTTCAAGCAGTGGAAGATCACATTGAGCATCAACAACAAGTTCTAAAACTTTTAAAGGATAATCTCACTTTGGCGTAGAATAGAATGAAACAATAGGCATATCAACATCGCAGCGAAAGAAGTTTTGATGTAGGTGACTAGATTTATCTTCGACTACAACCATATAAACAAATGTCCCTCAAGCAAAATAAGAAGGATAATAAGTTATCATCAAAGTATTATGGTTCGTACAAGGTGTTACAAAAGATTGGTACTATTGCACACAAATTGGAGCTTCCCACATCTTCTCGAGTGCACCCAGTTTTCCATGTCATGCTTAAAGAAGGTTATAGGTGACAAGCTCCCAATGCAAACAATATTGCTATAACTTGATGAGGAAGGAAAAATCATATTTGAATCTGAAGATTCCACATGGGAGGATGAGAATTTTATACAGAAGCATCCATAACTACTCAAGCATTGAGGACAACACTTTTTTGAAGGAGAGGGCCATGTTAGGTCCCTATATTACTAGTTTAGCCCCTTATTATTATTAGTGCAACCCCATTATTGTATTGTTGTGCTCATGTAGTCCCCATATTGTTATTATTGTGCCCCTTAGAAGTCCACTATTGTTTTTTTTTTCTCAGTAAAAGCTAATTCTATTAAGGGAAAATATAGTACAATAAGACAAAATAGCCAAGAGAAGCAGGAACAAGGGCAGCCAGAAAGGATAGCCTATCCACCTCGGCCCCTAGAAGAAGATATAAGAGAAGAGCGCTGAGCAAGAAGAAACAAGAAGAACAAAGAAGAAAGAGCAGAGCAGAGGATTCTACCCAACATGGATGGAATCAACTATTCGGCATTTTTTCCCTTTCTTTTTACCAACTTTGACCCATTCAGGAGTGCATTGCGGATCCGGCAAGATTTGCAAACTGAGCTGGGCAGACGAAGAGGATTCCTTATCTGAATCCGAGGGAGAGGACTCATGATTCCTTTTCTGTGAGTTTGGCTGGATAAACAAGTCCACAGGCTCAGCCGAGGGCAGATCCTGTGCCAGTTTTGCTTCCGTTTCTTCCTCAATCTCCTCCTCTTCATCCGAGCTGAAATCAAAATCATCCATGGGGGGAGGGTCATGAGGCTTCCAGCTCTTGGATTTCTATTTAGTATTGGCTTTCTTCTTGTGGACAGGCATCATGGGACAGGAGCTCTAAAGGTGCCCTGTGTGATGGCAGTGTCGGCAACGAAACGCTGTGTTCTCGTAATCCAGGGCCTGAGTCCAATGGAAGTCTCCAATTTTGAGATTGATCTGGTCAGGGAGTCCTTTGCTCATGTCTATTTCTGCACAGATTCTGGCGAAGGTGTATAGGCCCTTTTCCCCTCTGGAGATGTCTGTGTCTAGTAGGCGGCCTAGAGTATTGCCGATCCCTTGGAAAACAGCAAAATGCCATAGATGCGCTGGGAGGTTGGGAAGTCTGACCCAGATGGGGAGCTTGGTGATGACTGTTGTTGCTGGATCGAAGTCTGGGAACCAGGGGGTGAGGAATAAACCTGCTGAGCCCCAAAACCATGGACCTGCAGTTAGAGCTTTTTGGTAGTCCTCACCGAAGGCGAACACTACAATGAAGAAGCCCTTTGAGCATAACAGAACCTTGCTATTGTTGGTCCAGTTAGAGTGAATCCATTGGTAGAGGTCTGTTGTGCGTGGCCATAGCCCATTGAACCTGCAAATAATGGCATGCTCTGCAAACTTTTGGGCTTGCTCATCTAGCGTTGGATGCATTATTTCAATGGAGGGGGTTTCCTCCAGTTTGTCCACCAAAAAAGGTTTGGGAGCCTGAACTGGTGGAGTTGTCTTCTCAGGCCTCTGAGCATGGACTGCATCTTTGTATGAAGACGCCTTAGCTGAGGAAGACTGTCCAGCAGCTCCCCCTCTCAAACGAAGGGTTAAAATAATGGATGCATCTCTCTTAATGTTGTAAAAAGAAAGGGGATAAAGATCCTCAAGTTGTTTACCTTCGTGGAGAAGCCGTTGAGCTGCAGAGGGAATCCCCAGTTTGATCTCTAGAACATGCTTGAGATCCTGCACTTGATCCGACGAGCTTACCCATTGTAGCAAAGTTTTGCCAGTGGTGAGCCTGATTTGTATCTGGAACGAGGCAGAGAAGTCAGAGTGCCTCTTTCCCCTGTAGATCTGAGATGTGAGGAGGCATGTGCTTTGAATGGTCTTCGTTTCCTGAACTTGCCGCAGGGGCTTAAGAGGAGATGAGGAGAGAGACCAAAGGTTAGTGAATCTGTCAATGTATTCCTCCCAATATAGCTTCCAGATGCTCCATCTAGGCAGATTCAGGGAGCTGAAGGGATTCTGAAGGTTGAGTGCAGAGGATCGGCTATTCTGGGGGGACAGAGGAGGTACCAATGGTGGCAGGCAGCCTTCCAGAACATACAATTTCTTCCCAATATCCACCGCCAGAGGAGAGGCAGAAAAGAGTTCTGCATGATCACCCTTAGCCACTGCGTCTGCATCCTGAAGGGCGCGGCAGAAACGAGTTGCAGCATCAGAGGGCTGAAATCTGACAGCCCCAAAGTCCCGAGCGGAGCAGAGGAGAGTGAGGGGAGCTTTCAAATGCGAACGGAAAACAAGCGGAACAGTGGAGAGGGAAAATACCAACGTTCCGTGACTGAATCTCTCGACACCATCCTCCGCAGGGCCAAGCGGAGACCAGACGGCGGCCGAAGGAAGGGAGGCGGCAAGATTGTTGTTAGGGTTCATCTTCGGAGAGCTCCCAACTCCTCGGAAGTCCACTATTGTTATTGTTGTGCCCTTAGAATATTATTCTTATGTCGACTCTAATTATATTGTGACCCCTTAGACTCCTATATATAGAAAGGAGGTCTTTTCATTTGTATAATCTAAGAATTTTCCATGTTTGTAATGTAAAGGAGGTTTCCCCCTTGAAGAGGCTGATTTTGAAGTCATTAATCTATCTTTTCTTCTATTTTGTGAGCTGGTTTCATAACAAAGTGATATGTTTGTCATGTTCTTAGTAGGATGTCATTATAAATACTGCATAAAGCTTTGTTATAAAGCTCCATGGGTAGTATGTTTTATTTTCGGTGACTTGTTGGTTTATAGGTGCCATTGAACACCGAGGATGGTGTTCCCCCAAGGGGAAGGGTTTTGTAACAACCCCTGGTTGAATTTCCATGTAAATAAATATAAGACCAAGGTCATGGAACATGTATTCCAAGTTGAATGGTGGGGAAAACATCCTAGTGGGTGTCACTTTCAGTTAATTAATAGCTCTAGAAATTGGAAAAGGAACTCACAAAGGAAAAGAGGCATTAATTGGCATTTTTTATGAAAATAAAGGAAAATGGGAGAAAAGGAAGGTAAAAGGTCACAGATTTGCATGCGATGGAAATTCAAGGGAAAATGAAGAAAATAGAGGCCTCAATGATAAAAAAAGGCTTCTGAGAAACAATTCACATGCTTTTGTTAGTTCAATTTTGGAGTTCTCTCTGTATTCTCTCTCTCATACTATTGTACACTTAGAGCAATCTTGGAGCACTCTAGCATTGGAGAAAGGAAGGAAAATGAAGGACAAGAAAGAAAAGGAAAGAAAAGATCAAGTAAGGAAGAGTTGGATCAAGCAGCTACAACAGGATTACTTGCAGGTATCAAGTTGCATGTATGATTTCCTTGCTAGTTTGTACATGCATGGTACATGCATGTGTGTATTTGGTTCTCTTGCTATGATTGGCATGGGTTTTGCTAGGTGTGACAATGGTTTCAGCTTTGCCTTGCCATTTCTAGATAGTCATGGCGTGATGGGGTTCTTTTACTTGGTTGATATTTAGATTCTCGAATGGTTTTGGAACCATGTGAGGTGGTCTTAGGAAAATTCTCAAGGGCTTAGGAATCCTTTAAATGTTAATGGCGAGATTGCAGTAAAGCGTGAGGGTGGAGATGGGAAAAGTCCTCAAGTTATTGGTGAAGAAATCCAGAGGCATCCAAGCTTGTTTAGGGCCTAGTGATACCTTGATTGGTTTTGGCAGGATTGCGGTAAATCCTGGTAGTGTATGTTTTTGTTTAGGCCTAGGAATCCCTTGACCAGTAATGGTAGGATTGCAGTAAAGCCTAGTTGTGTAGGTTCTTGTATCGGGCCGAGGAATACCTTGATTAGTTTTGGCGGGATTGCGGTAAATCCTGAGAAAGCCTTGGTTTTTTTGTTATGAGTCCTACATCCATGCTTGGAATATGGCACAGGGGTGATTGGCTGAAAGAAATATTTGATTTAGCCCAATCTATGGTTTTTTGGTACGTGGAAGTCCCTGACTTGGTTGGATTTTTCATATGTTAATAAGATCTATTTTCCTCTTGCATTTCATAAGTATTTATACTTGTTATTATGTGGATTTAATTGCCATTCTATCATTGTTATGATTCTGGTTATACGTTGGTTATAAGCAAGGTTTAATGATATAATTTAATTATGGCTCTCATCATGTTTTGATTGGTAAATGAATAGCTAATGAATATATTACCTAATAGATGGCAATGCAACTATTGTGAGAAAGCATTAGACCTTATTTACGATTCTCAGATAAGTATGAGACGCCTATGTTCAAATTTGCATTTATAACCTATAGATTACATGTTCACAATGCATTTTACGAAATGTATGTCATGGTTAGGCCTAGTTAGGCCATTTTATTGACTAAGTTTTGCATAATGGCTTTTTCCTTGTGCCATACATCATTCTCAAAAGTTTTGTCAAGTTTTGGGCAGAGGTATGGATACTTGTCTTGGAAAAGTGGCTGAGATTCTGGGATCACATGCTCAGAACTGGGAAATCTAGACCATAGTCACTGGGAGGCATGGTTATCCATGCAACTAGATGGTTACAACCACTAGATTTCCTTGTTATGCAAGCGTCTGGAAGTCCATACCACTGAAAAGGTAGGTTAATTCAGGGTTTGGGCACCTAGAGTGGTTTTTTAGCTCATGTGGGTCTTGTAACTCCTAAGGAAGGTCAGTAAGGTTTCTTTTGTCAACTCTATTTCTTTAATGTGATCTAGGAGGTCGATTCATGTCATAGTATCCCTCAACTCATGTTTACCGTGGTAGGCCGGTGAAAGTGGGTAAATGTGGGAGGGATGGTTAGATCCAATAATAAAAGGAGAGGTCCATGCTATAGTAGAGGATTCAAGGAGAGAAAATAGTGTTAGACAACCTCAATGATACCTTTCTAACTGTCATTCTAAAGAAAGAAGGAGCAGACTCCCTAAAAAGGTATCATCTTATAACACTCTATAATATTATATCCAAGATCATCTCAAAAGTTATAGCCAATATATATAATCCTTTGCTACCTCTCCTAATTTCTCCTGGTCAATTCGGTTTTGTTGAAGGAAGAAAAATATTAGATAGTATAATTTTATCCCATGAAACTATTCACTCTCTCAAAATCTCTAAATGACCTGGGATGTTAATGCAGCTTGATATGTCAAAATAATTTGATAAGATAAGTTGGCAGTATATGAAGGAATTGCTCCAAGCCTTTGGTTTCCAGCAAGATTGGATTGATTGGATCATGGCCCTCATATATGGTGCCTTCTTCCCCATCCTTCTCAATGGCACCCTTATCCAACCCTTCATTCCCACCTGTGGGATCAGGTAGGGAAACTCACTATACCCTTTCCTTTTTATTCTCATGGTAGAGGGTTTGGGAAGAACCATCTCAGCAGACAGGGACAATAATCAGTTGACTATTCTGAAAGTTCATGCCACCCCTTCAACCTCTACCCATCAATAGCTCATGGATAACACCCTACTAATGGGCATCCCCATTGTTGCTGAGGACAGAACTCTCAAGCAAATTCTCAACCTATTTTTTGAAGCCTGTTACACAACATTTTTCCACTATCCCTGTACTCCCCTGGAGGACCTCTACAGTGAACTCGACATGCTTTCCCATCATGAAGAAACTCCTGGTATGTCCCTCTTCATGAGCAGAATAATTCCCCTTTGCATCATTTCCCAAGAATATTCCTTTTATCCCGGTTTACAAGACTGGCACTACTGACCAATTTCCCCCTCACCGATTTGTAGAGATTAAAATTATCCCTCGCAACATGCGGAGCGACTGAGCCCTTTTCAAGTAGCATCGATACTCTTTTGCAAGGTTTTTTAAATATGGAGTCGAAGCTTCCATGTCTAGAAGCTTCATAACGAAAGTCTGGCAAATGGTTGGACAATATGGAGTTGAAGAGGTCAGTTTGGGTTCCTTTCCCCTATTAGGATGGAACAAACTCAAGAGATAAGACCTTCTCCCATGATGAGAGGAACCATCTTCCATCCATCCAAGATATATAAAACTCTCTTTTTCCCAAGCAAAAGCTAGTTGGAGCTTTTAGTTTTGGAGTGATTTTGAATGATCAACAAGTCATTTATAGCTTGTAGCTTTCTAGTGTATGTTTGAGGGAGAATAGTGTGTTTTTGGTTTGGTTTGAGACTCGAGGGAAAGAGGCCTTAAAAATGCGATTTTTGGGGCTATCCATGAAGTGCTAGCAGAAGTCTAGGAACTCGGACATGTCGGAGGAGGCCAGCAATGTTAAGGCACCGATTGTGATCTCTTTCTGATTTATTTAAATGCAACTATTGATTGATTTCCTACATGAAGTGTCACTTTACATCTTTATGGCTTAATGTTCTTTGACCTATCAAGTAGGCTGAATACAATATTGTGCTATCATGTTTGTTGTTGTTGTTGTTTGTTTGTTTCAGGTATTCGAAGGAAGGAAACAGAAGATAGCTGGAGTGAGGAAGCAGGATCATCACCAAGCAGAATAGCGTTCTAAGAGCTAGGACCTCTTAATTGATTCTAGCTTAAGGAGATTTTCCATAGATTGTTTGTTTGTGGCTAGACCTGCTCTCTTGAGCTAGAGGAATTGTTTGTGTCTGCACTGAGAATTTACCTACACCAAAAATTGGTGACTCCGCTGGGGAGCCAATCCTTCTATTTGATTGATTGTCATTTGGTTTTGTGTGAACCTTTCTAGTATCACCATTTCCCTTTAGTGTTCTTTGCTTTGCCTGCTTTACTTCTCTGAACCTGAAATTTACAATGGCAAGTCTAGTCTTATCCTTTGAAAATTTTTTATTTTTTTCCTTGAATCCTCAGTCAGTGCGTTTATTTTTCTGACAGTTGCGCCGATCAGTGCGAATTTCTCAAAAACAGTCGCGCTGACCCTCTTCTGGCGCTTGTTTTCAGTTAGGCAGTCACGCCAATTCTTGTAGGTGAAGATCAGGGTTTACCTTAGGTCATAGCCAGTGTGTCTTGCCCTTCGGATTTCTGTCTTTGAGCTTGTTTTGACTGTGTTCTCCCTAGTTGGAAAGCGCTTTTAGATTGGTTTGTATGCTTTGTTGATTTGCATTTTCTTCACTTGGTTTCTTGAGTTCTTTGATGGTTTATAACCCTAGGGAATCTAGTTCGTCATCCATTCACTTTTTTGTGTGCTCATAAAGTCAAGTCGATACTCAAAGTTGCTCCTTGCATTTCGTTTGATTAGTCCTTCTGTTGCTTTGATTTCCATTTAACAAGTTTCAAAATTTTCGCTTGTCGTTTGAACATCTTTTTTCGGGCATAGATCACATTGCTCATCTTGTTATTGGTTGGATTTTTGCTTCACTGATTTGAAAAGAGTTCTCTTTTATGTTTGCTTGCGATTGATTGTATTGGAAATGTTTCATTGAAGTGTTTGTGAAAGATTCATTCCACCATTTCATTGAAAAATACATAATTCTAGTTTGTTGAATCAATATGTTACATTACTTAGCATCATTGAAGGCTAGAGTTGAATCGTCGCTTGCATTGGAAAAGAAATGAATTATCTTTACTAGTGAAAGGAGTACTTGAAGTGCATTTGATAGGAAAATTAGGAATTGGAAAGAGTTTTTTTTCATCATTTTGTTTTCAAAAGCGAAATAGTGAAAAAGTCATTTTGCTTTCAATTGCTCGTTTTGTTGCATTTGCGTGTGTTTTCTACTCTCATTAGTGTCGAAAATTCATCAAATTGAAAGGGTCTTGTCTCATTTAGCTACATATAAGTGTTTTTTCGAGTCACATCGATAACGGCTGAAAATCGAGACATAATTTCAAGATCAAATCTAAAATGTAGTCAATTAACCTAAGGCACATTTGAAATCTAAAGATCACATTTTATAAGGTCTAAGCTAGAGACATGTTCCGGCGTCTTAAAACCTAGCAGCTGTTGTAAGTTTCGGCACTAGACAGCGCTAGTACGGACTTGTGCTTCCCATACTGTCTAGTATATAAAGGGAGACCCCACTAGGTTGCAATCCTTTATCCATAGGAAGCTGAGTCTGTCGCCTTGTAAATGTGATCCACACAACATTCGGGGAGATTGCCTGCTCGTACTTCTCAATTCGCTAAGAGGTATTTTGCAGTTCACAGTTACCTGGTAATCCTTTTTACCTACATCATCCTGAGTAGACATTTTGATCTTTTTGACTCCCTAAATATAAAAGATCACCCGAGCACTTGTCCTTTCGATCTTGTTTCAAACCGAAAGTGATAGAGTCACCTTTGCTTCTTTCTCGACTCTTAAAACATGAAAGAGCACCAGTTTGTTTTTGCGTCTTAAAAATGTTTCCCATGATATTATAGCATCCATGTTAGTATGTTTTAGACCACATCGTGAGTATACCTTTAGATACATTTTAAAGCCCTTGAAATCAATCTCTTTTCTGGTTATTTGAGACAAAATCATCGTGGCTGAACCAACTGGTTTGCCTAGTTCCTCTTCCTCTCCTCCATCTAAAATATTGTCTGAGGAGCCTTTTGCTAAATTTCCACAATCTCTTAAGGACCAAGGTGTTGAGCTTGGAATTGTTCTGAGTATTCAGCCTTTTTCATCTCATCCTCCCCCTTCAGATATTGGGTCATTTTTTGACATTGGTCTGGAATCTCCAGATAATCCTATCTAGACTCCTCAGAGTCCGTCGACTTCTAAAGGTCATCTTGGACTGGTTGTTTATCCTCTGAATCCTTTGTTCGATCTTGTTGTGATATCACCTCAACATCCGTACAGTTTGTATGATCATCCGGCTATTCCTTTGGAATTATCCCCTCGAACATCTTCGGTAGTCCGTCGTCACCTGTTTTCACCCATGGAATCAGAAGGTGAAATCCCAGTCTCCTCTCCAAGTCACTCAGAGGTTTCCACTCCACGCATAGTCGAGGAGCAGGAATATTCTTTCCCTCTTAAAGGTTTCCCTTACACGGGAATAATTCCAACCAATTTTCATCCTGAGTTACAGCGTAATTACGTGACTTTAGCTCAGTTGGTTTTGGGCATGCGTACTGCCTCATCACTATATCATAACTCTATTTGGGCATCTGGCATTATGCCTACCATAGGTCCATTTATTCAGAACTTGACCTCCCAAAAAACAATGATTTCTAGAGTTACTTCAGTCCCAGTGCAACCCACCATTCCAAATCCTCTTCTTTCGTCAGTTCAAGTAACCCATCCAGTTCAACTGACGATCTCGAGTCATGTTTTTGTTAGTTCTTCGATCCCTCCAGTGAGTGGGCAGGTTGTGCCATTGCCTGGGTGGAAAAGTCTGAATGTGTCTATGATGTCTAGTACAACCAATGTGAGTGGTTCACAAGCTCACATGGTTGGTATGAACCAGCCCTCTTCGGGTGCCATTTCAAATCCTGTCAGTCCTGCTGGATCAAGTAATGTCCAATACCAACAGCCCAATATTGGTCCGTCTGGGTCAAGTCACGTCTAGTACCAGCAACCCAATATGGCTCAAGGTCAGTACCAACCTCCTTATGTTCCATATGGTTCACAAGCGATGGCTAATCCACCATACATCCCTTAGCTAGAACCTTATGTCTAGGTTGGTTCATCTGCTACACCCAGTGGGTATGGCCAGATACAGTTCAGGAACTTTCAAGGTGTCAATCCAAGAACTGTTCAAGTGCCTTTACAGAAGAAAGGACACCTCCTGCATCAGCAAGGGCCATCCATGTAGCAGCAATTGCAACCTTCGTTGCAACAAGGGCAACCTTCATTGCAGTAAGGGCCATGCATGTAGCAGCAAGGTCAACCTTCGTTGCAACAAGGGCTATCCATGCAGGTGCAAGGCCAGATGATGTTGCAACAGGGACAACTACAACAACTGCAGGGAAAACCGTCGCAACAATTGCAGCCAACCATGCAGATGCAAATGCAGTATGCGTTGCAATGCTCCTAGCTTCTGCCTTCGCAAGGTCAACCTCTGTAGTTGCAAATACAACCTTTACAGCCACAAGGGTATCCCTTGGAGCCACAAGGTCAACCTAGGTAGCAGCAACCCTTATACTCATATCAACAGGGTCAACCCTTGCAAGGGCAAGGCCAAGGTCAAGTCTTGTAGCAGCAGGCGCAGAATCCTGATGTCCAAGGGAAACAAGTTATGCCTCCTTTTATCCAAGGACAACAAGTCCAAGATCCTTATGTCCAAGGGAAACAAGTGCATAATCCTTGCATCTAAGGGCAGCAAGTCCAAAACCCTTTCGTTCAGGGGCAGCAGATCCAAAACCCTTTCGTCCAGGCGTAGCAGGTCCAAAACCCTTATGCTTAGAGACATCAAGTGCAAAATCCATATGTCCAAGGCTAGTAGGCTCAACAACCTTTTAACCAGTATGTTGCTTATCAACAACCTCTAGCCAAATAGTTTCAAGGCTTTCAAGGTCAGAATCCTCCCTACTTGCAAGGTAACCTACAATGGCGGCAAAATCAAATGACATATGGACAAAATCCTCCACTATGGAGACAAAATCGTTACCAATAGGGATGGGCCCTACCAGTTGGGCCCCCTTATCAGCCTCAAATGCCTTTCAATACCCAATTGCAATTCTTGGCTACACTGGAATTGACAGATGTGTCTAGACTCATGAATGGCCCAATTCTTCATTCACCATACTGGCCTCTAGTCCCATCCAAGATTCTAAGTGATTGTCCAAAGTTTGAAGGAAAATCAAAAGAGGATGCTCAAGCCCATGTGATGACATATCACCTCTAGTGCTCTTTGAATTCCTACGTTGATGATTCCATTCATCTCCATCTTTTCCAACGAACTCTTATAGGTGTTACAGCCAAATGGTATATTGAGCTACCTCGAAATATCTATCATGACTTTAACACTCTCACCTTGGCCTTTCTCACACATTTCTAGCTGCCAGCTCACTATGAAACTAGTACCCATCTGCTAACATCGCTCAAGCAAGACACTGCGACCCACATCTCCGATCACATCCATGAATGGAGACGAAAGTGTCATCTAATTAAGTTTGAAATTGTTGATCAGTTGTTAACTGAGTTGTTCGAAAAATCATTTGTCAACAAAATTGTTGAGGACATTTCTGTGGGTGGATGCATCACTGAGGAACAATCCATAGCATGTGCCCAGTATCTAGACCTCGTCTATTCACAATCTGACATGTAATACGATGTGTTACCTGATGTGCCTAGATGATCGTCTGATCTGACGACATCTAAGTCTTCGGCTACTCCTCCTGTTGATGGAGTAACTGGTTCAATGACTCAGATCCCTGCAAAATCTTCTTCCAAACAAAATTTGGTCTCCAACATTGCTCCTAGTGACTCCTCTCGCAATTCATCCAGCCCTGGTAAAACCTCATAGGTCCACCCTGTCTAGTTTACAATAGCAAATAAATCCTCTAAATGTAAGAAGAAAGAAAAAGGCAAGGATAAAACCGACGCCCCAAACCAAGGTCCTCCTAAGTCATCTGTTGGTGATGCTTCCCAATGGAAACCCAAGTATCCATGTGATCCAGGTGGATACTGGTGGCCACCCGCCAAGTCCACTTCGACCCCCACCATTATTTCTTTCAGCTTTTTAGTTTCCTTAATTGTAGCACAGTTTACTATTTTTAGCAGTTTTTTAGGTCCTGAACTTCTGGAACCGTTTTGAGGCCCTAAACGACGTTTATTGGGAAAACTGGGAACAACATTGGTCCATGGACCAATGTTTCTCTTCCCAAAGTTGTAGTTGTTGGATAGATATTTCTAATGAGATATTGTGCGCATCAAACGGAGATCATATGCCAAAGTTACGACCTTGGGAAGTTGATGTACCAATTTACCCAAACGGTGCCCAAAGTTTGGTGTTTCATCTTCTAGGGTTAGGTTTTTTGATGTTTAGGGTTTTCCATTGTTTCTCAACAATAAATAGGCCTTCGAGCCTCATTGTAACACAGTTCAGAGGCATGTAGCTACCACATCTGATCCTGGTGGATATTGGTGGCCACCCGCCAATTCCACTTGGACCCCTACCATTTCTTCTTTCAGTTTTTCAGTTTCCTTAATTGTAGCACAGTTTACTATTTTTAGTAGTTTTTCAGGTCCTAAACTTCCGGAGCTGTTTTGAGGCCCTAAATGACATTTTTTTGGAAATCTACCGCCAGCGGTTTTTTTTCGAAAATCATCTTTCTTGTCATAGTCCTCAGAGAGATCTTTCCAACGGCCTATCATGTGCGTCAAACAGAGATAATATGACCAATTCACGACCCCGGGAAGTTGGTTGTCCAACTCACCCCAACGGGGCCCATAAACTCTTGGTGTTACATCTCATCGGGTTAGGGTTTTGGTTGTTTATGGTTTTCTCTTATTGTTCAATAATGAAAAGGCCCTTGAGCCTCATTGTAAGGCAGTTCAGAGGCATGTAGCCACCACATCTCTTCTTAGAGATAAGCTACCATCGCCCTAGATGGTTTGTTTCCATTCCTGTTTGTAAGCATATTTCAGTATTTTACATTAATGAAATGAAGTATTATTTCTGCTACATCTCTATGTTTATGGTTATCTCTGTAGTTTGTTGTGTTCCTGTTTAAATGCAGATCAGTGGTATCAGAGTGGTCTACTTTTTTTCTCTTTTTTTTTTTGCATGTCCCCAATGAGGTCGGGATATAAGGAGTTAGGGCTTGAACTGGTCGAACCTTTGCAAGACCAGCCTCGCAAATCCCGACAGCCTCCCATGGCAAATGAAAATAAAGACGAGGGGGAAGGAGATCCTATCAAAATCTTGCTCGAAGAAGCCCTCGAGCGATAAAGGAACGCGATGATGAACAACTTTGCCCAGATCCTTCAGCGGCTACCTAGGGGTGATGCATCGGCTTCCAACAGCTACTCTAGAAATGCCACACTGTTTAAGGTACAAGTTAATTTTGAAATACCCATATTCAAGGGTCAGATAGATGCAGATGTCGTCAATAAATTATTAAATCTACTAGAGGGTTATTTTTCTGTTCATGATTTTTCCAGTCAGGAAAAGATTATTTTTACTCTTCTCAAAGCAGCCCCCCACATCAAGGATTGGTGGGAAACCTACTGCGAGCAGAAGGATGAAAGTACAAGCTCACTATTTTCAGCCGCACCCACTTGGAATTCATTCCGGGATGCCATCAAGGAGCAGTACTACCCTGTCGGAAGCTATGAGGATCAATACATAAAATGGACCACGCTGCGGCAGGGAAGGGACCAAGACGTGCCAAAGTTTACCAATATTATCCATACTCTTCGCACAAAGTTGGGTATCAAGGATATGGAACATCATTTGGTACTCAAATATTGTAGCTCCCTGCACAAGTACATCCAAGAAGAAATAGAATTCCTAAAAATCTCCTCGCTTGGCACGACATATGGATATGCCGTCAAGGTCAAGAAAAAGTTTAAACAGAAGAAGTGAGACTTTGGATCTGTGAATCTAAAGCAATGGAAAGGTTCCCCAAACTGAAGAAAAAAAGGAAAAATCCAAGGTGGGGCAACCCAAGACAACCCACCAAAGCTGCAAACAAGCAACAATGCCGCGAAGCCAAAAAAGGGCACGTGAAAGTGGTGTGAGTTCCATAAGAGCTCCACTCACAACACAAGTGAGTGTCAGGCCATGTAGTCACTGGTGACCAGCCTAAAGGTTTCAGAATCAGATGCATGTTTCGACCCTGAGTCAGAACTCGACAAGGGGAATGACAAAGGGAAGCAGATTATCGATGCAGAGCCTAATGCCACCATTGCCACCACGAAGATACAGAAGGAGGAACCTAAAGATCCAGAGGAGGAGGAGCATCTCTTCCACTCCCAGATGTGGGTAAAGGGCTCCCTGCTACAGTTCATTGTCAATAGTGACAGCCAAAAGAACCTCATTTCAGCAGAGGTCGTGAAGCGGCTGGGCTTACCAACCATAGCACATCCACAACCATACACCATCAGGTGGCTTCACCAAGGAAAGGATCTTCGCGTGAGCCAGAAGTGTCGCCTTCCATACAACATCAAGCCATTCATAGATGAGGTATTGTGTGATATTTCTCCCCTTGAAATTTGTGATGTATTATTAGGACAACCAAACTTGTGGAAGCGACATGTTGTGTATGAATCAAGGCCCCATTATGTTATTGTTACTTTGGGAAATAAGTTGTACATGATACCAGAGGTAGCACTGCCTACCACCATCTCTTTGGTTACTACAAAACAATGCAGTAAGCTCATTTCCAAAATTGGGAAATTTGTTTTCCTGATGATATGCCCTCAAGGAAAGAAGAAGACGGTGGCCACGACCTCCATATGGGGCCCCTCCACACGACAACTACAAATGGACATCATGGAGGAGTACGAGGTCATCTTCACCTCCCCTGTAGGGATTCCTCTGCACTGTCAAGTCAAGCAATCCATCGATCTGACCCCAGGTGTGCCGCTGCCCAGTGGACCAATATATCGGCACTCCATTCTAGAGAACGATGAAATCAAGAGGCAGATTCAGGAGCTGCAGCAAAAAGTTCACATCCATCCGAGTTCATCGCCCTGAGGGAGCCTGATCGTGTTGGTACAGAAGAAGGATGGGACTTGGAGACTTTGTATTGACTATCGAGTGCTAAACAAGATCCCTGTCTATAATAGGTACCTGATCCCACAGATTAATGACCTCCTAGACCAATTGAAGGGGCTAAAATATTTCAGCAAGATCGATTTGAAGTCAGGATATCACCAGGTACCAATCGAACCATCTGATGTGTGGAAGACTTCCTTCAAAGCCAAGGAGAGCATTTTTGAATGGTTGGTTATGCCTTCCAGATTGACGAATGCTCTTGAAACCTTCATGAGGCTAATATATGACATCTTGTGGCCATTCACCAACTCGTTTGTAGTGGTATACCTAGATGACATCCTGATCTTTAGCCAGAGTTGGGAAGAGCACCTCCACCACACCTGGAAGGCTCTCCAAACACTACGGCAACACAAGTTATGTGCCAATTTGGAGAAATTATTAATGAATAGGGGGTGCATGTGGATCCAGCCAAGATCCAAGTCATCCAGGATTGGCCAACTCCAACCACTCTGACAGAGCTTCGCAGCTTTATAGGTCTTGCCAACTTCTATCACAGGTTCGTGTTAGAATTTTCTCATATCACTTGGCCCTTGAGTCAAGTCACCAAGGGAGGAGCGAAAGAAAAATTCTTTTGGACTGAATCTCAACAGAAGACAATCATAGAGTTGAAAGATTGCCTCTACTTGACACCAATGCTCGCATTACTAGACTTGAAACAACCATTTGAGGTCAAGACAGATGCCTTTAACTATGCTATTGGGGAAGTCCTTACTCAACACAGGCATCCAGTGGCATATCACAGTGAGACGCTTTCAGACACAGCCCGAAAGTATCCCACTTATGACAAAGAGATGTATTCCATTATGCAGGCCTGCTGACAATGGAAGCATTACATTTTTGGGAAGGAAACGGTCATCCACGCAGACCATCGACCCCTAAAGTTCATACAGACCCAAGGGAAATTACAGAATGATCACCATTAGAAGTGGTCCACATACCTGCAATAGTTCCATTTGAATATCAAGTATAAGAATGGTTGCACCAATAATGTTGTAAATTGCCTCGGTCGACCACCGATCATGGCGTTAACCACCGTGCTCAAATATTGTGGGCACGAGACTTCTGATTGGCCACTTCTCTACAAAAGCAACCCAAAATTTGGCCACACATACCAGACACTCTTGGAGGGTCAACAAGTTCCAGATTTTCACCTCTAGGATGCCCTGTTATGCCACCTGGGTCACCTTTGTGTTCCTTCAAGTGAGCGTGCCAAGATGATTTGGGAAGCACACTACAGTCGGGCTGCTGTGCATTTCAAGGTCGAGAAAATGGTGGCAGTACTGCAAAAGTATTTCTATTGGCTGAATCTTCAACAGGATGTCAGGAAGTACATCAGATCATGCACTGCTTGCGCCATTGCCATACCGACCATCAAGAAGCAAGGCCTCTATACCCTGCTTCCTACCACTACTCGACCTTGGGAATCGATCTCCATGGATTACGTGTTAGGCCTTCCTTGCACTAAGCATGGAAATGACTATGTTTTTGTGGTCATCAACAGGTTCTCGAAGATGGCTATTATGGCGGCCTGCAAGAAGAATATCACAATAGAAGCCATTGCTAAACTCTTCTTTGAATGAGTGTGGGTAAACTTTAGGATCCCATAGTCTATCATCTTAGATCGGGACATCAGGTTCCTTAGTACATTTTGGTCCAGTCTCTGGTCAATGCTGGACACCAAACTCACTAAGTCCATAGCCTTCCATCCTCAAACTGATGGCCAGAGAGAGGTTGTCAACAGGATGATCGTACACATTATGCGCATGTACAACTCAAAGCATCCACACACATGGGATGAGAGCCTCCCCTATGTTCAGCACAGCTAAAACCAGGCTCTCCATAGCTCAACTGGCCACAACCCTTTTCAGGTGAGCTTTGGATTCCAGCCACTATGTCCCATTGATGTGGCCATGCCATTTGCAGCTACTCATGTAGATTCGGCTCATGTCCAATCCGAAACAGATAAGGCGAATATCTTCATTGAGCACATCCAACCTATTTGCCAGCATGTCCATGACATTCTGCAGAAATCAAATGCCAAGTACAAGTAGCAACATGATCAACATCGGGTACCACACAAGTTTTAGGTGGGCAACAAAGTTTGATTGCATTTGTAAAAGGAATGCCTTACCAGAGCCTATCAAAAACTCAGACCACTCTGATATGGTCCTTACACCATTACCAAGGCTATGGGAGACAATGCATTTGAGCTTAGAATTCCCCCATTCCTTGGCTTGCACCTAGTGTTCAATGTGGACCGCCTTCGGCCATACTTTCCACCATTACTAAACACATCTGAAATTGCAGAACACCTCACACTCACAGAGTTAAATCCAGATTGCATGGAACAAGCCGCAAATGATCAGATCATGGACACACAGATCACACACACCCACCAACAGAATATCCAACTCTATCGAGTTGTCAAATCAGGCTGACTCCTTCACCAGGGCAAGTTGCTCACCAGGGACCAAGTTCAGCAAAAGTTCCCTCATCTCATGGAGGAACTCAACACAATGGGAACCATTGCATCCTAAGGGGGGAGGAATGATCTAGGTGGATATTGGTGGCCACCCACCAATTCCACTTGGACCCCCACCATTGCTTCTTTCAGTTTTTCAGTTTCCTTAATTGTAGCACAGTTTACTATTTTTAGGAGTTTCTCGGGTCAACTTCTGGAGCTGTTTTGAGGCCCTAAACGACGTTTTTTTGGAAATCTACTGCTAGCAGTTTTGTTTTTCAAATCGTCTTTTCCTTCGTAGTCCTCGAAAAGATATTTCCAATGGGCTATCATGCACGTCAAACAGAGATAATATGACCAAGTCGCGACCTTGGGAAGTTGGTTGTCCAACTCACCCCAACGGGGCCCATAAACTTTCGGTGTTACATCTCCTCGGGTTAGGGTTTTGGTTTTTTAGTGTTTTCTCTTATTTCTCAATAATAAAAAAGGCCCTTGAGCCTCATTGTAAGGCAGTTCAGAGGCATGTAGCCACCACATCTCTTCTCAGAGATAAGCTACCATTGCCTTAGCTGGTTTATTTCCATTCCTATTTGTAAGCATATTTCATTATTTTACATTAATGAAATGAAGTATTATTTCTGCTGCATCTCTGTGTTTATGGTTATCTCTGTAATTTATTACGTTCTTTTTTAAATCCGGATCAACATCACTTCTTAGAGATAAGCTACCATCGCCTTAGCTGGTTTATTTCCATTCCTAGTTTATTTCCATTCATGTTCCGCTGCATCTCTGTGTTTATGGTTATCTCTGTAATTTGTTCCATTTCTTTTTAAATCCAGATCAGTGGTATCAGAGCGGTCTGTTTTTTCTTTGTTATTATTTGCATGTCCCCAACGAGGTTGGGATATAAGGAGTTAGGGCTTGAACTAGTCGAATCTTTGTAAGACCAGCCTCGCAAATCCCGATGGCCTCCCATGGCAGATGAAAAGAAAGACGACGGAGCAGGAGATCCTATCAAAATCTTTCTCGAAGAAGCCCTCCAGTGACAAAGGAATGCGATGATGGATAGCATTGCCCGGATCCTTCAGTAGCTACCCAAGGGCGACACATCGGCTTCCAACAGCTACTCTGGAAATGCCACACTGTTTAACGTACAAGTTAATTTTGAAATCCCCATATTTGAGGGTCAAATAAACGCAGATGCTGTCGATAAATGGTTAAATCTACTAGAGGGTTATTTTTATGTTCATGATTTTTCCAGTCGGTAAAATAATATTTTCGCTCTTCTCAAAGTAGCCCCCCACGTCAAGGACTGGTGGGAAACCTACTACAAGCAAAAGGATGATAGTACAGGCTCACTATTTTCAGCCGCACCCACTTGGAATTCATTCCGGGATTCCATTAAGGAGCAGTACTTCCCTATCGGAAGTTATGAGGATCAATACATAAAGTGGACCACGTTGCGGCAGGGAAGGGACCAAGACATGCCGAAGTTTACCAATATTTTCCATGCCCTTCACACAAAGTTGTGTATCAAGGATTCGGAGTAGCATTTGGTACTCAAATAATGCGGCTTCTTGCACAAGTACATCCAGGAAGAAGTAGAATTCTTTAACATCTCCTCGCTCGATACAACATACTGATATGCCGTCAAGGTCAAGAAAAAGTTTAAATAGAAGAAGCAAGACTTTGGATCTGTGAATCCGAACCAAAGGAAAGGTGCCCCCAAACTACAAAACAAAGGACAAAGCCAAGGCGGGGCGGCCCAAGACAACCCACCAAAGCTGCAAGCAAAGAACAGCACCACAAAGCCGAAAAAGGACATAGGAAAGTGGTGTGAGTTCCATAAGAGCTCCACTCACAACACAAGTGAGTGTCGGGCCAACCAGTAACTGGTGGTTGAGCTAAAGGTTTCAAAATCAGATGCATGTTCCGACTCTAAGTCAGAACTCGACAAAGGGAATGACAAAGGGAAGCAGATTATCGATGTGAAGCCCAACACCATCGTTGCCATCACGATGATCCAGAAGGAGGAATTTGAAGATCCATAGGAGGAGGAGTGTCTCTTCCACTCTTAGATGTGGGTAAAGGGATCCCCACTAGAGTTCAATGTCGACAACGAGAGCCAAAAGAACCTCGTTTCATGGGCTTACTGACCACAGCACATCCACAACCATACACCATCGGGTGGCTTCACCAAGGACGGAATCTTCGCATGAGCCAGCAATGTTGCCTTCCATACAACATCAAGCCCTTCACAGATGAGGTATTCTGTGACATTTCCCCCCTTGAAGTTTTTGGTGTATTATTAGGACAACCATACTTGTGGAAGTGACATGTTGTGTACGAATCAAGGCCCCGTGATGTTATTGTTACTTTGGTAAATAAATTTTAGAGGATACCAGAGGTAGTACGGCCTATTGCCATCTCTTTGGTTACTACAAAACAATGCAGTAAGCTCATTTCCAAAACTGGGAAATTTGTTTTCCCGATGATATGCCCTCAGGGAAAGAAGAAGATGGTGGCCGCGACCTATAGATAGGGCCCCTTCACACGACAACTACAAATGGACAAGGTCGTGAAGGAGTACGAGGAAATCTTCACCTCCACCGTGGGGTTCCTCTGCACTGTCTGGTCAAGCACTCCATCGATCTAACCCCAGGTGCGCCACTGCCAAATGGACCAATCTATCAGTGCTCTATTCTCAAGAATGATGAAATCAAGAGGTAGATTCAGGAGCTGCTATAGAAAGGTCACATCCTTCTGAGTTCATTACCCTGTGGGAGCCCGATCGTGTTGGTACAGAAGAAGGATGGGACTTGGAGACTCTCTATTGCCTATCGAGCACTAAATAAGATCATTGTCCGTAATAGATACCTGATCCCACGGATTGATGACCTCCTGGACCAACTGAAAGGGGGAAAATATTTCAGAAATATCGATTTGAAGTCAGGATATCACTAAGTACCAAACGAACCCTCCAATGTGTGGAAGACTACCTTCAAAGCCAAAGAGAGCCCTTTTGAATGGTTGGTTATGCCTTTCGGATTGACAAATGCTCCTGCAACCTTCATGAGGCTAATGGATGACATCTTCCAGCCATTCGCCAACTCATTTGTAGTGGTATACTTGGATGACATCCTGATCTTCAGCCAGAGTTGGGAAGAGAACCTACACCACATCCGACAGGTTCTCCAAACACTGCAGCAACACAAGTTATGTGCCAATTTGGAGAAAAGAACTTTTGGCATGACCCAGGTTTAGTATCTAGGATACATTATTGATGAACAGGAGGTGGATGTGGATCTAGCCAAGATCCAAGTCATTCGGGATTGGCCATCTCCAACCACTCCGATAGAGCTTCGCAACTTTCTAGGTCTTGCCAACTTCTATCGCAGGTTTGTGTTGGGATTTTCTCATATCACTTGGCCCTTGAGTCAAGTCACCAAAGGGGGGAGTGAAAGAAAAATTCTTTTGGTCTGAATCTCAATAGAAGACATTCACAAAGTTGAAATATCGCCTCTACTCGACACCAGTGCTCGCATTACCAGACTTGCAACAACCATTTGAGGTCAAGACAGATGCCTCTGACTATGCTATTGGGGAAGTCCTTACTCGACATGGGCATCCAGTGGCATATCATAGTGAGACACTTTTAGACACAATCTAGAAGTATCCCACTTATGACAAAGAGATGTATTCCATTGCGCAGGCCTGCTGACAATGGAAGCATTACATTTTGGGGAAGGAAACGGTCATCCACACATACCACTGACCATTGCAGTTCATACATACCCAAGGGAAATTGCAGAATGATCGCCATTAGAAGTGGTCAACATACCTGCAACAGTTCCATTTGAATATCAAGTATAAGAAGGGCAACACCAATAATATTGTAGATTGCCTCAATCGACCACCGATCATGGCATTAACCACCGTGCTCAACTCTTGTGGGCATGAGACTTCTGATTGGCCACTTCTCTACAAAAGTGACCCAGAATTCAGCCACACATACCAGACACTCTTGGAGGGTCAGCATGTTCCAGAATTCACCTCCAGGATGTCATGTTATGCCACCTGGGTCACCTTTGTGTTCCTTCAAGCGAGCGTCCCAAGATGATTTGGGAAGCACACTACAGTTGAGCTGCTAGGCATTTCGGGATCAAGAAAATGGTGGTAGTACTGCAAAAGTATTTCTATTGGCCGAATCTTTGATAGGATGTCGGGAAGTACATCAAATCATGCACTGCCTACGCCATTGCCAAACCGACCATTAAGAAGCAAGGCCTCTATACACTGCTGCCTACCATGAGTCAACCTTGCGCCATGGATTACATGTTAGGCCTTCATTCCACTAAGCATGGAAATGACTGCGTTTTTGTGGTCATCGACAGGTTCTCGAAGATGGCCATCATGGCGGCTACAAGAAGAATATCGCAGCAGAAGCCACTACTAAAATCTTCTTTGAATGAGTGTGGGTACACTTTGGGTTCCCACAGTATATCATCTCAGATCGGGACAACAGGTTCCTCAGTACATTTGGTCCAGTCTCTGGTCGATGCTGGACACCAAACTCACTAAGTCCACAGCCTTCCATCCTCAAACTGATGGCCAGATATAGGTTGTCAACAGGATTATCGTACACATTTTGCGCATGTACAACTCAAAGAATCCATGCACATGGGACGAGAACCTCCCCTATGTTCAACACAGCTACAACCCGGCTCTCCACAGCTCGACTAGCCACAACCCTTTTCAGGTGGGATTGGGATTCCAACCACTATGTCCCATTGATGTTGCCATGCCATTTGCAGCTACTCACGTAGATTCGGCTCATGTCTAGTCCGAAACAGATAAGGCAAATAGCTTCATTGAGCACATCCAACATATTCGCCAGCAGGTCTATGAAATTCTGGAGAAACCAAATGCCAAGTACAAGTAGCGACATGATTAACATCAGGTGCCACACAAGTTTCAGGTAGGCAACAAAATCTAGTTGCATTTGCAAAAGGAACGCCTTATCGGAGCATATCGGAAACTTAGACCACTCCGATATGGTCCTTACACCATTACCAAGGTTGCGGAAGATAATGCATTTGAGATCAAAATTCCCCCATTCATTGGCCTGCACCCAGTGTTCAATGTGGACCGCCTTCAGTGATACTTTCCACCATTACTAGACACATCCGACATTGCATAACAGCTCACACCCACATAGTTGAATCTAGATTGCATGGAAGAAGTTGAAACTGATCGGATCATGGAAACACAGATGAAGCACACTCACCAGCAAAATATCCAACTGTATCAAGTTGTCAAAGCAGGCCAACTCCTTCACCAGGGAAAATGGCTCATCAGGGACCAAGTTCAGCAGAAGTTTCATCATCTCATGGAGGAACTCAAAGCAATGGGGACCATTGCTTCCTAAGGGGGGAGGAATGATCCAGGTGGATATTAGTGGCTACCCACAAAGTCCATTTGGATCCCCACCATTGTTTCTTTCAGCTTTTCAGTTTCCTTAATTGTAGCACAATTTACTATTTTTAGCAGCTTTTCGGGTCCTGAACTTCTGGAGCCATTTTGAGGCCCTAAACGACATTTTTTGGGAAAACTAGGAGCAACATAAGTGGCATAACCAATGTTGCTCATCCCAAAGTTGTAGTTATTGGATAGATCTTTCTAACAAGATATTTACTGCGTCAAATGAAGATCGTATGCCAAAGTTACGACCTCGGGAAGTTGATGTACCAATTTACCCAAACGGGGCCCAAAGTTTCGTGTTTCATCTTCTAGGGTTAGGTTTTTGGATGTTTAGGGTTTTCCATTATTTCTCGACAATAAATAGGCTTTCGAGCATCATTGTAACAAATTTCAGAGGCATGTACCCGCCACATCTCTTCTTAAAGATAAGCTACCATTGTCGTAGCTGGTTTATTTCCATTCCTGTTTGTGAGCATATTTCAGTATTTTACATTAAGGAAATGAAGTATTATTTCTGCTGCACCTTTGTGTTTATGGTTCTCTATAATTTGTTGCATCCCTGTTTAAATCAGGATCACCATGCCTCATCTGTGAGGAGGATCACTATACTAAGGATTGTCCTAGATGGTCCGAAGTTAGTCATTTGCTCAAATGGACCCCCGCTGTCCTGAAAGAGCCCTTTCCATCCCGACACACTCAAATGGTAGACCAACCTCAGTCATCTGCTTCCTCACGTTCTTAAGTGTTCATGATGAGTACCCCGATCAATGTGGCTACCAAGTCAAAATATTATCAAACTCCTACCCCATCAGCAGGGAAAGAGAAAGAAGGTACCCCTTCTTCTTCCACTCGGTCCAGTTCTGGTCCTCTCCATATAGAGTGACCTAATCCTAATTCCTCCATTCGACCACCTTCTCGAGGTGTGCTTCGAAAGTCCTCGTACAATCCTAACACTCGAGCCGCTCAACATTATAACATTGTTGAAGATTTGGCTCAAGCGCCATCAGCTATGTCTACTCTCGAGGTCCTTCAAAGTTGTCCTTCTCAGCAGAAATCGTTATTGTCAGTTATTGGGGGTATT
Organism: Pinus tabuliformis; assembly: GCA_031772625.1. Lineage (NCBI taxonomy): Eukaryota > Viridiplantae > Streptophyta > Pinopsida > Pinales > Pinaceae > Pinus > Pinus tabuliformis. The sequence goes on from CM062805.1 coordinate 774,310,493, forward strand.
GATCCAGCTGACTCTAATATGATAAACTTTGACCTGGAAAACCACGTTCTACATTTACCTCATCAAATTGACTTTCTCATTCAAGTGATCATAAATGAGAAAACCATTCATAGGACCGTCATCGATGAAGGTGCTTCTACCTACATCATGTCTATCACTTGTTGGAAGGCAATTGGTTCTCCTACTCTGAACCAGTTTCCTAACACTCTGGAAGCTTTTGACAGGCATGATTCGCAACCATTCAATGTCCTTCCTAACCTTTCCATTACTTTGGATGGCAAGAAAATACATGTCAAAGTAGAGATCATTGACACTAATCTTAACTACAATCTTCTACTCGGATAGATTTGGACCCATGCCATGCATGTTGTAGCCTCCTCCCTTTTCCGTGTGATTCATTTTCCTCATCAAGGGAAGATAGTCGCAATTGACCAACTGTCCTTCTTTGCCTCTTCCTCCATGGATGGCAATGTTCAGTATGTCAAGCACATTGATACTCCTTATAAGAGTGTGGGGGCAAGACTCTTTAAATATCCTGCCTTGATGGGCATCTTTCTGCTCCTAGCTCCTCATGTTTCCTCTGTCAACATGATTTCAATCAATTTTGATCCTTGGGTCATTCCTTCACCAGATCTTGTTGATACATGGGGCGAGGTTATGCTATTAAGTCTTGTCGAAATTGATTATGTGGACATTGTTTCGACTTCGCCTTCAGTATCCTCTGATCATCGTATTTCGAGAACATCTCTTGATGTGTATTCTTAATCCTCGTGGCTTGTTTCTTCGGAATCTCCCAATCCCTTAGTCGAGACTTTTCTTTCTGACGAGAGTATCATGGAAGTAATTTCTCTATAGGAAGTACCTTGGAATGGCACTCATCCTTGTTCCTCATTCTTGTCTAGCTCGGCGGTCATTTCTATGTGTTTTGAGAAGTTCTCTTCTCTGCTACTTATTGAGATGTCAGTTTAGCCTGACATTGTCAAGATCTTTCAACTGAGGGCACCTTTATTTCTTCATAGATTCGAGAATTTTCTCCGTCCCCGAGTTTCTAACAATTGCCCATTATTGCAATGGGATTGTCCTCTTCTGACTCATAATGCTCCCTCACCCAGGGGGCATGGGGGCACCGCCTTATATGAGTTCTACTATATTATTTGGCCAAGTCGATGCTTACTCGTCATGTCAATGGTAAAACTCTGGTTTTCGTCTTTGTTGCCGAGTCTGAGCATGGACTCTCTCAAAAAGTACTATGCTTAGTTCATCTTGCATGGTTACTTTTGTACAATAGTGTGTTATTCATTTTTGTACAATGTGGTTTGGTGTGTTGTTTTGCAAGAAGCTTTCCTGCTTATTATGTTTTTTTTCTACTTTGCAGATGTCAGTGTCTCCTCACATCAGTTTCATTGATGGTGCTTGTCGTAGTACCCAGAGTCTATCATCCACGACATGGGCCATTTATGACCCCCATGGCGAGTTGTTCGATCTTCAAAGTATATGTCTAGGCTGAACAACTAATAACATCGTTGAGTATAGCGCAATTATCGAATTGTTGTCAGAAGCTATCACTCTTGGCATCTGAGAATTGGTTGTCAACCTTGATTCATAGCTTATCATCCTTCAACTCAACGGGCAATATTTTGTAAAAAACCCTCAAATATTGAGAATGTATCTACGTATTCGTCTACTGGAAAGAAATTTTGATTACATTATATATCATCATATTCCTAGACACATGAATATAGTGACAGATGCATTAGCTAATTATGTGCTAGATAGACATTTGAGAAACATGTAAAACTCAAAAAACAAAAACATTTGTACCATAGTAAGCATGGAAGTACAACATATATATACATGTGTGTGTGTGTGTGTGTGCGTGTGTGTGTGTGTGTTCAAAATACATCGGTGACTTGCAGACCTTATACATCGATGGTTCGCGGGCCTCAAAAATGTGGAATGCTAAACCTATGCACTAAATGACATGATGCTCATGGTAGCATGTAACTGCTAGGACTACGCGAGTCAGCAGTCGGTGGATCTGATCTGATACCCCCACCATATGCCTCTGATACTGGTGTGGGACATCACCCATCCGGGTATACTCCGGGATCCCATGGGTCAACCCCTCAAGATTCCATGTGATCTCCTCCTCATTGTTGCTTCCATCCTGATAAGGAGCAACCTTGAACTGCTGAGCAACATGCCTGGCGATCACGAACATCCTAGCAGGGCATTCTGGTCCAACATCTGCATTCATAAAATTGAAATGTCAGGAACACATATATCTTAGAAACAATAAAAAACATCAAAAATTAAAAATTTCTTGTTTTCTACCTCCATCATCATAATCCACCCCCTTTAGGAGCGGCATATTTGGATCTCCACAGAATTCGGTACCGCCGTAAGGCAAATCCTCCACTACAACCAACTATCATCATAGCCACAAGAAAAAGGCAGGCTTATAGGACATCTATTGGCCCCCACTAATCCTGGGTATCAATGCACTTCAAAAAACCATCTATGGGTCTTGTGGCATCGGCGATTCCACCTTGGTGAGTTGGTACTGGAACAGTGGGACCCGCTCTAGGAAGAAGGTCACCAACACAGACCCGTAGCAAAACTGCTTCAGGTTTCCTACCTTAGCTTTTGATAACTAGCGCTTCATGTTGACTTTCATAGCTTCCACCCAGATGAAAATAGTGGGCGTCATACAGTTGATATCATAGTGAAACTTTAACTTGTTGGTCTCATGCTGCGGTTGGGCCCCATCCACTCTGTTGATGGTCAATAGTAACACTCTCAACACAATATCTCGAATAATCATAATCTCGATCTTGTCACTTTTTGACTTGAGTGATTTTGGGCAATGTTCTGCAAGTAGCCTAGTCACACTTGCCCCAATCAGCCTTGACCAATATATATTCACTAGCTCCCCTCTCCGGGATAGTCCTATGATGAAATAAATATCTGAAGTTTCCAACTCCAGCTCTTGGTCAATGATCATGAAAATTTCCCAATTCACATCCCAGAGATTGATTAGATACTGTAGAAATTCAGGTTGAGCCCGTAGACTTGGTGTAAGGAAGAATTTGACGAGCCCGTAGTTCCTTAAAGCATCCAAGCAATTTGGGTTAGCCGTTGCTTGAGTGTCAATATCCTCATGCTCGCGTTCCTTCCAATCCACCATTTTTCACGATTTTTTCCCTGCAAAAACCATATAATCAAGTCAATAATCATCTTTGGCCAAAGAAATTTGGATTCAAACGAACAAATTGAGAAAAAACACGGAAAAAAATTTGTTCACGACACTGGCACGACTATTTTAAAAACAGTAGCGCCGACAGCGCGGTTGACAGTTTTAGCAACTCCCTATTGGTACGATTATGTGCCCGGAAATCGCGTTGACCGAGGGTGAATATTTTTTAACAAAACCTCCTCATGAAATCCAAAAAAAATGGTTAAAAACAAGGGAAATAAGTATGAAAATGGAGCTTAAGGTCTTGGCTCTTACAAATGACCTCCCGGATCTCCCACAATATACTCCAGAAAAATTAGGGCACAAGAGGGTAAAAATCTCTTCACACAAAGGTAAAATGGTAAATGGTAAAAAAAATTATTTTTGCCTCCTTTTATTCATTTTTTCCATGAACTATTAGGGTTTTTAAGTATTTTTGACCTATTTTGCCTCAGAAACTGGATAATGCCTTTACCTTTTTGTGTAGCGATAGGTGATGGATTATCGATGATGGTACTGGAGTCATGTTTCAGCTCTTTTCTCGACTCGTAAAACTCAAATGAAAAGATCGCCAAGTATTTTTCCCTTTTTGACTCGTAAAAGAGGATAAAAATGGGGGGTCCACTATCAAGCTCTTTTCCGACTCTTTAAACATGAAAAGATTGTTGAGCTCTTGTCATTTTAAACTCATTAAAGGCTGTGAAATGTCATTCACCCAGTGTATGTCCACCCCTTTTTTGGGTTGGGATGAACTATTTATGAAAAAGGTACTCCTTGACTGAAATGGTCAAGCGGTTCTCTCAAGGATCCTTTTCTCGACTCGTAAGACTCAAGTCATGTTATAGCTCTTTTCTTGACTCATAAAACTCAAATGAAAAGATCGCCGAGTATTTTTCCCTTTTTGACTCATAAAAGAGGATAAAAATGGGAGGTCCACTTTCAAGCTCATTTCCAACTCTTTAAACATGAAAATATTGTCAAGCTCTTGTCGTCTTGAACTCGTTAAAGGCTGTGAAATGTCATTTACCTAGTATACATCTACCCCTTTTTGGGGCTGGGATAAACTATTTATGAAAAAGGTACTCCTTGACTGAAATGGTCAAGCAGTTCTCTCAAACTCTCTAAACATGAAAAAGATACCAAGTTACACCTTTTTCAAACTCGTTAAAACATTAAATGACATTGGATTTGTCGCCATGACTAACATGAGCTTCCCCTTCCTAGGGATCATTAAACTTACTAGGTCAGATTAGTTCGAAGGATGAACTTACAGTGCAAGCACATGTTATCCGCTTCAAGATTGTGATAAAAAATAATTGGGGTACCTGCCAGAAATGGTGGGGGGGAATTGGAAATTTTATCAATCGTGTCAGCATCTCACTCTTGAACATGACACTTTCTGCTCCGTGTTGGGTTGGGATATCCTCCTTTTCATCATTGACCTTCCTAGATTGGTCCATTCATTTTTCCTTCCATTTGATCTCTACCATGTCACCATGACCACCAATCCTATGGATCTAAAAACTGCCAAACTCCAGAATTGTGTCGCTGATATGTTCAATAGTTTGTCCCTCCGCAGTTACACTTACTCTTGATTCTCTGTATCATCTGAAATCATTTGCATCCCTTTGTCTTATGTCGATGATGTGGGGTACATAATGGCCCTCCTTCAATAAGATCTCTTCCTGTCAACTTCAGCTCATTATCCAGGAAGCTGGCCGAGAGACTCCCTTCCAGTACCTTAGAGCTTGCATGCCCCAATGGTAAGTTCTTCACACTCGACAACAAGCTCACATCATTGGCTTTCGATCGGGTAATTTCACTGGTATTCCACATCAGTTCCTTTATTCACATTCTGTGAACTGTGTTGCCAGTACCTTGAGAGCCATTGTCATTATTGGTGGTTTCTCTCGCGCTTGTTAACAGTTCACATCATTGACCGTGTTGTAGCTGCTACAACACCACCCAAATTTTTGGGCATATTCAAAATTTTGAGTACCCCACTACTCACCCCAAGCTTCTAGGTTTTTGATAGGGCCCCAACTAGTTGCTCTCCTAGAAACCTTGCCTATCCAACCCCTTTTGTGTGCCCACTCATGTTGCATGCATCACATTCACGCATCATGTTTTATCTCAAATACAGACCTCAAAATCACACTAGGGTTTCGAAGGTCAATGGCTTCATTGATGCATTAAGAGTCTCTCATGATTTTAAAACTCATCTTTAGATGATATGCATCGTGATCAGTGGATGTCCTATTTTTGAACAAGAACGCGTTCAAGGTGGCTTCCCGTAAGAATGACAATATTAGGGTTTGGGAGAAACCCTAGATTGTTAGAAGAGTGATCCCCTCCCTGTTGTCACCATATCTGCTTACCTCTAGGGGTACACTCCCATCAGCATCACATGGCATCATCGTGCGATTCATAGCGGTGTAGTTTCCTCAGGCCCTTGGAAAACCCTTCACCCCAACAGCGATCAAGGGGAGGTGGCTCAGGAACATTCCAAACAAGGCGACCGTTTGCCACAAAACTAATGCCAAATGTGGCTTGAAGGGTTTTGACAATGAGGGAACGTAAGTAAGGAAGACTATTTTTGGTTAATATACATACATATATAAGGCATAAAGGTGGTTTTTGTATAGATATATATCGAAACAACTCTGTCGTGGTCATTTCTCTCAACCTGAACAGTATTAAAAGGAGTTAGGACAACGCTAGTCATGGGTGATCTAAAACCATACCTTTAAAAGGAAAATGTTTAGGCATAACGTTGAAGAAGTTCTATTCGACCACCAGATTCGACTCTTCAAAAGAATATCAAGCCACAAAGGAAGATCAATAGTGGGCATGATGTAGTCGAAGTTCAGATTTGACGGTCATGGTTAAACTATAGCGCAACATGGAATGACTTCGGACCTTCAAGGCCTTGCTTGCTTATATAGCGGTAGCCTTGTTTTGTTGTATAGTCATGTGGTTAGACGCATTGAGGACCAATAAATGCAAGAGACGAGGCATGAAGAATAAGGGGTATTACACAGTCATCACAGGTTCATACATGTGGTTTTCCGCCATTAGATAATCAAGAGGTATATCTTTCAGTAACAACAAGTCTTGATTTCTTTGGGGGTGGGAATCTGTCAACAGAGGAAACTATCATATTCATTGATCTAGAACAGAAGGCATTGAATGACATGTTTTTCATTCTTTCTAATGTGTGGGTTGACAGTGCAGATCATGGAAAAGCTAACCACAGTTTCGAATGGATATGAGTCGGGGGAAATTGTTCCTTCTTTGTTTGTTCTTATAAGCAACTTTTTATATCAACCATGCAATCTCACTTTCCATGCTTTTCAAGATCTTCCAATGTAATTTGGTAAGATCGGATCAATTATTTGTTGAACATCCCCACTTAAAAGAAGGGAGCCGATTCTTATTGATACCAGATCCTGATTATGCTAGTCCAGAAAATGTGCTTCCTAGGTGCTCTTTGCCAAAGTATTTTCTAGAGAGGTTACTAAGCACGTTACAAATGTTATTATAAGAAATACCTTTTCATCTCATTTATAATCAAGCATTTCTACTCATAAGGCCATATTGAGCGGCCTCATAATCGGATGCGGTATTTTTCTATTTTTACGCCATTAAAGTTCCATAACCTTATGCTTGTATTTTTTTTGGTATATCTGGAAAGTACGGATGTGTTGAATCTTTCAGAATGTGCGAAGATGCCATCAATGTGCTTGTGGTTTCATGAGAGCATTTTGTTTACACAAGATCTGCAGATTCCAGAATCAAAATCTGGGCAAAGGCCTCGGGCGAGAGAAAACATTCTCTGGTTGCTACGCTTGAGAGGCACAAATCTGCCATCAATGCATTGGCTCTCAGCCCCAACGGCTCCATTCTCTACTCTGGAGCTTGTGATCATTCCATCATTGTCTGGAAAAGAGAGGGTAGCACGTAGCATATGAACTTGTCTAGCGCCTTAAGAGGCCACAAGCACGCAATTTTATGCTTGGCGAGTGTTGCAGAATTTTTATTCAGTGGATCTGTGGATAATACAATCAGAGTGTGGAAAAGGGGAGAGGAAAATGTGTATCAGTGTTTGGTAGTGTTAAAAGGTCACAGTGGGCCCGTTAAATCCATTGTTGTGTCTATAGATGTTGTGAGTGGATGCCACGTGTACAGTGGGAGCATGGATCATGAGATTAAGGTTTGGTGGGTTTCTTCGAATACAAGATGTTCCGATGATCAGGAGGATGCCTACAATCAATATAGTCCCTTGAAAACCATACACACCGTTGAGAGTTAAGTAAATGTTGGGCGCTCTGTGTAAAAGAAATAATAGGAATGATTAATGAACTTAATTAGACCTGGAGGAAAGCACATCATACAATTGTTTCTGGGACTCAAATGTATTAGCTAATTAAACCGTGAGGAAAGAAGGAGTGGATGCCACATAAAGATAGTAAAAGATATTATGCAATCCGATTTTTTGATATTTCATAATTGTACAAGCTTATATTGATGCCACCGAATCTGGAAAAATCTATGATGGAATCCTATTTTTTCAGTATTTCCTAATTGTCTTGTTCCAACAGGATATGTTATACCAAATGCATCGATCCTGTTCTAATCCCTCCTTCATCAAAATCAAAGGATCCTTTTGAACATTTGGTCGCCATGGTACATCAAAGTCATCTCTTCCCATTACCTCTCATGGTGCAACCTATTATCTAGAAATTACGACCATTATTTTATTAGCAGATAAATCAGAATAGAAAGCTAGCTAGGGGCATAGATGACCAAGGGGACGAAGAGCATAGGGTGTTTAAGGTGCCATCAGAGGCAAATGTCAAGGAGAACATTTCAAGCCAAATCGAGGTATTTAGATGCCCATGCAGGAGCAGCGCCTTGAGCATAAGCTAAAGGCAATACATCTAAGGAATTCCAAGAGGACCCCCCAAGGCCACATGCATTTACAATGCAGCGGCACAACAATTGACCAAACAAGGGTCCAGATTAATCGTTTATTAATGTCATTCTTTCAAATTAGTTGATTTTAATTCCATTATCATGCTTTGTTTGAAATTATGCCTCATTAATGTTATTTTCCTACAGGTAGAAGAAATTAAACAAATGTTGGTCTACATAAAGGGCTTAGGGTTTCTCGTGGAGCTCGCATAACTAGGGTTTCCTTCAGCAAGCCAGATGGGCCCTTCGAAGATCCAAGAACCTTTTAGTAAACTCAAAGGTGCATCACCAGAGTATTAATGAAAATGAGTGAGGCAGAGTGGCAGGAAAACAAGTCGGTTTCATAACCAAGCATTTGCATCATTGTGAGATATGGGCAACGAGCATTATAGGGTTTCCAATAACCCTCTACATCCCTCCCCTCTCTATTTCATAAAAATGTAAATTTCACCCACTGTTATATCAACCATTATGTTGGGATTGATGTGAGCACATAACAATCACTCCTAGCTTGAGAAAGAAGTGGGGAAGCTCAAGAGTTAGGAAGGTGGCCGAAAGGGCATGGGGAGCGTTAAGAGTCAGGGTAGGTGAATAGTGATCTGACCTCTATAAATGTATTCTCACACCTCATAAAAAAGGACTTTAGCACTTGATTTGAGGGCAATAGAGATAGTTGATTGATGCTTGAGAGATAAGGCCACTCATCTCTTGGTAGCTAGGAGGGTGGGTTTGCAGTAGGGCTATGGTTTTGACACTGGGCGATGGTATGAACAGTCCATGTTCCACTACTAGGTATTGACCAGTTGCATGATATGTATTTGAAGTTGCAGTAATATTAATAAGATTTTTTCTTTCTCCCTTTGCACTAATTCCCATGCTGACTCATGGTGGTTGTATTAGTTGTCTGGTACCTCACCATATCTGTATGAGTGCTTTCATATACGCGAGATGTTATGTACTGATACATAGTGGTTGCATCTATGTTTCACTTTATAATTTTTGTTTACTTGTTCCTTGCCATTTCGGTGACCTATTGTGATGATCCAGGTGGATATTGGTGGCCACCTGCCAAGTCCACCTAGACCCCCACCATTGTCTTTCTCAGCATTTTCAGTTTCCTTAATTGTAGCATAGTTTACTATTTTTAGCAGTTTTTCGGGTCCTGAACTTCCGGAGCCGTTTTGAGGCCCTAAACGACGCTTTTTTGGGAATCTGGGGCAACATGGGTCCATGGACCAATGTTGCCTCCCAAAGTGGTAGTACTCGGATAGATCTTTCTAACGAGCTATTGTACGCGTCAAACGGAGATCATATGCCAAACTTACGACCCCGGGAAGTTGATGTACCAATTTACCCCCAAACGAGGCCCACAGTTTCGCGTTTCATCTCCTAGGGTTAGGTTTTGGAATGTTAAGGGTTTTCCATTGTTTCTCAACAATAAATAGGCCTTCGAGCCTCATTGTAACACAGTTCAGAGGCATGTAGCCATCACATCTCTTCTCAGAGATAAGCTACCATCGCCCTAGCTGGTTTATTTCCATTTCTGGTTGTAAGCATATTTCAGTATTTTCCATTAATGAAATGAAGTATTATTTCCGCTGCATCTTTGTGTATATGGTTATCTCTGTAATTTGTTGTGTTCCTATTTAAATCCGGATCATGTGAACTACTTTGCAATTGACCTCCAGCATGTTCTTGTTTATTATGTCCGATGGGGTTTTAGATAACTAATCCTCCTCATCATTCATCTCTTCTTATCATTGTTGTGACCTGTTTAAACCTCTTTTTGCAAAACAAGGAAATTTGGAAGGAAATAAAACAGGGAAGTGTGTTCAAAACATGTAGAAAGGGAGAAGGAAAAGGGATCTTAAGGAGTAATAAACAACTTGTCATCTAAATTCTCCAAAAATCAAAAGAAAATTGGTTCAACAGGTCCCTTCCTTGGTGGGGGATCCAAAACAAGCAATAAATAATTAATATAATCTCCTGGAATTATAGGGGGATGGGAAATGGAAAAAAGGGAACAAGAGATTAGAATTTTACTTAGACCGAAGAATCCCCATATTCTGTTACTCCAGGAAACTAAGATTGGGGAGCAAGAAGCTCTCATTAAAAGTCAAAGGATATGGAAGAATTACAATGCTTCAATGTTTGGATCTAGGGGAGCGTTTGAAGGAATTTGTACTATATGGTCTTCCTCGCTTTTCTTGCTTCTCCATGAAGAACAATCTCAACATTGGATAAATACTAAGCTCCTTCATATTCCATATGGGATAATTTGTAATATTCTTAATGTTTATATGCCTGACACCTATCAAGCTAACTTAAAAAGTTGATAATCCCTCCTTGTAAAGAAGGAATCTCTTCAGAACTCCAATTCTATTATAGGAGGTGACTTTACTGCCACTATTCACCAATGGGAGAAGAAACAAGGAAGTGTGGTCAGAGACCAATTTCAAGAAAAGATGGAGGAGCTTATATTTGAGCTATACCTCTTAGATATCAAGGTAAAATTCTCAAAGCTCACATGGAGCAACAAAAGAATAGGACTAAGTCATACAATCACCGAGCTAGATACATTCCTAATGGGAAGTGAGTTCCTTGATCAACAATTGTCCTTTTCTTCCTTCCATCTAGCCTTGATTGGCTCTAACCACCGCTCAGTCAAATTGGCCATTGAATGGCTACCAAATTGAGGGCCCATTCCATTCTAATACAACAACCCACTCTAGGAAAATGACTTATATTTTAGATCCTTGGTAAGTCACGCTTGGTCCAGATGGGTATCTAGCTTGCCCATTAATATATGGAAATAAAAATTAAAAAGTCTAAAAGAGGAAATTAATAAAGAAATGGGAAGAGATTTGAAGACTCAAATCAAGAATTCTTTGGTTAAAAGCGAGAGATAAGAATACTAAATTCTTCCGAAAGAAAACAAACATGAGAGAATTTAGAAACAGGGTTTGTCAAGTTCAAATCAATGGAAATCCTATTTCAAACCCCATTCAAATAAAAGAAGAGGTTTTCCTATATTTTCAATCTCTTTATAAATAAGGAGAGGTTTCACCTCGTAGGAGAGCAAAATTTTAGATCATATTCCTCAACTCGTCACACCAGAGCTCAATTAGCAGCTACTAAAATCCATATCAGACGAAGAAATTTGTAAAGTGGCATGGTCCTTTGATTCTAACAAGTACCCTAGACCAAATGGGTTCCCTTGATCCTTCTTTCAAAAAATTTGGGAGGTGGTAAAACTTGACTTACGTAGGATGGTCTCCTTTATTCAAAAGTCGAGATGAATGTTCGGGTGGACACTCAACTCCTCCTTCCAGGCACTATTCCCTAAAGAGATAAGTCCCTCGTCTTTTGAAATATTCCATCTTATTTCTTTGTGTAATTTCTCATACAAAGTAATTTCTAAAATCAATGGGAAAAGACTGCAACCTTTTCTTCTTAAGATCATCTCATAAAATCAAGGGGGTTTCATAATTCGAAGGAAAATTATGGACAATATAGTGCTAGTCCAATAAGTAATTAACTCTAGCAAGTCCAGAGGGGACAAAGAAATTGTGATAAAGATTGATCTAGCTAATGCCTTTGGTAGAGTAAGACATTATTTATTGTTCTTAGTCTGTAAGAGAATGGTTTTTGCAGAAGGTTTTTTAAAATGTGTAATGGTTTGCATATCCAACCCTTGGATAGCACCTTCGATTAACGGTAGCCTGAGACAGGGATGCCCTCTTTCTCCAATTCTCTTTCTCTTGATGGAAAACTCATTAAGCATACGTCTAGAGCATGATCAAATTTCCCACCTCCATGGAATTTGATTTATGGAAGGCATACAAAGTACAAACCATTCCTAGTTCGTTGATGATACAATTCTGCTAGGCGTAACTTCTTGCATAATAGCTCAAAGATTCGAAAATCTCTTATATGAATTTATGTTGGTTTTGGGAGGCAAAATTAATGAAGGTAAAATCCATCTTTACAACTAGAACATTAGTAGTGGTCTACATGGAAGGATATTGCGCATCCTCGACGTCACTGGAAAGGATTCTTAGACTAGTTGTAAGTACTTGGGAATTCCTATTTGTCTAAAGCCGCTACCCAATCCTTCATGGAACAATTATATTAAGTAATTCAAATCCAAATTCGAGAAATGGGGAACCCATTGGCTTAATCCAACAAGCAAGATAATCATGATTAAAGAAATTCTCTCAGCTTCCCCCTCCAATTAGTTTTATGTCCAATGTCAACAAAGCAACAAATGGATGGGGTGGAAGGAGGGGGAGGGATTCTCATTAATCCTGAAGGAAACATTGAAGATAAATATGCTTGGGGGCTTGGATGGAAGACAAGTAATCAAGTAGAAGCGTATGACTTGCTTCTGGGTCTAAACCTGGCACAAAATAGATGGCATAAAGACAATTCAGATGTTAGGAGATTACATGATCATTATTAGACATATGATCAACACTACAGCAGCTAATAACACTACCCTTAACCAAATCATTAAGAAAGCCCGGAACATTCTCCCTTATTTTGATTCGGTGTCCTTCTACCATGTCTTGAGAGGAAATAGCCAAGAATTTAATAGGCAAGCTAATCAGGCATGCCAATTGGGAGAAGAAAAATGTATACTAAATGATGTCGAGAGCATGACAAATATTCCTTAAGATGTTGAAGAGAGACAATTGTAGGATGTTGATAATGTCTCGAAGGAAGGCAAGGAAGGTTAAAGTCTTAGAAAGTGTGAAATTATTGGAAATGTTGCCCCTCCACCCTCCCCGTTTCTCTCCCCTTGTCTCTCCCTCCCCCGCTCTTCTCCCTTTCCTTCTTATTTACCCTTCCTTCCCCTACTTCTATACTCTCCCCTCCCCCCTCCCCTGCATCCCTCTCCCTTCCGCCCCTCCATGCTATGTTCTCCACCCCAGTCACCTCCTCCCCCTATCACATCATCCCATGCATGTTCGTGACAACCATGAAGCCTCGTGGCACGTCTTTCCTTCATCTTCAGTCGAGACATGGCAGAGTATGTCATCTTAGTCCCACACATGTTCCAGTTTGGATCTACAACGTGCAGCTTCATTGCCCTTACCCTAGTTGTTGGGGTAAAGGGTGGTGTAACACCTTGGGCGTCAGCAGGTGAAAGGGAATTTCGAAGCGGAAATTAATTCAGGAACTCACTGAAGCGTGGCTCACGTGTGGGAGGTTAGTGTAGCTGGATAGAACCGATCAAGAGCTTGGTGGGAATTTAATGGAGGACGACAGAGTTATGATGGAGTATATTGGGATCTCGAATACATCATCCTCCACGCTCAGCTTTGCATCACCTTTATGTCTGGCCGCATCTATAAATGTCATAACGGTATGTTGGGTTTGCATGAATTAAGGTTTTATGGTGAGAAGGTGGCCTCTACATAAGCCTGTAGGCTTGAGCCACGGACACTGTTAGATTGCTCCTGTGTCAAGGGTGTTGGGTAGTATGTAATTGAGGGGTTGCATGAGGGATTGAAGGCTTATCCAATTGAGGTTTTTTGTGAAATTAAGAGTCTGTGTGAATCTGAGGCCTAGGAACAATAGAGGGTCTATGTGTTTTGAAGGGTCTGTGTGCATCCGAGAGTTGGAGGGCCTTGGAAAGTTTGTATGGGGATACTAGGTGGGTAGTAGTAACTATCCTGAGATGGTGTGTGGTCAGTGGAGCACAAAAATCGGGGAACAAGATTACAACCAGTGGTTCAGTGAGGGAGATAGGTAGGAGGACAGTGGAGAGGGAAGTGTCAAAAATTATGGAGTCAGTTAAAAAGAAGAATTTTGGAAACTAGTATGCAGAATGTTGACAATAGTTCATGGTCAGGATCGTGGGGCGGCCACAGGCTGAGGTCAGGGGTGCCGCGAGCTAGCTCTTTAATGATGGGAGGAAGGGATAGAACTTCCTGCATCACCTGTGTGCAGGATCATTGGGAACTAAAAAGGCTCTCACTGAACTCCAGTGCAACATGCACCAGCAACTCCATGAGAACGTGGCAATGCAAGAAAGGGAGCTCGAGAAACGAGAGTGGATTTAGCAATTAGAAGATAAGGTTGATGCACTGAGGCATCAACTTGAACAACTGAAACTAAAAGTGGAAGGAGGAAAACACAGGGAAAACATGGAGGACACGACATATCAGGACACCATCAAAGGCTTTGAAGATGCTTCATTTGGCATGGACCTAAACAGTCCAGCTCCATTGGACGTCTAATTCTCTCCAGTTTATTTTTTTACCTGCTATCTACATGATGCAATGTAAATGTTTATTTCTTCTGTTACAGTTTTGTCATTTATATAGTTGTAAAAGCCCCGGAATACTTCTGCGGGAAGAATAGATACACCTCTAGTAGCAGAATATCTGAACAAAGGAAACATTACCAACCTTTTTAAGCTTGGATAAATTACAGTAATTTTCAATTTTTGTTGCAAACAGGCATGGCTTTTTAATATAAATTTATACTCATTCTGGTTTTAAAAAAAAATAAAGCAACAAATGGCTCAAGAAATCAGGAAATTCTTATGGAAAGGAGGCAAATCGAATTCCAAAAAAAATCATTTGATCAACTGGAAAACAATACACCTTTCCAAAAAAATTGGGTGGATTGGGAATAAGAGATCCAATCCCCATGAATATTGAAATGGGCACCAAACTAGTATGACGCTTCATTATAGGGAACTATGAATAGTGGAAACAAGTTTTACACTACAAAAATTTCACTGAGGAAAAACACTCTTATATCCTACAACCTCTCCCTAATAGGGGAAATAATTAGATTTGGAAGATAATAGACGATTTAATTTCATTGCTCAGATAAATACTAACATGGATTTCCATAACTGGAAAGAAAATCAGTCTTTAGTCAGATAGAATTATGGGGTCCATCCTCTAGGCCTAAATCGTCTTCTCCATCCTCTTCTCAAATGACTCTCAGCTCAATAAATTTTCTCTCTAGGATATCTCCTTTTGGTCTAAAGATGGCTTATGTGAGTTTCGGAATTGAGGTTGTTTGCTAGAAAGATTGAATATGTCATGCAAAGTAGTGAAACCTCTCCTAATTGGGTGTGTTCCAACCTCTTTCAAGGAGGAAGATTCTCGTGGTTGGGGAAGCTCCCCTTACTCTGTTAAAAGGGGGTATGAATCCCTTTTGAATTTTGGATACACTACCCCCCTTTAAGAGTGTGGGGAAAAATATGGAATATTGGTTTCCTCCCAAAGATTAATACCTTTTGTAATATTATAAGTGTCCTTGGATACACAATTATATTAACAAAAGAAAAGAAATGTACATGAAAATATGCAAGATTTTACAACAATCACTCATTACTCTCATATGAAGAGGAAAATAAACTTTAAATAAGCTTATGTCCTAAAGCTAATTTAGTTATGGATCACTTTATTTTTTAACCGAATAAAAACACACGAAATTTTATTCAACATGGAAAAAAGCAAAATTGTATTATGCATATGTTGGACGCATTCCAAAAAATGTGCCTCACGGTAAACATCTAATCATAAATTTAGCTCACCAAAGGAAAAATAAACTAAGAAAATGACATACAAAAAGTTAGATCTCAGAGATAGATTACATCACTAAGAAACTAGCATAAATCAGACATTTAAGCCAAACTATCAAACTTATAGAACTTTAAAAGCCTGCACACAAATAATAGTAACCACAAAAAGGAGGCATGTGAACAGGTATGCAGATGGAATTATGAACAATGAGAAGGCCAACTCCAAAAATGAGGCAACGAAAGCATACCCATGACATCTAAGAACAAGCCAAGTAAACAACACCAAGGCAAGAAGCCTACAAAACCCATGAACAATGCGGAGAGAGGAGGTAGATCAGTGGAGTGAAACCAACATAGGAACTACCACAAGGAAAAGCAACGACAACCCCAACTGGAGGCAATGGAAACAACAATAGATGATGTGGTGGCAACGATGAACAAACCCATAGCAGACAGTTTGACGAGTTGGTGGCAACAAGCACATGCATGAACTGCAACAAAAACACATACAATCAAGAGTCGTGTTACCACACAACAATTGGAGATGACACCATGAACTAGGCAGCAGGGAAACGACAACACAAAATAGAGGGAAACAATGGCTAGAGTTCCAGTCATTAAGCGCTCTCCCCTGTCAATGTTGTCCTCCTTATTAGTTATGCATCACTTATTTCATGTGACAATTGTCCATTTACATTTAATATGATTCTAACAAATCTCCTAATTAGATTCCTAAATAACAAAAATTTTCTAGATGTCAAATCTATTATGATGAATAAATATTCTAAGAAGACTCTATGACTCTAAATAATTAAATATTAAAGTATGTACTTTATATCATATATCTAAGATTAGCCCCTTTGATCCAAAAGTACATTACAATAAATACCAAGTTCTTCCCTAAACTTAGTAAATTTGAAACTCGCAAGTCATTTTGTGAAAATATCTGAGATCTAGTCTTCTGAAGGACAATATATCAGTTTGATGACGTCCTTTACGATTGTTACACAAAATATTGTCACCATGACTATTTGCAGTCAGTATGGGTCTATCATCATTCATACTGTCCTCCTTAGCAAGTCTCAAACCTCATCTCTTCATATCAAGCTTTGAAAATGAGAGAAAGTCCTTAAAAATCAATAAAGCTCTGGTTCCGCACTTTCTCTTATTGTTACCTACGGTCTCGCACCCCATGGTCATGTTACTTGCGGACCTGCCCGCTCTGTCTCTAAAGGAGTGGGTGCGGACCCCTGTGAAAGTCAAAAAGGCACAAGTTTATTCTTAAAAACTCACTTGTGGTTAATTCTGGATGGTTCTAGAAGGAACCTTGACGTGGATGGTTCGCTCCTAGGTGATTCATGCATCCCAAAACTAAAGGAGCTAATCCCTTGATGAGAGGAGTTTATCCCTTTGAAGGTGGACCTAGTAACTTCCCTCCATTGCACTATAAATTAAGGCATTGGGCTGGTTGCTAGGGAGGTTAGAAGCTGAACATTTTTTAGGGTAAATGTTGTTGGAATTGAGACTTCCTAGTTAAGCTTGAGAGGAGAGATTACATACCTTTTGACCTCATTGGGAAGAGAGTGAAACTTTTCAAAGTAGAGGAGATTCTTGTTGGACCCTGGGAGAAGCTTGTACAGCATCAAAGCACCAAGGTTGTAAAGTTCTTCTTTGATTAAATTTAATACAATCATATTCATTTTTCTCAACAAAATGTCTTATGTGATTTGTTTCATAAATTCCTTGATCATCATGATAAATATGCTTTATTATATTGATTTTTCAGGTGCTATTTAATGTGTGTGTTTGTTTGTGTTTGCAGATCCTTTACAAGGGAGATCATTTGGATCAACAAAGTGTGGCTTCCACAAACTTGCACTGGACCCAAGGTAGGCGTAAAACACTTGTTTTCCTTTATCTATAAATTGCATATTTAGAGAAAGAATTTGTTTGGTTTGCTTGTCGCTAGATATTATTAGATACTAGGGAGGTCAGTCTTGTCCGCAAGAACGACTTATCCGACTGACAAAATGGCGACTCCGCTGGGGACTTGAATTTTTTATTTTTCCTTTGCTTTTACTTTGACTTGAGAAACTGTGTCTTTGTTTCTGTTTTTGGCTTGATGTGTGTGAGATTGGGTAGGTTTAGTAGATCTTGAATAATTTTTTGTTTTTCGTACTTTTGGGAGAGGACCGCACCCTCTGCTTGAAACACAGTGCGAACATACCCGCACTTTTGCTTTACACACAGAGCGGTACTGCACCTGGGTAAACTGGGGGCCTGCCGACCCTGTCAAAATTTTGAAAAACTTGAAATTTTCTCATTCAGTCAGCTTAGGATTTGTTTAGGTGTTTTTAGCCTCTGCCCAGATCTGCACGTGACTTGTCAGGAACTTTTCTTAGGTTCATTCCATTGGCATTAGGGTTTTAGGTGAAATTCCTAGAAGTTTTGTGTGTCGGGATTGATTCTCATTTTGTTCTTGTAGTAACTCAGAGCTTAGAAGCCTTAGAAACCCCAGATCACCTTGGTTTTTGCTGGCCTTCTTATGAGTCTGACCGTTTTGTAAAATCTACCTTTGTTGAGGAATCCATCTTGTTTTTCTCTTTGCGAAACTTCGAAAGAACTTGTATTGAAAGTTTTGGATTTCATTTTTAGAAAAAGAAAACAAAAATTGGTTGTTTTTTGACTGATTTGTGATTCTGGACAAATTAGTCCTTAGTTTGCTTATAGCTAAGTAAAACATCCTTGAAAAGAAATCTTGTAAGCTTTTACTTCAATAGTTTTTTAGAATTTATAGATCTCAAGATTAGATTTTTCATCGTTTTGAGTGTTTTATAAATTAAAAATAAAAAATAAAAAAATAAAAAATCTCTTTTGAAAAAGTTTGTTTCAGTAGTATTTGAGTGTTTGAAAAGAAAGGGAAATTTTCGTGAGCATAACTAGTTGTCTCGTTTTTTAGTGTATTGGAAAAGACAAAAAGCTCTTCTTTTGATTTGTTTGTTAAGGAAAGATTTGTTTTTACAAGCATTTGCATTCTCAACTCTCTCTTTAGCTAAAAATTCATTGAAGGGAAAATATTGCTTATCATCTTAAGTGCCTTTTTTTTTAGTCATTTGGAGTCGAGTCTTCACACCATAAGTTTCATCTCCGCACCTTTTGACTTAAGAAAAAACCAATAAAAATAACGCTTAAAGTAAAATCTATCTAGTAATCTTTTTATTTCTAGGGCTCTTTATCACCAACATAGCTTAGGCTAGTGTCTTGGAGTAGGGAGTAATTAACTCTCCAAGATAGTAAAACAAACAAGTAGTTGTATCTTGCGGTAGGAGATAAATTCCAATTGTTATATCTATGCTCTGGGAAGCTCCTCTTATAGGAGTCAAGCACGAGATCGTGTCTGAACTAGTGGGGTAATCAATCCTTCCTCATTGGGAACGATACTAGATATACACGTATTAAAAACGGTAAACCTCGGATTAACCATTGTCAAGGAGCCTGGGGTCACTTGTTGGTAAACCTTGGATTATGTCAAGGAGCCTTCAAGGGGATTGAGCTTGTTACTTTGCCCTTGCGTGTGTATCGGATCACAGATTGTTCCCCCAGGTATATTTGTTTCCATTGGTAACCATAGTGACCATATTCTATAGGATTCTTTCCTAAGGTGACGGTGGAGGGAAGATCCCACTGTACCTGGAGCAGACGTCAGCTAGACCCACTTGGATTTTCTAGGGGGTTCTCTTCACTCGAGACAGTTTAGTGGAGAAACTTGTGCCAGTCTATTCATTAAGCAAGTTGTCGGGGTAACTGTTCCAACCACCATTTCTGTATTGAACTCTGCGACGTTGGATTTCATCACCAACTAGTGTTTTCAGTACGGAAAGTTACTATTTGTGTGTGGTTTGATCTCCTAGATTCTTTAGATGTGTGATTCAAAATTGTTTGGTTCTTTAGAGGCTTTAGGTGGTTTTCATTGAGATTTTTCTTTGTTTTCATGTGAAGTAGTTAAAATATTTAATCGTGGCTGAATTACCGAGGAAGTCCCGTAGACTTCGGGGCCAACCTCCTAAGTTTTCACCGAGCCAGCTTGAAGGGCTACGAGCCCTTGTAACTCCTAGTGACAGTAGATTTAGGTCACCTGAAGAAGGAGAGTATTCTTTAGTGGTACATCCTAATTACCAAGTTCAAGAACCAGAGTATATTTTAGAACCTATTTCTTTTTCTGAAGTTACTGGTAGTTTTTCTTCTACTAGTGATTTAGTTGAGGAACCTGAAATATCTGAACCTGAAACTGAACCTGCTGCTACTCCAACATTAGGATTTGCCTCTCCAACTTCCAGTGCTCCTGGTTCACCCAGGGTAGAAAGAGTCATTACCAAAAATATTCCTTCTGGACTTATTGCTATTGAAGAACTTGTTACTCCGGAAGAAGGTATCCCTATCCCTGAAAATCAACCAGCTATAGAACTTAGGGAGCGTGAATCGATCTTTTACAGTCCACCTAGGAGGGATGCTTGGTATCTTTCATTGACCAATTTTTTGGAAAACCCGGGACTAAGTTTTTCACCACCTCGCATTCCTTTTCACCCAACACCTAGGGGTTATTATCCTCTGTTAAATATGTCAAGACAGTCGTCCATGTTTTCTCAATCTCCAGAAACTTTTCTATACGGCAGCCCTTCTGTTCCCTCTGGGTATCAGTCACTTACTGGTACTTTTTTGGGAGCATCTCCTCAACCTATTGAACAAGTGTTATTAACTGGTAATAACGGAACTAAGCCATTGAGTGTAGAAGATATTCTTATGATGTCAGGTACTATTCCTAATCCGCAACCTCAAGGTGGCCAGTTATCGCCTGGGGAGCAGCCTCAAGGTCCTCAATTATCGCCTGGGTGGCAACCTCAAGGTACCCAATTACCGCCTGGGGGGCAACCTCAAGGACAGTAGATACCTACGGGACAGTACATTCCTCAAGGTCAACCCCAGACTCAGTATGTACCTCAAGGCCAACCCCAGTATCAATATGTACCTCAAGGTCAATCCCAGTATCAGTACGTGCCTCAAGGTTATCAACCTCAAGGTCAGTACCCAACCCAAGGTTTCCAACCACCTTCCGGTCAATCATTTGTCCAAGGAGCTGGAAATGTACCTTTGAATTATCAACCCTACCCTCTGTTAGCGCTTGAGATTTCACCCTAGGCTGAGGAAGGTAAACCTTCAAGGCCACATCAAACCATTTCACCTCGTAGCTAGCCCTACGGGGTATGAGAAGGCTCTCTCCGGTCTATCTCGGCAAATTTTCAATGGGGTGAGATGACCAATCAAAGTTAACACTGATATTAGGCTAGTAAACTGATAAGGAGGGTTGGTTTAAAGTTTTTGGTGGCAATTGGAGGGAGTGCAATTCAGGGTGCGGGGATTGAGCTCAGTTTTTGCAGGTGGGTCTTTGGGGCAAGGTAGGAGTTTGTGCTGATGCCTTTAGCTGAGATGGATGATCAAAGAAGAAAAAAGAGAAGCTAAAGAGGGCAAACAATGACTTTGAATCCTCTCTAGACAGTGGAAAACATAAACATTAAACAAATTTGAAAGCTGAGCATGGCAAGCATGAATTCAAACTTTATCACTTCATTTGTTTAATAAGATGTAGTAAAGAAAGAGATGGAACACATAAACACACTTACAATTACAATAAGAGAACACACCATCAACACAAGAGTCCACAAGAATCCCAATGATGTCTGCAAAACCCTGGTCTTCCTCTTCCTCAAATTGCAGAGATACAAGTAAAATATACAATAGGAGCTTCTCCCTCAAGAGTCCAACCATGAAAATGAGCAAGAGAAGGCATAATATAGATGATCTAACTCCTTTCCCCACCTCTAGGGGTCGAGCTCAGCTTCCTAGGAGCTATTTCAACTAATTCTAAACTGAGCACTAGATAATAGGTAGTTAAAACAACTTGCCTCTAAAACTTAGGAAACCTATCCATGCATTAAATTTTTACCATTTACATTCAAGAATCTTCTAGAAGTGATCAAGGAGAGTAAAAGCATCTTAGAGCCATGAAAGTTACATAAAAATCCATGATTTACATGCCCAAAACATTAAACCAAGTGAAAACAGTGTTTTTCTGGCCGAACTGGTCAAAATAGGCAAAATTCCCTGACACGTAGCGCACATGTGCCTGACGGGTAGCGCACATTGAGAGGCCTGTTTGAGGGCCTTCCCGGTGTCCAAATCAGGTGCAAGCTAGCTCATTGGAAAGGTCTGCGAGTCTTCTTTCCAACCCCACCGGAATTTTTGAATTTGGAGTTCAGTTGACCCCTCAAAACCCAATTCTCCCAAGACAGCTTTCTGCAACTCAAAATAGGGGTAGAAAGTCAAAATTTGCATGTATTTTGAGCTTTTGGAAGCCCAAATCTCCATAAAAACTGAATTCCATCCATAGGTAGGTGTAACTTTGCATGAAAATTCCAAAAATGCTGAGTTCTCCCCGTTCTGAGTTGCCCCCATGTAGGGTAGCGCACGGGGTGCTACCCGTTAAGAGGCCATAACCTGTCAATTTCCCAAAAATGCCAAAAATGCCTCAAAACTTTCAAAATTTCTTGTGCTAGCTGCTAGGAAGGGGCTAATGAGTATCATGGTGAGTGAGAGAGGCCTCAGCCAAGATACGGAGTGGGTTGGCCTTCTTCTTCTTCCCAAGAGCTTCGGTCAACCTTCTTTGGAATATTTTCATCTTCGCCTTGCAAACATGCATCCTTGCCCAATAATGATTCTTCATATTCCTTAGCAGCCTCTTGTCCTGGTTGGCCTTCTCCAACAGCCTCTCCAAGCGAGCATTCTCCTGAATGAGCAAAGACTCCCGATCAGCTGGCAACGGGTCACCGGGCCTCCTACGGTTCAAAGTTCGATCACTGCGGATCTTCCATAGCTCATCAAGTTCTTTTTCCTCTTCTAATTGTTTGGTGCACTGCTCTAGATAAGTGATGGTCCATTGAGCCATTTGGAGCTTTTGCTGCAACACGAGGTTCTCCTCCTCTCTCTGTCTGATAATCTCATAAAAATCTGAAGAAGGAGAGCGGGCATCAAGGTCAATGAAATCATCATGTGTATCACCAGCTCTCTCATCCTCAACCATGGGCTGCTTGCCCTCCCGCACTGCCTCTGCTGATGAAGAATGTGAGGCCCCTTCCACCTGGTGTGGAGATAACACTCGCTGCCCTGAAGATGATGATGACGAGACCCCTTCCACCTGCTGTGGAGAAAGTACTCGCCGAGCTGCTGCAAACAAGGCCCTTGGGCCTTTCTGATAGGTGACCCGAGGTGAGGAAGCTACATGTCTCAGAACAGTGATCTCTGGCTGGTGAGATGGACCTCCCTCCTCATAAATGACCTCTGGCTCAGGCTGTGGTTGTGGTGGTGCTGTGAAGAATTCATGAGAGATGAACTCTTCCCATGGAATGCCCTGCTGGCTCAACTGGTGGGAAACAATGAGCTGGATGAGACCATAGTGACATAAACTCGTAAACTGCTGGGTTGGGGTCTTCCTCTGTAATATAGGCACCATCCTCTGAATATTCTGGAAGAAGAAAACTGGGATGTTCATCATCCTCACTCGGGTGAAGTGCATCAACAGACGGATGTGATAAGAGTACACCAGTGAAAACCTGCCCTCACATGTAAAGTAACGCATGATGAGTCTCAAGATCGGAGCATACTCCCTCCGGAGAAATCTGAAAGGAAAGACCCCCGACAACTGTCTCATGAAGGCTGGCATGACATATGGCTCAAAATGAACATAATCCAACACTTTGCGCTTGGGCCACACCTCACCCACATTTGGTATCCCAGTAGCCTCTGAAATCACTTCCGGAGACAACACAAAGTTCACACCTGCCATAGTGACCTGCCCATCATGAAGGTGCAAAACAAATAAGCGGGCCAACTCCCTGTGGTGTTGGATCTGAGCAAGCCTCTCGCAAAACTGAAAACATGACATATACCGAAAGCAACTCACTGCCAAAGGACAGGCCTGCAATTCTGCCAATGAGGTGGGTTCCTCTCTCTTAGGACGACCACCTTTGCCCCCCCTACGAGGCCTCCGCTGTACCTCAACCTCTGTAGAAGAAGACTGGTCATCACCTTGCTCATAGGTCTCGGTGGTTGACATGGTGCTTTTGAGCAAAGTGGAGAAAATAGACAAAGTAAATTGCTGCCCTTGCCTGCAAAAATGCTGAGTTGTATGATGTTTTCAAGGGGAAAAAATCATGAAGGAAATGTTAGGGGAGGGGATTTTTTTAACAAGGAAAGGGAAACATATGAAAACAAGGAATTTTCAAGGGACAATTCACAAACTGTCAAACATATAATCTCATCTTAATCAACGGGAAATCATTTGCAAAGAAATATTTTTATTAGGGTAACATGGATAATAATAACCAAGGGAAATGACATGTATGCTCAACAGGGGAATGGGACAGCATAGATAACTTGCTCATTTGATTTCTGTCTTTCAATGTACATCATAAGGCACACTCTGTTTTTTCAAAGGGGTTCATGTACATTTGAGGCTAGGGGAAAAGGGCTTCATTGACATTTTGTCAAAAGGGAAAAGGGGTTTTATTGACAAGGATATTAGGGGATAAAAGGGAAAACATGGTTTTTGCTTTTTAGGACCACAGCAACATTACCTTTGATCAAATATACATAGCAATATTTCCTTTGCTTTTGTTTATATACACAGCCACATTTTCTTTATTTTTTGTTTTGGCATTTTATCATCATATTGTTTTCTTTTTTGCATAATCATTTTGTTTTTCTTTCATAGCATTTTGTTCTTTTTGCTGTGTGTGTTTTTATATCACAATGGAGGATATTTAGGGTTTTGGGAATGTGTTTAGGGAGGGGTAGGGTTTGATACTTGGAAGGAGGAAAATTTCATATTCTTTGCAAATAAGATAAGATAGAGACATATGATGACAATTGTGAAATCAATGGGGAAACATGGAGGGAGCATAAATGGGAATTAAAACCTTGAAAAAAAACACCAAACCCTAGCATTATACCTACATTGACAAGCAATCACCAAAATCTATTTTCTTTGCATTCTTAGTGATAAAAACATATAAATGAAAGCTCATCATTCACCATTCATCAATCCATTAAGTGTATAGACCCTACCTCGGTCGATTTTGCAACTTAGAGGGCGATTGGACAAAATTTGGGGCGGTTTTGGTGTTAACAGCTTGACGAGTAGCGCAGGGCACTCAACGGGTAGCGCACAGCCTGACGGGTAGCGCCCGTTACAAATTACCACTGCTGGGAGGCGCCTGACGGGTAGCGCACAGCCCAACACGTAGCGCACAACCTCTGACGGGTAGCGCACCTGAAATTGGTTCAATTTCTCTGCACTTTGCCTCCTTTCGCCTCTTCGCCCTCTCACTTCTTCTTGCAAGCTCTTTGGATGCACAATGAGGGTATTGAGAGGGAATTTGACTCTTTATAAGCTCAATTTAAAAAAATTTACTTTCCAAACCCACTTTCTAATGTTTTGCCTTGACACTTTCTTTTAACACTGTTTTGAGTTTTCCTTTGTTCTGAATTTGATCTTTTGGGTGTTTTAGCTCCATTCTTTTTGCAGGTAGACCATATGATGGACTCTAGGGAGGAGACCAGGGTTATTGCCGGCATTTTGAAGAATTTTTGAAATTTCCTTATTGCTTTACAAAATTGACATGACCTTGGCTTTAAAAACAGAGTTTTTAAATCCAAGGTATAAATAAGCTGTACATGATGAAAAATATCAAGGAAACATATTCACATACCTCCTTCTGGCTTGTTGGGGACCCATGGACCTCTGACTCATGATCTTGCAATGACATTTGACTGAAACCCTAGACCTAAGACTTTGGACTTCAAGACAAAACAAAACAAGTGTGACACAAGTTCATTAACTGATATGACCTGATCCAGCAAAGCCAAGAAGGGAACAAGGACCAGCTCCTCCATCAGTTTTATGGCATGCCTAATGGAATGCAAAACTGACATTGATGAGACACCTACTTATGCATATGCAAAGAGTTTTTTGATCACTGATGGAGGGCATCATGACCGACACTAACACCCTCAACCCGGTTATGGTCCTCAATAGTCTCAACCTGCTATGGGTCCGTACCCCGGAATGAACTTAGTGTGGGATCCATCTCAATCTCAACAGATCTTGCAACTGAATGTGTAGTTGTCATCTCAAACTGGACAACCTTTGGTTTCTTGTTCACCCCAGCAACCTGTCCAGTCTACTATTCAAACTTCTGCACCTTATGTAGTTTCTCAGCCTGGGCCTAGTACACCTTGTACTCTGCCTCAAACGACTACTGCAACTGCTGCAACATCTATTCAATCTACCCCACCTACTTTTGGAGTATCGACAGCTCCGGTTTCTCCTGTTCCTGTATCAACTCCTCAAGCATATTTACCTCAATCTGGATCCACAATTCAGACTTCGGTTCAAATGCTTGTAGGACAACCTGGTCCAAGTACGGCTGTCACAAGTCAACCTCAATTTACTTATCAACCGTACCAGGGACAGTACCAATTCGGTCCTGCTGTGTAGCAGCCAGTCTATCAGTATCAACCGTACCCTGGATTTACATATCAACAACCACAACAACCCCAGTACGGTCCAGTTAATCCTGGTTTTCCAGGAGGATATAATATCCCAAATGCAATTCCAATTCTGAGTTATCCTGGATATCCTCCTCCTGGGGCTGGTCTCATGACCCACCGTTTCAGGGACCCTAATCGTCAGTTACCGTTCATTGCAACTTTGGACTTGCCTGACTTGTCGCGCCTTACGAATGATCCAATTAACTATCTTCCATTTTGGCCGCCAATGCCGAATAAGTTGCCTAGTGATATTCCTAAGTTTGAAGGCAAATCAGGAGAGGATCCGTCGAACCATATGATGACTTATCACCTCTGGTGTGCGTCTAATTCCATTTCAGATGATTCAATCCATTTAAGGCTTTTTCAACGCACTCTAATTGGTCTTGCGGCCAAGTGGTACATTGAGTTACCACGAGCCACTTTTTATAACTTTAGTCAATTAGCTACTTCATTTTTAACTCATTTTCAGTTGCCAGTCATATATGACAATGGCACGGAATTATTAACTTCATTAAAATAGTTAACGTCCACTTACATTTCAGATCACATTCATGAATGGAGACGTCGACGACGTTTAGTGAAAGTCTTTATTCCGGATCATATCTTAGCAGAATGGTTTGTCAAATCTTTATTACCGAAAATCACTGAGGATGTAGCTAAGGCAGGAGTCGTTACTGAAGAGCAAGTAATTTCTCAAGCTCAGTACCTTGACTTAATTTATACGCAGTCAGGTATGTTACACGAGAAAATTACCGACCTTCCTAAATAAAATCAAATAATTGCAGATCCTTCAGGGTCTCGTGCCGTTGATGGTATGATTGGTTCGGTTAATACCAAAAGTAAGAAGAAATCTTCCAAGAATTATTCTCCTATCATAATTTTACCAGATTCCCTGACAGGAGATTCTTCCGTGGAAATTTCTGCCAATATTCATGTTGTAGAGTCATCTACGGCGAAATCAAAATCTGGCGGTAAAAGGAAAGGGAAGAAGAAAAATAAAACAGATAAAAATTCGAAAGAGAAACCAGAAAAAACGGAATCTACTAATGAGAAACGCAAACCTCGTTATCCTTGTCTCATTTGTGACGAAGAGAATTTTACAAGAGACTGCCCTCATCGCTCCGAGGTTGCGAAAATCGTCAAAGGTTCCCAAATGCCTGTTGTTTTGAAGGATCTTTTTCCTAGTCAAGACAGTAAGATGATAGGTTCTTCCTCAAATGCCTCAGAAGAACCCATAATGATGATGTCCCATGTTAGGATTGCGACTCGATCACAAGAATATGGAATTAAAAGTCCTGTTGGTGGTAAGGAAGCAGAATCTTCTCATTCGAACCCATCAACTTCAACTCCCGGTTCCGATCCACTACAGATCGAGAAACCTAACCCAGACTTAGTAATCAAACCGCCCGCCAAGGGTATACTTCAAAATTTAGCTTTCAATCCACATGCAAGAGTTGCTCAGAACTATAACATTGTTGAAGATTTGGCTATTTCACCTTCAACAGTGTCGGCTTTGGAGGTGCTACAATCATGTCCAGCTGTTGACATTCAGGACTCAAACCTTATAATTTTCAATATAGAAAATAGTACACCTCACTTACCTCATCAAATGTCTTTCCAGATTCCAGTTTTAGTCAAAAACATACCTTGTTATAGGACTGTGATTGATGAGGGAGCCTCAACATGTATTATGTCGATCCAGTGTTGGAGATCACTTGGTTCTCCTACACTTAATCAATCCCCGACGATTCTAAAGGCCTTTGATGGTTGTGGGTTCCATCCTTTTGGCATTCTACAGGATTTACCTATAAGGGTTGAAGGCAAAACTGTTAATCTAGATGTGGAGGTTGTTGATGCCCCTCTATATTACAACCTTCTCTTGGGTTGTAGTTGGTCTTACGCTATGACAACTGTTGTCTCATCGGTCTGTCAGCTTATAAAGTTCCCTCATAACGGAAAGATCGTAACTATAGACCAGCTAACTTACTTTTCATCCGACCCAGCCTCTTCTGAAAGTATTCAGCATGTCGGCAAAACAACTATCCCTTATAAGGATGTTGGAGTAGGACTAGTTAAAGATTTTGGTTTACTAGGAACTTTTCCTTTTCCTCCTATCAACGCATCGTCTTCTACTGCAACCATTCATATGATTTCATGAGACACTATTGTTTATGATGATCCTTGGATCATACCTTCCGAATCTGAGATAGATTCATTTGGTGATGTTATGCCTTTGAGTCCATATGAAATTGTGTATCAGGTCGTGTAGTCGTTTTCTAACCCTTCTTCAATTGAAATTGACTTAATAAATGTGATCCATGAAGAATCACTTTCAACATCAAACTGAGATTCAACAACGTTTTCCGAACTTGTTCACACTGATGAGAAAATTCGTAAAATCATGTGTGTTGATGATTTACCATGGGAAGATCTTCATCATAGATCTTCGTTTTTACCTGAGATTGATCCCTTTGAAAATGATTTTTCATCTAATTTTTACGACTGAATATGTCAAGGAACCTCAGAATCCAATGACAAATCCTCAATTTGGGAAACATTTCTCGAACTATTCCTATTGATATTTCAGTTAAGCCTGGAATTGTTGAAAACATTCATATAGGTTCCTCTTGTACGGAAGATGAAATTCAAACATATAAGGCCCTATTTCAAGAATTCTGCGACATGTTTGCCTGGTCATATGAGGAAATGCCAGGAATTGACCCAGCAATTGTTGTTCATGAAATCAAAACTTACCCTGATGCTAAACCCATCCGGCAACGTTTGCGTCAGATCCACCCGCAAAAGTTGCTGCTATTAAAGCAGAAGTTGAAAAATTACTTAAAGCAGGTTTCATTTATCCAATTTCGTTAACGGATTGGGTATCGAATATTGTTCCTGTTAACAAAAAGCAAGGAACAATAAGAATATGTATCGATTATAGGGATATTAATCGAGCCTGTCCAAAAGACAATTACCCAACTCCCTATATCGATCAAATCATCGATGATTGTGCCGGCAGTGAAATATTCTCCTTCATGGATGGTTTTTCCGGATACAGTCAAATAAATATTCTACCTGCTGATCAACCAAAAACGGCTTTCATTTGTCCATGGGGGACATTTGCTTATTACAAATTACCTTTTGGGCTCAAGAACGCTGGGGCAACTTTTCAAAGAGCCATGTCTTACGCGTTTCATGACATCAAGCACATTGTGCAACCCTATCTCAATGATTTACCTGCTCATTCATTACATCGAGCTGATCATCTCATCCATTTACGAGCAATCTTTATGAGGTGTAGGCATTATCGAATTAGGTTGAATCCACACAAGTGTGTTTTCTGTATAGAAACGGGTCGGTTACTAGGGTTTGTTGTTTCGAAAGCCGGCATTTGCGTCGATCCCTCAAAGGTTGAAGCTATTGTCAAATTGCCTCCTCCTTCGAGTCTTTGCCAACTCCAAAGTTTGCAAGGGAAAGCAAACTTTTTACATCAATTCATTCCTAACTACGCCGAGATCACAAAGGGTCTTACCTGGTTATTGAAATAGAATACTCCATTCTTTTGGGATGAGATATCTGACAAATAT
Source organism: Pinus tabuliformis (assembly GCA_031772625.1). Classification (NCBI taxonomy): domain Eukaryota; kingdom Viridiplantae; phylum Streptophyta; class Pinopsida; order Pinales; family Pinaceae; genus Pinus; species Pinus tabuliformis. Next base: position 774,340,500 of record CM062805.1, read on the forward strand.
TTTGATGCACTAAAACACGCGTTGACCCATGCACTGTTATTGCATCCTCCCAACTACAACCAGGACTACTTCTTATATCTCGCCGCCTCGCATTCCACCATTAGAATGGTGTTAGTTCAGGAAGATGAATTCGGTAGTGAACATGTGATATATTACCTTAGTCAAACTTTAAATCCAACTGAGCTAAAATATTCACATGTGGAGAAATTGGCATTGGCAGCTGTTCAAGCTGTCCAACGTTTTCCTCATTACATTTTACTACGCAAAACTACAGTAATTTCTGATTGCAACCCTATGATCTATATTTTGACCAAACAATTGCTAGGGGGAAAGTACTCCAAATGGATTGCGATCCTGCAGGAGTTCGACTTGGAATTTGAAAAGTCTAAGTCAAAGAAATCTTTAGTTTTTACGAAGTTGATGTGTGACTTCATGCGTGCTAACACGGAAACTGTGGCGGAGGAGCCCATTGCGGACGAATCCTTGTTTCTAATCAGCACTTTAGATCCATGGTATGGAGATATCATCGTTTATCTCCAGACCCAATCCTTTCGGCCAGAAATTTCAAGATCAGAACGTCGGAAAATACGATTCCAGTCCCAACAATTCAAAATTATTGGAGATACACTTTATCGTCGTGGGGCGGACTCTGTTTTCCGACGTTGTTTAACTCATGAGGAAGCTGAAAGGGTTCTAAATGACTGTCACTCTGGAGCGTGTGGCGGTCATATGTCTGGGTTTGCCACAGCCCAAAAGATATTGCGCGCTGGCTATTTCTGGCCGTCTTTGTTTAAATATTGTATTAACGCAGTCTAAAAATGCCACAACTTCCAAATTTTTGATCGAAAGATGCGCGCACCACCTGCTCCTCTCCACCCTATAATTGCCGTCGGTCCTTTTGCGAAATGAGGTATCGATTTTATTACATGTAACCCTCACTCGGCCGGGGGGCATGCGTATATCATCCTTGCGGTAGATTATTTTACCAAGTGGGCCGAGGCGATGCCTACATTTGAGGCAGACGGAAAAACTGTTGCGATTTTCATGTTCAATCATATAATTGCTAGGTTTGGTGTTCCACAAGCGATTATCACTAATCATGGGCGTCATTTTCGAAATATTATGATGACTGAACTTACAGACCAACTTCGCTTGCATCACGATAGTTCAACCCCATATTATCCACAGGCTAATGGTCTAGTTGAAGCCATCAACAAAGTTCTAGTCATCATGATCCGACGAATCATTGGGATTCATAGGTCAAATTGGCATAACATGCTATTTTCAGCGCTTTGGGCGTATCGAACCTCAGTAAAAATGTCAACCGGTTTCACTCCTTTCCAACTAGTTTATGGTTTGGAAGTTGTGTTACCCATTGAATGCGAAATCCCGTCATTGCAAATGGCCATCGAATTACTTCCAACCACTTCCGAAGAAGAAAAACGTTTGTTGTACTTGGCTCAGCTAGATGAGAATTGACATGATGCTACATTAGCAATCGAAACTCATTCCAAACATATTAAAGCTCAGTATGATCGAAATGTTACCCCTCATAATTTTTCAGAAGGAGACCTAGTCTTATTGTACGATCAAGCAAATGATAAATTAGGTGCTGGAAAATTCGTACCCATGTGGAATGGTCCTTATGTTGTTAAGCGAAAGTTGGCAAAAGGGCCTATGAATTGGTAGACTTTGACGGGGTCTCTTTAGGTAAACCCAGAATTGGTCTTTACCTGAAGAGGTATTATGCTTAAATCTGGGTGTGGAGATTTTTAGTTAGGTTAGTTTTCTTTCTATCTGGTGTGTTTTAGATTAAAAAGTGTGCTTAGCTTAGAGAGTGTTTTTTTGTCATTATTCCTGCTTATTTTGATTTTACTCTTGATATTGCAGGTCGACGCCTCTCCAAACATACATTGGTTTTGCTGATGGTGCTTATCGTAATACACGGAACATTTCTTCCGCAGCTTGGGTTATCTATTCGCCCTCTGACGAGTTGGTATCTATGCATGGGGTAAGCCTCGGTCAAACAACGAACAACATTGCCGGGTATAGTGCAGTGATTGAGTTATTATCTGAATCTATCTCATTTGGGATTCGGAGTTTGATAGTGAGGTTAGATTCTGAACTCGTTGTATTACAGCTTAATAGAGTATATGCCATTAGAAATCCAGTGTTATTGAGATTATTTTTGAGAGTTCGTCTCTTGGAACGTGAATTCGACTATATTGAATATCAGCATATTCTAAGATATTTAAATACATTAGAAGATGCAATTGCTTCTCGAATGTTAAGTAGACATTTGCAATAATCATACAAGTAAATTTAAAAACATTCCATAACATGTTTTACAAGATAAGCCTTTAATAGTGATATAGTATAGCATAGAAGTGTGTCAAATATACATCGTCTTCGATCATAGGTTGAAAAACACCTTATGATCAGCAAAAATGATAGTACAAAAAGCAAAAAAATGTCATATGAGTCTACAACAGGCGATCATCCTATCACTGGTGATGATCACGATAAGAAACCACTGTACGGGCCACCTTACAAAGGAACCTCCTGAAAGGTCCTGGGACCCCAATCACATAGCGTTGTAGCCTAAGAGGAATTTCATCTATGCTGGTCTCTGGAATGTCTGCTGTCAAACGCTCTAGATGACTCTCCAATTCGGCCAAGGTCTCTGTAGATTCGTCCTGTGGGGCTGGTGCTGCTGCAGCTGGTTGTTTCCTCTCATAGGGCCAGAGAGTGGCTGGTCGCTGTGGACCTACATTTGCATTTGAAACTTTTACTATTAATTTTGGGACGAAAAAAAAAAATTAGAAAATGTTGAAAATGATTTTACCTGAGTCATCCCATTGCTCTCCTGGTGGAAGAGCCATGTCTGGGTCACCAGGATAATCTACCCCAGCATAAGGAAAATCCTGAATGGAAAATACTTGGTTCTCCAACCAATGAAAATACTCAGGAGTGAATCGAACAACTTCTATTCCCTCCTCGGGATGACGGGCCATAGCTGCAACCCAACGCATCAGTTTGGGCTCTCGGGGAAGTCCAGCTCCAATGGTAAGATGTTGTGGGACCATCATTGGGACCCTCTCTAAACCAAAGCTCACAACTAAAGCACCATATCCAAAGGTCTTCAGTTGTCTGTTCTTTGCTCTAGTCAGTTGGCCTTTTATATTAGCCAACACAGCCTCGCACCGATTGAAGATGGTGCCTCGAAAGCAGTCTACTGCCATCTGCATTTGGGATCCAGTGGCTACATGTAGTGCTATGCTTCCGCAGAGCCTGGTAACAGTAAATGCAATCACTTTGAGCTCAGGACGGGATATGGTTTTGATATCTATCCCTTTGTCTCTAGTTTGGTCGTTACAAAACTCTAGCTAGAGGCTATCGACAGACTGGCCACCTGGCCTAGTCCCGAATAGAGTCAAATGTTCACCTCTCTTAGGCAAACCATTCAAAAATTAAATGTCTTCCGGCTCCATTTCGAGCTGGTGGCCACCAGTAAAAAAGCACTGGTCCTGTATGTTCCACCTGTCTACCAGCTACTGCAAAAAGTCCACCTGGGCCCTCATGCCAGGTATGGCCCAGAATTTGTATAAATTGCATGCCTTCAATGCATCAATCGAAGGTTCATGATTAATCGCAACGAGATCTACATCCTCGTGCTCCCGTTCCCGCCAATCAAGCATGATGTATACCCTACATTCAATAAAAAGGCGGATTAGAATGTTTAAAATCAAAAATTTTGGGTGGAATTTGAACAATTTAGGTTTAAAAACCTTTGCTGCAGGACCGCACTCTCTCTGTTAGAGACAGTGCGTAGGTCCGCACTCTACCTTCATGGCAGGTGCGGACCCCTGACCTTTTTCCTTTTACGAAAAAGTCGGGGTCCGCAGGTTTCCTGTGCTATGCTTGCGGACCCCCGCGCATGGGTTTTTAACCTAGAAATTTCCTAAAAAACAAAATAAAACCCTAAAAACAATTTTCAAACGGATGAAATGAAAGAGTAAGATGATTTGGATTACCTGAAGGAGACGGCATTCGATTCCAACGAACGGATTTTCCACAATCTTCACGGGAAATTTCTAACCAAAAGCTCTCTTTTCTCACTCTGAAGTCAAACGGTAAAAATGAATTTACAAAAGCCCTTTTTATAAGCTTTTTTGAATAAATGAGTTTTTAATTTGTTTATTTTTCACTTTAAAGAGGTAACTTTTGAAGCATTTTTATCTATTTTAAACAGGTATGAGTAATTTTTGAGTTTTTGTGCAGGATAACGGATTTTTTAGGCAAAATTGGTCATTTTCGACAAAAAACATTAGAGTCACCTTTAAGCTCTTTTCTGACTCCTAAAATATGAAAAGATTGCCGAGTTTTTCTTTTTAAGCTCGTTAAAACGGAACTAAAAAGACGGTCCACTTACAACCCTTTTCTGACCATAAAAACATGAAAAGATCGCTGGATTTTTGTCGTTTCAAATTCGATATTGGTTATAAAACGACGTGTCATTGATCGCTTTTTTACTTTTTTGGATCAGAGGCACTAATTATGAAAAGTACTCCTTGGTCGTAATGATCAAGCGGTTCTCTCAAGTATTATTTTATACTTTTTCGGGCTTGGGAGACACAAATTTATGAAAAAGGACAACCATGGAGTCTTCTTAAGTTTTTTCAGACTCTCTAAAATTGAAAAACACCGAGTTTCTCCTATACTGGACTCGTTAAAATTTAACAGTAAAGGACCTGTTCAATTACAAACAGGAACAGACCACTCCTTCTTAGGGTTCAAATTTAAACTAGTTGGACTCATCCGAAGGATGAGCTTATAATCAAGCAAATGTTATCCTCCTCAAGCTTGTCAAAAATAAAAAGGTACTTGCCAGAAATGGTGGGGGAAAAGAGAGAAAAATGAGCCTGTTTGTCATACTTTGTAACCACTCTTGAACACGACACTTTTTATTCACCTGGGTTAGGAAATCCTTTGCCTAACAGTTAATCAAACCATATTGAAAGTCTTCAACCGGTTTCTGGGTATTAACTTTGGGTCAATTGTCACCAAACCATCTGCTATGTCGTTATGTGTTCAAGAGGTTAGTGCAAATAAACCATCCATCTGCAAAATATCTGTCATCCATCTTGACCATCCCTGAGTCAGTCCTTGCAATTAAATTTCTTCAAACTTGATATATGATTTCATGTTGGGCTTCCCTACGACGGATCGCTTTCTATCGACTTCAGCTCATTATCTAGAAAGATGATCTAGAAATCGTCAGTACCTTGGGATCTGCATGCCTCAATGGCAGGTTTCTCGCCTTCGACGATAGGTTGCATCATTGACCTTCGATCAAAGGATTCCGTGACATGTTCGACATCAACACATCTATTCACATCTCATGGATTGTACTGAGTACTTTGAGAGCCATTGACATTACTGGTGGTTTCTCTCACACTTGTTAACAGTTTACATCATTGACTGGTAATCAAGTGGTTTCTACCATGTTCGACTTCGACACATTCATTCACATGGATAGAATCGTACTATTTCGGGAAGTAGGAATCAAGACCCTGGATCTAGTTTCCACCATCTAGGCCGCAAGGAATTTTTTATTCATTATATAGTGGACTATTCATAAGCAGATGAATGCGTCCATACTGTGTCTACATGCGTCTATACTTGTGATGTATTACAAGATCATTCCTATATCAGAGCAGTAGTTAGTTTTCTAGTCAGTTTTGATCTGAGTATGGGAATGCCTACCTCAGCGATGATATGATCTCATATATATATTTTGTATTGAATGTTTTTACAGGTTCCAACCGGGCTCTCCACAATATGATCCTTGAAATGATAAAGTACTTCACTCTTCTTAGATGATAAATGAAATCCTCATCTACTATTGACTTCGCACTTTAGGGGGAAATCTGTTACACAAAATATTGTCACCATGACTATTTGCAGCCAGTATGGATCTATCATCATTCATATTGTCCTCCTTAGCAAGTCTTAAACCTCAGCTCTCCATATCAAGCTTTGAAAATGAGAGAAATTCCTTAAAAATCAATAAAGCTCTGGTTCTGCACTTTCTCTTATTGTTACCTACGGTCCTGCACCCCATGGTCATGTTACTTGTGGACTTGCCCGCTCTATCTCTAAAGGAGTGGGTGCGGACCCCTGTGAAAGTCAAAAAGGCGCAAGTTTATTCTTAAAAACTCACTTGTGGTTAATTCTAGATGATTCTAGAAGGAATCTTGACGTGGATGGTTCGCTCCTAGGTGGTTCATGCATTCCAAAACTAAAGGAGCTAATCCCTTGATGAGAGGAGCTTATCCCTTTGAAGGAGGGCTTTATCCCTTTGAAGGTGGACCTAGTAACTTCCCTCCATTGCACTATAAATTAAGGCATTGGGCTGGTTGCTAGGGAGGTTAGAAGCTGAACATTTTTTAGGGTAAATGTTGTTGGAATTGAGACTTCCTAGTTAAGCTTGAGAGGAGAGATTACATACCTTTTGGCTTCATTGGGAAAAGAGTGAAACTTGTCAAAGTAGAGGAGATTCTTGCTGGACCCTGGGAGGAGCTTGTACAGCATCAAGGCACCAAGGTTGTAAAGTTCTTCTTTGATTAAATTTAATACAATCAGATTCATTTTTCTCAACAAATTGTCTTATTTGATTTGTTTCATGAATTCCTTGATCATCATGATAAATATGCTTTATTATATTGGTTTTTCAGGTGCTATTTAATGTGTGTGCTTGTTTGTGTTTGTAGATCCTTTACAAGGGAGCTCATTTGGATCAACGGAGTGTGGCTTCCACAAACTTGCACTGGACCCAAGGTAGGCCTAAAACACGTGTTTGCCTTTATCTATAAATTGTATATTTAGAGAAAGATAGAATTTGTTTGGTTTGCTTGTCGCTAGATATCATTAGATACTAGGGAGGTCAGTCTTGTCCGCAAGAACGACTTATCCGACCAACAACGATGAGTATCCTAATGTAATGATACTTTGTGTCAACATGCTTTGTTTTGGAATGGAAAACTACAATTTTTGCAAGTTTTATGGTTGATTGGCTATCCATGAATAAAGATGTGGCTTATGCTTGAGGAACGCCTAAATCCTGCAAAACTCTGCACAACCAAAAAATTTCACATGTTGCTTGCCATGTTGATATATATTCTGCTTTTGTCGAAGAATTTGCCTTTGTGTTGGCATTTTAACACAAGTTTGGCACTATGGCACAGGTGTTGTCCTTGATGGCAACTCTCTCAGATGACAGATCACAGTTCAGGATCTCAAAATGAAGGAAAAAGAAATATACGCAGGTTCCTCTTAACAAAGTCGCGTGTACATGCGGGATAACCGATCCAAAGCCGCGTATGCATATGCACGCACTTTTATGCAAAGAAAAGCACGTACATGTGGGAAAACTTGTTTTAGTCCATGGTATATAGGCCTTGGTATTTGGACCTATGGTTTTGGACCATGGTATCTCGTTCGAAGTGTTGAACCCAGGTATTGGGACCCAAGTATTGGTTATAAGTGGTTTTGGACCATGGTATTGAGTAAGGCCTAAGACTATAAAAGGGGAAGGAAATCATTAGGCAAATGCGCTCAAGTATTGAATATCTTATGAAGAGCAAGATCTAGAATATTGATCATTGGGTTATGGTGCATAACTGAATTTGAATCAAGGAGGAACTTGAGCGCTAGAAGAAGGATAAGTTCTATTGATGGGTCAAGATCTTAAGGCTTGAAGAGAAGTATCTTTGTGTGATTTTGATCTATTATATTTGGTGCATGTCTTGATCTATAAATCTAATGAACTAGGTATAAATTATGTCTGAATAGTTGAAAAGGATAAATTATCTTTTACAGATCTGTACGCAGGTTCAGCATAGCAAAGGGGCATATACACGCTGGTTCGGTAATGCAAAACAGCGTATACGCAGGTTTGCCTAAATCCAACAGCGTATGCACGCAGGTTCTACATATTGAAATAGCATACGTCACATAAAATAAGTTTTAGCTACTTCTGTTTATTGTTGCAGTGTTCTGGGTACAGGATTGGTTTCTGGCTACTGTTATTGTATTCTAGTTACAACATTCAGAGAAGTGATTGTTTGATTCAGTTTTGGTTGGTGCAAAGGAGATTGGGTGATGCAGATATATATGATATTTGATTGATGTTATTAATGGATCCAGTCTGAAAATTTATGAAACGCGATCCCTGGAAGAAAAGAGAAGGTAGTAGCCTTCTATAGGTCAGCACTTACGTATTAGTACATCAGCTAGTTCAAGAGCTAAGGGGGTTGTAGCTCCCTTCCAGGAGAAGCTGGAGAACGAGAGAAGGTTGTAGCCTTCTACAGGTAGAAGCCTGTGTACTGGTATAAGACTGCACCAATACAGAAATATTGTACAAAGAAGTTTCTTATTAAAAGAAGATAGAGACGAATTGCAGTAGGTGGTTTTCACCCACATTGGGTTTCCACCTTATATCTTGTTTTCATGTGTGTGATGATCTATTCTGTTTTACTACACCTATTTACTGTTCTTATGGTTAATGAAGTTTTGATGCACTGATTAAAGATCAACATTTAATGGATTCACTGAATCATAAGTTTACTAGATATACGCTAGTTGCTTTAGACATAGTTGCGTGTATACGCGGGTTCCCATAACTAAAGTAGCGTATATATATATCTGAGTATGGAAATGAAAAAGTGTTTGATTTGCTAATACTGATTCACGCCCCCCCCCCCTCTCAGTATTATTTCCAACAATTGGAATCAGAGTAGGTCCTTAAGAAGAAGCTTGATCGCTTGAAGGAAGATCTATCATCATGAGCAACTACGAAAGGGAGGCATCCATCAGGTCACCAATCTTTGATGGGAGAAACTTCGTCTATTGGAAGGTAAGAACCACAGCCTATCTTCAATCTCTTGGTGCAGAAGTTTGGGATATCGTGGAAGGAGGATACACATTCCCATCAGCAACTCCTACAGATACATCTGGTAAAAAGTAGTATGAAACAAATGCAAAGACTATCAATACTCTATCGGGGAGTCTATCTCAATCAGAATTCGTCAAGGTTATGTAGCTCAAAACCGCCAAAGAAATATGGGACAAGATCATTCTAAGCTATGAAGGAGACGATCAAGTAAAACGTGCAAAACTACAATCTCTCATAATTCAATATGAAACTTTCAGAATGCACAATGATGAAAGTGTGGTTAATTATTTCTTACATATAGATGAGATTGTTAATCGCACGAAAAACTTGGGTGAAGAGATAAAAGAAGTTACTTTAGTTGAAAAGGTTTTAAGATCTTTGTCTTCTAAGTTTGAATCAAAAGTTTCTGCCATAGAAGAAAAGTAGAATCTTCATAGTATTACCATGTCATAGCTGCACAGAATCCTAACTGCTTTCGAAATGAGAAAAGGAGGTCCATCAAACAGGAGAGAAGCCACATTCAAAGCTTCAGGAAAAAGAGAATACAATGAGTTAGAGCATATGTCAGAAGGAGAGGAAGAATCAAACTTTATCAAGAACCTTCAACGGGATTCTGGAAGATTCAGAGGTAAGCTACCTTTCAAATGCTTTGCTTGTGGAAGAGTCGGTCATTATGTAGCCAAATTTCCTCATAGATATAAGCTTGATAAAGGTAAGGAACCAGTTAAATGGAATAGAAAACAGAACGTAAGTAAGAAAAGTTATTATACACATTAAGACAACGATGGATTTTCAAATAGTGATGAAGATGAACATGGCAATGATTATAGACTTTTGATGGCTTTTGAAGATGATGATTTCTTGGATGCTATAGATGAAGATGATCTCTATGAAGAAATTTCTAAACTTAAAATATGTTTAGAAGAAAAGAGTATGATCATAGATACTTTGACATTCCAACTTGCTGAAAGGGAAAAACACAATGAAAAGTTAGAATGTGAAATTGTGGGACTTAGAAAAGATATTGAGAAAACAAAAACTCTTAATCTTAGATTTGCTAAAGGATCTGAAACTTTAGATGAGATTATCAAAGTGTAGCGTTCTCCTCCAATTAAGACAGGTCTTGGATATACTGAAGAAACATCTCAAGCACAGAAGCCATCCACCTCCAAAAGTTATCTTTATGCAGCAAGAAGAAGTGAACAGGTTGACAATCGTCAGCAGAGGCATAAAGCAGATCACCAAGTAAATCGCAGTCAATCTAATTCAAGGTTGAACAGAAGCTACAACCAGTCGCAGGTAAATCACTCTCAATTTAGAATGAATATCAATGGAAACCACAATCACCTGGTCAGTAGGTTTGATAATCACAGGAATTTCTTTAATGGCCAATGTTTTTCATGTCATAACTTTGGACACAAAGCTACTCAATGTATTGCCTACAAGACCATCATGACTCGAGATCACGAAATCAAAGGAGTGTGACTGGGATCATGAAGAGGACATACAATAACTTTTCTGCTCTTGAAAATGAAATAGAATGCTCTATTTGTAACAACTTCAGTCATGAAGATTCTGAATGTAGGAGTAAGTTTTGGCAAACATCTCAGAAGGAGCAAGCTCCATTGGGTCCCAAAACATGGAGAAAGAAAGAACCACAACCAGAAAGATGTGGTATAGCCTTATATGCGGAAGGACGGGAAAATCAGTGGTACATCGACAGTGGATGCTCGAAACATATGACAAGAGATAAAGAAAAAAATCAGTCATATAACATTGCCTTAGAAAAGGAAAATAAGGTCTCATTCGAAAATGACACCCCTGCACTCATAAAAGGTAAAGGTTCTGTTCTTTTGAAGGAAAAAGTCAAAGCTGGAAATGTTATGTATGTTGATGGCTTAAAGCATAATTTATTGAGTGTTAGCCAAATGTGTGATCAAGGAAATGAGGTAATATTTCGATCAAATTGATGTATTGTTCGTGAGCTTAATACAGGAGAAACATTGATCAAAGGCATAAGAACTCCAAATAATTTATACATACTCAAGGGAGGAAAACAACAATGTTATCTAAGAAAGAATGATGAACACTGGCTATGGCACAGAAGATTGGGGCATCTAAGCTTCCCTCAGATAAGGAAAGCATGCAAATATCAGGCGGTTTGTGATCTCCCTGAAATCAGAATTCCATACAATACAATATGCAAATCATGTCAGTTTGGTAAGAAAACCAGAACTAATTTCCCTGAGAAGGAAGGATTGGCTAGTAAGCCACTTGAACTTGTCCATACTGATTTGTGTGGTCCATCAAGGAAAAAGTCACCTCGAGGAGAAGAATACCTTATATTGTTCATTGACAACTTTTCCAGGATGTGTTGGATAGGACTTCTAAAGCATAAAGATGAAGCTTTCGAAAAGTTCAAAGCTTTCAAAGCCTTGGTTGAAAATGAATCAGACCGTAGAATCAAATGCCTCAGGTCTGATCGAGGGTAATTTACCTCGGATGAATTTTTGGACTTTTATGAAGAACATGGAATAAGAAGGATGAACAAAATGGTTCAAACAAATGGCTCGTACTATGCTTGATGAGTCTGGAACTCCTGCAACCTTCTGGGGTGAAGCTGCATTCGTTGTCGTTACTATTCTCAACAAAACAAACGTCCGGGTAAACAGCACTCAAACTCCTCATGAACTTTGGTATGGTAAGACTCCTACGGTAAAATACTTCAAAGTTTCTGGAAGCAAATGTTACATCAAAAGGACTGCTGAAAATCTTGGCAAGTTTGAACCTAGAGCAGATGAAGGCATTCTCCTTGATTACTCTTCCTGAAGTAAAGGATATAAGTGTTACAATAAAAGACTTGGAAAAATTGTTGAATGTAATGATGTGGTGGTTGATGAAGCAAGCGAAAATCCAAAGCAGATAAGAACCGAAGATTTTGAAGATGAAAAGGACTATCCTTCAACTTCAAATCAGACTAATGATGAAGAAGAAACCTGTGAGGCACCAAAAGAACAGATAAGGGTAGAAGAAAAGACTCCATCCAGGTACGTACAGAAGAATCATCCAGAGACTCAAATTTTGGGGCAGAAAGAGGTACGTGTACAAACAAGAAGAACTATTACAGAAGCTTCAAGCTATCTAGCATTGCTCTCCTCCGTTGAACCGTAAAATATTCATGAAGCATGCAAAGATGAATGATGGGTCAAGGCCATGAATGAAGAGCTTGAGCAGATTGAAAAGAATAACACTTGGGAATTGGTTCCTAGACCAAATGATAAGAATGTCGTAGGAACCAAATGGATATTCAAAAACAAGCTAAATGAAAATGGAGATGTTATTAGAAACAAGGCCAGACTTGTTTATAAAGGGTATGCTCAACAAGAAGGTATAGACTTTGAAGAAACTTTTGCACCGGTTGCCAGACTTGAAGCCATAAGAATGTTCCTTGCTCTTTCTAGCTTTCAGAAGTTCAAAGTATATCAAATGGATGTGAAATCTGCCTTTTTAAATGGAGACTTAGAAGAAGAAGTGTATATTGAGCAACGAGATGGATTCATCCTTGGAAATGATCCAAAACTTGTATGCAGACTTAGAAAGGCACTCTATGGTCTTAAACAGGCTCCAAGAGTGTGGTATTATCGTCTGGACAAATTCCTCCATCGACAAGGTTTTTCAAAAGGATCAGCAGATAGCAATCTATATATAAAAATTGATAATGATAAATTGCTAATATTGGTTGTATATGTTAATGATATCATCTTTGGTAGCAATGAAGAAGCCATGAGTCAAAACTTTGTTTTGGTAATGCAGAAAGAATTTGAAATGTCCCTACTTGGTGAGCTCACATATTTCCTTGGTTTACAAGTATAACAAAACAAAGACGGTATTTTTCTATCACAAACCAAGTACCTCAAACAGATCTTGAAGAAATATGGCATGGAAGATTCGAAACCAGTATGTACCCCTATGGTAACAGGATGCAGCCTCAGTGCAAATGATGAATCAACAGCATTACATCAACCAATCTATAGATCCATGATTGGTAGTTTGCTCTATCTGACAGGTACCTGACCAGACATCATGCATGCAGTGGGAATAGTTGGAAGATTCCAGGCCAATCCAAAAGAGACCCACCTTCAGGCAGTTAAAAGGATTTTCAAATATCTTCAAGGAGCACAAAACCATGGCTTATGGTATCCTAGAGATACAGATCTCACACTTCATGCATATACAGATGCAGATTGGGCAGGAAGCGTGGATGACAGAAAAAAGAACTAGTGGTGGTGCATTCTTTATGGGTTCCAGATTAGTATCTTGGTCCGGCAAGAAACAAAGTTCAATTGCATTATCTACAGCTGAAGCAGAATATGTGGCTGATGCATCTTGCTGCACACAACTCCCTTGGATGATGCAAAATTTGCAAGACTTTCAAATCACTTGTAGTCCACATATCTCCATTTTATTTGATAATACAAGTGCAATCAATATTTCAAAGAATCCAATCATGCATTCCAAGACCAAGCACATACCTATCATATATCATTTTCTCCTGGAACAAGTGCTTGAACAAAAGGTCAAATTGGAGTATGTTCCATCCAAGGAACAGGTTGCTGATATATTCACCAAACCACTGCCCAAGGAGACATTTGAATACCTAAGACAGAAGCTGGGACTAGTTGATGCATCATCTTGCTGTTGAAACTTATATGTTTCAGAGAAAAGTGGCTGTACGCGAGTTTCATGAGGAGCACTCGCGTACATACGCTGGTTTCTGTGGATGCAGTCGCGTATATGTTGATTTGAAGAATATCAGTGGGCCAGACTCAGGATGAAAAGAGTCTGATATGGGTCTGATAGAGACCATCTGGCACAGGTTCAGGGGGAGCATTTACTTCTAATAATGCATTGTTGGCATTATCTTAGAAGATCTTGGTACTACTTCACAATTGTTTTTGATTCAGGTGGAACAGGTGCAGAGGGAGATCATGGTTGTTGGTCTGGATGATGATTGACAGATGCTGTTGATGATAGTTGCTAATGACTATCATAGTCTTGTCTTAGATATTTAGTCTCTATGTCATGTATTTCTTTTATTATCAAGGTCATGTAACGGCCTATTTTGGTTTCCCCACTATGCCTGGGATGGATGATGTAATATTCTTGTTTTATCATGTGTAAAATTTTGGTGTATCCCCACTTGGTTGGGTGGATGAGTCAATATTGGTATATCCCCACTTGGTTGGGAGATGGATGTATGTATGAGTCTTTGGTGATAGGAAGGTCATTTATGATGTATAAAGTCATGTTCTTTCTTGTAGAACATCTTTTTGCAGATCTTGCCTACAGTCAGGGGGAGCATGGACAACACAGCAAAGCAGAGATTTTAGCATGTACTCAGGGGGAGCATAACCCTTTGCCCTTGATGACAAAGGGGGAGAATGACTTTGAGTGACTTGGGGTTGCCATCAAGTCCAAAGGGGGAGATTGTTGGCATTTTGACATAGGTTTGGCACTATGGCACAGGTGTTGTCCTTGATGGCAGCTCTCTCAGATGACAGATCACCGTTCAGGCTCTCAGAATGAAGGAAAAATAAATATACGTAGGTTCCACTTAACAAAGTCACGTGTACACGCGGGATAACCGATCCAAAGCCGCGTATGTGTATGCATGCACTTTTATGCAAAGAAAAGCACGTACATGTGGGAAAACTTGTTTTAGTCCATGGTAACTAGGCCTTGTTATTTGGACCTATGGTTTTGGACCATGGTATCTTGTCCGAAGTGTTGAACCTAGGTATTGGGACCCAAGTATTGGTTATAAGTGGTTTTGGACCATGGTATTGAGTAAGGCCTAAGACTACAAAAGGGGAAGGAGATCATTAGGCAAATGCACTCAAGTATTGAATATCTTATGAAGAGCAAGATCTAGAATACTGGTCATTGGGTTATGGTGCATAACTGAATCTGAATCTGAATCAAGGAGGAACCTGAGCGCTAGAATAAGGATAAGTTCTATTGATGGGTCAAGATCTTAAGGCTTGAAGAGAAGTATCTTTGTGTGATTTTGATCTGTTATATTTGGTGCATGTCTTGATCTGTAAATCTGATGAACTGGGTATAAATGATGTCTGAATAGTTGAAAAGGATAAATTATCTTTTACAGATCAATATGCAGGTACAGCATAGCAAAGGGGCATATACATGCTGGTTCAGTAATGCAAAAAAACGTATACACAGGTTTGCCTTAATACAGCAGCGTATGCACACAGGTTCTACATATTGAAGTGGTGTATGTATCATAAAATATGTTTTAGCTACTTCTATTTATTGCTGCAGTGTTCTGGGTACAGGATTGGTTTCTGGTTATTATTACTATATTCTAGTTACAACATTCAGAGAAGTGATTGTTTGATTCGCAAAGGAGATTGGTTGATGCAGATATATATTTGATATTTGATTGATGTTATTAATGGATCCAGTCTGAAAATTTATGAAACGTGATCCCTGGAAGAAAAGAGAAGATTGTAGCCTTCTGTAGGTCAGCACCTACGTACTAGTACATCAGCTAGTACAAGAGCTAAGGGGGTTGTATCTCCCGTCCAGGAGAAGCTGGAGAATGAGAGAAGGTTGTAGCCTTCTACAGGTAGAAGTCTGCGTACTGGTATAAGACTGCACCAGTACAGAAATATTGTACAAAGAATTTTCTTATTAAAAGAAGATAGAGACGAATTGCAGCAAGTGGTTTTCACCCACATTGGTTTTCCACCTTATATCTTGTGTTCATGTGTGTGATGATCTGTTCTGTTTTACTGCACCTATTTACTATTCTTATGGTTAATGAAGTTTTGATGCACTGATTGAAGATCAACATTTAATGGATTAACTGAATCATAAGTGTACTGGATATACACTAGTTGCTTTAGACATAGTTGCGTGTATACGCGGGTTCCCATAACTAAAGTAGCATATATATATATATATATCTGAGTATGGAAATGAAAAAGTGTTTGATTTGATAATACTGATTCAAACCCCCCCCCCCCCCCCCCCCCCCTCAATATTATTTCCAACACTTTGTGGCTTGCTTCTTACAATACCAAGAAATTGTTGTTAATCCCATATTTGTCAAATAACCTAGTGTTGATGCTCGATCATCAACACTTACAACAAAATATGCATCTAGATATCCACCAAGTACAAAATTCTTAGTCTTTTTGTAGAGAAGACAAAAATATTTCATACCTTGGATATATCTAAGAACCATTTTTGTTGAATTCGAGTGGCTTTCCCTTGGTTCATGCATAAAGCAAAAGAAAATGCTAATTGCGTAAGATAAATTTGGACAAGTGGTTGTCCAATAGATGAAGTTGTCAATCTATTGTCTATAATTAGTACTATCTACCAACTCCCCCCCCCCCCCCCCCCCCTTGAAATTTTGAAAGGTTTAAGTTTTCCTCCATTGGGGTGAAAGCAGTCTTACAATCTTGTATTCCAAATATTTTTAGTAGTTCATATGCATATTTGCTTTGCCTAATGAAAATGTTGTTTAGATGTTGGAATACTTCAACTCCAAGATACTTGTGAAGTAGTCCCAGATCAATCATCTTGAATTCAACTTGTAGTTCCTTCTTTACTTGCACAATATAACCATTTTTGTTTCCAGTAATGGTCAAGTCATCCAAATGCATAACTAAATCACTTGATTTTTACCATGTTGGTGCACATATAAGGTATCATCTGATTACTTCGCTTCAATAGAAGTTCAACAAATTTCAACATTTGAGATTTGAGACTTCTGCAACATGAATTATGTTGAAATGCTTTCGAATCCAACGCATGGGGTTTTTTGGTTTATCGATGTTTCGAACCATCATATGTGGCTCATCATCAGGATGAATATAAGATTAGAAAGATTGATCCATTGGATTAACTCTTTAGTTATTAATTTAATATAATATTTTAGACTATATTAATAAATATAATATTTTATATTCACTCTTTGGTAATTAATATAATATAATATTCTAAATTTTATTAAAGAATATATTATTTTACTAATATACTAAAAAATATGTCTCGTGGCCAACGAACGGTTTGCTAAGTCGTTCGTGCCGCTGTGCAGGTCACGAGTTCAAGTCTCGTCTTACCCGAGGGCCGTGCTTGCGGGTTGTGCGGTTCCTCCTAGCGGTTATAGTGGCAGCCAGTGGGATTCGACCCCATGTAACGTGAGTACGATACCACCACCATTGCCGATTCCGCTAGTCAACAAAATATATATATATATATATATATATATATATATATATATATATATATATATATATATATATATATATATATATATATATATACTATAAAATATATATATATATTATATTATAATATATATATATATATACTATTTGATATATTAATATTTAATATTAATAATATTAACTATTACTATTAAGTATTTTTTTATGGAGTGTATGGTTCCTTGTTGGCTCCTTTCCTTTAGGTCTATTATATATATTATTTCCAGTAGATTTGTGTTTCTCATCTTACATTCATCCTAATGATGAGCTACATATCATAGTTCGAAACGTCGATAAACAAAAAAACCCTATGCGATGGATCCTAAAGCGTTTCAACAATTTTCAGCATAATGACAAATTTTTTTGCATCATTTACAAACAACTTAATTGAAATCTTTGTTGCCTTGATTTATTCTCTCCCTTGACTTTGTCCTTTGCCTTGATTTTCCTCTGTTAAAGTTATTTCCTTTACCGGAGTTGTTCCCTCTACCTTGACTGTGACCATCACCTTGTCCTTTGTATGCTCCCTGATTTTGATTGTTGTGCCCTTTGTTATTCACTTGAGTTCCTCTTCCTTGGGAAATTGTAGTTGAAGATTTATGAATCCTAACTTTTGTAAAAGAGACATCTTCTCCAACCAATTTCTTCTTTCCAAAAGTTTGTTTTATTAGGTTGAGCTATCATTTCACTTAACTGAACAAAGGTTATCTTCTCTAGCTTTCCATAAAATTGTAAAGTCTCAAAAAAGTGCGTATATGCAGAAGGAAAACCAACAATCAAAATAGTAGTCACGAAACTATCTTCTATGACAGTAAATCTAACCTTTATTATTTCCTGTTTTATGTTCTTTAGTCTGAAATGTACTGAAGTACATTTCCCCCTTTTGTCAGTTTAGGTTGAAGTATCTTCAATTGAATCTCAACTTTCTTTGTCTCTGGTTATGTATCAAATAAATCTTTAAATGTTTTCCAAGCAGACCATGCATCATAAACAATTTCTATATGAACACACATTTCATCATTTATATAATATTTAATTAAAGTTAATGCCTTTGCATTTGTAATCTCCCATTTGGCTAGTGAGTCTGCATCAGTAGGTTTGTTTGGTTTAATAACACCATCACACGCATATTTCCAAATTTCATTATAGATCAAAGTGCTTTCCATGTCTTATATTTCTTTGAGCCTTCAAGTTTGTGAGACTCAGAAAATAAATTTACTAGTTTGGACCTTCTGAAGATAAATATATGCACCAAGATAGATCATGCACCATACAAAAACCAAGATGAGACAACACACCACACATTGCCCAGTAATAAAAATAAGATCTATCAAGGCTTGGCCTTGACCCTCATATATTCGTTAGAAAAAATTAAAAAATAAATAAAATAAAATAAACAAATAATTAATTAATTAATTAATTAATTAAAAAAAAAATCACTTAGTTTTGTACTTAAATCTAGTCAATTTCCTCAGAATTTTACAATGAGACTTTCAAATTTTGACTCTAGAATTGTGTTATTTCTTTGTAAATATAGAAGAAAGTCAATTTCCAGGGAATTTTACAATGAGACTTTCAAAATTTGACTCTAGACTTGTGTTATTTATTCGTAAATATAGAAGAAAAACAATTTTCTTTGCAATGCTCTTGCAATTTTTGACCTCTTTGACTGCACTCTAATCCATGTCGAAGTAAAAAGGTACTTCGAATAACAATCTTGTTCCCCTTAAAAAAAAATATATATATATATATATATATATATACTCTTCCCTTTCTTTTACAAAATAACGACTTTAGTAGCCATATTCAAACTTTGGCAGAAATAGAATTTTAAAACATATAAATAAAACTTAATACAAGGGTGTCAATAGAATGATCTATTTCCACACTGATAGCATTTGCCAAAGGTCTAGTGGGCGCACTAGTTCAAAACCCCCTTTTTTTCAAATATTGAACAAAAAATTGTTATCAACACTAATTTTGTTGCAAAAAAAGTTGATCCAAATTTTTATTTTGTGCATTGAACTGGACACCCTCTCCTCCAACTATTGGTGCTCTCTAACAATGAACTTCAACCAGATACGTGCGCTTTTTCATGGATGGTATCTTTGCATGGGTATAACCGTGTGTGGACTACTTCAATACCAGTGTGGGCATCAATTCATATGGATTCTGTTGTGGGTATCCTCTTCAGTCTATGTGGGTGCATTTGATACTACGTGGGTGCTCTTAAATTTATCAAATGCTTGGAGTTTCAACAATTACTCAACAAACCGGCCCTTGGAATCAGTGGATCTCCCTTCAATGTAATGTTGATATGGGCCTGGCGTGGCATTTTTCTAGGGCATGATGCTAATCAATTTTATGGATAGAATGATGAATTTTCATAGATGGATGCAAAGGAAATAAATGGGTTTCAAAGAGAGTTTTGAGGTAAAAAATTCATCCCATATAGAGCTAGAAAGTGTTCAGAGCAAGCTCATTGATTTAGCCTTCAAAAACATCGTCATATGGGAGTCGATTGATTTAGTCTTCAAAGAAGCCATCGACTTCGAGAAAAGGCTGGAGAATAGAAGATTTCACTTTGAGATTACATGTATGCGTGATCTTCAGCCAAACATGTCAGGTTGAAAAAGCTAAAAGCATGCTCAGATTTCGGAGGGAAATAATCAATACAAGCACTATAAATGAAAACCTATAAATGAAAACAAGCGCAAGTTTGCGACTCTGAAAAACAGTGCGAAGAGGAGGCAAATAAAAAAAAAATATGCACCGACAAAGATTTAAAAAAAAAAAAAAATGTTGTTAATATATAGATTTGAAATCTTAATTCAATGATAGATCTTCATAATAATAATAAATATTTATAATCACATTTTTGTCCTAATGATGAACCACATTTTGTGGTTCCAAATGTGTAGATATGAAAATCATCAATGTGATTTATCTGAAATAGCTTGTTATAAGCATTGTTAATCACATAATATTATACTCAGAAATAATCAGGATTCTTTTCCTTGACTATAAATTTTGATAATGAACATACCAACAATTGTGGATGGGTCCCATTTGACATAGTTTTTCAATGTCCTCATCACTTGGAATCTCTTCTCACACTAGCCCATCATCATAACTCATATCACATTGATAGTAGAAGTGTTATTCGACACATAATTGTATTAATAAGGGAAAATACATTTACAGGATAATATGCAAGAGTTTACAACAATCACTCATTACTCTCACATGAGGAGGAAAATAAGCTTTAAATAAGCTTATGTCCTATAACTAATTTATTTATGGATCACTTATTTCATGTGACAAGTGTCCATTATATTTAATGTGATTATAACAAATTTCCTAACTATCTGGTTATGTAATGGATTTTATTTCAATAAAACACAATGTTTTTTTCTCGTGAAAATAAAAATAAAAAATAAAAAATCCTAATTTGATTCCTAAAGAACAATACTTTTCTAAATGTCAAATCTATTATAACAAATAAATATTCGAGGAAGGTTCTATGAATATAAATAATTAAATATTAAATTACGTACTTTGGGTCATATATCTAATGTTTTGTTGGATTTTGGCTCAGAGGAAAATTTTGACTACAAAAATGTTTTGAAACGTAGAATATTGGGCCCATCATGGTGTGTTTTGTGCAAAAAAATCTAGGAGACGATAGATCCATCTCTTCCTTTAATGTCCCATTGCCATGGAAGTTTGGGAATGGTCTTCAATCATCTCATATCCCGAATTTGTTGGACCAATACTATTCAAGATTTGGTGGGCGGTTGGTGCAGGTGCAATACGGGATCATTTATAGAGAAGAAGAAGACGAAAAGGCTATGGGAAGCATCTTCTAAATTTGTGTGTTGGAAGCTTTGGTTCTCTAGAAATAAAGTTATTTTTCAAAATGAATCGAAAAATACTACCAGGGTAGCTGCAAGGGTTATCGTGCTTATAGGATAATCCTTCCAAACTAAAGAAATAAAGGAGGAGGATTAAAATATGGATGCACATGAATCAATATGGTTAAACTCTTTCATCATTCATCTCTCTCCTCAAGATTTGCATAAAACCAAGGAGAATTGGAAAATAAGGAGCTCCGAGGAGGAGTTGAAGACGGATCTCCAAACAAAAGCAGTATATCTTATTTTTTTATGGGGTAGTGAAAGGAAATCCAGGGGCAACAGGAGCGGAGTGGGGTGGGGTGATCATTCACCCTAAGAAGCAACCGAAATTCAAATACACTTGGGGATTGTGGGAGGTGACTAACAATGTTGCAGAAGCACACACTTTCTAACAGGGATTAAACAAGTTGTGCAATTACAAATTCAAGAGATAATAGTGATTAGAGATTCACTTCTCATCCTCTGTAGGCTTCTTAATGAATCTCTCCCTTGTGATCTCAAACTTGCACAAATCATTAAAAGGATCCTTCATTTATTTCATCTCATCCTTAAAAGGTAAAGCTTCCATGTGTTAAGGGATAAAAATGTGTTAGTTGATGAATTGACCAACCCAAAGTCTTCTCTCTCCATAGGAGAGCTAGTATAGAAAGGGTTGAATCTATGGGTTCCATTACCATAACAATGCATCAAGAAATTATCAACTTTTTGGAAGGCATGCAATCTCTTCAAACTCGCTTGCATAGATTGGAGGATGAACTGGACATCTTGCACTCTCAACTGGAGGAGATGAAGACATAGCGGAAAAATGACAAAAATGAAACTCTGAAGAAAAAAAGTGTCTCTTTTGACAATCTACCTCATGTAATATGGTCAAATCTTATGAAATGTAAATTTTGTTTTTTGTGAGATAGATTTTGGTGTATCTATAAGAGATATAAGGAGGGAAGTAAGTCTGAACACCTAAATAAATATTACTTATGAAACAAAGATAAGAATAACAAATCTAAAAAACAACCTCTTTTATCTATTATAATTAGTATTTCATCTCAAATTTTTGCTCAAAACTTTTTAATACAAAAATTATACTTGGTCTGTGTTAAACAAATTAAAATTATATATCAATATTATATTTCACAACTACTCTGAATTGTTATTTCAAAGTATAACATACATTTCAATGATATAATTATTTTGTTTTAAATAAACGATTATATTATATTCATTCAACTTGAGAACGGGCCAAAACCCACGCTTACATCTAGAGATAATTCTTCTTCTGTCATAGACCAGGAGTGCATACAAAGCATTCTAATTCTACCTGGTCTTTTCCATGCAATTTTTCTTACATTATTTATCTTATATATTCACCAAAAAACTCCACAAAAATTTCAACAAAAAACATAGCATTCAACTAATCTATATTGTTTGGTCACTTGTTGCATTTCCCCTTTTTCCCTAGCTGCTTGTTCATTCTCCACCGCATCTAATCCAAAATGGATCTTGTAAGTCAAATTAGAAGTTTGTTTTACGTCTAACAACCAAGATGGTCCTAGGAATAAAACTATTCTTGCCTTATGCAGGAATTCACCATCTCAGTTACTTGCAAAAACAACGTTAGGTCAAAGAGCACGACACGTTGATTTCGGTGGTATCTCCGGATTTTCATTTGGCCTCCAAGTGATGGAGAAACAGATCCAAAGTTTTCAGTTGTTCTTGGAAATAACGCCAAGAAGTAGAGACCATTTTTCTGAATTCAACACTACTTTTGGTTTCTCATTTGGTCTCTGGAAGAGGGAGAAACCATCCATCAAAGTTGAGGTGTTGAAGGGACCTTACTAGCCATGTGGCGTTTCTGTAGTTCAACACGTGGCACAAACCTTATCTTCAGGTGAATGGTGAGATTGTTGGGTTAAGGGTTGATCTCATGTTAAGGTGCACATTATTCCTAAGTTCTAATTCTATGGTGATGCATTAAAAAACCTAGACACATATGGTATGGTTTCAAAAAACATATAAGAAACATATATTCCAAGCTTTATCGTCAAAGGTTTATATAGTTTCAAAACTATATAATAAAATGCAAAGTGGGCACATATATAGTAATAAACCATGGATGGCGCAAGGTTATGTATTAACCTATGGTCTACAACCTTGGAGCACTTATGATAAATATTACATAGGGGCGGAAGTAAGGTTGCGTCAGTGATCGAGTCAGCTTGCCACGAGGTGGGTCCAATCACATCGAATCGGTTGGAAACCAGTTGGTGCGGATGTGGTAGGGTACCGTGGCGGAGTTTGAAGCCGCCAAGTCGAGACCGCCGGATTCCAACGCAACAACCTACCAAACTAGAGCTAAATCATCGGAGGTGTGCCTAGTTAGCATGCCATCGAGCCATTGTAGGAGGAAGGCATGATATGGAAGCCAACAAAATCAAAGTACTACTCAGTTAACATGCAGTTGAGCAGGTCAAGTCCGTTGGAGGAGGGGGGTCAGAGTTATCATGTCAACACCGAATGCATCACCATCCGGAGTTTGGTACATGTCAGTCGCCGTCAGAGCCAACAATCAAGCAGCACGGACATGGCACTGTGGAGCAATTTGAGACCGTCGAAGGTGTATCGAGTCAGCGTGCCAATGAGAGTCAAAGGTCCGGTTGTAGGTATGCCAACGCATCTCTGGAACATATGTGTTAGGCCACTGGGAATGCCAACCAAGCAACAACTTTTTCGAGTTGACCACCAAACGAAACCACCACTAGCCTAATCGCCAGAAGTTTCTGTAACATGGCGTCGAGTTATAGGTTCAAAGAGTTATGACAACTGTCGGGTGTTATAATGTTTGTAACATATTAATGTACCATGTAAATGAAATGTTCCAAATAACTTAGGATAAGGTGGTTTGTGCTCATGCGAAGATTTATGCCATGGTGTTATAATGTTATTGCATCGAGATATATCATTTGGCCACCACTTAGTTTGTTAAAACAAATTATGCTAAACTTAGCATTAGGTCATCTTATAAATGCTTCGAGTGAAGAAGCATAAATGAGAAGAAAATTCTAGCCTTAGTGAGGAGAAGAAGAGAGGCATTCCAAAGCCCATCAAAGTATTTTCTATTTCAGAGGGGAAACCTTTCAGGAAGGAGGCAAGCATATCTAGGGCAGAAGTTGTGCTTCAGTTTCAAGCGACAGTTCAGCTTCAGAGTCAGAGTTTGGATATTTGCCTGCAGATGTTGTTTTGAGCATTTCTTGGCCATTCTTGGGCCTTTTCAGGAACAGAGACAGGCATTGGAGAGCTGCAACAAAAGGATTTCTTTCTACAGTAACTAGTAGCACCTGCGAGCACAGATCAATTGGAAAAATCTCATGTAAAGAAACTATTTGAAGCATTCCTAATAAAACAGTCACACATTCGAAGCGGGCCCAGATACGTAGTCCAAGAGGGACGAAATTTGTCACCAATGTTGGTTGTTGTTTGCATCTTTGATTGTTGTTGTTAATTATTCATTTTTAGTTCCTTAAGTTTGATGATTAAGTCATAAACATCACTTAATTTTCCATATTCACTCACACATGTGCAACTTTAGTTAATTGGTGCAATTGCTCAAATAATCAATCTTGTAGATTTCAGATCAACATCATCCTTTTTCTCAGCAAAATCTCCCATAATATGTTCCTAGGGGTCACCAATATGCAGTCCTTCACCTGTGTTTGCAAGGGAGGGGTCACAAAGTCCATAAAGTTCTCTAAAAAGACTGATATTCGCTAGCTCCGCTTTAATTTTGATGTCATCCACCTTAAGCTTAAGAGTGTCCACTTTCGTCGTCAACGTTGCCATCATGATTTGGATACATTCCATTTCCTTTCACAAATCCTCCATATGAGGATTAAGTAGTGAGAAATGTGAACGGGCCTCCAAGGTGAATTGCTCCCCTAACTTCATAATTGAACGTGAAATTTCCTCCAAATATTTTGATAGATGAACCAAACTATCATTCTTGCTGCTCTCTGCGCTTGGGGAGGCCATACTACCAAACGCTGAGATTTTCACATAAATTATTGAATATTTTATGAGGTGATTGCCTCTTTTATACTGCTTGATTCCTTCTCCATTTGCATCGTCGACCATCACTTTCAATTTAATATCCCTGGACAATGTCTGCATCGTATACCATCAAATCTATGCACTATATCCTTCGCCCTGCTCCCAACTTCACTCGTACAAAAATGAATCGATGTTGAAGGTGTACCAACTTGCAATTCCAATGGCGTTAATTTAATAAGGACCAATTTTAATCTCCAACTATCCTCCCGCATGATGCTTGAACTACTGCATTCCCATCTGTGACCCTCTTCCCAATGCATTTGTTTGCTCGATGCAATAAACAAGTGTCTTATCATAGATCTAAGGTTTATTACATTAATTAAGACTCTGATGCTTCAGAAAATCCACCTACTCAATCTCTTAAATGCATTTGGACCTCCGATTAATGTCAACTTAATTATCACAGAACGTGACATAAGGAGGGAGAGTAACCCCCCATCCAAGGTTAATCCTTTGTTGGCCTAATTGTCAGCAATTGCATTATTTTCCCTTTTTATATCGTAACTGCTAATAGAATCAAAAATTTCCATCTGCATTCAAATTCATGCCTCAAGAAGGTTTTGATCTTTCTTTAGAGATTTCTTTGAATGATACAATTTTTGAATTGTTATCATGGAGTCTCCAAATACTACAAACCATTGAATTCCATTTTTCAAAACTATTCCATTCCTTACCATAATGTTAAGGCCTCCACTTGGTTATTTGTTGTCCATGTTAGCCTCGCTGGCAAAAGGCCCAAAATTGGATCCATATATGCTCTTAAAGTCTCCAAATTTGCTTAAAATCATGCCAATGGATCCAAAAATGCTCTTGAAATATTCAAGATTTGCTCAAGGTCATCCAAAGGTCAAAATCAGTGCAAGAGGAGAGCCCTTGGAAGGGTGGAAATACACTATCGGGAGGCAAAAAATGCTTGAAAACCATGAAAAAACCAAAATCGCAGGATCAAAGATTGAAAGAACAGCAGCTGTTAGATTTGGTCGATCAATGGCCCAACTCTAAGTGGCTAATCGCAATCGGTGCGGCAGAGAGGATGACTTAAGGATGGGCGCAAGACCCTGCTGATCAGCAATCTCCGATGACGGGTCACATCGGCGGGGTATCGGCGATTAAAGTAAAGGCCCTAGGCATGAGCGATAAGCGATTCCGATTAGATCGCATCGCTATATCGCAACGGAGCAGCACCAAGGGGTGGGGCCTATGCACACGGCAGTGCTGATAGCAATGAAGCTTAGACCCAAAAGGATCCGGGAAGTGAAATATATATTATTTGAGATCCGCACAAACGCCGGTTTTAATGTATTCTCAATGTATTTTTGTTATATAACGAAATACAAAGGGGAACAGGGCAGCGCCAATAGCGATGAGTCCCAGACCCGAAAGGGTTCGGGAATAAAATCTATAATGTTTGAAGTCCGCCAAAGGCCAATTTTCCCGTGTTTTCAACGTTTTTCAAGTATGTTTCAAAATACAAAGGAACAAAGGGACCCGGCCGTCTGCGATAGGCGATAACGACCCAAAGGGTGGACCCGATAGAAGAATAAACCATTTTTTAAAGACTTTTGAAGTCCGAAAAGGATAGAGAGGGGTGGGATTTCTCAGTGTTGTTGTGTTTTCTGTTTAAAACAGAAACAGTCATTGTTTTCGGCAAAAGTCCACAATATGGTAGAGTTGTTTTGTGTTAACAGAAGGCATGCATTTGCTAAACATTTGAAAGGGCCACAACACGCGCAGTTGTCCAAAACAAACAGAAACATCAAAGGCCACAGTGCAGCTCATCAAAACGAACATCATGGGGCATCTCTGGCAAGAGAGAGCTCCCAGACAGCGCATCAAACTACCTGAAGGTGGTTATTCCTCTGTCAGAAGGAGAAAACCTCTGAGCCATGCTTGCCTATTTAGCGAATCAATCATTTAACAAGACAGACCAGATAGATTAAGACTTTGAGCCTTTGAGAGCTCAGGGGCATTGTAAAAGGCCTATAAAGGGCTGAAAACTAAATGTAGCAAGGGTTCAACCTTTAGAGACTATGGAGACTCTACTCCTCTAGCTTCTCATCTTCATTTCAACAATATAAGCTTCTTTTGTTGTTACATGTTCAATTCTCATTTTCTCTGTTGTTTTATGCTTGCACTTGAATAGATTATTCATGTTTCTATTGTGTCTAATGCCAGATAATTGTCATCTTATCTCTGCATCGATAAATTAGATTTGCAAGTTCCATTTACTTCATGTAGCTAGACATTCATATATGTTCATGTACGCATCTGTTGGTACAGTCAGTATTCTCCATCTATCCATTGAATCTATAAACTATTGAGCATTAATGGTCTAAAGCCTTGTATTGTTGAGGGTGTTCATGCATGTCTTGAGTGAGAAAAGAGCTGAAATGGTTATCTGACTTGATTCAAACCATCATCCATTACAATAGTTTAGAAAACAAGATTGAAGATTATATGTTACCAGGCATCTCTAAGCTACAACCTAGGAGATTTTCTTGGAGAGATAACATAATTGGCGCTGTTTCCGGGGAGAGGAAACTGAAGCTCAGCTTCCCTGGGAAACGACATAGATCCAGCTTTGATGATAGACAAAGTCTGGGCACTTTTTTTGTTGTAATCATCTATCTGGCGACTCTACTGGAGGTCGAATCTCTTGGCAACTCCACTTCATAGTTCTGGCTCAGTTTGTGAGGCATACTCGGAGAAATCCTTAGAAGATACAAGCTGACCCAATACCTGACCCTAAAAAAATCATCAAAGAGAGAAAGGTATCGCAGAAAGGAGCATCAGGTTCAGGTAAACCTAAACAATCTTCTATATCTCTTCAAGAAAGGCTTGTAATAAAACAAATACATGTTGGTGTTCAATAGGACGAGAGTTCAGAGGCGAGAGAAGGTGTAGGAATCGAAAGATGAACCCTAATCGTGTTGCCGCCTCCATGATTTTGGCCGTCGTCTGGCATCGAGACGGCTCTGCAGACGAAGGGAAGGAGTGTTCCTCCCACGAGCTCCTGGTCAACCTCACTTCTGTCACTCCAGCCTTCGGAGAGGCGCGTTCCATCCACGATTTTTTGGTATTTTCCATCTCCAATATGCTTGCTTTCCCTCATTTACTGAAAGCGCCCCTCAGCTGTTCAGCCCTCGACCCTGCAGCCGACAGATCGTGGACCTGTGCAGCTGCTTTCCGAGCAAACCATCCCCATCAGAGCGAAAGTGAAGCGGCTAAGGAGGATCGCGCAAAGTATTCTCTTGTCCATCCTCAGGCAGCGGCCCCCAGGAAGAATTTCTATGCTCTGGAAGGAAGCCCATTCTTGGCAGTGCTTTTTCTGCTCCCCCAGAACAGCCATAACCCTCTTCTAGATCTGCAAAATTTTTCAAGCTTTCTGGATCTGCCTGGATGGATCACCCGGAAGCCCTCCTGGGCGGAGCGCATTGACAGACTCTTTAATCTTTGGACCCTCCCCTCCTCACCGCTCATTTCCCTGCGGCAAGTTCAGGAGGAGAAGGCCCTTCAAAGCTCCAGCTCTCTCTCATCGGAGATTGGTAAGTGCAGGGGTCGGGTAGGAGGAGCCAGATCTGAACCAGATCTGCATGAAGATTCACAGGTTCTCCAGATCCAAGTCAACCTCCTGGGCAAGACAAACATGCATTGGGCACGCCCAACGGATCTTGTGCAGGACCTTCTGCAAAATCTGGAAGGTCGGCTAGGGATCCCCTCAGCTTGCCTCAGGCTGATATACAAGGGTAAGCAACTCATGAATACCCTTCCTCTCTCTTATTACAGCATTCAGAGGGATGCCTCTATTGTAGCCACTTTTCGTTTGAAAGGGGGTTCCTTCAGGCAAACCTCCTCTGCCCCTTCTTTCTCTTTTAAAGATGCTGTCCGCAAAGATTCTGCCCATTCTCAGCCCTCTTCATCAGCAGGCCATCCATTTGAGGCTCCAAAGCCTTTTTTGGTAGACAAATCAGAGGACATTCCTTCCATCAATCTTTCCCATCCTGGGATTGATGAGCGCCATCAACTTTTTGCAGAATCCGCACTTGTTTGCAGATTCAATGGGCTATGGCCTCGCACATCAGATTTATACCAATGGATTCATACCTATTGGACTAAAAAAAGCTAGATATATTTATGTTCAAAAGGATTCTTCATTGTGGTTTTTGACCGAAATGAAGATTACCAGAAAGCCTTAACGGGAGGCCCTTGGTTTTGGGGCTCGGCTGGGCTCTTTCTTACTCCTTGGTTTCCAGACTTCGACCCTTCTACAGCTGTTATCACCAAGATTCCCATATGGGTCAGGCTTCCGAACCTTCCGGCGCATCTATGGCATGTCTCGGTCTTCATAGCAATTGCAGAATCTTTAGGAAGCTACCTGGCTGTAGATTCTTCTCGGAGGGAAAATGGGCTCTATACATATGGAAGAATGTGTGCAGAAATAGATATAAGTAGAGGACTGCCGGATCAGATTAATCTCAAGCATGGAGATTTCCATTGGACTCAAACATTGGATTACGAGAATACAGCATTCCGTTGCCGCCATTGTCATCAGACAGGACACCTCCAGAGTTCCTGTCCCCAGCACCTCGACAAAAAGAAGACTCCAAAGCGCAAGCCCAAGTCCAAAAGTTGGAACCCCTGTGCGCCCCCTCCCCCTATGGACGATTCAGATTCCTCCAGTTCGGATGAGGAGGAAATTGTTGCAGATGGGCAGAATATTGAGATTCCGCTGGATGCTCCCTTGGACGATCCGTCAAACCCCTCGGTCTCTCAGCTATCCCAGAAACGTTCTCATTTTACTTCATCCTCAGACTCTGAGAAGGATATTTCGCCGCCAGAGCAGAACAGTCTTCAACTTGTTTCGGCTCAGCCAAACTCCACTGACTGGGTCAAAGTAAGCAAGAAAAAAGGAAAAAAAAGTCGTGTGACTGTAACAACCCCAGCAGGGTAGTTCTCTCTGCTTCGTTACAGTTCTTTGTTATTCCATGCTCTCTATAGCCCTCTCCTGATTTTTCGCCAAGGAGCAAGGTGGAGCCTATCTCCCTGGGCTCCCTTGCTTTTCTGCTTCGCTTGCTTGCAAGCTTGATTGTACTATACTCTTCTTTTTCTTAATAGAATTAGTCTTTACTCAGAAAAAAAAAATAAAACAAATACATGTTGAGAGTATAGCTTCTAATACTAACAGTGAAGAAAAACTCTCAAAGATTCATAAAGCTCCTTATTCTTTAGGTTCTCCTTTTGTTGAAAGCCCAAAGGAAACCTCACCTCCTATCCATCATACTCCTTTAGTCTTGTCATTCACTCCTCAGCCCTCTATCATTCAAACTGCCAGTACTCTTATAGCCACCACAGCTATGGCAGGTCCACAAGCACCCACCAAAATGGAAAGAATCATAGCTGCTAAGTATGGACCTCTAATACTGCCCACTCCTTTGAATGCCATGCTTACTGGAGAATATCAAAAATATAGGCCTAAGTTCACTGGGACTGAAGGTGTTACAGCTATAGAGCATCTTGAGTCATTCTATAGCTATGCTGATAGCATGGACATTAGTGAAGATGATGTCTCGACGAGAGTTTTTGTCCAAAGCCTAGATGGAGAGACTAGAAAATGGTTCAGAGAACTAAACCCAAGATTTATAGTAGATATTGAGGCTTTAGATAATGCATTTCTAAAGCATTGGGGGGATAAAAAGGATCTCCTCTACTACCACACTGAGTTTGGCAACTTAAAGAGAGAAAATGGTGAGTTGTTGTCTGATTTTAATAAGAGGTTTAACCATATGTACAACAAGATACCAGCTGAAGTAAAACCCACTACTACCTCTGCTAAACTCACCTACGCCAATGATTTTGATTCTGACTTTTGCCTACTATTGAGAGAAAGGTGATGTGCTACTTTGGCTAACATGTAGGATGCAGCCTTCGAAGTGGAATCAAACATCATGGTTGTAGAGAAGCTCAAGGGAAATATTGATAGCAGAAGACAAAGGGGCAAGTCCTCATCATCTTCTGATCCTAAGATAGATAAAATGACCAAAATGCTCAAGTCATTAGCCTCTGAAATTTCCAAATTAAAGATTGAGCATCACCCTAGGAAAGGGAGAGTTCCTAATACCTTTGCTCCTAGAAACTCAATTCCAAATCCATATAGAAGAACTAATGAGCAATTGCAGATTTTGCAAAGAAGCAAAGATGCCAATGAAGACCAAAGGGTGAAGGCCCCTTTTCAAAATGCAGTCATGGAAGAAGAGCAGTTTGAAGAAGATGATGAGATCCATTGTCTGGAAGACAAAGGTAATGCTTCCTTTTTGACCTCAGCTGCCTATGAAAAGTCATTATTCAATGACCAGATCAGCCAAGAATGGGATGGTGAAGCTGTTCTGCAAACTAAAGATCAGCACATATATAATCTGAGGTCGCAGATGAATAATTCCAAGGAAACTCCTCTTCAAAGAGTTGTTGTCCCTGCATTACACCAAGCTAATAAGAAGAAGCAACTGGCAGTTAATCCCATCATCTTCAAAGCTCCAGCTCATGAGGTAAGAGGTCTTGACAAGTCTCCTTCTCCTTTGAGTTTTCAATCAAAAATTCAGAAGCTGAGAATACCTATGCCTCTGGTTGAACTAGTGAAGAATGAGTCCTTCAAAAGATCCATCCTCGAGGCCCTTGAGCCTGTTGAGTCTTGAAAATGTCATTCATTTCCATTACACTTTCACTACTATGTCCATTATATCACCTCCATTTCATTTCCATTTCACTACTATGTCACTACATTCATCTCACTTTCATTATCATTGGGCCACATTTATGTTTTTCCAAACTTTATTAATTCTAAGTCTTTTTAAGTGAATTTGTGGTTAAAAATTAGGAAATAATGTGCATATGCTTATACCTGACGAGTGGGTTGAGATTGTTGACATGTGTAGGTTAAAAGGAGGCTTCTAGAAGACCCTTATGTGGCACTCTAAGGCCAAATTCGAATTTGAGTGGAAAGAATCATGGGATCATGAGAATATGTGTCACATTTCCTAATTGTATTCAAACTCTAAGAAAACATGTGTCTTATCAGTTCCTATTTTGATTAGGAATCTAGAGGTAGAGGGACAGATTCATGGACTCTCATTAATGAGATGGCTTCTCATCTTTTTGTATAAATAGGAGATCTCTCTCCTTCATTTGTTAGTTTAGAGCTTGTTAATCTTAGCTTAACTTGGAGTTTATAGTTCTTCCTTAATGGCTTTTGAAAGCTTTGGAGAGCTTTGTTGTACTTTGTAATTTTGAAGATTTTGAATAAAGCTTTGATGTTCTCAACATGGAAGGGGATGTGAAGTAGATGTCATGGAGCATATTAGAATGTAAGGTAGAGTAGATTTTATTTTGTAATTTTGCTTTGATTTCATTCATGTATGTCATGTTATTGCTTTCAAGTTTGATAGTCTAGATTTTCCATACATGCAATTTTAATTCATGCAAGTGTGTTCAACTGGTTGATTGTAGATTAGTTTTTCTTTACATATTTTTGCATCAAATAGTGACATGGGATTTGCCTCTCTGCTGAACTTTTTCTTAAGCTTTTCAATTTCAGTTATGCTTTGATTTCAGTCTTATTTATTTGTTGTTGTTAGTTAGTTTACATATCAAATTCTTCATGTCATTTGACGTTATCTCCAGAGCCATAGCTTAACCCCGAAAAGCTACTTGGCGAGTTATCGGATTATGAGTGAAGTGATTTGATTTTACTTTCATCTCTGCAATTTAGATATCATGTTCTTCATATTATTGACGTTATCTCCAGAGCCATGGCTTAACCCCGAAAAGCTACTTGGTGAGCTATCAGATTATAAGTGAAGTGACTTGATTTTACTTTCATTTGCAAATAGGTAATTTAGATATCAGGTTCTTCATGTTATTAACATTATCTCCAAAGCCATGGCTTAACCCCGAAAAGCTACTTGGCAAGCTATTGGATTATAAGTGAAGTGATCTGATTTTTCTTTCATTTGCAAGTAGGTAATTTAGATATCAATTCTTCATGTTATTGACATTATCTCCGGAGCCATGGCTTAACCTGGAAAAGCTACTTGGCGAGCTATCGGATTATAAGTGAAGTAAATTGATCTTGCTTTCATTAGTCTGCAATTTTTGGTTTGTTTGAGTGCAATAGTTTAGGTTTTATTTCTATAATTAGATGGGCAGCAGAGACAGTGATTTCATGATCAGTATTTCATCTTTTGTTTGATTTAAATAGCTGCATATTCACATTCCTATTCAAGTATTAATAGCATGTTTTGAGATCTTTTGAAGTGCTAAGTTTTGGAAGTTACCATAAGGGACATAAACCTTGTCTTGAAATTTACATCCATACTTGACCTTTAAAAGTATTCTTAAGACCTTAGAATAGGATTTTCATTTGCATTAAACACTTTAGGAAACCAACAAGAACAAAACCCCAAAAACAACATAAATTATAAAACAATGAAGTAAGAAAAAGGTTAACTAAGCACATATGGTGCACCACACTTCATCGGTTTACGATACCCAGATTGATAATTTATGTAGAGCAATTTAAGACATTAAATTGACTAGGCATTTTGGCGCCATTGCCGGGAAATGTAATTAGGAGACCTTATTTCTTACATCTAAAAAAAAATTAATAATTCTTGAGTATGCTCTCCTCCTGCACTTTGTGTGATCTGGAGGATCAGAAAAAAGGATTGTTATGTAAAAAAATAATAATAATAAATTAATAATTTCTTGAGTATGCTCTCCTCCTGCATTTTGTGTGATCTGGAGGATCAGAAAAAGGATTGTTATGTAAAAAAAAAAAAGGGACAAAACAAACTTCATCATTTCATTTGATTCAAAGAGAAACTTTAATTTCAATAAATTGTTTTGTTTAATAAAATATATATGTATATTTTTAGATCTTTGAAAATATATATATATATAATTTTAATACCAAATCATTAAAAAAAAAAAGTTCATTGTTTTGTTTAATGAAATATATATGTATATTTTTAATTTTTTTTGAAAATATAACATATCATTTTATTAACAAATCAATTAAAAAAAATTATTATTTTGTTTAGTAAAATATATATGTATATTTTTAATTTTTGAAAATATAACATATGTAATTTTATTAACAAAATAAAAAATAAAAAATTTCCCACGTTTCACATAATAAAACAATTTCTGCATTTCTTGACGTTATGGTGGACGTAGTAAATCTTTGCATTCCTTGTCTGGAGGTCATTCACCGGCCCGTATTCCTTCCAGTCACGCACTGCATTCTTTTTTAGCCACTGCTCGGCCCTGCAACAACAATCAAAATCCATAAAATATTTGACATAAAATATATATATATATATATATATATATATATATATATATAATAATAATAATAATAAAATTGCATACAGACAGCAACCAAGGATGTGTTTAATCTGAAGAGTGAATTTAAAACATTCAGCTATAGATGCTTCATTCTTGAACTAGCACAGGTTGGCTTAATTTTCTTTGACAGATAAATATGAATACTTAATGGATCATGGCAAAGGAGAGAGAGTTGCAATCTTAATTTGAGTACTGCAATTAGACTCGGAATCGTCGCTGCAATTAGGCTTTAGGAACTGTAATTTGGCTCATTAAAAAGTCATGGATAGAATGGCAATAACAATCATTCATTGACATTGTTGAGAATAGGTCTTATATGTGCCGAGATCAATCTATACAATTGTGTCAAGACTCATACATAACAGTGCCAACGATAGTGCCGAAACTACAGTGCTAATGAACTACTTGCATATGTCGAGACTACTGTGTTGTTATAGCAATAAGAGTAGCATGCAGAGCATATAGATCAGATGACTTTCCAATGCGATGCGAGCCAGAAAGCGAGAACATATGACCGAGAGCAAAATACCTGTTCGGGGTGTCCTTGAAAAGTTCCAGCGTTTAGATTACCATTCATTTGTTGTGTTGAAATTGCAAATCAAACCCAGAAAACCGAATGCAAGCCAAATGCAGTAATTCAGGAAAACGCAAAACAGTAAAAAAATTCAAACTTTGAATGCATGATCTGGCCAAACGGAGGCGAATTTGGAAAAAATAAAACATGGGTTTTTTCGGCAATAGGGTCAATTAGATAACCTAGAAATCGTTTTAAGAAATTCGTGGCGGTTTGAGAGAATTTCTTGGTTCTCTGAAGCCTCTTTTTGCATGCCGCGTGAGGAAAAACAGTTGTTTTTCTGAACAGTTGCGACCATATTTTGATTTCTTTGAGAAATCCACCCAGATCCGATTTCCCTAGCTGCCAGGTCATCCACCATGTCACTGAATGCGTGAGGGAAAAAGGATTTTCATTAAATGAACAAGGAATAGTTTGAACACGTCTTCCGCCACCCGTCTGTACCTATTCTGTTACTTCCCATTTAATAGTAAGATGATCAAATACGACACTTCTCCAAGCACCCATCTAATAGCTATTCCTATGGCTCGGCGTTTTACTTGCTAAAATATCGGTACAGGTGTTGGTACTCATGGATCTTGTCTTCATTGACAAGTTCTGTGTACGTGTTTAACTTTATTATGACGTGCTTGGCAGTGTGACCATACTTTCACTACAACAAAACCCTGTGATTAGCGTCTCTTTTTTCTTCCTTTTTTGTGTCTAGAGCCCATTTTTGGTGCTATTTGTGTCCATTTATCAAATATGGTGCAAAAATTGATGCAAAGTTTGCACTGAGTTTTTCACCAAGTCTTACACCAAGTTTAGCACCAGGTATTGTAATAGGTTTTGCATCAGGTTTTACACTAGGTTTTATGCCAATTTTTCTGTCATCCTTTGCACCATGTTTTGCATCAAGTTTGGCACCTAATTTTGTTTCGCCAACTTTTGTATCATTTATTGCATCCACTTTTTGCGCCTACACTTGCATCAATTTTTTCATCATCTCTTGCATCCTCTTTTCCATCATTTTTTAAATCATTTTTTGCATCCATTTTTACCTCATTTTTTGCATCCCCTTTGCATCAAGATTTGCATCAGGTTTTGTGTCTCATATTGCATCTACTTTTACATCGAATTTTGTTGCATCAACTTTTGCATCATATTTTTCATCCATTGTTGCACCCATGTTTACGTCCACTTTTGCATCCCTTTTTGCATCTTATTTTTCATCTTCATTTGCTTCTTTTTTTGCATCTATCATTACATCCACTTTTGTTGTGACACTATTTGTACCATGTTTTGTACTTACTGTTGTACCCACGTTTGCTTCCAATTTTGCATCCACTTTTGCATCAAAATATTGCATCTATTTTTGCATCCACTTTTGTGTTGGGTTTTGCATCTCATTTTGTATCTTCTTTTGTATCTACTTCCATTGCATCCATATTTTTCATCCAATTTTGTTTCTGCTGTTGCATCCATGTTTGCATCCACTTTTGCATCCCTTATTGCATCCAAGTTTGCATCTTTTTTTGTGTTTTTTATTACATCCATTTTCTCATCCAATTTTGGTGTGCCATATCTTGTGCCTATCATTGAAACCCACATTTTCTTCCAATTTTGCATCCACATTTGCATCCTCTTTTGTGTCCAAGTTTGCATCAAATATTTTTTTATGTTTTTTGCATCCCATTTTGCATCTACTTTTACATCCACTTCTGATGTGTCCAATTTTGAATCTAATTTTGTATCCACTATTGCACCCTTGTTTGGTCCATGTTTACATCCATTTTTTAATCCAATTTTTCCTCATTTTTGCATCCAAGTTTATGTTTTTTTTTGTTCATTACTGTATCCACATTTATTTTACAACAATTCATGCTAATTTTTATGCCTACTATTACACCCATGTTTTCTTCCACTTTTCCATCCATGTTTGCATCCTATTTTATGTCCAAGTTTGAATCAACTATTGCATCTACTTTTTCATCCACTTTTATGTCAATTTTTTTGTCTTGTTTTGCATCTACTTATGTTATGTCCACTCTTCATCCAATTTTACGTCTATTGTTGCCCCATTTTTTTTTTTTACTTTTGCGTCCATTTTCCAACACTCATAATTTTTTTGCATTGATGATATTTCTTATGACATTAACAATTATGAACAACTTATGACAATGTTAATAATTATGACGATGATGATAATGACATGAATTGTGATTATTATGATAATCAAAATAATGATAAAGATGATGGGGGTTATAATGACAATGATTATGGTGATGCTAATGACCTTGGACAATCTTCCCAATTTTTAGATGTTGTCATGATCATAATCATAATCATTATCTTTAGAGTCATCATTGATCTTCATTATCATTATTTTCATCTTGGTCATCATCAACAACAATAATGGCATGAATGATGATTATGATGTTCATGACGAAGTTGACAAAATGATGATAGAAATTACATTAATTATGATGATGGAGATGATGAAAATTATAATGACGTGATAATGGTAGTGATGATGATGATCATCGATCATCTCTAAAAAATAATGTTGTCATTTCTCTTGCATATATCATGTGTCCTAACAACCCTTTTTTAGCGCTCATAATATTTTTTGGGTTGATGATATTTCTTACGACACCTATAATTATGAACAATTGATGACAATGTCCATAATCATGATGATGATGATGATGACAACGACGACATGAATGGTGATTATGACAATAATGCAATGATGAGATTGATGTTGGTGGTGATGATGATAATGAAGATGACGACACTCCCTCTAAACTAGGGAGATACTCATAATGAGACAAAAAAGTACTCTCAAGTTGAAATATTCATATAAGAAGGGATCTGGATTGATAAGCATCAACGATGATTTACATCATCATAGCCAACATTGTCAAAATAGAAAGGCCTTGACTAACAAGTTATATCTCTCCATTAGATCATAGCACAATGTTGGGAGGCATAAATTTGGACACCACTGCCTCTTTAGGCACTTACCGCACTAGGATGTTCATTAGGCATGTCCTCGCATGATCATTTCCTAATCCACTGTCATAATATTTGACACCAGGAAATGCCGATCCTCATGACTATTCTTATCTTGGATTAATGTACTTGACTTATGGCGGTTAGTCCTAGTCAAAGCACAAATTCTCAAAGAATATTGGTCCCATATGTTTATCTAATCCACCATTCTCCCTACTGGTGTCTTTAGTAGGCTTACGACTGTTAGTCTCGGCCATAGTACATGACAAATGGATAATATGGTGTCAATGCTCACTCACTCTCAACCAGGGAGGAGACATCCACAAGAATAAGTGTTTCTCAAGAATACCCATCATTTTCATAGTGAATAACATCATTAATTTGTTTTCATCACATGATGCCTTTATGATTAAGCATTCATAGATTTGTGGCAAAATATTTCCCCTTTTGTCATTTGTGATGAAAGAAAATCAAAAAGTGAAAGCCAAAGTCAGTAAAGATACACCATAATGATTTATCTAAGTCTAAACTCTAAGGTTAAAGTGAAAATTTATGTAAATATTATATCTATGAGTTGTTTAAAACTTATCAAAACCTTATTCCCTAAGTCCTATATATAAGAAAAATCAAAAGAAAGAAAAATAAGGCCCAATGAATGGTAACTCATGTATTCACACCCTCTTTGGAAAACATATGAATATATACACTCCTAGTCACACT
Organism: Pinus tabuliformis; assembly: GCA_031772625.1. NCBI lineage: Eukaryota > Viridiplantae > Streptophyta > Pinopsida > Pinales > Pinaceae > Pinus > Pinus tabuliformis. Next base: position 774,379,461 of record CM062805.1, read on the forward strand.
TGATCACATGTTTGTGATGGTTAAATCATGAAGTCCTCTTTTCCCCTTTCATTTTCACTTCATCATTTAAGAACCTAATTGAGGATCTAGGGAATTTTTCTTGCCTAAGGGTTTCATGTCTACTCTTGGTTTACTTATGTCACACTACGTTCAATCATGTGACGGAGTGAAATACTTAAGTTTGTGGAGTTATTAGAACAGTGTATTAAGTTAGTCACCACACACATGTATTACATGTCATTGATCCACATGTGTGGGTTGGAGACTCGTTGCTTGAGAACTTTAATGGATACTACTTTAGGACCTTGATGGTATATCTTACAAAATCTCTTGGTAAAAATTGTGATTCATCATTTCTTTTCCTCGAGACACTTGATAATATTGAAGTCACTCCCAATAATCCACAAAGATGGGGAGTATAAATTACTTGTGCTGGAAATAGAATTGAGAAATAGAGGTTTTCCATTTGTGATATTGAAGTCATAGACATTGGATACATGGTAGTAGTCCTTGATGTCAATTAACTAAAATTATATTGTCATAATGCGAAAAGAGGTAAACATATTGGTAACCTTGATGTCCTGATCATTCCAGATAATAGCCATTCCACCCAAATATATCTAATCATCAATCACTACTACTTGGAAATTCCTCCCCCATTTTTTAATTATATGAGGTAGAACCTCACTTAATATTTTTATTTCTTATATCAACATTATTGATCCGTACCATTTTTCTTTTAGGAGTATTTGTTTTTCTTTACTATTGAGGTCCCTCATGTTCCATGAGACTATTTTCATGAAGAATTTACACAAAAAGGAAGTATAATGTGACTAAAAAAAACATGTTCCAAGATTTAAGTTATTGAACAATGCCACTTCATGAATCCTATATTTCTTTAACCTGGGACTGAATGGTGAACTTGATAGCCTTAAGGGAAATTAACCAACGAAAATCTCAAAAAGAGGTGACTTTGGACTTTATCACATATAAATTAATATACTAAAAAAATATCCATAAAAATTTCATCAATCAATGAATCTTTAAAAAAATATCCAAAACAATTTCATCAAACAAGGAAGCATTACATTATAAATTACAATCTATAAACATTTTGGGAACTTTTTTCTAAACCATGTTCAAAACCAACATATTTAATATTAATATTTAACGATAATATAGAAAATAACACATTTTCATAAATTAAATAACATGTTATCAATCCTAAGAAATGTCACCAACATAAAACTAAAAAGCATGCAACTAATGGGAGTGACCACTCAAGGCCACCATAAGACAATTAATCTATTAAGACATGGATTAATGGGGAAAGAAATCTACAAAGGACAAAGGCAAACTTATTTTAACTTTATTGTTTTATTAGGTGCAAGTTGAACATCTCAAGATATAATGAAGAGAAAAATTAATTTTATTGCATTAAGAAAATCCAAGCACATTCTATAACTTAGCAAGGAAGAGATGTATAATACCCATCTCAGCGACACAACGCATGGCATTAAGTTACTTTTTTATATATAATTTAAACTTATATCATAAAATCACAAATTTAGCATGAATGGATGTTCAAAATCCATTTTTATAAAAAAGAAAATATAATTTTTGTTATTTAAAAAAAAAAAACAAAAAACAAAAAACCAGAAACTAAATATATTTTTTTAGAAAATAAAAAAATACTAAACTGAATATATATTAAAATAAAAAACTAAACTTAAACAAATAATATATATATATATATATATAATTTTATTTTATTTTTTTAATATTTTTTGGAACTTTTTTAAACACTTCCCTCCATTTTAAGAAGCAAAAATAATAATAGAAATAAGGACGGACCAAAAATATTCCTTTCTTTGGTAAGTGTTTCCCACCATTCATTCCACTCACTCTAGTTATTTCATAAAACAGAGATAAGTGTTATTTCACACTCTTTTGGCAAAGCCTATTGAGCTTCTCTTATGATATATCTATTCCTTGATGGAGTCCTTGATATATTGATCAAGTTTTGATTCCTTGGAGATTAATTAGAGCAAAGAAAATATGAGTACTCTTAATTCCAAGTTCAATGCCTCTAATGGTGGACACAAGGCAAGGGAGGGGTTGTTATCATGGTCATAACTCCAAGTTCATTGCCTTTGATGGTTGACAAGGCAAGGGAGGGGGTTGCGGTCATGGTCGTGGTCGTGGAGTTTTCTCTTTTACATTATATTTAGGGAGTTAAAAGCAATTTGAATGGAATCATTGTCGTCACTAGGTATGATGGATTAAGTGTGATAATGGATAAAATGAAGTAATTATTTGTGAATATTTGTTCTTGAACGAACATTAGGATCCATCTTATTATAGAGAAAAGTACATGCATTAAAAACAACTCAATATTTCATGTGACATTATTTTTTTGTTAAAATTTCTTCTATTTCTAATCTGAATTACAATTGTAATTTGAAATAAAGCTTCCAGTAAATATTAATTTACCAATTTTGCATGGAAATCATAAGAAACATTCACAATATAACATGAAGAACAAATGGGTACCTACTTCATATGGATTAAAAAATGCTTCTACTACTTAATGTGAATTACAAGTGTAATCTTAGTTGGATCTCCAATATATATTAAGCCATATTTTCATTTTATTTTTAGTACTATTAAATGTTATTATGTCCTACCTCATTTTATTGTTAGCATTGTAATAAAAATATGCATTTTTCTATAAAATTAGTACTAACATGTAATATTTTTTTTTTTTCCAGAACATTATAGGTAATGACCATGAAGATGATAATATAGACTATGTTTAGATTACATCATATATTAGAGATGATGATGATGAGGATGACGATGGCATTGGTGATGATTATGTGGATGATATTATCAGGATGGTTCAGATGATAATCATGGAAATGATCATGAGGATGAGATTGATTATGATCTTTGTGGTGCTAGCAAGCCGTGCGTTGTTTTTATATTTAGTTGGATGTCTTAATACATTTGAATTTTAGTTTATTTGAATGATGATGATGCTATCGGTACTATCTTGTTATCTTATGAATATGTTGAAAATTGTTTACAATTTTTTTATGAAGAATTATTGTGTATGATGAGATTCCTATTTTTTTATGGATGTTGTGAATTTACCTTAGCATAATGATATCTATGAAACATTTTTATTTGGTAATCTTACATTAACTTTTAGTTGATTTGATTAAATATGATGATGATATTATCATTTTTATCTTGTTATTTTATATATAAATGAAAATTATCAACATTATTTTGACGGAGAATTATTATGTATGATGATATTACTATCTTTTGATGGATGTTGTGAATTTACCTTAGAATAATGGTGTTCATGAAATATTTTGATATGGTAATCACACATTTGAATCTTAGTTGATTTGATTAAAGATGACGAGGATATTATTAGTATTATCTTGTTACTTTATATATGTGTTGAAACCTGTCAATGCTTTTTATGGAAAATGATTATGTATGATGATATTACTATTTTTGGATGTGATGTTGTGAATTTTCCTTGGAATAATGATATCTGCGATAAATGTTGATTTAGTAGTAATATATGTATATTGAAAATTGTCAATGATTTTTTATGGAGAATTGTTATATATGAGGATACTACTATATTTTTTACGAATGTTGTCAATTACCCTTAAATTCGTTTACAAATACTAAGTTATGAATTTGAATTGTGATATATTCTTAAACGTGTTATACATGAAAATACCTCCTTATCATCTTGGAGGAGAATACTATGTTGGTGGTTGAAATAACCCTTTCTCCTAAACTATATAAGCATATAATACAAGTTACGTACCATGAGGACCACAGTATCATAGTCTATAACAAGTTGTCCCCTTCATTTAAGTTTGTTACCAAAATTCTCACATTAGAGGAATTTCCAACTAAAAAAATAACCACCTATGAATAATTAAGAAACTAATAAAATAATATCATGTAAACAATTTTTTAATATATCATTTTTATTATTCTTTTACCAAAATTACCCAAATAAATGTCACATTTATCAAAATAATTGTATATGTATTTTATATTTAAATTAATATATTAACACAAGATTTAATAAAATTTAAATTAAAAAAGTAAATTTAAATTATATAAAAAAAAAAACAAAAACAAATTCAAAATTTAAAGGAATTTTAAATTACCCAAATAAACATCACTTTTATCAAAAATAACCGTCTACACATATTTTATATTGAAATTAATTTATTAACACAAGATTTAAGAAAATTTAAATTTAAAAATATAAATTTACGTTAAAATATAAATTTAAGTTAAATTTAAATTTAAGTTACTCAAATAAATTCACTTTTATCAAAATAACCATATATTTATATTTTATATTTAAATTAATTTATCAATACAAGATTTGATAAAATTTAAATTAAGAAAGTAAATTCAAAATTTAAATTAAATTTAGGATTTAGGATTTTATATTTAAATTTATTTATTTAACACACCATGATTTACCTTTCATTAAAAATATTCTCAATATTCTAACTTTTATAGATTAAGATATTAATTTTATTTTTAATATTTAAATATTCTCCAAATCTTGATCCTACACACAAGATAGAGAACAAAGAAAAATTAGGTAAGATATATTATTAAAAAAAAACTGTATGCTTTTTTAAATTTTAAAGGATTTTTGAACCAGTAGAAGAAGGTGTCGCTGTAAGGAGGTTTTTATAAAAATCTCCATTTTGATTTTTGTATTGTTAGATGTTATTTTTGCAGAGAAAAAACAGTTTGAATAGAGGTAGAATAGAGGTGTATTTAGCTTGGGTAGACAGACTGATAATATACTTTTTTTGGTTGGCTTTTAAAAACTTCAGATGGTCAAGAGACCCAGTTTCCCTTAAGGGCGGGTTGAGACCTGCATATCTATGTACTGTTTTTAATTTTTGATAATGGAAAAAAAGAGTACCGCCTCAGCTTACAAAAAAAAAAAATTAAAGGATTTTGATTGGCTTACACACATTATGACATGGAAATTCAATGTTAACATTTTAAAATGAAAATTCCTCTAATGCGAGGAAAAAAACTCAAGTTAACTAGAACTTGACACTCTTGTTCACTTTCCGAAACTCATATGGTAGAATATGATCTCTTTATCCTCATCTTTAGATTTTTCCTAAAAAATAAAAGCATACAAAAGTGGGAAAAAGCCATAAAGCATGGGGAAGCTTTTCCTAAGCACAAAAGCATCTAAAAAGTGGAAAATGCCATTTTTATATGAGGAAACATTATTCACCCAAAAGCTTTTGCCAAAAATGAACTAATGAGGAATTTGGGAAATCTTCATAGCCTTCACTTTCTTATATATTGGAGGCTTGGCCATTGAGGAAATGATGGGAATTCGTGTATTATCACGCTACTGAGATTTATCTTGAGAGAGAGAGTTTTGGAGCTGCATTTGATGGTTGTAACTTTCCTCCAACTCCTTTATTAATATAGATTAGTTGTTCTTCCTTCCATATGCTACTATTCATTATTTACTTATCCTATTTAACTAATGAATGTATGGGATTTTGGTTTATATTTATTTATTCAGTAATATTTATATGTTTATGATAGTTTCAATTATCAAGATATTATATTGTGAATTTTTCTTTGTTTTCTATCTTGTGTGTAGGACCAAGATTTGGAGCAATCTAGGAGCGCTTCCTAGCTACACTAAAAACTCCAACAAGACCTGTAAGTGAGGACTCACATGAATTCATTCTTATTTTCTTAATCTATACTCTACATCTTGATCTACTAAGAATCTTGGGCCTTAGAACAACCTTTTTCTTAATCAGTCTATATTAGGTTTCTGGGATAAACTAAGAGGGTTTTAAGTTCATCTAACCGTGCCTTAAATCCCACAGCAAAATTATATTTAGAAACTGTAATATGTTTCACTATGTAATAAAATTAGTAAAATGGAAGTAAAAGTAAAACTCTAAACAAGAAGCCAAAAGTGGATGTAATCATCGATGCAAAATTGGAAGTAGAATTGGATGTTAAACTAGCCATCAAAACAAGATGCAAACAATGAGACAAAAAGGGTTTTAAAGTAGAATTAAAAAATGGTGCAAAACTAGACACAAAGAAGGGAACAAAATAGGGCATACAAAAAGATACCAAATTGGGCGCAAACAAGGATGCAAAAATGAGGATGCAAAGAATGGTATAAAATGAGGATGCAAAATTGGGTACAAAAAGCATGTAAGAAAAGACACAAAACAAGAAGCAAAATGGGACTAAAAAAGGGTGAAACTAAGGATGCCAAAAATGATGCATAACTAGATGAAAATTCAAACTAAAATCTATGTGAAAAATGAGATGCAAATGTGGACACAAAATGTGGCAGAAAAAAAGGATGCAAATTTGGATGCCAAAAAGAATACAAAATTAGACACCAAAAAGGATGCAAAATTGGACATAAAAAATAGTGAAAATTGGGCACAAAAGTAGAAAAAATGGTAAGAAAATGGGCATAAAAATGGCTCAAATTTGGATGCAAAATGATGTGCAACAAATGATTCAAAACATAGTGCAAAAGCAAATGCAAAAGTAGACGAAAAATGGCTCAAAATTGAACGTGACATTAGACACAAAATGGGATTCAAAGGTGGATGCAACACATGGTCCAACATAGGGTGAAAATTTAGATGCTCAAAAGGATGCAAAATTAGATGCAAGAAATGTTGTTAAAAATGATGCTAAATTGAATGCAAAAAATGATGCAAAAAAGGGAGACAAATGAAACGAAAAAGTGGATGAAAAAAATGGTGCAAAAATGGATGAAAATTTTGGTACTAAATCAAATTCAACATATGGTGCAAAATTAGATGCAAAAAATGGGGTAAAAAAGACAGAAAAATTGGTGCAAAAATAAATGTAAAAATAAGTACAAAATTAGAAGCAAAAAATGGCATAAGACTAGATGCAAAAACTGGCACAAACTTGATGCAAAAAGGCACTAAATCAGATGCAAAAGATGGTGTAAAACTTGATGCAAATTATGACACAAAAACAGAAGCAAAGAATGGCATAAAACAGGAAGCAAAAAATAATGCAAAAATATATGCAAAAAATGACACAAAACTAGAAGCAAAACCTGTTGTAAAACCAAATGCAAATCTTGGTGCAAAATATGATGCAAAATTTGGCATAAAAAAGGATGCAAAATTTGGCGCAAAAAACGACGCTTTAAAAATTGTACAGTAGAGTCAGATTTAGCGCCACGATGCTCATCCCAATGGAGAGAAAAATACACTAAAATCTGATGCTAAATCTGGCGTAAATTACATGTTTTGTTGTAGTGTTTCAGCCAAAAACTCTACAATAAAACGACCTCTGTCAACCTGTAATCCCACGAAAAGCGCCGATCAAGCTCATGACTATTTTCCACTCCATCTGTATCAAACTGCACTTACATCTAGATTGGATTATATGCTTTGGTTTCACCTCTCTGATTGATCCAACCATTAAAGCTCTTGGGCAGCAAATATTTGACATCATTTTAAATGACAAAAATATACATCATATATCCTTAAGGAAGTGGGGAGCTTTGTTGTTGTTTGGTGGCAATATACTGTAGGCAATTTGAATAAATCAACAATTAGTATACAGCTGAATCCAATTTCTAGAATTCCTTTAATCAGTAGTCTTGAGACTGTCTTTTAGCTGCGAAATGTAGCCTGATTCCGCAGCGAACTGGCAATTCCGTAGCCATTTTCATACTTCTATAGGTTATAGGTGTCAAGAGACGAAACAAACCACATGGGTAGCTGGGAAAATTTTAGTACATGGATGGTGTCCTATCCATTTGATCCAAGTTGATAAAAAAGCCATGGTCAAAGGGAAGTCAAGTTGTGTGTTATCACTAAGTCGCCGCATGTCAAGAAAAAAATAATAATTTTGAATCAATGAAATGAATAAGTTATTTGCTCACTTTTCTGAAAGTATTGATTAATTTTGGACTGATGATGAAAGATGAATGGCTAATATTTTATTCAAGATTTTTAGCTACAGAAACTGTGCACATTCCGCAGCTGAAATCCAATTTCACAGTTGTTCTCTAATTCTGCAGCTGAAAAACCTCATTGTTCAAATCAACCTATCTTTCTCATACAAAATCAAATTTTTATGATTCAAGTACCGTTGGAAAGATCTTAACAAGATCTATACAATAAGAAATCCATCATTAGAGTTTGAAATGATAAATAATGAAATAAATTGCTGAAGAAAAAAAATAAATAAATAAATAAATTTCAACTTGAGGCACTAATTCCAAAGCAAGTATAAATTCTTTTAATTTTTCCTTTGAGAACTTGTTTCATTAATACAAATTCTTAGTTTTGTGTGTAAATATCATAACTAGAGAGATTAATCACCTCTCTCGTTTGATAATCTTACATTCCATTGTAGAAGAAGTATTAGTTTTTTTGCAGGTTCCAAGAGGAAGGACAAATGACTACAAAAGAATAGTGTCTCTCTAAGAGACTAATTTGTTTCATAAGAGGATGATCAGCAACAAAGAGGAAATATGTTGATGCAAAATCAGATCCAAACACTTGAAAAACTTTGAGATACTTTTGTCTCCATCACATCCATGCCTCATAATAAACCATTCACCTCATTTCACTTCATACTTTCCATTTACATTCACATACACTTTCCATCTCTTTTTATCCATTCATAACCCACAAATAAAATCAAGAGACTTATTCACATGTTTATTTCCCATTGCCATTTCTACTCTTCATTGCCATATTCCATTTTCACCTTCCATTTCTTGTCATTTTCATTTCGTAAATAAGTCATGTTTCAATGAAATTTATTGAGTCCGTAGTCCTTTGAGTCTAAGTTTCTTGTAAAGACACCTTGAGGCTTGCATGCCTTAATGGCAAGTTCTCATGCTGACAAACAATGGGAATACATTAATCTCCCTTGTTCGTTAGATCTTCTAGGTGACTCGACATCGGCGAATTCATTCGTACCTAGCAAGATGTGTTTGGGCATCTTGATTCTCATTGTCATCAATGGTGAGAGTTCTCGTGTTGACTAGTGGCATCCATTAATGGTCACTAAGTCAACAATTTCTTGCTATGTTCAACATCAGAACATCTTTTCACATAGTAGGAATTGTGCCAATGAATTTTGAAGACATAAAGACTATTATTTTCAGCATTTTGGAGCAGATTCAACAAGTTTTAGTAGAAGCAATAAAAAGTCATCTTAACTCTTTATGCATGACTCTTCTTATTCAGCCACTTGAAGAAGAATATGACCAGAATTTTGTAGCCACCACACATACAACTCATCCATTCCAAAAGGTAAGTTAAGGTACGTCATTTTCTAACTTTTTGACCATAGAATTCCATAAAAAGCTAGAATGATAATTGTTGAAAAAACATTTCTCTTCCTCATTTCATAAAATTGCCAATACCATCAATTGGGGGAGAATACATTCATCTTCATGTCTTGTCATGTCCATATCATATTCAGGAGCCCACATATTTCCAACATATATTAACTATTACATTGTTATTATGAGCATACAATGGCTTTTAAAAAAAAAGTGCTTAAAGCATAAATTGGATACAAACAAAATCATGGTTGTCACACAATAACCAACCATTATGCAATCCAATAAAGATATACTTTGCAACAATAATCAAAATATCATTATGCAAAGTTCAAAGATCAAAATAGAATGCAACAACAACAACAAAAAGATTGGTTGTAACACAAAAACCAACCATGTTACAATTCAAGTAAAACACTTTGCAAAAATATGAAGTTATCAAATGATATCATGCAAAGTTAAGCCAAATCTCAAGAATCAAAATAGTTAATGTAATATATATTGCATGAAGACATGCAATAACTTTAGTTGGGGGTATGTTGAGTCTTGAAAATGTCATTTATTTCCATTACACTTTCACTATTATGTCCATTATATCACCTCCATTTCATTTCCATTTCACTACTATGTCACTACATTCATCCCACTTTCATTATCATTGGGCCACATTTATGTTTTTCCAAACTTTATTAATTCTAAGCCTTTTTAAGTGAATTTGTGGCTAAAAATTAGGAAATAATGTGCATATGCTTATACTTGACAAGTAGGTTGAGATTGTTGACATGTGTAGATTAAAAGGAGGCTTCTAGAAGATCCTTACTGGCACTCTAAGGCCAAATTCGAATTCGAGTGAAAAGAATCATGGGATCATGAGGATATGTGTCACATCTCCTAATTGTATTCAAACTCTAAAAAGACATGTGTCTTATCAGTTCCTATTTTGATTAGGACTCTAGAGGTAGAGGGAAAGATTCATGGACTCTCATTAATGAGATGGCTTCTCATCTTTTTGTATAAATAGGAGATCTCTCTCTTTCATTTGTTAGTTTAGAGTTTGTTAGCTTGTTAACTTGTTATCTTAGCTTAGCTTGAAGTTTATAGTTCTTTTTGATGGCTTTTGAAAGCTTTGGAGAGCTTTGTTGTACTTTGTAATTTTGAAGAATTTGAATAAAGCTTTGATGTTCTCAATATGGAAGGAGATGTGAAGTAGATGTCATGGAGCACATTAGAATTTAAGGTAGAGTAGATTTTATTTTGTAATTTTGCTTTGATTTCATTCATGTATGTCATTTTATTGCTTTCAAGTTTGATAGTCTAGATTTTTTATTCATGCAATTTTAATTCATGCAAGTGCGTTCAACCGGTTGATTGTAGATTAGTTTTTTTACACATTTTTGCATCAAATAGTGACATGGGATTTGCCTCTTTGCTGAATTTTTTCTTAAGCTTTTCAATTTCAATTATGCTTTGATTTCAGTCTTATTTATTTGTTGTTGTTAGTTTAGATATCAAATTCTTCATACATTCATATTCATATCTTGCCATGTCCATATCATATTCAGGAGCCCACATACTTCCAACATATATTAACTATTACATTGTTATTATGAGCATACAATGGCTTTTCAAAAAGTGCTTAAAGGATAAATTGGATACAAACAAAATCATGGTTGTCACACAAGAACTAACCATCATGCAATCAAATAAAGATATACTTTGCAACAATAATCAAAATATCATTATGCAAAGTTCAAAGATCAAAATAGAATGCAACCAAAAAAAAAATGGTTGTAACACAAAAACCAACCATGTTGCAATTCAAGTAAAACATTTTGCAAAAATATGAAGTTATCAAATGATATCATGCAAAGTTAAGCCAAAGCTCAAGGATCAATTGAGTTAATGTAATATATATTGCATGAGAACATGCAATAACTTCAGTTGGGGGGTATGTTGAGTCTTGAAAATGTCATTCATTTCCATTACACTTTCACTATTATGTCCATTATATCACTTCCATTTCACTACTAAGTCACTACATTCATCCCACTTTCATTATCATTGGGCCACATTTATGATTTTCCAAACTTTATTAATTCTTAATCGTTTTAAGTGAATTTGTGGTTAAAAATTAGGAAATAATGTGCATATGCTTATACCTAACAAGTGGGTTGAGATTGTTGACATGTGTAGGTCAAAATGAGGCTTTTAGAAGACCCTTATGTGACACTCTAAGGCCAAATTCGAATTTGAGTGGAAAGAATCATGGGATAATGAGGATATGTGTCACATCTCCTAATTGTATTGAAACTCTAAGAAGACATGTGTCTTATCACTTCTTATTTTGATTAGAACTCTAGAGGTAGAGGGAGAGATTCATGGACTCTCATTAATGATATGGCTTCTCATCTTTTTGTATAAATAAGAGATTTATCTCCTTCATTTGTTACTTTTGTTAGCTTGTTAGTCTTAGCTTAGCTTGGCTTTGTAGTTCTTTCTTGATGGCTCTGAAAAGTTTTGGAGAGCTTTGTTGTACTTTGTAATTTTAAAGAATTTAAATAAAGCTTTGATGTTCTCAACATGGAAGGAGATGTGAAGTAGATGTCATGGAGCATATTAGAATGTAAGGTATAGTAGATTTTATTTTGTAATTTTGCTTTGATTTTATTCATGTATGTCATTTTATTACTTTCAAGCTTGATAGTTTAGATTTTCCATTCATGAAATTTTAATTCATGTAAGTGTGTTCAACCGGTTGATTGTAGATTAGTTTTTCTTTACATGTTTTTGCATCAAATAGTGACATGGGATTTGCCTCTCTACTGAACTTTTTCTTAAGCTTTTCAATTTCAGTTATGCTTTGATTTTAGTCTTATTTATTCGCTGTTGTTGGTTAGTTTAGATATCAGCTTCTTCATGTCATTTAACATTATCTCCAGAGCCATGGCTTAACCCCGAAAAGCTACTTGGTGAGCTATCGGATTATGAGTGAAGTGATTTGATTTTACTTTCATCTTTGCAATTTAGATATCAGGTTCTTCATGTTATTGACGTTATCGCCAGAGCCATGGCTTAACCCCGAAAAGCTACTTAGCGAGCTATCGGATTATAAGTGAAGTGACTTGATTTTACTTGCATTTGCAAGTAGGTAATTTAGATATCAGGTTCTTCATGTTATTGACATTATCTCCAAAGCCATGGCTTAACCCCGAAAAGCTACTTGGCGAGCTATCGGATTATAAGTGAAGTGACTTGATTTTTCTTTCATTTGCAAGTAAATAATTTAGATATCAATTCTTCATGTTATTGACGTTATCTCCAGAGCCATGGCTTAACCCGGAAAAGCTACTTGGCGAGCTATCGGATTATAAGTGAAGTAAATTGATCTTGCTTTCGTTAGTCTGAAATTTTTGGTTTGTTTGAGTGCAATAGTTTAGATTTTATTTATGTAATTAGATGGGCAGCAGAGACAGTGATTTCATGATCAGTATTTCATTTTTTGTTTGATTTAAGTAGCTGCATATTCGCATTCATATTCAAGTATTAATATCATGTTTTGAGATCTTTTGAAGTGCTAAGTTTTGGAAGTTACCATAAGGGACATAAACCTTGTATTGAAATCTACATCCATACTTGACCTTTAAAAGTATTCTTAAGACCTTAGAATAGGATTTCCATTTGCGTTAAACACTTTAGGAAACCAACAAGAACAAAACCCAAAAAACAACATAAACTATAAAACAATGAAGTAAGAAAAAGCTTAACTAAGCACAAATGGTGCACCACACTTCATCAGTTTACGATAACCGGATTGATAATTTATGTAGAGCAATTTAAGACGTTAAATTGACTAGACAGAGCCTAAAGCCATCCAAGCCTCCACTGAATATGTAAATCTACAAGATGACAAGCCAACTGTTATTCTCAGCCCAATGATTGAAAATTTTGAAGACAACTCCCCATCATTCTATGTCTCTCTGACATTCATGAAAAAATCCTTCATAACTACCTTTTGGACACTGGAGCTAGCCATAATCTAATGCCCAAGGCTGTTATGGATGAGTTGGGTCTTGACATCACCAAGCCTTATCATGACTTGTTTTCTTTTGACTCTAGAAAAGTGAAATGTCTAGGATTAATCAAGGACCTAGCCATCACTTTGTCTCAGCTGCCCATGAAGAGCATGATGATGGATATTGTGGTAGTAGATGTACCCCCCAAGTTTGGCATGTTACTTTCCAGAGGTTGAATCAAGAGATTAGGTGGATCATTATAAAATGATCTGTCCTACGCTATTGTCCTAGTTTTTGGAGGTGAAAGCGAGAGATTGTATAGAGAAGCTCAATTGGCTTATATCATCAGCGATGAAAGGAATCCCACTAATCATCCCATCTATGCTATTGACACTGATTTTGGAGCATGTATTCTTCATATTGAAGAATCCCAGTTGGCCTCCACACAGCTTAAAAAACCAGTTTGCCAGATCGCTGAGGAAGAAGGCCCACAGATTTGGGACACGTTCTTTGATGGGGCTTGCTCTAAGGAAGCTGTAGGGGCAGATGTAGTCCTTGTGTCCCCCACACAAAAATACATTCATTTATCTTTCAAATTAACCTTCCAGGTCACAAATAATATAACAGAGTATGAACCTTTGATTTTGGGCCTAAGTGTTGTTAAAGAAATGGGCATCAAAGGCCTGAAAGTGTTTGGAGATGCAGGCCTCATTATTCAGCAAGTCAATAAAACTTTCCAAGCAAAGCATCCAAAGCTGAAAGAATACAAAGATGAGGTATGGAGGCTCAAGGATTATTTTAATAATTTCAGCATTTCTTACATTCCGAGAATGAGAATCAACTTGCCAACTCCCTTGCCATGTTTGCTAGCACGTTTATTCCTCCTTTGCCTCCTAAATTGACGTATGAAGTTCAGGTTAAATATAAACCGTCTTTGCCTGAAAATGTCAAATATTGGAAAGTTTTTGAAGACGGTGATGAAATTAACAGGTTTTTACAAGTCGTTGAGGAATTTTTTGAAGCGCACATCGACCAAGAAAATGAAACCATGGAAGAATGCGGCCAGTCCAAGCTAAAAAACGAGATCAGCCGAGGAGGCATTGTCCAGCGACCCAGTAACCATATACCAAAGGGATTAGTGCCTTTAGAAAAGTTGTTCGATCATAACGATGTGCCTTATAAGCCTGCCAAAACAGAAAATGAATCTGTTGTTCGTAAGCACAATATAGGGAGCCCAACCCATCCGAAATACATAAATCTGTCAACTCATTTGTCCTCTGCCCATAATTCCGAGTATTGCACCCTCATGAAGCAATTCGTTGATATTTTCGCTTGGGAATACAACGATCTTAAAACCTATGTTACAAACATCATTCAGCATAAGATTCCACTGGAAAAGAAAACCATCCCTTTTAAGCAGAAATTAAGACCTATCAGCCCTCTCTTATTGTCTTTGATTGAAAAAGAGATCAAGAAGTTGTTGGATGCCAAAATCATAGTTCCCCTATGGTATTCAAAGTGGATAGCTAACCTTGTGGTAGTAAGAAAGAAAAATGGAGAAATCAAGCTTTGTGTTGACTTTAGAAATCTGAACAAGTGCTCTAAAAAAAACAACTACCCCCTGCCTAAGATGGAACAGTTGCTGCAAAGAGTTTCAGGGGCCAGAGTCATGTCTTTCTTAGATGGATTTTCATATTACAATCAGGTTGTTGTACATCCAGAAGATCAGGGAAAGACCGCCTTCACTACTCCTTGGGGCACTTTCATGTACTCCAAGATGCCTTTTGGACTGATGAATGTTGGGGCTACTTTTAAGAGGGCCATGGACATAGCCTTTGTGGGAGAGAAGGACAAGTTTGTCCTTATTTATCTTGATGACATAAAAATCTTCTCCAATAGTCACAAAGACCACTTACAAAATTTGAAGAAGGTCTTCGTAAAGTGTAGACAGTTTGGAATTTCGGTGAACCCAAAGAAGTCACAGTTTGCTCTAGAAGAAGGCAAACTTCTGGGACATATTGTTTCTGCTGAAGGTGTGAAGATTGATCCAGCAAGGGTTCAAGCAATTCAGACATTGTCCATCCCAAGGTCAAAAAGGGACATTCAATCCTTCTTGGGTAAGATTAACTTTGTAAGGAGGTTCATTCCAAACTTTACAGAGCTAGTAAAGCACATCACTTCCATGTTGAAGAAAGGATCAGAAATAAAATGGACAGATGCTTCAAGAAGCTCTTTTGAAGCCATCAAACAAGCTATCATGGAAGCTCCCACTCTAATCAGCCCAAATTACACTAAGGAGTTTTGTATCTTCTCCTTTTCCTCTTATGATACACTTGCAGCAGTTATGTTGCAGGAAAATGATGAAGGCATAGAGCACCTCGTGGCCTTTTTCAGCAAAACTCTAAGGGATGTTGAACTAACGTATGACCTTATTGAAAAACAAGCTTATGCTCTCATAAAATCTTTAAAGGCATTCGAAATTTATATTCTTCATTCTAAAGTGGTTGCATATGTACCTTCAGCCTCAGTGAAAGATGTCTTAATTCAGCCAAATATTGATGGAAAGAGAGCTAAATGGATTGCAAAATTCATAGAGTTTAACATAGAGGTGAAGCCCACAAAGCTTGTCAAGGGCTAGGGCTTGGCTAAACTTATCACTGAAGAAAATTGCAGCTTGTTAGACATAAATTGCATAAATCCAGATTCAGATGATGAGCAGACAGAGGAAGCAACAGAAGAACTAAAGCAGAATCAGTCCCTGGTGTGGAGCACTTGAAAGGTATGTTTTTGACAAACAATTTAGTGACTTTTCAGTAACATTTGTAACCTTTTCTGCATCATGAACTCAAAGAAACAAATAATTCTAATAAAACGAGTGAGAACTAACATGGGAAGCTTAATCGCTAATAATTGTCATTTTTTCTATGCAGGAAAAGGTGGAAACGAAGAGTTGTCGTTCAAAAAGGAAAGACAAAGGAGGAATAACTGTTGTCCCTCTAGAAGGGAACCGAATGCAAACGAGATCGAGCAGATCGAAGCAGAACGACCCAGGAAAGGAAGAAGGGATACCAATTCGGCGGAAAAGTTGGAACCCCTGTGCGCCCCCTCCCCCTATGGACGATTCAGATTCCTCCAGTTCGGATGAGGAGGAAATTGTTGCAGATGGGCAGAATATTGAGATTCCGCTGGATGCTCCCTTGGACGATCCGTCAAACCCCTCGGTCTCTCAGCTATCCCAGAAACGTTCTCATTTTACTTCATCCTCAGACTCTGAGAAGGATTTTTCGCCGCCAGAGCAGAACAGTCTTCAACTTGTTTCGGCTCAGCCAAACTCCACTGACTGGGTCAAAGTAAGCAAGAAAAAAGGAAAAAAAAGTCGTGTGACTGTAACAACCCCAGTAGGGTAGTTCTCTCTGCTTCGTTACAGTTCTTTGTTATTCCATGCTCTCTATAGCCCTCTCCTGATTTTTCGCCAAGGAGCAAGGTGGAGCCTATCTCCCTGGGCTCCCTTGCTTTTCTGCTTCGCTTGCTTGCAAGCTTGATTGTACTATACTCTTCTTTTTCTTAATAGAATTAGTCTTTACTCAGAAAAATAAAATAAAACAAATACATGTTGAGAGTATAGCTTCTAATACTAACAGTGAAGAAAAACTCTCAAAGATTCATAAAGCTCCTTATTCTTTAGGTTCTCCTTTTGTTGAAAGCCCAAAGGAAACCTCACCTCCTATCCATCATACTCCTTTAGTCTTGTCATTCACTCCTCAGCCCTCTATCATTCAAACTGCCAGTACTCTTATAGCCACCACAGCTATGGCAGGTCCACAAGCACCCACCAAAATGGAAAGAATCATAGCTGCTAAGTATGGACCTCTAATACTGCCCACTCCTTTGAATGCCATGCTTACTGGAGAATATCAAAAATATAGGCCTAAGTTCACTGGGACTGAAGGTGTTACAGCTATAGAGCATCTTGAGTCATTCTATAGCTATGCTGATAGCATGGACATTAGTGAAGATGATGTCTCGACGAGAGTTTTTGTCCAAAGCCTAGATGGAGAGGCTAGAAAATGGTTCAGAGAACTAAACCCAAGATTTATAGTAGATATTGAGGCTTTAGATAATGCATTTCTAAAGCATTGGGGGGATAAAAAGGATCTCCTCTACTACCACACTGAGTTTGGCAACTTAAAGAGAGAAAATGGTGAGTTGTTGTCTGATTTTAATAAGAGGTTTAACCATATGTACAACAAGATACCAGCTGAAGTAAAACCCACTACTACCTCTGCTAAACTCACCTACGCCAATGATTTTGATTCTGACTTTTGCCTACTATTGAGAGAAAGGTGATGTGCTACTTTGGCTAACATGTAGGATGCAGCCTTCGAAGTGGAATCAAACATCATGGTTGTAGAGAAGCTCAAGGGAAATATTGATAGCAGAAGACAAAGGGGCAAGTCCTCATCATCTTCTGATCCTAAGATAGATAAAATGACCAAAATGCTCAAGTCATTAGCCTCTGAAATTTCCAAATTAAAGATTGAGCATCACCCTAGGAAAGGGAGAGTTCCTAATACCTTTGCTCCTAGAAACTCAATTCCAAATCCATATAGAAGAACTAATGAGCAATTGCAGATTTTGCAAAGAAGCAAAGATGCCAATGAAGACCAAAGGGTGAAGGCCCCTTTTCAAAATGCAGTCATGGAAGAAGAGCAGTTTGAAGAAGATGATGAGATCCATTGTCTGGAAGACAAAGGTAATGCTTCCTTTTTGACCTCAGCTGCCTATGAAAAGTCATTATTCAATGACCAGATCAGCCAAGAATGGGATGGTGAAGCTGTTCTGCAAACTAAAGATCAGCACATATATAATCTGAGGTCGCAGATGAATAATTCCAAGGAAACTCCTCTTCAAAGAGTTGTTGTCCCTGCATTACACCAAGCTAATAAGAAGAAGCAACTAGCAGTTAATCCCATCATCTTCAAAGCTCCAGCTCATGAGGTAAGAGGTCTTGACAAGTCTCCTTCTCCTTTGAGTTTTCAATCAAAAATTCAGAAGCTGAGAATACCTATGCCTCTGGTTGAACTAGTGAAGAATGAGTCCTTCAAAAGATCCATCCTCGAGGCCCTTGAGCCTGTTGAGTCTTGAAAATGTCATTCATTTCCATTACACTTTCACTACTATGTCCATTATATCACCTCCATTTCATTTCCATTTCACTACTATGTCACTACATTCATCTCACTTTCATTATCATTGGGCCACATTTATGTTTTTCCAAACTTTATTAATTCTAAGTCTTTTTAAGTGAATTTGTGGTTAAAAATTAGGAAATAATGTGCATATGCTTATACCTGACGAGTGGGTTGAGATTGTTGACATGTGTAGGTTAAAAGGAGGCTTCTAGAAGACCCTTATGTGGCACTCTAAGGCCAAATTCGAATTTGAGTGGAAAGAATCATGGGATCATGAGAATATGTGTCACATTTCCTAATTGTATTCAAACTCTAAGAAAACATGTGTCTTATCAGTTCCTATTTTGATTAGGAATCTAGAGGTAGAGGGACAGATTCATGGACTCTCATTAATGAGATGGCTTCTCATCTTTTTGTATAAATAGGAGATCTCTCTCCTTCATTTGTTAGTTTAGAGCTTGTTAATCTTAGCTTAACTTGGAGTTTATAGTTCTTCCTTAATGGCTTTTGAAAGCTTTGGAGAGCTTTGTTGTACTTTGTAATTTTGAAGATTTTGAATAAAGCTTTGATGTTCTCAACATGGAAGGGGATGTGAAGTAGATGTCATGGAGCATATTAGAATGTAAGGTAGAGTAGATTTTATTTTGTAATTTTGCTTTGATTTCATTCATGTATGTCATGTTATTGCTTTCAAGTTTGATAGTCTAGATTTTCCATACATGCAATTTTAATTCATGCAAGTGTGTTCAACTGGTTGATTGTAGATTAGTTTTTCTTTACATATTTTTGCATCAAATAGTGACATGGGATTTGCCTCTCTGCTGAACTTTTTCTTAAGCTTTTCAATTTCAGTTATGCTTTGATTTCAGTCTTATTTATTTGTTGTTGTTAGTTAGTTTACATATCAAATTCTTCATGTCATTTGACGTTATCTCCAGAGCCATAGCTTAACCCCGAAAAGCTACTTGGCGAGTTATCGGATTATGAGTGAAGTGATTTGATTTTACTTTCATCTCTGCAATTTAGATATCATGTTCTTCATATTATTGACGTTATCTCCAGAGCCATGGCTTAACCCCGAAAAGCTACTTGGTGAGCTATCAGATTATAAGTGAAGTGACTTGATTTTACTTTCATTTGCAAATAGGTAATTTAGATATCAGGTTCTTCATGTTATTAACATTATCTCCAAAGCCATGGCTTAACCCCGAAAAGCTACTTGGCAAGCTATTGGATTATAAGTGAAGTGATCTGATTTTTCTTTCATTTGCAAGTAGGTAATTTAGATATCAATTCTTCATGTTATTGACATTATCTCCGGAGCCATGGCTTAACCTGGAAAAGCTACTTGGCGAGCTATCGGATTATAAGTGAAGTAAATTGATCTTGCTTTCATTAGTCTGCAATTTTTGGTTTGTTTGAGTGCAATAGTTTAGGTTTTATTTCTATAATTAGATGGGCAGCAGAGACAGTGATTTCATGATCAGTATTTCATCTTTTGTTTGATTTAAATAGCTGCATATTCACATTCCTATTCAAGTATTAATAGCATGTTTTGAGATCTTTTGAAGTGCTAAGTTTTGGAAGTTACCATAAGGGACATAAACCTTGTCTTGAAATTTACATCCATACTTGACCTTTAAAAGTATTCTTAAGACCTTAGAATAGGATTTTCATTTGCATTAAACACTTTAGGAAACCAACAAGAACAAAACCCCAAAAACAACATAAATTATAAAACAATGAAGTAAGAAAAAGGTTAACTAAGCACATATGGTGCACCACACTTCATCGGTTTACGATACCCAGATTGATAATTTATGTAGAGCAATTTAAGACATTAAATTGACTAGGCATTTTGGCGCCATTGCCGGGAAATGTAATTAGGAGACCTTATTTCTTACATCTAAAAAAAAATTAATAATTCTTGAGTATGCTCTCCTCCTGCACTTTGTGTGATCTGGAGGATCAGAAAAAAGGATTGTTATGTAAAAAAATAATAATAATAAATTAATAATTTCTTGAGTATGCTCTCCTCCTGCATTTTGTGTGATCTGGAGGATCAGAAAAAGGATTGTTATGTAAAAAAAAAAAAGGGACAAAACAAACTTCATCATTTCATTTGATTCAAAGAGAAACTTTAATTTCAATAAATTGTTTTGTTTAATAAAATATATATGTATATTTTTAGATCTTTGAAAATATATATATATATAATTTTAATACCAAATCATTAAAAAAAAAAAGTTCATTGTTTTGTTTAATGAAATATATATGTATATTTTTAATTTTTTTTGAAAATATAACATATCATTTTATTAACAAATCAATTAAAAAAAATTATTATTTTGTTTAGTAAAATATATATGTATATTTTTAATTTTTGAAAATATAACATATGTAATTTTATTAACAAAATAAAAAATAAAAAATTTCCCACGTTTCATGTAATAAAACAATTTCTGCATTTCTTGACGTTATGGTGGACGTAGTAAATCTTTGCATTCCTTGTCTAAAGGTCATTCACCGGCCCGTATTCCTTCCAGTCACGCATTGCATTCTTTTTTAGCCACTGCTCGGCCTTGCAACAACAATCAAAATCCATAAAATATTTGACATAAAATATATATATATATATATATATATATATATATATATATATAATAATAATAATAATAATAAAATTGCATACAGACAGCAAC
Organism: Pinus tabuliformis; assembly: GCA_031772625.1. Taxonomy (NCBI): domain Eukaryota; kingdom Viridiplantae; phylum Streptophyta; class Pinopsida; order Pinales; family Pinaceae; genus Pinus; species Pinus tabuliformis. The sequence continues at coordinate 774,400,789 of CM062805.1, forward strand.
CAAGGATGCGTTTAATCTGAAGAGTGAATTTAAAACATTCAGCTATAGATGCTTCATTCTTGAACTAGCACAGGTTGGCTTAATTTTCTTTGACAGATAAATATGAATACTTAATGAATCATGGCAAAGGAGAGAAAATTGCAATTTTAATTTGAGTACTGCAATTAGACTCGGAATCGTCGTTGCAATTAGGCTTTAGGAACTGTAATTTGGCTCATTAAAAAGTCATGGATAGAATGGCAATAACAATCATTCATTGACATTGTTGAGAATAGGTCTTATATGTGCCAAGATCAATCTATACAATTGTGTCAAGACTTATACATAATAGTGCCAACGATAGTGCGAAACTACAGTGCTAATGAACTACTTGCATATGTCGAGACTACTATGTTGTTATAGCAATAAGAGGAGCATGCAGAGCATATAGATCAGATGACTTTCCAATGCGGTGCGAGCCAGAAAGCGAGAACATATGACAGAGAGCAAAATACTTGTTTGGGGTGTCCTTGAAAAGTTCCAGCATTTAGATTACCATTCATTTGTTGTGTTGAAATTGCAAATCAAACCCAGAGAACCGAATGCAAGCCAAATGCAGTAATTCAAGAAAACGCAAAACAGTAAAAAAATTCAAACTTTGAATGCATGATTTGGCCAAACTGAGGCGAATTTGGAAAAAATAAAACATGGGTTTTTTCCGGCAGTAAGGTCAGTTAAATAACCAAGAAATCGTTTTAAGAAATTCGTGGCGGTTTGAGAGAAGTTCTTGGTTCTCTGAAGCCTCTTTTTGCATGCCGCGTGAGGAAAAACAGTTGTTTTTCTGCACAGTTGCGACCATATTTTGATTTCTTTTAGAAATCCACCCAGATCCGATTTTCCTAGCTGCCAGGTCATCCACCATGTCACTGAATGCGTGAGGGAAAAAGGATTTTCATTAAATGAACAAGGAATAGTTTGAACACGTCTTCCGCCACCCGTCTGTACCTATTCTGTTACTTCCCATTTAATAGTAAGATGATCAAATACGACACTTCTCCAAGCACCCATCTAATAGCTATTCCTATGGCTCGGCGTTTTACTTGCTAAAATATCGGTACAGGTGTTGGTACTCATGGATCTTGTCTTCATTGACAAGTTCTGTGTACGTGTTTAACTTTATTATGACGTGCTTGGCAGTGTGACCATACTTTCACTACAACAAAACCCTGTGATTAGCGTCTCTTTTTTCTTCCTTTTTTGTGTCTAGAGCCCATTTTTGGTGCTATTTGTGTCCATTTATCAAATATGGTGCAAAAATTGATGCAAAGTTTGCACTGAGTTTTTCACCAAGTCTTACACCAAGTTTAGCACCAGGTATTGTAATAGGTTTTGCATCAGGTTTTACACTAGGTTTTATGCCAATTTTTCTGTCATCCTTTGCACCATGTTTTGCATCAAGTTTGGCACCTAATTTTGTTTCGCCAACTTTTGTATCATTTATTGCATCCACTTTTTGCGCCTACACTTGCATCAACTTTTTCATCATCTCTTGCATCCTCTTTTCCATCATTTTTTAAATCATTTTTTGCATCCATTTTTACATCATTTTTTGCATCCCCTTTGCATCAAGATTTGCATCAGGTTTTGTGTCTCATATTGCATCTACTTTTACATCGAATTTTGTTGCATCAACTTTTGCATCATATTTTTCATCCATTGTTGCACCCATGTTTACGTCCACTTTTGCATCCCTTTTTGCATCTTATTTTTCATCATCATTTGCTTCTTTTTTTGCATCTATCATTACATCCACTTTTGTTGTGACACTATTTGTACCATGTTTTGTATTTACTGTTGTACCCACGTTTGCTTCCAATTTTGCATCCACTTTTGCATCAAAATATTGCATCTATTTTTGCATCCACTTTTGTGGTGGGTTTTGCATCTCATTTTGTATCTTCTTTTGTATCTATTTCCATTGCATCCATATTTTTCATCCAATTTTGTTTCTGCTGTTGCATCCATGTTTGCATCCACTTTTGCATCCAAGTTTGCATCTTTTTTTGTGTTTTTTATTACATCCATTTTCTCATCCAATTTTGGTGTGCCATATCTTGTGCCTATCATTGAAACCCACATTTTCTTCCAATTTTGCATCCACATTTGCATCCTCTTTTGTGTCCAAGTTTGCATCGAATATTTTTTTATGTTTTTTGCATCCCATTTTGCATCTACTTTTACATCCACTTCTGATGTGTCCAATTTTGAATCTAATTTTGTATCCACTATTGCACCCTTGTTTGGTCCATGTTTACATCCATTTTTTAATCCAATTTTTCCTCATTTTTGCATCCAAGTTTATGTTTTTTTTTGTTCATTACTGTATCCACATTTATTTTACAACAATTCATGCTAATTTTTATGCCTACTATTACACCCATGTTTTCTTCCACTTTTCCATCCATGTTTGCATCCTATTTTATGTCCAAGTTTGAATCAACTATTGCATCTACTTTTTCATCCACTTTTATGTCAATTTTTTTGTCTTGTTTTGCATCTACTTATGTTATGTCCACTCTTCATCCAATTTTACGTCTATTGTTGCCCCATTTTTTTTTTTTACTTTTGCGTCCATTTTCCAACACTCATAATTTTTTTGCATTGATGATATTTCTTATGACATTAACAATTATGAACAACTTATGACAATGTTAATAATTATGACGATGATGATAATGACATGAATTGTGATTATTATGATAATCAAAATAATGATAAAGATGATGGGGGTTATAATGACAATGATTATGGTGATGCTAATGACCTTGGACAATCTTCCCAATTTTTAGATGTTGTCATGATCATAATCATAATCATTATCTTTAGAGTCATCATTGATCTTCATTATCATTATTTTCATCTTGGTCATCATCAACAACAATAATGGCATGAATGATGATTATGATGTTCATGACGAAGTTGACAAAATGATGATAGAAATTACATTAATTATGATGATGGAGATGATGAAAATTATAATGACGTGATAATGGTAGTGATGATGATGATCATCGATCATCTCTAAAAAATAATGTTGTCATTTCTCTTGCATATATCATGTGTCCTAACAACCCTTTTTTAGCGCTCATAATATTTTTTGGGTTGATGATATTTCTTACGACACCTATAATTATGAACAATTGATGACAATGTCCATAATCATGATGATGATGATGATGACAACGACGACATGAATGGTGATTATGACAATAATGCAATGATGAGATTGATGTTGGTGGTGATGATGATAATGAAGATGACGACACTCCCTCTAAACTAGGGAGATACTCATAATGAGACAAAAAAGTACTCTCAAGTTGAAATATTCATATAAGAAGGGATCTGGATTGATAAGCATCAACGATGATTTACATCATCATAGCCAACATTGTCAAAATAGAAAGGCCTTGACTAACAAGTTATATCTCTCCATTAGATCATAGCACAATGTTGGGAGGCATAAATTTGGACACCACTGCCTCTTTAGGCACTTACCGCACTAGGATGTTCATTAGGCATGTCCTCGCATGATCATTTCCTAATCCACTGTCATAATATTTGACACCAGGAAATGCCGATCCTCATGACTATTCTTATCTTGGATTAATGTACTTGACTTATGGCGGTTAGTCCTATTCAAAGCACAAGTTCTCAAAGAATATTGGTCCCATATGTTTATCTAATCGACCATTCTCCCTACTGGTGTCCTTAGTAGGCTTACGATTGTTAGTCTCGGCCATAGTACATGACAAATGGATAATATGGTGTCAATGCTCACTCACCCTCAACCAGGGAGGAGACATCCACAAGAATAAGTGTTTCTCAAGAATACCCATCTTTTTCATAGTGAATAACATCATTAATTTGTTTTCATCACATGATGCCTTTATGATTAAGCATTCATAGATTTGTGGCAAAATATTTCCCCTTTTTTCATTTGTGATAAAAGAAAATCAAAAAGTGAAAGCCAAAGTCAGTAAAGATACACCATAATGATTTATCTAAGTCTAAACTCTAAGGTTAAAGTGAAAATTTATGTAAATATTATATCTATGAGTTGTTTAAAACTTTCAAAACCTTATTCCCTAAGTCCTATATATAAGAAAAATCAAAAGAAAGAAAAATAAGGCCCAATGAATGGTAACTCATGTATTCACACCCTCTTTGGAAAACAAATGAATATATACACTCCTAGTCACACTTGATCACATGTTTGTGATGGTTAAATCACGAAGTCCTCTTTTCCCCTTTCATTTTCACTTCATCATTTAAGAACCTAATTGAGGATCTAGGGAATTTTTCTTGCTTAAGGGTTTCATGTCTACTCTTGATTTACTTATGTCACACTACGTTCAATCATGTGATGGAGTGAAATACTTAAGTTTGTGGAGTTATTAGAACAGTGTATTAAGTTAGTCACCACACACATGTATTACATGTCATTGATCCACATGTGTGGGTTGGAGACTCGTTGCTTGAGAACTTTAATGGATACTACTTTAGGACCTTGATGGTATATCTTACAAAATCTCTTGGTAAAAATTGTGATTCATCATTTCTTTTCCTCGAGACACTTGATAATATTGAAGTCACTCCCAATAATCCACAAAGATGGGGAGTATAAATTACTTGTGCTGGAAATAGAATTGAGAAATAGAGGTTTTCCATTTGTGATATTGAAGTCATAGACATTGGATACATGGTAGTAGTCCTTGATGTCAATTAACTAAAATTATATTGTCATAATGCGAAAAGAGGTAAACATATTGGTAACCTTGATGTCCTGATCATTCCAGATAATAGCCATTCCACCCAAATATATCTAATCATCAATCACTACTACTTGGAAATTCCTCCCCCATTTTTTAATTATATGAGGTAGAACCTCACTTAATATTTTTATTTCTTATATCAACATTATTGATCCGTACCATTTTTCTTTTAGGAGTATTTGTTTTTCTTTACTATTGAGGTCCCTCATGTTCCATGAGACTATTTTCATGAAGAATTTACACAAAAAGGAAGTATAATGTGACTAAAAAAAACATGTTCCAAGATTTAAGTTATTGAACAATGCCACTTCATGAATCCTATATTTCTTTAACCTGGGACTGAATGGTGAACTTGATAGCCTTAAGGGAAATTAACCAACGAAAATCTCAAAAAGAGGTGACTTTGGACTTTATCACATATAAATTAATATACTAAAAAAATATCCATAAAAATTTCATCAATCAATGAATCTTTAAAAAAATATCCAAAACAATTTCATCAAACAAGGAAGCATTACATTATAAATTACAATCTATAAACATTTTGGGAACTTTTTTCTAAACCATGTTCAAAACCAACATATTTAATATTAATATTTAACGATAATATAGAAAATAACACATTTTCATAAATTAAATAACATGTTATCAATCCTAAGAAATGTCACCAACATAAAACTAAAAAGCATGCAACTAATGGGAGTGACCACTCAAGGCCACCATAAGACAATTAATCTATTAAGACATGGATTAATGGGGAAAGAAATCTACAAAGGACAAAGGCAAACTTATTTTAACTTTATTGTTTTATTAGGTGCAAGTTGAACATCTCAAGATATAATGAAGAGAAAAATTAATTTTATTGCATTAAGAAAATCCAAGCACATTCTATAACTTAGCAAGGAAGAGATGTATAATACCCATCTCAGCGACACAACGCATGGCATTAAGTTACTTTTTTATATATAATTTAAACTTATATCATAAAATCACAAATTTAGCATGAATGGATGTTCAAAATCCATTTTTATAAAAAAGAAAATATAATTTTTGTTATTTAAAAAAAAAAAACAAAAAACAAAAAACCAGAAACTAAATATATTTTTTTAGAAAATAAAAAAATACTAAACTGAATATATATTAAAATAAAAAACTAAACTTAAACAAATAATATATATATATATATATATAATTTTATTTTATTTTTTTAATATTTTTTGGAACTTTTTTAAACACTTCCCTCCATTTTAAGAAGCAAAAATAATAATAGAAATAAGGACGGACCAAAAATATTCCTTTCTTTGGTAAGTGTTTCCCACCATTCATTCCACTCACTCGAGTTATTTCATAAAACAGAGATAAGTGTTATTTCACACTCTTTTGGCAAAGCCTATTGAGCTTCTCTTATGATATATCTATTCCTTGATGGAGTCCTTGATATATTGATCAAGTTTTGATTCCTTGGAGATTAATTAGAGCAAAGAAAATATGAGTACTCTTAATTCCAAGTTCAATGCCTCTAATGGTGGACACAAGGCAAGGGAGGGGTTGTTATCATGGTCATAACTCCAAGTTCATTGCCTTTGATGGTGGACAAGGCAAGGGAGGGGGTTGCGGTCATGGTCGTGGTCGTGGAGTTTTCTCTTTTACATTATATTTAGGGAGTTCAAAGCAATTTGAATGGAATCATTGTCGTCACTAGGTATAATGGATTAAGTGTGATAATGGATAAAATGAAGTAATTATTTGTGAATATTTGTTCTTGAACGAACATTAGGATCCATGTTATTATAGAGAAAAGTACATGCATTAAAAACAACTCAATATTTCATGTGACATTATTTTTTTGTTAAAATTTCTTCTATTTCTAATCTGAATTACAATTGTAATTTGAAATAAAGCTTCCAGTAAATATTAATTTACCAATTTTGCATGGAAATCATAAGAAACATTCACAATATAACATGAAGAACAAATGGGTACCTACTTCATATGGATTAAAAAATGCTTCTACTACTTAATGTGAATTACAAGTGTAATCTTAGTTGGATCTCCAATATATATTAAGCCATATTTTCATTTTATTTTTAGTACTATTAAATGTTATTATGTCCTACCTCATTTTATTGTTAGCATTGTAATAAAAATATGCATTTTTCTATAAAATTAGTACTAACATGTAATATTTTTTTTTTTTCCAGAACATTATAGGTAATGACCATGAAGATGATAATATAGACTATGTTTAGATTACATCATATATTAGAGATGATGATGATGAGGATGACGATGGCATTGGTGATGATTATGTGGATGATATTATCAGGATGGTTCAGATGATAATCATGGAAATGATCATGAGGATGAGATTGATTATGATCTTTGTGGTGCTAGCAAGCCGTGCGTTGTTTTTATATTTAGTTGGATGTCTTAATACATTTGAATTTTAGTTTATTTGAATGATGATGATGCTATCGGTACTATCTTGTTATCTTATGAATATGTTGAAAATTGTTTACAATTTTTTTATGAAGAATTATTGTGTATGATGAGATTCCTATTTTTTTATGGATGTTGTGAATTTACCTTAGCATAATGATATCTATGAAACATTTTTATTTGGTAATCTTACATTAACTTTTAGTTGATTTGATTAAATATGATGATGATATTATCATTTTTATCTTGTTATTTTATATATAAATGAAAATTATCAACATTATTTTGACGGAGAATTATTATGTATGATGATATTACTATCTTTTGATGGATGTTGTGAATTTACCTTAGAATAATGGTGTTCATGAAATATTTTGATATGGTAATCACACATTTGAATCTTAGTTGATTTGATTAAAGATGACGAGGATATTATTAGTATTATCTTGTTACTTTATATATGTGTTGAAACCTGTCAATGCTTTTTATGGAAAATGATTATGTATGATGATATTACTATTTTTGGATGTGATGTTGTGAATTTTCCTTGGAATAATGATATCTGCGATAAATGTTGATTTAGTAGTAATATATGTATATTGAAAATTGTCAATGATTTTTTATGGAGAATTGTTATATATGAGGATACTACTATATTTTTTACGAATGTTGTCAATTACCCTTAAATTCGTTTACAAATACTAAGTTATGAATTTGAATTGTGATATATTCTTAAACGTGTTATACATGAAAATACCTCCTTATCATCTTGGAGGAGAATACTATGTTGGTGGTTGAAATAACCCTTTCTCCTAAACTATATAAGCATATAATACAAGTTACGTACCATGAGGACCACAGTATCATAGTCTATAACAAGTTGTCCCCTTCATTTAAGTTTGTTACCAAAATTCTCACATTAGAGGAATTTCCAACTAAAAAAATAACCACCTATGAATAATTAAGAAACTAATAAAATAATATCATGTAAACAATTTTTTAATATATCATTTTTATTATTCTTTTACCAAAATTACCCAAATAAATGTCACATTTATCAAAATAATTGTATATGTATTTTATATTTAAATTAATATATTAACACAAGATTTAATAAAATTTAAATTAAAAAAGTAAATTTAAATTATATAAAAAAAAAAACAAAAACAAATTCAAAATTTAAAGGAATTTTAAATTACCCAAATAAACATCACTTTTATCAAAAATAACCGTCTACACATATTTTATATTGAAATTAATTTATTAACACAAGATTTAAGAAAATTTAAATTTAAAAATATAAATTTACGTTAAAATATAAATTTAAGTTAAATTTAAATTTAAGTTACTCAAATAAATTCACTTTTATCAAAATAACCATATATTTATATTTTATATTTAAATTAATTTATCAATACAAGATTTGATAAAATTTAAATTAAGAAAGTAAATTCAAAATTTAAATTAAATTTAGGATTTAGGATTTTATATTTAAATTTATTTATTTAACACACCATGATTTACCTTTCATTAAAAATATTCTCAATATTCTAACTTTTATAGATTAAGATATTAATTTTATTTTTAATATTTAAATATTCTCCAAATCTTGATCCTACACACAAGATAGAGAACAAAGAAAAATTAGGTAAGATATATTATTAAAAAAAAACTGTATGCTTTTTTAAATTTTAAAGGATTTTTGAACCAGTAGAAGAAGGTGTCGCTGTAAGGAGGTTTTTATAAAAATCTCCATTTTGATTTTTGTATTGTTAGATGTTATTTTTGCAGAGAAAAAACAGTTTGAATAGAGGTAGAATAGAGGTGTATTTAGCTTGGGTAGACAGACTGATAATATACTTTTTTTGGTTGGCTTTTAAAAACTTCAGATGGTCAAGAGACCCAGTTTCCCTTAAGGGCGGGTTGAGACCTGCATATCTATGTACTGTTTTTAATTTTTGATAATGGAAAAAAAGAGTACCGCCTCAGCTTACAAAAAAAAAAAATTAAAGGATTTTGATTGGCTTACACACATTATGACATGGAAATTCAATGTTAACATTTTAAAATGAAAATTCCTCTAATGCGAGGAAAAAAACTCAAGTTAACTAGAACTTGACACTCTTGTTCACTTTCCGAAACTCATATGGTAGAATATGATCTCTTTATCCTCATCTTTAGATTTTTCCTAAAAAATAAAAGCATACAAAAGTGGGAAAAAGCCATAAAGCATGGGGAAGCTTTTCCTAAGCACAAAAGCATCTAAAAAGTGGAAAATGCCATTTTTATATGAGGAAACATTATTCACCCAAAAGCTTTTGCCAAAAATGAACTAATGAGGAATTTGGGAAATCTTCATAGCCTTCACTTTCTTATATATTGGAGGCTTGGCCATTGAGGAAATGATGGGAATTCGTGTATTATCACGCTACTGAGATTTATCTTGAGAGAGAGAGTTTTGGAGCTGCATTTGATGGTTGTAACTTTCCTCCAACTCCTTTATTAATATAGATTAGTTGTTCTTCCTTCCATATGCTACTATTCATTATTTACTTATCCTATTTAACTAATGAATGTATGGGATTTTGGTTTATATTTATTTATTCAGTAATATTTATATGTTTATGATAGTTTCAATTATCAAGATATTATATTGTGAATTTTTCTTTGTTTTCTATCTTGTGTGTAGGACCAAGATTTGGAGCAATCTAGGAGCGCTTCCTAGCTACACTAAAAACTCCAACAAGACCTGTAAGTGAGGACTCACATGAATTCATTCTTATTTTCTTAATCTATACTCTACATCTTGATCTACTAAGAATCTTGGGCCTTAGAACAACCTTTTTCTTAATCAGTCTATATTAGGTTTCTGGGATAAACTAAGAGGGTTTTAAGTTCATCTAACCGTGCCTTAAATCCCACAGCAAAATTATATTTAGAAACTGTAATATGTTTCACTATGTAATAAAATTAGTAAAATGGAAGTAAAAGTAAAACTCTAAACAAGAAGCCAAAAGTGGATGTAATCATCGATGCAAAATTGGAAGTAGAATTGGATGTTAAACTAGCCATCAAAACAAGATGCAAACAATGAGACAAAAAGGGTTTTAAAGTAGAATTAAAAAATGGTGCAAAACTAGACACAAAGAAGGGAACAAAATAGGGCATACAAAAAGATACCAAATTGGGCGCAAACAAGGATGCAAAAATGAGGATGCAAAGAATGGTATAAAATGAGGATGCAAAATTGGGTACAAAAAGCATGTAAGAAAAGACACAAAACAAGAAGCAAAATGGGACTAAAAAAGGGTGAAACTAAGGATGCCAAAAATGATGCATAACTAGATGAAAATTCAAACTAAAATCTATGTGAAAAATGAGATGCAAATGTGGACACAAAATGTGGCAGAAAAAAAGGATGCAAATTTGGATGCCAAAAAGAATACAAAATTAGACACCAAAAAGGATGCAAAATTGGACATAAAAAATAGTGAAAATTGGGCACAAAAGTAGAAAAAATGGTAAGAAAATGGGCATAAAAATGGCTCAAATTTGGATGCAAAATGATGTGCAACAAATGATTCAAAACATAGTGCAAAAGCAAATGCAAAAGTAGACGAAAAATGGCTCAAAATTGAACGTGACATTAGACACAAAATGGGATTCAAAGGTGGATGCAACACATGGTCCAACATAGGGTGAAAATTTAGATGCTCAAAAGGATGCAAAATTAGATGCAAGAAATGTTGTTAAAAATGATGCTAAATTGAATGCAAAAAATGATGCAAAAAAGGGAGACAAATGAAACGAAAAAGTGGATGAAAAAAATGGTGCAAAAATGGATGAAAATTTTGGTACTAAATCAAATTCAACATATGGTGCAAAATTAGATGCAAAAAATGGGGTAAAAAAGACAGAAAAATTGGTGCAAAAATAAATGTAAAAATAAGTACAAAATTAGAAGCAAAAAATGGCATAAGACTAGATGCAAAAACTGGCACAAACTTGATGCAAAAAGGCACTAAATCAGATGCAAAAGATGGTGTAAAACTTGATGCAAATTATGACACAAAAACAGAAGCAAAGAATGGCATAAAACAGGAAGCAAAAAATAATGCAAAAATATATGCAAAAAATGACACAAAACTAGAAGCAAAACCTGTTGTAAAACCAAATGCAAATCTTGGTGCAAAATATGATGCAAAATTTGGCATAAAAAAGGATGCAAAATTTGGCGCAAAAAACGACGCTTTAAAAATTGTACAGTAGAGTCAGATTTAGCGCCACGATGCTCATCCCAATGGAGAGAAAAATACACTAAAATCTGATGCTAAATCTGGCGTAAATTACATGTTTTGTTGTAGTGTTTCAGCCAAAAACTCTACAATAAAACGACCTCTGTCAACCTGTAATCCCACGAAAAGCGCCGATCAAGCTCATGACTATTTTCCACTCCATCTGTATCAAACTGCACTTACATCTAGATTGGATTATATGCTTTGGTTTCACCTCTCTGATTGATCCAACCATTAAAGCTCTTGGGCAGCAAATATTTGACATCATTTTAAATGACAAAAATATACATCATATATCCTTAAGGAAGTGGGGAGCTTTGTTGTTGTTTGGTGGCAATATACTGTAGGCAATTTGAATAAATCAACAATTAGTATACAGCTGAATCCAATTTCTAGAATTCCTTTAATCAGTAGTCTTGAGACTGTCTTTTAGCTGCGAAATGTAGCCTGATTCCGCAGCGAACTGGCAATTCCGTAGCCATTTTCATACTTCTATAGGTTATAGGTGTCAAGAGACGAAACAAACCACATGGGTAGCTGGGAAAATTTTAGTACATGGATGGTGTCCTATCCATTTGATCCAAGTTGATAAAAAAGCCATGGTCAAAGGGAAGTCAAGTTGTGTGTTATCACTAAGTCGCCGCATGTCAAGAAAAAAATAATAATTTTGAATCAATGAAATGAATAAGTTATTTGCTCACTTTTCTGAAAGTATTGATTAATTTTGGACTGATGATGAAAGATGAATGGCTAATATTTTATTCAAGATTTTTAGCTACAGAAACTGTGCACATTCCGCAGCTGAAATCCAATTTCACAGTTGTTCTCTAATTCTGCAGCTGAAAAACCTCATTGTTCAAATCAACCTATCTTTCTCATACAAAATCAAATTTTTATGATTCAAGTACCGTTGGAAAGATCTTAACAAGATCTATACAATAAGAAATCCATCATTAGAGTTTGAAATGATAAATAATGAAATAAATTGCTGAAGAAAAAAAATAAATAAATAAATAAATTTCAACTTGAGGCACTAATTCCAAAGCAAGTATAAATTCTTTTAATTTTTCCTTTGAGAACTTGTTTCATTAATACAAATTCTTAGTTTTGTGTGTAAATATCATAACTAGAGAGATTAATCACCTCTCTCGTTTGATAATCTTACATTCCATTGTAGAAGAAGTATTAGTTTTTTTGCAGGTTCCAAGAGGAAGGACAAATGACTACAAAAGAATAGTGTCTCTCTAAGAGACTAATTTGTTTCATAAGAGGATGATCAGCAACAAAGAGGAAATATGTTGATGCAAAATCAGATCCAAACACTTGAAAAACTTTGAGATACTTTTGTCTCCATCACATCCATGCCTCATAATAAACCATTCACCTCATTTCACTTCATACTTTCCATTTACATTCACATACACTTTCCATCTCTTTTTATCCATTCATAACCCACAAATAAAATCAAGAGACTTATTCACATGTTTATTTCCCATTGCCATTTCTACTCTTCATTGCCATATTCCATTTTCACCTTCCATTTCTTGTCATTTTCATTTCGTAAATAAGTCATGTTTCAATGAAATTTATTGAGTCCGTAGTCCTTTGAGTCTAAGTTTCTTGTAAAGACACCTTGAGGCTTGCATGCCTTAATGGCAAGTTCTCATGCTGACAAACAATGGGAATACATTAATCTCCCTTGTTCGTTAGATCTTCTAGGTGACTCGACATCGGCGAATTCATTCGTACCTAGCAAGATGTGTTTGGGCATCTTGATTCTCATTGTCATCAATGGTGAGAGTTCTCGTGTTGACTAGTGGCATCCATTAATGGTCACTAAGTCAACAATTTCTTGCTATGTTCAACATCAGAACATCTTTTCACATAGTAGGAATTGTGCCAATGAATTTTGAAGACATAAAGACTATTATTTTCAGCATTTTGGAGCAGATTCAACAAGTTTTAGTAGAAGCAATAAAAAGTCATCTTAACTCTTTATGCATGACTCTTCTTATTCAGCCACTTGAAGAAGAATATGACCAGAATTTTGTAGCCACCACACATACAACTCATCCATTCCAAAAGGTAAGTTAAGGTACGTCATTTTCTAACTTTTTGACCATAGAATTCCATAAAAAGCTAGAATGATAATTGTTGAAAAAACATTTCTCTTCCTCATTTCATAAAATTGCCAATACCATCAATTGGGGGAGAATACATTCATCTTCATGTCTTGTCATGTCCATATCATATTCAGGAGCCCACATATTTCCAACATATATTAACTATTACATTGTTATTATGAGCATACAATGGCTTTTAAAAAAAAAGTGCTTAAAGCATAAATTGGATACAAACAAAATCATGGTTGTCACACAATAACCAACCATTATGCAATCCAATAAAGATATACTTTGCAACAATAATCAAAATATCATTATGCAAAGTTCAAAGATCAAAATAGAATGCAACAACAACAACAAAAAGATTGGTTGTAACACAAAAACCAACCATGTTACAATTCAAGTAAAACACTTTGCAAAAATATGAAGTTATCAAATGATATCATGCAAAGTTAAGCCAAATCTCAAGAATCAAAATAGTTAATGTAATATATATTGCATGAAGACATGCAATAACTTTAGTTGGGGGTATGTTGAGTCTTGAAAATGTCATTTATTTCCATTACACTTTCACTATTATGTCCATTATATCACCTCCATTTCATTTCCATTTCACTACTATGTCACTACATTCATCCCACTTTCATTATCATTGGGCCACATTTATGTTTTTCCAAACTTTATTAATTCTAAGCCTTTTTAAGTGAATTTGTGGCTAAAAATTAGGAAATAATGTGCATATGCTTATACTTGACAAGTAGGTTGAGATTGTTGACATGTGTAGATTAAAAGGAGGCTTCTAGAAGATCCTTACTGGCACTCTAAGGCCAAATTCGAATTCGAGTGAAAAGAATCATGGGATCATGAGGATATGTGTCACATCTCCTAATTGTATTCAAACTCTAAAAAGACATGTGTCTTATCAGTTCCTATTTTGATTAGGACTCTAGAGGTAGAGGGAAAGATTCATGGACTCTCATTAATGAGATGGCTTCTCATCTTTTTGTATAAATAGGAGATCTCTCTCTTTCATTTGTTAGTTTAGAGTTTGTTAGCTTGTTAACTTGTTATCTTAGCTTAGCTTGAAGTTTATAGTTCTTTTTGATGGCTTTTGAAAGCTTTGGAGAGCTTTGTTGTACTTTGTAATTTTGAAGAATTTGAATAAAGCTTTGATGTTCTCAATATGGAAGGAGATGTGAAGTAGATGTCATGGAGCACATTAGAATTTAAGGTAGAGTAGATTTTATTTTGTAATTTTGCTTTGATTTCATTCATGTATGTCATTTTATTGCTTTCAAGTTTGATAGTCTAGATTTTTTATTCATGCAATTTTAATTCATGCAAGTGCGTTCAACCGGTTGATTGTAGATTAGTTTTTTTACACATTTTTGCATCAAATAGTGACATGGGATTTGCCTCTTTGCTGAATTTTTTCTTAAGCTTTTCAATTTCAATTATGCTTTGATTTCAGTCTTATTTATTTGTTGTTGTTAGTTTAGATATCAAATTCTTCATACATTCATATTCATATCTTGCCATGTCCATATCATATTCAGGAGCCCACATACTTCCAACATATATTAACTATTACATTGTTATTATGAGCATACAATGGCTTTTCAAAAAGTGCTTAAAGGATAAATTGGATACAAACAAAATCATGGTTGTCACACAAGAACTAACCATCATGCAATCAAATAAAGATATACTTTGCAACAATAATCAAAATATCATTATGCAAAGTTCAAAGATCAAAATAGAATGCAACCAAAAAAAAAATGGTTGTAACACAAAAACCAACCATGTTGCAATTCAAGTAAAACATTTTGCAAAAATATGAAGTTATCAAATGATATCATGCAAAGTTAAGCCAAAGCTCAAGGATCAATTGAGTTAATGTAATATATATTGCATGAGAACATGCAATAACTTCAGTTGGGGGGTATGTTGAGTCTTGAAAATGTCATTCATTTCCATTACACTTTCACTATTATGTCCATTATATCACTTCCATTTCACTACTAAGTCACTACATTCATCCCACTTTCATTATCATTGGGCCACATTTATGATTTTCCAAACTTTATTAATTCTTAATCGTTTTAAGTGAATTTGTGGTTAAAAATTAGGAAATAATGTGCATATGCTTATACCTAACAAGTGGGTTGAGATTGTTGACATGTGTAGGTCAAAATGAGGCTTTTAGAAGACCCTTATGTGACACTCTAAGGCCAAATTCGAATTTGAGTGGAAAGAATCATGGGATAATGAGGATATGTGTCACATCTCCTAATTGTATTGAAACTCTAAGAAGACATGTGTCTTATCACTTCTTATTTTGATTAGAACTCTAGAGGTAGAGGGAGAGATTCATGGACTCTCATTAATGATATGGCTTCTCATCTTTTTGTATAAATAAGAGATTTATCTCCTTCATTTGTTACTTTTGTTAGCTTGTTAGTCTTAGCTTAGCTTGGCTTTGTAGTTCTTTCTTGATGGCTCTGAAAAGTTTTGGAGAGCTTTGTTGTACTTTGTAATTTTAAAGAATTTAAATAAAGCTTTGATGTTCTCAACATGGAAGGAGATGTGAAGTAGATGTCATGGAGCATATTAGAATGTAAGGTATAGTAGATTTTATTTTGTAATTTTGCTTTGATTTTATTCATGTATGTCATTTTATTACTTTCAAGCTTGATAGTTTAGATTTTCCATTCATGAAATTTTAATTCATGTAAGTGTGTTCAACCGGTTGATTGTAGATTAGTTTTTCTTTACATGTTTTTGCATCAAATAGTGACATGGGATTTGCCTCTCTACTGAACTTTTTCTTAAGCTTTTCAATTTCAGTTATGCTTTGATTTTAGTCTTATTTATTCGCTGTTGTTGGTTAGTTTAGATATCAGCTTCTTCATGTCATTTAACATTATCTCCAGAGCCATGGCTTAACCCCGAAAAGCTACTTGGTGAGCTATCGGATTATGAGTGAAGTGATTTGATTTTACTTTCATCTTTGCAATTTAGATATCAGGTTCTTCATGTTATTGACGTTATCGCCAGAGCCATGGCTTAACCCCGAAAAGCTACTTAGCGAGCTATCGGATTATAAGTGAAGTGACTTGATTTTACTTGCATTTGCAAGTAGGTAATTTAGATATCAGGTTCTTCATGTTATTGACATTATCTCCAAAGCCATGGCTTAACCCCGAAAAGCTACTTGGCGAGCTATCGGATTATAAGTGAAGTGACTTGATTTTTCTTTCATTTGCAAGTAAATAATTTAGATATCAATTCTTCATGTTATTGACGTTATCTCCAGAGCCATGGCTTAACCCGGAAAAGCTACTTGGCGAGCTATCGGATTATAAGTGAAGTAAATTGATCTTGCTTTCGTTAGTCTGAAATTTTTGGTTTGTTTGAGTGCAATAGTTTAGATTTTATTTATGTAATTAGATGGGCAGCAGAGACAGTGATTTCATGATCAGTATTTCATTTTTTGTTTGATTTAAGTAGCTGCATATTCGCATTCATATTCAAGTATTAATATCATGTTTTGAGATCTTTTGAAGTGCTAAGTTTTGGAAGTTACCATAAGGGACATAAACCTTGTATTGAAATCTACATCCATACTTGACCTTTAAAAGTATTCTTAAGACCTTAGAATAGGATTTCCATTTGCGTTAAACACTTTAGGAAACCAACAAGAACAAAACCCAAAAAACAACATAAACTATAAAACAATGAAGTAAGAAAAAGCTTAACTAAGCACAAATGGTGCACCACACTTCATCAGTTTACGATAACCGGATTGATAATTTATGTAGAGCAATTTAAGACGTTAAATTGACTAGACAGAGCCTAAAGCCATCCAAGCCTCCACTGAATATGTAAATCTACAAGATGACAAGCCAACTGTTATTCTCAGCCCAATGATTGAAAATTTTGAAGACAACTCCCCATCATTCTATGTCTCTCTGACATTCATGAAAAAATCCTTCATAACTACCTTTTGGACACTGGAGCTAGCCATAATCTAATGCCCAAGGCTGTTATGGATGAGTTGGGTCTTGACATCACCAAGCCTTATCATGACTTGTTTTCTTTTGACTCTAGAAAAGTGAAATGTCTAGGATTAATCAAGGACCTAGCCATCACTTTGTCTCAGCTGCCCATGAAGAGCATGATGATGGATATTGTGGTAGTAGATGTACCCCCCAAGTTTGGCATGTTACTTTCCAGAGGTTGAATCAAGAGATTAGGTGGATCATTATAAAATGATCTGTCCTACGCTATTGTCCTAGTTTTTGGAGGTGAAAGCGAGAGATTGTATAGAGAAGCTCAATTGGCTTATATCATCAGCGATGAAAGGAATCCCACTAATCATCCCATCTATGCTATTGACACTGATTTTGGAGCATGTATTCTTCATATTGAAGAATCCCAGTTGGCCTCCACACAGCTTAAAAAACCAGTTTGCCAGATCGCTGAGGAAGAAGGCCCACAGATTTGGGACACGTTCTTTGATGGGGCTTGCTCTAAGGAAGTTGTAGGGGCAGATGTAGTCCTTGTGTCCCCCACACAAAAATACATTCATTTATCTTTCAAATTAACCTTCCAGGTCACAAATAATATAACAGAGTATGAACCTTTGATTTTGGGCCTAAGTGTTGTTAAAGAAATGGGCATCAAAGGCCTGAAAGTGTTTGGAGATGCAGGCCTCATTATTCAGCAAGTCAATAAAACTTTCCAAGCAAAGCATCCAAAGCTGAAAGAATACAAAGATGAGGTATGGAGGCTCAAGGATTATTTTAATAATTTCAGCATTTCTTACATTCCGAGAATGAGAATCAACTTGCCAACTCCCTTGCCATGTTTGCTAGCACGTTTATTCCTCCTTTGCCTCCTAAATTGACGTATGAAGTTCAGGTTAAATATAAACCGTCTTTGCCTGAAAATGTCAAATATTGGAAAGTTTTTGAAGACGGTGATGAAATTAACAGGTTTTTACAAGTCGTTGAGGAATTTTTTGAAGCGCACATCGACCAAGAAAATGAAACCATGGAAGAATGCGGCCAGTCCAAGCTAAAAAACGAGATCAGCCGAGGAGGCATTGTCCAGCGACCCAGTAACCATATACCAAAGGGATTAGTGCCTTTAGAAAAGTTGTTCGATCATAACGATGTGCCTTATAAGCCTGCCAAAACAGAAAATGAATCTGTTGTTCGTAAGCACAATATAGGGAGCCCAACCCATCCGAAATACATAAATCTGTCAACTCATTTGTCCTCTGCCCATAATTCCGAGTATTGCACCCTCATGAAGCAATTCGTTGATATTTTCGCTTGGGAATACAACGATCTTAAAACCTATGTTACAAACATCATTCAGCATAAGATTCCACTGGAAAAGAAAACCATCCCTTTTAAGCAGAAATTAAGACCTATCAGCCCTCTCTTATTGTCTTTGATTGAAAAAGAGATCAAGAAGTTGTTGGATGCCAAAATCATAGTTCCCCTATGGTATTCAAAGTGGATAGCTAACCTTGTGGTAGTAAGAAAGAAAAATGGAGAAATCAAGCTTTGTGTTGACTTTAGAAATCTGAACAAGTGCTCTAAAAAAAACAACTACCCCCTGCCTAAGATGGAACAGTTGCTGCAAAGAGTTTCAGGGGCCAGAGTCATGTCTTTCTTAGATGGATTTTCATATTACAATCAGGTTGTTGTACATCCAGAAGATCAGGGAAAGACCGCCTTCACTACTCCTTGGGGCACTTTCATGTACTCCAAGATGCCTTTTGGACTGATGAATGTTGGGGCTACTTTTAAGAGGGCCATGGACATAGCCTTTGTGGGAGAGAAGGACAAGTTTGTCCTTATTTATCTTGATGACATAAAAATCTTCTCCAATAGTCACAAAGACCACTTACAAAATTTGAAGAAGGTCTTCGTAAAGTGTAGACAGTTTGGAATTTCGGTGAACCCAAAGAAGTCACAGTTTGCTCTAGAAGAAGGCAAACTTCTGGGACATATTGTTTCTGCTGAAGGTGTGAAGATTGATCCAGCAAGGGTTCAAGCAATTCAGACATTGTCCATCCCAAGGTCAAAAAGGGACATTCAATCCTTCTTGGGTAAGATTAACTTTGTAAGGAGGTTCATTCCAAACTTTACAGAGCTAGTAAAGCACATCACTTCCATGTTGAAGAAAGGATCAGAAATAAAATGGACAGATGCTTCAAGAAGCTCTTTTGAAGCCATCAAACAAGCTATCATGGAAGCTCCCACTCTAATCAGCCCAAATTACACTAAGGAGTTTTGTATCTTCTCCTTTTCCTCTTATGATACACTTGCAGCAGTTATGTTGCAGGAAAATGATGAAGGCATAGAGCACCTCGTGGCCTTTTTCAGCAAAACTCTAAGGGATGTTGAACTAACGTATGACCTTATTGAAAAACAAGCTTATGCTCTCATAAAATCTTTAAAGGCATTCAAAATTTATATTCTTCATTCTAAAGTGGTTGCATATGTATCTTCAGTCTCAGTGAAAGATGTCTTAATTCAGCCAAATATTGATGGAAAGAGAGCTAAATGGATTGCAAAATTCATAGAGTTTAACATAGAGGTGAAGCCCACAAAGCTTGTCAAGGGCTAGGGCTTGGCTAAACTTATCACTGAAGAAAATTGCAGCTTGTTAGACATAAATTGCATAAATCCAGATTCAGATGATGAGCAGACAGAGGAAGCAACAGAAGAACTAAAGCAGAATCAGTCCCTGGTGTGGAGCACTTGAAAGGTATGTTTTTGACAAACAATTTAGTGACTTTTCAGTAACATTTGTAACCTTTTCTGCATCATGAACTCAAAGAAACAAAGAATTCTAATAAAACGAGTGAGAACTAACATGGGAAGCTTAATCGCTAATAATTGTCATTTTTTCTATGCAGGAAAAGGTGGAAACGAAGAGTTGTCGTTCAAAAAGGAAAGACAAAGGAGGAATAACTGTTGTCCCTCTAGAAGGGAACCGAATGCAAACGAGATCGAGCAGATCGAAGCAGAACGACCCAGGAAAGGAAGAAGGGATACCAATTCGGCGGAAAAGGGAAAGAAAAGTAAAGGATTAACAGCTTGGCGAATCCCTGAGGATCTTTGATCCTAAGGGATCGCTGTTTTACTTATTTTGTTACCTAGATATCTCCGCCGTTACTTTTATAAAAAGGAACAGCATCGTTAAGCAAAGGGACTTTTTTGGATGTAATTTTCAGTTTCAGATTAAACTTTGATCATTGACTCTCACTGAGACTTGGTTTACTGTACATTTGTTGATGCGTTAATATAAAAGACTTGGTGTTTATTTCATCTTTGCGTCTGGAGTAATCTAAGGCGGTGTACCATTGGAAGCTAAGGGCCCGGCTCCGAAGGACACTTGCTTTTGTATCATTATAACTTGATTTCTGCGTGGTTTGCTTATCTTTATTGCTCAGTAATCTGATATGCTTTTCATGTGTTATTCCATGCTCTGCTACAATTAATTTATTAACAGTTCTTTCAGGAAACCCATGTAGAGACTCTGCATTGCATGATCGAATCTTTTCAGAGTTGATTGCATGTTATTAGTCTAAACCAGCTATTTCCGTTACAGAGCGTTTGTACTGAATATTACTGTTATTGGATTCATTTGAAATCCCGATTATTGGAATCCGAAAGTAATGTTGTTCTATTTTGGAAACAGAGTCATATTCTCCTTAATCGTCAGATTACTATATTAGCGTGTTGCGTATATGTATGAATGATTCCTGTTGTTCCATAATTCGTCAATGAGTGTTGTTCCATAAAGTACATTTTATTCAATTTGCTTTAAGAGAGAAGATTGTTATTTTATCGCAGAGTGTGAGTTTGGTTCAATAGAGCAAGTTTGGTTCTGACTCGCGAGATTTAGTTTATTTGATTGCTATTCCATTTACTGTTGTTCCATTTACTGCTGTTCCATTTCCTAGTTGTTGTTCCATTTTACTTGTTGTCGTTCCATTTACTTGCATTTGTTGCTTTGGTGTGAGAGAAGGTCTAAGGCTGTAGTGAGCCTCAGCAGTCGCTGCCTAGCTCCCAGACCTATGGTCCATGCTCTAATTTCCTTTCCATCAGTTTCTAGAGGGATGGGTTATCGCTTCCGCACCCTTGACTGATAAGCTGTCTTGCGTGATTTTATTCTTTTGAAGTAGTTTAGTCATAGTTTAGCATCCGTTTACTCTTGTATTTTCTGAACACTGTACTACTAAGCATTACTCTGACGAATAGCCTCGGATTGAGTTACTCTTTGCAATAACAAAGCATTCCCGGACTGACTTGTTAATGTGGGATAACTAGAGGTGAAAAAGACCCTTGTTACAGCTCTACATTTTGGCACCGTTGTCGGGGAAAGAGTATAGCCATTTGTCTTTTACAGAGTAGTGTACGAATCTGCTAGGGGAGAGTTGGATTTTAAAAACTAAAGGTAAGAACCTGCGTACGGAGCATGTAAAAGCCTTGCTCCACCGTCCGATTTCCTAGCAGAATTGTTGGTTTTAGTAGTTTATTGGAGTGCATGACTAAGCAGAAAAAGCCAGAAAAGAATATCAAACCTCCATTCAAACCCGAAAAAGCCAAAGGGCCGGTGACCCTTGGCCGAACAACCTTCATAGACGAAATCTATAAGAAAACTGAATCTCAGCCATCAGTAGGCCCCAGGAAAACCAATTTTAAACAGCCTACTAGTTCCCTTCAGGCCACAGGATCACCATCTGTAGCCTTCGCTGAGGTGCATAGTCAGACTGATGAACAGGACTTTCAAGAAATTGAAAATTCTATTCCAGAACGACTGCAGGAAGGGAATCTAAGCAATCTTTGTGAAGGAGAAGGGGAAACAGGGGAAGTTGGGGAGCCAAGATCTCCTCCTAGGATAATTCAGCCATTAAATAGCCCAGATAAGGGGAGCGCGGTAAAAATTATTATTGAAGACACCCTATTTCCTTAGACAGAAATTCCAGATAGGGGAAGTGCTATTAAAACTGTTCCTGTTAAAAATATTCTTCCTTAACCTAGGAATACCCTTTTAGATCTTTCTTGAAGGTTATTGGCATATATTTGACCTAATGGCTCAAAATCTGCCAAACACCCAAACTTCTACATTACAATACCCCATAGTGGATTCCGCAGCAAATGCTCCTATGAGAGCAATTCCCCTTCAACACATTCCTACATTTCACGGGCTTACATCAGAGGACCCCGATGCATTCTTATTTGAATTTGATGTGCTATGCAGGGGATATGATTACACCACTGACCCCCAGAAATTAAAATTGTTCCCCTCCACTTTGAAAGGGGCGGCTTTAAGATGGTTTATGGGTTTAGGTGGTGGAGTTATAAATAACTGGGAACAAATGAAAGAATCTTTCCTAAAGAAATATCAGGATTATTGTAGGTCTAGAGAATTAAAAGATGAAATCTTCCAAATGACAACTAGACCAAATGAAACATTAGAGGAATACGTAGAACGTTTTCAGTATAATTTACAAAGATCTCCCTATGCATCACTACCTCTGCCTGATAATGTGTTAAAAACTGCATTGATTAGAGGCATGAAGGAACAGTGGATTGAAACATTAAATATCATGGGAAAATGGGATATTTATCAAGAGAATTTTGCTGACATCATTGACTTATGTATCAGGAGTTCGAGAGGCAGCACAAGGATAAAACCAGCAGAATATGATCGGTTTGTCAAAGATAACAAAATATCAACAGAAGGAGTAACACGTGTAGAACTTGGAAATTTATTAGAAAATTTTAAAACTGATATTTTGGGGACATTAACTACACAACTTGATATTGTGCAGGCTAAACAGAAGCAGATGGAGGAAGAACAGAATTTGGCGATCTTCTGCCCCCGATGTAGAAGAAAACATAGCCACAAGGAATGTCCACTAGATGCAGTTCAAACATGTGCTATCTGTACAAAGGATCACCTTACTGAGAGCTGACCCTCACTTCCTGGATTGAAGGCAGTATATAAGGAAGCGGAAGAAGAGCCAGAATCAGCATACTTCATTAACCAGCGTCGCCAATGGCAACCAAGGCAATCTGGTATGTTTACAGACCCAACTTCTTCTTTCCAGCCTCCGCAGTATAATGCTCAGCAATATAGTATGTGGCAAAACCAATCTCAACCCCCATTTTCGAACTGGTCACCACAGTCGTTTCCTTCTCCAAATCCATGGATGAATCAGACAAGCCAATTTGGTTGGCCAAATTTTCCTTACGCCCCACCTTATTGGCAGAATAACCCATATCCTCCACAATGGACTCCCCCTACTTCACAAGGTTCACCCTGGCAGACAAACTGGCCAAAATCGACATATCAGCCAGCAGGAACTATTCCGCTCCCTCAACCGACTCTGCCAGCTTTACAACAAAACCCCCAGTCTAATATGAGGCCGCAACTCCCAGCCCAACCCAATCCCAATCCAAATAATAGACCGGTCCAATCCCTCCAAATCATGGAATCATCAAAAATCGGACCTGACCTGAGGGAGTGCAATGATCTTCAGTTAAGATCTGGACGTATAATAGAAACAGAGGGAGATAAAACAGTTCACATTGAAGATCAGTTACCAACAGAATAACCGTTACAACAAGAGGGTGTAAATAAGGAGCAGACTCATCATCAAGCAAGTACATCCTCTCCTCCCTTCCCAGAACGATTAGTCATACCACGACCTATACAATATCTAGACTTTGACATCCTGGGAGAGTTACAAAACCTGTACATAAGAATTCCATTCCTCCAAGCCATTCAAGACATCCCTATATACGCAAAAACTATAAAAGAATTGTGCATAAAGAAATCAAGGAGGAATGCAACCACTAACCCAAGAGTCCAAGTAGTCGGTACTTTATCTGACCTGTTATCAGGAACACCCATTAAATATGAAGATCCGGGAAATCCAATCGTAACTGTTCAAATCTATGGTCAGACCCTGACTAATGCTTTAGTTGATCTAGGAGCTGCAATTAATATTTTGACAACTTCTACTTGCCAAAAGCTCGGCATTACATCGGTAGAACCTACTTCTACTTTGTTAGAATTGGCCGACCGATCTATAGTTCGACCAGAAGGTACTCTATACGATGTCATGGTCTCTGTAGATTCCTGGGAATACCCAACCGATTTCCTGATAATTAATCCAAAAACCCGACTGGATGGACACCCGCTAATTTTAGGTAGACCTTGGCTTGCTACCGCCGATGCTTACATTGGATGCCAGCAGGGAAATATGACTATAACCAGAGGACCAGATATTAAAAATCTAGTTCTATACCCTCCAGCACAACCAAGTCTTACAATGATAAAAACTAACCAGCGCCCTGTGTCATACCTTACTGACAATATCAGATCCCCATTGACTGTACAAAAGGCTCTAGATTTTAAAGACCAAACAGAAGATGATGCCATCAATAATTTCATTAGTCAAACTGAATCTGGATCTCACACACAATGTTTCACAATAGAAGCAGCATTCGATAGTGAACTAGAAGAAGATCCTTTGCAAGATGCGCATGACCAAACAATACCTGTGACTTCTGTTGCTAATAGCAAAGTAGTGGAAATTGAACTGGGAAAGACTCTAAATATCAATGTCAACCTTACATCAGACCAAGAAATAAAGCTCATCCATCTGTTACGAAAGTATCAAGAAGCATTTGCGTGGGATTACCCTGACATGAAAGGGATTGATCCCCAATTGTGCACCCACCATATTTATATAGAAAAAGATGCAAGAATGGTTTGTTAACCGCAAAGAAGACTCAACCCTCATCTAAAAGATGTTGTAAAAGCTGAACTTCAGAAACTTTTAGATGTTAATTTTATCTATCATATTTCTGATAGTAAATGGGTCTCTCCGCTTGTGGTGGTACCCAAGAAGAACGGGAAATGGAGGATTTGTGTGGATTACAGGGAGTTAAACAAAGCCACACAAAAAGATCACTTCCCTCTCCCATTCATAGACCAAGTATTGGACACTTTAGCAGGAAAGAAATTCTTTTCTTTCCTGGATGGCTTCAGTGGATACAATCAGATCCAGATTGCCCCTGAAGACCAGGATAAAACTACTTTTACTTGTCTTTGGGGAACATTTGCCTATCGAGTTCTACCCTTTGGCTTATGTAATGCTCCTGCAACATTCCAAAGGGTTGTCCTTAGCATCTTTGCAGATTTAATAAATGATGGACTTGAAGTGTACATGGATGACTTTACACCATATGGAGATGATTTTGATCCAGCTTTAGACACTCTAGAAAAAGTCCTACAACGTTGCATTGCTACCAGACTTTGCTTAAGCCACGAAAAATGTTATATGATGATGACTGAAGGGCTCATTCTAGGACACTATGTTTCAACAGCTGGCATTCAGGTAGACCTAGCCAAAATTCAAATACTTTTGCTTATCCCCACCCCCACTACTCAAACAGAGGTACGCAACTTTCTTGGATTTTCTGGGTATTATAGACGATTTATAGAACATTATTCACACATTGCTGCACCTCTATATGCACTAACGGGTAATGTTGATTTCTTGTGGACAGAAAAAATGCGATCGTGCTTTCAAGGAATTAAAGAAACTTGTATCAACAGCTCCAGTCCTTCGAGGACCAAACTGGAATTTACCATTCCAAATCTCATCTGATGCCTCAGATATAGCAATCGGTGCAGTCCTTGGGCAGGAAGAGGATAAAAAACCATATGCTATCTATTATATCAGCAAAAATTTATCCCCTGCTGAATTAAATTACACTGTCACTGAAAAAGAATTCCTGGCTGTAATACATGCTGTCAATAAGTTTAGACATTATATCACAGGCTATCCCGTTATTTTATATACAGATCATTCTGCTATCAAATATTTAGCAAATAAGCCTGTCACAAATACTAGAATAACTAGATGGTTGATTTTATTGCAGGAGTTCGATATCACAATCAAGGATCGACCTGGCAAGGAAAACCCTGTAGCTGATTTTCTCTCACGAATACCAAAATCAATTGAAGCAGCAGCAGTGGAAGATCAATTTCCGGATGAGCACCTGTTTGCTGTTGCTGTTCAAACACCCTGGTATGCTGATGTTGCCAATTACCTTGCAGTAGGTAAGCTACCAAAACACTTAACCCCTAATGAACGTAAGCAGATTGTTCAGAAGAGTACTCGATTTTCGTGGATTGGGGGCTATTTGTTCCACACAGGGGTAGACATGCAAATTAGGAGATATATTCGAGAAGACGAAATTTTCGACATCCTAAAAGCCTGTCATGACGGACCATGTGGGGGACACTTTGTTGAAAAAAGAACATCACATAAAGTATTGCACACAGGATACTACTGGCCTACAATTTTCAAGGATGCGAAGAAATTTGTCCAAGCCTGTGACAACTGCTAGCGAGCAGGACGACCTGGTCAAGCCGACGAAATGCCTCTGAGGCCACAATTAGTCATTGAACCATTTGAAAGATGGGCTCTTGATTTCGTTGGACCCATCAACCCATAATCAAATCAGAGAACATATATCTTGGTGGCAACAGAATATGTCACCAAATGGGTTGAGGCCGAAGCATTGCCTAGAGCTACAGAAGATTCTGTAATACAATTCCTGTTCCATTTGTTTGTACGTTATGGCCTTCCGAGAGAAATAATTACAGATGGAGGACCACAATTTGCCGGAAACAAATTAGCTGCAACACTTAACAATTATCACGTCCAGCATAAAATTACTACCCCATATCACCCACAGGCGAATGGGCAAGTAGAAAGTAGCAATAAGGTAATAGAATCAATTTTAACAAAAACCATTGCTTCACATAGGCGTGATTGGGCCACCTGATTACCTGAAGCACTGTGGGCTTATAGAACCACATGGAGAAGTACCACCAGTTATTCACCCTATCAATTAGTGTTTGGAAAACAACCTATCTTCCCCATAGAATTCGAAATCCAAACGCTACGAACTGCACAGGAAGTTGGCCTAGATCTAAGTGAGGCACAAATTAATCGATTACAGCAGATGAATGAATTGGACGAAATCAGGCTCTCTGCATTACAGAATACAACACTTATTCAACAGCAGCGAGCTAAATGGCATGATGCACTTATCAAGAACAAAGTCTTCCACGAAGGAGACTGGGCTCTGTTATATGACTCTCGGTTTCAGGACTTCCCGGGGAAACTTCAGACTCGTTGGTTGGGACCATACGAAATCCAGAAAGTACATGATAATGGGACCCTCACTCTGATCACAATCGACGGTTCTGGATATGCATTCAAGGTAAATGGCCACAGAGTTCGTCTCTATCGCAAGCCACTCACTCGGGAATCCTTCTGTCAGTAGCTACGTCAAGACACTGATATGGAAATTTTAGGAGAGGAAGCAAAATCTTCCTCACCTATAATTCAGTAAGGAATTCATTTTCTTCTATAACTTGTACATAAGTTCTTTGTATATATGTTTTCTTAACATTTTAGTTGATCTTTCTCTTCTTCTTCTTTTTCAAAACTTTGATTTTTGCATTTTGCGTGTCTTTGCTGTTCCTTTTCCAAAAGGAACAACATTTGCGTGTTTCTGTGTTTCTGCTGTTTCTTTTCAAAAGGAACAGCATTTGCGATTTTCTGTTATTCCTTTTCAAAAGGAACAGCATTTGCGGTTTTCTGCTGTTCCTTTTCAAAAGGAACAACATTTGTGATTTTCTGCTGTTCCTTTTCAAAAGGAACAGCATTTGCGATTTTCTGTTGTTCCTTTTCAAAAGGAACAACATTTGTGCTTTTCTGCTGTTCCTTTTTAAAAGGAACAACAATCGTGATTTTCTGTTGTTCATTTCCAAAAGGAACAGCACTCGTGATTTTCTGTTGTTCCCTTTTAAAAGGAACAACATTTTTGCTCTTCTACTGTTCCTTTTCCAAAGGAACAACATTCTTTCTGTTAATTATTTTTGTTGTTCCTTTTAAAAGAAACGGCATCTCAAGTATTTGTTTGCATGGATTCTTTTCTGCTGTTCCTTTTTTTAAAAGGAACACCATCGCCATGTTTTTGCTCTCTGTGATGATTTATATTGAGGCTGCTTTTCGCCCATGTTCTTTCCAGTCTTTAAGATACAGTTATGCACTTATGCAATGAACATAAATCATGACATACCGAAGTCAGCAGATCATAGATCGCTATCTTTATAAGGCCTAGTATTAATAAGAGGACAAGAGGAGGGACACACTTACTTCTCATCTTAGTTATCATTGTCTTATTACCGTTGCTCTGGTTGGTTATCTTTATCATGACGATTTCTCTAAAAAATTTCTTTGATTATTACTTAGGGATAAGAGCAAAGGATTTATATCTTCCTGTTGGGATGATAAGACTTCTTCCACCATTCCCACTCTTAAGGAGTGCTGAACCACTCTTATGTGTAAATAAATAAGAGAAGTGCTTTGCAAAAAGAAAAAAAGTAAATATGGATTATCAATTGTCAAATGCAGGATAGGGGGTCTCATCAAGAGCCAGCCTACCATGATCATAAGGACGAAAGCGAAGTGGCATTCCCATTATGGCCACCACACCAGGGATATGGTCCAAAAGGTACACTAAATAAACATACCTTGGAACAGGGGGTCTCACCATGAGCCGGTCTGCCCACGTTTCGCACCTTCCCTGTGAATGGCATTATGGCTACCTGGTTACCAAGCCAGCATAATGGCCTACATTTTGACAAAATACTCTTCACAATACACACAAAGTATCATGGTTCCGGGGGTGAAATAAACAACTCTGCCAAGGTTATGAACACCTGTCGGCAGCAGAGCTCTGTTAATGGTATCGAAGTCGTAATGGTTACACCAATAGGTATGATATCAATACTTCTTTGTCTCTTATATCCTATGAATAAGTCATATTTTATGTCCCGATGTATATATCGCATGAACACTCATTACCACCAATCATGGCAAAGGAACTGACAATGACCTCTGGAGATTTCGTACGATTGACAGACATCCCATCCCCCGGCCTCGCATCAGATCACGCAGGCTCTTATGTAAAACGCGATCCACCTTTTTGCCTCGATTTCGGTATTTCGTTGTCCATCTAAAACATGGCATAATTTCATATGTTGTTCCTTTATGATTGAGTTACAGAATGGCTGCTGCTCCTCTATTTGACGGCTGGGACAGCCTATCATATCGCGGGGGGGAAAGTAACCTCATTACTCCACGAATTACATGTCAGCACACCATTCGGGGAAGATAGTGTACGAAGGTATGGCATGGTTTAACGGTATGATAATTCTATTTTTACGAAAGTTGTCATCCACAATCCATTTTTGTTGCATACTCTGTTTTTCTCTTGCGACGATCACTCCTTTGTGTCTCAAACACCACAGGCAGTTGCTGTTCCATTGGAAATTCTTAGTGGAACCATGGGGGGAAAGGCAATCCGAAGCGAACCTCAGGAGTTGACAGTCTCTACTGCTGCCTGGGAGATCCTGGAAAAGGCAGGATGGCTGAATTATTTCAGTCGCCTACAAGAATCAAACGAAACAGTGGCGTTGGAGTTTCTGCAAAACCTGCAGGAGAACTACTCCATAGTAAGAGAGAGGCAGATAGCGGTCACTGATGATATAATTGCAGAAGTCTCGGGACTACCAGACGTCGGACCTGTATGGACGCTGAAGAAAGAAAGATTACAAAAGATTATGGAGATTTTCCAGGATGAAGGCCAAAGCTTGACAGTTAAGGGGAAGGGAGTTCTGCCAGCAACGTTAGGAGAACCCTGGACCGAATTAGCAAAGATAGTGCAGAGCTACATCACTTGTGAAGGAAGGAAAGACGTGGTAAGACCACATCATCTTAAACTCTTAGTTGTTTTGAAAGGAAAATGTTCTGTAAATCTGCCTGCACTTTTAAATTCATTATTGCATGATGCGGCCTGAAGCCTGAAAAAGGCACAGCACGTAGAAACAGTTGTTAGCCACCATGGATTGATTCGATTGATAGTGAGCCATAGTCTCACTCAACAGCAGAGCAGCTGGGAGGAGTTTGTTGCAATGATCGAGGGGGGATTGGTTGCACCATCCCCAAAACCTAAGCATTCCTCTAGCACACCGGAACGATCAGAAAAACGCAGCGAATTGGCAACAGAAAAACATGTTGCTCCAAAACGAAAACATTCTTCAAGTACACCAAAACGATCAGAAAAACGCAGAGAATTGGTAGCAGAAAAACCTGTTGCTAGTACACCCGAACAACCTGAGAGACCAAGAAAATAAGCCCGGCTAGCCCGGATACAAGGGAGGCTGGAAAAAATCCAGGAGAGCACCAGCCAGCCAATCGAGATTACGAACGAACCTCCAGAACCAGAAGGAGGACCTTTCGAAGAAAATGCTGAACAATCTGGGGGCGAGGCTGAGCAGCCCAGAGAAGGAGCCGAGGAGGGAAACGAGCACTCCGAAGCAGAAACAAAAGCTGAACACTCCAAGGCGGTCACTGAGCAAGACAATCAAGAGGAAGAACTAGTACAGCCGGAGGGCAGCCCACCGCGAGACCCTGTGGGTGAAGACGAATTGGCCGCAATCCTGACCAATATGGGGGAGTATGGCCAACCCTCCAGCCCAGCAGGCCTCCCTGACGGACCTCCGGAGGAAGACACACCTGAGAAATCACATGCAGAAAAGGCAAGAGAAGAAAACCTGCCTGATCATGATGAGAAAATAGGAGACACCAATCGGGAACAATCTGTTCCCAAGACACCAGAAGAAATTCTAGACGGAGTAGGAACAGATTTAAGGGCCAGTCATGAGCCCTCTACTGAGGCAATAGAAATCAAGAAATTAAGGAGGAAATAGCAGAGGTTGCTGAACACTATAGCCCAGCTCCGACAACAAATTCGGATTCTGAAAGCCAACCTGAGGATACGAAGGACCACAAGGAAAAGAAAAAGGGCCACTGCAGTAAAATCCCGTAGGACAAGAAGACGAAGGACTCATAGCCGCCCTGTTGGTCAAAACCCTGCTGGAAGACCTACTGCTGTTCCAAATGACATTGAAGAACAGACTGTTGTTCCAATTGACGTTGAAGAACAGACTGTTGTTCCAATTGACACTGAAGAACGGACTGTCGTTCCAATTGAGGCAGAGGAACAGGATGAGGTTCCATTAACAGGGGGACCACAACAACCTTTCGTTCGTGTTAATAAAGAAAAGGAGAGTAAGGAGATCCAAACAGAGGCACCACCCTCAGGGGTAATTCGGGTTCTGAACTCCAAACAGTATAACAAAAAGGTTCAGGTAAAACTCCCGGCCTCTACGGCTCTATGGAAAAAGGATCCGAAAACAAGAACCTTGCACAAGATGATGAAGCAAGCCCAGCAAGAAGCTGAACAGCTGAGAGAACAAACAGTCCCCCGGGAGAAATATGAAGAGTTACAACAGCAACTTCGGGATATTAGTCAGTCCGAGAGCCAGGCCTTCGAAGGATGGCAAAAGGAGCAAGAAAAGGTTGCCAAGGTAACTCATCGATTAGATATTGTAATTAGGCAGATGGACACTGTGTGTTCTTTGTATAATGACGTTTTGACCTGTAGGGACCCTGCTAAAACTATGCTTTATTTTTGCTTGAACGATATTTACGATTAAAGATAAAAGCTGTTAGGGCGGGTGCCCCTATACAAATCAATACTGTTAATGATTTCATAGATTGTTGCAAGCATTATGGAATTAAGGTTCAAAGATTATTGTGTGAATTTTACTTGCACAACCTCGTGCTAGATCAGGAAACTGATTTAAATCCTGACCCTTTTATTGGGGACATACAATTGCAAGCCTTCGTTTCATTCGGGGTTAATCAGCTGAAATGGCTCAGAGCTTATACCACTTTTCAGAAACAGGAGAATAGCCTAGACTTGTGGGTGAGAGCCGAGCCTAGAGACCCAGTGCTGTTATGGAGAACACATAGGAACCTTATGAGAACCCCGGGTGTCATGGAGACATTAGGACCCATGCACGAGGACCTAATCCGACACAGTCTGGAATATTTTCTAACTATTAAAGACCTCGCCATCGATGCTGCAAAATTCTGATACCAGATTTCTAACCCAAACATCCAGCTCAGGGAACCATTCAAATACGAAAATTTTGAGCTGGTTTCCAGCCGATTGAACCTTTATGGTGAGCGTATTTTGCAAGCAGGGCCATCCTGGTTAGGGTATCGATTTCATAGTCCAATTATTTGGCACCCTGCACCTGGATATCAGGCCTTGTATGAAATGCCTGAAGGTCAAACAAATCAGTTCTTTGATGATCTAGTTGCTCATCACGGTTGTAGACCTCCACACGAGGTTCCCTCTCCGGCCTATTCTCTTATCGCCTTGAATGTCAACTATAATGTTTTCATGAGGGCGTGAAACAGGGTAAGCAGGGGGGTGTGTGGAGCACTTGAAAGGTATGTTTTTGACAAACAATTTAGTGACTTTTCAGTAACATTTGTAACCTTTTCTGCATCATGAATTCAAAGAAACAAAGAATTCTAATAAAACGAGTGAGAACTAACATGGGAAGCTTAATCGCTAATAATTGTCATTTTTTCTATGCAGGAAAAGGTGGAAACGAAGAGTTGCCGTTCAAAAAGGAAAGACAAAGGAGGAATAACTGCTGTCCCTCTAGAAGGGAACCGAATGAAAACGAGATCGAGCAGATCGAAGCAGAACGACCCAGGAAAGGAAGAAGGGATACCAATTCGGCGGAAAAGGGAAAGAAAAGTAAAGGATTAACAGCTTGGCGAATCCCTCAGGATCTTTGATCCTAAGGGATCGTTGTTTTACTTATTTTGTTACCTAGATATCTCCGCCGTTACTTTTATAAAAAGGAACAGCATCGTTAAGCAAAGGGACTTTTTTGGATGTAATTTTCAGTTTCAGATTAAACTTTGATCATCGACTCTCACTGAGACTTGGTTTACTGTACATTTGTTGATGCGTTAATATAAAAGACTTGGTGTTTATTTCATCTTTGCGTCTGGAGTAATCTAAGGCGGTGTACCATTGGAAGCTAAGGGCCCGGCTCCGAAGGACACTTGCTTTTGTATCATTATAACTTGATTTCTGCGTGGTTTGCTTATCTTTATTGCTTGGTAATCTGATATGCTTTTCATGTGTTATTCCATGCTCTGCTACAATTAATTTATTAACGGTTCTTTCAGGAAATCCATGTAGAGACTCTGCATTGCATGATTGAATCTTTTCAGAGTTGATTGCATGTTATTAGTCTAAACCAGCTATTTCTGTTACAGAGCGTTTGTACTGAATATTACTGTTATTGGATTCATTTGAAATCCCGATTATTGGAATCCGAAAGTAATGTTGTTCTATTTTGGAAACAGAGTCATATTCTCCTTAATCGTCAGATTACTATATTAGCGTGTTGCGTATATGTATGAATGATTCCTGCTGTTCCATAATTCATCAATGAGTGTTGTTCCATAAAGTACATTTTATTCAATTTGCTTTAAGATAGAAGATTGTTATTTTATCGCAGAGTGTGAGTTTGGTTCAATAGAGCAAGTTTGGTTCTAACTCGCGAGATTTAGTTTATTTGATTGCTGTTCCATTTCCTAGTTGTTGTTCCATTTTACTTGCTGCCGTTCCATTTACTTGCATTTGTTGCTTTGGTGTGAGAGAAGGTCTAAGGCTGTAGTGAGCCTTAGCAGTCGCTGCCTAGCTCCCAGACCTATGGGCCATGCTCTAATTTCCTTTCCATCAGTTTCTAGAGGGATGGGTTATCGCTTCCGCACCCTTGACTGATAAGCTGTCTTGCGTGATTTTATCCTTTTGAAGTAGTTTAGTCATAGTTTAGCATCCGTTTACTCTTGTATTTTCTGAACACTGTACTACTAAGCATTACTCTGACGAATAGCCTCGGATTGAGTTACTCTTTGCAATAACAAAGCGTTCCCGGATTGACTTGTTAATGTGGGATAACTAGAGGTGAAAAAGACCCTTGTTACAGCTCTACACCTGGCTGAAAATTTAGCCACCTGTGAATGGTATTTCAACATAGCTCATTTTTTGCAAAAGCTAGAAGTCCCTCCAGGGCTTAGCTCAAGTCAAGCCCGGGCCATTAAAATCAGATCAACCAAATTCTGCATAAATAAAAATCTGCTTTATTGGAAAGACCCATCAGGAATCCTCTTGAGATGTCTAGATAAAGAACAATATGTGGAAGTCATACAC
Organism: Pinus tabuliformis; assembly: GCA_031772625.1. NCBI lineage: Eukaryota > Viridiplantae > Streptophyta > Pinopsida > Pinales > Pinaceae > Pinus > Pinus tabuliformis. The sequence continues at coordinate 774,435,735 of CM062805.1, forward strand.
CAGTTCCATTCTAGCATCTATGGAAGGCATCATTATTGGAAAACCACAACCCACAAAATCCTGAGGGCTTGATATTATTGGCCTCCTTTGTTCTCTGATGTGTTTCCTTTTGTGAAATCTTGTGACAAGTGTTAGAGGTTTGCAGGAAGACAGCAGCTAAAATCTCTGCCCTTGAAGCCAGTGCATGTCAATGGTCCCAGCAGTGGGGCTTGGACTTTATAAGTGAGATCAACCCACATTCCAGTGGCCAACACAAATGGATCTTAGTAACCACTGATTATTTCACCAAGTGGATTGAGGCTATACCCACTAATAATGCCAATCATCAAGTTGTCATAAAGTTATTGAATGAAAATATTTTCACTAGATTTGGTTGCCCAACCAAACTAGTCACTGATAATGCAGCAACTTTCAAGGCAAAATAATTGGTGGACACGACTGAATCCATGGGCATTCAAGTGGTGCATTCTACCTCATATTATCCTCAAGGCAATGACGGTGCAGAATAATCTAACAGGAGTTTGGTAAAGGTAATTAAAAAACTGTTAGGAGACAAAAAAAAGAGTTGGAATTCCAAGTTGAAGTTTGTGCTATGGACTGACAGAGTTACCATCAAAAAGTCCATAGGGAATTCTCCATTTAAACTGGTTTTATGGCACTGATGTTGTCTTCCCTATCCAGCTTATTCTACCTGTGGCTAAATTCTTGCAAGAAGAACAAGATGAAGAGAATGACATGGTAAGAAGAATGAATAACCCGGTTGAACTACAATAGATCATAGAGCAACTGGTTGAGAAGTCAAAGGTCCATCAAAAGACAATCAAAGAAACCTTTTACGGGAAGGCAAAAGTGGACAATTTCCAAGTTGGTGATTGGGTGCTTAAATGGGATGCATTTAAGGAAAATAAAGGCAATAATGGCAAGTTTGACTCCTTATGGACAGGTCCGTTTGTCATCGCTCAAATTCAGTAGAATAATACATTCATTCTGCATAGCCTGGAAGGAGGAGATACTTTTGGTAGCTTAGTAAATGGGCAGTTCTTGAAACTTTATTTCATTTAAGACTTTAAAGCCTTGTTATTGTAAATATGTTTTTCTAGTTTTTATTTTCATTACAAAATAGACTCCATTACCAATGGAACACTAGGAGGAAGATTTGATTTTGTTTTTACAGGAAAGGCATTGATCTACGATCCTTGAAACCTCACAGGGAGGATTTCATCCCCATAAAGAGTCCGTGTTAGCCTCGCTGGCAAAAGACCCAAAATTGGATCCATATATGCTCTTAAAGTCTCCAAATTTGCTTAAAATCATGCCAATGGATCCAAAAATGCTCTTGAAATCTTCAAGATTTGCTCAAGGTCATCTAAAGGTCAAAATCGACGCAAGAGAAGAGCCCTTGGAAGGGCAGAAATACACTATTGGGAGGCAAAAAATGTTTGAAAACCATGAAAAAACCAAAATCGCAGGATTAAACATTGAAAGAACAACAGTCATTATATCTGGCCGATCAACGACCCAGATCTAAGTGGTTAATCGCAATCGACGCGGCAGAGAGGACGACTTAAGGATGGGCGCAAGACCCCGTCGATCAGCGATCTTCGATGATCGGATCAGCGGGTCGCATCGGCGGGATATCAGCAATTAAATTTAAAGGCCCTGGGCATGAGCGATAAGCAATTGCGATTAGATCGCATTGCTATATCGCAGCGGAGCAACACCAAGGGATGGGGCCTATGCACATGGCAGTGCCGATAGCGATAAAGCCCGGACCCGAAAGGATCCAGGAAGTGAAATATATATTATTTGAGATCCACACAAAGGTCGGTTTTAATGCATTCTCAATGTATTTTTGTTATATAACGAAATACAAAGGGGGGCAGGGTAGCGCCGATAACGATTAGTCCTAGACCCGAAAGGGTTTGAGAATGAAATCTATAATGTTTGAAGTCCGCCAAGGCCAATTTTCCCGTGTTTTCAGTGTTTTTCAAGCATATTTCAAAATACAAAGGAACAAAGGGACCCGACCGTCTGCGATATGCGACAGCGACTCAAAGGGCAGACCCGATAGAAGAATAAGCCATTTTTTAAAGACTTTTGAAGTCCGAAAAGGACAGAGAAGGGCGGCATTTCTCAGTGTTGCTGTATTTTCTGTTTAAAACAAAAACAACCATTGTTTTCGGCAGAAGTCCACAATATGGCTGCGTTGTTCTGTGTTAACAGAAGGCATGCATTTGCTAAACATTTGAAAGGGCCACATCACGCGCAACTATCCAAAACAAACAGAAACATCAAAGGCCACAAAACAGCTCATCAAAGCAAACATCATGGGGCATCTCTGGCACGAGAGAGCTCCCAAACAATGCATCAAACTACCTGAAGGTGGTTATTCCTCTGTCAGAAGGAAAAAACCTCCGAGCCATGCTTGCCTATTCAGGGAATCAATCAGTTAACAAGACAGATCAGACAAATTAAAACTCCGAGCCTTTGAGAGCTCAGGAGCATTGTAAAAGGCCTATAAAGGGCTGAAAACTAAGTGTAGCAAGGGTTCAACCTTTGGAGACTATGGAGACTCTACCCCTCTAGTTTCTCATCTTCATTCCAACAATATAAGCTTCTTTTGTTGTTACATGTTCAATTCTCATTTTCTCTGTTGTTCTATGCTTTCACTTAAATAGATTATTCATGTTTCTACTGTGTCTAATGCCATATAACTGTCATCTTATCTCTGCATTAATAAATTAGATTTGCAAGTTCCATTTACTTCCTGTAGTTGGCCATTCATATATGTTCATGTATGCATCTGCTGGTACAGTAAGTATTCTCCATTTATCCATTGAATCTATAAACTATTGAGCATTAGTGGTCTAAAGCCTTGTATTGTTGAGGGTGTTCATGCATGTATGGAGTGAGAAAAGCGTTGAAATGGTTATTTGACTTGATCTAAACCATCATCCATTCCAATAGTTCAGAGAACAGGATTGAAGATTATATATTACCAGATATCTCCGAGCTGCAACCTAGAAAAGTTTCTTGGAGAGATAACAATCCATCATAATCCCCAAGCAAATTTTGTCCCTATTTCTCCTTAAAAATTTATTTTAACCTCTCTCACTCATGCCTATAATTTTAAGATATGTAATTATGTATATATTTTTAGTATAAAAATCGGGGGATTACAAATGTTGAGATGTAAACAAAAAGAAAAAATATGATTATTAAATTATTTTAAACATCCTGAAAATTTCCAAGTGAAAATTGTCATGGAGTAGGCGTTTCAGCCTCTCATTAGTCAACGCTCTATAACGAAAGTGCACTTCCTAAACCATGGTCGAATATTTAAGAGCGCATTGTTTATGGAAAAGAGTGTCAATTAAATATCTAATGTCGGTTAAAGGGTGCGATGTCGGTTCGTACTTTTTATACTTTATGGTGAATTTTAACTGAAGTTGGTATGTGTAAAGCGGCAAAAGCTTGGTTTATGTCCAGTTTAGTCCGGAACCTAACGACAAATTATTTTTTATCAGAAAATTAAAATGAAAAAGAAGACATGTATTTTTAAGATGTAGACATTTGAAATGCATTTTTTTTGGTATATAAATATTTATTAATAAGGTTAAGTTTTAAATTTGTTGGGTAAGTCTATATTATATATATATTTTCATTTGTGACGTAATTATTTTATTATTTAAAATATTTTAATAAATTTTGAATTTCTAAAAATTTCAAAACACTTAAGCTTTATAGATTTAATAATTTAAATTTACGGTTGCAAATTTTTTAAACTAGATTTTAGATCAAATTAATAAGAAAATATGTTTAAAAAAATGTGCAGAAAAATCAAACTACTCGATGCATCATCTTCTATTTAATATAAAGATAGAAGTAGTAAGTAGATATCTCTTTTTAAACTCGCATCGCATTTCATGATATATATATGAATTTTTTTTGTTTGTTAATTTTAGGAAGATAGACTTTTTTTTATAAATATATTGTGTTTTGCTTTTGTATTATATTTTCAATGAGATTTTTGTGTGTTTGAATTTGAAGTTCTGTTAGTTCATGATAATTTTAGTAAATTCATATAAGATTGGTGATTTTATTTTATTTTTCGTTCTGGTTTATATTTTCGGAGATCAGTAACTATTATGTTCATGTAATAATTGAACCAAGTAGGTCTACTCAAAATGATCACTTTTTGTCGGCTCAACCCTAGAGTTTGACCCCAAGAATGTCGAGAGAATTGAACTTGTGACCTCTCAATAGCAAAGGTGCTTTAACAACGGGGACTCAACCAATTGAGTTAACCCTTAGAGCTAAGATTGATGATTTTACTATTAACATTTCCTTTTAAATAGGTTGAAACTAGCACAAACTCCTTTATGCATCATTCATGACCATCCTACTTGTACATCCTAGTAAGTGCCTACCTTTTTTACCTTTCTTTTAACAATAAATTAAAGGTACATTTCTTTTAACAATAAATTATAAGAATGCATTGATTTATGAATCCAATCCATGGTTTATCATTCATACTCATGAAACATGACAATTTTTATTACCATTAACTTTTGAACACAAATTATATATATAAAAGACATGGCTTACTTAACCAAATAAAGTTTGTATCACCAATAAAAATGGAATGTTTTCAACTAGCATAGGTCCATTTTAAATTTGAATCTACTAAGGGTTGAAATGGACCAAATCACTCAAGATGCAAACCTTTATTTGACTGTAAAACTTGAGGAAAGATTTAGACCTCGATAGATTTGATTCATTTAGACTCTTGGTAGATCTAGAGTTAAGATGAATCTATGATGGTTTTCTGATAGCACCCTAGTAAAAATGTTTTAACTATAAAATATTTTTATTTTCACTTGTTTTATATAATATATATGTAGTTGACATAGGAATGCTCTCCAAATTCTAAGATTTTTATGTGGTGCCTTATGATGAAAAAGGTTCCTATTTGGGATGTCCTTTGGAGGAAATTCATATGTGGTTTGGGTTGATGTCCTCTTCGTCAAAATGATGGAAATCTACTAATAATGTTTTCATGCTATGTCCATTTTTCCAGAGTGTTTGTGTAACACCACCTCCCACATTTACCCACCTTCACTGGTATGCAGAGGTAAACATGAGTGGAGGGCTACTATGACATGGCTCAACCTCCTAAGTACAATTAAGGAAGTGGAATCGACAAACCATAACTTTACTGACCTTACTTAAGAGCTACAGGACCCCCAAGAACCAACAACCACTCCAGGTGCCATAAGCCTGAGTTAACTTACCATTTTAGTGACATGGACTCCCAGTCGCTTGCATAACAAGGCAAGCTAGTGACTGTAAGCCTCCAGCCACATGGATAAACCTACCTCCCAACGACTACAATCTAAATTACCTATTTCTATGCATGCGACCTCCAGATCTGAGCCACTTTTTTAGGGCTAGGATCCAAACCTCTGCCCGAAACTTGATAGAACTTTCCATAATGATGAATGACACTAGGACAAAGCCATTGACCCAAAACTTAGACTAGAACTTGACCTAACCAAGCCCAACCATGATAAACATTTCATCAAACACATGGTGAACATGAAGTCTATATGCCATGAATTCATATCTGAACATGAAGATCTGAAATAAAAATGAGAATCATCAAGAAGGTCTAATGCCCTCTCACAATAATTGCAATAACATCCATTAGGTCATGCATTCAATAACCATTCATTTTCCAATCAAAACATGATAAAAGCCATAACTAAAATCTGCCATAAACCATGCTTATAGCCAACATATAACCAGATTTATAACAATGATAGAACAACCATCAAAGCCACATCATAACAAGTAAATTTAGTCATAAAATACAAGAGGAAATTAGCTCTTATTAACATATGCAAAGGCCAACCAAGTTAGGGACTTCCACGTACCACCCAACCATAGATTGGCTTAAATCAAATCTCTCTTTCAGTCACTCACCCCTGTGTCATATTCCAAGCATGAATGTGGGATCTCATGGGATAAACCAATGTATAAACAAATAAGGGAATCCAAAGGTTAAACCACCCCCACCCTCACACTATCGTGATCTCACCTAAACCGGTCCCGGGATCACACAACCAAACCAAGCTTGGATGCCTCATAATTCTTTCCCCGTCCCTTAAGGAATTTTCCCTTCTTCACCTACCTGTTGAGGGTTTCTAGAAGAAAACCATCTCCACCTCCAACCCTTGTGATTTTCCTAAGACCACCTCACCCAGATCCAAAACCTTTTGACAATCCAAAGCTTAACCAAGAATGAATCCCATCACACCATGGTTATCCAAAAATGACAAGGCAAGGCACTATCAAACCAGGCAAAACCCATGCTAATGACAACAAATGAACTAAATACAAACATGCATGTACCATGCATGCCAAAACCAGCTACGAAATCATACATGCAACCTGTTACCTGCAAGTATTCCCGTTGAAATCACTTGATCCAACTCTTACTTGCTGATCCTCGCTTCCCTTTTCTTTCTTTGTCCTTCCTTTGTTTGCTTGCTTTCTTTCTTCTCTTGGTGCTCTTCTCCTCTATGAAGCCAATTCCAAAACTCAACTGACAAAAGGCCCCAAACTGATGCTCTAATGCCTTTTTATTATTGATGCATCTAATTTCTTTATTTTCCCTCTATTTTCCTTTGATTTCCTCCTCACACGCAACTTGTGACCTTTCACCTTCCTTTTCTTCTAATTTCCTTTATTTTCATAAATAAAATGCCAATTAATGCTTTTTTACAGTTTCAAAGTCTTTGCCATTGCCTTTGCCAAGTTCCCCTTAGCCACAATAAACAATAGGTGATGCCCACTAGGATGCTTTGCCCAACATTCAACTTGGAATATGTGTTCCATGATCTTGGTCTTATTTTGTCTTTATTAACTTTATTACATGAACTTTTAACCCAAAGTTGTTACAGTTTGACTTCATTGTGGGTTTGCATTAGGTCATTTAATTTCATGGACATGTGTTGGTTTGGAGGAGGCATGACATTCTTGGTGTACTAATCCTTTAAGTCATCCTACTAAAACCCTTCCCCTTATTATTTGTTGGGGGATCTAGTTGGCTTAGAACCATGTTCTTTTAGGACTTGGTGTCGATTCCTTCACACATTGTTATTGAGGTTTAAGCTATTTTAAGTCATTTTCCTTGTGACAAAAACTCTGCTACTCCTAGAGTGATTTCACTCAAAAGCTTTGATTCATCTATTCCAAGGGGATATTTTAATGATGTTGTTATTGAAAATGGGTAGAAATGTGGTGGTGGTTTTGTTTTATATCTCAATCCATATCACTTTTTCAAAGTAAAATTTGGCTTGGGTCTAGGAACTAACAACAAAGTAGAACTTCTTGTCTGCAAATATCTGTTACTGTTCGCAAAAGAGAAAGGATGTTCGAGGATTCATATTTTTGGGGATTTAAAGCTACTTGTAAATTGGATTAATGACATTTTTTTCTTGCATAAACATTTTACTTGAGCCTATTATTAAGGAGATTTCTTATATTATTGGTTCTTTCATGTCTTTTACATGTTTTCATATTCACAGGGAAAGGAACTAGGATGCACACTGCTTATCAAAAGGAGGCCTTAATCTGGAAAAAGATAATTGGGTCATAGTGGAACATATTATGATCTTTGTTATGAGTCACACTGTTTTGTTTCAGTGACCAACTTTTGAACCATTCAAATGTCAAATTTATGTGCTACAAGATTTTGTTGTTGTTGTTTATGTTTCATACAATATTTATAGTTGCTTCATATCATTATGATGGATTTGTTATTTTTGGGATCCTTTTTGTTTTCTTCGAGTATATATATAAATATGTGACATGATGTTGTCTCTTTATCTCATGATCTCCACATGATGTTCATTGTAAAGTTATTTTTTTAGTTCTCTCCTTTAGATTGAAGAGATGTATTTATCTATCTTTTTTTTATTTATTATTTTTTATTGTAGGTTTAATGTATTTTATTGCTCTCTGAAGGATATTTTATAAAATGCACTTTTCCGTGTATACACAAAATGTGATCTCATCATTTTCACATTAATGAAATTACTTTATTTTTCTTCACCAGGAAAAAGAAAAAAGAAAAAGACATTGAAATAATTTATTTATGATTCACATTCTCCATATTAAAACGTTAATACATGCCCCTTCATATATATTGAATTATTTTATTATTAATGTTTTTTAAAATATCTTCGTTATTTTTTTTTAATGTTACATTTCTCTCTACATTGTTTTTTTTTCCAATGTGGTTCACGAACATCAAAGATTAGTGGCCGCTACATCCACGCTAACTATCCAGGTAGAACTACCCAAGGGGATCACTTCCTGCCAACTCATTAGCAGAGCCTAACCCCAAGAGCAAAACTACAATAATTTCAAAACACTTATCTCACTTCTTTTTTATCATAGACATAAAATACCAAGAGGCTCAGTTAATTGCTTACATTATTAAGATCAAATAGACCATAATGGTCTTTGTGGACGTTAACCCCATGAGGCTTTAAATAATACCGTATTATTATTTTTTATTTTTTTACACACACACATACACACATATAATATTTTGTAAGCAAGCAAACATGAGATCGCTGAAGGACATACACACATATAATATTTTTTTTACATACACACATACAAACATGAGATCGTTGAAGGACCTAGGGCCATAATAATGCTTGTAATAGCAAAGTTGGGACCATTTTTCCACCAAAGGGAAACCAAATGATCCTTGAATGAAAGGATATGTCTAAAAATACTTGGTCCATGCACAGTACAAGAGAAAATATAACAAAAAATTGTTGATAGAGTTACAAAAATGCTTGTGATTGTTTGCATGAGTGTTGGTCCTCAAACTGAAAAGAAAAAGAACAGGAAAGGCAAGAATTGTCTAGTAAACCACATGTTTTCCTTTGGAGTTTGAGAAGACCACTTGTTCCTTATTGATTGCTGTCTGAGCAATTGCACCCTCCAACTTCTCCTCCACAATGAGGCAACCATACGAGCTTGATTCCTGTTGAGCTTATTCTTTTTATGCTTCCTAACCCACATGCCTTTGGAGTTGCATATCATATACCACAAGAGAAGGGGGAATGAAAGATGGAAAGATAGAATGGGGCCAAAGCCATTTTGGGAGTTAAAAGAAAAAAAATGAAAGAAGGACAATAAGAAAAGAAATGCCAAAATATGGCGAAGAGATGGACAAATATTGCTCATTTGGGCATTGACCTCCACCGCCTTGTGCGTCCACCCAAAATAGTCGTGGAGTAGGTTGAGCGCCCCTTATTCCACACCATTATAATAAACCATTCATCTCAAGTTAGGTGTGGCTCTTATAATAACACGTATGCATAAGAGATAAATTTGACTATCCTAAGTGTGTGAAAGCAATATGCCACGTAGACAGCGGTGACAAATCTCTTCGACACCGCCACAAATGGGGAAGGAGAGGAGAGGGAATCCGGAACAACACCATTGACCTCGAGGTAGGGTAAGCATCAAGTTTGTGTAAACTGTCCCTTCCAAGACACTTCCTTCTTCGATAAATGGATGATTAAAAATAAATGACGTGTTTTATATGAAACATGACTTTAATTAAGGAAAGGAAAATGAAAAGGGGGGCCTGGTACAAACATCGTAAAATCCGCTCTGTAAATGCTGCATAACTAACCCGACACTGCTTCGCGCATGTGCGGTATGCATTCTTAGGGTTTGTTTATTCTTCATTCATGTGTTCTGTGAATTCTCTGTAGAGGTAAAGACACATCTTTCTCATCGGTGTTATTCGTGCATAAAAGATCGAGATTACAGTAGACTTAAACTCAATTTTGCAAATTTTTTGTTTTGAAGGTCAATCTTGACTGAAAAACAAGAATACATCACTGAATTTAGATCATCGGGTCAAAGCATGAGTACTCAGGCAGTTATTTGGATTTAATTTTATTGTATCTTTTTTCTTTGTTCTTCCTTTTGGCTAGCTGCAATGTGCAGTTGATTTGTTTCAGAATCGGGAAAATCTTATTCACTTTTTAGGTTCTACTTCCCTTTTTTTCTCTGGAAATTTACAGGGTTTTACTATTTAGTGTGAATTGAAAGCGTGATTCTTAACGTTCTGATGGCTTGAAATTATAAATATCTCGGGGTTTTCTGATTGCATTGAGCGATGTGTTGTGCAGGTATGTTAGCCTCCTTCACCTGGCCGATGAGTCCCGCTACTGAAGATCAGTTGCTGTCGATGAGCAAGGTTTTAAATTTTGCTTAAGTTTTTTAAGTTACTGGCCAGGTACGTTAGGTTTAGTTGAATGACTTGAGAAGGCGATCAATTATAGTTTCAGCAGAGCACCTTTCAGTTTTTATCAAAAAAAGCATTTAGAGGTGCTTATGTTAGCTTACGAACTCGTGCACAACGGCATTTAGTCTGAAGACATCTTTGGTGCCTATTTTGTGGTCATGATTGTGTTCCAAGTATTATTATTACTTTTCTCTGGAGTTAAAACTTATTCTTATTAAGATTGAGGTGAAAATTTCCTTGGTTGTCCGTTTCACATGCCTTAGTAAATGCCCATGTTTCTGTGCTGAATCGTATATTGAACAAGTGACTGGTAAAATATTCTAATGCTTTTGCTTGAAACTATCAGCTTTGATATTATCCTCTGTTCTTGTGATGTTGCATTAATTGGCATGGTCAATTTGATGTTTTATTTTTACTCTTAATTTTCTGTCAAGTAGCCTTAATAGCGTGTCAGATAAACAATATTATTTAAGGCCCTTGTTATTGATCTCTAGAAAGAGATGAGAGCAGTTATTTGTAACCACTAACCAGTATATCAACATTGACAATGGAAGAATACTAAGAATGTTAGATTATCTCTTGCCTGTGCGGTAGATGGCATCTTATGATTGTACTCTAGATTAAATATCCAACAATCTAGCTTTCTTTTTTGGTTGATATGCTTAATTGAGCCAGCGTAAGGATCTGGGATCCCCTCCAAGGCAATCTCCTCACCATCTATACAATTCATATGACAACTGCAGATGCAAGCGACCCAACTGTGCCCTTGTTGCAGTCATCATTAAAAGCAGATTCTCCGGCATCTGTCCAGCAATAAACCCTGTTCACAAAGATGAATGCCTACATTGTTGGCATCCTTGTGCCTGTGCTGCTATCATTCGTGTTAAGGAACAGAAGAAAGGGAAAGGTATATGGAGTGCCTGTGGATGTGGACGGGGATGGTGGTTTTGCAATCCGACACCATCGCAGTTCTTCCTTAGTTGAAACGCCGTGGGAAGGAGCTTCAACTCTTGCGGACCTCTTTGAGCAAGCATGCAAAAGACATGCACAAATGCGCTTACTCGGAACCCGAAAGCTGATTAGCAGAGAAACGAAAGTCAGTGAAGATGGCAAGAGTTTTGAAAAGCTACATCTGGGAGATTATGAGTGGTTAAGTTATGGGCAAGTATTCGAGCGTGTTTGTAACTTTGCATCAGGTTTGGTAGCACTTGGTCATGAAAAAGGAGAGCGTGTTGCCATTTTTGCTGAAACTCGAGCAGAATGGTTCATTGCCTTGCAAGTGAGTTGACAATCTAGCATCTTTTGTAATAGCAAAGGTTGTTTTTTAAAACCACGAATACTCAAATCCAATTTTTTAGTAGTTTCTTTTAGATTAGGCATGGCATCAATCTCTCGGTTTGATGGTATTCTGATTTCTGAAGAAATGGGTATTAATCTTTGGAGTTTTTGTTAGCCTTTTGGTAAAGTTAGCCAAATGGTAAGGCCAATGGGATTCTTCGTTTGTTGCTATTTGCAAATGAAAATTGTCTTTGCCATGAATTCCTTTCCTTGTATATCTAAGAAGTAAAGATGACAGTTTTGTTTTTGCTTTGATTGTTTCTCAAGTTTTGGTGAATCTGTTTTTGAAATAGGGTTGCTTCCGTCACAACAACACAGTAGTTACGATTTATGCTTCTTTGGGAGAGGAAGCTCTTGCTCACTCACTAAATGAGGTTTGTGTTATCAACTTTTATTTTTTCAAATGTTGTTCCTCCTCATGCTTTAGCTTTCTATTTCATTTGTGAAATAGTAGTTTGATTGGCAAAACTCGTTTCTATGATTATCCTATCAAATATTTTCTTATCTTGCAAGGAATAAGCATACGTCCATTGGCAATCTTAATTGCACAGAATAGCCTGTTAATCTTGAATTTTTATCTCAATTTTTTTAGAAGCTTTATGAAGCAATTTCAATCTTAGTTGCACGGCCTGGAAAACTTGAATTCTTCGTTTCAATTTTTCTATGAGTTTTATGAAGCAATTTCAAATAGATGTAACATTTTATAAATATCCTTTCTGCATGTTGACCTATCTGTCTAAGTATCTTTCATTCTGTCTTTCACATTCTCATGAACATTGAATATGGTCATTCCCATATCTTTGTAAATTCTAAGTTTAACCTTTAGAAGATATGGTGTTCTCTCTTTATTCTGATTCTCTTTTATCATATGAATTCCTATAATTACGATGCTATGATTTCTAGATTTATAGTAGGTTTAGTTCATTTTGAACCCATCTTTATTGAGATGTGAAAACTATTGTTAATTTATTTTAAATTTAACCAGTGGATGCATGTGTGTATTTTTCCTTATGAAAAAAGTTCACCATTTGTTTTGAAAAGGAGCACTTATGAACAGCTTGTCAGGCTGGTACATTACTTTCTATTTTAGAGCTGACTATTTAGTCATCTTAGACTGATCTGCATATGTTCAAAATATGGTCCAATCATACATTCTTCCAAAAATAAGTAGGTGTTGCCTGTTTACTCCTCACCCACCAAAAAACTAGCCAAAAAATCTTGTTTTTGGAGGGGCTGTTTGACTAAACAACTTCTCATCTGCATCATAATGCATCCAATGATTGCCTTTGAGTTGCCAACTATGTCCAAATCTCTGATACCAGCTTCTCAACTAGGTCCAGAAGAATTGAAACAGCAAGCAGTTCTGCTTGATAGTTTGTTACTTTCCCAATACCAAGATTAAATGATAATTTGGAATGGTATGTTAAAATGAACCAACCCCTCTCTTCAATAAGTCCAGAGTTTTACCCCAGGTCCATTGAAAAAAAATAGGGTATGTATGGAGTATGAGTTTGTGGGGCTTTGGGGGTGTTGGAACCTTTGGAAGCATCCTGCTGGCTTTCAACTTGTAGACAATTCCTCTCTCTCTCTCTCTATATATATATATATATACTTGCCTCTGTATTTTGAAATAGATGCTTTCATTTCTAGCTAGCCAGGTGGACCATATTACCTCTACTAATGCTATTCCTGTGTGTGCTCCTTCTGTAATATTTTTCTTGTGGTCCAACACTGCTTTGATATTGTACCTCCAACCATTGTGGAGGTTGTGTACTTAGTCAGTGGGATGCAACCTAGAGTTCTCTCTCGAAATGATAGTGGACCAACAAATGCGAGTTAGATTCATTTTGTTCCCCACAGGGGGGGCATCTACTGCCTCCCATGCTAACCTCTTCTTTTAGCATTTCCCAGGTTGGTACATCTCCATTTATGGAGAGCCAGGCATCTCCATTTATGGAGAGCCAGGCAAAAAGAATAGTCTTTGGAGATGCCTTAACTTTCTTGAGTTTTGAATACCACCACTGACATGTTTCAGGGGTGCTGGGGGGAATGGATTCTATGCCCCATATTTATGCTGTATCTTCCTGAGGCTGGATTTGCTCCCCATATCAAAGGGTCCTCTTATCCTTTGAGGTGTATTCCAGCTTCGAGGAGTTGGCTTATAAACCTTGCCCATTGTTGACCAACTATACCATTCAGTCCAATCTCTTGAGCTGTGTACCAAATCTGTACGAGGGAGCTGATTTCTAGGGACATAGCTAATGGTGTTATCTATACTGGAGAGCTTCCTACAGCTGTATAGTTATGATCTATTTCAAATCCTGGCCTGCCCATTTGTGTGGGCCCATTCTTACCTTTGAATGATTCCTGATCTTCTAGCAGAGATACTTAATGATGATGTTGGCTGGTAGAATGAGGGCTTTCCAAAAAATGGAGCCTCCTTGGTGCCAATTAAGAGAGTCTTGGACCCTGTCCTCTCGTGAAATTGGGGCAATATATTTGCTGTATAAAACCTCTTGCCAAAGACCTCCATTGTTGATGAGTTTCCATGTGCCTTTTGTAAGCACTAAGGTGAATGTGTTAGTATGTTTCATACCCCACCCCTTGATATGTTTTGGTTGTGACAGGGATGTCCAAGAGACAAAAGGCATGCTGCTATCTTTGTTATTTCCTTTCCAGAAATATTGAAAACATATCTCTTTGATCCAAGAGAGAATATGTTTAAGGGGGAGGCAAGAGCTAGGTAGTTTGTAGGCATGGAGCACACTTTAATAAAAATTATCTCGCCAGCTTGAGAGACCCAATGATGGGTCTAATGATTCATTCTTGCTTTTACCTTGTCGATAATCCAAACCTAATCTTGAATTTAGATAGTTGTTGGGTTTTAGGTGAAATCCTAGGTTATTTTAATTTCACCTCAAAATCTTTCTCGAGGGAAGGGAGAAACTTTATAATCATGGATAGGTGAAAATGGGGTACATGGTTGAAACAAATGAAGGATCTGGTCTTGTTTATTTCCATATCAATTGCTAAGCAGAAAAGATTTGGAATTCTAGCAAATATTTTAGCTTCTTGAGTGGATTCATTTCTTACGAGAAGCAAGTTGTCAACAAACAACAAGTGGGTGATGTGTGGTCCTTCAGTCATCTTGATACCTTTGATATTTTCTGAGTGAAGTTTAATAGTTATAAGTCAACTGAGGGCTTATGTGATGATCAAAAAGAGGAGGGGGAAAGAGGGCATCCTTGGTGAAGTCCCTACGAGGCTTGGAAGAAAGGGGTGGCTAAATTGTTAATGAGATGGCAAAGGATGCCAAGTAGATGTAGGGATCTATCCAACTGATAAAGGGCCACGTCAAACCAACTTGGATGAGAATCAAATGAAGGTAGAGCCAATTGTAATGATCAAAAGATTTTCAAAGGTCAATTTTTCATTGAAGGGTCATTTCTGGAGGATATTTACAGAGTGTAGAACCTTGTGGGCTTTTTTGATTGTACTTATTTGGATTGGATCATCATATAATTTGTCATCTATCTTGATACTTTTTGGGAGGAGCAATTGGAGGAATTGGCATGCATGGCCCATTTTAATGGTAGATCCTAGTTTGGAACCTTCTGGAACCATTTTGCCGCATCAAATGATGTTTTCTGGGTTGCCATGTTCAAAACTATTGCCCACACCATTGGTGTTGATCTACACATCGAGACCATTCCCATGGTGCAAAAATCACCTCAATTGGTGCTTATATGTGAAAGTTGTGCTTTTTGCACATTGACCTACCTTGTTGACGGTTGACCACCATGGTACAAGTGGACGTAATGTAAGCTCCCCATTACTTACACGTGTAGTGTACTAGGGCAATTTTTCCCTTAGGTTTTATGTTTATCTAGGGTTTTCAATTACATCACAACAAAACTCCTTCGTTCATTCAAATAACAGTGGCTTTAAATTGTAATGCATGAATATAAAATCTTGAACACTAATACAACAAAGCTTTAATAAACTAGGGCTATCTGCCCAACAAAACAATAGATTCACAGTGCTGTTGTTATTCTCAAATATTTAGTAAACCACTGCAACCCTAACACTTATCTAGTCTATTGTTGCTATGCTAATTATGACTCATTGTCTACGACCTTGTTCCAACTATGATCACATTTGTTGCTTAGGGAGGAAGTTCCACTTAACTGGACAGAGGCTTGAACCCTTGGTTTCTTCAATGAACATGCTCCTGTATTGTTCCTTCAATGAACAAACTCTTGTAAATTAACTTACTATTAGAATTGTTGTTGATCGTAACAAGTTGCGCCTTGTTTTGTTGCTCGATTAGATTGCCATGCGGTTCAGTCTGCTGACTAGTCCTGTTATGATAGGTTGTTGAGGGAAAATTCGCTTTTTATGTGGTCGGTTTTTCAGCCTTGTGGTTGCGCTGGGTTTATTTTTATTTTTATTTTTTCTTCCCCTGCGTTCCCGTGTCCTGTGTTTTTGCTCGGTGCTAGTCCGAAATGGCCAATCCGATTATCAGTACGATCATCCCAGCTGGACGAGTCACCTAATATTCACTTAAACGAATAGAAACTAGATCTTGCGATTTTCTCCAACAGAAGTGTCCAACTTGTTGATATAACAACCCCACAATTTACCATATAGAAGATACCGGTTTGTTACTGAACCAAACAAAACCATATCCACAATTTGCTCCAATGACCTGTGCCAGAACAAGGATGGGTGACTGGGTAGGGTGGGATCATCTCCACCGAAACTAGTCAAAGGAAAAAGGGGTCGTAAAACTCTCAGAGCCTTAGGATCAAAGAAAAACAGAGGCAAATTGATCCCATTCAATGATCAAATGATTCTAACCCTCTTGTATTTATAGATTTCCTTGTGGGGGTTTCTCCTCATTAACTAATTGAGTGGGGTTCATGGCAACCCCAAATTTGGGCTTTTTCCCCAGATGCCCCAAAATCTGCCCTCTGCTGCCCAACATTTGGTATTTTGGGGTTTGCCCCTTTATCAAAGACAATAGCCTACAGAGATTGATAGGCTACTTCGTCCTTTCGGCCAATTAATCCCTTGGGGACATTACAATCCCCCTTTCTCGACATTGCTTGCCCCCTAGCAATGACAGATGTGGGTGCAACAAAATTTCCCCTTCCAAAAACTCTTATTCAACCTTTGTAACTTCCTTCCTTTGCTTGATAATTAACACGCTGACAAGAATCACCATCACGCCATAGTTGCTGTTTTCACTTGTTTCATCATGAGTGAATTCTGGGCAAAAGATACAATTGTATGTTGTTGTTGATGTTCCTTCTCTTAGCATAGCAACATTATTTATAAGCAATTCGTTGGTGGTGGATCCTCCCTTAAGTAGTGAAACCTTTGCAATATTTTCCACACGTTGTCCATGCTTTGCTGCTGGCTCCTTTTCCCTTGAAGGTGACTTATTTCCAATTTTTAGGGTGTTGTCTTCTAGGCATCATTGGCCATTGAAAAAATCTTCAACTCTGTGTGGGCGAACAACCCATTAAACTGCGAATTTTTAGTGACAACAATCTCTCTTGTAATCTTGCAGCCACTTTTCTTCGACAGGAAACATTTGACAACCTTGATAATGGCTACTTGACTTGGAGGTGGGTTGAAAATAATCTTATTTCCATGGATTAGATCTCTTCTTGTAATTTCGGTCATCCTAAAAGGCATTTTTGTTGCTGCGTACCTTTTTCCACGTCCCTTGAAGCGTCTGTGATAGCCAGTGCGACGTGTGCTTCTTCCCTTAAGCTTTTTAGAGGGGTCTCCTACTACAATCTGCGCTCCTTTGTGGCCCCTATTTGCACCAATATTTTGTTCTATACATGTTGTATAGTTCTTGAGTTGAGGGTGAATGACTCCATTCAGTTGTTGTGTAGTTCTAACGAGCTTCTCCCTGAGTGCAGATTCAGGGACAAAGTATATCTATTTTCATAGAAAATATTGTTTTCCACCTTGTACATGTAATCATGAATGAGGTTGTCCAATACTTTGCAAGCAAATTTATTCTTGGAGTACTTTACTAAGAGGTGGGCTCTCAATTCTCAAGAATGTGTGATGCTTAACATTCTCTTCATATCTTGCCTCATTAGATCGCCTTGCTTGGGTATGACCTCCATTTGCTGGGCTGTGACAATTCGGGGACCCCCATTGGTCATGCCTCTTAGTACTACCTTGCTGCCCTTTGGGTCTCAGAATTCCATTTCCATCACTTGGTATTTCATCACGGACCTTCCTAGCGAGTACAACCATTGGACTCCCAACATATATTAGTATTTGCCAACTCTATCACATAAAAATCATTCGTAAGCATATACTTACCAAGCGTGACACAAGTGTGGTTATCCCCAACCAAGCTCTACGCCGTCCCTCTGAAATTTGTATTGCTGGCTACAAGAAATGGCTGCTAGCGCCTCCTTCGGTGCTTAGAAAATTCCGGGAAATTAACCCCGGGCTCTCCACCAATAACCCACAAAAACCCACGAAGGAATTGGCCAAATGTTGACCTCGGAATTTCCCTTAGCTCCTCTAACTGTTGGCTAAGTTGGGATCCTTGTTTGACCCCTCAAATCTACTCAGAATATCTTGCCAAATGAATCTTGGCCTCTCCTCAATAAACCCAAAAAGTGTTTATCCTAGTTTTGACACTCCAAAATTGACCCCAAGATGCATACCTCTTCTTTGCTGTTGGAAAATGTCATTTGTGATAGTTGGAGCATTTTTTGCTCCTCAAAGCTAGGAAATCTCCTCCAATTCCCCTCCAATTAAATCCCAAACAATTCTAGCTCCTCAATCCCACTCACTGAGCCTCCCCACAAATAGCTTCACCACCCTCTGCGCAGTCCTGGGGAAAAAGACGCAGACCCAACCACACCAATTCATTCTCTTGAGAAAAGCACCTCTGCCACTGGAAAGTCTGCTCTTGTGATTCGAATGTCGATAAATAGTTCTTTTGGTTGGACTTTCCCTTATCATGTTAGTGGTTTTTTCCCGATTTCCTTTAGGTATTGTTGTTGTTGAGTTGGCTATTGAATCATCATTTTGAATGTCCATCATTTGAACTGCAACTTTTGCATGTGTCTTCACTTCAGTGGGTTTATCCTCTGTTTGAGTTATGATTTTGACTGGATCGATATTTGTTTCTTTATCTTCAACTTGGACTTAAACAACTGGAGACTTCGATACTACTTCGTGAAGTTGTTATAACTTGTCATTTAGTGATTTCTTGTCACTTTTAAGCTTCTTTATTTGCGTAAGTCTTTTAAGCTTCTTTATTTGCGTAAGTAAGACTTGGTTATGATTCCTTAGACATGAAAGTTCGCCATTTTCTGAATTGTTGATTTTGTCTTTAGTATCTTTCTCTTTATCTTTTAAATGTTTTATTTGCTCTAATAATTTTTGATTAAGGGTTTTTAGGCACAATTTTTTTTTTTGATAGATTTTCCTTTAGTTCCTTTTCAGAACTTTCTTTTTCTTGTTTTAGTCTTTGTTTCTTAACCTTGGACTTTTTTCTCTGTGAAAGTAATTTCTCATTGTGGTCCCTTAGGCGCCAAATTTCTTCGTTGCTTTCTGTTGATTTTTCATGAAACCGATCTTCGAGATCTTTATATTTCTTTCTTAATGCTTCGCTCTTTTGTTGAAGTTTTGCGATTTCTTCTTTTATCTTTTTATTTGCGTCTGGGTATTACTTGGATATTCTTGCAAAGTAAACAACATTCGACATTTTGGACAAGTTATTGTGCGATTTTGAATAATCGACAAATACTGATCTTTTATTTGACAAAATGGACATCTGGTCCAAAATGTAGAGTTATATATGGAATCTATAGTTTCTTTGTTCATCTTTGAATTAAAATTTAAGCTCCATCCCTTTTTCCTTCAAAAATGGACTTCTTCTTTAAAATAAGTGCCTTTTTATTTGATAAACTTGAACACCTTTATAAATTCCTTTAATTTTTATTTTCCTCAATTATATATTTTTTCCCACTTAAAAAAAAGGTTAATATAGCTGCATTATTTAAATAAACTACACCTTATATTTATTATAATGCTTTTAAAATATACTCTTCCTTTGTTATAACTTGTTATCCTTATGTGTCTTTATATTTCTAGATTTAACCCTTCATAAACTTTAATATATGGATATTTTAAGTAACCTTCTATAATAGTACCTGCTTTGTACTTATATATATTTTCAATAATTTTATGACATGAACTTTTCCTTAAAATACCTCTTTATAATATAATACTTCTCTTTATATATCTTTTATTTATAATATTTTTTTATTTGTTTGAAAAGTTACAACCCTAGTGAAACATGGCTATTCACCTTTTTGGGGTATAATATAAAATATATGTTCACTTATGTGCCTTTGACTCAATGAATTTTCTCCATGTAACAAGTAAAACCTACCATTCACATAAAGAGATTTTGTATTCCTTTTGTTTTTTTTTTACTTTGAAAATACCATGCGCAATTACCATGGGTTGCTAAAACCACGAGCTTGTAAACCACTTAATGAAGAATCAAGATAATTTTATCTACTCTTCCTTCTCTTACGTACAGTTTTAAAGATATTTGGAAAGATTCTCTTTTGATTTTATCATGCATTTTTTATCAATAATGTAGAACCTTTTTATATATATGAATGTTCTCTTTCAAAATTTACACCAGACTATTTTTTTACCAGAATCATTGAAATGTCAATGGCCAAAGGCCTTATTATTATTATTTTTAATTAAATAATTCTTTTTGTTTTTTAACTCTTTTCTTTTATAATTTTTTTTCCAATTCTTTTTTTAAGTGGCCAAAGTCCTAATTAAAAATGGAGAAACTCCAACTCGTGTAGCAAAACACTTTAGTTGCGATGATAAGTTGATGGTCAAAGGTCGGGATCTGCCAACTTGGCTTTGATACCAATGTAACGAACAATGTTTGTATACGCAGCGGAGTAATCTTCAAAAGACTTAGAAGACGTAGACATCCATAATATGATAGTAATTGTATATTAAATATTATATAAAAACTGATGAGATATGAGATGATTACAAATGAGAATGAGGGTCTACTTATATACACTAGGCAGGTGCCCTTTCATGAATGGTCATGTTTCTAAGACATGCCTCTTCATTAATTACTAACTAACTAACCATTAGTTAATTAATTATTATTATTTATTATTATATTTATATTTTTTTTATTTTTATATGAATTATATTCATAACAGTGAGGAAACAATCTAGCAACAACAAATCTCTTCTCTCCAGCCCAATACCTCTCCAAGCCCTGCGTAGCTCCTTTTTTGCGTCCCATTGGTGCCAGGAATTCGTGCCACTGCGTGGTATTCTCTTAGCTACCAAAGAAGAGTAGAAATTGCCTCCTTAGGGTGGCACTTGTGGTCCACCAAAGAAGAGGGTGAGATTTTTCCTTGGAAACCTCTAGTGCTAAATGACACCGGTGACTTAGCTAAATAGCGTGAGCAACAATGTGTAAAATGACAAATTATCAAAATTGCTCTATGCTACCTTCAACCCCCTATTTATAATTATTGCCTCCTTTTTCCTTGTGGGTCCCTTAGCCAACTATTTCGACCAGTGTTACGAACATCGCGATTTTTTCGCGCTCCCGATTTAATCTTCAATTTTTTCGGCAATTTTTTTGTTCTCAAAAAATTGCCAAAAAATTGCGATCCGACTAGAAAGAATCGTGATGGGCGGAAATAGCGGGTTTAAGAGCCGATTTTGGGATTTTTTTTGTCATTTTTTGCAGACAGTGGGCAAGTTTGAGAGATGAGGAGGAGAAGAAGTCATCTACAAGGGCAAGAGAGGAGAAAAACGAAATAAATTTAGCATCCCAAGCAAGAAAAATTCGAGTTTGGACCAAGTTTCTTCAACAAAGCATGATTTCTAGGTATGGGCACCAAATTTGGCCATTTTTTTGGTTTTTTTCTTGGGTTTTTATAACCCATTGATTTTCAATGATTTTTGAGTGGATTTGATTGTGTGTTTTTTTTTTTTTCATTTTTGTTGCATAGAGTGGAGATGGTTCATTTTGGTAAAAAATGCAAAAACTTGATTCTTAGATTTATAAGTTTAATTTCTTCTTGTGCCCTATTTTTTTGCATCATTTTTGCTTGGGTTTGAATGTGCATTTTTTCTATTATTGTTTGATTGAGTTGAGGTTTTTTTTGTTGTTGTCAAAAATTCAATGTGTTGTATGTAAATTCTATTTTTATTTTTTGAACTTGCAATTCTTCTTGTGCCCTAGGTTCAACTTCAAATTTCATATTACATTAAAACTCAAGAGTTCAACAAAGTTACAAACATGCCAAGGAAATTGAACCCTCTGTGGGAATTTGGTGAACTTGATGGAGGTTTTGACAGATCAAACTTGACTTGCAAGTTGTGTGGGCATCAAATGACAGGGGGGGTATACAAATTAAAGTATCACCTTTCACATATCCCTGGACATGAGATAGGGCCTTGCACCAATACAAATCCTGAAATCATCTGAAGAGCCCTCAGATCGTTGGAAGAAATAGAGCAAACCAAACTATCCAAGACAACTTAGAAGAGTCAACTAATAAGGAATAGAGTGTTAGGAGGTGAATATGAGAGTGACACTGGTTCTACTTTAGCATCAGTATCTACAACCAACCCTGAGTTGCCTCATCATATTTTGTTCCTAGAACCACTTTCGGTTCACAACCATCTATTTCTTCAATTATTAAAAAAAGGAGAAAGAAGAAGCTGACAAGTTGTTGGGTAAGTTTCTTCTTTGGAGTGATATTCCTTTCAGCGTTGCAAGGAATAATCCATTTTTCCAGCCTCCTGCTGATGCTAGTGCAATTGTTGGCACAGGGTACAAAGTCCCTTCTTATGATGACTTTAGAGGCCGCATTCTTCAAAATGAAAATGTTGACTGCACCAAGAGATTGGAGGAGTTTAGGGCGTCATGGGCACACACAGGATGTACTGTGATGTTAGATGGTTGGACCGATCAAAAAGGTAGAAGCCTTATAAACTTCTTGGTTAATTGTCCCAATGGGACAATGTTTATGAAATCTGTTGATGCATTTGCACATATCAAAGATGCACGATTATTATGTGATTTGCTGAATGTGTTTATTTTGGAGGTGGGTCCAGAACATGTTGTCTAAGTCATAATGTACAATGTTGCAAATTATGTTGCTGCTAGCAAGATGCTTATGGAGAGACATCCTATTTTATTTTGGACACCTTATGCTGCACATTGCATTGATTTGATATTGGAGGACATAGGAAAAATTCCTTTTGTCAAAGATATTGTTGACTCATCAAAAAGCATTACAAATCTATATATAATCATGCATATGTGCTGCATTTGATGAGAACATTCACCAACATCAAGGAGTTGGTGCGCCCCGCCATTACACGTTTTCCACCAGTTTCATATCTCTTCAATTCCTCTTGAATTCTATGTGGGATGCAAAGAGAATGTTTGTTTCAAATCAGTGGCGTGCTTTGGCATTCAACCACAAACCAGAGGGAGAGGCCATATGTAGATTAGTTTTATACCAAGAAAGCTTCTGTGCGGGAGTGTGGGAGGTGTGCAACATTACTGAACCTTTGGTAAAGGTTTTTCGATTAGTTGATGGTGTCAAGCCCGCAATGGGCTACTTGTATGAGGCCATGGACAGGGCCAAAGAATCCATTTGGACCTACTATGATGATAAGGGATATGAGGGGCTTTAGAAAC